>JAKWJD010001760.1:47622455-48946622 GCA_027705065.1 Solanum peruvianum | reverse complement strand
CGACCCCACTGGCTGTGGCGGTACATGCGCTGCATGAGGCTCCTCCTCCATATCCCGGGCACGTGCTGCAGCCCTACCTCGACCTCGTGGTCGACGTCTACCCCAAGCTGAGGCTCCGGGTGCATCTCCCCCGAACGCACCGCCTCGCGTGCGAGCCATCTGTAATAGAGTGAAACAACTGAGATTTTAAGAAACAAACAAACACACGCGCGCACAACGAATTTGAAACAAAATGGAAATTTTCCTAAATATATCCTGTAGCCTCCTGAAGATAAGTTACGGACGTCTCCGCACCGATCCGCAGGACTCTACTAGACGTTAGCTCTGTAAAAGTGAGACCGTTGAACCTAGGGCTCTGATACCAACTTGTCACGACCCAATTTCTCGAGCCATGAAGGCACCTACTATAACCCATCAGTAGGTAAGCCAAACCACAACATAAATACAATAAAGGATCCCTCCCAGAACCTGGAAGTCACTAATACAGAGCTACCAACAATACGAGTACAAGTCCCAACAGTAGACCCCCGAAACTAGACTGTCTCGAAAAGTAAAAGACAAGTCTTTATATAAACAGATGGAGACTGAAATAGTACAAAACGCTGTGTGCTCACCCCTGTCTCCAGACCAGAAATTCTCCAAACTCGATCAACGCTAACTACTAGTGCTCGGACCTGCATCACGAAAATAGATGCAGAGCGTAGCATGAGTACCAAATAACAGGTACCCAGTAGGCATCATAGGCCGACTGAACTAGAAAAGTAAAGCACTATGAAAAGACGGAATCACAAAACTAGAGGTCAAGAACGGAAGGCTAAGTAACACAATAATGCACACGAGTGTATAAAGATCTAACTAAATTAATTAAATAAGCTAACTACACCTAACTGGACCCACCATAAGCCCAGAAGGTACACTCATGCACAAGTTTAAATAAAAACCCGAACGGACCCCCATAAGTCCGACGAGTACACAAAATAACTATAACTTAAGGAGAATAAAACTCGAGGCCAAAGAACACCGAACCAAAAAGTAGAATCTAACGGTACGGAGGTCGGGCCTTGAACCGGACGCTCACCAGAATTACGCAAGTAGCCAATTGCAAAACATAAGTAACTGAGGCCGGACCTCTACCGGATGCTCTACATACTTGAGGCCGGACCTCTAACCGGATGCTCTACATACTTGAGGCCGGACCTCTAACCGGATGCTCTACATACTTGAGGCCGGACCTCTAACCGGATGCTCTACATAAGTATGTGGATGGTCGAGGCCGGACCTTAAATCCGGATACCCGACAAAGATGTCGATATAGCTGCTGAAAGAGTCTTTATCTATCCATAATCATATAAACCCATGGACACCATCCAGACTTAGCTAATCAATGTAAGACCTTAAAGTCGAATAGAAACTCAACTTTGAATCACGGAGCGGAATTCATTGTCATTGACGTAACTCAAGAAGCCGTAACATCGAAGAAATAAGAGTGACTATCACTAGAGCAAGCTCATCGTCTAGCTAAATACCAACTATCAGACTCAAGTCTGCTACATCAGTCTACAAGGATTTAAGCCGGCCGAGCGACGTCGGGGCTAACTAAGTCCTACTACCGACTTTGAATCACGCATTTCTAAGGAAAACCCTAGTCAAACAAAAACTAAGGCCCAACATACTTCTGATAACCAGTATTCAAACATACAAGTAATTCATATAGCAAAGAAGGTCAATTAATAACAATAAACATGCTCAGAGTTACCCGATAATTCCCTAGAAAAAGGCCGAAAATATGATTTTTAACACCTATGCATGATCCAATAACTACCCAACCCAAATCTCAACTAATCACCATGCATTCACATGTTCGAGTTCAATCTAAGAAGAGAAACCATAGCCTACCTGAACGCAGATCACGCGCGCTCCAAAATTCACTCCCCGGATCTTTTACTTTCTAAAAGGCCTCGAAACGTTGATACACTATCAGAAATAGAGTCACAACTTATTACAGTCAGTTAAACACTAAAATCGCAAGAAACGGAGACGGGTCATTTCACGGTCAAAATGGAAAAAGTGGGATCCGCGTTGAGAAATCCCGAATTAACCCCAAATAAAAGTCCTAAATAACTCTCGGAACTTGTATACCAGAATGGAACACAATTCAGGACTCAAGACAGTCCCAACATGAACATGCAACAAAAATACCCAAATTCTAAGCTAAAAATCAGCAACAATGGCAGCAGCTACTTACAAGATTTTACCAAAAATGAAGCTCCAACAGCCAAAACCAATCACAACCATGACGATCCTCACGAAAAACCCCACAATTTAGGCTCTTGAATCACTTGATTCGGACCTAAAATGGCCAAGAAATCACCTTCTAAAATTTACCAAAACTTGTGCTCGAAAATGAGCTATGACAGCATTTAAAACCCAAAATTTACCTCAAATCGTGTCCCCAAAACAGATTCCAAGCTCACCAATGCGTTGCCCTCGAAATCTCACAACTTAGCCTTTTGAATCGCCCAATTCGGAGTTGTATCGCTCAAGATATCAAGATTTCAAAGTAAGACAGAAAGCTGAAAGTTGGGTTTTTATAAGGGCTGCACCAGATTCAGCTTTGCCTACTTTCTTTAAAGTTTCCGACGGGTGCTCGGAATCCGTTCGGAACCTGATAAAAATAAAATAGATATGCTACCCTACCAAAGTCGACATTCCGGACTCAAAGGCGCAGTCAAAATTTTCATCAGAGGTCATCTCGATAAAATGTGGGTCCCACTTCCATTGGCCATTTTAAGTCAAAAACCACAAAAGGGCTCGGAAAAATATCAAAAACCTCAAAACCCGAAAGAAGGGTCAAACTAGACCAAACTCGACATTCCGGAGCTAACCGCGCTAACGGAATTCTCATCCGAGCGCGTTTACTCAGAATGTTGACTAAAGTCAAACTTAGCCTTTAAACTTAAAGTTAAAACGCCTAATCCCACCAACTCACACTGAAAACTTTGGGAGTCATGTCGACAATGCTACTAGACTAAAATGACCCTTCCGGAACTGATGGATCGTCAGAATTGGATTCTGATGTCATCTTCTTGAACTTTTGATCGAAAATGATCGTTCAAGATTCATAAGCTTCAAAAATACTAAAGCTCACACAATAACCAAACGAATGACCAAGTGACCGATCTGTCAGTCCCAGCAAGTCATAAATGACTTGGAATCGCTATAGGAACGCTCTAAACGATGCACAGAAGATAAAACACTAAAAATGACAAGAAGGGTCATTACAACAAACTAGTTAATCGCGTTGAAATTTTCAGTGTTCAAATTCATCTTAAGCTTGTACATACACTCAAAGTGAAATCACATCTTCTTGCACAACTAATAAAAAAAATAATCAGATAAGCAAAAACTATAATATTGCTTTGAAATAAGATTCTTACAAACTTAACGTCACATTGATAAATCGACCTTGACCCCTAACTATTCTGTTTGAACACCAAAACTACAGTTTTTCATGTTTTAGCTCAGCATATTTTTGTCAAAGAGTAGTAGTTATTTGCCTGTAGTCTATCGAGTTGTCAAAACAATATCTTTTTCATTTTTCTATAGAATTGTAAATACCACGTTGAAGTTGAGATTATTGTTTATTAAGAAAAATTCAAAAACCCAAAAGCATAAAAAAGAAAAAGATCACCAAAAACAAAAAAAAAAAAATAACAAGGTGGAGGACGACGTGCTTACAAGTAAGGATCCCTAATGACTACTCGTTTCAATTAATTAAAGAATTCGAACCACGTCTAAATGATTCCCTAGAATTTCTGTTCTAAGTAAAAATTGGAACATTGATTAAATATTGAACAAATTTAATCATATGATCTGTCTCTAGCTTGCTAGGAATGTGCCTACAATTAAAATATTGTATTCACATTAATGAAAAATGAACAAATTGCAGTATCTAATTATAAAAATCCAGTCCTTAAGTGACTAAACTATAATCCAACTACTCCTTGGCTGTTTTCAATTAAAAGAAACTAACAGAAATAAGACTTTGTCTAATGAATAATAAATAAAATGTTTCATTTTGGCATGCTGTTTTAGTGGGGGACACTATGGTTTTTTAAAAATATTGTATTTTTCAAACAACTGATTTAACGAACTCTTCTTTATTTTTCATCAAAATTTTGTGAAAAAACAGAGAAGAAGCTAAGAGAAGTACATAGTATGGTGCCCATTGACGATGGAGATTTATCTAGAGACAATTCAGTGAAATGGATTCTTGAAAATGCTGAAAAAGATAGTACGAGCGATATCCATGAGAATAGAAATGGTGCAAATGGTTTACAAGAGCTTGCAAATCAAAAATCTTTCAAGAAAAATTTCAGCATTTCAAGACGAAGAAATGGTGTTGTACCAAGAATGGGGCGGATGGAATCAGGCGCTACTAGAGGGCTAAAGAGCTTACGGTTTCTTGATAGATCAACTACAGGTACTGAATTGTGTGACCATCTCATCTAAAAAAGATAAAATATTCGAGAGTAAGCATTTTTATTTTACTTAATTATATGCGAGCCTGATTGTAAAGAATCCATTTTGATGATGGAACGTCGCTTGATTTGAACTCAGGATCTCTGTCTGTTTTGATACCATATTGAATTCTGTGATGGTCTCGTCTTAACTTTTATTTACTTAATAATGTATTCGATAACAGGGAAGGAGGGAGATGCCTGGCGGAGTGTGGAGAAACGATTCAATCAAAATGCAGTTAATGGGAGGATCTTCAGAGAGAAATTTGGGACCTGTATTGGTATTTTTGTCAAACTTGTAGCATTTCGTATAAACTTGGTTTCATTTAGAGAAGAAAGTAGAACAAACATTTTTTATGTTTTGCATAATAGGAATGGGAGAAAGCAAGGAATTTGCTGGAGAGTTATTCGATACGTTGGCTAGGCGTAGGAAGGTCAACACAGAAAATGGTATAACAATAGATGAAGTGAAAGGATTTTGGGAAGACATATCAACTCAATCTCTTGATGCAAGGCTTCATATTTTCTTTGACATGTAAGAGATTAAATCAATGGGAGATGAGAACTAACATCCGTCTTTCCGAGTGACTAATAGTGGTGAATTTTCACAGGTGTGACAAGAATGGTGATGGGAAACTATCAGAGGAAGAGGTAAAGGAGGTGAGAAAATTTTCCTTAAGAAAACTTTTTTTCCTTCAATTTTCGCGTATCTATCTACTTAATATGTTCTTTTTTTCTGAAAAAGGTTCTAGTGATGAGTGCCTCGGCAAATAAATTGTCAAAATTCAAGCAACATGCACCGACATACGCAGCTTTAATCATGGAAGAGCTTGACCCTGATCATTTGGGATATATTGAGGTAAGCATGGCATTAAAAAGTTGTTGTCGTTTTACTGTTATTGATGGTTTGATTATGAACCCCGAAATAGTCATGCTTTTAGTTTCCATTGCAATAATTATATTAATGGATAAACCTCCGCTAGCTTTGCCATATGAACTTGTTACAAATGAATTTATGAAAATTCGTTTAGAGAAAGAGCGTCAATGCATGGTGTTAGACTAAAATGGATGATCCTATTGATAGTTTTCTTCTATAATTTCTCATTTTCTACTTAACAGATGTGGCAACTTGAAGCTCTACTAAGAGGGATGGTGGGTTCAGAAGAAGGGGAAAAAACCCTGAAGAGATCACAAACACTAGCGAAAACCATGATTCCGAAAGAATACAGGACTCCAGTAAGCAAATTCTTTTACAAAACATCAGAAAAAATACAAGAAAACTGGAAAAGAATATGGGTCCTAACATTGTGGTTGTGCATCAACATGATACTTTTCACTTGGAAGTTCCAACAATTTAAAAGAAAATCAGCATTTCAGATCATGGGTTATTGCGTTTGCATCGCTAAAGGTGCAGGAGAGACTCTTAAGTTCAATATGGCTCTAGTTCTTTTTCCTGTATGCAGAAGAACTCTTACTAAGCTCAGAGAAACTTTCCTTGGTTCAATATTTCCCTTTGATGATAACATCAATTTCCATAAGATAATTGCATTGGGAATTGCTGTCGCAACGTTTATTCACGCACTTTTCCATACCAGCTGCAATTTTGTGAAACTAACAACATGTCCACAGAGTAAATTTATGACATTTCTTGGAAGCAACTTCGACTACCACCAACCGAGTTACTTGGACCTCGTGGCGTCCATTCCAGGTGTAACAGGCATTCTGATGACACTTTTCATGCTTTTCTCCTTCACATTGGCTACACATTCGTTCAGAAGGAACGTCATCAAATTGCCATGGCCGTTCCATCATTTAGCAGGATTTAACGCGTTTTGGTATGCACATCATCTTCTGGTCCTCGTCTACATCCTCTTGGTCCTCCATGGCTACTTCATATACCTTACAAAAGAATGGTACAAAAAGACGGTATGTATGTTCACTTGGACTTGAAAACCTTTTGACGTTTCCTAACTCTGCAGTCGAGAGAAGAAATCCAACTACTGCATAACTTGAAAAATGCACATATATCAATCATGTTGTTTCAATATGATTAAGGGTATTTAGTTTGTTGACATTTAAGATCAATCAAACTAGTGATGATGATTGAGCAATCAGAAATATCTTTGTTATGCAGACATGGATGTATCTTGCAGTTCCGGTACTTGCATATGCTACGGAAAGAACTCTCATCGTCTACGAACACAGCTACAATGTCAATATCATAAAGGTTTTAGCTTCAAACAAGATTTAGCTTTATGTCAATTGAAAAATCTCTCTGAATTAGTTTTTGACTTGATGCTAAAATATCGCAGGCCGTTACATATACAGGGAATGTACTAGCATTATACATGAGTAAACCTCCAGGATTCAAGTATAAGAGTGGAATGTACCTTTTTGTTAAATGTCCTGATATTTCAACCTTCGAATGGTAAATGAAGAAAGCTCAAACTATACAATGATCATTTAAAGATCTGAACGTCTATTTGCGCTAAGGAACTTTATTATTTTTTACAGGCATCCATTCTCAATCACTTCAGCACCAGACGACAACTATCTAAGTGTTCATATACGTACATTGGGAGACTGGACTACAGAGCTAAAAACCAGATTTGAGAAGGTGATAGATTTGTTAAAATTCGTGTTTCTAGATCACTTACATTTTCTATTCAATGAGTTCTAGAAGTCAGATGCGTTAAAACTAACAAAAAATTCGATAAATTGGTGATCCATTCATATCACTAATCTTTTGAAACTCTATATAATTCAGGTAGCCAACAAACTGAGCTCTACTAAGACTCCCCTTCTTTCTTCTACTTAATTTTTTCGCTTTTTCTGATTTTTAATAAGCTCTCCTTTAGCAGGCTTGTGAGCCTGATCAAGTAGCACAATCAAGGAAGGGAAGTCTTGTAAGAATGGAAACTAAAGCATATTCAGATGTTGAACAGGCTCAATCCGAGTACGTTTCCATGTTGTTCTATGTTTACTGATTTTCATGTTCATGAACCATAACAGAACTTATATTTACTCTTTATATTTTCGTTGCAGATTTCCGAAGATCATGATCAAAGGACCTTATGGAGCACCAGCTCAAAACTACAAGAAATATGATATCCTTCTACTAATTGGCTTGGGAATAGGAGCAACACCATTTATCAGCATTTTAAAGGACCTTCTTAACAATGAATCTCAATCTGTAAGTAGCTAATCTCAAATGCTAACGATTTAAATTATATACACTGATAGACTTTAACGTAATAGTTACCTGATATAAAAATTCTTCTATATTATCATTGAAAATAAAAACATAACAAAATCTAATAACTGCAGAATGGTGAATCATCAAGTAATAGGAGAGGTCCTGACAGAGCATATTTCTATTGGGTGACAAGAGAACAAGGATCATTTGATTGGTTCAAGGGTGTTATGGATGATATTGCTGAATATGACCATAATGTGAGTTTGATTAAATTTCAATTTAAACATTAACTTAAAAACATATATAAATATATTATAACTTGTATATATTATACAGGAAATGATGGAAATGCACAACTATTTGACTAGTGTTTATGAAGAAGGAGATGCTAGATCTGCACTTATTGCAATGGTGCAATCACTACAACATGCTAAAAATGGAGTTGATGTTGTCTCCGATAGTCGGGTATATATATCCTATTTTTCGCAATTTTATGAATTTTTACACAAACGTCAGTATATATAACTTAAATTTTGATTTTTATACTTCCATTGTAACAGATAAGAACACATTTTGCAAGACCAAATTGGAGAAAGGTATTCTCTAGGTTGGCAGCAGCCCATCCATCTTCTCGAATTGGTAAGCCCTTAATAATTAATAATAAACGAATGTGTCAATTTTAACTAATTTTTGGAGTTAAGTTACGCTCAATTATCATATATTTTTATAATAAATAAATGATATATCAATTGCAGGGGTATTTTACTGCGGAAGTCCTACTCTTACAAAACCACTTAGAAGGCTGTGTCAAGAATTTAGTTTAAATTCATCCACTCGTTTCAATTTCCACAAAGAAAATTTCTAGATATACATATAATATAGAGAGAGAGGTTTCACTTATTGAGGCTTCACTGAGTTGTGAATTCTAATAATTTCTTGTATAAATTGTTGCAATTCTACTGAAATATATATGTTGCTTGATATATATAAGGAGTATGTACTAAGAGAAATTTTTGGAATTGTTTTGCAACTGAAATATATATGTTGCTTGTTGAGTTTAAATATATAATTATAAAACTAAATGTCAGTTCTCCAAATCATACAAATCTAATTGATGTCAATCTCTTCCAAACAACATCTCCAAACAGTTCAAATTTCAAATTGTCTTGTTTCAAATCTCATCCAAATCGTAATATATTTTAAAAAAAGGACAATTTAATATGATTATGTGTCAATATAAAAAAAAACTATGAATATGATATACATTTTTTTATTTATAAAACAGTGTTATAGATACTTAACAACCTTTGATGTATCGCAACATCTGATACATAATTATGTTATATAGTTAACAAAGTTATGTGTCATATACATAAATATTAATATGATACAAACAGATTTTGTTACAAATATTAATGGCTATGTATCAACAATAGTATTAAATTGTGTCTACAACTATATATGACAGATACTTACTAGCATACGATATCGAGATCAAACAATTTAATCATAGTAGTTAAAACTTAATGAAAATATATATCAGTTAACATTATTAAATCATAATATTTTTATGAAATACACATGTATTTATTTCTTTAATTTATGGATATAAATAAAAATAGTTAATATCAAGTTATCAACTAAATTGTTTCTACTTTCTTTTTACATTTTGACCAATTGGCTGTCGTTGAGTCTGAAAGTGCTTTGCTGCTAGACAACCTGACTTGTCGATGAAATCTTTATTTTATACTCTATTTAATTCATTTATCATATTCTTTTCGCACGTATTCTGAAAAAACAATATTAAAATAGTAATTTTTATCTAACAATTCTTAATCTTAGTTTAATGCTTCCTTAGGTCAACAATAAATAGAATAACCTTTAGTTTCGGCCCTTATTTGTTTTGATCCAAAATTAAATACGTATCTATTTGTATAATCAAAGAGGAATTAACTCTTATTTTCTAAATTCTTCCTTATTTACGTAAACTTTAAAAGTCTTTTAATTACTCCAAGTTTTCTATGAAGGGTAGTTAGTCCCATTAATTTTGAAAATTCTTTTATTTACACATGTTTTAAAGGTGTGTACCAAAAGCCAAAATATCACTTATTATATGATTCTAAAATGACAATTATGCTTGTGATGGACTTTGCATACCCTTAAAGAAAAAATAAATTAGGTGCATACTTTGTCATGATACATATATTAATTAAAGTATAGTCTTTATTATACTTCAAAAAAATTATTTAGGATCAGTAATTAATGTCGAGAGTACAATTGAATTTTTTTAAAATCTTCCTCATAATATGCTAAAATAGACAAATAAAAATAAACAATATTTTTAATATAATAAAGAAACAGAAAACTGAACGAAAATGAGTCGTTTGGATTATATATTATTAATAAGCACAATAATTGAAATGGACCAGAGAATTTATTTCAAGTGTTCTCATTTGTAGAAATTGTTATTTAGGACCACATATTGGTTGATGAAATAAGTTGGTGTTTTTTTAATGATATCAGACAATCCTCTCTTTTATGTGTCTATCTTTTAGAGTTAACATTAGCCCTACAAATTAATGATATCTCATTGTCCTCTCTTTTATGGGTCTATCTTTTAGAGTTATACGTTAGCCCTGCCATTAATATTTTTACATGATATCAGAATTAGCTAATATCGATCCCTTTGGGCGTTAAATCAAACAAATTAACCAAACATACATATAAATATATGAACACGTACAAGTATTAGAAAGTTAGAAGGATAAGATGTTTTTAACTCACATAACATCACAAAAGCTATCACAGGTAAATATATTAGAATCAAATTGAAGTACAATCTTCAAATAATGTATAGTACACTACGACAAAAATAACTTTTAGCGATAATAAATAGACACATTAATAAAAAGTGCCTAAAGTCTTCATCGGCATTAGTTAAGTGTCATCAGATCCAATGACGCTAAAGACTTTAGGGACATATACAAAGAATACTAGTTGTCGATAATTATTAAGCTATTGCGTTAAAAAAAAAACTTTTTTTTTGATGTAGTGGTACTAGTACTTAATTATTATTGATATATAAAGTAAATTCTAATAATCCTTGAAGCCAGTTGTTGTGACAGGGAAAAGTTGTAATGTTTTTAGAGGTCTGTTATTGTTGCAATGGACAATATTATTATTAGATGAACCTTCTTCATCTGTCATCAACATCCAATCCATACCGTTGTTTCTCATCATCCCATTCTTCCATAGGTACTTCATCATTTCATGAGGTGATGCATTGGTTCCTTCAACCTAAAATAAAGGACCACAAAATTTTTTTAAAAAAAACATAAGATCACAATCATTGGAAGTACATAATTTTTTTCTTTTTAAACTATGTGTGTAGT
Source organism: Solanum peruvianum (assembly GCA_027705065.1). Lineage (NCBI taxonomy): Eukaryota > Viridiplantae > Streptophyta > Magnoliopsida > Solanales > Solanaceae > Solanum > Solanum peruvianum. The sequence goes on along the minus strand of JAKWJD010001760.1, from coordinate 48,935,514 downwards.
CTAATATCACTAAATAAATTCTTACAGAGGTAGTAATATAATTGTTGGGAATATATTAGGATGATATAGTTTTAAGAGAGGAGGAAACTTGCACCTGGTATTTATACTAAACCATGTAGTTTTACTATGATTAAGTAATAAACTTAGGCAAATCTATCTATAATACTCCCTTCGTCCAAATTTATATGCGACACTATATATTTTTACTCTAGCTCAAACCTTGTATCTGTGTAATAAATATTATTATTATGATGATAATCTCATAAGTAGGACCTAGAGAGGATGTCACGCATAGATCTTACTCTACTTTTATGATGTAGAGAGACTAGCTGTTCTGATAGACTCCCAACTCAAGAAAATTCACTAATGTGTTTAAAGTAAGTTAAACTATTAACATCATGATAAAATTCAAATCTCTAGACATATACGTCATCCTCATAGCAGTATATTTAATTTTGCATGTACGTGCATGGACATCACAATCAAATTAAAACACTGAAAGTATAGGTGCACAATGCTAGAAAAACTCACTAATATTGTACCTGATGAAGAAATATAGTTGGAGAGTTAGGGTGAAGTTGAGAATTGACAGGTCCAGAAGCATAAGAAGATGAAGAAGGGTTTTGCTTTTGTTGTTTTCTCAATTTTTGCCTGTCTCTTGCTTTGTGGTTTTGGAACCAATAGAACACATTCTTCCATTGTATCTTTCCATACATAGAAAGATGGGAAGTAATCATTTGTACTTGACATGAATTTGGATTTGTCAGACCTTTTTTGTACATATCTTGTAAAATCATAAGCTGTTGTGGTGTTGGTTTCCACCTAGCTCTTGCCATTTTTCTTCTTTTGTGTGTGTGTGTGTGTGACTAACAAAAAAGATTCTTGATGTTTATCTTTTAAGGGTTTAATTCAAACTTGTGTCTAGTTTTATTGTGGGAGAGTATGTAGTATAGTACTATAAATAGATAAGAAGAGTAGACATCAAGTGGGGTAAAATAAGTGGTCATGCTGGTGTCATACAATGATAGTGGACAAGACGGACCTAGCCCCTTTAACGCTGATTCACTAGATTTTGTTCAAACAGCGTATTTGTGTTTTTAACAAATATACATATAAATATTAATTTTAGAATCAATTCGTTATTGATATAAAAAAATTTAAAAATTTATAAAATTAAAATTTTGACTTCGACTCGTACTGGGGCAAGTCATTTAATTAGGTTGGTTGTTCATTTCTCTGCATTATATTATCACGCAAAATCTTAATTACACTGTGGACCTAAGATCCATTTCTTTTATCATTTGGCCTGTTTGGATTGGTAAGCATCATTAGACATTATTAGATAGAGGATATTATTTGGTACGGATTTTTAATGTTCACGGGATTAATTAATTATGAGACCACACATAGTTTGTCATAGAATGTGTTAGTTTTAATTTAAAAGATTTACTCTATATATATATATATTTTTATTTATTTTTTACATAATTACATTTAATATAGTATAACTAAGAGTGTGTTTGGTATGAAGGAAAACATTTTCTGGAAAATGTTTTCCAATTTTTCCATGTTTGGTTGGGACAACAGTTATGGAAAATGTTTTCCAAATCAACTCATTTTCCTCAAAATTAAGGAAAATGACTTCCCTTCAAAAATTAAGGAAAACATTTTCCAAAACTCTCCTCCAATTTCAAATTACATTTTTTTTTTTGGAAAAACATCGATTTTAAAACAAAAATATTTTCAATTTCAAAATTTTATTTTTTTACCCGATCCTTAACCCCCCCGAACCCCAACCCCTCTCCAAAAAATTAACCCACGACCCCCACCCCACCCTCAAAAAATAATAATTTTGATTTTAAAAAATATTTTTCAATTTCATAAATTCTTTTTTACTCTAGTAAAAATAAAAGATGTTCTCAAAAATATTTTTATTCATAAATCAAACACTAAAAACCATTCCCGGAAAATATTTTCTACTCGCCAACCAAACATGAGAAAATAAGTCCAAAATCTACTTATTTTCCGGAAAAATATTTTCTAGGAAAACATTTTCCATGGAAAACATTTTCCTTCATACCAAACACACCCTAAATTTCATTACACATCTTTATTCTCTCTTTTTTCAGTCTTGCTCGTCTCTCTCTTTTCTGCCTTTCTCGTCTTTCTACACCCCCCCCACCCCACACACACATCTGTATGTATTTACACGTTCTCCTTTTTGTCATTTTTGGTTTTTAAGAAGAAAGAAATTTCATAAATAAGGATAGTTTGTATAATAATTATGAATATTAGTCATAATTTGATTAATTACGATGCATAACAACGATTTTAAAGAGAAGAAAAGCAAGCTAAGAGTATGAAAAGAGAAAGGAGAGATGCTCCGTGCAGATTGTATCATAGATATAACCTTATATAAGATTGTAGCTCAAATACATAGATACCTATATTAGCTTTAAAATAAAAATATAAATACACATACGTATCAATCATCAATCAAACGCAAATACATAAAATACAAGTATTAACTTTGAACACAAATACACAGATATACATGTGCATAAGATACACAAAACTGATGAAGAATAATCCGAGAAAAAGAAAAGATTCAAGATCGAAGAAATATCTAATACACGTGATACATGTTTTCATCTATAGGATATACATCTGATACTCTCTTGTCCTCATTACCTTCATGAATTTGATGATTGTGAAATTTGTGATATTTATTATAAAAAAAAATATTATTGCAAGTCCCCAAATTAAATCTAGATTTTTTGTGAGTTTATGGTGAAAGTCAGATTTCACATTCTTTTATTTACAATTTAAAGTCTCTTCCGATTTGGGAAGACAAAAGCAAGAAGATTTAATGACAACTTCAAAGAGAAAGAGAAAGGCGTGACAGAGAGAGAGGGAATGGGGTATAAGAGAGAGGAGACACGCAAGCGAGAAAGAGAGATATTTGTTATATTTTCTAAGTTTAAGTAAGAATGAATTAGTTTGACTTGATACAAATTTTAAGAAAGTAAATAAGAGTTTTCAGTACCACGTGAAAAAGTTAAAATTTAGTATTGCTAAAAAATATGATCGTTCTTTTTTAAATAGACTATAAAAAAAATAGATAATATTTTAATATAAATCAGGAAGTATAATTATGTTAGATTAATATTTTAAAATTATAATTATATTAGTAATGTTTGAGTATTAATTAATTATTTTCTAATAAAATCCTTTCAATTCCAAAGAAAAAAAAAGTGTAACTTAAAATCAATTCTAATAAATATAGCTACGTATTTTTATTGAGGAAATTGTCAAATATCTCCTCTATCTATTATCAAAATTTCAATTACACATTTATACTTTATGGAATTTCTATTACCTCCTTAGATATTTTAAAATGGAGTTAAGTTCACCCCAAAATATGAAGCGAAACATACGCACCAACACATGTTTAACATGCATATTTTCTTTCTAAAATCTATATTTTTATCTACTTTCTTTTTTATTCTTTCTTCTTATCAAGTATAGTTTGTTATTTTTTCACCATTAAAATAAGGGAAAATGCACAAGTACCCCCTCAATCTATGTCCGAAATCTCAGAGACACACTTATACTATACTAAGGTCCTATTACCCTCTGAACTTATTTTATAAGTAATTTTCTACCCCTTTTTAGCCTACGTGGCACTAGTTTGAAAAAAAAAGTCAATCATCGTTGGGCCCACAAGATAGTGTCACGTAGGTCGAAAAGGGGTAAAATATTATTAATAAAATAAGTTCAGGGGGGTAATAGGACCTTAATACAGTATAAGTGTGTCTTTGAGATTTCGAGCATAGGTTGAGGGGTACTTGGGCATTATCCCTTGAAATAATATCAAACTTTCTTTTAGTAATAGCTAAAAATGCAAAAGAGGATTAGATTTTTGATATTCTTATCAAAAATCTTCTTCTAATGATAATTTGAACAAAATCATTATTAGATGTAGTGTTTGAAAGGGAAATGGATTAAGAAAAAAATCAAAATTTCTATTAAAGATGAACAAGGAATTGAACTCTTTTATTTCTTTCTCTGATTGTAAATTTTATTTTTGTATATATGACAAGTGAGGTAAATTATTAAAAGAATTGAAAAAAAAAAGAGATTAAAAGGTTGCCGATAAATTCATCTTCTTAATTCCATTGGTATCCTCTTCTCCGTCGATTATCTCCTCTCCGTCACCGGCACAGTCAATCCGTTGGAGATGGAAGTGTTAAGATTGTTGTCTCTTCTTCACCATGGAAGTAGGTGAAAGAAAAGTAAGTATCCACATCAAAGGAGAGACAATTTTAATTTTAACAAATAAACACGTAGATTATTTACTTACAATAGAAATATAATAAATTTTTTACAAGTTTATTGCCTCTCACTCTCTTAAAGAGAGTGAAATGCACTCTATCTATCAACTCAACACTTGTGGGATTATTTATTGGATAATTGACGAAAATTACATACTTTTAAAGTAAAAATTATCATTTGTCCCTTATAAGTTTAATATTTAAAAAATTTCTTAAACGATACAATAATATAAGCGCTAATATATTAAGGGAAACTTACATAAATATACCATAATAAAAAAATATTTACCATTTATAGCAATAATATTTTTATCTCACTTGATCACTTTTAATTCATTTATAATACAAGTTTAATACATATTACAAAGAACAATTTATTATTCACATATAATACAAATTTTAGTGATGAATAATACATTTATCACACATTTTAATACACTTATAATACAATGTGACAATTTTTTACCAAACAAACATGATATATTTCAAAAAACAATTATAATTCATATATATTGCATACATAATTCACTTTTAATACATATTACAAATTTAACAAAGCATTGCTATAAATGGTAATAAACAAAAAGTATCGCTAAAATCAGTAATTATTTTTTAAAATGTATTAATTTATGTAATTTTTCCATATATTAATCTGATGTGTGAGATATATTAATCGTTAAGTAAGATACATTACATTTTATACATGATACACTAATCTGATACGCTAGATACATTAATGTGATGAGCGAGATACATTAATTTGATGCGCGAGATATATTAATCTGATGCATAATAATGACAAATTTTGAGAATTTATAAAACTAATAGAAAATAATAGTGATAAGATTACTTAAATGTGAAAATCTGTCATTTTTCCTTATTTTTATTCCACTTCAAAATAGTATGAGAGATTCGCAAATAGGCTGGGACTCATTTGACTATTTTCTCTATTTTTATTCATAAAACTTAAATTAGTTTAATCAATTATCCTAACCATTATTTGAAACCTAACTCAATTTTCAGCAAAGATCAATCATAAAACTTTTACCTATAGTCGACTTTTAGTAATTATTGGAGTACTTTAGCTAATAATTGTTGAGCCAATAATTCTCACTTGTGAAATTCAGTACCTATTCAATCACACCTAATCTAGTATTCCATTGTTCAACCTTTACATCGCATATTTTGCATCAAGCCGTCCTTTTGGCAGCCATAGGCGGCTCATTAAATTCAATTGACGAAATAAACTAGGCGTGTGATAAAATCAATTCAATCTTCGTTTATATAATTCGTCTCTTTATTAAATTAACTCATTTTAATCCAATAAAGATTGAACCAATATATAGCTCAAATTTACTATTATCAAAATATATTTTTAATATGACTTATTATTTATTTGATATGTTTTACCCATGTCACCATGATCTCTTTTTTTTGAAAAAAAAAAACAATTTTGTTGAATACTGAAAACTTAAAGGGTTGTGATGAAGCGATAAATATCTTTTCATTCTTAATCAAAGATCTTAGGTTTGAATCCCCGTGAATACCAAGTCGGACTCAAATGTATGAATACGAGATACAAGATAGTAGTTTTTTTTAGAAAAAACTACCTACACCGACTGTTTACACCAAACTAATGTTAGTAAATTTTAACACATGACATATGCATGTAGTAAATTTACCCTAGTTTTTTCAGTAACTTTTGAATAACCCACTTATTTGTCTGCATTTGACACCAGAGAGAAAAATACACCAACTGTATCACATAAATAGCTGGCTTTGATTACGGTATGCACTCAATTGGATTCAGTTACCGTACAACATGTATTAAATCATCTTTTTAACTACTTAGTAAATAATACATTCGTTTATTATTGTTTCATCAGAAATGTAGGTATAGATATAAATCCTAGGTGCAACAACTCTTTGTCTAACTACCTAATTAATCAATGAGCCTATTCAATCACACCACACCTAAGATAGAAGTTTTATTCCCTTTCTCATTCAAGTCTAAATCCTAAAATACAGACAAATTGTACCAAGTTTGACTAAATTATTGTAATGTTAGAAAAATTTAAAGTATTTTTTGTTAAAAGTAGTAATTAATTTGAATAAAACTAATTTTAGTACTTAAAACTACTTTTGAGCCCTCGATAATCAAGTTATACTCATCAATGCTGGTAAGGATTAGACATTGACCCCTAGCTTTTATATAAACTCGGGGTTAAGCACTAACCCTACCTCAAAAAAAAATTGCATACAAAGAGGAAGACATAAATCTAGCCTTTGCCAATAAGAAAACAACATGAATGCACCAATGAGTTGAGAAAAGTACAACTTAAACAACATAATTTTTTGAGAGTCTTTGAAATTGAGAAAGACATCTCCATCATAATATCTAATATGTAGGGTCTTATTATATATCTGGCTCCTTTTAGAAGATCCTTATGGTCTATAATCTGAAATAACGCCTCTCTCCTCTCTCCTCTCTCTTGCTCGCTTCATTAACCTTCTCAAGAACAATGTTTGGCAATGTATAACAAATATGTGAAGTATGTTAACATACAACTTATAAGGAGTCGCATTCTAATATAATACTGATAAAATTTAAAAAATATTGACTTTTCAGAAGGTTAACCAAATAAGATTAGTAATTTTTTACGTATTTAATTACTCTAAATTCTAGTTAGGTTTTCAATTAGGTATATGATTTATCGCGTCTTTGACCCCAACATTACTTCAAATATAGTCATTGTCCATGGACCATATTTTTAATTACCTTGTTTATGGATTTGGGCAGTAGGTCTCATTTTTGTCTTTTACTTTCTAAATTAGTATATATGACCAAAATTCTAATTTTTTTCAAAAAATATCCATGGACCATTAATTATTATCTATAGCATAAGTAGATAATTAATATCTCTTAGAAGTTTAATTTTTATTTTGTTTTTAGGTAATGTTAATAGTTCAGAAAATTAAAAAAAATCTTTTTTTTTAAATAAATGTTTCTTCACATATTTTAATTAAAAATATTAAAATTAAAAAAATTATTTAAAAAAATAAAATATTATTCTGATCAAATTTTCTCGCCAAATATCAACAAGTGGCAGACATATTTATTAATAATAAATTGAGTACACATCAGTAGACAGTAATATATAGATGGCAAAAAAGGAAAAAGGCAAGAGGACATCGTACTGAAGCGGAGCGTCATCACTATGGCATGCAATCCATAAATTCAGCAACTTTTTATTTATTTGTTAAATTATATTGAATTTAAATATTTAATTTTATTTATATAATTTAGTAAATTAATAAATTTAATGTTAGTAGCTCAGTTAGTTTGTTATTTAAACTCCCTTAATATTTAGTGAAGGTTCGATTCTCTATATGACTTGCTCCTCCATTTTTGTTACCTTTTATCCTAATTTATTTATTTTTGTAAAAAAAATATTAATCATCTATGATCATTCTCAAAGCATTAAATGCATTATATTCAAATGTGATAAAGTAAAATTGTTGCTATTATGTTTGTTATTTCTTAAGAAACGTGTTAAGTCAATATTAGACAAATAAAAATAAATGAAGAGGATATAAAAATTTATGATTAAAGATAGTTATATAGAATAATGTTGTATAAAATAATTTACATTAAGAGCAAAATATTAAATGAAATATCTAAAGTTAAATTATTTTTAAATATAGAAATATTAGTATTATTTTGAATCGACTAAAATAATGATCATATAATTGAAAATGAGGGAGTTATTTCAAACTAGATGATCAATGTTTTGATTAGGTTGGAAGAAAATTTTAAACAAATACAATAAACAGGGTTGTTTTTCACTTAACTAGAGATAGAATTTAAATTTTAGGTATAAAAATGTTTTTACTAAATGAGGCTATATATGATATAATTCTTTATTAGTCAACTCTAATATAAAAATTATAGATCAGATAAAAAGAATGATCAATCCTATAAGATATTCTTATATGTCCTATTCCGCAAATTAAATGCCATAAAATTGGTTAGAAATGTGATCGGTTGTGCACTGTGGCGAATTTAGAATTCTAATTCAGAAGGTTCAAAAAATAAAAATATAAACGTGTAAATAAGTCAATTTTTTTAAATAAAAATAAAACAAAAACTATAAACAAAAATAAATAAATGTTGTTGTAAGGATTCAAACCTTGAGCATGCAGCTTAATATTCAGAGGTCTTCTATTTTTATTTGCTATTGAGTGGGTTTAAAATATATGCATTTACAAAAATTTGATGAGTGACTTTATATATATCGTGTATTTTTTTTATCGAAAATATTCGACTGAACACCTTGGACCCAACGTAGGTCCGCCCGTGGACTTATGCACGTACATGAAAGATATGTAATTTGATTTTCCAACAAATTAGTTACTGTAGCAGCACACGGTATAGTCTAACTTTCATGATTAATTTAATGCCTATAAAGGGGGACACATAATTGAAGGTTTTGTACGATTAGTGAGGTGAAAAATGAATGCTATTGAGCCGTAGCCAATAATTTGTGCTGGACATACATCATCAAATATTAATTCAAAATCACTTGCGTATTAAATACAACACTTCCACGTACATGGTACCGTGGCCATAAAATTTGGTCAGCAATTTTAAAAAATTATAGTATTTTTTTTATTTTAAAATAAAATAATTGTTTTTGATATTTTAATTAAAATATATTAAAATAAAAAAATAAAAAATATATAATGTTATTCTAACAAAATTTTCTGACCAAAAAAATTGTTTCCTTTTAATTTATGTTAATGTTACATTAGGGGTAGGTCATAATCAAAAGCATATAGGATTTTTGTAGTCATTTCAACTGAAATGATATCAATTGAGTGACTTTTGAGTGAAAATTAAAAGTTGAGTGACATTCTGAGAAAATAGTGCATAGTTGAGTGACAATCTAAGGTATTAACTCTTTGATTATATCACCCTTCTTTCAATATTATCGTATCTTATATAAAGAAATTCATAATCTTTTTAAGAGTAAAAGATTTGTCTTATTTTTAATTAAAAAATTCAGGCAAACATCTCTGCCCCACAATTCACTGTGACCTCACACATTTTCCCATCTATCTTTTATATTATTTACTCAAATTATATATTAATACTTTTTAAATATTAAATGAATCTCTTTATGATTTCCTATAATAGGGTTTCAAGCAACATGGACCTAACCAATATGGCTTATGATGCATTGGTGGAAGTGATTCACTCTTAATTAAAGGTCGTTAGTTTAAAGTTTTATATATGAAAAAAATCTTGTTGGAAGCGTCACTGCCGAATAAACCTTGCAGTGCGCAATTCAAATTTAGTTAGAACTTCAATGTGAACTTCGAACATTGAATGAAAAAAAAAAACAAATAACGTGGTCCTAACTAGCTAATATACAGGAAACTTCATCTTGATGATTTCTGATGTATCTTTATGTAAATTAAAGACCCAATGTCCTCTTATCGCGTTGGAGAATATTATCACCCCCATTTAAAAAATTAAATTGCTAATGGACATGGTATTATAGTAAACTATGCTCTTTATTTATTTATTATTATTGTTTTTTTAGAAAGAAAAAAAAGAAGAAGAAAATTGACAGCCAAACAAGTAAAACAAGCTAGAGAGTATAATTTTTTTTAATATGATGGAGATTTATATATTAGATTAAAAATTGATACAAATAAAGCTAAACGTAATAATAAGTATTTTGGAATCAAATGGTTTAGCGTTTTGTCACTTTTTGAAAATTTACATTTTGACAAATCAGTAAAAACTGTTTTTAAATGAAGAAGCTAAAAAAAATTGAAGCACAAGAATTTAATTTTTTTCAAGACTAGTATATATATAATATATATATATATATATATATATATATATATATATATATATATATTCGTACGAGAATTTAATTTTTTTCAAAACGTATAAGTATTTTGGCTAAAATATATACCAATATATTTCATATTAATTAATTAACATATTTTATAAGTTTTCTTTTAGAATTTCATTTTATATTTTTATAAAATGAGTTTTTTTTTTTCAAGAAGTACTTTCTAAAAAAATTTTTTCAAAAAATGATTCTTTAACGAACTTTTAATTAGCCATTATATGTACTTGTACGAATAAAGTCGACTTATTTGGTAAAAATAAAAGTAAACTCTAGTTTTATTATTTCTGTGACAAGAAATCACACTTCTTTTGTTGTTAATTAATTATTGACACAATTATTAAAAAAAAAATTTATATAGTTAATTTATCATTTTATCTATATTAATTATAAAGTTAACGAATTAAAATTTTAACACATAAAAAAAAAAGCTCTATTTTTTAAAAGTACCAAGTAAAAAATACAATGAGTAAAAAAAAATCATGCTTCTTGATTTGTGTCAAAATAAATAAATAGAAAAAATTAACAAGTAATTACGGATAGCTAGAGTATTCAATATTTCGGATAGATGAAATTTGTTGTACTTTTTTTTGGCATAATATATATATTAGACACTAAAATTAACTTTAAATTTTAACTTTGACCTCCAACATTCATAATGCACAAACAAACACTTCAACTATTCAACTTTTAAATAAATAAACTAATGAATTCTATACGTACAATACACACATAGGACAAAAAATGACATGTTTTTTTTCAAAAAGAAAATGCCAACATATTCCAGCATGGCATTAATTGTAGGTTAGGTATTGATGATGTCAGATTGTACGTTTGATGATGTTGTTGTTATAGACTTGATTATGAGATTGTACCTGCTCCTTCCTCATTTATGCATATACATCTTTTTCAGGAATATGAAATAGGAACTCGACGTTTATTTCACTGTGTTCGAAATTCGAATAGGAAAAAAAAATTAAAAACTTATAATTTAATTTATTTTAAATATTTGTGTCGTTATAAATCATTTTACTAAGAGTAAAAAGAAATTTTAGTTATTGTTTTCAGTTATAATAAAAGCGACATTCTTTTAGAGATGGAATAAAAAAAATACCACGGAGTACTCTATTCACTTCATTTAAATTATGATCTTTGACTTGATATAATTCTTTTAAAGTATAACATTAAATTAAAAAATATGTGATTTAAAATAGTTTTTATATAATTAATGAGTATAAAATCATTTTATTAAGAATAAAATAAAAGAAATTTAAAACTAAATTATTACTAATGATAGTAGCAATATTTATTTTTAAACGGACAAAATAACAAAATAGGACACATACAAAGTAAAGAACGAGGATAATAATCATGTCACCAAAAATAGTTGTCGTGGAGTGATATTTATTTCTTTATCTTAAATCAAAAGGTTCTGAATCCTTGAATACAGTGTCACCTTTATTAGAAAGCGCTTTACATATAAAATTCTTCCACGTAAAATTAAATTTAATCAAACTCTAATGTAGATTTAAATATTAAAAATAAAACAAATTAAAAATCAGTCATTTCGGAAACCATAATTGAATAGACACTAGTACAAGTTATTAGGTACGCTAATTAATTCCTTTTTGAGCCTGCTATTCAAAATTTAAGTTGTGTTCCGTTGATTTTTTGAAAACAAATATAGCGAATTCTATATTAAGAGTATTTATATGTAATATAGAAAAATATGACGAGCGAAAAAAGAGGAGAGAGGGATTCGACGGTGGTGGTTGAGATGTATGGTTTCATTGGTCAAGGAAAAGATTGGGGCGAGTAAAGATAAAGACAAAATTTGAAATGTTAACTACTGAATTAACTTTTTATTTATTTATTTTAGAAAAGTCATTTTTTTATTTATTTATGAAACTTATTTCAATAAAAAAATCAGTTTTAAGAATATTTTGACCAATAGGAGGACGTTAAAAAAAATATTTCTAATAGTTTAAATTATACCTTATTTTGAAACATAATTGAATATAATTTTGATTGGCAAGGAAATATACCTAGCTTAAATACAGTAAACTAAAGTTCAAAAGATCTTCCTGAAGCTTGACATTTATGATTAGTTCAAACTCAGAAAATAAAAATAAAAATAAAAAAAATCTTGAAACTTTCATGGAGAATGAACTGCCACATTCTTCAGACCTTATTATAAGAAAATACTGGAGTTTACAGTGTGAAAGTTCAAAACTTCATAAAAGTTATTAATTACTACCTTCGTTTTTTTTTATGTCATTCTTTTTATAAATAGTTGGTTAATAATATTTGTTATTTTTTAAAATTAATGCATAAATTATTATATTATTCATTTTTTATCCTTATGAGCAGAGGCGGAGCTAGAATTTTCGATAAGGGAATTCAAAATCTGAAGAAATAGACATTCGAAATAGCTGAAGGAGGTTCAACATCTACTATATATATCTATAAAATTATTTTAACCATATAAACATAATATAACTTTCAGCTAAAGAGGGTTCGGATAAAACCCCTAAAAATATGGTGGCTCCGCCACTGCTTATGAGTTATTAGTTTTGGAAATATTCGTCTGACCTCATCAAATAAATAATTCATATTCATTAATTGAAAATTTAAGCTTTATTAAGATTAAATAAAAATAGAATAGTAAATTTACTTAATTTCTTAATATATGTGAAATTTAAAATAATGATATATAAATATAAACGGGGAGTGTATTGTAAGTCATAAATATTTCCCGACAGCCAACCGCAAACCATACATATTTTACGGAGAAAGATGATATAAATATAGATTTGTCTTTATTGGCTCGAGTGATTAATATTCCTAAGTACATACAATATATATATATATATGTCTTTATTGGCTCGAGTGATTAATATTCCTAAGTACATACAATATATATATATATATATATATATATATATATATATATATATATATATATATATATATATATATATATATATATATATATATATATCAACTAGGGGAGCATATCTTTTATTTTTCTTTTATAGTTTCATATTATTATTTTTTTGTAAAAGAATGCTAATTAATGTTTTAATGACTTTACAAAGTCTTCGCATGTTTGTGATAGTTTTCAAGAATTTTATGAACTCTTTTTATGCCACTAAAAATGATGATACCCACAAAACACTCCTTTTTCAATCAAGAAAAGCACACTCATACATATTTTTATCAAATTTATTTTAAATTATAATTTTGTTTTTATGGTAGATCATGTCATTTAATTTTATCGTATATAGGCTTAGCTGTTGAATTATAATTTTCTTATTGATACTATTTTTGTAATTTTTATTTACAGTCTTAAATTTTTATTCGTCAATTAAAAGTAAAGTTCATTTTTTTTTCTCTTATGCACTTTGTGTTGTACATGTAGGGAAATTATTAGTAAAGCTCTTCTTCTGCGAAAATACCCTCTCTAAATTTTAGATTAATTTTTTTTGTACTGATTAAGTCTTTAAAAAGTGTAAAGATAATATTAAAGAAGATAAACAAATAGAAAAAACTATATTTATAATTTATAATTTTGAAATATTGATTTGAAGTCGGATTAACAATGGTCAAATGAGAGTAAATATTAGTAACGCGCAGTAATGGAAGGGCCGACAAAGATGGTTTTTTGGGAGATTATTGCATTGAAAGCTAATAACAAGTAGACAAAAAGACAGTCTATATATTAAATCACTGGGCCATTAAGGTTGTTACCATTAAAAAAAAAATTAAATCAAAAGATGATCATATATATATATATATAATATATATATATAGCCAATTTTACTTTTAACTTATTACATGCAGACGTTTAGGATCCATTGCCATAAATATCTTAATTTATAACCAAATACAACTTGATGTTCAAACACATTAAAACTGCCAATATAGTTCCATTTCATCCATCTCTACACCTCTACCCCATTAGCACATGATATATATATATATATATATATATATATATATATATATAATATATATATATATAATATATATATATATTCCATTTCATCCATCTCTACACCTCTACCCCATTAGCACATGATATATATATATATATATATATATATATATATATATATAAGAACGTTTTTTGAGATAAAGTTTTGTATTTACTTAAAAATACAAAAAAAATAAAAAAAAAATAGAATTAAGTAATCTGAGTTTATTTAAAATTGTCGGCATAATTCAGTTAGACACATTAACTTATCTCCATGTCAATTGAACACTTTATTTATTTAAAAGTCATTTTTATTAGACACAACTAGCTGACATGACAAAAACATGTGATGCACTTTCTTTGAGCGTGTAATGTTATTAAAAATAATATTTTTTTTCTTTTTTTCCCCTTAACTTATACACCTAAACTAATAAAAAAGAAAGAAAATTAATTAACGAAAGAAGAAGAAAAAGAAACAGTTGTCTTCCCATTCATGCAACTATTCTTTCACCATTTTCATCATTTCTCTTTATGCACACGCCACATCCCGCCCAGTAGCCGAGATATCCACTTCATTCAAATTTTTCCTATCGAAAAATTATATTATTTATATATAATTAAAAATAAAATTTTAGATATATTTCAAATCTTCTCCAATTGGTTTGTGTCTATTTCTTTAGATTTTGAACCCTTTAGTTAAAAGAAAAATCCTAGTTCACACTAATCCCACCCCCTCTCTCTTTATCTCACCCTCTACCGTTCTTCTGTTTTTTCTTCATTTTTCTTATGTTGATTTACGATCTTAAATATCTCAATGAAGCTCCATTTATTATTATGAAAAAGTATGAATTGATTTTTTTTGGCAAAAGCTTTTTTATTATTTTTTTCAATTCTAATAAATAGTTATTAATTGATAAAAGAGCAAGACAATTTGAGTGGAATATCCTAATTCCTAGTGCTATCAAAATAAAAGAAAATGAGTATTGAGCTTGAGTGGACAACAATAATATATTATTATACTACAATATCCATGTAAGAGAAAGAAAGAGGTGAAGCCATGGTTTACTGGCGACGACGGCTCCGGTGGAAGGGGAAATCATAAATGGTCTCTCTCAAAGAAGAGGAGAGAGGGGGTTGGGGTGGGGGGCTGTTAGTTAAAAAAAATAATTCTTAAAATAATTTTTGGATTATTTAAATAGAGCTTTTTAATAAATTAAATATAATGTCATATGTTATTGTTTTATTGGTACATTGATTAGGTATTCACGTTTAAGATGCACACATATTTTTAACTTATTGTCAGTTTACGTTAAATAGATATAAATTTTTTAAGGTTCAAATGTTCAATTAGTATAAGTGTATATTAAAGATGTTTAAATGAAATATGTGGGAATTTAAATTACATATAACTTAAGCCAAAAAGAATACTAATTAGATTTTTTTTTCCAAAAAAAAAGTATTGTTATAAAAGAGATTTTCCTTTGTATCTTAGTGAGAGCACACCTCTTCTCTTGCGGTAAGTGAAGAAATATAATTCAATCTCAAAAGTTTGAAAATACAAAATATAAAGAGATCCTTCTGTCGTATTACTTTATCGATATGGGAGTTTTAAGATTATATTTTTTGAGCTCATATAGATCATAATTATAGTTTGGTGACTTTATTATTGGTATAATACATAAGCATGACCTTAACTTGACACCAACGAACAATTATTCCTTCAACTTTAAATGTACACAAGTATATACACTCAAACTATTATAAAATTGAACAAATAGACACAAATGTTCTACATGATATAATACATGTAGAATACCATGTAGGATACAAAATAGTCATATAGGGTATTATATAGGATGAATGTGTCCATTTGTTTAATTTTATATAAATTTGAGTATCTACTTGTACACACCTAAAGTAAAAGGTCATAATTATCAATTTAATCAAAGGATCATATTTATATATTATATTTTTTATTATTTACGAGTTTGATGGGAACTGTGCATCTTGATGTCATTGAACAAACATGATCATGCAAGATTTGACATCTGACAAAAAAATGATAAATATGAGTGGAATGAAGATACAATTGAACCTCAATTACTCAATATAATAATCTGAGTATTTCTCTGTATTCAATTAGATTTTCTTTACAAATAATTTATTGTGTTATATTGGAGTATCTTATTTAAGTATTAATAAAATTTAACACACCACCCGGCAAAAACATGTTAACTATTAATGATACGTTCATTCTTCCGTTATGTAGCCAAAGAGTAGTACTTCCTCTGTCCACACAATTCCAAGCTAAGTCAGGTCTCACGAGTGATTTCTTTGGCTTTAAACAAGCAACATAATCATATTGTAGCAATTTCTCAACATAAATATGTACATATGTATTTTTTTTAATGATAGTAAATACACGTATACCCCAACTTATAGAAGTGTATGTATCCGCTTATGAAGCTATTAACTCATATAAAATGAAACAGAAAAAGTTTACTTATTAGAGTAATTCTTACAAAACTTTCTTGACGAACAAAAATAGATCATCCTATTTCTTGAATGTCGTGTATGATGAATGAACATCAAATTCCTAAACGTACTGCTAGCATGCAGGTTGTGACATATGTCTGCCATAAAATTCCAAATTTTTTTTTATCATAGTAGTACTACTCACTCCGTCCATTTTTACTTGTCAAAAATATTTTATTAATAAAAAACTCGTTGTGAGTGATATCAAGAAATGAATTTATGATGTATAACGAATATTTGACACCACGAGGTTGTGGCATGCATGCACAGTACGTATTACGTATATGGTGTAGTAAATAGATGAGACATATCATAAAAGCATATGAATGGGAGCCTCACCTTCCTGAAGCCTCTCAATCGTAAATATGCAGCCATTACTGAATTATTCAACCATACGCATAAAGTCGTCATCGTAAATTAAATTTTAACTCATCACGTTGTTTTATTATAAATATAGATTATTCTCAAGATTTTAAAAGAATTATTTATTAATTCTGTTTGTAGTTTGAAATAATTATATATTGTCTCACTAATTTATAATTTCATATTAGATTTCAAGTCATATACATTTAGATATACATTATTTGTTTAAAAAAGAATGATCTAATTTGACTTAGAACGAAGTTTAAAAAAAAAAAAAACTTTTATATTTTGTGTTTTTAAATTAAAATTATGTTAAATATTCTAAAATGCACTTTAATATTGCGACCTTAAATATGTTAAATGAAAAGTTGAATTTAAAGTATTGCCAAAAAAAAAAAAGGAATCAACTAAAAAATCTTCTTTATTTTTTTAAAATTCGTTCGAAATCTCATCATTTTTAAAACGAAAAAAGTATTCAAAATCTACTGTGACAGTGTAAATATTTACGGTGACAGAATTTGGCAGATAAAATGATGATGACACTGAAAAAAATGGGGGTAAAAAAAAAGGTCACTGTAAAATTCTGAAGAAGCTCGTTATTGCCTGCAGTCGCAGTAAAATGTTTACTGCGGGATCAATAAATCCCCGGTATTTTACTATTCATCTGAAACAAAACATTTGACGTTTCAAAATTCATACTCAAAACACATATTTAAAGTTTTATCTAATACAACGTCTCATGGCCAAAATTGCTTTTAAAAAAGGTAAATTTTATGAGCAATGAAGTCATCTTTATCTATTATAATTGGGTAATCTTTCTTTTAAAATAATTTTTTTTTTACAAATATCAGATTTTAAGAAGACTTAGGCATAATATATATCATATAGATCACCAAATAATATAAACTCTTACATTGACAGTATTGTGGTATAATTATTTAGCTCATGTTTAAAATATTACTCCCTATATTATTATTTAGTTGTCCATTTTAGAAATGACACACATATTAAGATAATAATAATTAGATTAGTGAATTACTATTTTACCCTTATAAATTATGGTTTCACAAAAGGATGAATTAAAATTTAGAAATTTTCAAGAAGTTTAAATAAGGATATAATATAATTTCTTTTTTGTTCTTTGTTGATTTGTTAAAATAAACAAGTAAATAGAGACAATTAAAAAAAAGAAAATACGAACAAGTAAATAAGAAAGAAAGGAATAATTCTAAATTTAAACATATAATATCAAACATGAGCTAAATTATACCCTAAAGTATTTTAAATAATATCAAATTAAAATTATATCCAATAATAGTACCCTAGCTAAGTCACTCATTAGCAAACTACTCCGTTCATCTCCACGATCTTCTTCTCCGGTATAAAAATTAATAGTATTATGATAATATAGCCACGCTTAATTAAATTCATAATCTTAAAGTTGAAACTGAAGCGTAATTACTATATCCCATCGAGTGACCTCTCTTGTCTTGCTGAGGATATATAGCTAACTTTCAGTTTTAGTGCCATACTTCAAATAATAATCAAATTGAACATAAAAAAAACCAATTAATACTAATTAATAATCCAAAATAAGTAAGAAAAAACATTCATTCGTATGTCAACTTAGTTGGATGAGAGGCAGTGTGTAAGAACTGATGCAATTGAAAAAACATGATCACGCAAGATTTGACATCTGACAGAACTGATAAACAAATTTAATAATATGAGTAGAATGTAGATACAATTATTGGACGTCTTTATAATAATAGTCACTCAATATAATACTCCTAGCATTTCCCTAGAACAATCCTATTTTCTTTAGAATTATGGACTTTTTAAAAAAAAGAACTTGCATAATTTTATTAGTATAGTAGCTAATTATTTAAAATACACTTTAGTTTGCAATAGTATTAAGAATTATATCAGATTTTAGTATTTTTACATACAATTATTTCAAATATTTATGGTTAAAATTAAATGTAATTAATTTGTAAAAGATATATTGAATCTAAGTAGATTTGTATGTATCTGAGATAGAAAACAAATTTCGTTCGCCTCCTTCGCCTCTTATCCATCTCTCTAGCCATTCTCTCATGTATTTAGTGTGAATACATGTATATAGTATGATTTGCATATTTATGAGATACATATGAATTCCGTTGGCCTTTTTCTTCCTAACTCTTTGTGTCTGATAGCAAAAATAATGTATGTAAATGTATTTTCTTTAATATATGGTAGGAATTTTTCAATTAATAATAACATATATAATATTTATAAGTATAGATATTAATATTATATATGATAGTGAAATATATCAAATTACATTATTATTCCTTTTTATGTTATATTTTACTTTTTTATAATATACACAATCGAGCAACCTCTCATGTCTTGCTGAGGATAGCTAAACTTGCTAACTTTCAGTTTTGGAATCATGCTGGCATAATTAGAAAATGGTATTATTAATGGACTTGATATGATTAATTAAATTGCATTAACTAATAGCTTCTCCTGGTTTGGTCCAGCAAGAAATGCTTATCAAACATAAAATTATGGAGATGAAGGACAAATATTACGTAGGCTATCTTGTGACGTGGTGAAATCGCTTCATCCTTAACTAGAGGTCTCGAGTATGAGTTTTAGATATGATTTTTTTTTTATTAAGAACGTCATTTCCAAACGGGCCTGCAAAATGCAATTCAAATTTAATCAAAAGCTTTAATATGAACTTCAAATAATGAACGTAAAACCAAAAAAAAAAAAGTATTTCTAGGCTAATATTGATTTAAATCAACTTCTAAAATTAGTTTAAAAGATAAAGAATTGTTCTAAAGTATTTTTATCACTGATGTGGGACATGACACCCTTCGATCACGTTTAGTATTAATTGAAATGAAATATTAGTGTGGATAACTTATAATAAAGGATATTTTATACAACATCAAAAATTATCTTTTAATTCAACTCTAACCTCAAAAATTAATTTAAAAAGTGAAAATTGTCGACTATCTTCATTCTATTCAATGGCACTATTAATTGCTTATTCATATGTCATATCCTGCAGGGTCATGTTTTATTCAATGACATCATGGTGCTCAGTTCTTACTTAGGCCGCCTACCATCAAACACGTATTTAATAATGTCCAACAAATATCACCAAGCAAAGATTTGACATCTCACAAAACTCATAATGAAATAATTTAATAGAATAAAGATACAATCGACTTTTTTATTTACTTACTAAATAATAATCTCTCGATACTCATTTATTTATGAAATAAAATTAAAAATATAATTTAAAATAATTATATATTATCATAGTAACTAATAGTTATTTTGTTGTCTGTTTTCAAATTTAACATATACATCTAGATTTATGTAGTTTTGCTACTACATATACTATACAGAGATATCAGATGAAAGGGAGATTGGCGAGCGACATAGAAGAGTGGATAATAAGACATTGGAGTTGTGAATTCATCTAGATACACTGTATCTAAGTTCTAATACAAATTATATCTATTTTAACCTTATGTATTCAAAAAAAAAATATGTATACAAAATCGTCAAATACATTCATCCGAAAGTCAAAATTATATAAGATTCATAATATTGCAATTAACATGAATTTTTAACTCGTCAACTGTTAAAGAATGACAAAAGTCCCACAACGGTGATTAATGAGATGGACGAACTCCTTATAAGCTTTGACAATCTTTCTCCCTTTGATCTAGCTTTTGGGGAATGTTTTAAGACCAAAACCAAATTTAATATAGTATCGGATCAGAGTTCGTCTCATCCGATGTTCGAGACCTCAAAATCAAAATTGTCCACGCACCAGATGCTAAACATTGCGCGTGAGGTGGGGTGTAAAGAATGACAAAAGTTCCACATCGATGACTAATGAGATGAGTGAACTCCTTATATATCTGGGACAATTCTCCTCCGTTTTAATTAGCTTTCGATGTAAATTAGACTTAAGAACTAATTTACTTCAAACTATTTAACTATTGAACAAGTAATTTGTTCATTCTTCCGGCATGTAGCCTAACACTATTTCTCATTAATTCTCACAAAACTTTCTTAACATTGATTCTATAAACAATGGCGTAAAATCATCCTATTGGCTTTTTGTGCAAATGAAGAACTTTGATTGAAATGAAAGAAACAAGTTTCTCAATTCATAATTAACTCAGAAAATATTACTGTATTCTTGAATTTAATTTTTTGTTTTAAATTTTTTTGTAGAGATGAAAACAACGTTGACTAAGAAAATCATCAAAATGCCGTGTTAGATATTGAATATAATGTGTATATCTATGAACATCAAATTCCAGCAAAAATTTCGTACAGTTAGCATGCATGAGAAAGTGCATACTGTTAAAATAAAATTACACAAAAGTTAAAATAGAAAAGTAAGAACCAAAGAAGAAGAAGAATTAAAGAACTACTCCCTCCGTCCATATTAATATTAAATAGATATCTTATTAAAAAATAAATATCTCATATTATTTTATTAGATTTTAAATCAAACAATAGTTAATTAAATTTTTAAATTTAAATATGTACTTACAATTAATCTATGGTACTCTACAATACTTTTTCTGATTTTTTTCTCTTTTTACATGGATACGAACAAAAAGCAAAATAGTTAAGTTAATCAATTTAAAATGAGATAGAAAATTTTTTAAGAATAATATTTCATTTGATATCCAAACAACTTCGCTATATAATTTCTTAATCCAATAATTTATAATCATATAACTATCTTTAACTTATTAATTTTAAATCACAATTTATTTTTTTCTTAAAATCAAATAAATAAATTAGAAATGCAATTTTTTTTTAATAAATTTAAATTATTGGGGGTGACATAATTATTATGAATCACTGCGTACGGGATATCGTGTAGCTAATAGATGAGACATATATCATAAAAAGCTTGGGAATGGCAGCATTAGTTTCATAAAGCCTCTCACTCGTAAATATGCAGCGACTATTGAATTAATCAAGTATACACGTGCCATCGTAAATAATTTTCACATAATCACTTCATTTTAATTTATTAAATCAAAATTTAATTTCACACTTTTGAAAAAAAATACTCTCGTCGTTTAAAAAAGAATAACATTATTTTCTTTTTATCTATTTAAAAAAGAATCACTCCTTTTTTTTGGATAACGCTTTAACTTTAACTTTCAACATGACATGTTTAAGACCACAAGATTAAAAGACATTTTGATACATTTGACATAACTTTAATTTAGAACCATAAAATTAAAAAGATATTCTTTCTTTTCTTAAACTCCGTTCCAAATGTTTTGAAATAGAAAGAGCATATTCTTTAAATAAAAACTAATCACAATGCATAGTGAATATCTGAGCAAAAAAATTTCATCAAAGAGTTTAAATTTATTCTAAATCTAGCTCTCTACAAATATCGCAGATTTTATATAATATTTTCTTCGTTTAAAAAATAATGATCATATGTACTTTTTAATCTGTTTGAAAAAGAATGATCTTTTTTTCTTTTAATAATATTTTAATTTTAACTTTCCACGTGATATGTTTTAAACCACAAAATTAAAAAATATTTTTACATTATTAATAAAATTTTAATTTAAAACTCTAAAATTAATTTTTTTTTTCTTTTTAAATTTTGTTCCAATTCGACTTAGATCATTTTTTTAAAAATTTTAAACCGAGAGAGTAAAATTTTAGAAACTCTGAATCGATATGATGTAAATATCCTTACTTGAATGCGTCGCAGCAATGCTTGAGACTGTCTAAAAATATTTACGTTGACACAGTTTTCTAGATAACAACATGATGATCATATTGAAAAAAAAAATGATGGTAAAAAAGGTCTATAGACTATATAAAGGATGACAAGCACGTCATTGCCCTGCAGTAACAGTAAAAGTTTACTGTGGTATAATGAATCATTAGTATTGTACTATTTGGATGTACTATTTATCTCAAATAAAACAATTCAAGTTTTTACTTTTTCTTTTTTATATATATTTCCCTTTAAGTTCATAAACTCCTAATCAAAATACATAGTATTTGATTATTAATAATATTGAGTTAATTTACACAGTATGAAATTTCTATACACCATTAGGTTATTTTTAGTAGTATCATTGACATTATTCTATATGATTTAAGTCATTCTTAAATGTTACTCTCTCTAAATTTGAATAGTAAATAATGAAGATGCGATTTACTTTCTAAGCAATTGAATGCATATAATTAAGTTTTACTTTTAAAATTAATAAATATAAAATTTAAATAAAATTAAAAATATATTTATGTACAAGGAGTTGTCGATAAAATGGCTTGTTTTACTGATGATATGGAGATGATTTGTGATGATGATTTATAGGATTAATATTTAAAAACTAATTAAATTAATTTTCTAATAGCGAATTAAGACTAATAAAAATAAAGAAAGGAGTAGCATCCTGGAGAATTAAAGTAAGGCGTTCTGTTTACTGCCATTTATTAAGATTGGATGAATTATTTTCAACTCCCAATAAATAATAATAATAATAATAATAATAATAATAATAATAATAATAATAATAATAATAATAAAAACTACTCAAAATGAGTATATATATAATAAGATCACAGCCACTTTGTAGTTATGGAAGTAAATGATAATCATAGTAATGAATGATGAAATCCTCGTGAGTTCCTCATTCAAAACTCTCTTTTTTAATCATATAGTATTATACATATAGACAGAAACTAATAAATTTCACCTCATCCTAATAAATATATAGTAGCTGCGGCCGGTGTGTATATTTAAATACATAACAAATATTATATAATAATGTTGTGAAATGCAACAATTTTCCTCATGTGGACGTAAAATTATTTTTGGTTATCTACTTTAATTTGTTTGGACGTTTTGTACTGTACAAATGGCATATCCAGCTCACTAGAGATAATTTGCGTTTGGGCCGTGGTCCAGTTTAAATGGACTCTACACATATTTCGACGAGGGAAATTTTCGCATACCGTCAATTAAAAATAATTTAATTAAGCTTTATAGCTATAATTTGTTAATTATGATTTCATAACTACATATTAAGAGAGGAGAGAGACGAGAGAGAACGTAAGAGGAGGACAGAGGCGGGCTAAATTGAGAGAGGGAGAGATATGCGAGCGAGGACAATAATTTGTATAATTCGCATCTTGTTGATATATTTCGTGGGTACAATTGTATAATTTGTGTGTGTTTTGTATAATTGAGTTATACAAATTTTAGAATTATAAAAATAGGATAAAACTTGAAATAACAAATTTATACAAATAAACATATGAACTTTAAACAGTTATACAAATTCATTATACACATTATAAATTATATTATACAAAATACAAAATCTAAATGTTTAGACAAACCTTAAAAAGTTAATTTTTTTTTGAAAGTATATGGTCATAAAACTTAAAAACCAAAGAAATCTCTGTCATATACAAATACAAATGAAGAACTGTTAGTTGTAGATTATTCAAGCGTGGCGAATTATGCATGTGATTAATGGCCACGTAATTAATGACCAATATTAATTGTAAATGATAATTATAATATACAATAACTATGATAGCTAATAAAACAATATAAGTTTATTTAATCGGGTAATCTTCTCTTTCGACAAAGCATATCATATACCAAAATATATTTTTATATTACATTAAGCATAAACATTGAAAGAAAGAGACTTTTATATTGTTACCATCAAAGTATCTTATAATTTGAAAAAGTTGAATGATACCTCTAAGTCTAAGTGATCATAAAATTGTTAGCTTATGACCACTAATTTGAAGTCTTGAAACATAGAGAGTACTATACTTGCTAGTTTTTATGTGCATAATAAAAAGGAAAGGCTTTCCCGGGGTAATTTTATAACGTAATTATAAGTGTATATAATGTAACTTATTATATGAGACATATTTTTTTTTAAATTTGTTAATAAATGATTTCTTTGAGCATCCATCCATGTCAACAAAGGTCTTCAATATAAGCATTAGTTCATTCAGATTCATTTGATGATCGAACTTTTTATTACCATGTTATATCGAATGCCTTCATTTGAGGCACCATTTGTTACTGCTGGAATTAGGGATGGGCATGGCACGATATTTAAAAATTTTGATACCGTAATTTTGGTATCTAAAGTGCTATACTATTATCATACTAAATTAGTTTGATATAGTTCGATATATTTAATTTTGACTTTGATATTTTATGATATGAAATTCGATAGCATAATACTTGCATTTTTGATACTCTCCATACAATTCAATTAGCAAATAAGATTAGAATAATTGTCTTTGTCATTTAGCAAGTATTCTTGAAAGACCAATACGATTATCAACATGAGTATGAGAAATTCAAAATCAAAAGTCCCAATCATAGTAGATTTAACAACTACTTCTGTTAAATAATATCACAAAAAGAATATTTCAATAACGATCGAATAGTCATAGATGGAAAGTTTACAAGACATTATCTAAAATTATGTATAACTATATATAATTTTACACCACAAGATATATGTCAAGTTAGAATCTACATGTTAGTGAATAATTAATATATTTATATATAACAATAAAATTTTGGTATATTTTTTTAGTTATGATATGATGTTGGATATATACCATTATACCATGCCTACCCCTACTTGAAATACCAGGCCAATAGCATGCTCAACAATTGATTCTGTTTTTGCGATCACACTTACACAAAATTTAACCAAAATTCTTTATGTTAATACTTATATTCAGACTAGTTCTCTAATATGTGCAACGCACGTGTATTTTACATTAAGTAATTTTTTTTAAGAAAATAATATGAGTTATATGAATTTTAAAAGGGAAGATTATTTTTTGTCTGATTTAAACTTTTGAGTTTCTTTTTGAATTTAACATAAATAATTTTATTAAATAGTATATATATATATATTGAATATAACATGACAAACTATTAAAATTAATATTTTTCATGCATTGCAACACCACATTAAACTGTTGTAAAGATATTTAACTATTTATAAATGTATAGATATAGATGAGACGATCGTCATTTTAGAAAAGTATAACTATACATTCATTGTACAGTGATGAATTTGTTATGGAAAATACAAACTTGAATACATTGATTAAATCAGATGAAACGATCTAAGTACATTGACGGTATATCAATATTTTAATCATAAAAAGTTATCTACAATTATCTTTCATATAACTTAATTAGGTAAACATTACTTGTTAAATTTAAATAAATTCATACCAAGTAAAATTGAGAAAATCCCTCTTTTCCTCTCAATCGAACCTCTTTCTCCATCACCAACTTTCTTTCTTTCTCCTACTCTACCGCAATCCATCTCAAGTACTGAGACATGATGGCATGTACACTTGAAAACTCGAAAAAACAAACAAACTTAATGACTCGACGTTTAATGTATAACAATAATGACATCCACTTCTTCTCAACGTGGCGTAAGCAATCTTCGCAGAACAGTAACTTGGTTATTTATCACATTGTTAATCATCTATCTTCTTTACTCTTTTAGTTTAATTCTCAATAAAGATTCCCCTGAATGTACCAATTCTGTGTCTTCCTCATCCGAATTATCCGCAAAAGAATCAATTTCGACGACTCCACCATTGGAAAATTCAACTTCCATTTCTTTAAAGGAAAACAGAGGGGAGCCTGAAACAGGGCTGAAACACATTGTATTTGGTATCGCTGCGTCTACGAACTTGTGGGATAAAAGGAAAGAGTATATAAAATTATGGTGGAGGCCAGGGGAAATGAGAGGTGTTGTATGGTTAGATAAAAATGTTACAATAAAGAAGAATGAAGATTTGCCTGAAATTAGAATTTCGGAGAACACAACTAAGTTTTTGTACACGAATAGACAGGGGAACAGATCGGCTCTGAGGATATCGAGGGTTGTTTCGGAGACAATAAGGTTGGGACTTAAAAATGTGAGATGGTTCGTAATGGGAGATGATGATACAGTGTTTAATGTCGATAATGTTGTTAGAGTTCTTTCGAAATATGATCATAATCAGTATTATTACATTGGAAGTTCTTCAGAAAGTCATATTCAAAACATTTTTTTCTCATATGCAATGGCTTATGGTGGGGGTGGATTTGCTATTAGTTATCCATTGGCAAAAGAATTGGAAAAGATTCAAGATCGATGCCTTCAACGATATCCTGGATTATACGGTAGTGATGATAGAATTCAAGCTTGTATGGCTGAGCTCGGGGTCCCCCTTACCAGAGAACCTGGATTTCATCAGGTAACTAACTAACTGTCCATTAAAAATGATCAAAAAATACGCTATCGTCAGAGTCTTGTTCATATTCATGCATTACTAGAACTAAACTAACAAATTGAGATGGAGGGAGTATCATTTTACTGTCACGTCTGAATGGATTTTGACGATTTTTTATTTTAATTTTTGTACTGTATAGTATGATGTGTACGGGAATTTGCTAGGCCTATTGGGAGCACATCCTGTAACACCTCTAGTATCAATTCACCATCTTGATGTTGTGGATCCTATAATTCCAAGGATGAGCAGAGTTGATGGACTCCAACGCATTTTTGAATCAATGAAATATGACACTGCCAGCATAATGCAGCAGTCAATCTGCTACGACAAGCAGAAATACTGGTCTATATCAGTGTCGTGGGGCTACGTGGTTCAGATCACGAGGGGTAATATCTCTCCAAGAGAATTAGAAATGCCCACAAGAACATTTCTCAACTGGTATAAAAGAGCTGATTACACTGCCTATGCGTTCAACACTAGGCCTGTGACAAAGCATCCGTGCCAGAAGCCTTTCGTGTACTACATAAGTGCAGCCAAATATGATCGAAACAAGAATCAGATCGTTGGGATTTACCATCGTCATAGAGAGTCGTACCCTTACTGCAGATGGAAAATTGAGTCACCTGAGAGTATCAGTGCAATTGTAGTGTTGAAAAAGCCAGATGATAACCGTTGGCAGAAGGTAAATTTGTTAAAACAACTCCATTTCTGAATATTGATGGAAAAGGGACCATTACTAAGTGCATTTTGTTCTGTTTTGCAGGCAGCAAGAAGGGATTGTTGTAAAGTTCTACCATCAAACAACTCCTATTTGTACATTTGGGTAGGCAATTGCAGAGCAGGCGAAACAAGTGAAATGTAGCCGTTGGAAGGAGGGAGACTATAGTTTTTTCACTTCCTTCTGTTTTTTGTATCAATAGATGTTGATTAGGACAGGAAAAAATCTCTATTCAAAAGTTGAGAAACAGCAGAAATGGTGCTACTACTAGAGAGCTCATACACTAAAGTCTAGACCAACAGTGGCTAGTATTTGCAATACAAGTTTCACCAAATTAATGAAAAATTGATGTATCCTAGTTTCATAAGTGGATCATTGAAGTGGACTTGCTACAACGATCCACTAAAAATTAAACCTCTGTGGATTCTTAAAAAAAAGAAAAAGAGGAATGTCAAAATGTTAAGTTTTTGGTTCCTATATGTGTATATGCCCATACTGTCTGATAAATATATGTGTTTTCAAGAAACAGTAATCCTTAAGATTATTAGGAACAAAGGGAATAGAGAAATGAAGAGAATGACTTCTAATTATAGTTGCATTGATCATTAGAAACAACTATTTGTGAATGTATTCATCATAACAGACATCTGTTTAAAGAGTCAACAAGCAGTCTCATGTCTCACACCGATCAGCCTCGATTACAATCCCAGAGCCCAGACTCGTGCTACTAGGTAGTTTTTTCAGTACTACTGTAGTACGTAGTCGTTTCACACTGAGATGACGGATTGGCTCTTTGGACTATAATAGAGTCCTCTCAGAGAAAGAGAAGCATCAAAAAAAATCCAGAGTTCACTCTAGTAACATCTTATCTTCTTTTCGAAGAAATTCAATAGAAGAAGGACCTCAATCTTCTCCTTTCTTTTGCATATGTCATCATCTGTTATGAAAATGTTACATTAAATTTTCAATATGCTTTTTCCATTCATTAGCTTAGCTAGCAGAAAGTAGGATTTTTTCTATAAATTTATGTGAGATCCATATCTTCCTTCTCTTTTGCATAGCTTTTGCGTAAGCATTTTGTACTACACTGGAACAGCTAGTAGGAAATATATGTATATTGGCTTTAATGCTAACAGTGATTACTTTTTCTCAGTATATCATAGAAGCATAGAGCTTTTACATATTATATATGCTATGGCGCTGGAGCTTGCATTTGCACCAGATATGCAAAGGAGGCATTGTTTTTTTTTATTATTATTACTTCCAATCTATGATTTTAAAGCTGCATCTGTAATGTACATATGTGACACAAAAAAGTAGACAAATACTTGTATTTGTGTATTTTTCAGTTCTTATTTGAGTTCTCAAAGCTTTGTTGTATCGTTTCCATTCACCACATTACCAGGTTTCATCATCGTCTTTTATAGATTTCTGAGGAGATTGACTTTTGTATGACTTGCGGATAGGAGGCTCGATTTCAGGGTCATACTTTAAGGAGGCAAGGTAGCTCAAAGCAGTGACGATATCAACAATTGGAGGACGCATATTAGGTTGCTCCTGGACACACATTGCAGCAATTGCAAGAGCTTGGTATAAGCTCCTTATTGGATAGTGACCATCAAGTGCTGGATCTGCCATTTTGTAGAATTTCTTCCTGTCTTTGAATAATGGTCTTGCCTGCAAAAGCAAAATGCATATCAGCCAGAGAAATACAAATGTTTATCCTTAACAAGTCTGTTAAACTGTATTTCTCTAATCACTCATCACAACCATGAACTAGAAGCACCTGCACATCACTGTGACTAGAATGCCAAGGCCAAGATGTTAATTCAAAAAAAAGTATGACAGTACCATCTGATTGAACCCATGGATGAAACGAAAAAGAAAAGAAAATAGCGGAAATAAAAGGTTAAATGTAGACATCTAAACTCAATTTTTTTTTTTGGTAAGCACTGAGTTCTGGAAGTGTGGCTGCAGTCCTTAACCAAACCATAGCTGGTATATAGAGATAGAGGCATTTAGGACAGTGAAGACAGCACGACATCAAAATCAAAGGATACTACCCAACCAGTACATGAGACTAAAAGTGTACCAAAAAGGGAGGATGATTCTGGTAAATGCAAATCGACTATTCTAGGCAGAAAACTGTAATTTTCTTTTCGATGATGGAAAATCTCCAAGGGCTGTGGGGCACAGTTCGAAACTTGGTGGATAAAGGGCCCATCCCTTACCCTTCTCCAATAAAATACTAGGCTTTTGCTCGTGAGGAAAAGAAGAGACAGAAAACTGTATGTTTAAAGGTTAAGAGCCTCTTATAACGTCCTCTTTAACCACAGACAACCTCCAATCTGATAAACAATGACTAAAGACTTTTCCAATAAACAATGACTAAAGACTTCTCCAATAAACAATGATTAGAAGTAGTTCAGTGACAGAGATTTCTTCGATCCATTTAGATGCAGAAATGAGAATGATGGTTAAAATCAGTTGTAGGAGGCAGGGATAAATCAGGTCTTACCACAGCATAACCACAAAAATATATCACATGGCAACTATAAGAGATCAAAGAAACATACCCAAGAAACCAGGTTTTGCTCCGTGGCAGATTTTGTATAGTCAATCGCTCTCCTGCCTGTGATTATCTCCAGAAGAACAACCCCAAAGCTGTAGATATCTGACTTGAATGTCAGTTGGCCAGTCATAGCATAATCTGGTGCACAGTATCCATATGTTCCCATCACTCTGGTGGAAACATGGGTCTTGTCCCCACTAGGACCTACTTTAGCCAAGCCAAAATCAGATAACTTGGGGTGGAACCCCTCACCAAGTAGAATATTGGAGCATTTCAGATCACGGTAAATAATAGGAGGATTCATCTTATCATGTAAATATTCCAGGCCCCTTGCGGCACCTGCAGCTATCTTCATTCTAACGTTCCAATCAAGAGGTTTTTGATTTGGCCAGGGGTCTACACACATTGAAGAAGCAAAGCAAATGTATCAGGATGGAGAAGGCTAAGATTTGAAGAAAGTAACATGAAAAATAGACAATTGTAACATACCAAACAAATGGTCTTCCAACGAACCAAGAGACATATACTCATAGACTAATAGCCTTTGATCTCCCTCAGCACAACAACCAATTAGTTTAACAAGATTAGCATGGTCAGCTTTACTTAGAGTCTGTACTTCAACAACAAACTCCCTAACTCCTTGACATCCATTTGGATCGAGTTGTTTGATGGCGACAATCTGCATTGGAAAAGAATATTAAAGATAAACAGATTCAGGCCACCAATTATTCCTTATGTTAAACCATTCACTAACTTTAAATGACCCTGCAAAGATTGAAGGGGTATAAATTCATAAAAGGATGAGAGATATTGAAATAATCCTATTGTTTATTGAATACGTCAAGGGAGAGTAACAAGTATTACAACAAGAATGGCGTCGAGCTGACCTCACCAGTATCCTCCAAATGACCTTTATATACTTTCCCAAAACCTCCTTCTCCCAAGAAGTAATCTTCCTTGAAATCTTCTGTTGCAGCTATTAGTTGATCGAATTTAAACCTCTGCGCCTTAGCACCACCTGTTTTTCCATCTGTGGGAGAGATGTTACTATAGCCCCCATCTTTCTTAGACATAGATCGGTTTGCAACTTTAGCCTCTTCATTCTTCACAACTTTAAATTGACTAGCCACCGGCGTAACTACTGAACAAGATAAAACAAGAGGCACCAAAAAGATGGGAGTTAAAATAAAGGAGGCCTCATTTGAAGGAGGGAGAAAACGAATGAAAGAGCACATGGATAGTAAACAGCCATAATTCTTAAACCAGCGAGATACTCAAATTTTCTAGTACACAAAGAAGCCAAAAAAAGATTCATACAGAGAAAGGACCAAACTTTATTTCAAGATTCATACAGAAAAAGGACCAAACTTTTTGAAAAAATCAAACATATACAGAGAAAATCCCAAAGAACCATGAAAATGTTGTTCTCAAATTGTTGTCAATCCACTACACTTAGACAAAACCCTGAATCAGAAATCAGAATATTCATGCACAAAAAAAAATAAAAAATTTAATGCCTTCCATGAACATCTCAAAAAAAAAAAAAACATCAGAAGTTTCAGAATCCTGCAAACATGAAAGAAAGAAATAGGCATAGAGCCACATAAATAAATGGAAGACATTATTTGCAAACATAAAACAAGGGGTCTTAATACGTGAACTTTCACCTTGTTGATAAGGGTTCTAAACCCCTTTCCTATTTCTCCTTCTCCTACCGAGATGTCTAAAAGAAATAGCAAAAAAAAAATACCTGAAACGAAATTCAATGCAATAAGGTAGACAAGAATGGCAATTATGTTTGGTACGATGAAAGACATTTTTTTTATGGAAAATAACCACAAAATCTTTCATCAAACCATTATCTATATGGAAAAAGATTTAAAAAATTCATAGATGCATGCAAGAAGAATAATTCAAGATCCATAAAACAGGACACAAAAACAAAAATAGGTTTTGTAAAATTCAAAATATGATCAAATTTCAACAACCCCACATTGAAATTTTCCAAATGCACAAAAAAAAAAGGAACAATCTTTCCAAATCCAAAAGAAAAACAAACAAAAATTTCACCAAATCATTTGTAAATATAATAAAATACCTTGTTTAGGCTGTGGCTGTTCAACCCTTTTGTATTTATGATTACTAATTGTTTGAAATATTTTTTTCTCTGGTTTCTTCACTGATGTATCTCCATCTCCAGAACAAGGAAAACACCCCATGATTTTAATTTCTTCAACTATATATCTACTCTTACTTTCTTACTAACTATTTTTCTCTTCTTCTTTTTCTTTCTCAAATAATAATAGTTAA
This sequence comes from Solanum peruvianum, assembly GCA_027705065.1. Classification (NCBI taxonomy): domain Eukaryota; kingdom Viridiplantae; phylum Streptophyta; class Magnoliopsida; order Solanales; family Solanaceae; genus Solanum; species Solanum peruvianum. Next base: position 48,902,420 of record JAKWJD010001760.1, on the reverse strand, counting down.
TGATTTAAGAGTTACAAAACTCTCAGTTTTTTTTTTTGGCCTTTAAAAAGAGAGAAAGAAGAGAAAAATGGAGAAAGTTAACACATAGCTTTAACCTTTTTTATATTAATTTAAAAAAGAAGCTACTCTTATTCTGGGGTTTTGTATTTGTGGTGCAAATGTGTAACATAGTTTTTTCTGGTAACAGCTGATCCTCAAATTAAATGCCACGTAATAATACCTAGATTTTTTTGGTCAAATCATATTAGAAAGTCACATCAACATATCTCTTCGTCATTGCTGACTCATCAACAATTGCTGTCTCATCGGCCTAGATCCAATTTATTCGCAATGAATTTATATAAATTTAGTATATTCAATATAAAATATAATTATAATAAATTTTTTTGATATAAGTATATTGTGAATTAATGCTAACAATCTTCAATTTTAAATATTGAATTCATAAAATTTAATCTTTGTGTGGCCTCTATTATAATCTCTTCTAAATTTAAGAAAAAACAATGGAACTACTGAAAATATATTGTCAAATTTAAAATATAAAGATTAAATTAACTTATTTAAACTCACAAGTGACAAATTGTTTATTATTCTAGGGTAGGTTTTGACCAAAGATGTCATTTTCGGTAACGTTGGCTGAATATTAGGGAAAGGAACAAAATTGAAACTGAACACAACAAAAAGAGGGAAAAATCAGCATAGAATAAATAATATAAGTCCACCAGCAGAAAAAAATAATTTAAAAAAAACGATTGTCAGAATTAAAATTACTCTTCGTGTAGTAGAAAAAAAAAACAAATAAAACTTGAACATTACCAAAATGTACGTGTTTTATTTGATTATTTTTATGATTCGATTTGGTATTTTGGTTTATCTCGAATACTCCTACTCAAAAAAAATTTAACAAAATGTTCTCTACCAACTGTACTTCTTCATTTTCTATTTTGTCAGGAAAAGGACTTGTACATTACTATATTGATTTAAAAAAAAAACGCGGCACAGCTGTAAAATAAAAATATTGAATTCTGAGAAAGAAATAAAAAGATAAAAATGATATTCAATCAGCTACGTCTCTGGTAATTGGTAAAGTCTTGTTCTGTCGATCCACCAAATCCAACTATATATTGTCTATTTTAATTTTTCATGATAAGAAAAAACACAAAATGAATGAATATATAACCTACAACACACAATATATTCGAGCCATTTCATTCTTAAATATAATATTAAAAAGTGGATAAAAATGTTAAGAGACAAATGTTGTGAAATTGATTTGTGAATTCGCAATTCATAAGTCGCATTTCTCAAATTATGCCCTTAATTTAAACTCAAAAGAAGACGATTACGGATCACCTAAACAACATACATTAAATTAACATATGGATAAGAATTATAGAGTGAGAGTTGTAAAGGTTATTGACTAATATGGATAAGTATTATTGGTGCAGCAGGTAGTATCTCGTAAGGGAGACCAGAGATCGATTTTCTTTGCCAATGGTGGAATTTGTTAGACCAAACTTGCCAAAATATGATTTATATCTTTTATTTAATTTACAAATTGTTAATGCTGATTCACTGCGAATGAACTGACAAATAAGAGTGCATGTATAGTTGCGTCTAGTTTACAAATTTCTGATAATCAACATTTAACAATTGTAATTAAGACTGAAACAAAGGTGATCGTTTTTCTTTTAAAATTGTTACCAAAGCTAGCTACTGGGCACTAGTCAAACAATTAATGTTGAATTGTTGGAACTAAATGGAATGTCTTTTTTTTATGAAAATGACTCACACCTATAATTAAACTTTTAAATGCAAAAGTAGCTATTCATATGCAGCGCCATGCATTTTGTTTTTTATAAAGTTGTTATTTTACGTATTTATAGATTTGAAAGATATTTGTAACACTCCAGATGCCTTATGATTATTAGTGAATTTATATAATATTATTATCTCCTTCTAGATTTTTTCCCGACCAAGATTATAAATTTAGAAGATTTGTCACCCCATAATCTTTTTTCTAATTTTAAAAGAAAAAAAAATCAATTACTATTTTCTAAAATAAAGGAGTTGGTACCTCCAACTACTTGAAAATAAAATAACATAGCTACCACTTGATAGGAATTCAAAAAATCTTACTGATACAAACCACTTGAGAGCTTTTTATAATCATGGCCAATGAGCTTTGGTCTCACTATAGTGAATGTACTCTAATTCTAACCAGCTGTTGCAATTTGCTGGCGGTATACTTAATGTTGATATTGATACTATCTTTGGCCCATTTTATTTGTATTTTTAAGCACCCCTAACAAAAACATTTTGAAGCTTTAATCATATGGAGTATTAACAATGACATTCAGACAAAAACAGAAGAACAAGAAATGATCTGGAATATGAATCAACTGGAATCTGGGAGTGACATGTTAAAATTTTCATGTAACTTTACTCTCAGATCTAAGAATCAGGTTTGTCGCACCTGTTTCTTCAGCAGGTGCAGAGCTCTCACCAATGCTTTATTGCAATAAGAATAAATTGAAAAGAAAAAAGAAATCACACGCCAAAAAGAGGCATATAAATGTCTAATTGTAAAGCTAGGACGACCACCATCTTCCTCATGGAAATTAGTCCGATTAACATATCTTCTAAGGTAAAAACATGGTGAGAGTTTTACCAGATGTGCATCATAAGATACACTCCTTGCTCAAAATGTAGTCTACTGCTTCTTCCACAGTGTCAACAACCTGCAACAAATGAAGATCATGATTGGGCAATGTGTCCTTAGTGAACATCGTTATACTTGCTTAATGGCGGTCCATAAATGGACCATACTGAAATATGTGAGTGGATACCATCCATCCACTTATTAGCTATACAAATTAATTTTTCAGATCGAGTGGGTGATTGCAGAGGGAATTAAAGAGAAAGCAGTTATGCATTATTGTATAAAGAAAAAAGTAGATGCAGTCATAGGTCAACAATGTCATCTACTCACCAGATCTGCTGGAAAATCGTCATGATTTTCTTTCCCCTTGAAGACACCAGTTCTTGTCAAAATAGAGAACCAAGGACTTCCAGCCTAAAAGGAAGATTCAGAATTATATGCAGTTCATGAAATAGCTGAGTAGCAGCTTAAATAAATCAGAGAACAAACCTGTCGAGCTCCTTTGATATCAACTGAGGGATTATCACCAATCATATATAAGGTTTTGAAAAGCTGCTTTCTACCATCAACCTGATGGTTAGTGTGACATGATTGTAGAACATGCATCAGAACTGTCTCTGCATTTTTAAATACAGAAGGATTTGGTTTCCCATATGACGTATACTTCAGAGCAGCAGGATGGATACTGCAACAAAAACTAGTCTCAGAAGTGCATTACTACAAGGTGCAGTTTCTTTTACATCATCTCTATACCCATCTTAGAATGGATACTGCAACAAAAACTAGTCTCAGAAGTGCATTACTGCAATTATCAGATATTATATCAAGTCTCAAGATATTTGGAAATGAGTCTCACGCATTGAAGACGGATTCTACTGCAATTCTGAAAGCACCCATGCCAAGTCTTTCGGATGGAAACAAGGCCTAGAGTGAAAGTCAGATAGCAAAGGTCACATTCTCTAATGAATATGTCAAGGAAAGCAAGGACAATCAGATCTATTTAGCATTGGATAACCTGATAGGCAAGGTCATCATTTGCAAAAAAGAGTGGTGGCTGATGTGCAATCTCTTTTCCTGGCAGCCCTCCAGTCCTTAGAATGTCACAGAGAACCTAAAATTGAATACTCTAGTTAAAATTGAAAAACTACAATAGGTGGAGGGATAGTAAGACATGGAGATGCATGCAAATGCACAAAAAAATCAAGAAACAAAAGGAACAGACAAGATTTCTTGGAGTTGGATGAATCTGATAAGGACTCCACAATAAGACTTCACAAATCAAAGGGAAACATAGATTATGAAATGCAAAATACATGGAAAAAAATTATTGGCCAAAAAGGATATATCTGATTGACAAGTTGAATCTGCAAATCTTTAATTATAAAGAAGAATACCTGGATGTCCCTGCTCCAATCAACAGAATCACTAACAACAAAGACCGCCGCCACTCTCTGCGAGCATGGATCATTGCTCAAAGCTATATGCTTAGACTTGCTACTCTGATAACCATCCAGCTTGTCTGTCCATTTTTTGTATTGTGCCAATGGGTCAATGTTGTCAAAATAAGATGCATACTCATCTATGGAGAGAACATTTCTGAAATTTAAAGCATAGTAGTATATCACTGTTGAAATTGTTAGGCATTTGAGGATTGCACTCTCAACCTACATCTATAAAGTGCAAAGCCAGGGAGCTTACTTAAAACCATATTCAGACATCACTTCAGCGGGTTCTCCTTTTCCAACAGCAACAATAAGCTCATTCTCAAATCTGTTAACACGGATTTAACTTATTAAAAACAACCAAAGCAAATTTTGATCTTTCAAACTTGAGATTTTTTTTATCAACATAAACAGGTTTAGTTCTAGAAGATAAAGCCTTGTAACCTTATGGTATCATCCTGAAATCTATATTTGTAATATATAGGTTGAATCCCACGCTTACACTTTAGGCTCTTAACTTTAGTTGTTGTGCCTGTATCTAACACTTCTCAATTCTCATACACGATGCACCAACAAACACTCAAGTAGCCAAACAATAGGTTCTAGCTTTAGCAAGTCATTAAAATTAATACATAAAATCACATAATAAATGAGATAAGTAATTTCTGGTTAAGGCATTATTTCTTCATTCAAATTGAATATCCATACTAAAACATTTCTGAACATCCAACTTGGGACAGGAGAAAATTTTACGTGTACTTCCTAATTCAGCTCTATAAGACGAATTAAATGGATAACCATTTGCTAAGCTTTTTCTTTTCTTTCTTTTATTCAAACAAGACAGCATTTATTTAAACTGTTGTTATGTTGATTATTCATAAGTGATCAATTTATTAAAGACCTGCTGATACTTCTATCAACTAAGCTATTCCCTACTTTCAAATATGTGGAGTCGGCATACTGGTAATCAAGGCACAAGCCTTTTAGATGCTTCCGAAGTTTATTGCTATTAATTTCAGTTCAGAAGAAAGCACATCCTTTTGCATAATATTTTGTATAAGAAAACCTGCACATAAGAAATAGCTATCTTTGTTTTTTTTCTACTAACTGTTCTTTATTATATTTGAATACGGAAGATGGGGAATGAAATCTAACAAACAAAAGATTACCTTCTCATCAACTGTTTGAACGATGAATGCCCTTGTATAACCTGCAGATCCATTCAAGCAAACAAAATGCATGAGAGACTTTAAGCATGGAGCAAGTAGCACATCATAGGACTACCAACTCATGAAAAGATCCAATTGTTGAAGAAAAAGAGCAGATTAAAATCAAGACAATACTAATTTTCGATAATCAGAAAGAACTTCATCACTATGTCTCTCAGAAGTTGTATACCTGTGAAGGTAGGATATTAACATCTAACAAACTTCCCAACTCCTCTGCTCTTTTAGATTCAGGAACACCACCTCCTATTGAATATAAAAAACCGCATTAAGCCCCTTACATCTGAGAAAGTAATAGGCTATCAAAATGCATGCCTACTACTCAAAAATTCAGAACAGTAGGTTATAATAATGTTGCCTCAATAAGTCATAGAAGGAAAAATGAATCATTTAGATAGGAGAACGAGTCTATGATGAATGAATATTTATTGTGATTCTACTAAGCGAAAGATGCCACTCCACCTTTTGGCATTATTTTTCACCCAATCTCTATCATTAGATCCAATAAAAGAGCTCCATCAATAAACCTAATTCTTTTTTTAAAAATAAGTTTATCGATAGATCTAATTCATGTTCACCTGATGCATAAAACACATGAAAAAAGTGCATGTCTCTTTTATTTCACTCAATTTTGCTAGGTATAAGAAGTGGAAACCAGAGAAAAAAAATGAATGCAAATGTGAAACCAGCATGGAAGCTAATCGACTTTGGAATGTCCTAATCAAGAGATATTTCTGTAGCAAATCCAGCACTCATCTCCCTATGAAATTAGGAACCAAATACACCGATGACATTGGGTTTTATATATTCATAGAACTGCCAAAATATATTCATTGGGGAGAGAACTAACATCCTATGAGTCATCAATGGTTTAAAGGATATTGGTATCAACAACTTCAACCACCTAAAAATCTCTTCTACAATACTAACTTTTCTCATTTCAACAAGGATTATCATTATCCACAAACTATTGTTACGTGTGAGAGTTTGGAAAAGTAGGTCAGTGAAACCCAAATCAACATTACAGGAAACTACAAGTTCATATACCCCAGTTCATTGAGATAGATATCTTCTAAAGCCATGATCCACACTATTCCAGAAATTGATACGTAGAACATAAATAATTACATTTACGGCACTGTTACATTAAGTAGCTAAAGAATGAAGGCACGAAAACCAATTGCAATGCTACAAATGGATGTTGAACAAGCACAGGTGACATCAACCACTCACCATTGGTCAAGAATACATAGGGAACCTTCAGAGTGCCTGCACAATGTAAAAGCTACTGAAGTTAAACTACCTGATCTAGGCTGCCAACAAAAAGTGCCTATATATAGCTTCAAGCCCATAAAAGTATGAATCAGTAGTATTTAGATGGTAATGCTACAACATGCCAGAGCAGAGGACAACTTGAAATCACAAGATCGATAACATTGTCTAAATATTGTTAAATCATGTGATTACAGATATTTTTCAGGGAAAAATCACTCCAGTGCATATTACTTTCCCCCTTTTGATGGAAATTTTCTACAGTTCTTGATAACTGAACATTGAAAAATGACTTTGCTAATAAATATAGTTTCTTCAAGCATTTTCTATCATGCCAAATACATCAACAATTAAGAAAAAATATCAAGCTGGTAATAAATGGAAAAGAGAAATGAATGTGTGGCTAGAGCTTATTCTGGAATATATCTCTCATATCCTCTTGCATCAACCCCGACGCCTTATAAGAACATGAATATTTACTAAACTCTCGCTAAAAAAAATTGAACATTAAATTATCATACTTGTTTATTTTACCACATCCAGTGCACATTTTACATTATACATATCAACAGATTGTTATCTCAGCATTTTCATAATAAGTAGGCACCTACAATTCCTAAGTTGTAGCTAATAATATTCATAATTTCATTTGCACTCTTGTGACAAACATTATATAATCACAAAATTTTATAAGAAAGATAATCCAGATGTGTTAGTCGAAACGACACCGTACCGGAATCATCATAGAAGCGTTTGAGAGCTCGAGGAGAGCCGCCGATAGGGTTGCTCCCACGGAGCAAAACGCCGTCAATGTCGAAGGCGACGCCGAATGAAGCTCTGCATCAAGAGATTATAGATTTTTTCATAAAACTATAGCAAAAACACATAAGAGATAGAGATAAATTAAGTACGGATTGGAAGAGGAGTGAAGTTGACGATAGAAGAAAGGCGAAGACAGTGAAGGAGTTGCTGTGCTTCGGATCTGCGAAGAAGAGGGCTTTCTTCTTAAAATCTGAAGAATTTTCATCTTCTCTTTTTGATCGTGTTATGTTATCCCCTTTGTCCTCAATCTTTTCAACAATAAAACCCGATTGGTTTATTGGACTGTATTTCACTTTCTCAAACTTTAGTGGTTTCCGCAAAAATTTATAACTTTAAAAAAAATATTTTTTTATCAAAAATTATAAAAAGAAGTGTTTTGCAATGCGTAGTGATTGAACCTTATATTAAGCCATGAAATTATTATTCTTTTACTTTTAACAATTACCTATGGTATTAAAGTCAATTACAAATTATAAATTTATTAGAGAAATTCATTTTTTTAAGAGTAAAAAGTAGAACAAACTTGTATTAAAGGAGATTTAATTTTTATATTTTATTATATATTTTTTATTTTTTGACTTGTAATACATTTATATCGTAAATAAAAAAATTAGCAACGAAAATCCATTGTTTCAAAATGATTATGTTGCCGAACTTCAAAACATTATTAGCAAAGTCTCTAAATTTGATCAATCACAAAGATAAAAAGGTGTGTTTTATATCATAGAACTTGTTTTACTAATTTTCATTAAGAAATTATTATTAACACTGAAAAACTTCATATATTACAGTAAAAGCAGGATAAACTATCAAATTAACAAGAGCCTATTGAAAATTCAAGTTACTTAATTGCTAACTCCCCTCACTTCAATTATCAGTTCATATAATAATTGCAGTGAACTTTAACAATACTCCAATTAACTGAAGCAAAAGAGGAGAAACAGAAAACAGTAAACAGGCTTAGTATTATATTACACATAGAAATTGAAAAGGAAACAAATCGAATCACCATAGCCTTGAGACGAAATCGAAACGAATAATCCAAGCGAAGACACCTCCACCTCCAATCTTAGCTCGGATTAAAATCACATCACAGGGCAAATATAAAGCCACTTCTGATCCGACAGATTAAAACAAGTATTTTCAAGGGAAGCCAGTGAAGAAAACAGGGGAACATAAAATTCCCACATCCAACTGAGAATTTGATCAGCGCATCTCTGTGATTTCACCTATCAGAATCGTACCCACTAGGGGTTGCCGTTGATGGTGTCGAGGACCCGGACCGTCCCCTTTCTGATCGACTCCTCATGGAAGCCAATCCAACAGCTGATATCACCATAGATTTCAAAATATTCTTTGTGATTTGTCCCCTTCTTGGAGGAAACCATAGGTTCTGGTTTGACTTGATAGCTGATTTTTCCATAGACATGTTTTTTTGTTGGTTTTGATCAATTCTCAAGAAAAATAAAAAGGATTTTGTGTTTGAACAGGACAGAGTAAAACGGAGCTTTTTGAAATTGAATATGTATTAGAGATTCACTAAATGAAGAGGCTGATGATTTATTAAAGGGAGAGCAAGGACACCTTTATAACAGTTCAAAAAAGGACCAAATTGCAAAATTCCAATTACTTGGCTCACAAGGCTCATGTGGAGTGGATGTTCAAGAAATTCACATCTGGCGTTTTGGAGTGCTTACGTGGACTCTGAAATGGTCCACTCCCACTAATGTACAAAAGTTGACACCTGTAGTTTTTTACTTTTCTCCTTTCAATTTATTTGATATTGTTTCAGTCAAAACGTTCACCAACGTACAACAACAAAATCATTTCATTTAATGAAAGTGAATTTCAAAATTAAATTATTTTTAATTATGAAAAAAGTCATTTGTTAGGAGATGGACTAAAAAAAATGTCTAAGAAACAGAGAGGGTATGGTACTAATTTTGAAAAGGTTCATTAGGTTGGAAAAAAGAAGAAGAAGAAAGGTTCATAGATATGAAAACATTCATTGTCGAACTGAGAAAATAAATTGAAAAGGTTCATATAGTTGAAAGGTTCACATTTGAAATCCATATGTTAAATTGATGAAAAAACAGCAGTTCATAGAGTTGAAAAATCATATTGATAAATTGAGTTTGAAAAGGTTCAAAAGGTTTAAATGGTTCATTGAATTGGAAGGTTCAAAATTTGAAATGGTTCCTTTAACAGGTAAGTCAATAAAGAGCTTGTAACGCTGCCTTACACCTCTCACATTATAGAAAGCTTTCTATGTTTACTTTCACATTTCTTGAGGGAATATGTTGGGGCTTTCTTGTAAGAATAAATTCATTTTTATGAGCTAATATTTGCGATTAATTAGGTTTTATGTCTATTTTTAATATGATATAAAATAAGGTCCTAAATTTGCTATGTTAAATTTTACTGTTATATTATTTACGCTGACTTCTTACATATTATTGGTTGATAATCTATTAGCTTTTATGATTAAATTAGTTTTAAGTCCATTTAAGAAATTGAAGCGCATATGAACGTAACTAAAACCTATTTTAATGGCTAATAGTCTTTTTGGTTCAATCATCGTGTATTATTATTATTTCACATTATTAACAAAAAAACAATTTAGATTCAATTTAATATTTTTATTGTTTCAATTTAAGTGACATCTTTTCTATTTTAGTTCATTCCATTGTTCTCATTTTCTTATTAGATTCTACTAGCAAATTATATATAATCTAAATAATGGATTATAATCCAATCTGTCATACTTTTACTAAATCTTTTTTTATGAGTATTTTCTTATATATAATTAATAACCATTAACTATTTTTCTTCTTTATTATAATTTATCAAAAATATATAAAAAAATTATTTTCTACTATGAATCAATTCTTAACACTTTGTTTGGATCATTGTTTCATAATATATTGTATTGTATTGTACTCTATTATGTTATATTGTATGGTAGATATAATGTTTGATTAGACTATATCGTTTGTTGTTTAATAACATTCTGTTTGGTAATTTATAAATTTACTAAAATATCTTTAATTGTTTTAGGGCAGGAGGTTTATTAGATTTAAATAATTATGATAAAGGGTAAAATAGTATTTTAAAATAGGACAACTTTCACATATAGCACATACAAAATTCAAATTTGTATGCTACAACAAAGTTTGCATAATTGCGCTTCATAGAAAACATATATATGTATAATTCGCTACAGATATACAACTGAAAGTTATGCCTATTTCGATATACATATATACAAAGAAGCAATTGTAGAATTCGTTGATCCTCTTCATATTTGTATAGTTTCGCTGGCAGGCCATTTGTATAAATTCTTGTTAGCCTCTCATTTGTATAAATCGTTGTTAGTCTCTCAATTTAATTGTATGTGTTTGTATATCTGTATAAAATTTAAATTTATATACAATAGAATCGAATTGTATAAAACGAGAAAGAGAGAAATTATATACAATTTGAATTTGTATAAAACGAGAAAACAGATAGACAAAGAGACTTGAGCAGGGAAATATTTGCATTGTACAATTATATTTGCATGTGTATATACAATTTTCTCTCGCTTTATACAAACGGAAATACAATTTATACAATTCTATCGAATAAAGTGAGATAGGAGAGCGAGGGAGGGAGAATGGCGAGCGAGAATATGAGGGAGAGAGGTGACCGACAAACAGTTTGTTATGAAACACACATAAATCAAACAATAGCTATTGTATTTATATTACATTACTAGTTTGTCATTCTATACAATTATCTCATTAAAATATTATGTAAATATATAATTGAAATAAAAAATTAAGTAACAATAGGAACACACCAAATCAGTTGTTCCATAAAATAGGGACTTTCATTGAAACGTAACAACAAAATTTAATAATATAATACAATATATTTTAAGTAATAATCAAAACAAACATCATATGTATAATAACGATACAATACAATATAATGTGTGATAATGATTTACACATAGTGTAAGTTACATATTTACCTTGTGCTAACTAAAACAAATCAAAAAACCCATTGTGTTACTATCATTAATTTGTCTAAATTAGTTGACAAAGACTGTTGTGTAGTTATTCTTGAGGATTCCATTTGTTGCCCCGGCAGATGGACTGTCCCCACCAAATGTTTTATAGTACAAAAGTGACTAAAGTAAATCCAAGGAAGTTTCTTTACTAAAATTACTCGCATAACAACAGCATAAGGAGGAAGCCAACAACTCACATTTTGTCAACTCAATTCACACTAATAAAGATTAAAGTAATTACTTTTTAGTTTTTACTCATGTTTGGGTGGGGTGGGGTGAGGGCCAGAAGATAGTGTTACTTAATCTGAAAAGAGGTAAAAAATTATTTATAAAATAAATTTATGGATAATAAAACTTTAATATAATATAAATGTATTTTTTAAAATTTCGCACATTATTCGGGAATACTTATACATTTTTCCTATTTTTAATAATACCGTCCCTAAGAGTTCATTGTAAAGAAAAACCAACTACTCGTAGTTAGTGTACTAAAATAATTTGGAACAATTTAATAAACGTAACAAAAAATTAATAGTCGTATATATATATAAGTTAATGAACGTAAGAGAAAAACATGTTATTTCTTGGTAGCGGAAACAGACAAGTGAAGTGGTACAACAATTATGATATATATATATATATATATATATAGTATACTCTGCAGAGCAAACAAAAATAAACTAAAAGTAGCTAAAATTACCAACATACGTAAGTAAGAGACTACAAAGTTGTGTTGTGTAGGTGGAAATGGACAAAAAAAAAGATTGAATTTTTAAGAAAATGATAAGAATCAATATTTATTCATCTTAGCCACTTCATCTTCATCTTCACGTGGACTAATGAGGCAATTTCCAATTTTCTTCCCCAAATCACCCATCAACATGACAACTGATTTCAACAGTTTCTTAAAAATGGCAGCTTTAACTTCACCTCGTCTTGGCGGGACACTTATTTTCCGTCCGTTCGTCGCCGGAATTCCCATTTCTGACGATTTTTTATGAATTCTGAAAGAGCAAAAAAACAGAGGTTGGAGCAGGGGAATTTTGAACAAAGGCTTTTGTGAGGATTGAAGAAAGATAGAGGAGAGGATTTTATAGAAAAGTTTTTTGAGTTGCAATTACTTTGCCACCAAATCTGTCTTTTTGTTAGTTATGTTTGCCACCTCATCATTCAACTTTTCGCATCATTTTCTTCATTTTTAATTATGTGCCGTTTGGAGTATCTTATTCCTTTAGGCATACATATGGAGTATCTTATTTTTTTAATTTGCAAATAAGTATTTACATTTTTTAATTTAAACGTTACAAAAATAATGCATTCTCAATTATTTTTTTGATTTATGTAATATATCCTTAATTAAATATGATGGAGGGAACAAAAAAAAGTATTAATTAATTTTTTATTTATTTTACTCTTATAATTATTTCTTTATGAAAACATGTGCGTATGCGGGTAAAATTTCAAAAAGATTTTTAAGGGGTGAATTAATAAAATTATCTTTCTGTTTATGATTTTTAATGGAAAAAGGACAAACATATTTTCGAAGTATCGTAAATGGTATGCAGATATATCCTCCGTCATACTTTAGAGACATTGGTGCCTCTGTCGTCCAAAATCTAGAGCATATTTACCCTTTATACTAACAGAACATACACGTGTTATAATCTTATTCATCGATCCGACATCAAATCGATGGATAAGATTGCGCCACATGTATGTCCCTATTTAGTCTTTCGTTAGATTAAAGGACATATATACTCTATTTTTTAATGATAGAGACACCAATATATCAAAAAAATAATAAAAAGTATCTCCATACAATTTGTGCTAGTTCAGAGTTATATTTATCCTTTTTTCTTTTAAAAAAAAAAACCTAAATAAGTCAATCCTCGTGCATTATAAAGATAAATAAACCACACAAAAGGGAAAGGGAATAAAAGAGGGTCCTATGCACCCTTTGTATCTAGAATCTTCTTTATAATAAAAATATGGGAAAATTTTATATAATAGAAAATTATTTATTCAAATTAAATGTTATAAATATACTTTGATTTAATCGTACTCTATAGCAAACTATAGCTATTTTTGCCACTTTCTTTGGTGGAATCTCGCTCTCCACTCTCGTTTGGTGGCCTCTCACTCGCCTCTCTCGCTTTTTATACAAACACAAATGTATAAAATGCATTTGTGTTCGTATAAAGCGAGAGAAAATTGTATAAGTACATATATTTTCATTCCTCTCTCTTCTCTCTCCCAGATCTCGCCCGCCACTCTCCCTAATCTCGCTCGCCACCCTCACGTCTCTCGCTTATACAAACAGAAACGAAATGAATAAGTTGCGTTTCTATTTGTATAAAGCGAGAGAAAAATGTATATACACATCGAGATACATATAATTTCATCCTATACACTTATATTATACAATAAAAATACTCCCATGCCCTCCCAGTTTCTTTTGCCTTTCTCTCTTTCTCATTTTATACAAATTCAAATTGTATATATATATTCTCTCTTTCTCATTTTATACAAATTCAAATTGTATATATATTCTCTCTTTCTCGTTTTATACAATTTAATTCAATTGTATATTTCATTCCCAAGTCTCTTTCGCCTTTCTCTCTCTCATTTTATACAAATTCAAAATTGTATATAATTGTCCTATACAGTTATAATTATAAAATACAAATATTTCTCCGCCCAAGTCTCTTTTGCCTTTCTCTCTTCCTCGTTTCATACAAATTCAAATTGTATATAATTTCTATCTTTATCGTTTTATACAATTCGTTTTAGACAATTCACTTCAATTGTATATGTATAGCAAATTATACATATATATATTTGTTATGGGGCGCAATTATGCAAACTTTACTATAGCATACAAATTTGAATTTTGTATTTGTTATATGTGAAAGTTTCCTTAAAGATAATAATTACTCTGTTCATTCTACATCAAATGGATACTTTTTATCTTAGACATTGATTAAATCATTAATAGATCAATTATTTTATTATTTTATCGTTTGTTTATATTAACTAGCTTTTAAAAAAAGGAAATTTTTGGCCATTAAAATTTATATAAATTTTCAAAATACATATTAATTGCCTGAGTAAAATAAAAAAATTCTAGCTAAATTTAATAAGTGATTGAATAATATATTTTAAACAAAATATCATTTAATATAAGATGAAAGAAATATTATTTAATAAATAATAAAGATTGCACAATACGAAGTGAATAAGGGGAGTAAATACGATAAAGTCAATGCAGAAATTAATTGTGGCATTTTGTCCTTTTCGAACTTCCGAAGCTCACTCACCGAACCTGGGAGGCTAGGACAATGCCCACAAATAGTCAACGTTGATTAAGTTTTTATTATAGTCAAGTCTCATACAAGACAAAATACTATGTTTAAGCTCTTACGCGTCGATTATTACCTCTTATATACTTTTGGATGGTATATATGTCTAACTATAGAGGCAAATCAGAATTTATTGTGGGTGTATTTTTAAAATAAAAGTAATAAATTATAATACGTGAAAATTTATCTATAATACTCGAGATTAATAACTCAATAATTAAGTAAGTGTATCATTTAATGTTCTTATAGAATTTTTCTAGATAACAATATAGATTATATCACGTTAATTTTAAAATGTATATATACATAAAATATATATTTTCTTTATAAGGTTAATATTGATGAAAATGACAATCTTGACGCTAATGGCGAGATGGATAGTGACTTTGATAGAGAGAGTTGGAACAGCAAAATCACAAAATTCACGTAGCTTACATCGTAAGCCAGCTGTACTTGGATTTCACACGCTAAATGTTATAGTGGGGTGAATAACCCTACATGTAAGTGCATGGAAGTTTTGGCCTTTTGGGTGACTCAAAATAATTTACTATTCTCTTTTTTGTCTTCTTATTCTTTCTAATTCTAAACATCAAATTTTTATAGAATTTGCTATGGCCCATCTACGACATTACTCCTTCTGTTCGGATTAATTGTCATGTTACACCTTTTTAAAGTCAATTTAACTAATTTTAAAGTTAAATTAGATCACATTAATTTGATATTTTAAATAAAAAAATTATATATTATAAAACTATATGAAAAGTACTATAAATTGCAATTTTTTACATATTAATATAATGAAAAAATACATCTTAAAATGCTAGTCAAAGTTTATATAATTTAACTCTAAAAGTATAAATCATCATGACAAACAATATCCGACGGAGAAAGTAATATTATTGGTCCTTCAAATTTTCCAAAACTCTTGTAGGAAAGGAAGAAATTACAAAAAGGAAAAGTAAAGAGGGGAAATTGACGTCTAATTGCAAGTTGCAAGTCATCAATTAGTACACGTCTTTTTTTTTTTTTAGTAAGATGTTGAAACTTGAAACATTACCTTAGACCAAGTTAATTAAGGACCATTTGTATGATCCCTTAAAAGATGTACTTGTATATATAGAGAAGATAGATAAATATGCATCAAGTTAATCGATAGTATCGTTATTCATTTTTACACTGATAAGAAATGTCACGAGGCTTAATTAAGTTAATTTCAATTAACCTTAGACTAGAAAAGAGGTTAATTTTTTGTAAGAAATGTCACGAGTCTTAATTAAGTTGATCTCAATTAACCTTAGACTAGAAAAAGAGGTTAATTTTTAAATTAAGCAACTGTTAATGCATCATATGCATATATGTATATATCAAGCACAAAATTATATAAGCTAATACAATTAATCACAACCCGATAATTTTTTTTTAAAAAAAGAGATCATAACGGAGATATTCCACGTAACTCATGTTTTCCAAACAATTCTTTTCTATTTAAGGGATTAAGTTGAAGGACAAAGAAAATTTAATACTTTTTTTTTTTATAGATATATATTTTTATTTGTCTGATTTAAAAAATCAAGAGATAGATTTATCTCTTTTGTTTCTGGTTTACCTTTATTATTAGTGAATAGTGATAATCATTTCTAAAAATATTAAATTAACATATTCAAAAAATATGTCAAAGTTGAATACAGTAAACGTAAAGATGGACGAGTATCAACATTCTTTTTTGTGTAACTTAAGTATAATATTATAGTGGGAGTTGACTAAATTAAGTGTGGAAATTAAAGGTCATTTTTGCACCGAGTAATTAATTGATTCATATCAAAGTCTCGATCAGTTAATTTCCCTTAAGTATCAATACTAATTTTAATCCAGAATCCTGGAAATTTTCAAATAGATTTCAACTATATATGAGCTATTTATAGATACAAGGATAGACTTGTTAATTAAATTAATTAGGAAAAGACTTGAATATTTATCCTTTTAAATAGTAACGGTGACCACTAATGAATCTGTCCAGCATCCAGTTACATTCATGACCACTTTGCAATAAAATATTAGACACAAAAAATGGAATACATAGGACAAAATGATCAACAGAAAAAATAAATTTATATTTGTTGAGAAGTTTGTTAATTGAATATAAATGCATATGGTTTAATTCTCAAAAGGTTTTTTTTTTTGTCAACGACTATAAAACAGGGTAGATCCATAATATTCATATAAATGGGAAAGCTTGCGATTATTTATTAAGTTGTATACGTTTTCTCTTTCATGTGATAAAAAGTTCAATAAAGAAGTTAACTATTAGTACTTTCTCCATTTCATATTAATTAAAAGATAAATAACAGAAATTCATCTTTAAGTTTTCTTATTACCTTGTCCCCTATTAGTTTTATAAATTCTCAAAATCTCTCATTTTCACGTATTAGATTAATGTATCAGTGCATCAAATTAATATATCTAGCGCATCACATTGATGTATCTCGTGCATCAGATGAATGTATCTCGCGCATCAAATTATTGTATCATGCATAAAATGTAATGTATCTTACTTAACGATTAATGTATCTCGCGCATCAGATTACTTTATCAGCGCTTATGTTATTGTATTAGTTTAATGACTTTTTGTAATTGTAAACTTATAAGAGACAAATGATAATTTTGCTTAAAAGTATGTGATTTTTGTCCTTTGCCCATTAATTAAATTGTTGAGATATTTCATACTATTTAAAAAAGAAGAAGATTAAAACATAAATTAGGTGTATTATAACGTATTGTCAAATTTATAATTAAAATAACTAAATATTAATTAATAACTAATTTCAATACTAACTAATGAAGGATAAAATTGAAAAACTATTTTAAATATAATCTAGAAAATTACTTAATTAAGTTAATTTTAAAAATAAATAATGTATCAACTATTCAATTAATACGAAACGGCAGGAGTAAAAATTATTAAGTGAACTCCTTATTATTGTGTGCTGAAGTGGATATAGTAACTCTCGAAGCTTATTAATAACTAGTGAAACTATTCGCGCTTCGCGCGATTATATGAAATATTTATAAGATAATAATATGAAATATATAATATTTAGGTTAGTATATATAGATAATATTTATATTTCTCCTCGTCTGCGATATTATAGACTTTTAAAAAAAATATAAAATATATTTATTTGTTTTGTATATGTATATATTAGAACAAAATATTCAACGTGGTGAAGTAAATGGAATAAGGGATAATATGTTGAAATAACAATATATTGGTATTAGGTTGAAAATATTTTAGATGTTTTAATTTTCTCTATCTTTTCTAGGAGTAGTGATGTTCTATCTAAACTCTGATTTCGTCAAAATAAAATTATTTTCTGTTATTTTATTATTACATTTGCTTATTATAATTTTTTAAACATTATTTAAATACCTGTAAGATTTTCGAAAAATGAAGTATATAAAGTCATGATTCATATTTAATATTAAACTTTACAAGTAAGATGAAGAGACATGAGTTATAAATAATTCAAATGTATAATTTTATTAGCCACTAAATGTATTACTAATTATGTATTGATTTTATTTGTAAAATAAAAAATAAAAATGAGGTGTGAAAATACAAAAAATGAACAGAGAAAATATAATAATTGGTGACTACATAAAAATTATAAATACATTTCAAAGCAAAAAGAACGACGACAGATTGTTACATACGCAAAAAATGACATCATGAAAATAATAATATATTTTTCAATTATTTTTTATAATTTATAATAAAAGTGAAACTAATCATCATAAATTTTGTTGTAGTTAAAATGAAATAATTATATTTATTTTTTTTCATAACAAAGAGAAAATAGAATACTAAAGGATCAAATGATTAGTATTGACAATATAATACATTTAGCTAAATTATTTACATAAATTAAAACTTTAAAAACTCTAGCAAAAGTAATTAAGTTGCTAATAAATTTTAAAGTGAAAAAATAATCTCTAATTATGCTTAATTTTTTTCCCTTGTACCATCTTCCTTTGCAAAGACATCCGCCATCATGTGTTGATCCATATGTCAATGTAACGACCCTCTTAGTCGTTTTAGAAATTCCAACTATTATTTTCTTATATTAACCTTTTTAGTAGATTTTATAAATAATTTATATGACTTGTAATAATGAGTGACATGATTTTAGATTTGATAAAAGATTCTTTCCATATATTTAAATGAGAATTTTAAATTACTCTTTGAACTCCAAGTATTTAATTAACGAGTAAATTTTTAATAGTTAATTTTACTAAGTGATTAATGGGCCAAGTCCATCATATTCAATACCCTAAACCACTTGGTCATGTAGAAAAAAAAATTCATAATAAATGGGAATTATCACGTTTGAATTAAAAACTCAAAATAACATGAAAGCGGCGCACGAAAGCTATAGCAGTATTAGTATTTCACATTCATGCCGCCACTCTAATGGAGATTCTTATAGCTTCAGGTAATTAATTTGAGTGTTGTATATATATTCCCAATAATATAATTTTTCTATTAGAATGAGGATGAACTAAAGTTGAGAACTTCTCATTATCACAATTGACTTTAATTATATCTGCCCTATTCAAATAAGTATGAATTGATATGTCTTTTATAGTAAAATAATAATAGTTTCATAATATTTCACCATTGTCTAATAAGGATAAAAGTGTATAATATTAACGATTCGTGATTCTTTAATAGGTTGACATTAATCATTTAGTGCCTAACTTATTTTCATGTCTAGCTTCTGGTGACAAACTTTCCGTATAATTATCATAATAATTTTGATATATTGGTATATTTCATTTCATATTGGGCGAATTGTATTATATACATACTATTACATTTATGAGTTTGGAGAAATAAAACATAACCCTAAGCTTAAAATTTAAAAATATGAGAGTTGTTATATTAATTGATATCAAAATTAGGAACTTGATTAGGAATTTGGGTGAGTTTTTGGATCTAAACTAGACACATAGTGATATGAGTGTTGTTAGTCCAACATCTTATTGTGATTGTTATGTGAATAGATTGCACTTATTTGGGAGTTCAATGAAAGTGGAAGGCTCAAGTTTCAGAGTGAATTCTTGATTATTTGAGGCAAGTGGATTTCTAAACTCTTGTTAAGTGTATGGAATGCGTGTATTTTCTTGTGATATATGTTTGGGAGTAACGGGATTGGTGATGGGTTAACTTGTCCACATTGATTAATTCTAATGATGAAATAAAAGGGATAACAAAAGGCGATGTGATTAATTACTTATGTGTGATGTGTTGAGAAAAGTTTGATGGCTTGTTGAATCATTGTTGATGTGATTTCATGTTTGTGTGGTTGTGAACTGTGCAATGTTATGAAAATGGTCATCTCCTCATTATTTGTGTGAACATGTCATTGCATTATTCTGAGACATGGTTATGAAAGTGTTATGTGCATTGAGAAAGAATGATAACTTAAAGAGGATGTACCATTTCGAGGGACGTATCGCGCGCCGCGATGGATACTATATTTCGAGGGACGTATTGCGCGCCGCGATGGATACTATATTTTGAGGGACGTATCGCGCGCCGCGATGGTTACTGTTATCGAGGGTCGTGTCGTGCGCCGCGACAGATGCATGGACAGATATGTCCCCCATGGGTCCCGGACTGAGAGACAGCGGGTGTGTATCACTAGTCAGACATGCATCATTATACTTGACATTGCATTCCATTACATTGCACATACTTATCATTAGTGAACTTGATATTGTGTTTTGTGATCTAGTCATTGCCTTTTTGCGGAACTTGTGATTGTTGAATACTGAGCTTGCTATTGAGGATATGTAATTTGTTGAAGTTGTTGTTGAGGATATGTAAGTTGTTGAAGTGTGTTATTGAGGATATGTAAATTTTTGGAAGTGTTGCTATTGAGGATATCTAATTTGTTTAAGGTTGATGTTGAAGATATATAATTTGTTAAAGTGTTGTTGTGGAGGATATGTAATTTGTTAAAGTGTTATTGTGGAGGATATGTAATTTGTCTAAATGTTTTTGTTGAGTTACGTTCTATGTAAACTGTGAGCTGTTAGGTTGGGCTGATGTTTGTTGACACCCAATTTTGACCGACCTTTGACCATGTTTAGGAATACTATTCAATTAAGTACGTATTTTAAATTTTAGAATTTTTAATCGACTTTGCTTGAAAATTATATATTTTAGTATGTTTTACTTTATAAAATTATCGTAAATATTATTAAAATATTTTAAAGTTATTAATGAACTCCAAATGTTTTAAAATTTAAATGATTTTCAATTATATAAAAAAAAATATTTTAATCTATGTAGTATTTTAATAGTAATTCCTACACTTTCCTTAAATTTTAAATTCTAGCCTATTCTATCACAATTTCTTTCAATTCTAGCCACTACACTTCAAATTTTATTCTAATCATAGCCCCTCTTTCATTTCAATTCTAGCCAAATGTTATTGAAATTTTAGCCATTTCATATCCAACCAAATCTGACTTTTTAAATGTCATCTTTAATCTCATCCGTCCATCTTTAAAATAAATCCAAAATTGAATCATAGCCCTTTATCTTTTATTAAATCCTACGATCAAGATTTAATCTACTATTCTTCCTAAATTCTAATACCCTAAAAGACCAAACCAAAAAAAAATTCATTTTTCTCTTCCTTCCCTCTCCTCTCCAAGCCGCCACCCCCCACTCTTCCTCCCCTCTCCTCTCCAAGCCGCCGCCCCCACTCTTCCTTCCCTCTCCTCTCCAAGCCGCCACCCCCACTCTTCCTTCCCTCTCCCGTCGAACCTCCTCCCTCTCTCTCCTTTTTCCGACCAGCCGCCTCTCCTCTCTCTCTCTCTCTCTCTCTCTCTTCGCCCCTTCTTCCTCTTCCTTCCTCACCAGCCACGCCCCTCTCTCCCTCTCTCCAGCCGCCTTTCTCCCTCTCCTCCATTTTTCCCGGCGAGGAGACTGCCGGACGGAAGCCAAGCAGCACCGCTGCTCTTCTCTCTCCTCTCCTCACCTTCTCTCTTCCTCCCCTCCCCTCTCTCCAAGCAGCCGCCTCCCTTCTCCCTTCTCCCTCCCTCTCCTCCATTTTTTCCGGCGAGGGAGACAGCCGGACGAAACAACAACAGCCGCCAGACAAGCAGCAGCAGCAACCACTCCGACGCCAGCGCCACCAGCAGCAGCGACAAAAGCTAGCCGCCGCCGACCAGTCTTCCCCTCTACACCTCTCTCGTTTTCTTTCCCCCTCTTCCCGCCTCCTCTGTTCCTCCTCATTCTCCCTCTCCAGTCGCCTCCCCTTCCCGTCCGTCTCCCTCTCTCTGCCTCCATCTTTTTTTTTTCTCTCCTCTCTTCGTCTCCTCCCCTCCGCCCCTCTTCTTTCGTTTTTTGCAGGCACCAGCAGCTGCAACAAACAACACCAGCAGCAGCGGACAGCATCTCCAACCACAGCCGCCACTGCCCTCTCTTCTTGCCATTCTCCGGCGACAGCCACCAGACGCACCACCAGCAGTCGGCAAGAACGGAGGGTGTACTCCGGCAAGCATTTCGTAGATAAATGACGGATCTTTAACAGATCCATCCAGGTTATTCTCTTGCCGGATTCAATTTCTAAACTTATGACCTATTGTTTGCTTTTACTTTGTCAAAATCTTTACTGCCATAAAATATTGTTTAAGCATGTTTTATCTGTGATGTATCAAAATTCTTAATTAGGTTTATTCATAGTCAAAATCACTGCCTAAATTGCACCTTTCTTTTTCCTATGTATAATGAAATATGTCCTAGTCTCTATAAATGGATTTGGCATGCTTATATTGGAAAAGTTGTTAATCATGCTATTTGAATTTCCGACCTATAGAAATATTAATTTTCCTCTATCAATTATGCTAAGCTCCTCCTTAATATTGGCTTATCACCCTTAGTTAGTAGAATTTGTTGATTTGATAGCCATATTATAAATTAAAAATTGATAAATCAATTTGATTGAGTTATTCAGCTGATTTGGTTCCATCTTGTTAAGGATAGAAAATTATCCATGTTTGGTTTGATTTTTTCCTAGGGTGCATTTTGCTTATTTGTCTCCTCTTTGCTCAATTAGTATTGTTACAATTTTTTATTTGTTTATATTTGACCGATTCTGTTTATTTTAATTAAAAAAGGTGACATATTTCTTACTTGTTTATATTTGATGATAAAATATATTTTTAAATATGATTTTGACTCCTTTGAAATAAGGAAAATATTTCTAATTGATCTTTTTTTTTTCCTTATTTGAAAAGTAATTGATTTCTTATTTGTATATACATAGTAAAATAATATTATTTTTGTCTTTCCTTTTTTTTAAGGAAAATATTTTACAATTACTTGTATAAATTCGGTAACTAAGTAATTCTTTAAAAAAATCTGATTTGGATTTTCTTTATTTAAGGGAAAATATTATTATTATTCCTTTTGTTATTTCTTACTTGTTTATATTTGGTAATGAGATATTTTAAAATGGTATGATTTGTCTCTCTTTTAAAATAAGGAAGTTGTATTATAATTGATTCCTTAAATATTTATTTCCCTTATTTGTTTCCCCCTCCTCTACTATATAAATAAGACCCCTCCCTTCATTATAATACACTCATTCACTCTCAAAAATTCTCTCATCACTCTCCCTTCTTTCATTGCTCTCTTGCTACTTTAAACAACACATTAACATTCTGGTGAAGATTCAAGTGCTTTCCTTCGCTATTTTCCTACTTTGTTCGAGTAAAAGGTGAATCAATTTGTTTTGTTTAACAGGTTAGTATTCTTAACAGTTATACTATCTTCACATTCACATATTTGTGTAAACCATTGTCTGTTCTTTTTTATGTAGAATTCGTCATTAAATAATTGCATATTGTCTCACCTTGACTAATAAGTGTGATTACTTGTGTAGTTATCTGATTACTTTGACAGGTTTCATACTTGAAGTTCAAGTTGAAGATTAACTGAAGAAGGATTTATTTATTTGTTTGAATGTATATGTATATCTATATATTTTTTATTTTTTTTTCTATCTTATTCGAATGTTGTAACAATTGTAACCCTAAAGATCGTATAATAAATTTATTTGGGGGTCGTCTAGGGGAGGGGGATTTATATGCTTATTTGTTCGTTATATTTTTTAGAAATCATGCCTATAGGTTTGTCTTTAACCACCTAGATTTAATGTTTATAGGTGTTATAATTAATTTTCAATTTGCTTGATGCTTTGTCAATAAGTCTAAAAAATAATAAATTAGATTCCGTTAAATTTTTTAATGTTAAAATAAAATCATAATAATTTAGTAGGCTGATTAGGTGTATTAACAATGTTATAATTTAGCATCATCTTGTCATATAGAAACCATGTCTAAGGTTTGATTTTGTTCATAACATTTAGATTTACAAAATTATGCATATATGTGTTATTTTTTTTGAAACACCTAGAAATCATGTCTATAGGCTTGTAAATAAACTCTTAACATATCCATAAAAATGAAGATTTCTGCATTCCTTGCGATATGTTATTTTCTTAAATTTTAATGATACTAAATCATTTCATGCATTTAACAAATTATTTGGCTTTAAATATATTTCGTCTTAAAACCTTTGCATTTAATAAATTTACCACCTTAATGTTCTACTAGCTTTTAGTACTTACAACATATTTTTCTTAAAAGTCCTCATTCAAAATTTTGGATTGATTATGACATTATTTTTGAAATAAATTACAAGTACTATCTCCTAACCTATCGTTAGTGGGAAAGTCAAAGGAACTATGAGGTCTAGTTCCAATTTTTAAACCGACGCATCCTCGGAAGTACCACCTACCCATGAATTTCAAATAGAATTATGTGCATTTATATGTAAATGTTTATGTGCCTACGTGTGAACTAAATCTTTTAAATCATTTTTCCAAAACATAACTATATTTTAGACCGACCTCAAATCAAAAATTGTTTCTATGGTGGAGGAGCGCGATTGTCGCGCCCCATTTTCGCGGAAAACGGGTTTCATGCACGACCTAACAACTCTTTTGGGATTTTTGAGTTTTGGAGTCGCCACCTAACGAATTAAGGCGCGTTAGGGCACCTATCTAACCTAACTAAGTCTAACTAAAGGTCAACGGGCCAGAGATTAGGGTAAGGGTTCAAATTACCTCGAGGGGAAGGTGTTAGGCATCCCTCGAGGTCCACAAGTGTGGGTCCCGGCCGTATCTCATGCAATCTATGTGGGGGTACAAGTAGCAATCGAGGTCGTTTAATTTATTAATTTATTTGATCTTAATAAGTGATAACACATATAAAAACAATTAATACTTATTAACTTAAGCATGCAAGGCTAGGTGATAAATAAATAAATAATCAAATTTTATTTTTATATAAGCACACGAGACTATGTTATAAAACGAATTTAGCAAAATTAAGCAATTAGTATGTGTAAAAAGTAAAGTTTGGAAATTGACAAGTTTGAAGTATGAATTTTTTTTTTTTTTTTTTTAAAAATGTTTGTTTCTTTATAGGGATGATGCCACGATATTGTTGATCGTGCTCCTCCACCATAGAAACAATTTTGATTTGAGGTCGGTCTAAAAAAGTTATGTTTTTGAAAAAATTATTTAAAAGATTTAGTTCACACGTAGGCACATAAACATTCACATATAAATGCATATAATTTCTTTTGAAATCCATGGGTAGGTAGTACTTCCGGGGATGCGTCGGGTTTAAAAATTTGGAACTAGACCTCGTTAGTTCATTTGACTTTCCCACTAACGATAGGTTAGGAGACAGAGTACTTGTAATTTATTTTCAAAAATGTCATAATCAATCCAAATTTCAAAGGAAGATTTGAATGATGACTTTTAAGAAAAATATGTTGCAAAAATTTGTAAGTACTAAAAGCTAGTAAACATTAAGTGGTAAATTTATTAAATGCAAAGGATTACGACGAAATATATTTAAAGCCAAATATTTGTTAAATGCATGAAATGATTTTAGTATCATTAAAATTTTAAGAAAATAACATATTGCAAGAAATGCAGAGATCTTCAAGAAAACGAATGGAATTACTCATGAAATAATATTAGCTAATTTTAGGGGGAGGACACAAATATGCCCAAACAAGTTCTATTTTTGTCACGACCCAATTCCGGGACGCGACTGGCACCCACATTTACCCTCCTATGTGAGCGAACCAACCCATCTAAATCTTAACATTTCAATATAATATCAACAGAAATAATGCGGAAGACTTAGTCTCATAATAAACAACTCAACTATTATTGATATTCCCAAAATCTGGAAGTCATCATCACAAGAACATCTATCTCAAATTTCTAAACTAAAACTGTCTAAGAACAAAATACTAAAAAGCTAGTCCATGCCGGAAGTTCAAGGCATCAAGACTTGAAGAAGGAGACCCAGTCCAAGCTAGACGCATTAGCTCACCCTGAATTCCGATGGAGTGAAGACTGGCTTAGATCTACTGCTGAGTCGAAGTGACGGAACGTTGGCTGCATAACACAAATAACAAGAGGAAAACATAAAAGTAGGGGGGTCAGTACAACCACACGTACTGAGTAGATATCATCGGTTAACTCAAAATAGGAGATAGTACATATCAAGTAATATTAAAATCAACTATAAGCTCAACATGTAGCAACAATAATGTATATAATCGTCAATAATACCATCAGTTCATCCATGAGGACTCAAGCCTCAACACCTACTCATTTGGGAAATAAGTTCATTATGTTGAGTATATTATCGTCTTTCAAGATTCATTATCTTTCTTCCTCTTGTGTCGGTACGTGACACTCCGATCCCCTACCACTATGTGTCGGAACGTGACACTCCGATCCCCTATATGTGTCGGAACGTGACACTCCGATCCCCTATATGTGTCGGAACGTAACACTCCGATCCCCTATATGTGTCGGAACGTGACACCTCCGATCCCCTATATGTGTCGGAACGTGACACTCCGATCCCCTATATCTACGTGTCGGTTCGTGACACCCGTCCCACTATACTATGTGTCGGAACGTGACACTCCGATCCACTAATACTATGTGTCGGTACGTGACACTCCGATCCACTACATCCATTCTATCCATTCATCAGCCTTCTCTATACTAAGGCATCATCAATCCCATTACTTTAACCCGTCAAGCCTTCTTTTACCAAGCATCATCGTTAATATCATAGATAAAGTTTCTTTCAAGATTTGGGATTCAATGGTTTTCATCATGCTTGTTTTATCAAAATCACATAATCATATTCATACAAGCATACAATAAGCATATAGACAGGTTTACAATACCATCAACACATATTATTCACTATTAAGAGTTCACTACGAATATCGTAATATAAACCATAACCTACCTCCACCGAAGAATTGAAATCAACAAGGAATTCCCAAGCTTTCTTCTTCTCGTCCAATCTCCCTCAATTCGTTTCTCTCTTTTTCTCTCTTGTTCTTTCTCTTTTGTTTTATTCCAAACCCTCTTTCCTTTACCCTAATTACCAAATAATTAAGTGTGAAAAAGGACAAATAAACCCCACTAATTAACTTAAGGTTACCCCTTTTAACCCCCAAGTAATTAGACCTATTAATATTACCCCTCAATCTTTATAATTAAGGAAAGAATAGTCCAAAACGACCCCTAAAACGTGTAGAGGAATCCTATTTTGCCTGGGACTGCGCAACCTGTGACGGGCCGTCGTGCCTGCGACGATCCGTCACGGTGGTCGTCGCAGCTCCCTCGAGCTCAAGTGGCCTGTGACGGCCCGTCACACCTGTGACGGTCCGTCTTGTTCCTCCGTCATGACGGTCAGAAACTTGTTTCTTGCACCAAATTCTCAAAAGTTGAAGTGTTTTGCAACGGAACTCACGACGGTTTGTCGTGGATGTGACGGCACGTCCTGCAGGTCCGTCACAATTTACAGAGAGTCGATTTTCAGTACCCAATTTCAAAATTCTAAGTGCCATGGGACGACACCTCCTCGACGGGCCGTCGTGACCACGACGGTCCGTCGTTCCATCCGTCGTCCCAGCCAGTTTTTCCAGAATTAAAATCTGTTGCTCAAAACGACTAAACAGGTCGTTACAATTTTTTTTTTATGGATATGTTAAGAGTTTATTTACAAGCCTATAGACATGATTTCTAGGTGTTCAAAAAAAAGTAACACATATATGCATAATTTTGTAAATGAACAAATTAAACCTTAGACATGATTTCTACATGATAAGACAAATGAAAATTTATAACATTTTTTAATATCTAACAGCCTACTAGATTATTAGGATTTGATTTTTACATTAAAAATTAATGGAATCTCATTTATTATTTTTTAGACTTATTGACAAAGCATCAAGCAAATTGATTATAACACCTATAAACATTAAATCTAGGTGGTTAAAAAACAAACCTATAGGCATGATTTTCTAAAAAAAATATAACGAACAAATAAGCATATAAACCCCCTCCCCTAGACGATCCCCAAATAAATTTATTATATGATCTTTAGGGTTACAATCGTTACAACATTCGAATAAATAAAATAGCAAAAGAAAATAAAAATATATAGATACATATACATTCAAACAAATAAATAAATTCTTCTTCAGTTAATCTTCAACTTGAACTTCAAATATGAAACCTGTCAAAGTAATTAAATAACTACACAAGTAATCACACTTGTTAGTTAAGGTGAGACAATGCAATTATTTAATGACGAATTCTAAAAAAAAAAAAAACAGACAATGATTTACACAAATATGTGAATGTGAAGATAGTATAAATGTTAAGAATGCTAACCTGTTAAGCAAAACGAATTGATTCAACCTTTACTCGAAACAAAGTAATAAGATAGCAAAGAAGAACCCTTGAATAATTATCGGAATATTAATGTTTTGTTAAGTAGCAAGAGAGCAAATGAGAGAAGGGAGAATGATGAGAGAGTTCTGTGATTGAGAGTGAATGAATGAATGTTGTGAGGGAGGGGGTCTTATTATATAGTAGAGGAGGGGGGAACAAATAAGGGAAATAAATATTTAAAGGAATCAATTATAATACAATTTTCCTTATTTTAAAGGATATCCAAATCAGAAAATATGTTAATATACTTCATTACCAAATATAAACAAGTAAGAATAAATTAATATTGAGTAATATTTATTTTCCTTAAATAACAAAAGTTAAAATCAGATTTAATTTATTTTACCAAAATATGAGCAACTAAATATGACAAGGAAATAATTTAAAGTTGTCAAACATTTACCTAATAATAAATTACCATGAATATATCTACACAAGCAATATAAGAAAAGAGGGTCAAATAATATTATTCTTTTTTCAAGAGAGCCAAATGATATTGTATATATATATATATATATATATATATATATATATATATATTATATATATATATATATAATATATATATATATATACACATCTATATATATATATATATATATATATATATATATATTTTATATTTTTAAAAAAAAAATAAAAAAAAAATTTACAATATAAAAACAGATAACAAATTAAACGGATCCTAAATACATTAACAACTTAATAAGCGGAGACAAGTCACAAGTCATGAAATTCCATTTTAACATTCTTGAATCAGAGTCACCAAAAAAATTAGCTAAGGGAACAATTTTATCATTCCAAATTATCAACTTTAAATCAAGAACCAACTAAATCGATATCATAAAACCCTAATACAGTAACGACAGAAGCAGGTAGCATAAATATATATTGACATTCCAAGTCACAATGAATACTATTTTGAAAACACACAATATCAGAAAATTTGCGGAGTAAGATTAAGATAAGATGGTAACTAAAATTGAGACTGAACTATGCATAGCCAACTTACAAAATAAAAGAAGAACAAAGCCAGAAAAGTGAGGTATAATTTAAAAGAAATGTACCCGGACGGATCTTGTTAGAAATCCGTCTTTTAATCCCCTTGAAACTTTGGAAAACATCGCTGGAGTTCACTTGTTTGCTAGCCGGTTTTCCTGCTCATCTCTGCCGGAGCTGCTGTCGCTAGTGGCTGCTGCTGGCGGCGCTGGTGTCGGACCATTGAGGCGGAGAAGAAGAGAAAAGGGAGGTGGAGAGATGGAGAGGGGAAGAAGAAGAAAGAGGGGTGGCGCCGCTTGCCTGCTGCTGCCGGAGAAGCTGTTGCTGCTCCTGGTTTCGCCGGCGCCTGCTGCTGCGTGCGCTGTTTGTTGCAGCTGCTGGTGGCTGTCGGACAAAATGGAGAGGAAGGGGGAGAAACGGAAGAGGGAGAAGAAGAGTGGGGGTGGCGGCTGTTGGGAGAGAGGAGAGGCGGCTGATCTGAAAAAGGGGAGAGGAAGGAGGTTCGACGGGAGAGGGAAGGAAAAGTGGGGGTGGCGGCTTGGAGAGGGGGAAGAGAGGAGGATAGAGGGGCGGAGTGTGGCGGCGTTTTGCCGGAAAAAAAGAAAGAAACAAGGGGAGAAAGAGAATGGGGGAGGTGGCGGCTGCCAGGGAGAGGAAGAGAGTGAATTCAAAATTTTTAGGTTTTAGGGTCTTTTGGTGTTGAAGAAAGAGAATGGGAGATTTAATCACAACCGTCGGTTTAGATAGAGATGAAGGGTTAGGATTCGATCTAGGATTTTTTTTTTTAAGATGGACGGATGAGATCAAAAGATGATTTCTTGAAATTAAATGAGTTAGAGAAGGAATGGCTAAAATTGCAATTAAAATTGACTAGAATTGAAAGGAAGAGATGGCTATGATTGTAATAAAATTTAATTGGAGTGGCTAGAATTGAAGGAAATTAGAATAAAATAGGCTAGAACTTAAATAATTTATAAATTATTTTTGTATAATTGAAAAAATCATTCAAATTTTAAAACATTTGAAATTCATTAATAATTTTAAAATATATTTATAATAATTCTATAAAGTAAATGATACTTAAATATATAATTTTGAGAAGAAAATCGATTAAAACTTTAAAACATTAAAATATGTATTTAGTCGAATATAATCCTAAAATGGTTAAAGGTCGGTCAAAATTGGGTGTCAACAGCGATCAATAATATCGTGGCATCATCCCTATAAAGAAACAAACATTTTTTTTAAAAATAAAAATTCATATTCAAAACTTGCTCAATTTTCAAAACCTTACTTTCTCACATATTAATTGTTTAATATTTATAAATTATGTTTATAACTTAGTCTCATGCTTAATATATAAATAAAAACTTGATTGTTTATTTATTGCCATCACCTAACCTTGCATGCTTAAATTAATAGTATTAATTGTTTTATATTTGTTATCACTTAGTAAGATTAAATAAATTAATAAATTAAACGACCTTGATTGCTACTTGTACCCCACATAGATTGCATGAGATACGGCCGGAACCCACACTTGTGGACCTCGAGGGATGCCTAACACCTTCCCCTCGAGGTAATTTGAACCCTTACCCTAATCTCTGGCCCGTTGACCTTAGTTAGACTTAGTTAGGTTAGATAGGTGCCCTAACGCGCCTTAATTCGTTAGGTGGCGACTCCAAAACTCAAAAATCCCAAAAGAGTTGTTAGGTCGTGCATAAAACCCGTTTTCTGCGAAAATGGGGCGCGACAATGTTTATGCAGGTTGTAGTTGTGGAGGTTCGGTTGGAGGTGGTAGGAGTACCCGTATTTCATTCCCTTAGCTTGTGTTTAGAGGTTTACTTGCTGAGTACCGTGTGGTTTGGTACTCACCCCTTGCTTCTACAAATTTTTGTAGGTTACTAGCCCGGACTTTTATGATATATTCTCTTCTTTTCTGAGGCTTCCTGGAGATTTTGTGAGGTAGTTGTTGGTCATCTCAGCATCTCTCCTTACTCTTGTTTATGATTTTGTTCTACTCTAGAAACAATATCATATGAGACTTATATTTCTTTTGATCCGATTGTAATACTTTAGAGGCTTGTACACGTGACAACCAGGTTTTGGGGTATAATGTAAGTTGATAGTAAATTTTCCGCATTTTTATTGTGATAGTTGAGTTTTAGGCTTACTTGTCTTGGTGGGATAAGACGAGTGCCATCACGTCCATTTTTGGGTCGTGACAGTCAAACTCTTCATATATGAAATCAACTGAATAAAAAAAAAAACATATACGAATTAAAAATAATTATGTCAAAAAAAAGAACGAAATATAAACCATATTTAATATATTTATATATTATCTTTTCAATAGTAATAACAATACTAATAATAATTATTTCTTGAAATCTAACAAATATTATAGGGAAAATACCCAAGTACCCCCTCAACCTATGCCCGAAATCCCAGAGACACACTTATACTATACTAAGGTCCTCTTACCCCCCTAAACTTATTTTATATGTAATTTTCTACCCCTTTTTAATCTACGTGGCACTAGTGCGGAAAAAAAATCAACCATCGTTGGGCCCACAAGATAGTGCCACGTAAGCTAAAAATGGGTAAAAAATTATTAATAAAATAAGTTCAGGGGGGTAATAGGACCTTAGTATAGTATAAGTGTGTCTCTGAGATTTCGGTCATAGGTTGAGGGGGTACTTGGACATTATCCCAATATTATAATCAAACTATATTATATATGAAAAACTAACTATTAAAAAAAGTAATTGCATACGGACAAAACATTGTTAAGAATTAAAGAGATTTTTTTAATCATACTTACTTGATAAATTATAATACAAACATAAAAATATATATTAAGAAAGCATGTCTAAGTCCATAAAAATAAAAAGAAAGACTTAAGAATGAAATATATCTTACGTTCATATACTTTTTTTTGTTACATGTTAGCTAATTCACAAACAAGTATTATGGAGAAGAGAAATTATAACTTTGTATGTGAATCTTCATGAAAATAAATATGAATCTATGTAGACAAAATAAAGAAAATGAAAAAAATAAGGACTTGAGAATGATATATTGATTAACTTCATGTACTTTTTTTTTGGTTACATGTTAGTTTCCTTCACAAATTAAATACGAATTTATAGACAAAAATAGAGGAAATAAAAAATAAAAAGTTCAATGAAGTATTTCTTACCTTCATGTACTTTTTTTTGTTACAGATCAAACTTATATGATGAAAAAAGAAAGAATAATTGTGAAAGTGAATCTTCATTAAACTAATATAAATTTATAGGCAAAATAAAGGAATTTGATAAGACACAAAACTTATAAATTTAAATTGGAGGTTATGAATACAAAAATTATGAGAGTCATGAATATTATTAAAAGTAAAAATTAAAGAAGGGCAAGTTATGGGTAGTAACTCCTAGTGAATAAATTCAAAAATAAAAATAAAAATACTTAAAATGTAAAATAATAATAATATGATTTCATGATTAGAAGTGAGATAAACAAATAGAAAAAAAATATAGAATTTTTTTATTATTATAAATGTTCATACATTAATAAAGTATTTATTTGTATATTTGTATAAATGAAGTAATATATTTTTACAATAAAATAATTAATTTAAATTAAAAAAAGTCAAAAATAAATAAATTATGTTTCTCTTTAATTATAAGTGAGATAAATAAATAAAAAATATGAAGAGTTTTTGTTATAAATGACCCACCATTAATAAAATATTTATTTATAATAAATTTAAGTAATTTTTTATGATATATAATAATTATTTTTTTATAAAAAAAAAGATGAAAAAAACTAAATGCAAATGGAGGCCATATAGAGGTGCCACATCACCTCCTCTATATTTTGAACAATATATACTTTTTCTCTTATTTTATATTATAGGAGAGATATCTATTAAGAGAAAAATTAATTAAAAATAAATTTAAAAAGGGACACAGAATTAAAAAGTTAGTCAAAAGGAATAGAAATTTAATTTTTTTGAAATTATCAAAAAAAAAAAGTAATCGTATGAATGTTTAAAAATAAAATTAAAAAATATTTAATTTTTTGCTGATTAAATTCTCAAAATTGTGAAACATTTGGCCTATAAATAATAATTATATAAGAATAATATAAAAAATAATGCAACGTTAAAATTATGTATTTTTACCATATCATTGTTATGTGATTGTGAGATATGAAACTATAATAGGAATCGATTTATTCGTTTCTTAGCTATATAATATTAGAATTTGATATTTAGTATTTTATTTACTTTATATTGAGATATGATATATTACTTTTTTTATTACTTATATTTATTATATATTTGTATAACATTTTTATAGCTAGTGAGGAGGATGATATTGTTAGACAAAATCAGAAATAAGATATATTGGCGTTTTTTCAATTAACTAATTAATCTGATAAGGAACCAATCAACTCTTGTTACATCAGTGGTTTAACCGGAGAGCTACAAACAATCCATACAATAATACCAACAAACATACATAAAATTAATTAACTAATCAAGCAAAAATATTTAAAATATACAATTCTTCAAATTGACAAAGTGAATAAAGACAATCAGTGTCGGTAGAAACTACAAGATTAAGAAAAAAAATCTCAAAAAACTATAAAGAAAAGCAAAAAAAAAAATGAACAAATTATTTTTTCTATAAAAGAATCATGATTTGTATCAATAACTCAACCTAATAATATCAAATATATATGTAATTACAACTGAACAAAGTGATAATGATAATTAGACATATTAAATCATTTTACCTCACAAAATCAAAATATGCAAAACATATAACATTTTTCATTATACATCCCTCTCCTGCAAAAATCATATCAAAGAAGACAAAAAAAAAATTAATAAATCAAAGGTATAAAAAATGAAGAATTAGGAAAATAAAAATAAAATGACCATTATGGAATATCTCAAAGTGGGTTTTTATAGGTGTAATATTTAGGAGTTATAATTTTTATATTAAATATTTTGAAGGTTATGAATATGAAAGGTTAGGAGTTAGGAGGTGTAATGCTCATTAACTAATTTATTAATAGCAATATATATATATATATATATATATATATATATATATATATACATACAATATTATTGTGTAAAAAGAAATAATCTAAAAAATCCTTTTTTTTTAAATAAAAATATATTTTTCTCATCATTGAGACATGTCACATAGGCTGATTGAAGATCCTCATTTATATTAATATATTGATTCCATATTCATGGAAGAATTGGGAAGTGCTAAACGGTTGAAAAAGTTTCTCACAATTTGATCAGAAAATTAAAAAAAATATATTTTAAAATAAATTAATCTTTTTTTATTTTTAATTAAAAAGTATTAAAATTAAAAGGATAAAAATATTTTAAAAGATAAAATAGCATAGATAAATATCATTTTGATCAAATTCTAACTAATTTTTCTTGCTATTCTTTTTCCCCTTAGCTTAATTCATACCCATGTAAAATACAATAAATAGAAGGTATAATTTATTAATTTAACTATATTTATTAAATATTTTTTCCTAAAATTCAGTACTATTAAAAAGATCATAACACTTATTTTGAGACAATTTGTTTTTTTCTGAAAAAAATATTTATTTTTTTAATATGAATAGAGTAAGCACACGATGTCAAATTATTCACGATGATCTATAATCTTTCTTTAAATATTTAAGGTATAATATTTGGTAGACTAATTGGTGCGTTAGTCCAAGTCAAATTAAAGGCGCAGCAACATATATTGATCATCTAGAGTCCTGGTTGATGTATGCATCAGGGCCAGAAAAATGCTACGAGCATTAGAATGGACGGATTTATGATATCGCAAGTTCATCTGAATTTATTTTGTTAAAAGTTATAATATATATGTGCACCAATTTACTTATGAACATGCTATATATTATATATAGAGAGAATCGCATAATTTGTGATTTGTACTAACAACAATAATATTGATTAAGCAAGTTGAGTCTATAGTATGACCCATCATTATTCATATTTTTCAATTTAAACCCCTCCAAAAATAAATAAGACTAACATAAAAGAATACACGCAAACGTTATCCCAACCTTTGACGATATTAATATAGCATCTTGTTATATATAACCTGACATTAACTAGCAAACAGAAGTGTTTGAATTTGGTGAACATGTGGAGCCAGAGTTTTTGTTGGCATTTCTGCTTCTTCTATTCTTGATTTTAACAAGAATTTCCCCAATTTTTGTTGACATTAACCATATAGTCTTTCCCAAACTCTCAAATATTTGAGCCTTAATTTGTCCCCTTCTTGTAGGAAACCTTGTTATATGTCCCTTTGGGTTAATTAGAGGAGTAATCGCCATTAATTGAAATTAAATGTGATTTCCAACAAAATAGAGAATATGTAGAAGGAAAATATTTTTTTGTCTTTTTTAATAAATAAATGAGAATATGAAAGCCAACAAAGAAAGAAAGTGAGTTTATATAGAAACAAAAAGGTGAAAGACCGACACTTTTAATTTAGGACCATATGCTTAAAGCCAATTACATGATCGCCGACTAGGCCCACAAGAAAAATTATAAAGTAATTTCTCAGAAAATGCATATACGATTTTATTCTCGATATGTTTGCTTCATCTAGGTGTCGTCTCGTAATTGGATAATATTTAAATTATTCATATAATATTTTCTGTATAATTTATAAGTAAACATATTAAAAAATAAGGATACGGTTTATCCAACCTTTATTGTTAAAAACCTAAATAATATATATAATTATATTTTTATATATGTATAATATATATAATAAATGTTGAAATTTTTTTAATATATTTATTTTTTTATGAATCACTTTAATAAATCTCAATTTAGTTAGTGTTTGACCATAAATTTCCAAATATTCTTTGAGTGAAATTTCACTTTTTTTAGAAAATATGATTTATACCTATAAGTTTTAAAAACTATCAAAACTAACCATAAGTTTGTATTACAAGTCAGTTGAATTTTCGTTGCAACAAATGACAAGTAGTGTCCATGACACTAGAGCAATGTGGTAGTTTAGAGTGAGTGCAACAAACATCATTTCATACATTGTGAAATATACAAAGCACATGACTTTGTTATCCTGAGCCAATTGTTCATTATTTTCATCAACAACCATATCATCACTTTCATATTCACTGAATATTTCATCACTACTTTGATGTTCACGTAAAAAATTATGTAATACAACGCAATCAACTACTATAAAAGGTGTTTTTGTAACAGTAAAAGTTTGGTGTAAAATTTCATTTTTCAAAAGATCCCAAATAATGATATTTGGCCCAAACATTAGAAAAAACTAGTATTTGGGATATTTCC
This sequence comes from Solanum peruvianum, assembly GCA_027705065.1. NCBI lineage: Eukaryota > Viridiplantae > Streptophyta > Magnoliopsida > Solanales > Solanaceae > Solanum > Solanum peruvianum. The sequence goes on along the minus strand of JAKWJD010001760.1, from coordinate 48,865,272 downwards.
TAAAAATTTATATCAAATAATGATAAATTGTATGGATAAACACTATTTGCTATTTTTTTTCAAATATTATTGGGCAACTTTCACATATAGCAAACACAAAATTTATATCTGTACACTATAACAAAGTTTACGCTCCATAGCAAACATAATATGTATAATTCGCTATACATATACGAAGAAACCAATTGTATAATTTGCTATACATATACAAAAGAAAACAGTTGTATACAAATCAATTGTATAATTTGTTGTATAAAACGAGAAGAGAGAAAGTCAAAAGAAAATTGGGCATATTCGTATTGTATAATTATAAGTATACCGAACGAAGATATATGTATTAGCAAGTGTATATACAATTTTCTCTCATTTTATAAAAATATAAACACAATTTATACATTTTGTTTATGTTTGTATAAGCGATAGAGGCGAGGGTGACGAGCGATATCTGGAAGAGGAGAGAGAGAGGAACGAAAATGTATATATATATATATATATATATATTATATATATATATGATCTTTTCTTACTTTATACAAATATAAACGCATTTTATACACTTGTGTTTGTATAAAAGTCAGTGGGAGCGAGCGAGAGATGGAGCGAGAGAGGGAGAGTGGCGAGTGAGAGTTTGAGAGAGAGGTGACTGACAAAAAGTTTGCTATAATGTACAATTATATTAAAATATAATTATAAAATTTAATTTAATTTATTATTTGCCATTATATATAATTTTTCAATATTATTTAAAAAATCTATGGCGGGCCTTAGAGTTTTACGTACTAAATGAATATATATGTGGCGCATTTGGTAGTAGAAAGAAAGTCTTTGGGAAAATTGATTTCAAGAGCTTTGACTTCTAATCAAAAGAGAGTGATGTGATTCTAGCTGTGGATCATGAGCTATATATATTTATTTTGTATAGTAAATGAGGCACAAGACTTTGAAGAGTAATTGCGTTAATATCTGCCTTTCTGGCATCTGATTTTTTATTTATTTTTTATGGCTATCGAAATATAAAAATTAAGACTTAAATTTAACATAAAGATTTTTTACCATAATACATGCACATATATGTGCTCTCTTTGGTTGATTACTATAATGAATTACTTATTGAGTCTTTCGTTGTAGCCGATAGTATTTGATTATCAAGAAAAATAAAGCAATAACACTAATTTGTATTTAACTTAAATAATTTCAGTTTGTTTAGAATTTTGACGATTTCAGTTCTATTTGTGTTCGGAATTGATTGAGCTTCTGAATTAATATAAATATATATTTGAATTGATCTATTTATACGTATACAAATTTTAAAAAGTATACATAAAATCAAATTATTATATTTGTTGCACGGATTGACTAGTACATTTATGATAGTAGATATGACTGATTTCGAAAGAGAAATCTCTCTACAATTATATCAATATTTTAAAGGAGGAACATATGGTAGTGGAAGTAACTTAAGAATACAATGTTTGTGGAAATGGCTAATCAACACAATTAAATTGACCACATCACTTGGTAGCTTATCAAATGTCATAATAGCTAAGCACTAATGTGTGAGTGTCACACAGATATATCAAATCCATTTCAACATAGATGGTTCCAAAATACACATACATGGGTCATTTGTACTTTTTGCCCCTATTTGAGCTGGTTTTTTAATTAATCTCTCTCATAATAAATATTAATGTTTCATGTGATATTAATTTACATTTCCACATTTTAACATTCCACAAGTTATGTTTGGTATGGCTTTAGTTTCTGAAAAACTTACACACCATTAGACATAAGTTCATTTGCAATTAAAAAAAAATAAAATTAAAGGCCGACTCATTTTGAAGGATAAAAATTTGAAATCAATAGTAACATTGTTGGGTTATCCCACATCGGAAGTGGAAGGGGCTGGTGGTCAATTTATAAGTGTGAGGGAAAGCCTTAACCTTTGAGCTAGCTTTTGGGTTGAGAAGGCCCAAGACCACCCAACATTGGTATCAGAGCCCAGGTTATCAACAAGTCTCAGCCCACCGGGAGAAACTGGGTTGTCGCTCTCCAACCCAAGGCCCGATGTGTGAAGGGGGAGATTGTTGGGTTATCCCACATCGGAAGTGGAAGGGGCTGGTGGTCAATTTATAAGTGTGAGGGGAAGCCTTAACCTTTGAGCTAGCTTTTGGGTTGAGAAGGCCCAAGACCACCCAACAAACATGTCCGGCACATTGTTTAAAATTCAACAATAAAAAAGAAAAACTATAATCTTATATTTAAAACTCAATAATTAAAAAGAAAAACTATAATCTTAAATCAGTAGACTTTGAATTGTAACTTCACTCTAAATATCTTCCTATCTCTTTCATGATAATCATCTTAAGCCATTATCGGTCAAAGCAATATGAAATATTTGGATATCTTAGCCATTAGTCAAAAGTTTGAATTGCAACTTTTACATAATAATCATATACTATATAGTATTATTCGTACTATCTGATCTAGCATTATATCAGTTGATAAAGAAATCAGTGAAAATGAACAAATGGTCTATAGACTATTTCATGATGATATTATATTTATATAAGATCCACAATTCTTTTTTTTCGTCATTTTCACACGAATTATGAAATCTTTTTTTCTTTCTCTAATAATGGACTCGATCCATTGCGGATCGAACGAATTGGTTGTAACATGGATAAAACCACAAAAAAGGACGATTTAATTGAATAAATATATCGATAACCTACTACTTTTTACTCCAAACAAAAAAGTCAAAACTATAAGTTAGTTTAATCCCACCATAGTAGGTTCTTAAATATATCTTCCTGAAAAAATTATATATAATTAAGTCTAAACTCCCAATGTAAGCTAGACATAAGTACAGCGTGAATATTAGTAATAAACTTATCGATAATATTTTCTTTATTCTGATTAATTTCACAAAATTCATGGTTCTACTGAATTGTATCAATGGTGGGCTGGGTCTGTATCTCATGTAGTTGGGCCAATATAATGGGCTGATATTCAGATTTACCTTTTATTTTCTTTGGGCTTAATTTTCTAAAATGTTATTTAAAGAGAAAATTTCAGAAATTAAATAGCAAAAATAATAGACATATAATAAGGTTTATGGCTATAGTTTAGGTAATTGCGCTCCATATCTATAGTTTTGTTTGCTTTGGAGGCTACGGTTTGTATACTTCACTTGCCCGTTTGTATATTTCGTTTGCGAATATACAAACATAGCAAGTGTATACAAATTACGTATCTATACATTTAGAAGTTTTTTAGAACTCCGTTTGAATATTTCGCTTGCTAATATACAAACATGATATTTTATTACTATGGTTTTTTCGTAAATCATATACAAATATCTAGGGTAATCAGATACAATTCTAGACTAATACAATCAGGAACCGAATTATGCAAGTTCTGAATTTATATAATCAGAATCAAATTATGCAAATTCTGAATTTCTATAATCAAAATCAAACTATACAAATTAAATAGCGAAATTTCACAAAACCATAGTCACGGATTAAAAATAATTGAAAGTATAGCTATATTACATAATATACTCTATATTTATTATTTCACGTAATTTAAATTGACATCATCTTTCAAATGGTATGTTACTTTAATTAACTTGCAACGCATATAATCCACATTTCACATACATAATACATTTTTTAAATCCTTTCAAAAATTGAATACTAGATTACTAGTTAAGATTTTCCTGCCAAAATTGCATGCACATTTTGAATCTATTTTCTTATACTATAGCTTGTTCAAAAGATAACTACAAGTATCCCTCAATAAGTCAAATTATAATCAAGAAACTTGATATAACAAATCAAAATATGTGATAACATAGACAAACTGTACTCTTAAGTCTTTTAATATATATATGAAATAAAAAGAAGTAATTTGTGATCTTAGTGTATCAATTAGTTCAAATTGATTGTATTATTAGATTCTTTATGTCTCCTAAGGATAAAGTGGTGAGTTGTTGATTAGATTGCTTCATATTGTCAATTAAATAATTACTAATTTTATTTAGATTCACTGGCATGCCATGTGACAATCGACCTAGTATTAAGCCTTATTTTCATTATTATGGATATGGATATATTTAGCTAATTAAATAACCTTTTGTGTTAATTAAATATATATATATAGTCAGAAACCTTGGAATTTGGAACAAGAATACCTTAACATGCACTCTGTCCTCAAAGATTTCAAAAAATCATATCTTTCTCCAAGTGGAAAAAAAGATGTAGCTAATTTTAATACTTCCAATAAATTAAAGAAAATATAACCTGTCAACTGTCTTCCTTTATTCTCAGCAATTATTTAAGATAATAAAATATAAAAGTAGAGTATTTGTGTGATTAATTAAGCAAATCAGAGAAGTTAAATATTGATTCACTTTTAAGGTTCCTTGCCCTTTTTCCCCTTATGGATACAGTATTAGATGTTTAGTTTAGTCATTTTTATAACTTAAGCATGTGACAAACATAGGGAACATGAAAAACTAAGGGAAAATATCATTTTTACAGTAAAGTGAGTTTGTTTAACTTTTAGAATACATTGAGTCTAAAATTGTAATACCCTTTTCTCTTATTTTAATTTAACTGTCTTAGTTAGTTTGAACGAATAATATCAAATTTTGAAAATAAAAATAATTTTTAATCTATGTATTAACTCAAAATATTTTTTAAATTATATGATCATAAATATATTATGTAGTATTTTTAAATAAAAAAAAGATTCTTAAATTGTAACGGAAATAACATTGGGGTCTATTTTGATTCCACTATGATGAATTGGCATGTCATTTTTTTATTCTTAATTTGGCATTCTTTCTTTTTCTGGATATTAAAAAGTACTCAAGTGATGTACTATAGAAGAATACAAATAATTGCACATAATTACCCATCAATATATATAATATAAAATTACGTGTGTGTCATTGTAAGCCGTAGACATCATGGCCTAGTAGACATTATTCTACATTTGTTCACACGTTTTTTTCCAATGTATGAATCATGATTATCTTCCCTCTAAAAAAAAGGGCTGAGACGCTTATTATGTGTGTTTGACTGAATTTAAATTATTTTAATTTTAATTATTTATATCTTGATAATTTATTTAAAATTTTACTAATTATTTTTTCTAAATTTCAGAATTTATAAATTTAAATTTTTTAGCTATATTTTTATTTATTGGCAAGTGGATATCTAGGTTAGGAATTAATTTCTTTAACCATATTAATAAGATGTGATACATATATATGTTCTGTAGTAGCAAGTGGGGTATCGACGTTTCACCAAACTTTTAAATAATTAGCTACCCTTGGCTCCCACCATAGTTGTACTCACCTATGAAACCAAAAAAAAAAAAAGTTCTACAAAATAGGGAAGTTTTAGAAAAAAATCTTAAGGAAAATATAAAAATAATTAATATACATATGTAAAAAAATGAAACGAATAGCTTCTTTGATATGAATGTCTGAAAAATAAAATAATGGATGAGTTAATGCAGCAAAACTAGAAACTGAATGGGGCATAAATTCACATCCTCAAAAACGTTCAAAATCTCAAATGATAAGTATTTTTAATAGATATTTTTTGTTTAATTTTTTATTTTTTATTTTTTCAAGCACCTACTTATTAAGTATTTAAGTAAATTGCATAAAATATGATATTTTATTTAATTATATTCGTCAACTTAATTTGGAACATGCCTTAAGTTTTATGATACTAAACTTGATGTATATAATTAAAACATAAAAAATTAGAAGGTATTATAAATTTAACATTTCACTTCATTTATCAAAATATGAAAATAATTAATTTTTTTAATAATGACACGTTATTATGTGTTCAATGCTCAACAAACAAATCTTTTTTTCACACCAAGAAAGGAAATTCAATTCCAACAAACATGATGCAGCTATTTTCTAAAAAAATACGTATGTAGTTATCATAGTTAAAATGTGTTTTTACATAAGAAAATTTAATGTGAAAAGATACATATAAGATAAAGCGGGGTTTTACGTGGCTCATATGACTGAAATTTGGAGGTGGACCAGTGAAGACGGTGGTGTAGATACATGGTGGTCACATGTAAGGATGGTGAAAAAAATTGTATATACGAGTATGATTAAACAATTTAGTTTGAATATTTTTAAAATAACAAAATATTATAGCTTAATGACTTAAGATGCTTGAAATGAGATAGTGTACGTGTATTTAAATCTCACAAATTCTTTTTTAAATTTTTTTTTTATTATATTACTTTTATACATTCTTTATGAGATTTTTGATTCGAAGATAGTACTTGGTGATAGAGTTAGTGAGAACGCTCAACTATACAAGCAACTGGTTGTCACGAGTAATTGCCAAAACTTGGTGTGAAGCTATTAGTCCACTTCCCACTCCACCGTCCAATATCTCTGCTACACTCGTCAATAACTAATTCTCGATGAGTCTTTAAGATATTGTGTTAAGAGTAGGAATTTGAATCGTAATTCTATTTTGAAAAGTTGTTGGACTCTTGTCCTCTTCGTTCGATCTGTTAAATGTTAAAAAGTTCTACTTTGTTTACTTGGAGAGACGAATTCGATCTACTAATTACATGCTTTTGGTGTGAAAGCGGTATTGGTTCCTCTTTCAATTCTACATGTTTCTCAATTACCCTCTAATTACAAGAACGTATAAGGATGAGTAACATATTCGGCTTAGTTACTATTTGAACAGTTAATCCTAACTTTTTAAAATAGTTTAAATTTTTAAAATTATTAATCGTTACTTATAGTAATTTTAATATATTTTTTTTCTAGAAAGTGAACATTATATTTTAATTTACACCAAATATTAATTCATTTAATTTGATTTTGTTTTCTATCAGTTCAAACAGTTAAAGTAGGTTGATGGAGTACTAATAAGTGTAGGGCCTAAGAGCTGTTGAAATTTGCTAGATTTGGAATATTGAGTAGTTGAAACGGACAAATATAGTATGAAATATTTAAGTATTTTTTAATACGAGAAACGGAAGAGGTCACAAGAAAAATCATTATAATGTTCTTTCGTTATCTCAAATTAAATTGATTTGAACTCTTAGGTCCCACAATTAATAATTTTCATTTAACAAAAAGGAGAATTTAATTAGGCATAGACAAAAACAACTTGACCCATGATTGAATTGGTACCATCACATATAATTATTTTCCAAACAGAACCAAAAAAGTAAACTTTTATGTGACAGTGGGGTTTTAACCAAACTAAGCCATTATATAAAGTCATTCACCAAAATAATACGTTTTTCTAAAATTTTACAAAACTAGTATAAACGTATTCCACAGTAACGTTTTAGGATATATTTTATTTTTTAAAAGTTGATGGCATCAGATTAATATACGTTACTCACAGTAACGTTTTACTCCTAAAACGTTACTCACAGTAACGTTTTAGGAGTAAACGTTACTAAAAATAACGTTTTAAAAGTAAAACGTTACTTACAGTAACGTATATCAATCTAATGTTGTTAGTTTTTAAAAAGTTAAATATACCCTAAAACGTTACTGTGAAATACGTTTATACTAGTTTTGTAAAATTTTAGAAAAATGTATTACTTTGGTAAATTGTTTTATATAATGACTTAGTTTGGTTAAAAATTCTTATTTTCCAAACAGAACCAAAAAAGTAAACTTTTATGTGACAGTGAGAGGTTATGTCGTGCTTGTTTACACATTATAAACAAGTTCCAAGGGTTTCTTCAATTATTTTTATAACAAAAATATCATGGTAACAAAAAAAATTACTCAACGTTATGAAAGTATCAGAGAAAATGTTACACTAGGAAAAGTACGTAACTCACCAATATATGTAAAAAATAATCAACTATTCTAAGTTTTTATTTTTTGAATGAATAGGTTTAAATGGCTTTAAGTGACTATATTTTGAAAAGAATCACTTTTTTTTTGTTCCACTCGCCATGATGTTATATATATATTTTTTTAATGGCGTCTACTGTTTTCATCTCCGATAAACTTGTTAATTAATGTCATTAGCCAATTCTTTATGCAATATTTTTAGAAAATTTTTCATAACTATCTGAATGGTTAATATATACGATCACTTTTACTATTATAATGTTATTCTTATTTTTATTGTCGTTCAAGGTTATCTTGCTGTATCATCATCATATATTATAATTATTATTACTTTAATCTAGCATAGTTACGAGAAGACAAAAGAATATTGGGTCACACAGGGATTTCCTAGGGACACATAATAGATTTTCATCTTATAACTTTTTTTTAAAATGGAAGATCTTTGCTTTTCTTGTGGGGAACGACTATTTATAATTAATTCACGTATTATGATAATGAGACAGCAGTCTGGTACAAGAAAAATAAAGAAGTTAGGTACCTTATTAATTGTTACAGAGTAGGTTACCCAATACTATATATTACTATGTGCTATGTTGTGGTACACTAAAATAAAAGATACATTAACGCTATATATATAGTAACATTAATTAGGTTGTATGGTGATAAGCTATATGCATTTATTAGTATATAAAGTAAATTTATATTAAATATTATTGGCCTAACTGTTGGATAAAAATTAAAAATATATGGCTAAATTTATGAAAAGTTATAACTGTTTATTTTAAAGAGTTTGAGGTATTTGATCAGAATTTTAGGAAAGAAAATGAAATTTCATGAAGCTTTGGGATATTAGCAAAATCTTTTTTTGAAAAGATGATTTCTTTTAGCTTTTTTCCGAAGAAATATTTTTAAAACCTTGATCAAATACAAACATAGTTGTTTTGGTATTAATAAAATATTTTTTAAAATAAATTAGCCAAGCTTACTATGTGCTGCCCTCCAAAAAATATTATTTTAAGAAATATTTCTAACAAAAAAAACCTCTAAAAATTCATAGCTATCCTATGTATTCGAGAGAGGCCAGGTTCTATGTACACATAAGATAGGCAAAAGTATAGGATGAGCAATAGCTACAATAGCTATATCATAAGTCAATCTCCTTTGTTCATAAAATACATTGCAAAAGGAAATATTAAATTATAAGATGAGCAAATTTTGAACAAAATAGGCATGAAAGGGAAAATGGATAAACGTGGCACAATACACAGGCCGAGTCAGAGCTACTATTGTCAAAACATTTAACGGGGGATATAGATGGTAGGGCAAATTAAATTATTGCATCATTTATCATTATTTTCCTACCAGCTCCAAGTAAAAAAAAAACTCAAATTTAGAATTTGGGGAATAAATTACTCCCCAAGTCTTAATTGATGTGATACATTTTATTTTTTCGAGAGTTAAAAAATTTAAATTAAAAATAACGTTGAAAGGAAAAAATTAACAGGAACAGAAATACAAGAATGAAATTGGATGGAACATCGCAAAGCGAGGCAAAATAGGGTAGGGTAGGAGTAAACCTAATAGAAGAGTGACTTAAAAGGAGCAATATTATAGCTACATGATTGTCAGGATATTCAATTAAACATTCTTTATTGAAAATAATATACATATCATATATATAAATAAAATATTTAAATAACATATTTTAAATATATTTAACACTATAAATTATTATAATCTAACAATTTAGATGTTCATACTCACGTATTCGAATCTGCGCTCCAATCCTGCACCGTACTGTTGTGTAACTTGTGGGAATGTAGACTAAATGTGTATAGGTCCTTAGGGAGCTAGGACCAGTTGAATACCCACATAGTGGGTACAACTTGCAAGATTTTTTTTAGGAAAAGCAAAGTCAAATAAAAGGTGTGTTTTAAAAACAGTATTATAAAAGGAAATGTCACAAAAAGAAAATTATGATGTGCTGTATTTCTCATTCAATAAATTGATGTGAACGCTTAGCCCCACATATTTACTATTTTGTATTTTCTTTTGGAGGAAGTTAGGCAAAAGACAATAAACATATGCATGTGTGATAATGCGTAAATACCAACATGTGTGAGATAGAATGAGATTACTTTATTTTTAATAATATATTTTAAGTTCGAATTTTAAATATTAAAAAAGGTTTTTAATATATATATATATATATTGTGATCTTCTTTAATATTTGTTGTTAAACTCTATATTTATCATTCATGATTCTATTGATAATTAATACCTTATATTAATTACTTGAACTTAAAACTTCTTTTCTCTTATTTTAAAAATCTAAGATAAATGTTAGAATCAAAAGAAATATGGTATTTGAGTTTTCATGGCACATATTATTTTAGAAGAATATTTTTTAAAAGGTTCAAGTATATATGTAAGCTTTGTAATAGAAATTATTGATATTACTAAATTGTTGCTCCTTATCCAATTGTTAAATATTCGACTAGTGTACATATATTAATCTTCTAATATTTCTAGATATTAGATTATTTAAAACTAGACATTTCAAAAAAAATTATATCATGATTAACAATCTCATAAAAAAATTAGTATGACTAAGATAGACCTCAAGCTTAATCATCCATCTTTATTTTTATTCAATGTGCAACTTTTGACACTTTTGAAAATTATATGAAATGATTTTAAAACCTCAACAACTTTTCAACCAAAATAACTAGAAGAAACGATTCCAAAAACAGCATCTTTCAACCAATTTACTACAACAAGAAAAGAAAAAAGTAGAGCCAAACAATAAGTACCACGTTGAAATTGTGTCACATTCTTTTTGTGAAGGTCAAATATTATTTGAGATATCATATTTTTCATTAATTTAATAAAGTTTTATTTAATTTCTCCTCCGTGATATACGAATCTATTTTCCTCCACCTTGTTTTGTTTCCCCTTTTCATAATTGGAATAGAGAAAGGCATCTAAAATTGAAGAAAATTTTTATTATGTATGACGTACAATTAGTCCTAGTTGTATGAGGCATTATTTTATTATAGATATATTTTAATTTGTGGACCTATTTTTGGTTTTTCTTCTTTGCCATTAATTTTTCTTTCCTGCACTTCTCTAATCTTTTCCTTTCTTTTTTCTAATTTTATGTTATCTTAAATCTATATGTAATTACTATTCAAATTTATTCAGTATAGATGAAAATATATTTTATTTATTTATTTTTAACAAAAAATATTTTTTACGAAATAATGTTCTTATCATAACTACATAAGATATTAAAAATTTACATAATTTTAAATGGTAAAATACGGCTGATTTAGTAAATTTTTTCCTAATGCAATATAATTAAATTTATATAAAAAGAATTTGTAAAGATTTGTGAAACACTTGTTATTAAATTAAATAATAAAAATTATTTGGCATTTGAACATAGAATTTAAATATGTTTTTTACAGTATTTGAAATATATGGAGCAAGAGTTGAAAATAAAATTATTTTTTATTTTCATAAAAAAAAATTGAAATAATATTCATGTTTTAAATAATATCAAAAGTGAAAAATTAGTTTAAAATAAGATTATACTAACATACTTTTTCAAATTCAAAATATACCTCCAATTTTGAAAAGTTGTATTTCAAATTTTTATGATCAAACATTAATTTTTAAATAAAATTAAAAAATACTTTTTAGATAAATTTTAAAAGTAGAAGTAAATGATACGAAATATGAAAGTGAAAATTTTCAAAAGAACAATAAACAAAAAATGAGAGAAAAGAAATATGTTTCTGACATAAGTAACCATTTAAAGAATTTACATGACATTTTGTATGCTCATGTTTTTTTTATTTAATGATAAAATAAGTGATTTTAATTTAAAACAAATAAGTAAAAAATTATTTTCATATGTACAAAATGAAAGGTTAATTAAAAGGTTCCATAAATAAATTGGTTTAAACATTAATTAAAGAGAAAAAAAAGAAAATAAGAAAAAACAGGAAAGAGCAAAACAAGAAAGAGATATAGGAGGCAAAGAAGAAAAATAAAGTGTAGATTCTACCAATTTAAATAAAAAATAATAAAATAATGCTTCACAGAACCAGTACTAATTATACTTCATACATAATAAAATTTGTTGAAAATTGAAAGAGAAAAAAGGTGAATACAACAATAATGTCTTAGTCAACGTTAATTCCACAACGTACGTGGAATTGATTTTTGTTTTACCATTTTCAAAAGTAAAATATATATATATATATATTTTTAAAATAATTATTTCCTCTATCCAAAATGTTTCTTATAATTTTCTTTTAAGAGTCAATTTATATTAACTTTAATCAATAATAAAAAATCATCAATTTAATAGAAGAAAAATATAACTTACATCAGTTTTATTAATTATATGATATTTAAATATTTAAAATTAAATAATTATATCTAATGTGAACAGTTAAAAATGAACGGACGAATGAAATTGATTATAATTAAAAGTTATTGATATAAGATATGGGAGGGCACTAAAAAAAATGAGAAGGGGCCACATATGTTTATGTACTTTCAATGTCGAGAAACGTGGTAGCTTCTGGTCCTAGGAGATACTATATTTTATTTTCATAAAGGTGTGGAATATGACTCATGTGCTTAATGAACGGTCATACCCATTAGATTTATTATTATGAATTTGTGGTGTAGTGATAAAATTATTTATCTTTTTAGTTAGAATGATTACGTGTATTCGGTTTGAATGAGAATTTTTGTAATGAGAAATTTCTTAAATTCTTATTTATTTATATATATATTTTTGTCATATGTTAAATAAGTAAATATAATTGTACATAATAAAATTTGCGTCGAGAAAATAATAATTAGGAACGAAAAATTATAGCAACAATCGATTTATTATTTCAAATGCGAGTGTTACAATCTCTATGATTCTTCTGAATTTGCCTTTTCAAATATAAATTTAAGGGTTTTAAAGCTTGATCTTGAATCTTAATTTTTATCTTGATCTTGGACTTGAACTTGAACTTTTTGTTGAACTTTTCTTGATCTTGACTTCTATTTGAATCCAAGGGCTTCGAACTTGATCTTGGACTTGAACTTTATGTTGAACTTTATCTTGGTATTGACTTCTAGTTGAATCCAAGGGCTTCGAGCTTGATCTTGAATCCGACAGACTTGATTTTGATCATTCTTGATTTTTATCGTTCTTGAAACTTGAATGCTTGAATTCTTGAACTTGTAGAGAAATCTGCAATTTTTGATCCATGAGCTTTCTCTAACTTCTTGTTAAAATTCGTGGTCCTCTTTTTCTGAAGTATGAGACCCCTATTTATAGTTTTAGAATAGAGGAGTAGCGATTGAAACAAGACTCCCTTCGACCAATCAGATTCAAGTGAAATATCATATGAGTTTTATGAGGCGCGCTTTAATTAAATTCATATTTATCTGAATTTTAAATAATTAAATCAATTATATTAATCTATAATATTTATTTAGACTAATATATTTAATAATTTAATATAATACGAATAACTTTATAAATTTATATTTGATACAGTATTTATATATAATCTAGTCTATGCATTTGGCATGAGAGGCTAGGTGTAGGGGTGGTTAGAACGAGGCTATGAAATTGGGAGGGAGTGGGGTGAGGTTTATTGGAGGGTATTGCTAAGTGTTTAGTGTTTGGTTATAAATTTTTCAATATTTATGACTTGTTATTTTTGTGTGAAGTTTTATCATATGTTTGACTATATATATTTTGAAGAAAAAAATTGTCCTTAGAAAGCAATTGATTTATATTTATAAATTTTAAAAATTATTAAAAAATATTCATAAGCTTGTATTATCATTCGTATAAAGTTATAATAATGAAACAATTAGTAGGAATATGAAAAAACAAAAGGGAAATATCATAAATTTTGTATATGAATTATTACTATTACTATTTAAATTTAGAAGTGACATTGGGAGAGTAAGCTAAATAACATATGTATATAAATATATAAAATTTTGTACAAAATAGGATCAAATTTTAGTCCAAAACTATAAATAAAGAGTGTTTTTATTTTTTTGCCCATATCCTCTCTATATTAATATTAGTCTTGCGTATACATAGTAGCAAAAAACATATTGTTGAAACCATTATGCTAAGTTAAACTACAATTTAACTGATAACTAAGTGGACAAATTCAATCCTCAAGGGAACTATTCATTCGGACCCATCTAGGAATCCATTATTCGTTAGCCATTTACAAGAATAGAGACCCCATTAAGAATAATACATAAAATTAATACTAATAATAGAGCACCCAATACTTCTTAATTTGCATAAAAGGTGCTTGCTTGATTTTCAATTTCCTAAAAGAGATATATATAAATTAATCTTTCCTAATTGCCAGCGTGGATTCAAATCAGTAGATCTCAAATTAAAAATTAAATAAATAAACATAAATATACAAGCAGATTAGACAACAAAACGTAAAGGCGGGCCCGACGTTCTGTTTTTGGTAAAAGAAATTAGAGTAATTTTCTTGTAAATTTTTCCATATAAAACCATAGTGTTTGCCAAAATAAGAGGAACCAAAAGTAACTTCACAAATCACACAACCCACATAAGTTGCCTCACACGTCCCATCTTTCTTCTTCCCCAACCCCTACCCCCTACTGCCTACCCTATCTACTGCTCCTATGGAGTACTATAACTAAATGAAATTCATCTCCATTCACTACGCAACAATTTATTCTTCTTCCATTGACGCTTACAATCATTTTGGTTAACTCCCACAGATATTTTATAGTTAGTCAAAAACAGAATAATGTTGGATCTCAATGTAAGCGTAATCTACAATAATGACCTTCCACAAGTTTCTCTACTTGATGAATCAGCCACCTCCAATTCATCCTTACGAAATGCGGAAGCTACAACCAGTGCCGGTGACGAAGATTCGTGCGCCGGTGAGTTGTTCGCTTTCAATTTTGGAATCCTCAAAGTTGAAGGAGCTGAGACTAGTAGGAGCAGCAACAACGATGATGAGGAAGGATACGGTAACAATCAGAGAGTTACTCATTCTCAATTCGTGACTAGGCAGCTGTTTCCCGTGGATGATGGTGAGTTGAACCGGAAACAAACCGATCGGGTCATTCTCTCCTCCGCTCGATCCGGTACTTCTATCGGTTTTGGAGATGTGCGGATAATACAACAGCAACAACCGGAGCAACCGAAACAACAGGTGAAGAAGAGTAGGAGAGGGCCAAGGTCAAGAAGTTCACAGTACAGAGGTGTCACTTTCTACCGGAGAACTGGTAGATGGGAATCACATATATGGTTAGTTTTATAACTGATTTTTTTTGATAGGATCATGATTAATTGGCAAATGATAAATTGTCAATTTTATTAATATAACTACAATTGGATGCAGGGACTGTGGGAAACAAGTATATTTGGGTATGGATATTGCTATTTTAACTATACAGTTTGGTTAATTTCGTTGTTTTTGTGGATTTTGGTGCTAAAGCTGTGTCTATACTTTTTGCTAATTTTTGATTGGTTTTTGTTGTTGCTTTATGTTAGGTGGTTTTGATACTGCTCACACAGCAGCAAGGTAAAATAAAAGTCATATGAGTTCTCAAATATACGCGTTATCAGATTTTTCAAATTTATGCTATTTCCCAAATTTGATTGTATTTGTTTTCTTCTCCGTTGTACAGAGCTTATGACAGAGCTGCAATTAAGTTTAGGGGTGTTGATGCTGATATCAACTTTAGCTTAAGTGATTACGAGGAGGATATGCAACAGGTTAGAAATGCAAAGATTTAATATGCGCAAATATGTTAAGGTCACTGTTGAGCGCTTCTCTGGGTTTATAATTGCTTCTGTTTTGATTGGCATCAATAATATGAATCATATACAAGTATTCTGAACTATTTGGTGGACACCTTTCTTTGATTTACGCAGATGAAAAACCTTGGTAAAGAAGAATTTGTGCACTTGCTGCGACGCCATAGCACTGGTTTCTCAAGAGGGAGCTCCAAATTCAGAGGAGTGACGCTACATAAATGTGGCAGATGGGAGGCTCGGATGGGACAGTTCCTCGGGAAAAAGTAACGAACTCACTCACTCATTGAAATTCTCGAAGAAGTAGATTACATCTTATTATAGTAATTGGTCAAAAATGGGACATACATATGTTTAAATTGCGTATTTGAAGAAGAAATCATTGGGACTACAGTATTCATAGTGGGGATTGCACTGCTTATATTGCAGGTATATATATCTTGGGCTGTTCGACAGCGAAGTAGAAGCTGCAAGGTCCTAATGATAATGAATTACCCTCTCTCTGATGATGAACATTTATCCTAAATTTCCAACTTTAATTATGTGTCATTCCAACCGGTATCTCCTTTATTTTTTTGCAAATCAGGGCCTACGATAAGGCGGCAATCAAAACTAGCGGAAGGGAAGCTGTTACCAACTTTGAGCCAAGTAGCTATGAAGGGGAAACAATGTCTTTAACACAGAGTGAAGGTTTGCTCAAAAGTTCTTAGTCATTTCCAAACTAATATAGATACCATGCAACAGTATTATCTATATGTGGATCTATCTCATTTGTGATGCCTATGATGCAGGTAGCCAACATGATCTTGATCTGAACTTGGGGATATCGACCACTTCTTCAAAGGAAAATGACAGGTTGGGAGGTTCTCGCTATCATCCTTACGATATGCAAGACACAACAAAACCTAAGGTATTAGCAGAGTAGCTTATATGCTTCTGTTCTTGCAAAATCAATTGGATTAAAATGCTCTCCTTTATGTTATAGTCTTCTATTGTTACTTCTTTCATAGATAATATGCAAGAGAATCTATTGTAGTAATTCATGAGTATTAGTTATTGGTAGTAATATAATCTCCTTTTTGTTAATTTTGATAGCTTTTCGCATTCATACATAGTTGTGATTAAACATGTTCATGAGCATCGTTAATCTTTCGTTTTTGTAGATTGTAATAATCTATTTGTGCTCTTTAACTATAGATGGATAAACCTGGTTCAGTAATAGTTGGAAGTTCACATCTCAAGGGACTACCAATGTCGTCCCAACAAGCTCAATTGTGGACTGGAATCTATTCTAATTTCTCTTCCAGCTACGAGGTAAAATACTAACTCTACCATCAGTCAGAAATTTGGGGCCAAATATAGTGATGAAACTCCAATTTATCTCTGTTTAGTCTTTTTTTCCTCACTTATCGTCAAATTAGCATGTATTCAGTTGCCAAAATAGCCATATTCATGCCCCCTTACCCCAATTTCCCTCAAGTGCTGGGACCATTTGTGCTGTATGAAATGTTTTACCTTTTTCCTTCTAGTTCTTTGCGTTGTCTTCAGTTGCCAAAATAACTATCTCCATCCCCGAAGCCCAATTTCTCTGAAGTACTGAAATTATGTCTTGTATGAAACATTTTACCTTTTTACTTCTTGTGTTTTGTGGGGCTGATAATCAGTGATAGTATGCCCCATGACAAATGATAATATTGATGTGAGATCGTACACCCCATGATAAGATTTATCTTTAACTTAACAGAATTTCTTTGTACTCGGTCAATCATTTGGATAATAATGAGCTATGTTACACTTGGGGTGCATATTCTCATGTGTGGTCACAGCCAGTTTTTCATTGCAAACAGTTGTCTAAAAGTCAATGTCTTTGTTATGCCCTTTTGTGCCTCTTCTTAATTGAATGCATCCTTAGTGTAACCTTCCAAAACCCTCTCTCTGTTAATTTAACTAACAATCATTTGGCAGGGAAGAGCATATGACAAGAGAAAGGACACAGGTTCATCACAAGGACCTCCAAATTGGGCATTGCAAATGCCTAGTCAGGTTGATACAAACAGCCCATTGACAATGTTCTGCACGGCAGCATCATCAGGATTCTTCATTCCATCTACTACTTCTATCACTTCATCGACATCTGCATTAGCAACTTCAACAAGTGCCTCACAGTGCTTTTACCAGATTAATCCCCGCCTACCACTTCCATAACATGTACTTATCCGTAACTAGTAATATAGGTATAAACATAGTCATTGATTTCTTTTGTATGAATAACATTTTTGTGGATTGGATAATTTTTAGAACTGCTTCAGGATCTGATAGGTAAAGATTTGAACTATACTTACAGATTGATATAGTATTTGTACTTATCCTTGCTTACCGTATTGTTACATTGGTGCAAAGTTGCATTCTTCCTCCACAACTAGTGTCTCCATTAGTGATTGAATGTTGTGGGGAACTAAAGTCAAGTTGGGCACTTTGCCACACTTTTGTTGGTTTTGACTAGGATTAAGGATTAGCTTTTCTGCTTTGTCCTTCATACATTTTCTTAAAAAAATGTGTAAACTTGTGGCACTAATTCAGACAACCAATTTACCAAGGAAAAGGCTCGAAGTTGAGGAGGTTCCCCTTTTTGTTTCATATTTGTCTACTCTGATTGCAAATCATTTGGTGGACTTCTCTTCATATGCTGATTGTTTTAGAAATGATGTCTTACAGAAGGTTTAAGTAACACAAATAAATCAAATAAAATCACTTGATATTTGTCTTATAACACCTTCAAATGGGTCAATACATGTTGCGTTTATGATCATCGAAAATATTAGCAATAGAGATAAAAGTAGGATCCCCAACTCTCTCGAGACCTATAATCTGTAAGAATCCATGCTACTTTTGCAAACCAATGAAAGCTAGAGATAGATAAACTACACAACACGTTGATTTCAAACCATGGCCATGCCGGTAAACGTACATAACCTTATTACTTTTCTAGAAATTTATCGCAGAGAAGAATTCATTTTGGAGTATTTCAGCCACATCAAATCATGTCCACTCTGAACACGATTTTCAATTTGACATGACAGAGTTGAGAGTTCTTACTCTGAGTATGATCAACAATCCTAGAAAAAAATCCATAACCGCTTAATAGAGAAAAATTGTCCTTCACATCAACAAATCTCTTGTTCTGATGCATTAGTAATTGAAGTGTTGCCTCATTTTCAAAAGCACTTAATTGTGGAAGAGAACTTGTTAAGGCCATTTTGAGCCTTCCTTTTCAATAGTGAGAGTTAAGTTGATGAAGTTATGTACTACTACTATTTGAGTGTGTTTCAATATGGAGAGTCAAGTCACTAGAAAGATTATAGTTAATATTTTTAATTTAAGGTATGGGTTATTGGTTTGTAACCTAAATTGAACATGTTCAGTGGCAAACCTAAAATTCTTCCCGGCTATGTTTCAGTCCTGAAGAGATGGGGAAAGTATCTTACATGAAGCTGAAGGGAATTCAAAACTTGAAACTGCGTCGACCCTTTCATCCAAATCGATTATTATTGAGGATATACGTGATGATTCTACTTGTCCTGCTCTTCGTCCACATGTTTTCTCCGTCTTCTTGAAAAAGTTTGTGATGATTGTGTTGTTAAAGTCGATGAAACTGGTAAACTCACAGAATTGCCTCTTTTTTCTTTCATTTATGGATATTGGGTTTGAATTATTATTGTGCTATTGTTGGCAGGCACAAAATTGAAGTAGTATAATGGGAGGAAGACATTCAGTTCATGATTGTGGCGTCAATCGCTCAATTTGCTACTTTTTGGAACCTTGATTGCGTTTGGAAAGAAACCATTCACCATTAGGCTTAAAGGTGATGTTTATTTTTCCCTTTAGCTGTACTTTCAACTTATTCCATTAGGCAACAACTTTACACTAATGCTAGTTGAAGTCGAATAACATACTAGTTGCCTCTCGTCTTCGGTTAAAACACATTGCAACTCATTAAAAAGTCAGAATTACTTTAACAAAACCATTAACATCTAGAAGGAGATGACAACAGCCACCCTGCAGTCTTCAAGTTTTTTGGGTTCATTATGATGTTTGAATAGAGGATGAACAGAGAGAATATCAATATTTTCAGTATGTAGAGTATTCAGGAAGCTAAAATATCCTTTCTAAGGTTGCATTATACTGATCTTTTTGAACCACCTCGATGGAAATCCTGCCTCTGCCATTCGTTGCATAGAAAAAAGACTTGTTAAATGCAAGTTCAAGGACATTACTAAGGCTGGAGATAGGCTTATTAACAAATAAAATTTCCCAGGTTAGTACGTAGCTCAAGGAGCTCTACTATCAGTCCCCTAAAATGTTTTCATTAAATCCCAAAAAGTACTGTAACTGGCTCTCGCTTAGAATTTTTACAGGTTTTGAACGTTTAAATCTATTGATTTCCTTATAACCAAGTGTGAGTTTAAAAATGCTGCAAATATTTATATGAATTTTCTCAATCCCTAAAGCTTGAAACAACTTTTCTCAGGGATTGCAAAGGACCCATCTATTGATATATTTCGATCAACATTTTGGGAGTCCCTGCAGAAGGATTGGAACTGAAAATCGAGAGTCGTAGAGTTGCACCCAGAGATGGTGGAGAAGTAGTTCTTTCAGTCCCAAATATATAGTTTGAAGGTGAGTTTTATTCTCATTCACTTCATTGTATTGTATTCTGAGGAAAGATAAGATAACTGTAATCTTTTTTTGACCAATTGTTTTGGTGGCTGCTGTTAATTGGGTTGACAAAGGTCTGGTCAAGAGAATTAGAGGTGTTTCCTTTTCAACTAGGGTCTCTGTTCAGTTTGAGATTTTGAAGTTGTTACGAGAGTTATTCATGTATTAAAACTAGCATAGTCAATATTATGTTTGTAGCTAATTTGTAGTTGTTCTCTATGAAAAGAAAGTTCAGCATTAATTATTTGGACAAAATGCCAACAGAAGATTACTTACATAGTTAACTGAGACGAGGAGAGTAAATTGACCAAGATGCTTATAAGATAATTAATTTGGAAATTTAATTATCTATCATTCATCAGATAGCCCACTTCAACTTCACCTAATCTCTAATATTTTTTAATCGCGATTTGGTATATGCAATATTTTGTTAGGTGATTGTATTTTGCACTCAATCTCTAATTATCATTATTTATTAAATACGAATTGAGTTATTTAATCAGTATTGGTATTCTGAACAAATATTAAAGATAAGAAATATCATGTATTCTAATAGTTATCGGACATATTAAATCAAATAATCCGTTCTCAAAAAATAAAAGGATTAGTAAGTGTAATTTACTTTAAAAGTTGGTGCAAAGACGTGTAGTTCCACCTTAAAAGGTTCTTGAAAAAAGTTTAAATCAAAAATTTTGGTTTACAAAGTTGTGCTTTTTACATTACTCTACGATAAAAAATTCCGATGTGAATATAAACATTAGATCGAAACTTATAATTATTATATATTATTATAAGTGTGAAACTCCAAATCTCAAAGTTGAATTACCATTTGTCCTTCACTTAAATGTTTTAAAATATTTTTTTTATGTACAAAATATAAAAATATATTTAATAACTAATTAAATAGTCAATGTTAAGTATTCATTTTGAATTATTGTAATTAAGATATAATGGAAGATAAAAAGTCATTCAAATGAATGAAATAGGTAACATTAATTTGTTAGGTGGAAGTTCAAACATTTCAAACAAAAAATATTAAAAGAAACTGTTATATATTACAATCCCCAAAAATTTATTCTTCATCCCTAATTTGTATATTTTCTCTTTCAGGTTTTCTTTTACCGACAACATTATGTAGTTGAATTTGGTTTAGACAATGTAAGACTCTCATCTTCCTGTTCTTTTTTACATAAAGTTCTTATGGTATGTTCTTTAGTATTTAGTATTCCGTCTAATGTTTTAATTTTTTATTTATCATATAAATTATGCTCAATTCTTTAATTGTTGTCTAAGGATTTGATCTTTCACATGAAAATAAACTACTAAAATTTTGTTGTCATCATTTATGAGGTAGATTTTTAATTTCAGGGATAAATATACGATGCTTTTGCAGGCAGTTGAATTACTTTGTTGCTTTTATTTTTCATGATAAGTATTGGATATGACTTCTTTATTTGCTAAATAGATATTTAGTGTTTACCTTCATTACTGTTAGGAACTTGAATTTATTATTTTAATAATTAAAGAATTTTTTATAATGTCTGTGAAAGTTTATATTTGCTTCGTAAGAGTAACATGCGCTTTAAAGTAGAAAGAATGTTAGACAAAAGATAGATGACCGTTCTACTTCTATATTAAATTAAAATGTTTAACTATTTAATAAATTCGATATTAAATAGTAACTCATCTCATTAGTCATGAATCAACCACCATAATGTCTATGAAATATCTTTGTATTGATTTCATGTTGGAGTAAATTATGAATTTTTTGTTCTTTTTGTATACCAATTGGAAATATTTATGATTGTGTTTGTCCTCCAAAAAGAAAAAAATTGGATTTATATTATATATAGTTTTTTATATTTATAAATATTTGTATTAATGTTCCACTAACTCTCCTTTATGTAAATATATAAAACAAATTGGATCTATATTTTTATATATAGTTTTTTTTTTATCTAAATATTTGTATTAATGTTACACTAACTCTCCTTTATGTAAATATAATAACTTTCACTAATTATTTTCATTATGAATTTTATTCCTACCTCTCATTCAGGATCTCATATGAGTTAAAGTCATATAAATGATCCATAATAACTTTTGTGTTCATTGATCCTATCTATAAATAGTGACATTTGACACGAGATTGTACACACTCAAAACAGTTGGAAAAATATATAACTCTCTATGCTCTCTTTTATTTATCGTTTTTTATTTGTTTTGTTTAATGTTTAGATTTCTTTATTGTTTTCATTGTATAACATTCTTAATATATATATTAAGAATACCAATAATTACATCTGAAATGGTTGAGTGGGAAAAACATTAGTAATTTTTAATTAATAAAATGTGTTTTGTGTGTTCAACAGTTTGGACTACGCCAGCAAAAGATATTATTTTCCTTCGAGCTGAGCAGGTATATATAATTTCATCAAAGTCAACTAAACGCCATGAATAAAAACAAAATTGGACCATACTTTATTTCTTAGTGCTAATTGTTGGGTCTTTTTTTTAATGAAACTTATCTTTCCACTAGAAGGCCCATACTTACAGATATTTCTTGAGCTGATAATATATATAATTAAGTGCTCTCCCAAAAGTTTGAAGTAATTATTATACTTTTGAGTGTTTTTCAACCATGGAGGCACAATTACCAAGAAGAACCGGAGGGTGGATAACCTTCCCCTTTATCATAGGTCTCACCTTTTTTTTCTATTTCGATCAGACACTCGTTATTTATTTTTATCGTTCAAAATTTTAATAAGATGAAAAAATCAAAAGCTCTGGTGCTACGGCGCTATCCATGTTACTTTATTTGTTGTATATAGCCTAAATATTTGTTGCAGTAATTTAACATGTTATAATAACAAGTTACGTGTATATATATTGACGTGTAACTGGATTTTGACCAAAACAGCGAGCTCAGTAGGGTTTACCTTAGCATTTGGAGGTTGGACAAACAATCTTATTGTGTATCTGATTAAGGAATTTGATGTGGAGAGTATTGATGCTGCTCAAATATCAAATTTAGTTAATGGTGCTGGAAGCTTAATTCCTGTTGTTGCTGCAATTATTGCTGACTCTTTTCTTGGTTGTTTTTCTACCATTTGGATTTCATCCATAATCTCATTATTGGTAATGAACTACCACTGTTTTTTTTTTTGATGAATTACTTATTACTCCTCATATTCAATAAATGTATGACATCATTATACTTGTAGGGCACAATCCTTTTAGCTTTAACAGCTACAGTTGATTCTTTGAGGCCTAAACCGTGTGAAGTTGGTTCAACCTCATGTACCTCTAAACCAAAAGTTCAATATGTAGTACTCTATGCAGCTATAGTTCTGGCTACTCTGGGTAGTGGTGGTACCCGTTCAACCCTTTCGACGATCGGAGCCGATCAGCTAGCTGATAAACCAAAGGATCAAGGGATTTTCTTCAATTGGTTCTTCTTCTTCTGGTATTCTGCTTCAGTAGTAGCATCCACAGCTATTGTGTATGTTGAAGATAACGTGAGCTGGAAAGCTGGATTTTTCATTTGTGCAGCCTTCAATATTGTTGCTTTAGTCATTTTCCTATTGGGAAGTAGATTTTACACTAAATTTAAGCCACAAGGGAGTCCATTCACCAGTTTGGCTCGTGTTATTGTTGCTAGTATTACCAAAAGACAAGTTGCACTCCCATCGACTGCTGAGGACTTCTTCCAGGGATGTAATGTTGCACCCAAATCATTACCTGTTGTACCTTCCAAAACCTTCAGGTAATACATACTTCATTCGTTTATTAGTCTGTTTCGAAAAGATTGTTTACCTAAATATTTTGATACACTCTATATATCTTTAGTTTAAAATGATAAGACTCAAAAATCTTTTTTTCTTTGTTAAACTATATATCAAATCAAAAAAAATTAAAATGAAGGGAATAAATATAATAATAATATACAAGGACATAAATGTAAAAGTTTCTTTCTACTTTAAAAAGTTGTCTCGTCAAAGTAACACAAAAGAAATGAGGGGATAACTCCCTCCGTTCGGTATTGTTTGTCATGGTCTATTTTTAGAGTCAAACTATATAAACTTTGACTAATATTTTAAGATGTATTTTTTCATCATATTAATATAGAAAAATTTGCAATTTATGGTACTTTACATATAGTTTTAGAATATCTAATTTTTTTGTTTAAAATATCGAATTAATGTGATCCAATTTAATTTTGAAAATTAATCAAATTGACTTTTGAAAAGCGCAAGATTTTTTTTTATAAATAATCTGTTTCGACAATGACATGAAGCACTTTAATTTTTTGTTTTTATGGATCGATGTTATCTAGCACTATTATGGAGATTTGTTAATTATTTGAGACGAGACGTACTATCACACGTCATAGGCAAGTTGATTTATCTGGTTCAAACCAGTAAAATCACTATATTTATTTTGTTGATAATATAATCACTTCAGGTATTTGAACCGTGCCGCCATTATAATTGAAGGTGATGTAAAACCAGATGGTTCAACAAGTAATCGATGGAGAGTTTGTTCAGTACAAGAAGTAGAAGATTTCAAAACATTAATTAAAATCCTACCACTTTGGTCATCTAGTTTTTTTCTTGGCACCACAATTGGCGTACAATTAAGTTTTTCAGTCCTTCAAGCCTTAGCTATGGACCGCCACATAGGACCCAATTTCCAAATCCCAGCTGGATCCATACAAGTTTTTGTTCTTGTATCTTCTGCTCTATTCCTCGCCCTGTTCGACAAATTTCTCTTTCCTACATGGAAGAAATTGACTGGCAAATCACTTACACCTCTCCAGAGAATTGGGGTTGGACACGTGATTAATTTTGTGAGCATGGGTGTCTCAGCCTTAGTCGAGTCAAAGAGGCTAAATGTAGCAAAATCAAATCAAGTTTCCAATATTGTGCCAATGTCAGTTTTATGGCTTGTGCCACAATTAGTACTTAATGGTATCGGGGAGGCCTTTCATTATCCTGGACAAGTATCATTGTACTACCAAGAGTTTCCAATTACCTTAAAGAACATGGCGACCGCGATGATTTCTATGCTTGTTGGTATAGCATTTTATTTGACTACTGCTCTAATTGATGTTGTTAGAAGGACAACAACATGGTTACCAGGTAACATAAATAATGGAAGAGTGGACAATGTGTATTGGATATTGGTTGTGGGGGGGATATTGAACTTTGGTTACTATGTAATATGTGCTTGGTTTTACAATCATAAAAACCTCAACAAAGTTGATTCTCCTTCTGATGAGTGATCTGAGAATCCTCAGACTTGTGAGTGTTTAGAGAGAGCAATAATTTATCATCAATCTGCAATTAGTGAAAAAAACATTTGCACATGTTGTAATAAGATATATGTTGTATTTATGTTTTTGGATTGCTACACTTGCTTGCTTTCCAAATTCACACACTTCAATACGAATATCTTAACTTCAGAGTTTAGATAATATAAACAGTACCCCCTCTCCGTTAATTTTTAATTGTCACGTGGACTTTTTGATAGTTAACATGATTGATTTGTAAATTAAATTAGATTAAATTAATTCATATAATAAATAATAAATTTTGGTATTAAAAAATTATACTAAAAATACTATGAATTGAAATTTTTTACATATCAATATAATGAAAAAATATATAATAAAATATTAATTAAAGTTTTTATGGTTCAACTTTAGAAAAAGAAATTATGATGTTAAAACGTGGATGGAGGAATAGTGTGTAAGTTATAATAGCATAAATAAGGTTAATTAAAGTTTGAGTTCTTTGATATGCAATCCATGTCTGTCTATATATCAGATGTACATGTTTGCTACGACGACGTAAAAGTCAGTGAGAAAAATTTCTCTAAAATAAGTCATTTTCTAAATTATTAGGATTAGTAGTCTTAATTGACTTTGATTACATTTACATTAGATATTAAGAATCTATGGTACCAATAATTACTTCTGAAATGATCAAGTAGGAAAAGACGTTAGTAATTTTTAGTTAATCAAATGTAATTTCTGTTCAACAGTTTGTATTACTCCAGCAAAAGATATTATTTTCCTTCGACTGTCGAGCTAGGTGATATTGGAAGGGATAATGCCCAAGTACCCCCTCAACCTATGCACGAAATCTCAGAGACACACTTATACTATACTAAGGTTCTATTACCCCTGAACTTATTTTATTAATAATTTTTTACCCCTTTTCGACCTACGTGGCACTATCTCGTGGGCCCAACGATGGTTGACTTTTTTTCAAACTAGTGCCACGTAGGCTAAAAAGGGGTAGAAAATTACTTATAAAATAAGTTCAGGGGGTAATAGGACCTTAGTATAGTATAAGTGTGTCTCTGAGATTTCGGGCATAGGTTGAGGGGGTATGTGTGCATTATCCCATATGAATAATATCTATTTGGAAAGTGAGAGTCTAACTAATTATGATTACTTAGTATTGTATATGTTCACTTCTAATAATTATGATTATTTTTTAGAGTTAAATTATAAAAAATTTGACTAAAATTTTGTGATATATTATAATTTATAGTAACTTTCGTATAACTTTTAAATATTAAATTTTTTTTGTTTAAAATATCGAATTAATATAATTTAATTTTTAACTTTAAAAATTAGTAAATATGATTTTTTAAAAATGCAAGCCTATAAACCATAACTGAAATCTTCCTTTGGATGTCTTGAATGAATCACGTATGCCATAATTGTATATACCTCATTTGAAATATTGAATGAACCCGCACAAGTAAGCCAATGAAATGCTCCATGTACAAATGACAAAGGATCCATCAAACCAACCAATCCCATTCTGACTCAATATAAACATTTCTCCAAGAACCACTTTTTAGTGCGAGAATTGCACATTGAAATTGTAATTTGATTTTGTGAATTGCGAAAACATGTCTTGTCTGAAGAGAGATAATTAATATTTTGTAGGTCGTCAGGGGAGGATAAAGAAGAAGTAGAAATATAAGTTATGAACATTCTCATTCTCTTTTGTGTCATCTTGGTTACTCTATGGAAATAAAAAGAAGATCCCTCTTATTGGATCTATAATCTTGGCTGCTGAGATGAACAGATGTACATTGTGAGAGTGAGAGTCATTTAATTGATATTCAACATGACATATCACTAAAAACAGATGAGCTATTGCAATCAAAGTCACCAAAACATGTACTTAACAATGATACAAAATGAATTTGTTTGGATTGACTTAGAAAGATTTATTTTTTTATTTTTAACTTATTTTAAGTTATTCTGAACCTTGTCAAACACTTTCTAACTTATCTAAAGTTATTTTTTATTTATTTTAAATTGTTTTTATATTTGTCATAAATCAAAAATAGATTTGACCAACTTTTAAATGAATCCAAATTTCCGAAAAATAATTTGCAGTCATTGGTCAAATTAAAATTTAATAGAAAGTTGAGAGCCCTTAATTGTAATTTCTCCCCATTTATACAAAATTGTAATTCTTCCCATTTGATTAAATTCTCATGAATAAGACAATGTGCTGTCTTTATCCTAATTTAGAAATTTTTGAGCTGATATAATATATATAAGTTCTCTCCCAAAATTTTGAAGTAATTATTTATCCTTTAATTTGTGTTTTTCAACCATGGAGGCTCCATCAGAGGCACAATTACCGAGAAGAACCGGAGGATGGATCACCTTCCCCTTTATCATAGGTCTCTTTTCTCCTATCTCCTGAACCTTATTCCTATAAGATTTTTATGAGGCATTTGTTATTTATTTTTATTGTTATTTTTAACAACATGAAAAAACTCAAAAGCTCAATTATACAGTCTATGTTACTTTTTTTATGAGGCATTTGTTATTGTTATTTTTAACAATATGAAGAAATTCAAAAGCTCAATTATACAGTCTATGTTACTTTTTTTTATGAGGCATTTGTTATTTATTTTTATTGTTATTTTAAACAACATGAAAAAATTCAAAAGCTCAATTATACGGTCTATGTTACTTTTTTTTATGAGGCATTTGTTATTTATTTTTATTGTTATTTTTAACAACATGAAAAAAAACTCAAAATCTCAATTTTTACAGTCTATGTTACTTTTCTTATGAGGCATTTGTTATTTATTTTTATTGTTATTTTTAACAACATGAAAAAATATAAAAGCTCAATTATACAGTCTATTTTACTTTTTTTATCAGGCATTTGTTATTTATTTTTATTGTTATTTTTAACAACATGAAAAAAACTCAAAGGCTCAAATTTTACGGTCTATGTTACTTTGTTTGTTGCACATAGCCTAAATATATGTTATAATAATTTAACAAGTTATGTAAATATATATATGTATATATTGAGGCATATATAACTCGATTTTGACGAAAACAGCGACCACGGTCGGGTTGGCCCTATCATTTGTGGGTTGGACAAGCAATCTTATTGTGTATCTGATTAAGGAATTTGATGTGGGGAGTATTGATGCTGCTCAAATATCAAATTTAGTTAATGGTGCTGGAAGCTTAACTCCTGTCATTGCTGCAATTATTGCCGACTCTTTTCTTGGTTGTTTCTCTACCATTTGGATTTCATCCATCATCTCATTATTGGTAATGAACTACCACTGTTTTTTTTGATGAATTACTTATTACTCCTTATATTCAATAAATGTATGACATCATTCATTATACTTGTAGGGCACAATCCTTTTAGCTTTAACAGCTACAGTTGATTCTTTAAGGCCTAAACCATGTGAAGTTGGTTCAACCTCATGTACCCCTAAACGAATAGGTCAATATGTTGTGCTCTATACAGCCATAGTTCTAGCAACATTGGGTAGTGGTGGTATCCGATCAACCCTTGCGACGATTGGAGCCAATCAGCTAGCTGATAAACCAAAGGATCAAGGGATTTTCTTCAATTGGTTCTTCTTCTTTTGGTATTTTGCTTCTGTTATAGGATCAACGGCTATTGTGTATGTTGAAGATAACGTCAGCTGGAAAGCTGGATTTTTCATTTGTGCAGCCTCCAATATTGTTGCTTTAGTCATTTTCCTATTGGGAAGCAAATTTTACACTAAGTTTAAGCCAGAAGGAAGTCCATTTACCAGTTTGGCTCGTGTTATTGTTGCTTGTATTACCAAAAGACAAGTTGCACTTCCATCGATTCCTGAGGATTTCTTCCAAGGATGTAATGTAGTACCTAAAGCATTACCTGTTGTACCTTCCAGGACCTTCAGGTAACATATGTTTCAATTTGTTTTCTACTATTGTTCTTTTAAGTCCATTTTTAGAAAAAAAGTATACGCTCTCTTCTTTTTAATCTCAATTTATCAAATGTCATGTTTAACTCCACTAGATTGAATTTTTTCTATATATATTTTTAACATAAGACACACTATTCCAAAGTATTAAATGATTACATATAGAGAATATCATTTTTTATCTTTTAAATGTGGGGTCTTGTAAAATTAACTTACATAATAATATGAAGGGTGTTTTATGATGGTGGGGTGATTTAATACTTCAGTGGAGGTTGATGTGAAGATTTCAGCATATTTTTATGTTGAAAGATTTCTTATGAACAGACTTTTCATCTTTTTCTTTTTATGGCTGCATGTTATCTCTAAACAATTAAATTGCCCATTTTTGTAACTGACTGACTATTTAGTGACACATTAATTAAGTCGGGCACACGTGCTCTTGCTCTTCATAGAGTTATCTTTTGTGTGATAATAATGTTATCAGATCAGCTTGAGTGTAGCTTTTAACTTTTGTTGAGCATTGAAATGTCTTACATATAATTGTAGGTTTTTGAACCATGCTGCCATTATAAGTGAAGGTGACGTAAAATCAGACGGTTCAATAAGTAATCGATGGAGGCTATGTTCAGTACAAGAAATAGAAGATTTCAAAACCTTAATTAAAATCTTACCACTTTGGTCTACTAGTTTTTTTCTTGCCACAACAATTGGCGTACAAGCAAGCTTGTCAATCCTTCAAGCCTTAGCAATGAACCGCCACATAGGACCCAATTTCCAAATCCCAGCTGGATCCGTACTCGTATTTGTCCTCCTATCTACTACTCTATTCCTCGCCCTGTTCGATAAATTTATTCTACCTACGTGGAAGAATTTGACTGGAAAATCACTTACACCTCTCCAGCGAATTGGGATTGGACACGTGCTCAATTTTTTGAGTATGGGTGTTTCAGCCTTAGTCGAGTCAAAGAGACTAAATGTAGCAAAATCAAATGAAGGTTCCAACATTGTGCCCATGTCAGTGTTATGGCTTGTGCCACAATTAGTCATCGTTGGTATTGCGGAGGCACTGTATTTTCCTGGACAAGTATCATTGTACTACCAAGAGTTTCCAATAACCTTAAAGAACTTGGCGATCGCGATGATTTCCGTGCTTGTTGGTATATCATTTTACTTGGCTACTGCTCTGATCGATGTTGTTAGAAGAACAAGTAGATGGTTACCAGGTGACATAAATAATGGAAGGGTGGACAATGTGTACTGGATATTGGTTATAGGGGGAGTAGTCAACTTTGGTTACTATGTAATATGTGCTTGGTATTACAAGTATCAAAACCTCAAGCAAGTTGATTCTCCTTATGATGAGTGATCTAAGGATGCTCAGACTTGTGAGTGTTTAGAGAGAGCAATAATTTATCATCAATCTGCAATTAGTGAAAAAATAATTGTGTAATCTAAAAGCTATTGAGACATATCAAATAAAGTGAACTTTATCCTAAGACATATAATTATATGTATCTAAATAAGAAATGTAACTGAAACACATGAATTTAGAAACAAACATAAAATCGTATTCCAATAATGATTCAAATCATGCTTAGTTCTAGCCTACTGAAATAATGTGTCGATTATGTTCATAGCTGGTCAGGACATCTCACCATAGCGGTGTTTGCTTCACCTTTTGATTTGTCAAAGTTGCTCGTGGACTTCCGACAAACGTATTGGAAATTTCGCTTTTTCGTTACTCCGATTAATAAAGTTTTAAGAAATAAGGCCCCTCAAGTCGTCGCGATAGAAATAAAAGTCGGCCCATTATATTGTAGCATCCTCTTTGCAATAAAATATTTGAACTATAATTTTCTAGCGCTATTACATTATTTGCATTTGATTCTGATTGTTTGGGGAAGTTTACTAATTGTTAATAAGTGGGGGTAGAGGAAGAGATAGGGGGTTTGAGATTGAGGGAGATGATGATAGAGAAATATTTGATTGTTATTAAAATATTAGTTCTGGATGTGTGCTTCATACGTGAGTCTCCTAAAAAAACTATTTACAAAATAAGTTCTGTCAAAATCTCTTTGCCATGAGTATCACAAACTATTCAACAAAAGATACAATTTGAAATAGATGAACTATCAACTTATTCAATGTAACTTCCTTATTGTATGTCAAATGATTAGACATTCGATGAATAACAAGACTTGATTGGGTGATTAAAACTTTAAGTTATATTTTTATGTTATTAGGTCTAAAATGTGATATATTAGTATGAGAAAAATGAATATACAAAAATGATTATGTGGCTCTGATTTTACTTCAGAAGGAAATTTCTATATACATAATACTTTTTAGTTATCTTTTATTATTTCATCCAATTACGGGTGAGGATTACGAATATTCCTGATTTTAATTTATATAAAAATTTGAGAAAAGAAATAAAGTGATTAATCTTAATTTGTAACTATTCTTTAAACCTTTTTAAAATAAATATAAATTAATTTAGATTTGACAATTTTACTCTTATATATGAAAATTTAGATCTAATTTTCAACGATTTATCTCTATTTGTTGGGTCAGTTTCTTCTGCGCTCGTTAAAATGTTTAACTAGAACAAAATCTGACCGTTCTTATCGATTTTCACTCTTGGGAGTTCATTTTTATATTCTATTTGAAGAAATTGTTGCCCAAAAATGATGAGTTATTGTGGGAGAAAAATTTACGTGAATTGATAAACGTGAAATAGAGATACAGAGTTAATATTTGATAAAAATGGTGGGTCAGCTTGAATGAAGACTTTGATCTTTGTTGGATAAAAAAGCACGTATTTGTGCTGATTTATTTTTAAAGTATTTGTTAAATGAGTTGTTTTTTATATAATATTTATTAATATGAAGAAATTAATATAAATAAGGGTAAAATTGTCAAATTTATATTTAATTTATATTTAATTTAATTAGATTTAAAGAATGGCTACAAGTAAATGGAATAAGGGAGATAGGTGTAATATTGTAAATCATAAAAAATGTGAGTGTTATAGAGCGAAATCTGAAAGGAAGATCTCTGAAATTATTCCTAATTAGTTTAATATTAATGGAAGCATTTTGGTTGATCATAACTGCTTCTCCTTGGCCCGGCGATGTATTGCACTACAAAACAAGAAAAGTATTTTGGTTTGTGTGGCTTCAATTTTCCACTAACTCATGTTCCCAAAGTGGATGTTAAATTATTATTATCTTTATATAATGTATTTTATTTTTATTAATTTATTTATTTCATTCCGATAATTTTAAAAAAGAAGAGATAATATATAAAATAAATAGTAAATTATATATATATATATATATTATTTAATTTATTATTTAATATACATGTCAAATTAATTATAGACAATTAAATATGAATCGAGAAGTAAATGTTTAATTAATTAAATAAATGTTGATACACCATGCGCATCATTAATATTAGATAGATTTTGAACACAATTCCAAAGTATTTTTGGCCAAGTAATTCCTATGTGAAGTTTCGATTAGTGTTCATCATAAATATTGAAAGAAATATTTAATTTTTTAATAGAATGCTTTAAAGATGTATGAAATTATCCTACACTGTAATAAACCCGATTCCTGCAGCCTATTTGGGACCCCCCACTGCTTTGGTGCATTTCCTGTTACCAACACATTACATTTTTACAAATGCCCTACCAAGTTAGGAGTTCATTAGACGAGTCCCGAAATTAAATGGGCAAGAAAATTTATCGAAAATTTTAAAAGAACAATAAAATTGACCTTGAATTTAAAGGATAATCAATGATCAAATTAACGTCGTCTAAATTACGATGATACTTTTTACGTTCGGAATTGTTTGTCATGATTTCTATTTTTAGAGTCAAACTATAAAAACTATGACTAACATTTTAAAATGTATTTTTTCATCATATTAATATGCAAAAAATTATAATTTATAGTACTTTTCGTGTAGTTTTAGAATATTTAATTTTTTTGTTTAAAATATCGAATTAATGTGATTTAATTTAAAAATTAATTAAATTGATTTTTAATAAGCGTAACATGACAAACAATTCCGAACGAAGGGTCGCAAAGCACAGGTTTCAGATATGTGCCTGGCTTCGCTTTGTAAGGCACATTAAATGTGCTTTTTGCGGCCACTTAAAAAAATAAATTCATTTTGTATTTCTTGCGGATACAGAAAAAAAAAATTGACCCCTCACCTAAAAAAACAAACAAAGCCAACGTGTAGTTTAAAAGTTCAGGTTAGGTGAAAATTAATCACTAAGCTTGTCGACTACCTAACTCAATTAACTACGATATATACCAAATGAAATAAAAAAATTTTTTATAATGAGCTGCAAAACACAGATTTAGTGTGCTTTACAAGGCGCAGCCACCTTCCAAGGCTCTGATGGCCTACGCTTTGTGGCCGCCACCCTAATTTGATCGTGAGAAAGTTTTTCTTTTGCTTTTAAAATCAATTTTGTTGTCCTATTAAAATTTTTAACAATTTTTTTTATGGCTCCGAACTCGTCTAATCAACTATTAGAATTTTTTACCAAATTAAAACATTATCTTAAGCAATTTACCAAAATAATATATTTTTCTAAAATTTTACAAAACTAGTATAAACGTATTTCACAGTAACGTTTTAGAGTATATTTCGTTTTTTAAAAACTAACAGCGTTAGGTTGATATACGTTACTGTAAGTAACGTTTTACTCCTAAAACGGTATTTTGAGTAATATTTTACTCCTAAAACATTACTGTGAGTAACACTTTAGGAGTAAAACATTACTGTGAGTAACGTATATCAATTTAACGCCGTCAACTTTAAAAAAATAAAATATATCCTAAAACGTTACTGTGAAATACATTTATACTAGTTTTGTAAAATTTTTAAAAAATATATTATTTCGATGAATTGCTTTATATAATGATTTAGTTTGATCAAAACCTCCGACTACTACTACCAAGTAGGGCATTTGTAGGAATGTAATGTGTTGGTCACAGGATATGCACTAATGCAGACAAAAAAAAAAAGAAGAAATGACCATAAAAAGATTTTATATTGAAATCAACATAAAAAGGAGATGTGATTGATCATTGAACAGTCTTCATTTGCATATCTATTGTACTTTGTTAAGGTAAAAGTCCATTTTGAGTATGTACCTTGTATTGACTATTGTTACATTTATCAATCTTCTCCCCTATATACAACATTTCAACGGACCAATTATTGAGAATGACAAGTGTGTTATAGCTGTATCCAATCTTCTCAAGCTGAGATTTACCCTTGAATATATTCCTTACTCCCTTCGTGTTAAATTATGTGACATCATTTAAATTAATACAAAGTAAAACAAAAAAAAAACTAAAACAAGTGTGATAAAAAACACTAGTCCTTAACTATAATATGGCTATAAATGATTTTATTAAAAGTAATAAAAAATTTAAAGTTAAACTATATTATTTTCTATAACATACCTATTGAAACGAAATAAAAAAATAATATGACATATAAATTTGAGCATAGGAAAGTATTATTTACAATTCTTGCTTTGGTGACACTGTGAAACAGTATATCCACTTTTTATATAGTTATATTCACGACTAAGATAAAGAGACTTCATACCAGTCCAGTAGTGCTTTCTTGATGATAATGTTGCCATCATTATTCATTCCACAAGAAATTTATGCAAATTAAAAGGACTCAACTTGTTCTTTATCTTATGCTGGCAAGAATTACAAGATTCCAAATTAGCTACTCCACTGTATATCCAGCAACAATGGTAAACCTGTTTATTTCGAAAAAATATGCATCTTCTGGTGCATTTTAATATATTGATAATAGAAATAGAAACCTGATAATTTATTTTTACCGTAACATTTACTACAAAAGCAACTTTTAGCGACATTAAATATTGACATTAGTAAAGAGTGTTAAAGTCTTTACCGACATTATTTAAGTATCATTAGAACCAATGTCGCTAAAAACTTTAGGAATATATACAAAGAGTGACAATTGCCGCTAAAAATATATGTTTAGCGGCAATTAAGAATATAATACCGCTAATAGTCATTTTTGTTATAGTAATTGTTTCATATACTCTTAGTAGTAATTTTTGTTAGATATTAATATAAACCCTCAATTATGACACACAAATAGAATGAATATTTAGTGAAAAGAAATTATATTTTTGTAACACATATAAATCAGGGTAAGATAATCTAGGAAAAACTATCAAACTATACAAATATTCCTACCATATTACTAGTTCTCGTTATAATTTAAAGTAATTATATAGTCTCACTAATTAATAATTTCATATCAGATTTACAATCAAACATGTCTTTTTGTTACCAAATACTCTCTAATGCGAGCAAGATAGGAGAGAGGCGAGTGAAAGAGAGTTAGTGTATCTCAAATACATACAAATAACATTGATACATGTATTTGATGTCATACCAGATACATTCAAAATATGTTCTGAAAATTAGATCCATGTGAATCCACTTAGTTACCGTGTAACTGAAATAAATTATACTACAGAATTTTGATCTCATTTATCTCAGATATACATATATAATTGGACGCATCAAATATATCAAGAGACCAAAATCTGATATAATATTTTTTCAAAAACTTAAAAAACAGCACATAATTAAAGCCTAAACTAATTTAGTCTATTTTGTTTACCCAATAATCAAATAATTCATTGAAATTACTAAGATTAATATATTATGAAGAGAAATGTATAAATAAAACATAATTTTCTCTCTGTTCATTTTTACTTATTACATTTTGACCTAATATATTCATTATTAAGAAAATAATTACTGATATAGATATTTTACCAAATTATTCCTTATTGAATGATGCCTTGGAAAATGACAAGTAAAAGATAAATTTTTTTTGTCTTTTTCTTCATACGTCAAAATGACAAGTAAAAATAAAAATCTATTTTAAAAATAAGTCATAAGTAAAAGTGAGCGGAAAGAGCAGTTAAAGTTTCAATTTTTTTTTTATTCAATACGTAAGTATTTGACGAAGCAGGAACAATATTTACGGAAATACAGGAGACCCACGAGATGAGAATGATTGTGGTATCAAGAAAATCAACAAACAAGTGTAGCTAGGTTTCATGGACACTTTGACTTTATTAGTTTTCCTCGTTTTTCAGTGTTGGTTTCCTCAGTTGCATTTTAATTTGAACTTCAACTAGTTTTTCTAAAGAGAGTGAAATTTAAAATGATGATATATTTGACCCATTTTCCTCAAATTCAACACATGATATGAATTAAAATTAATGATTAAGAATTAATTAATTAATTAAAATAAGATTATAATTTAAGATATAATTAATTAAAGTAAAATTCTAATCATGGTATCTTACTTTAGTTGACTAAATCTTAATTACTATTACTTACTACCAATTTATATCATGTGTCTCTCGTTCAAGTAATAACTCTAAAGAAAGGAAAGGAACCAAATTCCGATTTGAGCAACTTGTCAATCAAAAGGATTTTGTCTCCCAAATATACTTGTGTACCTTTTATTCTTCCCGTCTTAATTCATATGATACACTTATTGTTAATACAAACTCAAAAAAGTTATAATTAGAAAACAGTCAAAATTTATTTAAAATAAATGATTTATAACATATCTAGCAGGAGTAACAAATTATTTTAGACCACCATATTTTTATTTTGGTAAACATGGTGTCAGTCCAAATTTACACGAATTGAGTAATTATGATTTTGTGGACTAATTTTGCACCTGTCTTTGTATATATATATATATTAGTGCTCTCCCAACAATTGAACTACTCCATAATTTTGTAAATGCTTAAGTTATAACATAAGTGGAATAAATTATAGTGTTGCGATACTGGAAAAGTTGTTTTGTTTGTTTAGGCATGGAAGCTCCACCACTATCGTCCGGCATCGGCGAAGCACAGTTGCCGCCGAGAAGAACCGGAGGCTGGATCACCTTCCCCTTCATCATAGGTCTCTTATATATTTGTGTGTCAATCAATGACCATGCATGATATGAAATGTGTAGTATTAAATATTATTTGTTTATATATATATGCAGCAACAGCAACATGTTTGACCCTGGCATTTGGGGGTTGGACAAGCAATCTTATTGTGTATCTGATTAAGGAATTTGATATGGAGAGTATTGATGCTGCTCAAATATCAAATTTGGTTAATGGTGCTGGAAGTTTAATTCCTGTTGTTGCTGCAATTATTGCTGACTCTTTTCTTGGTTGCTTCTCTATCATATGGATTTCATCCATCATCTCATTATTGGTACAAACTAATTTTTGTTTTGTTTCTATCCTAATAATATAATGAGTCTACGCTCTATACTTTTTGGGTGAATACATTATTATTGTATATGATTACATACTTTTTCTATCCAATTTATTATGTGGCACAATGGTGTTTAATTATTTTGTCGCTTATACGTGTAGGGCACAATCCTTTTAGCTTTAACGGCGACGCTTGATTCTCTAAGGCCTAAACCTTGTGAAGTTGGTTCAACTTCATGTACCCCTAAACCAAAAGTTCAATTTGTACTACTCTATGCAGCTATAGTTCTGGCAACTCTGGGGAATGGCGGTCTCCGATCAACGCTTTCAACAATGGGAGCCAACCAATTTGATAAACAAAAAGATGAAGGGATTTTCTTCAATTGGTTCTTTTTCTTCACTTATGGTTCATCTGTAGTAGCAACAACAGCTATTGTCTATGTTGAAGATAACGTCAGCTGGAAAGCTGGATTTTTCATTTGTGTTGCTGCTAATTTACTTGGTTCAGCCATTTTTCTATTGGGGACCAGATATTACACCACCAATTCTAAGCCAGAAGGGAGTCCTTTCACCAACTTGGCTCGTGTTGTGGTTGCAAATATTAGGAAAAGGAAAGTGTCAATCCCATTCACTGGGCAACATTTCTACCACGGACCTAAATCAACAAGTGTTGCGCCTTCAAAAACCTTCCGGTAATATATATTGTATAACTATTAGAAAAGATTACTCGTCTTCCTCGTCTCTCTCCATATGTTTGGTATTTCAGAAACATGTGAATACATATAAATCTCACTGGTCTTCCTTACCAATCGTGCTTGCTTCTCTATTTTTGAGGTAAAAATACAATTATCTAACTAAGTGTAAAATATGTTAAAAAAAATGTTAATTAATGATAAAATACATAGTATTTAAAAGTATAAATGATAATAATGTATAAGATAGTGCACATGTCTTATTGTGTAGATTTTCCATATAATCTGGGACTGTAACGTCACTCTTTAGTGTTTACTATGTCTTTGATCATGTGCTTGGGTCATCCATTGTCGCTTAATTAGGATTAATTTGAGTCACTAATGTTTGTTTTATATGGTCTCAACTCTCAATGATGAATTACTATTAAGTAAATCTTGATATTAGTCAGTAGTGGAGCACTATATAATATATTATTAGTTTAGTACTAATAAATACTCTTTAAAAACAGTCTTTACGTACTAGGAATGTTATAATTATATACTATTTCGACGATGACTTTCTTAAGGCTGCTAAGTGATTTTTAAAACAAAAGTATCAGAGATTTCACGCCTACTCATGAGTTGCGCTTTTTTACTCACTGTTCAAATTGATCTTTTTTCTTTTTGGGATTTACACTGATATTACTTTTTTGTCGGCGGATAGGATAGTGATGACACTCAAATTTGGGACTATTAAATCGTGTGAAAGACTTATATATACTTTCATAACTAGATAATGGACACTTTATTTGTAAACAATTGATATACATAATATGTATGTGTTGAGTGTATGTATAATATTTATGTATAATTAGTATAAAATATACAATGTGTACTAAAACAGATGTAAATTCGTTTAATAATAAGTATTAGTTTGTTTTGTTATATATGATGCAGGTTTTTGAACCATGCAGCCATTAAAAGTGAAGGCGATGTTAAACTAGATGGCTCAATAGCTAAGCCATGGAGACTTTGTTCAGTCCAAGAAATTGAAGATTTCAAATCCTTAATTAAAATTTTACCACTATGGTCAAGTAGTTTTTTTCTTGGCACAACAGTTGGTGTACAAACAAGTTTGTCAATCCTTCAAGCCTTAGCAATGGATCGTCACATAGGGCCCAATTTCCAAATCCCAGCTGGTTCTATATTGGTTTTTGGCATGGTCTCTACTGCTCTGTTCCTCGCCCTGTTAGACAAATTTCTATTTCCTACGTGGAAAAAATTGACTGGTAAATCACTTACGCCTCTCCAAAGAATTGGGGTTGGACACGTGATTAGTTTTGTGAGCATGGGTGTATCAGCCTTAGTTGAGTCAAAGAGGCTAAATGTAGCAAAATCAAATCAAGGTTCAAAAATTGTGCCTATGTCAGTGTTATGGCTTGTGCCACAATTAGCCATTGTTGGTATTGCAGAGGCATTTCATTTTCCAGGGCAAGTCACGTTCTATTACCAGGAATTTCCAATAACCTTAAAGAACATGGCTACCGCGATGATTCAAGTGATTGTAGGGGTGTCATTTTACTTGACCACTGCTCTAATTGATGTTGTGAGAAGAACAACTACATGGTTACCTGGTAACATAAATAACGGAAGGCTGGACAATGTGTACTGGATATTAGTTGTAGGGGGAATATTGAACTTTGGTTACTATGTAACATGTGCTTGGTTTTACAAATATAAAAACATGAAGGAAGTGGTGGATCATAGTGATTCTCTTTCTCATGAGTGATTTAACGGCTCCAAAAGAAAGTTCCGTACCTAGTTATCTATGTAACGCTCTGTTTGAATCATTATTTCATAATATATTGTAATGTATTCTACTGTTCGGTAGATATGATATTTGATTAGACCGTATTATTTAATAACATTCCTATTGTATTAAAACTAGCAATCCCAATAATGAATCAAAACTCAACCCACCTCTCTTTTTCCAAGTTTTAATTTCTTGCTTACATTTTATGATGATTATATATGGTATATATATCAAATATAAACAAAATTATAAATTTTTAATAATATTTCTCATGTGCTTTTTTAGTTGGATTACATAGTAGCTCATATCAGCCTGACGTTTAGATGAGCTAAATTGGGCCCAAATAGCAATATGTCGTGGACCTTGAGGCCATGTGAATAATTTCAGATGCAAACATACAAGTTACTTTCTAAACAGAAGACTTCAACGTATGAGTTCATACTTTATTTCTTAGTGCTCATTGTTGGTTTTTCTTTTTTATCAAACCTTATCTTTCCAAAGTCCCACTAGAAGGCCCATATTTATAGATATTTTTTGAGCTGATCATATATATATATATATATAAATAAGTCCTCTCCCAAAAGTTTGAAGTAATTATTTATCCTTTAATTTGTGTTTTTCAACCATGGAAGCTCCATTAGAGGCACAATTACCAAGAAGAACCGGAGGCTGGATCACCTTCCCCTTCATCATACGTCTCTCCTCTCTTATCTTTCTTTCGATAGACCTAAATTTTGTTACAATACGATTTGATTTAGTGTACTTGTCACTTATTTTTACTGTTCCAATTTATAACAACGTAAAAAATAAATAATCAAAAGCTCTACTAGTATATTACACTACCATGTACTTTATTTGTTGCATGGGCTTAATATTTGTTAGAGTAATATAGCATGTTATTTATATTGAAGCTAAATCCTTAACTCGATTTTGTCATAAACAGCGAGCTTCGTAGGGTTGGCCCTAGCATTTGTGGGTTGGACAAGCAATCTTATTGTGTATCTGATTAAGGAATTTGATGTGGGGAGTATTGATGCTGCTCAAATAACAAATTTGGTTAATGGTGCTGG
Source organism: Solanum peruvianum (assembly GCA_027705065.1). Classification (NCBI taxonomy): domain Eukaryota; kingdom Viridiplantae; phylum Streptophyta; class Magnoliopsida; order Solanales; family Solanaceae; genus Solanum; species Solanum peruvianum. Next base: position 48,823,681 of record JAKWJD010001760.1, on the reverse strand, counting down.
AAGTTTAATTCCTGTTGTTGCGGCAATTATTGCAGACTCTTTTCTTGGTTGCTTCTCTACCATTTGGATTTCATCCATCATCTCATTATTGGTAATGAACTACCACTGTTTTTTTTTTTTTTTGATGAATTACTCATTACTCCTCATGTTTAACACCTCTTCGTATTGTGTTTACCTAACTAAGCTCACTCGTTAAATCAATTCACAAGCACTTTTTTGACTTATTTATATTTTGCATAATATCTAAACATGGTCCTTAACTTTGCTTTAACTGACAACTATGATCATTTAACTTTGGTCGTGCACAAGTAGACACTTAAACTTGTATAAAATTGAATAAATCGACACATTCGTCCTACATGACATCCTACATGGCAATTTTGTGTCTTATGTGTACTATGTCATGTAGGAATCATGTATATTTTATGCAAGTTTAAGTGTCTACTTGTGCACACTCAATATTGAAGAATATAATTATTGATTGAATCCAAGTTAAGAATTAGAGTTCGGAGCCTAAAGGGTATAAAATATTAACAAAAATTCCAAAACGGTATATAAAATTTTATATTAACCAAAACGGAAAAATCGCTGCAACAACAGCGATTTACTCCACCGGAAAAAGTAAAATCGCTGCCTCTGCAGCGATTTTGCAAAATGTGGAAAAAAAATTTAAAAAAATTGAAATCGCTACCTAGACAGCGATGTGTAATTTTTTTTTTGAAAATCGCTGCATTTTTTATAAAAAAAATATATGCAGCGATTTTAAAAAAAAAAATTGGAAAACGCTGCCTATGCAGCGATTTCAAAAAAAATAATTTAAAAACACATATATACAAAATACAATGTATAATACAAATATTCTCCTGCCGAGTTATTTTTTGCCTTTCTTTCTTTCTCGCTTTATAAAAACACATATATACAAAATACAATGTATAATCTGTGTATGTATAAAGCGCGAGAGAGAGAGTGATATTTGATATACAAATATTTTATTTCGATTCAATTGTATACAAATTCAAATTTAATACAGATATACAAACACATAAAATTGAATTGAGAGGTTGTTAACGATTTATACAAACGAGAGGCTGCCAACGATTTATACAAACGAGAGGCTGCCAACGATTTATACAAATGGCCTGCCAGCGAAATTATACAAATCCAAAGAGAAGCCAGCGAATTATACAATGGATTTATACAAACGAGAGTCTTCCAACAATTTATACAAATGGTCTGCCAGCGAAATTATATAAATCTAAAGAGGAGCCAACGAATTATATAATTACTTTTTTTGTATATATGTATAGCGAAATATTCTAGCTTCTTTTTATATATGTATAGCGAAATTAAAATAGTCATAATATGTTTGTTATGGAGCACAATTATGCAAACTATAGTTAAAACATACAAATATAAATTTTGTGTTTGCTGTACGTGAAAATTGCTCTTTCTTTTTTTAACATAGTGATTAATTTTTAACGTACAAAAAAAGGGCCGCGTTTGGTTAACGGGCAAGAAGATATATATGAATGAGATACAATGCATGATTCTACTGAAGGTAAAAAAAAAATACATCCAAAAGTATATACATTTATGCTCTGTTTACTTTTGGTAAAAAAAAAGAAAATACTCTTCACGTTTATTTTTTGGACACTAAATACCTCCAAGCTAACGGATGTCCACTTGAGTCATTTGGAGGGCTGATATGGTAGTTCTGGTTCATCATGACAATTTTTTGATATTTTTGATACCAAAAGCAAACAGAGGAAAAAATTTAAATAATTCGATGATTTTTACCCTTTTCCGTTTAAATAAATGCACATTAATATATTCAAAATATCATGTAATCTAAAATTTATAAGACATATCAATTCAAATGAACTGTTCTCTAAAACAAAAACATAATAATCTTTTGATAATAAGTTGAATTTACTTCAAAAGTTGGTGCAAGACCAGTTTAGTTCCACCTAAAAGGGTTATTAGAAACACGTTAACCCAAAATTTTGATTTCAAAATGCCTAAAAAAACTCTCATGTTTAACAGTTTGAGTGAATTTGTGTAATTTTCACGTTGACAATAATATAATGTTAATAGCTGTGATGTTAATATAAATATTAGATTGTATCTTATATAATTACAAAAATAATTAAGGGTATAACTTAAGTTATGATTTATGAGTGCTCTTCATGTTAAACGCTCTTTTATTGTTAGGTTGTCATGTCCCCCTCTGACTCCATAATTTTTGCTTATCTTATTAACATGGTTCTAACAAAAAAAAGAAAAAAAGACAAGACTTATGAGTGCTCTTCCTCTTTCACATGTTTGCTACGACTACGTAAAATAATTCACAAGAAAATTAAAGTTAATCCAAAACTCTAAATTATTAGGACAATCCGTCTTAATTAATTGGCTTTTGATACTTTAGACATTAAGAATTATTTGTATTAGAACGATGATACCGATTATTACATCTGATATGATTGATTCTGTCAGATATATAATAAAATTATAATCCCACTATTGATGCATTTTGAAGTGAATTATGTACTTTTGAAGACATAAGTAATTTTTAATTAATGAAATGTATATAATTCACGTGTTCAACAGTTTGGACAACCTACGCGTTACGACAGCCAGGGTATTGATTTTCCTTTTTATAATGTTGACTTAGATGATATTAGAATATCTAATTTTAAAGTGGAAGTCTAAATAAATATGATTATTTAGCATATGCAATTTGAGTTATTTTAACGGAATGCCATTTGTGACCTCCAATATTTAAGGAAAAAAGCTGTCATGTAAACCACAAGAATATATATATATATATATATATATATTATATTATATATATATAAACGTGGCGAGTAAGAAGAGAGAGAGAGGGGCAGGCGAGAGAGTCCATGTATCAACTTGAACACCCAATTAAACCTAGAGAGTTAGTTATCCTAGATTATAATACACTTAAACGCAATGTATTTGAAATAAATTACACCTATTTTTTTATCCGATGTATATGATATACATGTATCTAGACGCACTCATATACATATATTTGGGATCCAAATTTTGACGTGTATGATAATTTTAAAAACTCACGGGAAGGCACATAATTAGACCTTAAACTAATGAGATTTGTGTTGTTTATCCAAAAATAAATATAGCAGTACTCTTTCGGTTGAGAATATAATTAACTAATAAAAGTGTATTTTCTAATAGCTTAAATTTTTAGATGAAATAGTCTCACATTTCAACACTCCGTTCTTATATATTTGACATTGTTCGAATTTCAAGAATTTAATAAATATATAATATGTTGAATATTTAATTATTATGTTATCCTCCCTCCGTCCTATTTTATGTAGCACCATTTGACTTGACACGATATTTAAGAAAAAATGAAGATTTATGAAACTTGTGGCCTAAAATAATTCTTATTTATTTGTGTGTTTGAAAATCGTTTCATTAAGGGTCAAAATAATATTTTAAATTTAAATTGTTTCTAATAATAATAAGATAATATTTTTTTTGAAACAAGCTCAAAAAGAAAAGGGTAATGCATAAAATGAGACGGAAAGGAGAAATAATTTTTATTCAAATTTATATAATTTATTTTTATATATTTTATGGTTAAATTTATGGTTAAAAAATTGATAGAGAAAGTAAAGATATTTATGGTCAAAATCGTGAGAGAAAGTAGAGATATTTATTGTCAAAATTGTGACAGGGAGAATAATACAACTATTTGATTTAATTTCCTAAACAAGAAAATGTGTTGTGCTTAGTGTTGGTGGCAATTGACAAAATTTATAGACCCGGCGACATTCGATTGAGAGTCAAATAACTTTATTTATTTGCCATTTTTTTGTATGTCACTTAAAATATTTTTGAATTATTAATTATTGTATTGTAATAATTTTTATTTTAAAAGATTTTATCGTTAAAAGTAAGAGATTTGATTTTGGAAATCTGAATCATAACACATGAATTAGAACAAAGAGAATAGTATAATATTTGTTAATATCTTGAAAGAAACTAAAACCATTTTAAAAATAATTACTAAACTCATGGCTTCATACTTAATTCGTTGAGTTTTCTTTTCGATGAAAATACATATTTTTTGAGCTGATAATATATATATATATATATATATATATATATAAATGCTCTCCTAGGAGTTTCAAGTTATTATTTATCCCTTGTTTTTTTTCAACTATGGAAGTTCTATCGGAGGCACAGATATCAAGAAGAACCGGAGGATGGATCACCTTCCCCTTCATCATAGGTCTCTCCTCTCTCTCTCACTTTTCGGTAGACGTGAACCTTGTTCCAATGTGATTTGATCATACACTTGTCGTTTATTTTTATTGTTCAAATTTATTATAATCTTAGAATAAAATTGAGTAATTAAATGCTCTAGTGCTATGATGGTATCAATGTACTTGCACATTGGCTTAATATTTGGTTGCAGTTGTTATAACAACGCTAAATCCATGATTTGTTTTTGACAAAAACAGCGAGTTCAGTAGGGTTTACCCTAGCATTTGGAGGTTTGACAAGCAATATTATTGTGTATCTGATTAAGGAGTTTAATGTGGAGAGTATTAATGCTGCTCAAATATCAAATTTGGTTAATGGTGCTGGAAGCTTAGCTCCTGTTGTTGCTGCAATTATCGCGGACTCTTTTCTTGGTTGTTTCACTATCATTTGGATTTCATCCATCATCTCATTATTGGTAAAAACTAGCTAATTTTGTTTTGTTATCTAAGTATAAATTTGATACACATGTATATATATTCCTAAGATTTGTTTACGGTGTAGGGTGCAATCCTATTAGCTCTAACCACGACAGTTGATTCATTGAAGCCTACACCGTGTGAATTTGGTTCAACCTCATGTACCCCTATACCAAAAATTCGATATGTAGTACTCTATATAGCCATAGCTTTGGCGACTCTGGGTAATGCTAGTCTCCGATCAAGCCTTACAACAATGGGAGCCAACCAATTTGATAAACCAAAAGATCAAGGGATTTTCATCAATTGGTTTTTTTTCTTCATTGCTGCTTCTACTATTGTAGCATCCACAGCTATTCTGTATGTTGAAGATAACGTGAGCTGGAAAGCTGGATTTTTCATTTGTGTAGCAGCTAATGTACTTGGTGCAGCCATTTTTCTACTGGGGACCAGATTTTACAACAATTCTAAGCCAGAAGGGAGTCCATTCACCAGTTTGGCTCGCGTTGTGGTTGCAAGTATTAGGAAAAGAAAGTTGCCACTCCCATCGACTAGTGAAGATCTCTACCACGGACTAATGCTTGTTGAGCCTTCAAAAACCTGCAGGTAATCATATACTTACGTGCCTAATTATAGGATCCATTACATTTTGTGATCAACTCAATTCTAATTCTAATATAGAGAGAGATGTTTGTGAGATTTGATGATTTAATTGTGTAAAAATCATATCATTTAGTAAAAGTGTGAACTATTTTCTTAACTCTTAATTAATTATCAAGTTTTTATTATATATGATGCAGGTTTTTGAACCGTGCAGCTATTAAAAGTGAAGGCGATGTTAAACCAGATGGCTCAACAGCTAAGTCATGGAAACTTTGTACAGTCCAAGAAATTGAAGATTTCAAATCCTTAGTTAAAATTTTACCACTATGGTCAAGTAGTTTTTTTCTTGGCACAACCATTGGTGTACAAGGAAGTTTGTCAATCCTTCAAGCCTTAGTAATGGACCGTCACATAGGACCCAATTTCCAAATCCCAGCTGGATCCATGTCCGTTTTTATCCTGCTCTCTTCTGCTCTATTCCTCGCCCTGTTTGACAAAGTTCTGTTTCCTGCCTGGAAAAATTTGTCTGGAAAATCACTTACACCTCTCCAGAGAATTGGGGTTGGTCACGTCCTCAATTTTTTGTGTATGGCTGTCTCAGCCTTAGTCGAGTCAAAGAGGCTAAATGTAGCAAAATCCAATCCAGGTTCCATTATTGTGCCAATGTCAGCTTTCTGGCTTGTGCCTCAATTAGCACTCGTTGGTATCGCAGAGGCATTTCATGTTCCTGGACAAGTATCATTGTACTACCAAGAGTTCCCAGTAACCTTAAAGAACTTGGCAACCGCGCTCATATCTGTGCTTGTTGGTATAGCATTTTATTTGACTACTGCTGTAATTGATGTTGTTAGAAGGACAACTACATGGTTACCAGGTAACATAAATGATGGAAGATTGGACAAAATGTATGGGGTATTGGTTGTAGTGGGAGTAGTTAACTTTGGTTACTATGTAATATGTGCTTGGTTTTATAAGTATAGAAACATAAAGGAAGTGGTGGATTTTCATGGATGATTCACCGCTCAAAATGGGCATTGACCATGAAAATATGTATAATTTGACTGTATCTTTAATTACTTCAATATGTTTGATTATGTTGGATTAGGGAGGGATAATTTCGAGTTGAGTTGGAGCTTAGCAAAAATCATTCAATTAAGAAATGGGTCATTGCTTAACTCTGTTCAAGAGTTACTTGCAGCTTAAATAGATTATAATTGGCTAATAGTAGTCTAATCAATATGTGTTATATATATAGTCCAACATATCAAACACTTGTCAAATAAATTTAAAAGAAGTCTATACCGTAATAATTTAGGATCTAAGAATTTAAAACATAACCACTTGGTTTAAACCTATGTTTTTGCTTTTTTGTAAATAAATGTGGGGAACAATACAAGTTTGGGTGTGAATCCATAATTATTTGACCAGAACCATGTAATTATGAATTTTCTATTTGAAACTTACAAAAATTTCATTAGTTTATGAATAAATTATTCAGATACACTCTAGTTTACAATATTACACATCTTATCAGATTTCGGTGCCTTCAAATACGTTCAAATACATATATCTCGCTCACCTCTCTCTCATCTCGCTCGCCACTCTCCTGTGTATCTAATATCCTTGGTACATGTGAATCACTCCATATATATATATAGATACATACATGTATCTAATGTGAAATACTAATCTCGCTCGCCTCCCTTTCCAATCTCGCTATCCTTTCTTTTTGTTTTGTGTATCTGATAGCAAAAGTGCATGTATCTAAGTAAGATACCTACGTAGGAACTCTAAATTAGTGGTAATTATGTAGTTTTTCTTTTTCTGTCTCGTAAATCCTGACCTAAATTAGGCCTAAAAACCAGAACTATACATGAGTCGTGCACCTTAATTAAGGCGATGATACAAAATACAAACCTTTCAGGACGTGCTAAAACTCCCAAATTCAAGGCGTCGAAGACTTCAACATAGAAGTTACTAATTTTTATAATATTCTATCAACATATTTACTCGGTTGAAGCGAAATTTAATGAAGTCCCAAAATGCTTACTCGTAAATTTAAAACTATTTTAAACCACAAACTATGGTCAAAGAGGCTCATATAATATGATATTTTAGAGAAAATAATTCTTCAAATAAGTTTAAGACATGATTTGCCCAGCCTGGATCTTTAAAATAATAACCATGTGAAATCTGTTCAATATATTTTATGAATCCATAAGTTATGAAAGCTAGGGCCGTTTTAATGATATGAGATACAAAACATGATATATGGAGACGTGCAAAGCATACAGTAGTGGTGTGTAAGCCCATAGAGCTGTATTTTCTCCTATTTATAGAAGACAGATAATGTCAGTGTATGTTGTGCCTCATTATGTGTAGCAACAAACATTGTTCCTTTTGTCATTTTCCTTGTAACTCCAAAACAACCAAACTCCTCATTTTGCTTCTCTAATAATTCCACATCTCGTTAAACAACTACGCCACTCTCATGAATCACTCATTTAGCCCTATGTCATACTATCACAAAAAACCGCTTTCACCTCGATAAAAATAGAAATTAAATCTACATATATCCTATCATATTCAGATTATCAGTTGAGTATGTTATTGAAAAACAAGATAATAATATTTTTATTGTTTTTTTTTTCCAACAAATATGAATAACCACATTGATTGACAATAAAAAGCTACGTTCATTATATAAAAATATATTTATTAATTAATAAAGTATCTCACAGCAAGATTATAATTTTTTTAAAAAATAATTAAGAAAACTGAATACATATAGAGCAGATTCAATACATGGATTATTGCTTTGTGCCGAAAAAGAAAAGTGCAAGTGTCAGATCAGATAACATGTCGGGCTACACACACACACCGCAATAGGAAATTAGTGAGTGGTGAGTTTATCCCATATATGAGAACGACAAAACGTTTGTTTTCGGGTGCCAAGCTAGAACGCGAGATAAGTTTATATTTCTGAATTTACATAATCTCAATAACTTTTATATAATTTAATATTATTACAAAGGCTCGGACTGTAAACTTAATTGGTTGGTTGCTAAATAGGGTTCAAGAATTTCATCTGAACCTACTTCAAACAAATAATAGTATAATATGTACAATATTAAAATTAAATACAAACTCGTTGAATTTTTTATATATCTTAAAATTTTAGCTCAAAAAATAACTAATCGATTGGTTGACTCTTGAACATCTTATCATCGATAGCATGCAAAATGTTATATCAAGCGATATCCATCGGATAGCACATGTCACATTATAATGTGTATCCTCTTAATTAATTTGCAATTGGTGGGGAAAAAAAAGAATGTGCTACTGCTGATTTTATGCCATTTAAAGAGAACGATAAATGTTTTTACAAAAGAATTTATATATATAGATAACTTTTTTGGAATAAAGAACGTAAGCTTTTTATTTTATTGCGACTCACATGTTAATATTGAAAAGTTTTTTGAGTGGTAAACTTAATTTCGTAAATAAATTATCGGATGTTTAATTAAAACATAAGTTTTGAAATTAACAATAAGCAGCTGCACATATACAACTTTTGTCAAAATAATTAAAAATTACCATCTTTATCAGGGAAGGCCGAGTAAGGAAATTTTGCCTCGGGAAGTGTTCCTCATAATTATAAACGATCGAGATAAAATAAAATAAATTTGAAAATCATTAGGTAGGGCTGTTACTCCATTAATAATGTTATTTGTTACTAGTTCATTATATAATTAAAATTACTAAATTACTAGCAGGATTTAAAATGATTTTTAATCGGTTCACTACTATACATTTTCATAAAAATTATATAAAGAAATTCATGAGTAATTTGCATTTTAAAATGTATTCAAAATAAATTTTTAAAATTAATAAAATTAATTGTTTCATAAATGTTTTAATTAATTTTATTGGTGAAAATAAATTAAAATTAAGTCTATAAGAAGACATAAAGAACTTCAAATGTATAATGTAAAATGACAAGTTCTAGATCTAAACACGCAATCATACCTTAGTGAAATACAACACGAAAAGTTCAAATTTCGTCTCAACAAATTCCAACTTCAATTAATCTAATTGTTCAAAATCATGTCTAAACACGTTTTTAGAGCTCGTTTGATTTAACTTTTAAAAAATAATTTTTTAAAAATTTAAATTTAATAACGCTGAAGTTAAAAATAGTTTTTGTTATAAAATCAAATTCAGAATAATTAAAAATAAAGAGAAGATAAGTCGGTGAAGGAGATAATTTTCCTTCTTATTTAATATGTTATATATATTTTTATTTATAGTGTTGAAATATCACCCCTAAAAGTCATCAGTTAAATATTCAAAGCCCAAACTAATATGCACATAGTTATCCACAAAAAATCATGTCATCTTTGAAAATATACAATACATGAATACAATTAATTCATGAGCAAATCATAATAAATAATTCACTATTCATGAATTTATAATTATTTTTGACTTTTAACTTCCTTTTTTATGAACCTTTATTAATGACTTAAAAGTGTTACTTAGTGACTTTTAAATCTACTCAAACCGATTCTTATACCTTAGTAGGTGTTTATACAATGATTTTGGCCCTTAATTTACTCTACCATTAATAATTAAGTTGACATTTGAAAATAAAATTTTATCTGAATTTAAGTTCGAATAACTTTTTCTTACAAATAAATTATTTAATGACTTTGATATAATGAAGTAGTGAATAATTGAGCAACTTTATCAACAAGTTCAATTTTTTTTTTATAGGAAATCGGTAAAAACTTACTTACGAAATTATAAATAAAGAATATTTATAAAAATATCTTTATATTCAACTTTAAAAATATCTTCTTTATCAAAATTCAAATATCGTACTATAATAAATCAGATATTAAGTTTAACATATGAAGAGAATTTTCGACTCTTAAAATTTTAAATTTTTAAATGTACACAATTTTTTATGTTTGTAATCTTAAAGTTTTTAATTAAATACTCCCTCCATCCATTTTTATTTATTATATTACGCTTTTTAAAAGTCAATTTGAATTATTCTAAAAATTAAATTAAATTATATGAATTCTAACACTTGAAATTAAAAATTTAAATAATCAAAAACTATATAAAAAATATACACTATAATTTTTTACATATCAATATAATGGAAAGTATATCCTAAAATATTAATCAAACTTTTTTATAATTTGACTCTAAAAAAAGAAAGTATGACATTTAACGGTAGACCGAAAAAGTATTAAACATTCAAACTTACCAAATATAAAAGATACAGTTTCCTCTTTTTATTTAACAGTTACTCTGTTGACTTCTTTTTTAGAGTCAAACTATAAGAAATTTAAATAATATTTTATAATGTTATATTTTCAATATATTGATATGTTAAAAATTATAATGTATAATAATTTTTTATATAATTTTAAATATTTATACTAAAAAAAAGAGACTAAATTAATATAATATAATATAATTTTAAAAATTAGTTAAATAAAAAAAAATTACAAATACTTTTGATTTGATAGAGAGGAAGAAATTAAACATAGTGGCATCTTTTGTCGTATGCATCCAAAAGAAATAGTGATAAGATAGTGTATTCAACTTATATAAAATTTAATTTACCCCAAACTTTGGAAACAGAATACACTACTATATATATATATCAAGGAAACAAGCACAACACAAATAATAAAAATAAAAAAATATATATCCAAGTTGTCCTAGAGAAACTAAAAAAGAGAGGATATCTATATATATAAAGAGGTAAGTAACTGAGTTAATAATTAATGCAGCAATGGAGAAATCAGTCCAGACGTTTGTAGATGAAGCATCACCAAACTCTTCTACCAACAACAATAACAATGGCGGTTGGATTTCATTTCCCTTCATCATAGGTCTTCTTTTTTCCTTTTGAATTATTCGTCAGAAAATTATACTGTATCTTTAACTTTTTCTTTTTGTGATTATTATTATTAAAGTGAAAATTCTGATTCGGCGCGCTAATGGTAGATATTTGAAATTTGAATAGGGAGTATGGCCGGATTATCATTGGCAGCAGCAGGATGGAATAACAATTTAATAGTGTATTTGATAGAAGAATTCAACATGAATAGTGTGAGTGCTGCTAAAGTTTACAACATGGCTAATGGGTGCAGCACTATTTTTCCTGTTTTGGGGGCTGTGCTCGCGGATTCGTTTCTCGGCTCTTTCTCTGTCATATGGATTTCTTCTTTCATATCTTTGATGGTAACTACGAATTTCTCCTTCATCTTTTTTTTTCTTATTTACATATACTTCCGTTTCAATTTGCTTGATTTATTATAATCAAATATGAAATTTTAATTTTTTAAAAATTTTATGATACTAGACTAACTATACGTCAAATGTCTACAAAATTGTAAGACAGAATTAAAAAATTGCTAGCATGTGAAAAAGTATATTATTTTTAAAACGGAAGTTGAAACGATGAAGTATTTGTCATTTCATTTCCCAAGAAATAGATGGCTTCTATGTTATGTTATGATCGTTTTTGTGGGAAGGTCGGCTTATTGATTTTGAATTTTTTTCTTTTTTCACCGTTTCAGTTTAGTTGATAATGACTTTAAGTAGTATATTTAATTGTTTGAAGTTATTTAAAAATTGGTCAAATAGATTGGTTTTTTTACATATGAAAGTGTTTGATAAATTTAAAAAGAATTAAAAAAAGTCAAAAATGACTAAAAAGAAATTGAAAAGTATTTGACAAGATAAAAGATATTTAAATAAATGTAAAATAAATTAAAATTTTTTAAAAAAGTAAGTCTTCCATTACATTTTATTTTTGACTTAAAGGTCATTTCAATTGAATTTAAAAAATATATTTTTAAAAGTCAATCCAAACAAGATTCTTAAGAAAAAATATATATTTTATAATTTGTGACTTAAATTTTTAATTTCGTATATAATTATAAATTATTTGTTTATGATAAAACATAGAATTAAAAAATATTTTAATTTAAACGAAGATTTTTATAAAAAAAAAATGAACAAAAACAGATTAAAAAAGAATGTTACGTATATTGGGACAGCGGTGGGACAAAGGGAATACTAGTTTTTGGGGATTTTATTTTTAGTTATATATGCATCGATTGTTTAAATATTTATTATACAATTAGGTATATTTATTAAGGTAATTATAAGTAAATTAATTCGTGATATTGGTGACTGATATATTCCGTCTTAAATTTAGGTAGTAGGATTCGGTTAGAGTCTCTGACACAGAATTTAAGAGGTACAAATAACTTAAAAGATAGTCAAAATAAAAACAAAGGGACAAACTAATATACTATTGCAAATTAAATTAATTTAATTTATAATAATTCATATGATTATAAATGAAAATTAGTCAAATAAAAACGAAGGGACAAAGTAATATATTATTGCAAATTTAATTAACTTCTATTTTTTTTAAAAAAATAAACCGTGTGGTAGCTTTGATGCCAAAAGACGTCATTCATGTGCAACAGAAAGCTATAATTATAAGCCGCAAATGTGGACAATTCTTTAAATTTGTATGTAAAATTTGTTTTAAAAAATTGAATACTAATTTGTTTTGACGTATATTTGAGTATACGTAATGTATAAGAAATCGTCCATGCTCTCAAATATAACACCATAACCTAGACAAAATTTTCATTTATTTTAAATTATAAATTAATAATTCATACAATTAATATTGATGTATAATTAAAAGAAATATTTTACGTTATTAACCCATTTAAGTAGTTGTTATTTGTTCAGATTCACAATTTATTTGTCCAAAATATTTGTTTAGTCAATCTATACATAATTCTTATTTTGCGGATATTGAAATATTTAATAACATTATCGATATTGTTTTACTCATTTTGATTCACAATTTATTTAGAAAAGAAGTTCACCGAGATAATATATTCTATTAAAATTTTAAAATATTAAAATGGTAGATAAACTTAAGTTCCTGGTGGAATTTTAAATTATTTTTGCACCACATATTCATAAGTGGAAACTTTATAAAATTCTTAGAATTAAGAATATATCTTTAATAATTTTGGGATGAGAAATGAAGTCGTGGCAGTAGAAGAAAGAGACTGGAGTAGCCTCTTTTCACTCAACATGCGCCACGTCATCATTTATTTTTCTCTGATTCATACTTGCTTTGTTTGCGGCTTTTTAGGTCATTGCTATCTACGTTTGAGTATTTCTCACTTATTATTATTTATTTAAAACAATTATTAATAATAATAATAATAATAATAATAATAATAGTAATAATAATAATAATGCTTTCCAACAGAGTTATCCATCTTTTTTTTTTTTTTGCTTAGATGAGGGCTGGCCCTACACGAGTAGCACAATATCCATGTTGATGTGTATATATATGGAGTAGAGCAATTTGTTACAACAAAAACTGACACAAAATTCAACAGAAATATGATTTCACGACCAATATTATTCAAGCACTTAGACCTTTAATAAATATATGACAAATTAGTACTACCACAATAATAATAATAAAATATTTCTCTTGTAGGACATACTTTACAGAAATATACACTAGCTAGGAGTTGCTCTTTTCATTTAGTCACTCTCGAAAAGAGCGTTCGATGACTGTATCCCATCAAAATTAAAATAAATCGAGTTAATAAATTAACGAATCAGCAAAAAGTTAATGAGTTGAGTTGGAACAAATTGAACCAAATATAAACTCAATAGTTTTAACTTATAACCGTCAAATTTTGTGAATATAGTTCTTCTATAGGTGCAAAGAAACATTAGTTTTGGCTAAGTCATGTTACTACATGCAGTGGCGTAGCATAATTTCCAGTAAGACAGTTCAAAATATCAAGAAATAAACACACATTTATTAGATAATATATATAAAAATAATGTTAATCGTATAATAATAGTACAATTTCCACCTCAGAGGTTTGGATGAACCCGTACGCCCTAGCTGGCTCCGCCCCAGAGAACATAGAGATATGACTTAATAGTTACTGTACTGAAAGAATTGGACATAGCACGAGTTTATGTTTAATACACTGAACTGTCCCTTTTTAAGTCATGAATATTTTGATTTCTGCAAAATATCTTGTTCTGCATTAATTTCATAAAACGCTGTATAACATGCTCAGTGAACATGTTGTTTGCTACTTATATCTATTATAAGCCGTTACTTGTAGTTATCTTTAGACAGCCTGATCACGCATAGAAATTAAACTAATCTGATGTAACATATTTTATTTTCTCAAATTGGTTTGTAGGGAGTGATGCTTCTCACCTTCACAGCAGTGATGGACACATTGAGACCTCCAAAATGCTTTGATGGTTCAAATGAGTGCGGAAACGCATCAACATTCCATCTTACAATCTTATATGCAGCTTTAGCTCTAGCATATTTGGGAAACGGAGGAACACGTTTCACCATTGGATCAATGGGAGCGAATCAATTTCATAAGCCAAATCACCAATCCATTTTCTTCAATTGGTATACTTTTGCACTCTACACATCTAATGTCATTGGTAGCACAGTCCTTTTGTATATCGAGGACAATGTGAGTTGGGTAATTGGGTTCGCCATCTGTGTCGCCTTCAACATCTTTGGCTTGGCTATTTTCTTGTCTGGACGACGTTTCTATCGCCATATTGAGGCACAACAAGAAAGCCCTTTCATGAGTTTGGCTCGAGTCGCCGTTGCTGCTATTAGGAAACATGGAGAACCATTGTCATTAGGAGGTGAAGATTATCATAATGGCACGACAAAACAGGACAGTTCAACAAATGCTCATGACCCTACAAATCCTAGCAAATTCTTCAGGTATAACAAAACTCTCCCAACAATACGTAATGGTTAGCAGGGGAATTCGAACTAGGTGAAAGTTCTGCTCATTAAATAGGATTAGTGGCTTAGAGATCATTGATACACCTAATTCCTGTTGTTTTAGGTGATTTTATAGTCCTGGCTCTTAATATTCTAAGTGAAAATCACTTCTAAATGTCGACAAATGAATGTGTGTGTGTGTTTTAATAGGTTCCTGAACAGAGCAGCTTTGATCACGGAAGGAGATAAGAAACCGGACAGAGTCACTGTTGAGCCATGGAAACTATGTACAGTACAACAAGTAGAAGATTTGAAAATCCTGATAAAGCTTTTTCCAATATGGACTACTGGTTTGCTTCTCTGCACCCCACTAGTCATACAAACCAGTTTAGCAATCCTCCAGGCCCTGAAAATGGACAGGCACTTAGGATCGAATTTCAAAATCCCAGCTGGTTCTGTTATAGTCTTCACGCTGATCTCCACGTGCATAACAATAACATTCATGGACCGAGTTGTATCCCCCTTGTTGACTAAACACATCCGTGTTTCTCTGACACCTCTCCAACGGGTTGGGATAGGACACGTGCTGACTGTCGTCAGCATGTTCCTATCCGCCCTGGTAGAGTCAAAGAGGATAAAGTTGGAGCACCAAAATAGTGTTGTGGTGCCAATGTCAGTCTTCTGGCTGGCACCACAACTAGCTATTTCAGGCATTGGGCTAGCTTTTCATTCTCCAGGATACGTTGGATTTTACTATCAAGAATTTCCAGGGTCGTTGAAAAGCACGTCTACCGCGGTTGTGGCGGTTTTTATGGGAGTGGCATTTTATCTAGGGAATGGGGTGATGGATTTGGTTCAAAGAGTGACAGGATGGTTGCCTGAGAACATAAATAAGGGTAGGTTGGATAATGTTTTCTGGGTGATTAGTGTTTTAGGAGCTTTAAACTTTGTGTATTATGTTATATGTGCTTCATTGTACGAGTATAAAAATGTTGACAAGGAAGTGAGTGATTCTATCGACAAAATTGATGGAAATTAGTCCAAATGAAATACTCCTGGATTCATTATGTAAACATTGAACATAGCAATGAATCTCAATTCATGGCTTTTTTCAAGAAAAAAAAAAGATAAAATAGCTGACATTTTTTTTGGCTTTTTATTTGTTGACTTTAACATGTTTATTTTCCCATTAGTTAATGTACAGGCCAATGCATTTAGGGTAACAGTCCATTCTGTTCCCTCCAAAAAAAGACAAATAAATAATAATATGCTTTAAGCACAAATCATCCTTTTTGTTCCCCGGTACATTTGGGAGGTGAATTTTTGAGCAAAAGTTTTTGGACATTAACTGTGTATCACTATAACAGTCCATTGTTTGTTTTTTGTGCACACATTTTTAAAGCTACAAAGTAAAAATAGTAACTCGGCAAGTAGACAGGCAAAGACACTCGGTGGGGATCTATCTACATAGTTAATTGAAACCCCACATATATCACTTTAAAATTTCAGTCACATTTTAAATCGTAAAGATAAATCACGTTTTAATAAATGAAAGGAGAGATATTTTTAACGCAAAAATTAATATTTGGAGCAATTGTGGATCAGTAGGTGGAGGGGGGAAATGATGAACTTAGTATTAGGGATTGAGTCTAAATTTGAAGCGTATTAAGGATTTTTGTTCTTATACATTAATGTGGTCTGATTTAATAATTTCCTCGTATATATTCAATGAATTTCTCTAGGCAAATACCAAATTTAAATCAAAATTATTATGTTCAACGTACAAACTAACTCAAAAGGTTCATACATAAATACCTAATCTATTTCTGATTTTTTGGGATCAAAACTCACACCAGGTAGCATTATTGAAACATAACTCTACTTCTCATTAGCAAAAGAAAAGAAAACATAAGGTATTTTATTCTTTACACATTTATGAATGTCAATAAGATTAGTTTTTAGGGGTAAATTGTAAAATCCTGTCAAGAAAAAAAAATTAGTTGAATTTCCCACCTTTTTTGAATTAACTGTCAATACAAAGCGCTTCTCAATTTGGATTCAAGAATCAAAAACTCAACTTTCTATACTAACAATCTCTTCTCAACCCCATTAAATTCTCATTTTCCATTAGCTCTGTTCTTGTTACATTCGCAATCAGTTAAGTTTTTTTACATTGATAATTCTTCTTCCACTTTGTTCTTAGTTGAAGAAGCAAATTGATACAATGCAAGAAGATTCTGTATATGATCCACTAGTTTTCGGTCTTCCTAGTTACATCTATTGCGGTAATTGTGAAGTTCGAATTGCTCGTGTCCAGTATTACATTCCTAATGTAAGGATTCTCTCTACGTCATTTTGTACTCTGTTCTTGACTTTAGAACAGAACAACTTATTATGTTCATTTTCTTGTCCAGGTGCAGGACTTAGATTATGGAGGCTACTTTGAGAGAGTGTAAGTATCATGATTTCGATAATTCGGAATTATTTTGATTTGATTAGGCTTTTTTCTGAGTTGTGTGTATTATATTCAGGTTTAATGTTGTTATACTAGACCAACCGAAATTTCATCAACAAGAAGATGGAAATACCCTAACCACACTCAATATTTACTGTACCCAATGTGATATGCTGCTTGGATGGAGACTAGTAAGATACTAATATTAAAAGTCATTTTTGTTTTCATGATAACAAGACGATTTTGTTGCTCTTATTTCTCTCTCTTAAATACAGAGTTTATGATTTTATTTCAGATGGAAGCCACCCTACCGTCCAAGTATTTCATAAGAGGAAGATTCTTTATGAAATTGTAAGTTTCTAATTATGAATTTGCAAATTGAGATTGTCTGTATATATATTTTGTGGAAGGTGTTAATTTAAATGTGGCAGGGACATGCTCATGTACAAGAGTCGTGTAACGTTGCATGATTCTCTCTTTGGAGGTGCAAATCGACAGGATCATGTTCAAGATGCAGGGGCTAATGCTGATCAAGAAGCAGGTGCTGACGAGAGAAATGCTGATCAAGATAGAGATGCAAAGAACAGAATCATGATCAAGATGAAACCGCTAATGAACAAGGTCTTAATGAACAATGATCAAGATGGATCGCGGCCAATGAAACGAATGAAGATGTAGTAGATCAACAGGCTGACGGAAATGCTGACATTGATAGCCTACTCATGCTGATCAAAATGCAGAAACATACACATTGCACTTCACAAAATGTTAATTCATATTTGTATGATATTCTTTTTTCTCTTTCTGATTTTGGAATTACAGTATAGATTATTATTTCAGGCTGGAACAAAGCAATTGACACTGCACTTTTTACATGTTTGAGCTCTATATGCTGCTTTGTTTTTCTTTTAATTTTTGGAAGCAAGTCAACTGTCAGAGATGTATTTCCTGAACTGCAATCATATTTTTCTCAAAGCTAAAGTTGCTTGACAATAAATGCTACTGAAGTTTGGTTTGTTTTTCTACAAAGGAAAAAGGGTCTGATATACCCCTCAACTTTGTCATTTAGAGATGATATATCATTGTTGACGGGTATATCAAACCCTTAGAAGCTAAAGTTGCTTGACAAGTGCACTGTTCCAGTATGTGGTGAAGTTAGATTTTAACAGATATGTATGATAAATTGATAATTATGTATTTATAGATTTGATTTTTATTCTGGCTCTGTTGGTTCCTGGGATCAGCAAAATTCATGTGTTACCTTGCGTTTGCCTCCTTCCACAAGTATAAGCATATAGACGAAAACCAACCGATGCACTCCCTGAATGGCAAATTCTACTTGTTAGTACAATTCAAGAAGCATGGATACCATAAGTTCTGCAAGACATTTCCAGGCTTCGCTTACTGTCTGGAATAAAGCTACAAGTTTCCATGAATGAGATATTGCTTTTTACATGAAAGAAAAAAAAAGGAATCCTTTAAAGTGGATGTAAAAGAATTACATATAAAAAGGATAAATCGTGTGTCTATAGAGAAATGTATCAGTTAGCAGCTTTTCTAGCAAAGCAGTGTCAATCTAGTCTACAGCAGGAACATGTTAGGTGGCGAATAAACGAATTTGAAAGAGACCGAGATTAGTCAATACGAATCAGGAGTCAGGAGGCCCATTGTGGTGGAACTTTGTACAGTCATACGGTCCAAGTTGATTGTTTTTCTTCTTCACCTGTAAGTCAATGAAAGATAACAGTTTAATAAACTAATATGAAATCGGCAGAACCAGTCAATATAAATATATGCAACAGCACACTATTTTCCACTTAAAGAAACAAGTGAGGTAAAAACCCTCTAAGCAAGTACCAAAATGTATCTATGTGGAGCAAAATGGTACACTAAGCTCCAGTTAAGCGTGAGGTTCTTGGAAGGGCCAAACCACATAGAGTATATTGTAAGTAGCCTAACCAAAAGTGAATCAATTCTCACTAAATTGGTAGCGTATGCCATAGAACCTGTTTAACTATAAGTAAGAACAAAGTTGAATGCACTTTCATTCTAGCGTGTGACATACATTTAGATATGGCATGCTACCTCAAACAAGAAAAGAAGCATGTATGGATAATGACATACCGGAGACCATGGGCTTGGCTCAGGTAAGGATTTCTCTTGCGGTGAGTTTTGTACAGCACCACCTTTCATTGTTAATATATCCTGTAGAATCAGTACACAGGAGTCAGTTACTCGACTACTTTTTTCTTAATTATGCTCCAACAACAGATTTAGAGCACTAGAGCTTAACACTCAATCCAAATTTGTCTCACTGTCTAACCTAAGGTTCAGAACACAACGTTTAAGGATGTCAAGCTTGCCAATTGTTCTGGACCTATTACTTACTGGATGATAGCTTCTATCATTTTACTAAAGGAAATATGATGAACAGCTAATATCTCATCAGTTTTTCCTTTAACACCACCTGCTATAAGTGAAGGATTTGGATAAAGGTGTGGAAGCAAACTGCTCTTGAGGAAACCGAAGATAACTGGAATTAATAAAATATACTTCAAAGTTAATTACGTTTGGCTTCAATAGATCACAGTATACAACTCATTTTCCAAAAAAGAAATTACCTCCCCTGCAGCTTCCATTGCTGCCAACCATTCATCAGAAAATGGAACTGCATTCCGTGGTGGTAATATCAAAAGATTGGCTTTCTTCAGACAGCTCTCAGCATCCTTGCTGCCATCAACAAAAGGCATTTTAGCAATTCTTCAGAAGACTTGAAATTTGTGAAAGGCTAAGTCCACAAAAAATGAAGTAGTTCTTTGGAATGAGAAAAGTTGATGCAATACTTACACTGGCAAAATGGTGGCGCCATTTGTGCATTGTTCGGTATCTTCCAGCCCAGGGCAAAGTTCATTTTGAGAACTCTCACTTCCACTAAGTTTACCAGTTTCAGATTCCTTCACCAGAATATCTTCATTCAATATGTCATCTACCGTCCTTTTGATTCTTGATGAGGTTTGATCCCCTGCAACAAGTTCTATGCAATCAATTGGCACACTTGCTGTATGTTTTTTACTTGTCCCCTCAGAAAAATCATATTCCAAAGGTAAAGATTCAATTGCCACCGGATATAATAGTCTACCTGCAACACAGTGTATAGTATCCAGATTATCCGCATCATTATCACTCCCATGAATCGGAGATGACTCCTGGTTCAGAAAACTTGGGCTTTCTAATCCACCTGCATCAACACTTCTTTGTGATGGAAAAACTTCTCGAAAATTCTCAAAGGCATTGCTGCTTTCACATTCTTCCACCACAGTAATAGGGGCTTTTTTAGGCAACAAGTGGGCATCTTTGTTATATGTCTCCACGTGTGCATCTTCTATCTGTATGATATTTGTGAGGGCATTTGTTGTCTTTCCAACTTCATTTGCTTGTCTTGCATCTCTGAGTTTTGGAGGAGTATGAAGACTCTCTAATACAACCTTATGAAGCCCCGGTTCTGTTGAACTGGAAGGGATGAAGTCTGCATGGCTGCAAATGTGTGACTCTTCAACTTTCAAGCTTTCCGGAGACAGCGTACCAAGCTTCAATGTGATGGTCTCATTACCATCATTTAGCTTGATTGATGAATCTTGAATTTCAAGTTCATTCATTCCTTTGGAGAGGAGCACACCGTGGATCAATTTGCTACCTTCACCCACTGGACCAAGTATACCAGATCCAATTACATTTTGTGTTCCCCTGGAAGATGAACCAAATTCCATAGAGGAAGTTAAATTTCCATCATTGTGACAGTTCAATGAATTGTGTATTTCAGTTTCATCCACCACTTCCAACAGAGACTCTATAATTGGTTTCCTACATTCACCAATTGAACCAGGTACATCTGATACCATTTTGTCTCTTGTTCTACTAGACGATGAACCAAATTCCAGACAGGTAGTTGAACTTGCAAGAATCTTATCAGGATTGACTTCTTCATCTGTTGAATGATTGCAATTACTGGGAAGAGTAATTTTGACAGGACTAGGACACATGATTTCCGCAGGATCTTCTCCAACCACTGTCTGTACACTTGTTACATCAAACCTATCAAAAACACTTTCATCTGATCGATATGGAAGACCAGAGAAACCAGTTTCATCAATCTGTCCATCTTGGCTTTGATCTATGTAAACATGTTTACTAAGGGACTGGCCACTTGAATGCAATACGCTACAAGCCTGGGACTTATGTTCTGAGTAAATTGAAAGCCCATCAGGATCAGTCTCGCAATTTTCACCAGATAAAGTTACACTTGAGATATCTGCTACTAAACCTCCTGTTTGTGCTCTATCTGTGATCTGTTTGCAGGTAAAAGCTTCTTTCAGATTATGAGAATCTTCATGCTGATATGCAACTTCTAACATTTCAATCTTTACTTCACTAAAGTTTGAACCTGTGAGATTCAAGGGCTCACAGTTCCCTCCTCCAATATTCCTTAGATCTCTCTGGACTTTGCTCAAATTGCTCTTAATCTTCATAATGTACTTATCATTATCAAAGATCCCGTCATCTTCAACTGTAAAGGACTTGACCTTCTCAAATTCTCCACCAGTTAAATTATTGCAGCCGCCCATGAAACCTTCCTTCATCACCTCCCCGCTCAAATGAATCATATTCCCATACTTTGAGTTACAAATCAAACCATCAATTACTGAAGAAATGTCAGATTCTTCTGCTTCATTTGGATTGCCATCTTCCAGTCTATGTAGAACTAGAGATTCTGAATTGTAGCTAGCTTGTGATAACTCAGAATCTCTAAAACCTGATCCAGCAGAGCCTTTATTTTCTATAAAACTAGGAGTGAAGTTCATGAGATCACCATTTTTGTTTATATATTCAAGTTTTCCCGTTTGTGGTGGATGTTGCTTGCCGTTCATCAGCAATTCCGTATCCTGAAGCTTGTTTTCTTCGTGCTTGATGTGATCCAATACTTGCTCATCAAAATTACCAGCATGATCTCTGAAATTATCACTGACTAGATCAAGCTTCTTAATAACACTACTTGGAATATTCACTCTTTCTACACTGTTTCCTTCCAAGCCCGTTTTAGATACTCTGTAGGATGATGTTGAGCTTTCTGATTCAGATCCTAGTACCTTAGAGTTTAGATTTGCTAAGTCGTCATTGCCTTCTTGCCTTGCTAGTGTCTCTGGTGGCCTCAGATCACCAGACCTTTGTAATGGGCACAAACTAGACTCGACTTTCAACAAGCGATGTGTATCTGAAGCTTTTGTCTGCAATCAACATATTAGTTGTCATGTCTTTAAAATGAAATGCTAAAGCATGAGCATCATGCAGCTTATTCACCTAAAACAAAAAGAACCTAATGCTTTTCCAGAATAGTGCTGGGTTGCTGATAATACCTGACGAAAAAATCCCAAGGAAGGTGAGGGCCTCCGCAGACCCGATGGTTTCATGGCTTGTGCGGGCAGGTATGGAATACTGCTAACAGCAGTACGAGTGCTGTGAGGAAGAGGAAGTACGAATGGTGTACATACATCATGACTTTCAGATGAATGTGCTCGGGTAGATGGAAGTGTGGCATTTGGGTTCATCTCCACTCCAGTATTGCTAGAATTATTAACTGGAGAAGATTCAATTGATGCCTGTAATTTTGATGGTGATTTCTCCTGCACAAATTAGAATTCAGCAAAAAGGAGGGGCTTCAATAGTGTTGGTTAACTACCAAATATATTGAATGTAAGCTATTTAGTGTTGTGTTCTTGAAATTTGAACGATTCTTAGTCACACCAAATTTTTCTAAAATATTGAGCTTAAAACTTGAACTAACCCTTATGTCATTTCTCCTAAAATTAAAATACATGATAAAAATATTTATCTTTGAAATTTAAAAGTACTTTTAAGTTCTTAATCACACAGTTTTTTTTTAAAAATATTGATCTTAAACTTGAACTGAAGCTTACATCATTTCCTCTGAAAATGCATGATGAAGATTTATCCTTTAAAGGTGCAGCGTCAGCTTTTGCTTTCTCTTGGCTATTTCTCAACTTTCTGGAGGAGCTCATTAATCCTAGATTTTTCTGAATACCATAAGCTGCATGGGAAAGGATATTAGAATATAAATGACCTACTCTTTTAATTTGTGACCCAAATAAGGAAGTTACTTTCGCAAAATATAATATTGCAGCACACTTAGAATACATTCCATGATAGAAATGAAAACAATCAAGCTCAGCAGAAGCCAGAGGAATAGCTAATGAAGAGATTACCAGAATCAGTTACTTGATGTTTAAAATGACTTGCTCTTGGTATGCTACTCTTAGAGTTTGTAGGCAACAAGCAAGAACTTGTCTTTGAAACTTGACATTTCGGTAACTTGGAATCCTTGGTCGCAGATTTTCCATGATTCATGTTTGCAGGCCTTTTTAGTCTAAAATGATATTAAGGCTCACCATCTGTACAAACTCCAAATATAGCAAAATAAAAAACTTACGACTTGGAAATAGTTGAATTTCAAATATATCTGACACGTGCAAGGATATGAAGCGGAAGACAAAGGTCGAGAACAGCTACTAGATTTGGAGATAGTTCTACCATTGTGAGACGCTGGTATTTTAGTTGAGGCCTGAAACCACACAAAAGACCAAGTAAGCAACAAACTAAAATAAGATGAGCTTCACCAGAAGTCATGGCCATATTTTATTAGCTGAATTACTGCTAGTCTTAAGCTGAGATCTGACCTTCCGATTTTCTTCTTTTAAAGCTACAGCTCGAATTCCTTTAAACGTACTTTTTTTGTTCGAGCTCAAATAAACTGAACTGGCATCATGTAGAGAGTCATTTGAAGTTGGAGTTCGCTCTTCTTCATTGATGGTGAACAAGGTCTCTCCGCGTGTTTTAACCAATGAACCACTAAGCAGAGAAAGTTCCAATGGATCCAAAACACCTAACAGAAAGAATGAAGTAGATTTTTCCTGAAATCAATCTCCTGAAGTATCTAACAATTTTTTCTGCATTGATACTATAGATATTGTACTGTAAAAAATTACCTTCTTCAGTTGAAAAGGCTCTATCCCATGCTAAACTTTTCCGCAAATTGCAACCACTACTCCTCTTCTTCCTCTTCATGTGCAGCGGCTCCACACTAAGTTTAGGCATTTCTGCTTTGTCTGAATTGATATTTTCTTTATTGCTGGAAACTCTACGAGATGAACATTCTGATTTTACATGATCTACCCGAGCCTCCAGCCCTCCTGCAACATGATGAAATCTGTAAATAACTACCCCTCTACTTCAAGGCACCAACTGTTTCAAATTTCAAACAGAAAACTAAACAGCTCCAAGCTGGAACATAGGCAAATGAGAACCATAAAGAAGAACATAATGCATATCATCTCCAACAGAAAAGCAGAAGTCATAAATAAAAATGTATTCTACAACCAACAAAATAGAATAAAACATCAAATTTCTACTGATGGACTTAATAATACAAATCAATGAATCAAATTCACCTCAAAGCATATAGTTAGGGTCTTATGCATCAATTATGCTCTACTGTAGTCTCGTTTCATAGTATTCACCAAATTATGACTAGACACACTAGTTGCCAAGGCATAGCTGTTCTCCTCCTTTATCAGGAAACTAATATTCTTGATTGAAGTAACACAATGAATTGTAAAACTGCTGAAAGTAGGCAAAACCTGCAGAACCTAATTGACCCTACAAACTCATTACGACTCATTTCCATATAAAACAAAAAAATCTAGATTTATCTTAAACGAGATGAATTTATTAGGGAAAAAAACCATTTTACAATATCTGAGCACTTCCTTGACTGCTTACTGCTACAAAACCCTCAATGCGGGAATTGACGAATTGAAATATAATAGATGGACAAGCCATAGAAAATGGGAATGAGTTTACATTTGAAACTTGAAAGTAACAAAAATGGAAGAGAAGAAAAGAAAAGTAGAAGAACTGACTCATTGGGGAAATGAAATTTGAAATTGAAGCGAACTCGTTGGGATTTGTGTCCATATCAGGAAGTGGCGTGAGTAGAGAATCTTCTTCGCCGGAGATTTCAAGGAGGTGTAGTAGATCTGACTCCGTTTTTCTCTGTTACTTGAAATTGTTGAAGAAATCATCAAAGAAGTAGGAGTAGTTTGTTTGGTTAAGCGGAAATGAGGATTTGTTTGTTGGTTTTGAAATGGGGGCAAGCGGGAAATGTAGGACAAATCACACGTGCCTTGTTCACTCCAATGCCAAATCTGGATTTTTATTTATTTGCCCCTTCCTTTTAAAATTTTATTTAAAAATGAGCAGCAGGAGGTAGTGTTTACCACTTTTCTATCCGAAAGCCATACGAAATTGTATTGGAAGTTTTTGTTACCACTATTATTATTTGGATGACAAATATTTTCTACTAGTATTCTTCTTATATGGTTTTGGAGCATGTAAACTTCATTTTAAAAGATTTTACTATTAATATTCAAATCAAAATTAAAATACATACTCTATGAAATAGTTTGACTTTTCAACAAGATTAGAACTTGAATTATTTGAGATTTGGAAAAACCCTTTATGGCCCTAGTCTTACTCCTTCGAAATGTTTTCCTTAATTAACTATTGGACCATTGGCAGGTTTTGAAGTTTCAATGTAGAATGACAGTCTTACGCAATGGATGCCATTGGCATGTGCTCGTCTAGTTTGTTTATCTGTTTCACACATTTGATATTCACTCGGAAACATTCTTTCTTTCCCAAGCATAACACCGTAAGTGAGACTGGATTTATTGTTACAAAACAGGAAGGGAAACTTCCCCCATCAAAATGAATGAATACAACTTGGAGGTATAGTTTAAGAATCAGCAAGTTTTCCTCCACAAAAGATGTGAAACTCAGAAGATGCAGGTGGTATAAGAGATTACAAATTATACTGACTGTTTCAGTTTGGTAGAATGGGATGAGGATATAAGAAATGGGAAAAATTTACACATCTTTTCCTCAACAGCTAACTACGACCCTCAGGGGTCCTTTTCATACTGCTATACCAAAAGATTATGTGCTGCAACTTTACAATTCTATCCTACATAATCCAGCTGCTTTCATCCAAATTAAGTGTGTAAGATGTACCAGGTCAGTCAAAATCGGGTCCTTCCGAAATTCTTGTCAGGCTTCTTCTCCAGATGGAAAATTCTTCTTTTCCACGGAATTACCCCAAAGAAAAAAAGAAAGAAAGAAAAGCTGTGTACTAATCGTCATCATCTGCTAATAAAGCAAAGGAGAACGGCATGAACTTATAACCATCCCCATGATAGAACTTGTTTTGGAATTCCACCCAGTGAAGACGCAATGCATGAAGGAATGCACTAAGAGTCTCCATCATGAGTAGTATAAACGCTGTCGCGAAGGCAAAAACTGCCAGCCCCACTAGTCGTATGATGATGTTTTCATACCTGAACTTAGAATGATAATACTCAGATAAATTCAACACCATGAATACCAAGAGTAAATGTTCTACATCAAATCATAGCTATATTTAGGTTTTTCCTTTAAAAGGAAAAAGACAGCTATAAACTGGAGAAACTTGAACAGCCAGTGAGAAGAAAATGAAATAGCTAAATGTCACGTGAAAACTTACCCCCAAGCAAGGAGGAGAACTTTCTCATAGAACACAGTAGATAATTCAGAGTGAGCCAAACTGCACCAACATAAGAATACAGCAAATTTTTCAAGACATATACAAAATTCTAGTTGATTACAAAAAATAAGTAATCGATGGATTTACCTCAAAGCCCAAAGCCGAAGGTACGATGCAGTGTTAGAAACAGCACCAAGTACAAATTCAATAGAGTGTATCATTTGGTGCACAAAAACCTCACTAAAGTTAAACTCCTCGGCACGCTCTCTGGCAGAATCTGGTTGATCATCAATACCCATCTCAGAGGTTCCAAGTATTCCATATGTCCGACCTTGAAATCTCTGAGAATCATCAAAGGTGCAAGAGAAATCAAACCTTCAAGATATTAAGTCATTTTGATAGGCAGTACATGAAATTGTGCGAAAATAAATACAAAAGTAAATAAGGCTCTCCTTCCTCACCTCAGATCCTGTCAATATATAAAACCATATTTGCTAATTCAAGTGACATCAAAGGACACCTAAACAACATCTATACAGAACAGATGACAACCATTTGGAGTACATAATGAAATTCCTGTTCATTTTAGGTGGGATCTCGACTGAATAAGAACTTTGTTGCATTCTCATATTTGGTTAAAACAGAGAAAATAAAAGCAAAAATGGAAAGTCTGACTGGAACAGATCTGCTAGAGTGAGAACAGGGAAGGAGGATGCTAAAAGGTACACAAGAAATGGGTTTTCTGAAAACAAGCAAAGGTATCCCAACTTTTCTCAAAATTTCCGAACAAAGGAAGAGCAAAAAACATTTGGAATATGGATTACAATCTCAGACAGTCACCTAAGTGTGCACAAGTAGCTCTAATAGTGTAATCACCCTATCTAAACAGCTTATTCCATAATGAAATTTCCCATGAAGTAGCTTCATCTTAGGATATGAGAGCTCAATGACACAAAAGAAAGCCAAATATCTCTTGGCAGATAATACTTAACAACTGAAAGCATTAATGCCTCCATTAGTATATCAAACTTATATTTTTGGCTATTCCTTTCTTACCACTATTTTTAGATAAAAACCATACTCTCAAAACTAGTCAGGCTAATTAATTTAACCAGACAATCATGGAAGGGTAAATTTAGAAGTTCATTCTAGCAACATATGAAGAGTAAAGTCACAATCATGGAAGGGTACATTTAGAAGTTCATTCTAGCAACATATCAAGAGTAAAGTCACACTTAAAAAGGAGACGTATATCTTCAATCAAGTAAGATACTCAATAGTAGCCTACTTGACTATTACTAGATTTTATGGCCTGCCAACAGGACCCCTCACTCTCCAAGCAAAAAAAGGAAAAAATCAAAATAGAAATTAGAATTTCCTTTTTAAAATTTTTCAATTCTATGCCACTAAAATGTCTCCCAAGAGAAAACAAAAGTTATTTCTGGAAAGGGTTCCAGGGTTCACTACTTTCATCTTTTATCTGAATCAGAAAAGAACACAGTACCTCCATGTGAAGTCTCTTCAAAATAAAAGGTTTTGGGAAGAGCATCCATGGAACAGCAATGAGTGCCAAAAGCAGCAATATTACCTGCAACAATAATTGTTAACAGAGGGGTACAAGGACGCAGACATATTCTTAGGCGTTGTTTGGTATCGAATTGTGTGACAGACAATGGAGAAAAAGAAACTTCATTAATGGTTTTGTTTTTCATATTTCTTTGTTTGTTACTTGTTCTTTCTATTAGTTGCATATGGCACCTTTAATGCATACATACATATATATTTAACTAAATCATTACATGTTATTTATAAAAATTATGCCAAAGGCATTTTTATTAATAGATTCAGACCCCACTCCAAAAATCCCAAATGTGGGATGCAAGTATTAGAAACCCATTTATAATTAACTAATTGACAATATTTTCACAGTACTTTTGTGGTAGTACAATTCTACCATACCCTATTTAAGAACCAAACAACCTCTAAGAGCACATGTTCCGGAAATAGAAGGGTACCTCATACCTGAAGCACACTCTGGCCCCAAAACAACCTATTTTCACCAAGAGCCTCAAAAGGACTTAAGAACATATAAATCATAACATGATATAGATCTGCTTGAGAACCAGTGCACCATTTGACAACAACGAGAAGAGAAAGGTATCCAAAGAGGCTGTTGAGAAAGATTATTTGTGGTATAAACTGATACCTGACAACAACCAAACACAGAATAAATGACAACATACAGGCAAACCATGAAAAAAGAGAGAAGAGAAAATGATTACACACTTAATATCAATTGAGCTGCTGAAGAAACGTGCATTGAAATAACTTAAAATAATTCCAAGATTCATCTGGGCCACACCCAACAAAATAGACATCTTCATCTTCAGAGAATTCAAAAAAGGAAGCTCTGAACGGCTGCCTCTCCAGCTTGGATCCACGCCAAATGGATATGGATCCTTGTATTTTATTAAACCAACTGTTTGTGCATCACTGTAATGTACACACAGTATTGTCAAGATACAATATTGTATCAATCATATTATAAAAGAGTATACAACACTTGATACATATGTATACACTTCATACAACTGTATTCGTTGATACACTTGATACAAAGTGAATACGTTATTTCCTCATGAAATTGTAGTTAACTTCTATTAAGAAAATGTAGCATGGTAATTATTGTATACCTGCATGTAGCATCTCGGCATTTGTACGCTGAGTCACCAAATATGTGAAAGGGAACTGAGAAGAATTCATTATATATCAAGCCACAGTAAATTGAAAATATTGACATCAACAGGAGTACATAGCGACCACCAAAGAGCATCTCCATGAAGCTGCCAAGTTTCTGCCAGAAAAAAGTTATTTGATTCACTAAAGGAACATAAAATTATATGATTGTTATAATTCATCCCTCCAAAGAAGAATCTTAAACTAATAGGAGTATTAACCTGAGAACTAAGTTTGCTTTCCCTTGCGATAAGAACTAATGCTCCCAAGAGCAAGCAGATTCCATGACCCCAGTCTCCAAACATCACAGCGAAAAGGAAAGGAAATGTAACAATGGTATAAACAGCTGGATTTGCCTCCTGGTATTTGGCAACACTGTCAAGAAAAACAGCACTGTAAGTGTTTTCTGTTTGGATCAGCATAAGTGCATAACATATGGATATTCATATTCATATACTGTTTCGAGACAAAAATGAAATTTAAATTTGTCTGAAGAGCTGAAGCATTGCTAATTTAGGCATTATGTACAACTACAACCAAAAATCATGGCGTGCATTATGTTGAAAAGTAGAATCTTTTCTATTAAGGTTTTATTTTGCCTATAGAAGCTTTAGGCATATGAAAAATATTTTTGAAATAAGTAAAGGTCTTACTGCAAAAATGAGTGAAGCGTAAAATAAAAAGCAAATTCAATAAGTTTTAATGTGCCACCTAATACATCATCAACAAACATGTCTATTTCAAGTCATGACATTAGCATCATCTCCCCTTTACATCATCATAGGATACAAACTTGAATTATGTTGAAGTAATTTCAGATGGACATGCTGCTATCAGTAGAATCAGCAAAAATGATGGAATAGAACTAAGGCTGTCAACAAACATGTTATCCCCATGACCTAACTGCGTCAACTAAATCAAGACAAGAACATTATGTCCACATCATTTTCTTCAAATAACGAAATGCTACTGCATGTTTAACTTACCCATACGCATCAACAATTTCTTGAAATGCATTTGTGAATCTGTTTGTCCTAAAGTATGTTGGAGGTGACTCCACGGCATCCATCACATGAAATATGATGCCCACTTGTGAACTGCTATCAAATGTCGCACGTTGCAAAGCCTCTTGTATCTAAAATTTTCACTAGTGTGCATGTTAAAGCTCCATATATTCAACTGCTACAAGAAGAATTAAAAGAAATTTACCTTGGTCTTTGCAAATATTGGGCACCAGCCCTCACCCACTAGACACTTCTTTGTAACATCGAAATTCAGCATATTTAAAGTGTCATACACAGCTTTTTGTGTTTTGACCTAGAAAATGGAGTTGGAGCAATTAACTCATTTATCAAAACCACAAGGTGCACTTGCTCCCACCAGACAATAATAAACTACAGTAAAAAGAAATAACTCCAACTAATTATATTCATTCTTTTCTGAAACTGAAAGATTATACAATTATTCTATTCACTCTTAGTCTCTTACCATGTTTATCCATTTTGTAAGGTGATATCCGATAGAGGTCAAAGCTTTATCTCTATGTCGCATGCCAGCATCCAGAGTGGTTTCTAATTCAGACAGCCGAGACAACACCTATAATGAAGAATTTTATCTCATTCAGATATCTTACTCTAGAGAATTCAAGAATGAGCAATCACAAACAATGTATGCGATGTACATTACAGTATGTCTAAACAGATTTTGGGGTTGGGACTTATTGAAGTGCAAATGCGGCAAATCATGCTGAGGTGATTGTGGAATAAATGTGAAGGCAATCAGACATAGCACGAGTGCTAGTAGGGAGATAACAGAACATTGGCCCATTCTTGATATATATTATGGCGTTGAATGTCAATCGACACATAAATTAAGGGCAACTAAAACTTAGCTTGGTTGCATTAGGCAGAAATACCATAAAATTATCCATTTACTACTAACAATTTTTCAACAAATTATGCAAAGATAATCAATACACAAAAGGTCCAATCCTGATGAAACTCCTTTCCATTAGAAACATACTTCTTGAGTTATCTGCCTCCTCTTAGTCGTGTCTTCAGGAACAGGATAGCAATTTGCACTGAATGCCTCACAAATTTTCAGTATTTTCGTTCTCGCCTGCTCACCTGAAAAGAATACTACAAAGACTGTTTTTTCAACCTGCAGAAGCAAAGTTTATGTTAACTATACGATAACCTTTATAATCAGGCTGTTGCCTTTATGCAAGGATCCAACAAACAAATAATAATAACAACAACAGTAATAATGCTATATCCACTTCAATTTGTTTGTCCTGCTTAAATTTTTAGTCCATTTAAAAAAGAACGCCTCTTTCTCTTTTTTTTTTTAGCAAATCTTTTATTCAAACTTTCCACCTATCATGTTTAAGACCATAAGATTGAAGGGCATTTGACATGTCTTTCATTTAAGACCACAAAATTTAGCAGTCTTCTTTACTTTCTTAAACTAAGTGTCAAGTCAAAACAAGACAAAAGAAATTGAAAAGGAGGGAGTAAAATTAAAAATAGATAAAAGCATATAGATAATTATAGAAACCACATTGCATTAGACAGAGGGAGTTAGAGTTTTCACATTCCGAATGGGGAGAAATGCTTCTACTCTTTCCTTATTTATTCTTGACTCATGAGTGAATCTTACGCATTTTAGCATTTTCCTTTATTTAGAACTTCTCTAAGTGAACAAATTCCTTTTGTGCTGACGCATGTTTAGAAAGATGGCAGTGGAAATGTCCAAATAGAAGGGTTCAATCATATTAGAAGTTCTAAAGAAAGAGGATGACCATTTCATTTGACGAAGGATCCAGTATTTCATCATCAGCAACTGCCTGATTGAAAAGCATATTACCCCTTGTAGCACGAAATAGCATTCTTTCAAATTGAAGAACCTTGGACTTGCAGATAATGCCACTAATAAATCTCACTCCAGATTGATTTGACAGTTCTGAACGCATCTCCTGAAGATTGAAAATAACTTTGCTGAAAAAGTTTTAAGGAACTTAATCATCATTGAATTAATGATACAAGTACTCAAAAGAAAAAACTGTCATTTGTGCAGTTACCTGCTCAAGTAATGATGCTGTATCTCCATGGTTATCATTGGAGTATACATTTTCATCCAATTCTATTTCCCGATCAGTTGTATGACTGCTACTTGAAACAAGGAAGCCACTAGCCTGGAGTGATAGTGACCAAAAAAATAAGTATCTCTGAAAGAAATGATTACATTTTAAACCAAAAAGAAAATAACTGTGGTCCTTCAGGTAATTGTGATGAAGAGTTGATCTGAGAAGCTTTGAATGTCAGTTTACAAGTTCAAACTTAGAAGAGAAAATGATAGGTAAGCATAAACAACTACAACATAGCTAGTGTAGTCCCACAAAGTGAAGTCTGGGGAGGGTGGGTAGAGCGTACAAAGACCTTACGCTACCTCAAAGGTCAAGAGATTGTTTCCAATAGACCCTCGTGTATGCGACTCCATTATTGATTACAAAAAAAAAAAAAATCAAAATCTTTGCTCTCTTTAAAGCAGCTTTTTAAGAATTCAAAGTTTCTGACATAAATTAAATGCCTCAAACAACTCAGAATCCACATCATTAATGCAAAATTCACTCTTACCTTGAATACTTGCACATTAACAGAATGACTAGAAATCAAGGTAGAAATGTACCTCCTGCAGTACCATCTTAAATTCTAGCAGCTCATTATATGATTGCCGCAATTTCTCACTATTAGCATTCATTTCAATCAACTCATGTTCATGCTCTGCAAGTTGAATCTGAAATTTATAAGAACCAAATTGTCCATATGAGCTTTTGATGAATTGGAAAAGCTACTGAATAAATCCATAATTGAAAAAGAAAAAGGAGAAACTCATTTATCAGCAAGTAAATTAAAACAAGAAAGAGACCTCTATTTCTTCTAATTCAGTATCAGGTTGGGAATCAGGAAGAGGAGGCAGAAATAGACCGGCTTTGTGTATCTGATCTTTGAAATATCGTAGTTTTCTTGCCATCTCCACGCATCTTTTTACCTACAAACGTCACCCACGATTGTAATTAATAAAAGCAATAACAGATCGATATTACTCATTTCTAGGTCCGATAAAGGCGAGAAAGAGCAATTCTAAGCAGCTCGACATAATTTCACAAAATTATGGACTAAAATTTCAGTAAAAAGAAGTGGTCTTCTCTTTAGCAAAGTTCCAGCAAAAGTTAGCAGAGATAGCAGTTTGTCAACAATACAAGCACATTGAAACTTGTCAACAGTTTAGCTGATTATAGTCACAATTCCACTTTAGTAACAAGCATGTAGAATTTTGAAGATGAATTTACTGTATCCACAGAAATTCGTAGATACCTGGTTTACAAATGTTCTCTGGAAAGGACTCTTTTCGGCATTTAGCTGTACAAAAGAAGGTAGCTAATCAGATCATTTGCTGGATAATGAAAATAAAGCAGCTTAGATGGAGAAAAAAGTCAGGATAGCTAGATCATAAAAATATAATAATATTTAAAAAAGTTTGCCACATCCCCTTGAAGATGACAAACTACTTACAAATATCATACAAAATATTGAAAGGGACAACAACATTATAATAATGAAACACTGCATCTCATCTTCAAGAGTGTGGATAGTTCTCTCTGGCCTTACTCCAACCAAAAAAAAAAAACAGCACGGTAATTTGATGCCGTTGAAACCTCACCTCGATTTACACAAATAACACATTGGATTATTAGAACAACTGTATTAGAAGAATGAAATTATTAGCTTCCCTCAATTTTGATACTCTTTGGCACTTAAAAAGTGATCAGGAAACCAGTCTGGTTCCAATTGATCCTTACTAGATCAATGAATTCATAAACTAACTTCCAAATCCTTCACAACCTAGACTACTAAAACTACAGAATCGTTACTTAGTCAAAAACAACACTTTCCTGTTACATTGCATTCCACATAACCAAAATCACTCTCGAAGACTAAGTTTTCGAGTAAAAATCAAGCCAATTAATCACGCACATATACTGAGTGACACCTCAAATTCAGAAAACCACAATATCAATCCTGAATCAACAATCAAACTTCAAAAACAAAAATTCACAGGTAAAGAGATGAGTACATCACGGAATTGGAGTAGTCCGAGTTGGCCAAGGTAAGTGATGGCACGATGAGCGGACTCGGCAGGAATGATAAGCTGAACGAAAGTCATCTTCTCCGAGCGCATCAGATCCATTAGCGGCATGTTGTCTATGTACTCCATTTTTTTCCGGAAGGTAACAATTCACCTAGTAGACAGAGAGAGATCTATATTCAGATCTACTCTCTGAGAAAGGGTCACCACGCTCTTCTCTCACACTTCTCGCACTGCAACTGCAAATTTAGTTAAACTGCGCTTTCGTTAACAGTGGGCAAAGGTAACTGCCATGGAAATGAATTTGGTCGACATCTCGCATATTTCGCACTTTTTCCTACTTTACTTTTCATTGGGATAAAGATAAAAAGATATATACGCATAAAATTCTAGTGCGCCTGACTTTAAAGTAATTAAAATACACGCTGACTTTTAATGTTCATTATGAATGTATCGTCTAAAATAATTTGAAAAGGAATTATAAAATTGCCAAATCGAGTTTATGTTTTTTTTAGGAACACCATTATAAAAAGAAAATTAGACTAAAATTTTTTTATTAATAAATATATTATAAAAAAAAGTGAAATTTAGATAAACTATTTTTCTCCTATAAAGACAAATTATTATTTTTTGTAAGACTCTCAATGAAGTGACACTCACAAAGCACTTTAAAAAAATAATAATATGAGGTGTAGCAAATAATAGAGTAAGCGTAATAATTATAAAATATATTAATATGACAGATAAAGCACAACAAATATCATATAGCAATAATAATTGAAGAATAAGAAACATAGGAATAATACTTATATCAACTAACTATGAAACGTACTAAGCGAGAAAGCAAGTCAATTATATCTTTTTCTATCTTTTTAATTTGTGATCTTCATGTCTTCTTATATTATCATGTTTGGAAATTTTGATGTGATAGAACCTTTCAAACTAAAAGAAAAAGAAAAAAAGTTTAGGGATGGACCAAAACTACAATATATCATAAATTTAATGGACTATTAATGCTTTGTGTATCATATAGGACTATTAATGCGTTGTGTGGAGAATAATGATGACGTTGAAGTCTAAATGGAAAGATTAGGGACTATTTTAAGCTTTTTCTCATGATATGTCCCCAAGTCTCACTCCTTATTCTTCTTTTCCGTTTCTTCCTCCGATTCGAGTAAAACCCTCCCTCGCTTCACTCCGCCAGCAACTCTTGCCGTGTCTTCAGCCGCAAAGTTCTGTAAGTTTCTCGGGTTCCACCAAGTTAGTTTTTACATTTTCTTTAATTTTCTGGAAGAAGTAAAAGTACTGATGGAAAATACTTTCTTCCTTGCAAATTACTAACTTTGTCCCAAAACTTACTGTCTCAGGCCATTTGTATTGTGAAGAATTTGTAAAAACCTCTGTATCTGTTAGCAGAGCTAGTGAAATTGAAATATAAAATAAAATAATGTGTGGAGTAATTCACTCTTGGCTGTAAAATTTCAGTAATTCACTAACTTCAGTACATAATTTGTATAGAGTATTTTCATGAAATGTGATGCTAAAAGGTGGTCTCCATGTCATCTAGTTATTATCCGAGCTTCCATTCATGGCTTGATTTGTTGTCCAACAGTTCTGTTATGCTGAAATTATGCTTGTGTATTTGCTGAATTTTTCAGACTTTATGTTAAAAACGATTTGCTTCTACCTTGTGCTTTGGGAACTGTCTTCAGAGAACTAATTGGAAACACACAGGAGTAATTCTTATATCAAGCTCTGTTAATTAGGTAGTTAACTATGTGTCATTTCAAACTAGTTAAGGTTGGACATAACAATCTTTATGTAGTTATACTATTTTATGGAAAGATTCCTCTTTTATCCGGATGTTGATTGGCTAAACATATTAGGCCCCTATTAGACTGCCAAATTGTTACTGGGTGATGTGAGAATGTCCTTACAACTCTGTCTGACGTCTGAACTGATATGTGTGTGTGATCACACCAGTTGGAAAAAATATTTGTTTATGTTACTTTTGTAATTGTGTAGATTCATCTGTACATAAGAATGTACTATAAGCTGCATGTATCTTAGCCGAGCAACTCAGAGATGAATCTAGACATGTATCTAAGGTTGGGAACTTGAAAGATTAAGATTCTGAATTAAGAAGACCCAAAGGAATTACTGTGATTACAATGCAAACATAGAATTAGAAAATATTCCATGTTACTGATGTTTAAGGATAAGTTGATTATGTGAATCTCTATCAGGTCAATTATACCGCTTCCGTTACTAAAGTTAGATTATCAATTGTTTTCTGTTATGGCAGGATAAAAATCTAATGATTCTTGTCATTGGCCTGAAAAACCTCCTTTATTATTTTGCCATTAATAGTCTGTTAATATCTTCTTATAAGTCCATAAATTTCAGACTACAAATTTGTCAAGTAGATAACATTATTATTGTGTTACAAAACGGGTGATGGCAGTGCGTCATGTCCTGTTTAAGTTTTTGAAGGTTAAGTTACAAATCTGATAACTGAAAAAACAGATAGACCAACAGCAACAACAAACCCAGTGTAGTACCACAAAGTGGAAAAGCAAGTAGCCAATACAAATAATTTTCAACCGAGTTACAGAAGGAACTTTTTTTCCTTTTGCTTTCTGTATGGGAAAGAAGAACAAATCAACTATAAGCAAAATAAGAATTAAGATATTTTCACAAGGTTGGGTTGAGGTTTTGACAGTACTTCCTCTTTCCCATTTTCTTCATATATTGACCAACCATTTCTTCATGTCTTTCTTGTTTTATTGTAATTTCGAAGTTTAAAACCTTAATTCTCACTGAACAGCAGGATACTAGGGTCATGCTTTTTATTTGAATATGAGATTTCCTTGCATTCCTATGATTGGATAATCCCTTGTTGATAAGGCTATTGCTAAGACATCTGATTTCTATAGAATGGCTGCTGCCAATGGCTCAAGTGACTTGTATTCAGAGATGGAGGTGGACGCATTTAGACGTCTTTTCCCTCTGCGCTATCATGAGCAGCATCTTCTCAAATCGGTCCGACCTGATGCTCGAAAGCTTGGAAGTGCTAGAGATACAACACTTGCACTTGGTTTGTCGAATCATCTTTTCAACTTATTAGTTGTTATTATATTATCTTTTCTCAGGATTTGTCCAAATATACATGTCTATTATCACTGCAGGTGCCGTGGCCTCTGCTGAGGGATCAGCACTGGCAAAGATTGGCTCCACTGTAAGTGTATCCTATGTATGAATTGCTTCTTTAATGTACAGGAGCTTCCATTTTTCACTTGAATTTCTTCTGAGTTGATTGATCATCTTGAATCATTCACAGACGATGCTGGCCGCCATCAAAATGGAAATCATGACACCAACTGTTGAATGTCCAGATGAGGGATCCATAGGTAAAAGGTCTCTCATCTCTCAGCTCTTATTATCCTATTACCCATATAGTTTCTGCTTATGTATATGATTATATTGTGATTGCAGCTATCGAATTTCACATGCCTCCCATTTGTTCTCCCCTTGTACGGCCTGGTCGGCCTGCAGAGGCAGCATCAGTAATTTCTAAGCAGCTGTCAGACACTATCTTGAGGTAAGTAGTAATAGCTTGCAGGTGCCCAAAACTCGGACTCTAAATATCTTTTTTTTTTAAATAATCTGAATTTGGAGTCTAAGAGCCTGTTTGGATTGGCTTTTGGCTTATTTTTGTTATTTTGGCTTTAAAGTGCTTATAAGCACTTTTTAACTTTACCCAAACACTTCAAAACTGCTTAAAAGTTATTTTGGCTTAAAAACACCTAAAATAAGTCTATCCAAACGGGCACTAAATATTCGTCATCATCTATTTCATTATGTTAGGTATTTTAAAATTGACCATGCCTTTTGGTAATTACTGATTTGGTTCTATAATTTTTGAGTGTCTGGTAATCTAATACAACAAGTCAACAAC
Source organism: Solanum peruvianum (assembly GCA_027705065.1). NCBI lineage: Eukaryota > Viridiplantae > Streptophyta > Magnoliopsida > Solanales > Solanaceae > Solanum > Solanum peruvianum. The sequence continues at coordinate 48,784,543 of JAKWJD010001760.1, read as the reverse complement.
ACAAGTTTTTTTGTTCAAGGTTCAACTAGACCCACTTATGATCTGCAGCAAACATAATAATCTGATCGGGAAAATCCTCCTGCTTCAAGCATCTTGGCCGTGTTTCTAGTCTTCGAAGGGGTTATTACTTATTGTTAACAAATTGTAGTAGCTAGATCAAGACCTAATTCTGAAAATGAATTAAATTGTTGATTGTGTCATAAAGACCCTTATGTCTACGCTCAATGTCCTCCGGAGGAATATGTGCATCTAAAAGATCTTTCATACTGTGCCAAACAATATTACCAGACAACCAGAAGCAGCTGCTTCTGGACAAACTTTATGTCACAACTTACAAGGGAGAATATTCTTCTTCTTCTTTCTCCCGTGAGAATAAATTTTGCATGTCCCTTTGGGGACATCCGATAAAATAATATTTGCATGAATCCTTGTTCTTCCCAGAAATTCTTGGAACTTAATCATCATTCAATCAACCCTCCCTAGACCCCATTTGTGAGATTACACTGGGTATGTTGTTGTTAATCATCATTCGATTAACCATGCTTCAGTCTCACACTAGTTGGTAGTCTGCCATATGAATGATCTGTCTCCATTTGCTCTGTTTGGAACTTAATCATATCTGTTAATGCTGCTCCTACAAAAAGCTTTATACCAAGAAGTATCTCTGGTTGTGGATCAAGTCTAACTTTTCTCTGTTTTTCTTAAAAAGTAGAAGTAAGAAAGAATTACTTCGATTGTTATCTTCATGGCTTTGTTTACCCTTCCTATTTTAGGTCTTTCCTCTTGGCACATCTTCTTAATATTTTTTTTTCTTCACTTTCTGTTAAGTATGCCTGTACAATCTCCTTAATAAGCAATTGAAATGTTTGCAGTTCTGGCATGATTGACTTGAAAGAGTTGTGCTTGGTTGGAGGAAAAGCTGCATGGATGGCCTACCTGGTAAGTACTAACGAATGTGAAGATCTTGTTTTCTTGCTTTTTCCCCTTGTCTGTAGAAGAAGGAAAAGTTTATTCCTTAATTTTACGTTAATTGAAGAGTTAAGTCTTTAGAATAAGAAACAGTGGAAATTTTTGGCGTATCTAGGTTACCATTTTCAAGTATGTCACCCCGTAAGACCCGTCCCTCAACATGTACATTTGGACTAGTTTTTCACTTATTCATTGTTGGTCTTTGAATCTTCTCCTCTATTTCTTCATTTTATGCTAATACAAACACTTTTAGACCATAGGCGTACTTGTTGGTATTAATTCCTATGGCATATGATTAATACAGGACATATACTGTTTGGATGCTGACGGATCTCTGTTTGACGCTGCATTACTATCTGCAGTTGCTGCCTTTTCGCATTGTAAGTTTGCTATTGCTTGGATTTTCTTGAGTATTCCTGTAGTCATTACTTGTCCCATGAGAGACAACAATATTGTACTTTATATTCAGTCTTATTTTGAGATTGGAAAAGGACGACATGTTAAAACAAAATTTTTGAAAGGTTTTCGATATCAAAGTTGAAAAAGGGTAAGAAAGAAGATGTTTTAGTGATTACAAAAATATTTATTATACCAAACAGGCGCCGGTAAAAAGAGGAACAGCTGTCTGCGCAAGCTCTTAGAGCAATTAGCAATATGTTCAAGGAGCAAGTATCTGCAAGAATCTCGCCTGCATATGTCATGTAATAAACCTTAGGGGAAGGCCAGTCTTGAGGAAAATAAAAAGAGAGGGGACGAACTGTTCTTAGTTTAAGCAATAGGTCAAAATAGCAATCTTCTGCACTTAGTTATGGTTTGTTAAAAGGAATATCATGCAATAAAATTATGAAGTCATTATTGAGAAAGAGATGAAGGAATGAAGAAGAGTGCACATATTAGGTGCAGTGATTTTATTTTAAATTTTCTTAAGGTTGCAACCATCCCTGAAGGTTAATAGCTCTTTTTTTGCTATGTGGGAAGTGTGTTTTCTTCTGAAGTGTTCAATATTATATGCACTGAGTTCTTTATAGCTGTACGTATCATTCCGGGAAAGTTGATTATTATATGGATGGAATTTTACATAGGAAATGATTTTTTTTGCAGTGAACATTCCAGTAGTGTCTTTGAATGAAGATGGGCGAATAGTTCTTGTCTCTGAGGACAATATCCAGTTGAAACTGGAGAAGCAACCTGTCAATACAGAGAAAAGAAAACTAAAATTGAACTCTCCACCATTCTCCTTAACGTGCTTACTTCACAAGAACTACATCCTAGCAGATCCTACAGCAGAGGAAGAATCTATAATGGAAACGGCTGTAACTGTGGTATTGGATTCGTCCTACCAGCTTGTTTCACTTTATAAACCAGGGGGACCAGTTCATGCCCATACATCAGTCATCCAGGTTAGTTTGCATCGTAATCCTAATGCTTAACTAAACCGACAAGAAGGTTTATTTTTCTTTTCTTTTCTTTATAAGGCACATGTTATATTTATCTTAGATAGTAGCTAAAGGAGGTCACTAGTTATCGGGAAACTTATTTAAGGGGACATTAAGATTTCCAATTTGGGCATGTTTTGTAACTGTCTTCCCTCCCCTCTATTGAGAAAAGAACAATATAGAAATACCCAGGCGTGCTGTTTTTGGATGCCTAGTTTTGGTTCAGGTTTGTATTAAAAGTTATATGTTATCCAAGTTGACCCTTGAGAAACTTAATCGAGATAAATTTTTCTGTTTAATATGTTTTATATTGCTATGATAATTATAAATAAGATTTTACAATCAGTGTTGTTTTGTAGTTAAACAAATCGTAAACAAAACAAGGAAATTAAAATTTCCCAAACCTGTTTCTAAACTCACTTTTCTTGAGACGAGGATCTTTCGAAACAGCTTCTCTACCCCCAAGGTAGGGGTAAGGTCTGCGTACACCCACCCTTCTGAGATCCTACTTGTGTGATCTCACTGGGTATGTTGTTGTTTGTATTAAAATAATGTTATTTTCTACCGTCATATTCATTTTTATAGACACATTTGTCAACTTACATTCCATTCCCTACTGATCTGCAGTGGTTCCTACAATAATCCTGTTAATAGTTCATTAATTTCTCTTCAGGATTGTGTCGCACTGGCAAAACGCAGAGTGAAAGAACTTCAGAGCGTCTTAAATGAAGCTATTTCTGATATGGAGGTTGAGTGAAGTAGATTTTCCTTACACCATACTTAATATTCAGCAGACAGCTGGTTTCATCTTTAGGATTAAGTTCCTGGACAGTAGAACTAGTGTACTTTTTCGGGTAAATGCCTTAGTAAGGTAGCTCTGGTAGCCATTGCTTGCAAATTCAATTCTGCTTAGCCATTGATTCTCAGTGGGAAATGCAGTATTTGTTAGTTCTCTTAGTTGTTTCATTTCGATCATTAGCCGCAAGTGCGAAAGTTATTTCCTGTTGAGTAATAGTGATGACAAATAGGCCGATTAGATCGGATTTGGGTAGATTGATATATGATTTATGTGATCTACTTTTTTTTTTCAAATTTCTATATTAAGTGATAATTTAAATGATTACGCTCACAAAAATTTTTATCATTCGTTTTAAATCCTAAGTTTTTTTAATTTTTTTTTTAAATCTTTTTTAAACTTTATCTCAAACGGAGATAATAATATTAGTGTTATTCTTTGCTTGAAGAGGTAGAAGTATTAGTGGGGTCCTGTATCCACTAAGGTGCAGGTGATGATGGATGATATGGTTGTTCCTTGAAACTGAAATATTCGTAAGATAGGCATGCCGCGTGTTCATACTCCAAAATTGTCTGCTGGGCCCCTTTTCTCCACCAACTAAAAGCCCACTCATCCATGTTTGTCTCTTTTCCCACCTCTCTTTTTAATTTTTTAGGAAATACTTAATAATATTTATATTTATATAATATATCCGTTACTCACACATTCCTCCATTCATCTTTACGTCCACTATATTTAAAAATAATAATATTTTTACTTATAACATATTGTTTCCGTGTTGATTATTCAATGTTATATCATTTCATGAGACCTATGAGTTATGACTATATATAAATGATTATATTAATTATTATTTCTTAAAAGCCGTGTAATGCTTAAAGTAGACAAATATAAATAAATCGAAGAATATATACTTTTAGTTTGACGATATAAAATTTTCGATTTTCTAAAACTTCATGTTAGAAAATACAGTTAGCTGAATCAAACTCATTTTTGGGATTCACATAGCTAGCTGAATCTAAATCGCTTGAGATTAAATTGTGTTTTGTTGTGGTTGTTATTTCAGATTCATGATAATTAGCTCAACAAATGAATGAGCGGAGTTATAAAAAAAATTAAATGACAAATATTTTGCATCTAGAATAAAACAGTTTATCTAGGACTACGAATCGCATTGATTCATTTGACAATTTATTTAGGTTGTAAAATGATAAGTAATCATTATACAAAACAGTTCTAGTTGTAAAATGATAACTAATCATTATATAAAACAATTTTAATTGTAAAATGGTAAAGTCATCCGAGAAAAAATAATCTAATACAAGTGAGGCCAAAGCTGGACAACTTACTAATCACTAGTTATTAGTCAAACAAATGTCACACAAACGGCTAACAATGTCATTTTTTTATTTAAAGTATATACTAACTTGTTTTACGATGAAGCATAGCATGTGACACAAAATAAAAAAAGGTAAGCATACAATCAATTAACTTTAATGATAAATTACCACCTTAAATATTACAGAAATTTATTTACAAAATATATATTATATATATAATATGTTTCATATTTTGCGTTAGTTAATAAGCTAGTCTTTCGAATAGTATACTCTGAAATTATTTCACTGGACATAAAAAGTCATAGAGACCTAGCTGAACGCTAGATTTGTCTTATAATACAAATGGTTGGTGCAACTTAACTTCCGTGTGAACTAAAATGATTATACTTGTCCTTGTTATGTTTTTTTCTTTTTTGGCATATGTGAGATCATATTATTAAATCATACTTGCTTCAGATTAGTATGTTTTACTTTAATGTAATAAAAAAAATAATTATTTAATTAAGTAATCAATCAATTAAAGTTGATATGATTGTGTAGTTGGAAGGAAGGGGCACTTGTAAAATTTCTTGGGATCTAATTGGCTTTGTCTTTGCCTAATCAATATTCTTCTTACCTAAGGTTGGGATAAATGTGAATACTTCGAGTTGAAGGAATTAATCCACCGGAAATTGCTCCTTCATTCAACTAACTTGACTGCATAAATCACTCAATAAAAAAACTAATAATCACGTTTAATTAAACTAATAGATGTATAACATATATTTAATTTTAAGGGTAAAATATTTTCATGGAAACAAAACTTCGAAGTTATTCACTATTAAATGATGAAATTGTTTTTCCTTTTTTAGTTAAATATATCAGATTTGAATTATGAAGGATATATCGACTACTCCACGAAGATAATCCAGTACTAGGAATTTTTTTTTTACTCTATTTATGCAAGGATTATTAAAGTAACTAAACAGGCCAACAGCTGCATAATCTAGGACCACAGAGTTAAATTAAGCTAGCAGCTAGTAGGACTAATTTATTCCAATAATTAGTGTGCTTAAGCTTATCTAATTAGTCTAATATTTTAAAAGGTAAAGCAACTCATTTCAGTGTTTTAAAAGATTCGAGACAATCATATGAGACTTGATTTTGTAAGATTAACCCATTAATTATCTGTACGTCTTAATGAACGCACATTGCGCATGTTTAAATATTATGTACGTACACGCAATATTGTTAAGCTTACGCCATCAAAGATTGTGGTAACTAAAAATCTTAAATTCAAATCCGAATACAATATCATATTTGGTAGGGGTAATATTTTATCATAAAAAAAATTTTCAGCATTAATATAAATTAATCAGACTCGAAAACGATTATAATGCTCTTATAAAATAAAAAGAAATGTTATGCTTACGTTTAATAAGGCATTTCTGGGAACTGAAAAAGTGAATAGAAACGTTTCCCGATGAGCACGAAGCACAAGGCAAATCTTGTGTATAATTTCCTCATCTCATTAGAACGTTCTCTTCAATCTGAACAAAATTATTTCCTTCATCACTACTTCTACCATTATAAGTAGTGAAAGCCCCAGACGCATGCACATTCTTTTATTCCTTAAATTATTAATTTATTTATTCAATTTTAACGCGACCTATATTTTTAGAAATAATTATTAATTTATAATTTTAAAGTAAAAATATATAATTTTGTAATATTAAACATGTCATGTAGATAATAAAAAAATATTATTATAGCATTAGTGATAGTAGTACTCGCAAAGCGTAGTTGCATCATAATAAAAAGAGAGAAGTATTGAAAACATTCATAAATTTGATATTTTTTATTAATTTCATTTTCTAACTATCAACAGTCTTAAAAATACTCATCGATTTGACTAACTCAACTTAAATGCATTATCCATCTATCATATATCATAGTAAATGACCGCAAACTCTCGAAGAAATGCATGACTCTTAATAAGAAATTGAAAGAATTATTAAAAACATATATACACCACTAAATATGAAGAAAATTCGAGAGTGTATAGCAAGATTATAAATATATTTAGATTTATTAATTAAGTAGAAGAATATTTTTAAGACAGTCAAAAAAATAAAACTAATAAAACACCGAATTTCACTTTTTTTTTATACATGAAGGCTCTGTTTTTTATACATTCCACAACAGTTCTCCCCTCTACTTTCACTTTTTTTTGAGTCAGTTGGTGTTTTATTTGAATGAAGCCAAAATTTTGACCAGTCAACTAACTTGACTGATCCCCATGTCATATTCAATTCTTCATCATAAAACATCCTGTCCCACATGTGCCTACCACTAAAGAGGAATGGTTTAATTCTAAACAAAATAATATTTTTGTTATATTATATCGATGCATCATAGATATTATTGGTTCTAAATTGTGATGATTACAAAAACTTTTAATTTCTTCTTTTTTACTTTGTTCACTATATTTAATCATATTTGTTTAGTTTAAAAAATAAACATTATTTTTTATTTTGTTTTTATTATTAAACACTGTTGAATATTTGAAATATTTCTCAAAATATCAAATTATATATATTCAAAGTATTATAATATTTTTATTATTTATTATTTCTTAAGATATGTGTTAAGTTAATAATAGATAACACATGTTTTTGAATTATTTTAGCTTCGAGCTATTCAAGTTTAATTAATTAACAAACAAAATTGATTGCTTTCTCCAAGTCACTTCTATTAATCCAAACAAATAAACATATATGTAGAAATTAATTAGTTATTCTTGATAAAACAGGAATAACTTAGTTAAATAGGGAGTACCTTTTATGATAATGCTATTAAATGATATTATTATTTTGTGCGATAAAGATATACAAGTAGTTTTTTTCTAAGGGAAAGTGGAGTAGTATTTTTAAAAATAGATGCAAAATATATACAAAAATTGGGAGGGAGTATGAATATTTTGAAATGAACAAGGAAGGGAAAAAAAAATAAAAATTAGTTCATAGGATCCGAAGATAATCAATGAGTGGTAGGATCAATGATTGATTGATAGTTTTTTTTTTCTATGAAATGATTATTCATTGTAAATGCTGTTACTGACAGATGATGACACCTTAGAATATTATTATTTCTATGTTCCTCTTCTGTTACTCACAACTAACAAATTTAAAAATATATTTATTCGGTGTTTCCTTTTGTTTTTTCACAATATATCATTATCGAGTATTTTCATTAAGAGATCATGAGGAAGATACAATAACAACAATTGCTCATTAATTTTATTCTTATGAACATAATATTTTGATTTGTTTATCTTATTTTTTTGGTCCATCATATTATTTTTAATTCTAAACTTTCTTATATAATATTTTGATATAAATCTTTTAGTTTAAAATATAAAATTCAAAATTATTTTATTAATTGGGAAAAAAACAATCTTGAAGAAAAAGAATTGTGTTGTACTCATATGTCAGAAAGTTATGATTTTAGGTGGACAAGTGTTAGATTCTCTATGTTTGTTTTCACATGAGTATATTTCTTCAAGCACAAATTAGCTCACACCTATGTAGCTCTAGTACCACTGTCTCATCACACATGTCAGTTATATAACGTAAACTTTGTGTTTAAACAATCAACGTATACGGATTCGGATGAATTTAGTAATTTTTATTTAAATAAATTTATATTTATATTTGAAAATTTATTAAATATGTATCAATATCTCAAACTAACTAATCTTCAAAATTAGGACTTTCCATGGTGATGAAAACTAATTAGGGATGATAAAGACAAGTGACATACAAGCAATAGTACTTTGGGTTAAGCATGCAAAATAAAGATGTATACTGATCCAAGTGACCACTTTACCCTCTTTGTATCATCACTTGTCCATTTCAATTATAGCCTTTAACTTATAGCCACTCAACATATATATAGCCACGGCTTCTGTTGTTGTTGGGTCCAAATATATATATATTAAAATATGCACCCAACATCAAAATATTCTTAAGATTATTTTCATTTCTTATTTGAGACCAAAACTCTATATCATTTTTTTTTGTAGGGATATTGGAGCCAAGATATTTAATTTGTACATGAAAATGAAAATCAAAAGAAAATTTTAATATAAAAACAAAGTGCACCTCAATTATTATGTTTTTTATTTTATTTTAATAAAGTTCAAGTATAACCAAAATGACATGAGCAGGTATAGGACAAGGTGAGCTTACATAATGGGACAAAGAATGAGATCTCTACATCAATCATATGCTCATTTATTTTTTCTTTATTTATATAATTCTTGTAATATATAATTTCTGAGTACAACTTCTTTAGACATCATATTTTTTACACATATAAATTAATTAACATATATTATGATTTTAATTTGCCATTGAATACCCTTTGACCATAGATATGATTTCAGATATTTAAGATTAATACAAATAAGTATATTTTTTTTAATCAATTTAGTTCATCATTTCAACTTTTAACTTTGTAATAGAAAACTTAAAATTTTAAAATAAATTTGAAAAGTAATACATGAAAAATATCCTGAAATTATAGCAAAACACCTAGGTAAATCTAAATACTTTACTATCGATTTAGATGAACTCATTAACTTTTCTCGAAATCCTAAAAATTTTAGTAAATACTTGCACATTTTGTTTATTATGAATTTAGTTATTATTATATTATATATTTATGTAACTTATAATAAAAGGAAGAAGATAGGAAATTAGAATGATAGAATTAGGTAACTTGAAGCAAGAAGGGACCCATTGTGGGCATATACAGTTAGATTTTCCACTCTCTGTGTCCTAAATATAACAGACCTAAGCCTTACACGTATTTCCTTATCTTATTTCTCAAAATTTTGCTTTATTTTTCTCTCTCACACACAAAATAAGACATTGTACTTAAGCAACAACACCCCCCACCCCACCCCCACCTCTACTTTCTCTACATTTATATATATATATATATGTTGAGTTTGAGAAAGAGGCACTCACAAGTTGATCTCTCTTGGCTTTTTCATTATTTCTACTACTTTTCTTAGCAAAATTCAAATTTCCCTTGTGCTTATTATTCAAGAGATCAATTAAGTACCAAAAAAAATAATATCAAGCTATCTTGGAGGAGGATTAAGTTTTAATTAAGCTCTAAGTTTTGTGTTGTTTCTAGCTGTACTTAGTGATGGATCCCTCTAGTGCACAGCATCAGCATCATCAGGTAAATTAATGAAGTTGTATTAGTAGTAGTAATGATGGTTTAATTTCTTTAGTTGTTATGTCAATTAATTTTCTTGGAGCTCTTTTGATTAAATTTCTTTCTTATGTGTTATTTTTTCATTTTCTAGTTCCTTTCACTGAGATTTTTTTTTAAAAAAAATATTCTAACAATCTTGATATGGATGAGTCTTTTACCCCAAAAAAGAGTTTATTCTATGAATTGAAATACCCCCCAAAAAAGACCTACTTTATGTTCTTTACTCCTAAGGAGAGTAGTCTATACTCTTAATATTTTTGCTAATTTTTGTAAATTTCTTTTCTTTTACGACTGTTGCTATAATATAGCCTAAGAACAAATTAATTAAATGGATGCTAGCTGACCTTTACAAATTTAAAGTCACTCATCTCTTTAAGAAAATTATGTTGCTTTTCAAGTTAAAGATTTGATTTTTGAATGTAAAAGTAAGGCATCCATACATCAATTATAACAATAAAGTTGTTTCTTTTCTTCGCTAATTAGAACAACATATCCAGTTTAATCTCATAAGTTGACTCTTGGAGGTAAATAAGATGTTTGGTTATTAAGATGCAAGGCATATATATGAAGCAAAAATATATTGCTAATAGTTCTTAACAATGTTTTTTTTTTGTGTGTGTGATATTTATAGTTTAATTTTTTTGTTTAGGAATTGTCTTCTCAAACCCTAGAAAGCATGTTGGTGAGTACAAAGCCACAACAACAAGATCCAAAGAAGCCAAAGCCACCAGAGCAAGCAATAAATTGTCCAAGATGTGACTCTTCCAACACAAAGTTTTGCTACTACAACAACTATAGTCTCTCTCAACCAAGATACTTTTGCAAATCATGTAGAAGATATTGGACCAAAGGAGGAACATTAAGAAATGTTCCAGTAGGAGGAGGCTGTAGGAAGAACAAAAGGTCATCATCATCAAGAAGTAGTAGTATTAGTAGCCAAGATCAACATTCCATTATCAACACTCCTAATAATCCATTTCCCTATGATTCTACTGATTTGACCTTAGCATTTGCTAGGCTCCAAAAACAAGGAAATGGGCAATTGGGGTTTGAGAACCATGGTAATATTTCAATGATGTGCAATGAAAATCCAAGTGGAATATTTCTTGATGCACTTAGGGGTAATACTGGATTTCTTGAGAATAATAATCCAATGAATGGATTAATTCATCAACAAAATTTGTACTATGGTGTTGGGAATATTATTAATGGGGATATTGGATTACATAATGTGGAAAATGGTGGATTAGGGGTGAATAACAATGATCAAGAAATGGGATTAATGCATAATTATGATCAAGAAATAAGCAGTGGTGTAACAACATCTACAACAATGACCACAGTTAAACAAGAGATGTGCAACATGGCTAAAGATCAAGGTGATCACAACAGAGTTTTGTGGGGATTTCCATGGCAAATTAATGGAGAAGGAATTAATATGGCTGATTTTGATTCAACTAGAAGAATGTGGAATGGAGTTGGTGGATCTTCTTGGCATGGACTTCTCAATAGCCCTCTCATGTAGATGTTAGTATACTGGCTCTGGCTCTGATTAATTTAAATTCATGTCAAACAGGATCCAGTGATTAATATGAATCACACCGAGTAAGATCCATTTAAAAAACGTTTTTTATTAGGGATTTTTCTATTTTCTGGGTCGAAGTTTGCTAAGCGGAAAAAAAAGAAGAATTTTGTTCTTAGATTAGAGTTGGAAGGTTAACTTAATTATCATGAGTTGTGTAAAAGAGATTTGGTTCACTTGAATCATCTCTCTCTCTCTCATTTTTTATTTTTTTTTAGATGTCTTTTTTAGGTGTCTTCTTTGTGGATTGACAAACTAATTAATGAAAGTTGATTTATTTTTCTTCAATCTATTTGTACTGACAGACATCCAGTGAATATGTAGAATTTTGTTGGTTTATTTAAGGAAAATGACTTTGGTTGATAGAATCAGACATGGATATTTCGAGTTAATACCTCAGATGGTCACTCAACTTTGCACTATTCTCTCAGAAAGTCACTCAACTTTCAATTTTCCCTCAAAAGTCACTCAACTATGCGCTCTTCTCTCAGAAAGTCACTCAACTTTCAATTTTCCCTCAAAAGTCACTCAACTATCCACGCTTTCCTCAGAAAGTCACTCAACTATTCACTCTTTCCTCAGAAAGTCACTCAATCTATTAAATTATTTTTAATTAAAATTTATTGATATTAATTATTTATATAACAAACTAAAAATTTTAAAAAATAAATTAAATCATTTAGTGATCCACCCACCTAACCCGTCCCATTAAAAAATATGATATGACCCATTTTATTTTATCTTTAATCCTAAATTAATCCATCTCTTTAACCTTGAATTAGGATTAGATTAATTTAGGATTAAAGATAAAATAAAATGGGTCATATCATATTTTTTAATGGGTAGGGTTAGGTGGGTGGATCACTAAATGATTTAATTTATTTTTTAAAATTTTTGGTTTGTTATATAAATAATTAATATCAATAAATTAATCCCTCCCTTTAACCTTGAATTAGGATTAGATTAATTTAGGATTAAAGATAAAATAAAATGGGTCATATCATATTTTTTAATGGGTCGGGTTAGGTGGGTGGATCACTAAATGATTTAATTTATTTTTTAAAATTTTTGGTTTGTGATATAAATAATTAATATCAATAAATTTTAATTAAAAATAATTTAATAGATTGAGTGACTTTCTGAGGAAAGAGTGGATAGTTGAGTGACTTTCTGAGGAAAGAGTGGATAGTTGAGTAACTTTTGAGGGAAAATTGAAAGTTGAGTGACTTTCTGAGAGAAGAGTGCATAGTTGAGTGACTTTTGAGGAAAAATTGAAAGTTGAGTGACTTTCTGAGAGAATAGTGCAAAGTTGAGTGACCATCTGAGGTATTAACTCTGGATATTTCATAGATGACTAACAAAAGTTTGAATTCTTTCATAATGGTGATTGGTGGGCTACAATATTATTTTGTATGCACATGATGTTAGATTATTTTATTAATTAAAAAATGTGTAGCCTGTTTTCAAGATATGTTATCATGATTGTTTCTTATTTTTAGGTCGATCTCATCTGATTGTTTCTTTATAATCAAAACATTACTATTTGATTAATCTGTTTATTTTTACTTACTTAATATATTTAAAACAGATTTTCATTCCTATTAGTCCATTTTATCATATTAAGATCAAAATAAGTCGTTTCAAATTATTCATCAAGTCTACTATTCTAAAGTCTAGTTTTATTTTTATTATTATTATTATCTCTTCTAAGGCCCTTTTACCTTTTTACTTTATTTATGATTTGCATTCATAATTTTAGGGTGGATTAATTAAATAATAATGAGATTTGCTGGATTATTCTCTTCTTTTTAAGCAAAAACAATGGAATTTTAATGAAGCATGAGCACCAATCTCGGGGTAGATTTTCATATTTTAGATCTCTCTTTGCCTAACCAAATCCACACTCAGATTTCAGCCTGACAAAGATCATAATATATTAATATTGTCGAAATTCTAAAACGACCAAGATTTTGCGGCCAAATTTAATATATAATCGGTCAAGAATTATTTCCTATGTGATATTTATTTATTTGGTGCTTTCATCAAATAAATAAATATATTAAAGATGATACGTGTTTATATAAATAATATATTAGGAATGATAGGTGTTTATATTCGTAGGTGAAGTCTGATGAAGAGTTTGATGGTTCTAAATTTTGTTAATAGTTATCAATTACTTTTGTTTAAGGATTCACAAATTAATATACACATATATATTAAGTTAAACTTTTAGTACGTGATCTACGAAAAAACTACTAAATTCGTTCGGATCCATGAGCCCCTAACTAGTTCGTCTCTGTTTATATTTACACTTCAATCACCTATTAATCTTGATTAATTAATATATTTTCTATCGCTGAGCCTAAATTTTTAAATCATGATAAATTTAATTAATTTGCCGTAAATAAAATTAAAGTATAGTAAATTGACATTATGTAGCGATCTCATTGTGGATCTGGGACCCCAAACATAGGTCTATTTTTATATAAATCACACCAAATTAAATCTTGCAATATCTTTTTTCTTTTCGACGTACAATATTTGACGATGTCAATATCCAAAAAATAGTACAAATAAATATAATTCTTATAAATGTCAATTTCCATGTTGATAGCATAATATTCCAGCTGTTGTTGCAGTATTTCTTCTTTTCTTTTTTTCATAATTTCCACGTGCATATATGTAATTTTGATTTTAGAGACGCAAAAAATTAAAAGGCATTCGTCAAACCTAGGAAAGACAGTCGTATATTATCTCTTGATAGAATGTAATTGAATTCTGACCAAATTCATTGCTTCTAATATTTATTACTCCCTTCATCTTATACGTTATTTATTTTTATAAATAATTGGATCATTTTACAAGATTTATACATAAGTTATCATACTTTATTCATTATATTTTAATAGAATAGTTGATTAATAAATATGACTTAAGAAAATATTAAATATAACTAAAAGATAAAATTATATTAATTTTTAATATAAATATAAAGCAAAAATAATGATAGATAAAATAAAACGGATAAAATATTTATTAGACAGAGACCGTTCAGCTGCTGATTTATGATGTAGTAGGAAGAAAACATATTCCAGCAAACCACCGTCCAGTTGAATTCTGATCCAAACAATGTTGCAATCTCGAACACTAATAAATTAATTAATTTGGTGAAATGTCATTTCACATCACTCGTTGAATGTGGAGTTTATTCTGGGATGTGGTACACACAATATATGAGTTAAATAACTGGTCATTAAAAATCAATAATAATATACACAGTAAAATTTAACAAAGTGAAGTTTGGGAAGGACGGATTGAGGTAGAGAGGTTGATTTCGAAAGACTTTCAATTTAAATGTATCAAATCTAAGTAAAAGATGAAAAAAGATAATGTTAAGTCTACGAGCGAGAAATAATAACAAAAAAAAAAATGTAATACTCGAACAGCGATAAACCACATACGAAAAGAATTAGCCACCGCGGCATGACTAGTCATGTGGCATGCACCGAACCTTTATAAGACAAGAAAATATTATACCTCTACTAGCATTAATTTTATCCTAATATGTGACGTTCACTCCTTTCTAGCTAAAGTCATTCCTCATTAACATAACAATACGTCATATTCTATCTAATGTCTCTCTCAAATACTTAATTCATTTAATTTGTATCACAAAAGTCATTTAATTTCGTCTAGTTTGACTTTGTTTGTTCTTTCATTGACTATGGGTTAAACAGTTAAAATTGATTTAAAGGAGTACAATATACATCAAGTGCTGAAAAATAAATCTTTTTAGGTCTTGAAACTGATTTTATCAAACTACGAAATCAAAATGCGTATAATATATTTAAATAGAAGTATTGAAACTGATAACATCACTTAATAGGTTCGGTAAAATGATTGATATATTTTTAAAACTACTTTTAAAAAATATAAATTTGAAAACATTTCTACATATAAACGGACCAGTGATGAAAATAGAATAGAGATAGTATCAACTGGAACTGATGTAAAAAACTGCTAGCTGGATTTGTGGGTTTCAGGGCCCAATATAATCTGGGCTAAGCCCAAGACCATAACTATGGGTTATTGCAGTACAATATACGTTTCGTTTCTGGCCCACCCAGCTATTAAAGCCCACTTGACTTCCAATAAACAAATAAATCTTTATAGATAATTGATATGTTAATTATCTACCACGTTTTTTTTCTCCAACAAATAAATCATGTTTGGATATATGCCTAGCTCACGTATAATATTGCATTTAGTATTTTGCAAAACCTTTAATTTTTCTTGTGTGAAATATAATATTCACTTCCACCACTACGTATGAACTCAGTGCTAAAGTATTCATAGCAAACAATTTATTTTGATAAAATATTGCTAATTTGTTATTAAATTGAATTAAATAATAATTTACTAACTAGCTACAAAAATTTCAATTTAAAAATTGAAAAGAAAAATTCTCATGTATCTATAAGAGGGTCATTTCTTAAGGATATAGCTTTGCCAAAGCCAATTAGGATCGGTTATAGAGGAGTGTCAGGTTTCTCATCCGAATCTCTTTAAGCATATTTTCTATACAAGGTAAATAACTTAGTGTAGAGTACAACGTATTTGCCATCACACACTGGCTAGCAGGTGCATTGGCCTTATCATAGTTCAAATTTTATGCATTATATTTTATTTTTTAATCTTTTTTATAAAAATTTTAAATCACAAAGACGTAAATTATAATTAGGTTAGGACGTTAGTTGCTGTCATAGTTAATATTTAATTTGCATGCACGACACTTTCCCAATATCTTTTATTGCATATTTGAGGCTTATTATCAACTTGGGAATTTGTTATATAGTTCCAATTTTTTAATGAAAAAAAGATAAACCACTACACAAATTAAAACTAGTCCTTTATGTTAATGGATATATATGGACTCAGGAAACTGGGAAAACTAGATAAAGCTTAGTTAATTGCAAAATTACAATTAAAAAAAATGTAATTTCAGAATAATTTAGTTAGCAAATTAAATGATCTCGTGTCATTTCTAAGGGAAAATATATGAAATACCTAAGATAACATAGATGATAGAGCTAAATTATAGAAGTAATTAGGTTAGGTGTTCTCATGTTTAATATTTAATTTACATGCATGACACTTTCTCCATACTCTTCATTCGAAAATTACATTGCTTAAATAATTTTTTTTTTTTTTTGTTATAGGTGAAATGTTGAATTCTCTTTGACATCAATTAATAGCAAGAGCTGTTGTTTTCAAAGCTACTACATACGTAACTACTAATTCTTGATACATGAGATAAGTTTGATTAATTTCTAACTAAAGTTATCAGTTTTAAGGTTAAAATATTAATAAATTCAATATAGAAGACTTTGTACTAAATTCACCAATACGGTTCCGCCAGAGTTCATCAAAAAACACCATAAATAGCTTATTGACTTTGATCATCACGCAATTAGTCTTTGTTCTAAATTGTAATCATTTAACTTCACTCAACCAAACACTTTAATCTTTGAGGTCAAGAAAAAGACATTATCAAAAATCTCTATAAATCATACTGTTCTAGTGATCCTAATTACGTCTATGTAAAAAACTTATCACCTTCTCATGACATTTGAACCCAAAAAAATTAAGAAAAAGTGCAAACCATCTCTTTTTTTTAATTATTTTATGATTTATATTATTTTCAATTTCTCATCTGTATTTATTTAAGGATTAGAGTAATCTAAATTTAGGCCGCGACTTTTTTTTTGGGAAATAAAATGCTCCTTACTTATCACTCTATCATATTTTTTTGTTACTTGAGTTATTAGAAACACAATTTTGCCATATTTTAAGAAAATGCTAGGAAGCTTTTAAGAAAATCTTTTTATTCAATTGGTCCCAATCATAAAATATTTTTCGAAAAAAGAAAAAAAAAACATAGCACATAAATTTATCCATTCATCATCTTAACTGTACCAAGTCAAATGCAGGGACTAGGTAGGATGCTGACAAATAAAAAGGGTGCTTCTGTCACTTCACTTCACAATTACCCTTTTGCTTACCATCACTTACACTCTGTTTGGATAGTTGTTAATAATATATTGTCCGATATTATTTTAATAAATATAATAATTCTTCGTTATTATAACATCATGAAAAAATAGGATACAGTAGAAACATTATAAAAAGATAGAGTAAAAAAATATGAAAAAAATTCACGCAATGTCAATAAACAAAAAGAGAATTTTCATCGTTGTTAATAATTTAAAATCAACAACAAATATTATACTTAAAACTAACAATACAATACTAAAAACCATCCAAACAAGGTGTTAACAGGAAAGACCCTCTTCTTTTTCTCTGTTCTTTCCACAATACTCATAAAGAAAGACACTTTCTTTTTCTTCATTCAAAAACACTCTCATATCAAAAAAAAAAAAAAAAGTTTCAAGAAAGTCCATATACAAGAAACACCCCAAAAAGATAAAAAACAGAGCTTTTTCAGTATGAGAACCAGCAACCATTTAATAGGTCTAGTTAATTTCTTAACATTTCTTGCATCAATCCCAATCCTGGGTGGTGGAATATGGCTAAGTAGCAGAGCAAACAACACAGATTGCTTAAAATTTCTTCAATGGCCCTTAATAGTTATTGGGGTTTCTATTATGGTTGTTTCTTTAGCAGGTTTTGCTGGTGCTTGTTATAGAAACACTTTCCTTATGTATCTTTACCTTTGGGCTATGTTCTTTATCATTGCTGCTTTGATTGGATTTGTCATTTTTGCTTATGCTGTCACTGACAAAGGGTCGGGTCGACCCGTTATGAACCGGGTCTACTCAGAGTACCATTTGCAAGATTATTCTGGGTGGTTGGAAGAAAGAGTTACAAGTCAGAGTTATTGGTCAAAAATCAGTTCTTGTATTAGGGATTCTCATGTTTGTGGGAAGATGAGAAGGACCTATAATAGAGGAATTCCAGAGCCTGTGGAGATGTTTAATCTTAGAAAGCTTAGTCCTCTTGAGGTAAGTGTTATAAGAAATTTTATTTTTTTATTTTTCACTCTGTTTTTATGGTATATATGTTTTGAGTTTTTATATGAATAATGTTTTAGGAGGAAAATATAATTTGTTTTGCTTCTGATTATTTTCTTGTTTGTTGTTTTAACATCAATATGAAACATGATTAGCCTTAATAGAATGCAGATAAAATATTATGGAGGTGCGTACAAGTTAGTTTGGGTGTTGTATTTAGAAAAAATATGATTAGTAAACTGTAAGATTGTGGATGTAATTAGTACGGAGGAAAATATTTTTTTGTTTTTTAAAAACGAAGTTGTTTTTTTAACCTTTATCAAGGTAAGCTTAAAAAATACCACTCTCTCTAAATTTCACTTCATTAATTACATTTATATCTTTTTGTTGTATTTTAGTTTATTTTTGAGTTTTTAATTTTTTCATTTTAGCTTGTTAAATATTCAGAGGATATTTTTCTGAAAAAAATGACTTTTCTAATAGCATAGATTTTGAATAATTAAAACAATAATTTGTTTTAATGATATTTTAAATTTATTATCCGTTTCCTACCTTGCCCCTCGACCACCCACCTCTTCTGCCCCGCAACTTCACCTCCGCAATATTTATAAATGCTTTTGGAATAATAATCTATTGGAATAAATTTTTGTTTTTCTAAGAAATATTTTTCGTTGGACCTGCATGTACATCTGTTTTTAGGGAATTGACGCTAATGTCCCAACTATACACAATTATGTTAAAATATTTTATGTTTATATTGATTATAATAAGTGATGTGTGAGTTGCCTACAGATATGCCTCTTGTCAATTTCCAACCTACCAAGAAGGAAATAAAACAAAAAGAGGAAAAAGAAAACAGAGAGAAAAAACAACCAACTTCAACTGATTGAATTTAATACGATTTTCTATAAATAATAATAATCATGTGCATAGTGCAATGATAGAGCTGTTTGTCCCTTAATCATGAGGTTCCTGAATCGAGTTTTGGGTATAGAAAAAATTCCTTGATAGAAAATGCTATTATGAAGGGGGCACTACTCGACACGAATTTTGGCTAAGTAGGAAAAATATTTGCTTCCTTAGTGACAAAACAAAAAGTGGGACAATTAGAATTAACATTATCTGAGGGTTTTCGTTTCATCTCTTGGCTTTTCAATGTGGTTAGGGTTATCCACTTTTTTTAATCTTTATTATATAAAGTGATGAGACATTTTACCAACTTTTCTATTGTTGTCTAATGAATGCTTCCACAATTTTTAAAAGTAGATATTTTTTGCTGCAATAATGTGGTGCTTTTGACCTGTGACAAAATGCATGTTTTATGAGTATGGGAATCTGGATGTTAACTGTTTTGGAGTCATCTTGATTTTATTCATTTTGTTGCTTTACTTCTCTTGGTAGAATATCCTCTTTTCAAGTGGTCCAAGGTAAAAAAAGAAAACAAAAGACAATTTTTTTCTAGTTTATGTCACTTTATCCAAATATTTCCCTGATGTAACATAGATCAACATGTCAAAAAAATAAATAAAAAAATTTGTATCTGTCTTCAATCTAATTTGCAAGTGGCATGAAGTAAATATCGTGTGCATATAAATTTTTATTGTTGCGGACATTTTGGTGTTGAAAACACTTATTGCTTCAATCAGTGTCTAATATTAAATGATCTTAAAAGTATCCATCACTACCAAAAGAAAATAGTATTCACAAGGTTGATGTTGATGTGAATGACTATAGTTTGTTTTGGAAAATGATGGAAGCCTAACTTTTCCAGTAAGCTCCAAAAGTTAGGGCCCCCAATTATTGACATCACATATGTGCTCTTTGAAGAACAAGAGAGGCTATGTGTGCTAGATACTTAAATTTCTTAACAAATAATTAACTGTCTGTTTGAACTTAGCAAAATGTTATTAATCGTAAGAGTAGTTGTAAATTGATGACAAAAGTAGAAATAGTCTATTTTGATGAATCATTTGATCTAAATAGAACGGGATAAAGACATAAGATTCATATATTCGATCTCAACTGATTTAGGATTAACGTGTAGTTTCACTGAAATATTTACACTTACCTTGATGTGTATCTTAATTATTGAATTGAGGATCACACGGTAGAGCTGCTTATTTTTCCTTACTCTGCAAGTGTATAACTGTTCTTGCTTTAACATTTAGAGAACCCCAAAATGCTTAGGTAGCCGGTTACCATTTAGCTAAGATCCTTGATGACTGATTCATAAACCACTAATACTGCAGCTTAATTGGTGAAAGGCGATCTCCTTGGGAGGGATGTAAAGGAGCCATAGGTCACGGGTTCGATTCTCCTTTGAGGCTGCATGCCAATAAGAGGGGATTAAAAGGGGGTTGTCACAAAAAAGGCATGCAGCCTCAAGGGAGAATCGAACCCGTGACCTATGGCTCCTTTACATCCCTCCCAAGGAGATCGCCTTTCACCAATTAAGCTGCAGGTTGTAACAAACACTTCCGGTTGTATGTTAAGTAATGCCTGCAGCTTATGTATCGTAAACAGGCGGGGAGACTTGAACCTTGTTCCTACATGACCTGAACAATTTGATTAGACAGACATTCACCATCTATTATCTTTTGAAAGTTACTTAAAAACAATCTTTTTGACATAGTTTTGAACTTTTTATGTAGTCTGGTTGTTGCAAGCCCCCTACAGAATGTGGGTACACTTACCTGAATGAGACGGTGTGGAACCCAGGAAGCGGGATCGTAGGAAGTGATCCTGATTGTGGTAGATGGAGCAATTATCAACAACAACTCTGCTATAACTGCAACTCTTGCAAAGCTGGTGTTCTGGCAAGTCTGAAGAAGAGTTGGAGGAAAGTGTCTGTCATCAACATTGTCATATTGATCATTCTTGTGATTATGTATATGGTTGCAATAGCGGCCTTTAGGCACAACAAACGGATCGATAATGACGAGCCTTATGGAGAAACCAGGATGGAGAAATCTCAACCAAGCAGGATACACTTCTAAGAGCTTTCCACATGACAAGACAGTAAAGATTGTAATGAATTTTCCTATGTTTGTCATGTTATCTTATTCGAAGAAAAGGCTTTCTTCATACTTCACTTCTTCCCCCTAAGAAAATTGACTATATATCTTGTATGAGTTGTTCTGTATATTTTTTCAATTAATTCTCTGAAACTTTTTATGCTTGGGTTCTCTTTGAACTGATTTTTTGGAATAGGTTAGTTCTTTCCCAATGCAGCTACTTGTTTTAAGTGCAATAAGAAAACATTGTTTACAACAAATAGGTGGATTAAACACAGTTTACAGTATAGTAACCATAGTGCTCTTAAATCACAATACAATTGCTAAACTAGTACAAGATGAAGTAGGAGTTAATCTTGAATCAGTCAACCTACTTTACTTTTGGGTCAGATTTAACATTTTTCTCACGGCCTTGCTCTGGACTCCATCTTGTGATTGTTCTCTCTTCAACAACATAAGTATCTAAGCATGACGGAGAAGTAGCACAACTTTGTTGTTCTTCAATGTTGAGAATTAGTAATGTTTTAGCCACACTGCCACAAAGGCGAAGAGTGCAGTGGAAGTCAGACCAAACCTTCAAGCGACCATTTGCATTACCATCTTGTGCTGATAAAACGAGCACAGCATATTGAGAATGTACCAAGGCAGGATGATGACGATAGGCAACAAAGTCTACCCCATACTGAGACCCCGATCTAACCACCCAGTTCTTACTTCGAAGGTGAGAAAAAGCTTTGAATAGGATAGGAAAATTTTCCCTCCTTGACATCATATGCTTCCATAACTCATCACTGTTCAGTTCAGTATCATCGTGGTCAACAATCTTGATGCATTTTAGAGAATACTGAAGATAAAACGCTTCTTCCGTGGAGAGCTGAAACCATTGCTCATTCTTTTCTGATGTTACCCTAGGCCTACCAAAACATGCACGATTGAGAAGGTCAGTTAGTTCTGCATCTGCTTTTAGAAGCACACCCATACCAGAAAGCAGTCCTTTAGAATTAGAGCTGATCAGAGAAGATTGGAGTTGGCTGATTATTTCTGAAATTGGATCTGCAAGAGCTTTAACTTCTGCTCCTTTTCCTTTCCACCTCGACCCCATTATTCACGCTCACAGCAAAAAAGGAACTCTAAATTCAAGATATTCTGATTTACACTTGTTTTGGTGAACCAATCTTGCACCCAAAAAAATGCAATAAACCAGTTACAAGACTATACAACACATGATCATTAGAAAAATACACAAAAGTATAAAGGAAATTGCATTTTGCAACCGTAGACATCATGCCTATGACATCTTTGCTAAAGTTACCACTATTAAGAGCAAGAAACATCTTACATTATTGATGAATTCACGAAATGTTTGTGTCCTATTTGCTCCAAAATACTTCAACTTAAATCTATGAAACGATTGTTCCAAGTTATGCTGTTAAAGCACTTGCATTGATCATATGAATCTCATTCGATTTCATAATAAAAAAGAAGCAGTAGTGCACAACAAAGGCTAAGACCAAATTTTTTGACGGAATAGAATTCATTGCCATCAATAAGCCCAACCTAAATAATATCTGTTATGCCTAAATCGTAGAAAATATTAGTGTTTCATACTTTATACAGTCAAATTTACATCTGTAGTATTATACTTATCAATAATCCTTCAGCATATTTTCCTTCAATTTCGACACAACAAAGGCATCGTAACTCAACTAGGCAAAAACTCAAACACTTGATAGGCGCTACAGAAACATTTCTACAACTCGATAAAATTAAGAAGTGAATTTACCTTCCTATGGCAGCATCAAACGCGAAGCTTTGAGTATAGTTAACTTTGAATCTGATATGGCGTTTCTGAATTGGCTGAACAAATCCACTGCTAAGAAAGGAAAAATAGATATAATTTGAACATATTTGAAGTAGATTTCGACTATAACAAGGGAAAATTGGACTATTATAATCGGATTAAGTTTCAGTTATCTATATTAAACTTTTTAGGTTAGAAAAACTGAAATTCCTGTCCATATCTCTATCATTTACGGGGGAAAAAAAATGAAAATACGGCAGAAAAATATTTAAAATGACAGTAATCTCTGTTAAAATTTCATTACTCAATAATTTTAATTTTATTACAAAGTAGAAAGTCAAAAAATATATTTCGTGTTCTTGATCTTTTATCACTAAATGGAATGTATATGTCATATTCAGTTATTATGCTTAAATTTAAAATAGAGATAATTAAGCAAAATGACTTTTCGTTTATAAAATTTTATCCAAAATAATCTAAATACTATTCCTTCTAATTCTTTACACTTTTGAATTGATACACATGTTAAGAAATTAATAACTGATATATTGATTTTTTTAATCATTTTGTTCCTATTAATTATAATGTGGATTAGGGCTGTTCAAAATCGAACCGAAACCGATAAACCGAATCAATAAAAAAGTTATTGATTTATTGCATTAGGTTATTGGTTTAGTGATTTTGATAACGGTTTTGATTTTTTTTGTTATCGAGTTATCGGTTCTTAATGGTTTGAAGTTTTTTTAACGGGTTAGCACATAACCCGATAGTAAATTAAATAATCATATTTATACCATTTTGTGTGTAAAGTCCTCGACTTAGAGTTTAATTTCCTACTTTTATTTCTGGTTGTCTCAAACACTTAGTTATTCTACAACGTAAAAGTGTTTGTTTTTAAACAAGAAGTAATTTGTGAACTCAAGTGGATGGTTTATTTGGTTTATCACTTTATTTCTAAGTGATTTTTAATATTTTTTTTCTATGTAAAATCTTAACGATTAAATCGATAACGATCAAAAATCGATAAATCAATATATTTATGGTTCTATAATGATGCTGCATCTCTACAAACCGATAACCAATAAGCCAATCGATAAACTTCAGAACCGAACCGAACCGGCCAGTACACGGCCCTAATGTGGATGAATACTTACTATTTTTAAGAAGTTCTACCTTTTCCAAAATATTAATTGAGGTATAATAGATAAAAAAAAATTGTCCTTTCTTAACTTAATAAAATGGACAAGTAATTAGAGATAACTAAAAATATGGACAAGTAATTACAGATAAATTAAGTAATTTTTTTTTAATTAAAAATGATCCTTTGACGCTTTTCAAGTGCAAGTGAAGTGGTGCAAAAATGATTTTTTCAAGTAAATATTATAGCAAAAACTTCAAATACTGAGAGAAGCTCATATTTAATTTTGAGCTTATTTTAAGGAGATCAGAGTTGGTTCAGATTGAAAAAAGTTGATCTTCAATGTATACTTTATCATATCAACAACATATATTCAAATGTATATAGACGCATATACATTTCTAATTTATATAGACGTATATACATTATCTATATATAAGCGCACACTATTTATATAATATTGAATATTATATATACATATCAATACGTTGCATATACATATGAACATTTTGTTGAAAATAATGTTTGTTGTATGGACATATATCGCTAATTCTAGGCTATTTTATAATTAAATGGAAACTCAACTATATTTAATATAAATAAAATTATTTAATGGTATATTTATGAAATGTTCCCTTTTAAAGCAATTATTGTCTATTAACTTCTAATATCATAACTACTCCAACTCAATTTAACAAACAGAGATAATTTTTTTGTGCCTAAGTAGCTTAAACCAAATTTTTACAGGTAAATATGGTCTTAAAATTTGTTTTGACAGCTAGTCATACATGGTTTTCTTAAAATTAAAACATGGCAGGTTAAATTTCATTACTCTAGATTTACTTTGTTAAATGTCTGTTAATATATTCATTTTCAGTTTTGATAATTTATGGCGTTCAACTTTAATTTTTATCATGTGAATTGATTTTTCGAAAAAATTAAAGATATTTTAAATAAAAACATCATTGATATATAATTTAGAAAATAAAATACAACCCAGTAATGCTTGAGACATAATTGACATAGTAACGCTTAACAAAATAATAATGAAACTAAAATATATCAATTAACAATAAGTGAAGGGATACAACATTAATTCAACATATTAATTTGAGCAGACATACACAAATTAATGTCATCATATCTTAATTCAAAACATTTAATTTAATAATAAGTGTATTTTGATATACTCAAATTAATATCAACACATCTTGTTGCTGCTGAATATTTTATTTTTCGTGCCGTTTATAAACATTAATGCATAACACTGCTAAATACTTTGTTCACTATGTACCCCTAACAATTTCTACTAGAAAGTGAAGAATACAATACTTATAAGTAACCTCTATATATTTTTCAAAATATTTATAAAATTCAGAATTCACATCAATATTGTATCTAAATAGGGTAGATGTGTGATATAGAATAATATCATAATAATTCAACTTTAAAAATTTGAAAATTATTATATTTATAACAATCTACATAATAGTAATAATAATAATATACTCAATCTAAATATAAAATTCAAATTGGTGGATTGATAAAATTACTTTTAAAAATTAAGGAGTGGTATGAATTTATATAAGTAATTATATATATTCTATTTGAACTTCTATCTAACAGTGATATTTGAGCCATCCTGCACAAATTTATATTATTCACAAAAATATGAAATATTGTAAAAACTATTAAATGTTACAATGATGTTTATAAAAATCATATCATATAACAATTTTAGTTTTATCAAGTAGAGTGTAATTCATACATTTTTACCACTAAATAGAATGTCAATAATTTCATACTTGATCCATCTAATTTGCTCATAAGTACAATATTTAGATGTTTTTGGTACATTTTACATTCCACGTAATACATTTAAAATTAAATATTTTGATAAGCCATAAAATTTAAAATTCTTTGTTTTCTTATACGGTATATCTTTTTCCTAGTTTTCATTTTTTCATATGTAGCTTAAAACCCAATCACTTTATTCCTGTCCATCCTTTCGTTTTTTTTAATTATTGTTATTTTCTTAATTTCTTGTAGAGGAAAAATATAAATTAATATATTTTAAAAAATAATTACTGATTTTAGCGATAGTTTTTGTTTATTACTATTTGTAGCAATATTGTAATAAATCTGTAATATATATTAAAAGTGAATTATATATTCAATATATTCGAATTATAATTGTTTTTGAAACATATTATGTTTATTTGGTAAAAAATTATCACATTGTACTATAAGTGTATTAAAATGTATGATAAATATATTATTCATCATTAAAATTTGTATATATATGAATAATAAATTAATTTTTGTTATATATATTAAACTTATATTATAAATGAATTAAAAATAGTCAAATAAAAAAAATATTATTGCTATAAATAGTAAATATTTTCTTATTATAGTATATTTACGTAAGTTTAGCGTTTCAACCTGTAAAACCCTAGCCCCAGTTGAACCCGCCATCTATCCTTCCTCCACCACTCTACTTCCCTGTTCTACTCTGCCAAAAACCAGAAAAAGCGTTCGCCGAATCTGTAAAATCCAGGGACGATTTTCTTCAGTTCTTTTGAAAAGTTGTTTATCAAGATGGATTACTGCATGAATCGCTGTGAAAATGCTGCATATAGGCTCATCTCATCTTCTTCTTCCTATGTTCTTCCGTCTTCCAGAATATATTCATCAAGAACTCAGCTTTTCCCATGGTTCCCCCACTCTACTTACAAAAAGTCCTCATTTTTGCACCTCCAATCTCGGCCATGTGTTTTCAGTAACACCCATTTGCAGAAAAGGGTGCATTCGATTGTAAATGAGCAAATCAATGATGATACTGTTCAAAAGGGGTTTCTTGGGACGGACAAACTGGGGAAAAGAACAGATATAAAGAAGATTTTGATACTGGGTGCTGGGCCAATAGTGATAGGACAAGCGTGTGAGTTTGATTATTCAGGAACTCAAGCTTGTAAGGCTCTTAGGGAAGAAGGGTATGAGGTGATATTGATTAATTCAAATCCTGCAACTATTATGACCGACCCAGAAACGGCAGACAGGACTTATATTGAGCCTATGACACCAGACCTTGTGGAGCAAGTGTTGGAGAACGAGAGGCCTGATGCCTTGTTGCCAACGATGGGTGGGCAAACTGCTCTTAATTTAGCTGTAGCATTGGCAGAGAGTGGCGTGCTTGATAAGTATGGAGTCGAGTTGATTGGGGCGAAGCTTGATGCAATTAAAAAGGCAGAGGATAGAGATTTGTTTAAGCAGGCAATGAAGAATATTGGGATAAAGACGCCACCTTCGGGCATTGGGAACACATTGGAGGAGTGTTTTGAGATAGCTAGTAAAATTGGGGAGTTCCCATTGATTATTAGGCCAGCTTTTACATTGGGTGGGACTGGTGGTGGAATTGCTTATAACAGAGAGGAATTCGAGGCTATATGTAAGTCCGGGTTAGCAGCTAGTTTGACATCACAGGTTTTGGTTGAGAAGTCTTTGTTAGGTTGGAAAGAATATGAGCTTGAGGTTATGAGAGACTTGGCTGACAATGTGGTTATCATCTGTTCTATTGAAAATATTGATCCTATGGGGGTCCATACAGGGGACTCGATCACTGTGGCTCCTGCTCAGACTTTGACAGATAAAGAGTACCAACGACTTAGAGATTATTCTATTGCCATCATCAGGGAAATTGGAGTTGAATGTGGTGGTTCCAATGTGCAATTTGCTGTAAATCCAGTTGATGGTGAAGTCATGGTAATTGAAATGAACCCTAGAGTTTCAAGGTCTTCAGCTTTAGCCTCAAAAGCAACTGGCTTTCCAATAGCTAAGATGGCTGCTAAGCTATCAGTGGGATACTCCCTGGACCAGATACCTAATGATATCACAAAGAAGACTCCAGCTAGTTTTGAGCCATCCATTGATTATGTAGTTACAAAGGCAAGTAGCTTTATTTTTGATTTTATTTATCCTCTTGTATTCCAGTTTCCTTGTGTAGTATGTTTCTCTTATATGTCAATTTTCTGCTTAGAGTATTGATGAGCTCTTTCTAATGAAACAATACTAAAATATTCATTTGGTTGTCTCAATCTATCGCTGTTCAGTTATTTAGGAGTGAGAATGGCATTGTCTCTCAAAAAAGGAGTAAGAATGGTATCTGGATTCTAATAAGTTAAAAATTAGGGCCCAGCATGAAGGTGTCTATCTATGGCCTTTACACATTTTCATCTCTATAACATACTGATGTGATGATGTTACTTAAAGAATGCTATAATGTCCATTCTGTTGTCTCAGCCTTTTTGGATTCAGTTATTTAGGAGTAAGACTGGTATCTAGTTTCTAGAAAGTTAAAAAATCAAACTCCTGCATGAAGGTGTCCATTATGTCTTCGACGTACTCATTTCTATAACATGCTTGTGTGACTTGACAACAAGAAATATTCACTGCTTCTTGCCTTAGGTACAGTATTATTTTGTCCTAGTTATGACCAATATGGCTCATATTTCAACCTGGATTTTGTAGCGACTGTGTATGATAAAAGAAACGTATTCTTACCAACAGAATTGACCCCTGCCTTCTCTATCATCAGCTTGATTCCTATAACTCGTTTTTTTAAAAAAAAATTATGGTAGCATTCTTTTTGCTGTGGGCAAGTCTTTTGCAAGAGTCAATGCAACGTTGCTACACTCTTGATACAATATTTCAAAATCTGGTGGTGGGATAATGTTTTAATTGACATTTTTAATAATTTCATATTCTGGAGATGATCTAAATTGTTGTTCTGTTTTTTTCCAATCGTCAATATTTATACATCTGCTGTTAGTTTTCTAAACAATGTAATGTGCAGATACCAAGGTTTGCATTTGAGAAATTCCCTGGATCTGAAGCCATACTGACAACCCAAATGAAGTCTGTTGGTGAATCCATGGCAGTAGGTCGCACATTCCAAGAATCCTTCCAAAAAGCAGTACGGTCCCTGGAATGTGGGTATTCTGGATGGGGCTGTGCACAGGTTAAGGAAATGAACTGGGATTGGGACAAGTTGAAGTATAGTCTCCGGGTTCCGAATCCTGAACGCATTCATGCCGTATATGCTGCAATGAAGAGGGGGATGAAGGTAGATGACATTCATGAGCTCAGTTACATAGACAAATGGTTCCTCACTCAGCTAAGGGAGCTTGTAGATGTGGAGCAATTCCTTCTGGCTCATAGTTTGTCTGACTTAACAAAGGATGACTTCTATGAAGTGAAAAAGAGAGGGTTTAGTGACAGGCAGATAGCTTTTGTGACGAAGTCCAGTGAGCAGGAGGTTCGGTTGAGGCGTTTGTCTCTGGGTGTGAAACCAGCATATAAACGAGTTGATACATGTGCTGCAGAATTTGAGGCTGATACACCTTATATGTATTCATCTTATGACCTTGAGTGTGAATCCGCTCCTACACAGAGGAAGAAAGTGTTAATTTTAGGTGGAGGACCAAACCGAATTGGACAGGGCATTGAATTTGATTATTGTTGCTGTCATACATCCTTTGCCCTTCAGGTTTGTCTTTCTTGACAATTGATTTGGGGTCCAATTTTTCTGCATTGCCTTTTAGTTTATACTTCTTCAGCTGCCAATGCACAACTTAAATATAATCTGAAAAGAGTCGCAAGTTGTGATAAGTTTGTTCCAGAAAAACTGAAATCTTCTTTGACTATAGAAGACTCCTATAGCATGGCTCTAATTAGAGATATCACACTAGTAGAATGGATTTTCATAATTACAATATTTTTTATTAAACATATTTTTAAGTAATCGAATAATTAAGTAATTAAGTGCAAGTTCTTACAAATACTGAATATAGTTATTAGTTAGTGACTAGGATAATTTATGCTCAAACTAAACACATGGATAAATAAAAAAAATGCTAATAGAAGGAAATGTTGCATACTCTGTAATGTACAATTTGACACATAAATGGTTATGCACATATAATTATCATTTGTTTCGATTTTGTAGTTTTAAGTTTTCATGAGTACTTTTATTCTTAACTTTCGCACATTCTTTTATTGTTTTTTTTTTGTTTTCTTACGTAATGCTAATAATTTTTGGTTTATGAGATCTTAGAAAATTTATACGGACATAGAGATCAATCACATGGATTTAGGGAGTCAGAAACTACTAAAATAATTCTTTACTAATTGATGTCACAACCATTTAGCAGTAAAAGTGCATAAGGCTCTCTAGCAAGGAAAATAATATAACAACATACTAGGAAAAGTTTCATTCCTTATCATTATGCAGTAATCTGTTGGCGTATGAAGTATTTGAAATATAATGTATTGTTCACTAGATCAAATAATGTATTGGTCTTCTCTTCTTGGTTCTCATAGTTGGCATTTTATTGTTACAAGTTGCTCCGATGTTGCTTCTCATTGTTGATTTTTTTTTAATGCAGGACGCAGGCTATGAAACAATTATGATGAATTCCAATCCCGAGACAGTTTCTACAGATTACGACACAAGTGACCGTCTTTACTTTGAGCCTCTGACAGTTGAAGATGTTATTAATATCATTGACTTGGAAGGACCTGATGGTATCATTGTGCAGTTTGGAGGTCAAACACCATTGAAATTGGCTCTGCCTATTCAGAATTACTTGGATGAGCGAAAGCCTAAGAGCAAAAGTGGAGCTGGCTTTGTTAGCATTTGGGGTACATCACCTGACAACATTGATGCAGCTGAAGATAGGGAGAGGTTCAATTCTATCCTGAATGAACTGCAGATTGCTCAGCCAAAAGGGGGTATTGCAAAGAGCGAAAAGGACGCCCTTGCCATTGCGGCAGAAGTAGGATACCCTGTTGTCGTCCGACCATCTTATGTCTTAGGTGGCCGGGCAATGGAGATAGTTTACAACAATGAAAAATTAGTGACATACCTTGAAAATGCTGTTAAGGTAGACCCGGAGCGCCCTGTCCTCATTGACAAGTATTTAACTGATGCTGTAGAGATTGATATTGATGCACTTGCTGATTTGTATGGTAATGTGGTTATTGGTGGAATAATGGAGCACATTGAGCAGGCCGGGGTTCACTCAGGTGACTCAGCTTGCATGCTTCCAACAAAAACAATTTCAGATTCATGCTTGGAAACTATTAGGTCATGGACTACAAAATTGGCGAAGAGGCTAAATGTGTGTGGCCTCATGAATTGCCAATATGCCATTACTACTACTGGTGAGGTTTTCTTGCTCGAGGCTAACCCCCGTGCATCACGAACAGTTCCTTTTGTTTCCAAGGCAATTGGGCACCCTTTGGCAAAATATGCTGCTCTAGTCATGTCAGGAAAATCCCTATATGACCTAAACTTCACCAAGGAGGTTATCCCCAAACATGTATCAGTTAAAGAAGCTGTTCTTCCATTCGAGAAATTCCAAGGCTGTGATGTGCTTCTTGGTCCTGAGATGCGCAGCACTGGTGAGGTAATGGGTATCCACTATGAGTCATCAATTGCATATGCCAAAGCACAAATTGCCGCTGGACAGAAAATGCCACTTTCAGGTACTCTGTTCCTCAGTTTAAATGAATTGACAAAACCCCATCTTACTACAATTGCTCGAGCCTTCTCGGAACTTGGATTTCAAATTATTGCAACTTCCGGAACTGCTCGTGTACTCGAATTAGAAGGCATGCCAGTGGAGCAAGTGCTTAAAATGCATGAAGGGCGGCCACATGCTGCTGATCTCATCGCCAATGGACAGATTCAGTTGATGGTGATCACAAGTTCAGGAGACGCCCTTGATCAGATTGATGGCCGGAAGCTGAGAAGGATGGCTCTCGCATATAAGATACCAGTGATAACAACAGTTGCAGGTGCTTTGGCCACTGCTGATGCAATTAAAAGCTTAAAATGCAACAAGATTAAAATGACAGCTCTTCAGGATTACTTTGATGACCAGAAGGTAACAGCTGAGCGCAAAAACTTTCAGTCTGCTTCATCTGTTTCATCTAGTTGAGTTGCATCTAGGTGAATCAATCTTCTTGGTTGCTTGTAATTTTTCGTTTTCGTTTGTTCCGATTTATGTTAGAAGTGATATTGTTGCTTTCTGGATTTGGAGAATGAACTTACTTTTCTCCAATATTATTTATTCCTGAAGTCTAGCTTAAAAAATGTACTGGAACATCAAAATCTACTTGTAGATTAAAATAGGTGATGATGGTGATAATTGTTAATGCAACAATGGTAGAAGTAAGGTCTACGTACATCCTATCCTTTTCAAAATCACTTTCTCAAGATCACTTGTGTGACTACACTGCGTATGTCATAGAAAACTTGTCCACATTATAACAGTTTTTTTTGCACTGATGTCAATTTGTCAGATTTGAGGAAATTAGTTTTTGTTCAGGTATCACACAGTTGGTACTTTTTTTTAAAAAATTATAATTCAAGAGAACCTAACCTAACTATTCGATGCGATTCTAAATTCATATCAAATCCTATGATTCTTTTTTTAATAACCTAATAATCGGTTTGGGTTTGATTCGATCGATTTCAACTTATCTATTGCCTAAGTTGAACCTAACACAACTACTGTATTAAGACTTGCTCTCTTAAGACTAAGCAAATGATGGATTTTTCTCTTTTTATCTTTTCATCTCTCTTCATTTTCTTTATTGGTAAAATATGAATGTGACAACGGCTAGTGTGAAAGGTAGAGACAAAAAGGTAGTTATTGACTACGTTGTTTTCAACTTATTTGGCTCGAAAAAAAAAAGTTGAATTGCCTTTCAATTCTCAGGAAGTACGTCCAGATTGAAATAAGGCAACTTTAGTACCACTTTTTAATCAACATTTATTATATAGTTAATCATTAATAATTTAGCATGATATGAAAATTCGTAAACACGATAATTGCAACTTGCAACTCTAACACGCCCAATTTAGGTTTATTTCCAATTGGGAAAATAACGTAAATGTTCCCTCCAATCATCTAGTTTATCAATATGATCGATTGCATACATTTACCTATATATGTTGTGCATATTTTATAAATTAGATGATACAAAGATCTGAACGGTAATTTTCCACTGAAGTTTGTAAAAATAAGGAAATTTCCTCCGGATTATGCAAAATAAAATCACTATATTTTGCAACTAAATAATTTTTTTTCCTTAGGTAACATACAATTTGTAGCAGTATATATGGTCCCATACATAGAGTCTTATAACTTGTACAATTGTAATCCATCTACTCATTAGACCGTGTCCACTGATCCCTCTTGTTTTTAGTCTTACATTGAAAAGTAGATTTAACTGTTAAATAATTGGTTTAGTACGTCAACAATTTTTTAAATCTGTGACATGTCACTATATTTAATTTCGATATTTGAATTATAGTCTATCTTGATTGAGCATTTGAACATATAATAAATGTTTATATTAGACAATTCTACTTCAAAATTTTGTTTTTTTTCCTTGCGTGTGCTTTTAAACGTTTATTATGTGTATAAGTTAATCACTTAAAATATGTTATATCTTTAATTAAGGCTGATGTGTATGATTAAATGATGTGACATCTTTTAACTATTAACTTATCTACTAATAGGCACTTGACAATTCGCAATATTTTTTTTCTAAAATATAAGCTCAAAATATTTAATATGAACACTTTATCATATATATTTAATTACTCTATTAAATTTTATAATAATTTGAATATTTAAATGAAATATATTGACAAATTTAAAAAGATGATATTCCGCCAATATAATTGGGTGAAGATAGTTTTCTTTAATCTAAAAAGTATTTTTTACTTATTTATCAAACACAAAAATAAATAAGAAAGTTACTTATTTGTCAAGATAACATTTTCTAGGAAAATAAGACGTAAATTTGAGTGAATGAAAATTGCTCTACAACTACAATAAAACCATAGGATCCTCTAGCATTCCATCTTATAGGAATCTAATAATTTGTACAAGTAGACATAGAGGATAAGCACAAATGAGTATTTACAAGTCTTTTCAGTTTCAACAAATTTAATGATATTGGTCTCTGACTCTCCCCATGATATATAGTATTAATTAGGTGCACAACTAATTAGGTTGGGTTTATTGATGACAATCATAGCTATATATACAGTCAAATTTATTTTTTTTGGTCATAGCCTTTGTGTGCACTAAATGCTTCTTCTTCCTTTTCATTATGAAAGCAAATGAAATTCAAATGATCAATGCAAGATCTTCATTGAATCAAAATTCGAAATCATTTAGTATTATGTTTCTTTTATGAGGAGCTAGCTAGTAAATACTATTAATTGAGTCTGCAACCTACTCCTTCAAACTTCCATTTTGACTTTCTGAAATACAACGATATATTCAGTATAGTCTCATAAGTATAACATCTTGACTCTCGACTCATAAGAAGTGTAATTTTTATTCAACAATCTGCGGTAGAGGAGAAGGAATTATAAGATCGAAAATCGAACTCTCACCAATGAGATAAAAGTTACAGATAATTAATCAACTAACCTATTAAAATTGCTTGGATAGTAAAAGCAGGATTGAAAGGAAAATTTTAAAAATAGCAAAATAAAACAAGTAGGAAAAATAATTGAAGCAAGAATAATAAAGTACCAAAATAATGCCACTTCATTATGTGTTACATTCTTTTGGTTGGTCAATTTATGAGTGTGGATACAATTGAGTAAAAATTAAAGTGGCAAACAGCATTAAAGTACATATCTTATTGGTAGTTCAGCAAATATAAACACAGCTGAATCATCAATGCATATATGGAAAGCTGCGTGTGTGAATTCACTTTTCTATATTACGTGTTGGAGTTATGTTATATTATAATATCCACATCAGAAATATATAATAAATGTATCAAAAAATAATTTTATGCAGATGTGGATCAAGCTATTCCACTCATCTCATGTGTTTAAAATTAAATTGAAATGTAACAATTGTAGCTTTGACTAAACAAGCCATAAATTCAAAATTAAAATTTACAATTTTGAATAAATATACATTGTTCGAATTTAAATTATTGAATTCCGCAGAATCAGTACTTCTCGTGCTAGCGCATGTAGAAGACAGAGTGCTTGAAAAGGAGATGTTAAGTACAAAAGAGGGCATTCGTTTAATAGGACATTTGGCCACCAGTTCCAGGCATTTTGACCATCAATTCAGTGTTATTATTATTATGTTTTTTGACCATCTTTTTCTTTTGATTTTCAGGTAAACATCTATGTTACGCATTTTTATTCATTTATTAGAGTACTTTTTCCGTATCGCGACGTATTATTGAGTAATGAAATAAAATAAGTTTAACTCGAACATATCGTAAAAAAAAAAATCAACTACAAAATGACATTTATTTTTCTAATACATGCGCCAAACGAGCTGACCTTTTTTACTAACATCTTAACCAACCACCAATTTTAGCCTATGATCCCTTTTTCTGTCATTTTCCATTTTTAGACACGTAATGTTGTGGTGGTTAGTGTAGTAGGAAATATGAACCAATTTCCTTAATGATATCAACCTATAAAGACAACATGATATCAATATGACCTAGCTATCTTCCTAAAGTCATAATAAATAACGAACAACTTTACTTTTTATTTTAATGATCTAAACAACATTTGATCTTCAATACTATTAAAATTTCTAGTGTAATTAATTCTGCTCCTAACAAAACTATGCTAGATTGTAACACAATATTCAGTCATTTATAATATTGAATAGAGTATTTTCTTCTTTGTTAAACTTATCAAACGGTATAACCATAGTAATTCTCCTATTCAAATAACTGACCATTTTTCAACATCTTATATTTTTTAGTAGCGTTTTAAAATTTAACTTTTTACACCGCTTTTTTTTTTTTTTTTATGATTTCAAAGATAAAAGTCCTTGATTGATTATCCCATAAAGTGATAAATACAAATATTTTGAAGAGGAAAAATACTTTCTATAATAGCGCTTTTCGTATTCAAAATCTAAGTTAACAGGTGGCTTAATGTAATTGCAAGATGATAAATAAGTTACTTTCATAATGGTGAATTCCAATTTTGATAGATAAGATTTAACTTAAGCGCATTTACTGGTCATATTATTAGAATTTTGGAAGCCAAAAGAGCCCATTTTTTCCAAGTTACGTAGAGTATTTCTAAGTTAGATTTATATAGTTTTGACTTCTCATGCCACAAATCCACAAAAGTTGGAGAGTTTTTTTTTTGTCCCAATGTGCAGTTTCGTTTCAATGGTTTCTTGAAGACCACTTTATCAAATGTTTTTATGAAATTATCATAAATTAGAAATTTAAGAAGATTATTTGGGGACATATAATTTCACTAACCAATAATAATTTTCCAATATTATCCTGTGTGAAGAGATTGAATATATGTCAACCTTACTCTTACCTTTACGAAATAGAAAAATTATTTTTAATAAACTATTCAACATATATAAAGTGAAAATCTTTTATATGGTCATTATATTTAATTTTAAGTTCAAAAAGCTTTTTTTTTCTTCATATTACTCACCCACCCTCTCACCCCCGCCACTTGTTTCTTGGCTTATAAATATTGACTTCACTTACTCTGTTTTAAAGCACCCCTACTACTCTCTTTGCTCTGTTTTCTTAATACCTTGCACGTACATAAAATTTTAAAATATGGAGTCTAACAACACGACGATCACCACCACAACACCGTCGTCTCCCTGCTCTGTATTGCCGCCAACAAACTCTCCATCTCCGCCGCGGGTGGTGGCCACACCTTGTGCTGCCTGTAAGATATTACGAAGGAGATGCGCGGAGAAATGTGTGTTGGCACCTTATTTTCCTCCCAGTGAACCCATCAAATTCACCATTGCTCATCGTGTTTTTGGTGCTAGCAATATTATCAAGTTTTTGCAGGTACATTTTTACACTTGTTACTCGTTACTTGCTCCTGTTTTTGTTAATTAGGCCAATTTTCACACTTATTTTGAAATTTAAGTGGATGGATTATGCTGATGTGATCATTTCATTTTAAAAATTTAAATTGTTAGAGTGAGTATATTTTTATTATTTAATTGTATGCTGATATAGCCATCCTCTCGGGTATATCCCTATCCTCTTGGATACATTTCTATTTTTTCTAGAATACATTATTCTGTTATATATCTGCATGTGGAAGGATGTCTACGAAATTTTTTGATTCAAAGAAACTTTATAATTTTAAAAGTGAGAATATATATGATGTAATCAACACTTAACACAACGTGATTTAT
The DNA here is from genome assembly GCA_027705065.1 of Solanum peruvianum. Lineage (NCBI taxonomy): Eukaryota > Viridiplantae > Streptophyta > Magnoliopsida > Solanales > Solanaceae > Solanum > Solanum peruvianum. The sequence continues at coordinate 48,746,903 of JAKWJD010001760.1, read as the reverse complement.
GTAATTTTTACTAAATTTTAATATGGTGCCCCAACTTTAATAATTATAAATTAAGAAGACTCTCTCTAATACCATGAAAAGAAATAAATTTCGTACATAATTCAATTCAAAAATTAGCTCCAGTTTAATTACGTATACTATTTTTTCCTCATTCTAAGGGATGTGAGACTTAACACACAAACATATATAAATGATTTGTTCACAGTTCAATAAGTTGTCTTTTTTAGAATTTAAAACTTACAAACTTAAAATTCTAAACTCTCGCAACGTTACAAGTGAATTATTTTGCGCCGCCTAGCTCTACCCCTGTATTTAATATCAATATCAGTGTATTTGTTAATTAAAATATCAACAACAAAAAATTGGTCAAAGGCAAATATAGGAAGACATGTTTTAACATGTACGCTTTAGTTTATTTAATGGCCGGACCAATTAGGTGGTAGTATTTAATGTAGTATAATGCTACAATTTGAAAAAGCACATTCCTACTGTTATATAATTATTTATCCAAACTAACATCATAATTGTTGATAGTGAAGTTCTAGTGTTGCTCTTCGAATTGTAGAGGAGGGAATTGATTTTTTAAAGGCCAACATGCTTATCAAATCATTTGTATAATATATTATAATTAGTACCAACAACTACATCTACTTTATAAATTATTGAAGAAAAAACTTTTTCCTGTTTACATCCTAATTACTATTCTTTTCCATTTTTGCTTGTGCATTGACTTGTCTTAGTTCTCCAGAAAAAGAAAAAAAAAAACATCATGGCTTATTGCTACCAGCTACTCATGGCTTCTTATGTCAAATAATGAAGAATCATACTCTTAATTCTCTCTCATGGTTCCATTTGTTGTATAGACATGTAATGACTATTGTTACCGAAGAGAGCAGCAGAGTAATGATAAAGTTATTTTTGTATGAGCTATAAGTTACAGGCTTAATCAGCTAATAATACTTGCATCAGAATAGACTGTCTTAGTACATACTACATACCCATACCCTTGGGGTGCAAATGACCTTATGTGAGCACTAGATGCTTCGTTCACCAGATTGCCCTTTCTAGTTTAGTGCTTAATTGGAAATTCTGAAATCATTTCATTATTGATGTTTACGTTAGGGTAGACTAAATACAAGCTACATTACATCGTTTTAAGTGTGTGGTCCTTATCCGAAACCTGATTTGTTCTAAAATCATATATTTTTTAATTTTGATTAGGAATTGCCAGAATATCAAAGAGCAGATGCTGTAAGTAGCATGGTCTACGAGGCTAATGCCAGGATGAGGGATCCAGTGTATGGTTCTGCTGGGGCAATTTGTCAACTTCAAAAACAAGTAAATGAGCTGCAAGCACAATTAGCCAAAACACAAGCTGAACTTGTCAATATCCAATGCCAACAAGCTAATCTTATGGCCTTCGTTTACATGGAAATGGGACCATCTCCACCAACATCACCCCAACAATCTTTGGACAAGTTCACCAATAGTACTACACATGACACCATCCAAAATAACATGAGTTTCCTAGATGAAAACAACAATTATGGGCCCCTCGAGACTCTTTGGACATGATTAAAAACGAAGATATAACGTATATGTTCCTCAAATAACATTCGCACGTTGAGACAGATCAAGAACTTTACATTTGATGGATTCAAGTTTTCAAGTTCTTATTTACACTTTTGAAATATCTCATAGGTTATGTCAAAACTTTAGTGTTGTTTTAAATATTATGCTTTGTGTTAAAAATAATGGATGTAACGTAACAGAATTTAGTAAACGGGGGTTTATCTGCCTCTGTGTTTATATATATAGTCATGGGAGCAGATTTAACTCCCTAGAAGGTTATAATAGTGGAGGATAACAAAATTGTAATATACTATGAACGAGATCTTGTTAGATAGTTTTATAATAATGCCATGCAGTTTAATATATGTTTAAAAGATGGATGTTTTTATATTTGTTCTTTCTTGTAAGTCCATTCCCACTTTATATTATTAATTAAATCTAATTGGTCACCTAAAATAGCTTACATCAAACTGATTTTCCATGTGAATTCCCATTCAAAATGAAACATTGAATATTACTCTCAAATACACAGTACCTGTCTACATTTGAAATGTTCACCTTTGTCTCGTCACTTAACCGACGATGTCATATCGTACCAATTCAAGTTGAATTTTGTAACCCTATTTTTTGAAAATAAAAAATCCCATATATATCTTTCGTGGATTCTATTTTTTTTTATATATAATTTCGATATAAGATATATAAATTCAAATGAAATTTCTTAAATAATTTATAAGATAAGAAATTATTTGTGTGATGAACTTAAAGTTAGATCACTTTCATGTGACAAGAAGGGTGAATAATGTCCCTCAGTATCAACCTTGGTGAAAATTTATATGTGATAATAACCCTTTAAGCTGAATTAAAAATAAATAGAAATTAACTATTACTTTTGTGTGATAACTACAAAACTGAACGATCATTGGAGAATTTTACTTGAAAAGTTTTTAATAATATCATCAATATTATTTTATGTTTAAGGGAGTAATTACGTTTTTTTTTTTATAAATACACAAATATTACTATATACATGTTTAAGTTTATAAAATTTCATGGGGATTCTAATTTCTAACTATAATAAATATAAAATAAATTGGAGAGAACAATCAAATAATAACAGATATATAATTTGATGATTTCTCAACCAACTAATGCTAAACAATCAATCCATAACTTACATGCCTTCAATACTATACAGTAAATACATTACATAAGTATTGACAAAATTTTAAATAGATGGACCATAGAAAGTAATTATTTTTTCATAGCATAATACATAAATGTGTTTTTTAATTTGATTTCGAATTATATTTATGTCCTTCAACTTTGAATGTGCACAAATAGACACTTAAATTTGTATAAAGTTAAACAAATAGACACACATGTCTTACATGTCATCCTACATATCATTTTTTATCCTACGTGGTGTCCGACATATGTTGAGCCATGTATGACTCACGTGTTTATTTATTTAAAAGTAGATAGTTAAAATGCTTGTTTGTACATTATGAAAGCTGAAGATCAAAATTAAAATTTGAAGCTAAATTTAAGATCTAATATATATATTATGCCTTTTTTATAATAAGAATTAAATATGAGAAATTCCTACATTACTAACTCAATCTTAAATGAAAATTAAAAAATCCAATATATGTCAAATTCAAGAAAAAGAAAAACCGCCAATTTTGTCGGATTCCTAGCTAAACACGTAGTATAAAGTTCTGGCCGCCAGATACAATTCTTCTTCTACTATTCAATCTGATATTTGACTAAATATAAAGTCTGAATTAAATAAATTTTAAAAATTTATGAATTAAAATTATAAATATAATATATTTTATTAAAAATAATTAATATTAAATTATAATTAAAATAAAATATAATTTTTAAAAAATATGACACACAAATTGACACACGAGTGAACGGTCCTTGTACAGTTTTGGTGGTATCTTAGTAGGGACAAGAAAGGAGAAAGATTTAGTTGTCAACCCCAAATCGAGATTGCACGTTTCCTTGTCTTACTTTTTCTTGTTTCTTTTTGAGTTTAATCATGGCTTATGTTTCCTTCAAACGCGTATTAACATTATCTCTGTTCTTTTTTCTTGAAATGAGTGGATGATAATACTGAATATATTAGTAGATACTCATGTGCTTATACAGAAACTAATCGTCAAATTGCATATCAACCTATTTTAATTAATTAATTAATTAATGAAATTTCCTACTTTGATTAGTAATGTGAGTACTGTAAGTAGAAACAAGTCATTTGAATTATAATCAGAATGTTTATATCTAATCAAGCTATTTAGTTAACTTTGTTAACTAAAGTGTGAATGCATGTCAATTAGTCATGGCTTAACATATTATTAATCTCTTAAATTACTTGTAAATTTTATTCTGACTCTTTAAGTTATGATTGATGATAAAGTATTCTAACTAAATATTTTTATTCAATTTTTAAAAATTTTATTTACGCGTATTCTCAAAAGTCTATCGATATCAGGTTTAACCAAATAAATACGTCTTTTTCCTTTGAATCATACATATCTTAACTCAATGATACTATTTTATTTGGGGGCTATCTGCTATCACTTCAATGAAATTATTAAATCTTTTAATGATCTTCATCATGCAGCGTGTTGGCAATATATTTTCAGCAATATTCCTTTTAATTATGTATGTGTATAATGTCTCTTCCGAATACAAATATACATGCAGAGTCTAGAGAATATAACCAAAATGATTCATCATATTTGGACATAAAAGCTCGATTTAAAGTAGTCCCTTAACTATATTGAATAGTTGGATCATTTTCAAATAATTAAGAAAATTTGTTGGCTAGATAATAGATTATTGAAATTAGTTGGCAGAAAATGACGATAAAGGAATTTACCGGGTCACTTTTGAAAATGTATATTTTGCCTTTTCTACTATTTTTTTCTTTTTAAAAAATAAAATTTCTTAGAGTCGACGCAATTTTTTGAGGTTTGACTTCTACTTCATGTTGTGTCTAGTGCAACTTTTGTGTTGCAATTTCTACCATTTGAGGGAATTTTCTTAATGTTTGGTTAAATTTTTAGCCTTAACTATAATTTTTCTCACATCTAATAGATATTGTAAAATTATAAAACGGTAATCAGAAGCACTAAAGGATCACAAATGATGAAAAGTATAGTTAAACGATTACATCAAATCTATCCCCCAAACGTAAGATTTTGTTTTCTGTCATTTAGTGATATCTTTTTAGATTTTGCAGCTTAGATCACAACATTGCCACTATGTAAAACCGACATGAGTTAATTGTAAGTTGACTATCTGCCGTGTATACTCCAAAATAAATTTAAGTTTGATATCACAAACACTAAAAATCTGATCATACTTCTTGTCTGCGTGAACTCATTTGTTTGTCTCTTCTATCCGTCGACATTTTTTTACTTTTTACTTTTAGGTTTTGACCACTTAAAAGAAGTGTTTGGATGATGCATTATTACATCATCAAAATGACACAAATGGCTTTTCATACTGCTCGTGCAATCACATAAAATATTTCTTTTTTTAATGTTATGACAATCCTTTCTGTCATTCCTTTTTATGTTAATTTATATAAAAATTAGTAGTTTATATACGCGTAAATATAAATCATTTATGCTTACCAATAAAGATTTGTGATAGAGTCGTAAGTATTTCTTCATCCTTAATTAAGAAGTCGCGGATTTGTGATAGAGTCGTAATTATTTCTTTATCCTTAATCAAGAAGTCTCGGGTTCAAGCCTTCCTTTAATACGGAATTGCCTTTGTTAGGAGCGCTTTACTCCGATGTACAACTTATCGACACGAATTTGAATTTAATTGGACTCCAATGTGAATACTGAACACCAGATAAAAAACCAAAAAAAATAAGTCATGTATGCTTTATGATGGATTTAATTAATAAAGCGAACTTTGACAAAAGAGCATTTGAGCATGTTTTGAGAGATTCAGTAAAAGTAATTTTTTCAAAAGAATATGTATAGATGAAAAATAATACTAACATATAGATTGTATTAACGTTCACGGTGTGCAGTCCACTATAAGCTCATTGTTGGCTCTGAGAGGTAAAAATTAAAGATCCATAATAGGAGAGGCAAAAATTAAAGACTACTAGTGCAAAATAGAGATAATTGTGGGAATATATTGTTGGGCTTTGTGGAGGCTTGTGAGCCGGCCGACCCATTACTGAAACCCTAGGTTAACCATTTGGTTTTCCTATAAATATGATCCTTGTATTTGTAATTCTCAAGTAGCACAAGTGAAATAAAATCCTCCTGTTACAGTCGTGGAGTAGGAAAACCGAACCACGTTAAATTCTTGTGTGTCCCGTTTGTGTTCCGTTTCTCTTTTCTCTAGATTATTTGTATGTGTTGTGTGTTTTATTCCCAACAATTGGTATCAGAGCGAGGTTTCAACAACATTGTAACACAAACTGTGAGAAATTGTCACCTAGGGTTCTTGTGTGAAGAACTGTGTGCAGGGAGGAGTAGCCGCCGTTACTGTGTGGGTAACCTCAAGCAGCAGCCGGCTAGGAGAACCGCGCAGGGTGCGAACAGCCGTCGTCCGTGTGCTGTCCGTCGCGCCGTTCCGTTGGCCGCCGCGTCGGGAAGGAGTGTGCCGCCGCCGTTCGCAAGCTACAGCCGTGCAAGACGCCGAAAATCTGGAACCGCCATTCGCGAGCAGCAGCCGCCGCGAACCAGGCAGCCCAGATCGAAGGAGATCTGCCGCAGATCGTAGCCCAGCGAGGGAGAAAGCCGCGCAGCAGTAGCGAGGAGAGAGAACGCCGCTGCCGTTCAGTGGCCGCCGCGTCGAGGAGCCTCAGATCCAGCCGCGAGCGTCCAGATCGTGAGCATCGTCCAAATCGCCGCCCGCTGTCTGTAGACGCCGTTAAGGGAATTGCCGAAGTCCTTTGAGATGGCAGAAGATGGGAAGTTCCGAATTGAGAAGTTCGATGGTACAGATTTCAGTTGGTGGAAGATGCAGATTGAAGATTTGCTGGTTCAGAAAGATTGGACGTAGTGTTGGGTGACAAGCAAGGAAAATTGCCTGATGCAGAGTGGGCAGTTTTGGATCGGAAAGCTATGTCAGTTATCCGACTCTCGTTGACCAAGAATGTTGCGTTCAACATTCTTAAGGAGAAGACAGCGAAAGGCATCTTGGAAGCCTTGTCTAACATGTACGAGAAGCCATCTGCAGCAAACAAAATTTTTCTGATTAGAGAGTTGGTGAACACAAAGATGAAGGAAGGCAGTTCAGTTACCGAGCACATCAACTCATTGAATTCGATCTTAGCCAGACTTTTGTCAGTTGGCATTAAGTTCGATGATGAAGTTCAAGCTTTACTACTGTTATCATCATTGCCTGACAGTTGGTCCGGAACGGTTACAGCAGTTGCCAGTTCAGTGGGACCTAATGGATTCACCTTTGAGAAGATTCGTGATCTCGTTCTTGGCGAGGATGTCAGAAGAAGGAGTTCTGGAGAATCATCAGGTGATATGCTAAACGTCGTCAGAGGCAGAGGAAATAACAGAGGTAGTGGGAGCAGGAACCGAAGAAGGAGTCAGTCGAAGGCTCGGGATGGCTCAGGTGTAACATGTTGGAACTGCAAGGAGGTGGGGCATTTCAGGAATCAATGCCAGAAAGACAAACAAGTCAACATTGCAGAAGACAGCGCCAACGAGGATTTGTTTATCTGTTGCGCGGAGAGCAATGTGGATTCCTGGGTCATGATTCTGGTGCTTCTTTTCACGCTACCCACAGCAGTGAAGCATTGCAGAATCTGGTTATTGGAGACTTTGGAAAGGTAAGGCTTGCAGACGATAGAGCTCTTGATGTTACGGGCATGGGTGACATGGTGTTGAAGACGCCAGTCGGTTTCTGGACCTTGAAGGATGTCAGAGTTTTTCCAAGCTTGACGAAAAATTTGATTTCTGTTAGGCAGTTGGATGAACAGGGACATCATGTGAAGTTCGGAATGGGCAGTGGAAGGTCGTGAGGGGCAATCTTGTCATGGCTCGTGGAACAAAAAGAGGATCGTTGTATATTGTCGGATTACCGTCTGAGGGAGTGACCGTCCCAGTTCAGAAGAAAAACAAAGTCCGGTTCACAGAATCTCGTGGGCAGAAGAAGGTTGTCTTTGCAAGAAAGAAACCCAGAGCCACAGGTCAGATTCAGGATGAACGAGCAAGGAAAGGTTCAGGAAGACCAGTCAGAGGCGTTTGTGGCAGTGGGAGCACCGGCCGTGCTTCAGCCAGGCTCCTAGAAGACAGTGGGTCAAGAGAACCAGTATTCCAGCTGTTGATACGTCTCCAGAAAATTTCTTCGCTGAGTATGGAGAGTGTTTGTTCTCAGGGAGTTCTAGGATCCGGCAGTTCGTGTCTCAAGTGGGAGCCGGTAGGGACGAGACGAGTCAAGGGCAGTTTTTGCCGTGACTGATGTGTTGAAGCTTCGGGGAGCTTCAACGGGCCTTTCAGTTGACTGATGAGAAGGCCGCTGTAGCAGGAGAGAGTTGAAAAAGATTACTAGACATACAAGTGTTCTAAGTGGATGACAGTTGAAATTCTTCAAGCCTCCAAGTGGGAGATTGTTGGGCTTTGTGGAGGCTTGTGAGCCGGCCCGACCCATTACTGAAACCCTAGGTTAACCATTTGGTTTTCCTATAAATATGATCCTTGTATTTGTAATTCTCAAGTAGCACAAGTGAAATAAAATCCTCCTGTTACAGTCGTGGAGTAGGGAAACCGAACCACGTTAAATTCTTGTGTGTCCCGTTTGTGTTCCGTTTCTCTTTTCTCTAGATTATTTGTGTGTGTTGTGTGTTTTATTCCCAACATATATAACTAGAGGTGGGCATAAATACCGAAAAACCGAAATATATAACCCTATATATCTCTAGCAGTTTATTGTCGGGTTAGATTATTATGGGCTTGTGTCAATGATTCATTTTGGGTCTTTTATTGGTCCAGTAACCAGTTCATTGGGTATAGCAAGACCAGAGAATAAGATAAATTATTAAAAGAGAATAAGATAAATTAGCCTGTTCTTTATTATAGTATGAAAATCCAAAAGAGGTTGACATAATGATCCTAGCTTTGATATGTTTCCAGTATATCAATGGTTTATCTTATGTTATTGTGTCTGCCTTATTATACGACTACTATTTCATGATTTATTAATATTAGTTTAGCATGTTTATGTGCAAACATAAAATCGTTCCTCCCTTTGAAATAGTCATCAAATTGCATTTTCGCAAATTAAAATGATCATTTGGTTCTGTATACAAGCTCGCCAAATGATTTTTATTTTTTTGGGTACGGTATACATTTTTCAGGATCTGAACGTTTATAATAAAGCAGAAAAAACAGCCTAAAAAACATGCATGGTTGACAACAACTCCATCAAATCTCACTATTCCCTCTATATAAACAACTACTATTCCTTCATCTCCATTGTACCAAACTGATTAAAGAACAACTTGATTTTGTGTAACGAGTTGAAAATGGGAAATATAAGGACATTGTTGCCTCTAGTTCTAGTACTTTTCTCGGCGCTAGTTGCCTCTGTTTGTGGCTATGAGTATGAAGGGAGAAAGAGTGATCAAAGGACACAAGGAGAAAAATGGTTCTTGTTACGTCAGTTACATAATGTTGTGCAAACTGATGCAGGGTCTATGAGAATGGTGAAGGGTGGCTATCGAGCGGGTTCTTTTTTACATAGTCCAATGCATATTGGTTTCATCTCCATGGAACCAAATAGCCTTTTCATCCCTCAGTACCTTGATTCCGACCTTGTCCTCTTTGTTCACCATGGTAAAATTCACTTCAATACACTGACATCATATAAAATTAAAGTACAAACCAGAGTTTTTCATTTTCTATGAATTGAATGCAGGGGAAGCAAGAGTTGGACACATTTATAGGGATGAGTTAGCAGAAAGGAGTTTAAAGCAGGGAGACATCTACACGATTCCTGCTGGATCAGCTTTCTATTTGGAGAACAGAAATGAAAATCAGAGACTTCGAATAATTTGTAGTATTGATATTACCTCAGAATCCATGGGATGGCATGCTTTCCAGGTACCCTAAGTCTCAAAAATTGATCATTTAATCCATTTCTTTACAAAACTTTTTAACTTGTGATAATATTTTGCAGTCTTTCTTCATTGGTGGAGGAACTCATCCTGCATCCGTTCTTGCTGGATTCGATCATAACACATTATCAACTGCTCTTAATGTAAGGGTTCAAATGAATTTACCATTTCTTACAACATTTATCAGTGGAAAAAGAGTAGCTGAGTTAATATTAAGTAAAATGGCAGGTCTCAACAGAAGAGTTAAAGACGTTCTTGACCAGGCAAACTTCGGGTCCAATCGTGCATCTATCTGGTTCTCATCACACAAATACGTGGTCTGAGTTCTTGGCCCAAGAACCCCACCATAAACTAGCTCACTTGAAGAGGATTGTGAATTTCGAGGAAGAAGCTAGCTCCGAACAGGAGGAATCAACATGGTCATTGAGGAAAATTCTTTTCACTTTATTAAACAGAGAAGACATTGTTAACAGAGTAGGTCACAGAGCTCCATCAGCGTGCAGTCTCTACAACAGGAACACCGATTTCAAGAACGAGTATGGATGGACCAAGAAGTTGGACGAGTCTGATTATTCTCCTCTAAAACAATCTGGCCATGGAGTTTATATCGTCAATCTATCTCCGGTAATGATCAGTTGCATGCATTAACTCAAATCTCAATGCGTGAAAGAAAATCATAGTTAACATGGTCCATGTATATATAGCAACTTGTATGCTTCTTATCTTGCTTACACATTTCATCTCTCTTTTACTTGTAAATTTAGGGATCCATGATGGCACCTCATGTTAACCCAACAGCCATAGAGTATGGAGTAGTGTTGAAAGGGACTGGTAGGATTCAAATTGTGTATCCAAATGGGACTTTAGCCATGAATGCAAGAGTACGAGAAGGGGATGTTTTTTGGGTGCCAAGGTACTTCCCGTTCTGCCAAATTGCCTCAACAAATGGCCCATTTGAGTTCTTCGGCTTCACTACATCAGCAAGGAGGAACCATCCACAGTTCTTGGTGGGTAGGAACTCATTAATGCAGCGCTTGAGAGGGCCAGAATTTGCAGCTGCATTTGGAATTGGTGAGAAAAGGCTTAAAAGGATTACTAATGCACAGCATGAACAAATCATTTTGCCATCATCATCATCTACTCCTGGTGACATGGTCTAGTTGAGTTATGACATGAAAGCTCAAAGCCAGTTTTGGAACTTAGTTTTTTTGTTTCCTCTTGTCCGTTTTTCTTTCATGCGATCTGCTTTTGTTTCCTCGGTAGTCTTGTTGAACATAAGACATATTGCCCTTTTGAGTTGTGAATAAGACGGATTGGCTTTTTGACATGATTTTGTTCTTCGTTTGAACTATATTAGTATAAGTTATAAGAAAATTTAAAATTTCAGCAACTTCAGGTTATTTATGTCCATGCAGCAGATCTATGAGCTGATACTCTCACAAAAGTATTAGTCAAGCCTGCGTTCACCCGTGAAATGTTCTTGTTTAAGCTTAGTGACACATAGCCTAGCATATATTGTATACACATAAAAGTGATTTTGACCTTATCTATAGCCTTAATATGCTATAATACATCTGTTCTGATACTTAGTCATACGGCAGGGCTCAAATTACTAATCCAACTGGTCAGCGTCTCCACATTTTTGGTAATATCTTCTAGGAAATCACTTCTAAGTATAACCAAAATATCGTCTGGATAGTTCTCTTTTACCTCTTCCAACAAAACTTGAAAGATTTGACATTCAGTGTTAGTAGCAAGCTTATGATCGGAGTAACCTCTGGGACAGTCAAACAGTCTAAACATATTTAATAGGGCGATACTAGAGATGCATACAAACAGAAAAGTAAGGATCAATTGATAAGAGTACCTCTTAGTGAACCGTTCATGCAAGACAGAACTGTCAGTTTGAAGTACCACCACACAATCAAAGCAACATTCAGGAAAGAAGTCACAGGCGTGATGATCAACGATGTTTCCACCTTCTTCCATCAATTTTTCAAGAGCATCACATACCTGGATAAGAAACATAATGCTACTTAATATTCAAAGAAAACTAATTTCCCCAGTCGAGACCTGGAAATAGGAAAATTTGGTATACAGAAACTTCAGACTGTAAATATCGAATAAACATGTTCTTTTTCCTGCAGGCCTGCCTTCCTATAGTAAATAGCATAAAAACTCATAAAATGCAAGGTAGAGAAACAACACAATCACCATATAAAACTCAAATTCCATCACTTGATCATCCTTAGTTAAAACCGCTTTTGAAGAGCACAAATCAATTGATCAATCAACGATACCTCAACTCCCGAATCAACTTAGTTGGGTATATCTATATGAATACAGTATCCATTCGACTCAATTCAGTTCCATTTTATTCCCATACTAAATATGATGTACTCTGAAGAGCACAACTTAAACAAAATTCAAATTAATACTGCTATCTAATCCTTAAATCTCACCTATTGAATGTTTAACAGTTCGTGTCCATTAAATCTAAAACTAGAAAAACATTGCAGCAACTTCTGGGTTAGGGACCATAAATTGTCAAAACTTGAAGAAAAATAGAGTAATTGGTAAAAAAAGTCAAAATTAAGGTATAGGTTTAACCTGTTAGAGCTTTAATGAGGAAAATGTATAAAGACTTACGAGGTCTTCATTGATGTAGTAGCAATCGAAGGTGTCATCCCAGCCGTTCGTCAAGTTTTTCTCATTAGCGAAATCGCCGACGTTGATATGGCGGAGCTCTGTCACCTCAGCCAGAGCAGCCGCCGTAGTTGTCTTCCCTGTGCCCGGAGTTCCGGTAATAAGTATATTAGGTCTCTTCCTGCCGCTGCTATTTTGCGTCATGGCCTTCAGTTGAATCAACAAGAAAGCTTTTCTTTATTAAAGAGTTGACTTAGAACATAGTTGAACTAGGTCAAACTCTCTAAGATTTGTTTAAACAAAATTAAATTAACAAGAGAAATTCAAAATAATAAATTAGTGTGAATTGATTAATTAGAACGAGTGTGTTATAAACCTTATATCGTTTCTTTTATTGTATTTGAAATGGTCATCAAATTGCAATTTTTCTATTTCATTTAATTACAAATATTTTTCTTATTATGGATTGAAAATATATTTTCAGGATTTCAACGTTCATAATACACCAAAAGAGCCTAAAAATCATGCATAGTTGACAATCATTCCCCTCAAATCTCAGTGTTCACTCGATATAAACCACAATCACAAAAGCTAATACATCAGTAAACCAAAACTGATTAAATTTTTAAAAAGCTTAGAAAACTTGCTTTTATGTAACAAGTTGAAAATGGGAAATCGAAGGACACTGTTGCTACTAGTGTTTGTACTTCTCTCCGCGTTAGTGGCCTCAGTTGGTGCCTATGAAAATGAAGAGGAAAAAGCGAGCAAAGGACACAAAGAACAAATGGTTATGTCCTTCAAATATGCTAATAGAGTATTTTTAGTGCATTTTGTCATTCATACCAATATATATATTATACTGTTTCTAGCCCTAATTATTTATCTACTTTTTCATTGTCCCTAATTACTTATTCATTTTTTACAAATTAAGAAATGACAATATTTTTATCTATTATATCCTCAATTAGTTACTTTAAAAAAGACAGAAATTTAAGAGTTTAACTTGTATCCACTGAGGTGGACAAACTTTTAAATTTAAAATCATTATTATTTCCCCTAACATCATACTATTATATATATTTAAATTACTTCTATTTAAACAAAAGCATATTTTGCATAAACTATTCAAATATTATCAAATTCATCATGTATTAATAGAAGTTTTGTCAATTAAATAACACTTAAAAGCATAATAACACAAAAACCAAGAAATTTTTTTTCATAAAAATATGGGTTGCATACCAAATCCATTTTGAACAACCATACATACCTTAACTTCAAAATGACAACGAAAAACTTAAAATCATAATCTAACATAAAAAAGATCTAAAGAAATATATAAGTCATATCTTATATTGTTAAGTTTAACCATTGAACTATACTGTAAAAAAGTTTTTCTTGCTTCTCTTTTTAATTTCTGAAGCTATTTATTTTTTTCCCTAGTTAGCTTCTTGACGACATGTACTCATATCATATTTAGAAAGATGAAAAGAGAATAATAGATGATAGAAAAAAAAGAATGTGATGACGTAGGAAGTAATTAACTGGTATTTATAGTGATATTTGAGTTGCCTTTTCATCTACCAAAATTTTTTAATGGGGCACATTTAATCATGATAGATACTTTTATTTTATTTTCTAAATTCAAGAAATCACAAACTTTGAAGAGTTTCTTACATTATTGTTTTATGACAGATAAATTTATGTTAATTTCAAAATTCAAAGAATCACAAAATTCGAAGAGTTTCTTACATTATTATTTTCTACTCAATTTAATTTAACCTATTTAATTACAATTATAATGTCATAACTAAAAAATTAAAGTGTAGTTATTGGATTTCATATTATACCATTATGTAATTAAATATTAGTACTTAAAAATAAATAAATTTATTTGATCCAGTAAGGGGTAAAAAAGACAAGATATGTTAAGTTATTACGGATATTTCGTGAAAAGTTTAGACATAGGAAAAATATTTATGAAGTTCAACCCAATTTCTGACTGATACTTTATATGTTTACCAAGCAAGTAAATGAGCAAAAAATATCAACATTTCTAAGTTAATTTGACCAACTTATAATTTTGTTTTGGTTAATAAATAACTTCAAAATATAACGTTATTTATGAGAGTAAATTAGTAAAAGAGATAAGCAAATGAAACTGGACCTTTTAATTTGTTGATCACTTGAATTGTATGTTAATTTATTTGATTCAAATTAATTGCATGTCTAACAGCTCCAACGGAACACTAATGCCTTGTTAATATAGGGTCTCAAAACTATATGTTTGTCAAGTGAAATGCTAATGGACAGATGTAGTAGCTTTTACTCGAAGGACTACATCATGTTTTTCATATATCAAGGCCTCTTTCTATTCCAGAAAAAAAGAAAAACAGTGACAGAACGGAATCACTTTGTTTCAATGATATGAGACAGCGAGGAATTTGTGGGGTTCATCCTCATGTACCAAACTTAGAATAACTTTGTGCCAATTTCAAAGTTTGGTAGAATTGATAATCTATGAAGAATAAAAAATTGTTTTCTGCCAATTTCAAAGTTTGGCAGAGTAGGTAATCTATGAAGAAGAAAAAAATGTTTTTCTTCTATAGCACATTTGGAGGGTAGTGTATTTGTTCTCTATAAAAGAGAGGACAATTCTTCATTCTAATTACACCAAAAAAAATTACAAAGGAGAGAAAAGAAGAGTGAGGCATGACAGAGGAAAATAATCTGTGAGGAAAAATAGAGAGTGTGAGCAATATTGTAGTGAGGTGGAAAAATCAAAAGAGTGTTATTTCTTTTGAATGTGTAGTGGTCTTTGAATTTTACTCAAACATACAAGTGTAAAATCCTTACTATAGTGATATTCGTTGCTCCTCCCGGGTCGTGGTTTTTCCCTTATTTAGGAGGATTTTCACGTAAAATCTTGGTGTCATTATTTTTCTTTTATTCTCGTTGATTAACCGCATTGTTGTGTTCCGCATTTATTGCCTTTATTACCGCAAATATTATTTCTGTTACGGATTTATTCCCAACAAAATTAGTATGTTGGATGCTAACCTCTTGGTACCAGCAGTGTGGAGAAATGTTACAATCTAGTCTCAGAATACGTTATACTACATGCTGTAAGCTTTGCTCACAGAATTACCTTTGGCTTTTAATGTATGAAGACAATTTTTGAACACTGGAGGATTTGCTATTGTGAGCAAATGTATAAGAACTGCATTGCAGAATTAATTTGAATAGATAAGTAAAATTGATGTTGAAGTTTAAGCCACAATAGAATCCATGTCTAGGAAACAAATCCGTCTTATTCACAACTCAAATGCGCAATGTGTCTTGCTTCCAACAAGACGCCAAGGAAAACTCAGACTGAATAACAGGGGAAGTAAATGAAAAGTAACAAAATTGGCTTCGAGCTTTTGTGCCATAATTCAACTAGACCAACGAGGAACTAGAATTTCGATAAACTAATAAGAACCAATGTTCATCCTCATTGGAGAATCTGACGATGATGAAGGCAAGATGACTTGTTCACGTTGTGCATTGGCAATCCTGTTTAGCCTTTTCTCACTGATTCCAAATGCAGCAGCAAATTCTGGCCCTCTCAAGCTTTGCATCAATGAGTTCCTACCCACCAAGAATTGTGGATGATTCCTCCTTGCTGATGTAGTGAAACCGAAGAACTCAAGCGGGCCATTTGATGAAGCAATTTGGCAGAAGGGGAAGTACCTTGGCACCCAAAAAACGTCCCCTTCTCGTACTCTTGCATTCATTGCTAAAGTCCCATTCGGATACACAATTTGGATCCTGCCGGTCCCTTTCAACACTACTCCGTACTCTATTGCTCTTGGGTTGACATGAGGTGCCATCATGGATCCCTACATTTATCAAGAATAGAAACATAGAATAAGTTAGGAGATTTGAGACTATTGGATCAAAGGTCACTACCACTTATATGAGGCAAGATGATTTACCTGAGATAGATTGACAAGATAAACACCATTGCCTGATCGTTGTAAAGGAGAATAATCAGACTCATCCACTGTCTTGCTCCATCCGTAATTGTTCTTGAAATCAGGATTCCTGTTGTTGAGATTGTACGATGATGGAGCTTCATGATTCACTCTCTTGACAACATCTTTCCTGTGCAGTAAGGTACACAAAAATTTCCTCAATGACCATGTTGATTCTTCCTCTTTTGGGCTAACTTCTTCCTCTAAATTCACAATCCTCTTCAAGTGAGCTAATTTTTGGTGGGGTTGTTGGGAAACAAATTCAGTCCAAATGTTTGTGTGATGATGAGAATCAGATATATGCACAATTGGCCCCGAAGATTGCCTGGTCAAGAACGTTCTTACTTCTGCTGTTGAAACCTGCAGTTTTACATAATTTTGGTTCAGTTTTTCCTCACGGATAAATGTAGCATGAAAAATTAAGTTCCCTTGAATACTTACGTTAAGAGCAGTTGATAATGTGGTATGATCGAATCCAGCAAGAATGGATGTAGGATGAGTTCCACCGCCAATGAAGAAAGACTGCAAAGTGTGTTGAGTTACAATGTATTGAGAAGAAAATTAGGACAATTTTTTAGCTTAGGCATGCATACCTGGAATGCATGCCATCCCATGGATTCTGAGGTAATACCAATACTACAAATTATGCGAAGTCTCTGGTTTTCATTTCTGTTCTCCAAATAGAAAGCTGATCCAGCAGAAATCGTGTACACGTCTCCCTGCTTCAAACTCCTTTCTGCTAATTCATCCCTATGGATGTGTCCAACTCTTGCTTCCCCTGTATTTTTCAATTCATGGAAAATGACTCAATGATATACACTGACAATATGAACGAATTCTTATACATATCGAATGGAATGAAAGAGATAAAAAAAACGAATTTTACCATGGTGAACAAAGAGGACAAGATCGGAATCGAGGTACTGAGGGATAAAGAGGCTATTGGGTTCCATGGAGATGAAACCAATATGCATTGGACTATGGAGATGCGAACCCCCACGATAGCCACCCTTCACCATTCTCATAGACCCTGCATCAGTTTGCACAACATTATGTAACTGACGCAGCAAAAACCATTTTTCTCCTTGTGTCCTTTGATCGTTTTCTTCCTCTTCATAAGCACTAACAAAGGACACTAATAGTACCAGCACTAGAAGCAACAGTATCCTTCTATCTCCCATTTCAACTCGCTACTGAAAAAATGCTTTAATTTCTAAGTTGTTTCTAATGATTAGTTTTTGTTCACTTATGACTTCACTGCAGAGTTTAGTGATTTATATAGAGGGAATGCTGAGATTTAAGAGGAATTGTTGTCAACCATGCAAGAATTTTAGGTTTTCTAGTGGTGATGTTGTAAACATTGAGATCCTGAAAAAAGAAATTAGTTTGAAATAAAGAACATCATTTTTATATACAGAGCCAAATGTTGTGAAACTGCAAGTTCATGACCACTTCAAAGGGCCTAATCTAGTGCAATTTTAAAAATGGATTTAAGAATATATATTTACTAGTTCTCGACATGTGTGAGTCCCACGAATATACATATATAACACGAGTTATATTAAAATCATTACTATTTTCTCCTAACATTACTATTATGTATTTATTTAAATTACTTCTATCTAAATAAAAACATATTTTGCATAAACTATTCAAGTATTATCAAATTCATCATGTATTAATTAAAGTTTTGTCAATTAAATAACACTTAAAAGTATAATAACATAAAAACAAAGAAATTTTCTCATAATAATGCAAAATAACACATAATTACATTGAAATATGGGTTGCATACCAAATTCATTTTGGACAATCATACCGTAACTCCAAAATCAAAAAAAAAAAAAAAAACTTAAAATCATAATCTAACATAAAACAAGATCTAAAGGAATATATAAGTTATATCTTATACTGTTAAGTTTAAAAAGTTGAACTATATTGTAAGAAAGTTTTTTTTTTTTAATTTCAAAATAAAGCTATTTGTTCTTCTCCCCAGTTAGCTTCTTCACGATATGTATTTATATCATAATCTAGGAAGAAGAAAAGAGAATAATAGATCATAGAAAAGAAAAGAATGTGATGACTTAATTAGGAAGCAACTAACTGGTACTTATAGTAATATTTGATTATCTTTTCACCTAACAAAATTTTTTAATGGGGAACATTGAAAAGAATCACAAAATTTGAAGAGCTTCATACATTATTGTTTCGTGATAGATTAATTGATGTTAATTGCAAGATTCAAAGAATCACAAAATTCAAAGAGTTTCATACATTATTATTTTCTACTCCAATTTAATTTAACCTAATTAATTATAATCATAATGTCATAACTAAAAAATTTAAGTGTAGTTATTGAACTTCATATTCAATCATAATATAATTAAATATTAGTATTTAAAAAATAAATTAATTTATTTTGATTTAGTGGATTGGGCAAAATAGTAATCCAACTTTGAAGGTTGGAGCTTCTCACTTATAATGATACTAATTCTGAGGACATGCCTTGCACGTTTGACCTTTATCATTATATAAAATTTATATAATTCTAATTTATGTATTGAAACATATGTAATATCAACCCAATTAACTTTAAAAATAAAATAAAATATACATGTCATCATATGCATACAAAATGAAAAATGTTAAACACAAAGCACTATATTAATCTGAATAAGAAAGAATAACCAATAAACTAAGAATTTCATAAGAAAGTCTAGTGGACCAATATTTTATGTGAAATTTATACAGAAAGAAACTATGTATGTCATGATATAATCATCAGCAGCCAAGAATAATCATATTTAAGCATAATAATAATAATAATTTAATAGATAGTTAAGAGATACAACATATGAGAAATATCAATGGAATCCTTACTAGTAACACTGAAGATGAATTTAGAAGAATAAGGGGAGGGGTAGAACATCAATTGATCTAGTTTAGCATATTCACTGATTTGGCTATTTATAAAATTAGAAGTTGAAAAGAATTTTAAATCATTATATTGGTATAGGAAAATGATAAGTCATTCTAGAATATTGAAATAAGTGGTAGTACCAAGGAAATTAATACATCTGTATTATAGTAGTTAAATACATATTAATTATATTATTGTAAAAACTTAATATGATATTCTTAACTATTGGTAGAATATTTAATAAATTTAATATTTTATAACATTTCAATGTAATATAGTGGAAAAACAACAATTTAACTGTTTCCTAAATTTCTTCTCACTTTTATTATTATTATTATTATTATTATTATTATTATTATTATTATTATTATTATTATTATTATTATTATTATTATGTTTTTGTTGGAAAACTGAATATCAAATTTCTAATGCATTACTATTTCATTAACAAAAAAGAGTAAATTTCTAGCATCCAAGAATATTTATATTTAATATGAAAAACTGACTTTTCAAATTCTTTAGATATTTTATTATTTCATTAAAAAGTAAGTAGATTTTTAGCATTTCATAATATTTATATTTAATATATAATAACTAATAATATATGATTTTTTTTAAAAAAAGTTTTAGTATAGAAGTAAAATGATATTTCAAACTTTACACTTTAAAACTTTCCACTTATAATAATATATGATATGATACATATATATATATATATATGATAATATCAATGAATATGAATACGATGAATAATAAAAAAGTAGTTTTTGTAGTGATGAAGTGTTTGCTACAACATATTGTTTTTGCTTTTAAGGCATTCATAAAAGTTTCAAGTAAAAAAGCATACACTAACATTAAGAAGTACTATAAAAGTTTCAAGTAGAAAAAAACATGAAAAAAAAATCCCTATTCAAGTTGTTGGTTCAGCCTAGCTACAAATTGCTTCTTGTTTAATTCAATTTTCTAACAGCGAAATAAAAATTTGAATAAAGAAGTATCTAAGTATACATGAAAGGACAAACATTTTTATCAAAGAAGCAACATATTATACTCCAAAAAGATCTGAAACGGAGCATTAAAATTGAAGGAACTCTAATACTTACCCAGTTACAATTTCTCCGATGTAATTTCCAATCAATTTACACATTCTTCCACCTTGATCAAACTAACTCTATAATGTAATTTCAATCCCTTTAAGAAATACCAAAAAAAAAATATTTAGAGAGAAAGGGTTGAAAGAAATACAAGATAGAATCATAATATCCATCCAACTAAGAAAGTGAAAAGAATTTTGCTCCATACAACCCAAAAAGGAAGCATCAATTCATACCTTGTTTTTCAAGAAATCAGAGAATTTTCATAAAAAAGGGTGATTCGAGATTCGTTTGAAGGGTTTGATTCAATCGGAGTCAAAGTTAATCGGGGTTGAATGTTTGATTTTGAGTAGAAGTGATTTGTTCTTGAATTCGATTGGTTGAGGATAGCCATTCGAGGATTTGTCCATGGAGGAGTAAGGAGATGATGATACTTTCTGATTGCAATGAGATTGCAATGAGAGAGTGGAGAGAAGATACTTCTAGAGTGAAGTAAAACTTCTAGAATGAACATAAAATATCTTTTGCCAATTTTTATGAGGGCTATCAAATTATAATTATAATTTTACCCTTGTTTGTTTGGTATAATGTCTATTTTGTCGGTGGTCATCATCTCCATCACACTTCTGTATAATAGAAATATATGATTATCATATTTTCATATTTAAAGATTAATGATTCTTTTAGCTTCTCTTTTTTTTTTTTAAACAAACACGCTCTATAAATTCAAGATTGTTTTGAAATAACGTTTAAATATTTTTTATACTATCGACTTTGAGTATAACTTAAATAAATTGAAATTCATATGAAGGTATATGGATCAAAGTTTATTTTCAATTAATTTTAATATTGTTGATAAAATGAACTAAGAAGAGAAAAGTTGAAGCAATGGAAGCATCTATCCAAAAACTTTTCCACAAAAACTTAAGAAGTTATGAATAATTTTTTTTTATGGAATCAATTAGTCTAGATTTTAAAAAGAAAAGAAAAAGTAAAAAGTTAAGATTGATGATTGTCTCAAATTACTTCAATGATATTGATGGGAATGAGGTAAAAATAATGAGGACAAGAAAATACTGAGTACAAGAAAATACTGCAAAAAGATCTTCTTATCTTTGGCAACCAAGAGAATCCTAAACAAACTCATATAATTAATTTAGAGTTAAGTTATCATATAATACTTTTTTTTATATTATTTAAATATTAATAATAAGTAATATATTTTAAAAAATAAATATTTCTAAAACGGAACTGATGGTGTAATTTTTTTTTTTTGTCTATTATCGGTGGATATAAGTTAATGTCAAGTTTTTAATTCATTCACTTTATAATTAATATGAATAAATTAGTAAATTCACTATATCAATAATAAATTTCACTGGTAATTAGGAACAGAAGAAGTAGGTTTGAACAAATTGGTATGTTATTTTCTATTGTGATCAATCCACAGTCAAAGACAGTCCCATCCATTGGTTATTTAAACACTTGATTGTAAGGAAAATTATTGACTCTTGCACAAAATGAAAATTATTGATACTTAAATTTGGTTTTTACTAACCGTTGAACATTCCAAATTTTATTGTGACCATCTAGTTTAACTAAAAAAACCTTACTTCCCAATCTAGCAAAAAAGTTGCTCGGATGGTAAACACCTCCGCTCCTAATGTTGATGCTTTTTCCCTTCAGCCTAGGGACTTCCGAATTGTTGTTGTCGTAGAGTGAAAATAGATGTGGGTTAAAGGAAAATAAAACAATTATCAGAAAAAAGAACAGCGCGGTACATGCTGTGAGACTCTCTTTGTTTACGCATTCTCCTGATTTGAAAGTTTTTTTTGTGGTTGGAAGTGAGGGGTGCTTATCATTCGAGCAACTCCCTCTTGTCTCCTGATTTGAAAGTTTTTTTTGGGTTTGAAATTGAGGGGTGCTTACAATATATCCGATCAACTCCCTCTTGTCTCCTGATTTGGAAGTTAATCGGACATCTTGCTGATTATTTTTGCCAGTGACTCGATTACATTTATAACTTTGAAATTTATAATTTTGAGATTTCAATCATTTCTCTTAGAATCCTAAGTGGGTTTTGATTTTGCGTTTGGAATTTGATATAGGAGATGGGTGACCATTCCTAGATAAACTTTTTTTTAAAAAAAATAATGAGTATCTATGTAACGTGACAAAATTATATTATTAGTATGGCAAAGTATATAAGTTTTTTAATGAATTGTTTATGCTAAACATTTATTGGAAACCTTAATACTAGGGTAAAAATTTGTATTTACATCTTCAAAAATTAAATACATTTTCTTGGTGCACTAGAGTAGCTCTTTGAATTGGTCATGAAATTTGGCTACAATATTATTTGGTTCAGTATACAAGCTTCAACAAATATTTTTTAGGATCTAAACGTTAAGTAGACAAGAAAAGCCTAGTAATTTTGTATGGTTGACAACAACTCCCTTTAAAATCTCATCATTCCCTCTATATAAACAACTACAGATCCTTCATCCAACTTGCTTTAGTGTAACAATTTGAAAATGGGAAATAGTAGGATCACATTGCTGCTTCTAGTGTTGATACTTTTCGCAGCACTAGTGTCCTTTGTTGGTGCCTATGAATATGAAGAGGAAAAAAGTGAGCAAAGGACACAAGGCGAAAAATGGTTCTTGTTGCGTCAGTTACATAATGTTGTGAAAACTGATGCTGGATCTATGAGAATGGTGAAGGGTGGCTATCGAGCGGGTTCCTTTTTACATAGTCCAATGCATATTGGTTTCATCTCCATGGAACCAAATAGCCTATTCATCCCTCAGTATCTTGATTCCGATCTTCTCCTTTTTGTTCATCAAGGTAATTAATTGAACTTCATCTTTGCTTTCACAAGATAGTTTAATTTTCAAGTGGAATCAGTGACATGGAAAATAATAAGCTACTACATTTTGAACAGCTCAAATAGTGTAGAACGTTAAAATTCTTTGCTTTAATGATCTAGAATATTCATTTTTTATGAAATGAATACAGGGGAAGCGAGAATTGGTAACATTCATAAGGATGAATTAGCGGAAAGGAGTTTGAAACAGGGAGATGTGTACACAATTCCCGCTGGATCAGCTTTTTATTTGGAGAATAGTAATGAAAACCAGAGACTTCGCATAATTTGTAGTATTGGTATTTCCTCAGAATCCATCGGATGGAATGCTTTCCAGGTATGCAAAGCTAATTTTTCCACAAAATGGACATTTCTTCTCTTAGGTATAATGTCCTAATTTTCTTCCCAAAACTTTGTATTAAATCATGTCAATTGCAACTATTTTAAGTCCTATTTCATTGGCGGTGGAGTTCATACATCTATTCTTGCGGGATTCGATCATACCACATTATCAACTGCTCTGAATGTAAGTGTTGGAGGAACTTATTTATTTATCCTCGATATTTTCCAGCGGAAAAAACTTAGTCAAGATACTGTAAAATGGCAGGTATCGACAGCAGAATTAAAGACGTTCTTGACCAGGCAAATTTCGGGGCCAATCGTGCATTTATCTAATTCTCATCAGTTAAACATTTGGTCCAAATTCTTAGCCCAAGAACCCCATCAGAAACTAGCTCACTTGAAGAGGATTGTGAATTTTAGGGAAGAATCTAACCACAAAGAGGAAGAATCAACATGGTCATTGAGGAAATTTCTGTTTAATCTATTAAATGGGGAAGACGTTGTCAAGAGTGTTAATCACGAAGCTCCATCAACGTACAATCTCTACAACAGGAATCCTGATTTCGAGAATGACTATGGATGGAGCAAGGCATTGGATGAGTCTGATTATTCTCCTTTAGAACAATCCGGCAATGGTGTCTATCTTGTCAGTCTAACTTCGGTAATGACCCAATCATTATATAATCTAGATCATAAATTTTCCCTTCTTACTTACATGTTTCTTTTCTTGCTCACTTATTTTATCGATGCTTTTTGGTTAATGTAGGGATCCATGATGGCACCTCATGTTAATCCAAGAGCAATAGAGTACGGAATAGTGTTGAAAGGGACCGGAAGGATCCAAATTGTGTATCCGAATGGTACTTTAGCTATGAATGCCAGAGTACGAGAAGGGGACGTTTTTTGGGTGCCAAGGTACTTCCCCTTCTGCCAAATTGCTTCATCGAATGGCCCATTTGAGTTCTTCGGCTTCACAACATCAGCAAGGAGGAACCATCCACAGTTCTTGGTGGGTAGGAACTCATTGATGCAGAGCTTAAGCGGGCCAGAATTTGCAGCTTCATTTGGAATTGACGAGGAAAGGCTAAAGAGGATTGCCAACGCGCAAAGTGAACAAGTTATCTTGCCCTCATCATCGTCGGATTCTCCTATGGAGATGAACT
Organism: Solanum peruvianum; assembly: GCA_027705065.1. Lineage (NCBI taxonomy): Eukaryota > Viridiplantae > Streptophyta > Magnoliopsida > Solanales > Solanaceae > Solanum > Solanum peruvianum. The sequence goes on along the minus strand of JAKWJD010001760.1, from coordinate 48,722,165 downwards.
TAGGTTTTTATTAGTTTAGTGGATATTCTAGTAAGTAGATGGTCTAATTGAGTTATGGCATAAGCTTGAACCCAACTTTTCGAACATCATTTTTTCTTCTCTTTTCCTTTCGTTTGATTGACGCATTGCCCTTTTGAGTTGTGAATAAGACGGATTGTTTTTTTAACACAGTTTCTGTTTTAACAAAATTCAAAATTTAACTGATTCTAGCTCCAAATTCACAAGAAAAATTGACCTTTTTTTTTGGGAAACCAGAAACTGTGAAACTAAAAGGGGAGAGAAATGCATAAAGCTTGCTACAGGAAATGAGACCTTTTTAAGCAACCAGATATCGTCACCAGAAGTCAATAGGTTGCCAAACAAAACCTTTTCAGTGGTAATACAATCAAATAGAGTCGCTGCCAGAAGTACTCCCTCCGTCCACTTTTAGTGATGACATAAATACTCTTCATAAAAATGGCGTATCCGGTCGTCAGAAAAAATAGAGTCGCTGCCAGAAGTACTCCAAATTTTAATTTTAGGAAGGCAGAAGCTGTCAAAATAAAAAGTGAGAGAAATCTGTATAGCTCACTACAAAAAATGAGTTTTGTCGTCACCAGAAGTCAATTGGTTGCCACGCTACCTTTAAGGACCATCAATAGGGTCGTTGCCAATACTTCAAATCAAACCGAAAGAAAAATATATAACTTTTTGGTTTTGGTTTTTAATGTAAAGAACTGGTATATATTGGTTTAGAATTAGTTTTGAACGAGAATAATTAAGGACCATTGAGTCGAACATACTATATAAATACATATTAAAAAGTTATAATCATGCATAGTTAATAGCCTTGTAGTAATTTAGTTCTTGGCCTTTAAATTCTAGTTTAATATTTTGATAAATTCAGGAATTTATTTCATATTAAAAGTAACTTGTTTTTAATTGGTTTTTTAATTATTCATCACCATTTAATTTATTTGTATCTTAGTGAATGATGCATTTTCTCAAGAATTAAGTGGTTTGTTAGTGTTAAATTGGAATGTGTTTTGACAAAAACCAATTTTTTTTTTACAAAACGCAAAATTATCGAAAAATTCACTTAATTAGTTTGATTTAGTTCAAATATTTTGAAAAATCAACTTAATTGATTTGATTTCGCTTTAAAGGCTTTAGTGGCGAGAGAAAAGATAAGTTGTGAATGCCTTAAAAGCAAAACAATATGTTGCAGCAAACACCTCATCGCCACAAGAAACTACTTTTTTATTATTCATCGTATTTATATTCATTCATATCATATATATATATCATATCATATCATATATCATTATAAGTGGGAAGCTCCAACCTTCAAAGTTGGATTACTATTTTGCCCCTTCACTAAATTAAAATAAATAAATTTATTTTTTAAATACTAATATTTAATTATATAATGATTAGAATATGAAGTTCAATAACTACACTTAAATTTTTTAGTTATAACATTATAATTATAATTAATTAGGTTAAATCAAATTGGAGTATAAAATAATAATGTATGAAACTCTTTGAATTTTGCGATTCTTTGAATTTTACAATTAACATCAATTAATCTATCATAAAACAATAATGTATGAAACTCTTCAAATTTTGTGATTCTTTTCAATGTTTCCCATTAAAAAAATTTGATAGGTGAAAAGATAATCAAATATTACTATAAGTACCACTTAGTTGCTTCCTAATTAAGTCATCACATTCTTTTCTTTTCTATGATCTATTATTCTCTTTTCTTCTTCCTTCATTATAATATAAATACACGTCGTCAAGAAGCTAATTGGGGAGAAGAACAAATAGTTTTATTTTGAAATTTAAAAAGAAGCTTTTTTACAATATAGTTCAACTTTTAAACTTAACAGTATAAGATATGAATTATATATTCCTTTAGATCTTGTTTTATGTTAGATTATGATTTTAAGTTTTTCTTTTTGATTCTGGGGTTAAGGTATGGTTGTCCAAAATGGATTTGGTATGCAACCCATATTTTAATGTAATTATGTGTTATTTTGCATTATTATGAGATTTTTTTTTTTGTTTTTATGTTATTATACTTTTAAGTGTTATTGAATTGACAAAACTTTAATTAATACATGATGAATTTGATAATACTTGAATAGTTTATGCAAAATATTTAGATAGAAGTAATTTAAATAAATACATAATAGTAATGTTAGGAGAAAATAGTAATTATTTTAATATAACTCGTGTTATATATATATTCGTGGGATGTCGAGAACTAGTAAATACATATTCTTAAATCCATTTTTTAAATTGCACTAGATTAGGCCCTTTGAAGTGGTCATCAAGTTGCAGTTTCACAACATTTGGCTCTGTATATAAAAATGATGTTTCTTTATTTCAAACTAATTTCTTTTTTCAGGATCTCAATGTTTACAACATCACCACTAGAAAACCTAAAATTCTTGCATGGTTGACAACAATTCCTCTTAAATCTCAGCATTCCCTCTATATAAATCACTAAACTCTGCAGTGAAGTCATAAGTGAACAAAAACTAATCATTAGAAACAACTTAGAAATTAAAGCATTTTTTCAGTAGCGAGTTGAAATGGAAGATAGAAGGATACTGTTGCTTCTAGTGCTGGTACTATTAGTGTCCTTTGTTAGTGCTTATGAAGAGGAAGAAAACGATCAAAGGACACAAGGAGAAAAATGGTTTTTGCTGCGTCAGTTACATAATGTTGTGAAAACTGATGCAGGGTCTATGAGAATGGTGAAGGGTGGCTATCGTGGGGGTTCGCATCTCCATAGTCCAATGCATATTGGTTTCATCTCCATGGAACCCAATAGCCTTTTTATCCCTCAGTACCTCGATTCCGATCTTGTCCTCTTTGTTCACCATGGTAAAATTCATTTTCATTCCAATCGATATGTATAAGAATTCATTAATATTGTCAGTGTATATCATTGAGTCATTAAATACAGGGGAAGCAAGAGTTGGACACATCCATAGGGATGAATTAGCAGAAAGGAGTTTGAAGCAGGGAGACGTGTACACGATTTCTGCTGGATCAGCTTTCTATTTGGAGAACAGAAATGAAAACCAGAGACTTCGCATAATTTGTAGTATTGGTATTACCTCAGAATCCATGGGATGGCATGCATTCCAGGTATGCATGCCTAAGCTAAAAAATTGTCCTAATTTTCTTCTCAATACATTGTAACTCAACACACTTTGCAGTCTTTCTTCATTGGCGGTGGAACTCATCCTACATCCATTCTTGCTGGATTCGATCATACCACATTATCAACTGCTCTTAATGTAAGTATTCAAGGGAACTTTATTTTTCATGCTACATCTATCAGTGAGGAAAAACTGAACCAAAATTATGTAAAACTGCAGGTTTCAACAGCAGAAGTAAGAACGTTCTTGACCAGACAATCTTCGGGGCCAATTGTGCATATAGCTCATTCTCATCATCACACAAACATTTGGACTGAATTTGTTTCCCAACAACCCCACCAAAAATTAGCTCACTTGAAGAGGATTGTGAATTTAGAGGAAGAAGTTAGCCCAAAAGAGGAAGAATCCACATGGTCATTGAGGAAATTTTTGTGTACCTTACTGCACAGAAAAGATGTTGTCAAGAGAGTGAATCATGAAGCTCCATCATCGTACAATCTCAACAACAGGAATCCTGATTTCAAGAACAACTACGGATGGAGCAAGACAGTGGATGAGTCTGATTATTCTCCTTTACAACGATCAGGCAATGGTGTTTATCTTGTCAATCTATCTCAGGTAAATCATCTTGCCTCATAGAAGTGGTGGTGACCTTTAATCCAATAGTCTCAAATCGCCTAACTTATTCTATGTTTCTATTCTTGATAAATGTAGGGATCCATGATGGCACCTCATGTCAACCCAAGAGCAATAGAGTATGGAGTAGTGTTGAAAGGGACTGGCAGGATCCAAATTGTGTATCCAAATGGGACTTTAGCAATGAATGCAAGAGTACGAGAAGGGGACGTTTTTTGGGTGCCAAGGTACTTCCCCTTCTGCCAAATTGCTTCATCAAATGGCCCGCTTGAGTTCTTCGGTTTCACTACATCAGCAAGGAGGAACCATCCACAATTCTTGGTGGGTAGGAACTCATTGATGCAAAGCTTGAGAGGGCCAGAATTTGCTGCTGCATTTGGAATCAGTGAGAAAAGGCTTAACAGGATTGCCAATGCACAACGTGAACAAGTCATCTTGCCTTCATCATCGTCAGATTCTCCTATGAGGATGAACATTGGTTCTTATTAGTTTATCGAAATTCTAGTTCGTCTTTCGTCTAGTTGAATTATGGCACGAAAGCTCGAAGCCAATTTTGTACTTTTCATTTACTTCCCCTGTTATTCAGTCTGAGTTTGTTTCCTTGGCATCGTCTTGTTGGAAGCAAGACACATTGCGCACTTGAGTTGTGAATAAGACGGATTTGTTTCCTTGACATGGATTCTATTGTGGCTTAAACTTCAACATCAATTTTACTTATCTATTTAAATTAATTCTGCAATGTACTTCTTATACATTTGCTCACAATAGCAAATCCTCCATTGTTCAAAAATTGTCTTCATATATTAAAAGCCAAAGGTAATTCTGTGAGTAAAGTTTACAGCATATACTATAACGTATTCTGAGACTAGATTGTAACATTTCTCAACTCTGCTGGTACCAAGAGGTTAGCATCCAACATACTAATTCCTCGCCCGTCTCGTATCATTGAAACAAAGTGATTCCATTCTGTCACTGTTTTTCTTTTTTTCTCCGGAATCCAAAGAGGCCTTGATGTATGAAAAACATGATGTAGTCCTTCGAGTAAAAGCTACTACATCTATCCATTAGCATTTCACTTGACAAACATATAGTTTTGAGACCCTCTATTAACAAGGCATTAGTGTTCCGTTGGAGCTGTTAGACATGCAATTAATATTTGTCTGAATCAAATAAATTAACATACAATTCAAGTGATCAACAAATTAAAAGGTCCAGTTTCATTTGCTTATCTCTTTTACTAATTTACCCTCATAAATAAGGTTTTATTTTGAAGTTATGTATCAACCAAAATAAAATTATAAGCTGGTCAAATTAGCTTAGAAATATTGATATTTTTTGCTCATTTACTTGCTTGGTAAACATATAAACTATCAGTCAGAAATTGGGTTGAACTTCATAAATATTTTTCCTATGTCTAAACTTTTCACGAAATTATCCCTAATATCTTCTGTAATCTCTAAAATACTCTTTCTAATAACTTTTACTAATTATTTCTCCATTCCATTTCCGTCATTCATTTTATTCTTTTCTAGAATTCATTTCAAATGCCTATTTGCTGGTAATAATCATATGAATTTTAGTGGTATAGCCTTCAATTTGCAAACCTGACTTGGAAAATGGACAATGGCGGAGGATGGAAATAATTTTATTTTGTTTTAAAAAGAAAGACATATACAAAACTAATTAAATTTAACGAAATATTATTTAAATACACATTTTATTTTACCATAATTTCTAAAATTGTGAATTATTTTTAAAAAAATTCAAAAAAAATCCCTTTTTGAATACATTCCTCCTCTCTCAGATTACATCCCTTGCCTATGTATCAGATGTCTACTAATGTATTCGGAAGTTCAGTATTGTATTCGGTATCAGATGTCTACTAATATATTTGGAAGTCCAGTAATGTATTCGATATTAGATGTCTACTAATGTATCCGGAAGTCCAGTAATGTATTTGAAACCATAAATTTTTAAGGGACTTGTAATTTGAAAAAAGAAGGGAAATAATGTAATTAACTCTTAATAGTGAGATTTATGTAATAGTAGTACTATTATTAAAGGGGCAAACTGGTCTGGACATTTAGGTAGCAAGTTTTTTTCTTTCTTTTGGGGTATTTTGTCATGGATATACTTCAGATATGCTGCATAATTCTTTAGAACAAATTGCATTTGTCATTTTTTTTACTTGATCAACCCAAAAATTACGACAAATAGTCACATTAATTGGCTTTTAAGTACTTCTTTTCATATTGTAATGTAGTAAGTTATTTTTTAAGTTTATCGTGAATTGCTAATTGTAAATATTAAGCCCTTCCTTTTGTTTCGGTAGAGTAGCCCTTTGAAATGGTCATCAAAATTCCTATTTCATTACATCATTTCATTTTGTATTACAATCTTCAACAAATGATTTTTCTTTGGTTCACCGATTATTTTTCAAGATCTCAACGTTCATTCCACATCAGAAATCCTGAAATTTTTGCATGGTTGACAACAATTCCTCTCAAATCTCACCATTCCATCTATATAAATCGTTACAATCTGCAGCTAAGTCATAAGTAAACCAAAAACTAAACTTACTGGTAGTTTTTTTGTTTCGAGTTAAAATGGGAGATAGAAGGACATTGTTGCTTCTAGTGCTAGTACTTTTCTCTGCACTTGTATCCTCTGTTAGTGCCAACGAACAGGAAAAAATCGAGCAAAGGACACAAGGAGAAAAATGGTTTGTGTTACGTCAGTTACATAATGTTGTGCAAACTGATGCAGGGTCTATGAGAATGGTGAAGGGTGGTTATCGAAGGGATTCATTTCTACATAGTCCAATGCATATTGGTTTCATCTCCATGGAACCAAATAGTCTCTTCATCCCTCAATACCTTGATTCCAATCTTATCCTCTTTGTTCACCATGGTAATTCAACTTCTATGTTCAAATGATTATCTTCCTGGATCAGTAACTTGGAAAATAATAAGATAGATTGTATGTTACTACATTTTGAAGTATAAGGATAGCGTAAATAACGAGCTAGAATATTTATTTTTTGATGAAATGAATACAGGGGAAGCAAGAGTTGGACACATCCATAGCGGTGAATTAGTGGAAAGGCATTTAAAGCATGGAGATGTGTATACAATTCCTGCTGGATCAGCTTTCTATTTGGAGAATAGACTTGAAAATCAGAGACTTCGCATAATTTGTAGTATTGATATTACCTCAGAATCCATGGGATGGCATGCTTTCCAGGTACCCTAAGCTAGTTTCTCAAAAATTGGTCTTTTTTTCTTCCCAAAACTTTGTGTAATATTGAAATATTTTGCAGTCTTTTTTCATTGGCGGTGGAACTCATACTGCATCCGTCCTTGCTGGATTTGATCATAACACATTAGCAACTGCTCTTAATGTAAGTATTCAAATGAGTTTTGCCATTTCTTACAACATTTATTAGTGGGGGAAAAATGAGTTAATATTCACTACACCATTTTCGGCCTACAGCAACACCACGTAAGTGTAGCCTAAACTAGCATAAAGTGTGGCCTTTGATAAAAGACTACACTTTTGGACATTCAGCAACACTTTTTAGGGGCTGCCCAAAGGAAGCGTAACCTTTGACATTAGGCAACACTTTTTAAATGTTGCCACCTTTGGCAACACTTATAAAGCGTAGCCAAATAGGTATAAGGGCACGCTTTGAAGACGTGCATTAGCAACACCTATTTTTTGTTAGACTACACTTAAAAGCGTTGCCTTTTTAGATTTATTGGTCACACTTAAAAAGTGTTGCCTTTTATTGGTCATCTATTGCAACATTTATAAAGTGTAACTTTATATCTCATCTGTTGCAACACTTATAAGGTGTTACTTTATATGTCATCTATAGCAACACTTATAAATTGTAACTTTATATCTCATCTATAGCAATACTTATAAAGTGTAACTTAAACATTTATAAGCCTACATGTAGCATAAATATATATAATATATTTACATACATACAAGTGACCTAAAACACAAAATGAACTAATTAATCATTAAATTGAAGAGATATTTCAAATAAACTTCGAGAAATATTTCATGTACAACCAAAACATAGAAAGTGATTGCTTAAAGATCTCTAATATCAACAAGTTCCAAAAACCCAAAAGTGTCATTCAAACGTATATGACAACAATACAAAAATTTCTTCATCTTTTGCCACAATGGATCGAGTTTACTTCTGGCAAATTCAAATTCAATTACCTACATTTTCCTGCACATTTAAAATAAAATTATAAGTTAGTGAATTAATTGTGAGTGTGCATAATCAGAGAGAATTCACTGCAAGACAACCAATCCAAATCTAAATACAATTTCAATTAATGTAAAAATTACACATTATAAGGACTACAACATTTGTGCAGTCTTCTGTTGTTGGCTCTCAAAAATTAAACTTCAAAAGTTTAATTTGTGCAGTCTTCTGTTGTAAACTTCAATGTAAAAATTACACACAAGTAGTTCAAACAAACCAGTGATGACCACTAGAAACAAGGTTCATAACATACTCTAGAAGTGTCCACAAAAATCAATACATAACAACATGAACATGATATTTTCAAAGAACTGCAGCATAGGCCAAGGTTCATCATCATACTGCATCTCTAGTGCATACAAAAAAGACACAAACATCATCAGACTGTATCTCTAGGGCAAGGTTCATCATCAGACAGTGAACAAAAAAAACAGACAAGAGAAATGTTTAGTAAGAAGAGAAGGAATGCTATAAAAAGACACAAACAAAATCTTGAACAAGTTAAAGATTTAACAGACAATGAACAAAAAATAGAGGACCAGGCTGCAAGAAAAACCCATGCAGATTTTCCTCTCCAATTTTCTCTGCCTTGTCTGTAGTTTAAACAAGTAACCATTAAGGATCTATCAAACATAATAAATCTACCCACAAGATCACAGGCTGCACCACATTAATACTAACAGCCACAACCACCTAGCTAACAGACACCAATATGAATAAAATAGCAATAGCTTCATAAAGGTGCACAGACCATTAAAAGACCAGCTACAATAGCCTTTACAATGAGCTGGATTCAGAAGCTAAAGGTAGAAAATAGTGTCATCATTTTTTTAATTGAACACCATTGGAATATTCCATAAAACATAATGTGTTAGCCACAGACTCCTCAATTGCACAATACTAATAGAACAATTATTCAACTAACGATTCGAATGCTTAAACCAAAAACTAATCTCAAGCCAATCATCATAGCTCCGGCAATCACCGCAAGCAGAAGGTAGAAGCAAAAAAATGCAAAAGCTGCAGTGCCCAAGAGACCTGGAGAAAAAAAGGGAAAAAATACCATCACATTTCATGTATCAGTCACCATACATCGCAAATAAGGCAGGAGAGAGAGAGGTTGAAGGTACCCCAAATATCATCTAGTTTGATGAAAACCTCATTAAGGAAAGAAGAAAGTGGAGGATCAATCAGAAGATATATCACGATATGGGCAACCCAAGCTACAGAGACAATCAGCCTGTTTACATGAACCAAAAAAATACAGATTCACTATTTGCCATCTATTTATGTCAAATTATTCCAAAAAACTAGTGGAAATTAAAATTTCATCACATTTCCACATACCCTAAAACACCTAGGATGAGTTTTGCCAAATAACCTAGAACTGTCATTGCCCAAGCAGTCTCAGCCTGCCAAAAAGAGGCCATCAAACAAGTTTGCTCAACAAAATTACTTTGGCAAGGTGTGAAAAATAAGATTTTAGGCGGCCAAGTATAAAAGCACATCTCATTACCTTTTCACCTTGAGGATACATTCCCTCTAGCGCCTTGACATCGTCTTCAAGAAGAAGCACCTCCTGCAAGGTAAAACAAAAAATTATTTTATCACACTAACATAAAAAAAAAACCAGTACTTTTCAGTTTATTCATTTCTTGATATATTAATCTGACAAGAAAACAGAATCTTCATCCAACATCCTAAGATAAGAGAGATAAAATTGACATGAGGTCTGAGATAAAATCATCAATAACTTCAATGTAGAATTTCGAGGACAATGGATCATGCATATCAAGAGGAGTTTCACTTGCATACACAGGTTATGAACATCAATTGATCATATTAAAATAGCATAGCATGGTTTATTCATGCCTTTGCAGGAGAAGCATCAACCGAAGAAACTGTAATAACTTCCAAAGCTAGACACATAATAGTGAAGTCCAAATAAGAAACACAGCAACTACACATGATAGTGAAGTCCACATAAGAAACACAACAACCACACATGATAGAGAATCTCAAATAAGAGAGACACGACAACTCTCTCAATAAGCTCGTAATTTGAACCATTAAGTATGTGACCTTTATACCAATTTCACTCCATATCCAAGACTCAGGCTTTTAACTCTGCCTATGAAAACATCTCAATGCAATCCTCAGTTCAGACCACAATAAAGGAAGAGAATGTAGGTAAACTGCTAACAGTAGCCAAAAGATATTCTTAACTCTTGCATTTAATGGATACAGATAATTCATTGAATCAACCCAACTAATTTTGGTATATGGCATAATTGGTTGTCATCTAAATTACCCAACTCCGCACCCAGATTCTGACATTTCCTGATCGAAACTAACTAGTCCCGAAGCTCACCCTACATCACATTAGCATCCAAAGCTAGAAATGCACAGCATATTATACACGTCAACAAGTCTCATCAACACACAAAGTTACTCGAAGCTTACCATATAAAATTCCAAGCAACAAAGCACACACGATTGCTGTGACCAACACCCAACACATTGCACTTTTAAGCCTTTTGGCAATAGTCCTACAGAAAACAGAAAATAAAAACATCAGAAGAGCAATTCCATACCATACACATCACGTCCAAAATTGTTCAAATTCACGTACTTATCCTGGTCGCCTTCTTAGTAGAACATAGCAAAAGGAATGACGAAGAAAACGAGAATAGCATCAACAATGTAGATAGCAAGCCATAGTTGCTTCATCGGGAGCGTGAGATTACACGCTCCATTATAAATCGCGTGTTGACATGCCTGCCGATTAGCAACATCGGCCGTGTAACATGAGAATAGAAATGGCAGCGACTGATAAGCCAAAAACGACAACAAATTTGGGGAAATAGGCTTGATTAGCATCATCAGGATGCTGATAATTGATGAGAAGATAGACATTGACTATGAAAACGAGAATACATACTACAATGGCTACAATAACCAAGGCGAGATTGAAATCCCCCATTGTTGTGTGAAGATTTCTCGATTCGGATCAATTTTGAAGGTTGATTCGAATCGGAATAACGTGTGAATGAGAAGAATTTAGGGTTTGGGTTTGAAATTTGATGAACAGAGACCCTTTTTCAGATCTGGGTTTTCGAAAAGAAAGGGAAAAACAGGACGGGCGGATTTCTTGAGAAAAGAAATCGTGTGGATTTTCAGCTATATTCTGGGGCGTATGTTCTTGAGCGTAAAAATCGTGTGGATTTTTCAGCTTAGCTTCCTCTCTAAGCCCCAATTTGTTTAATTGTTTTTCCTAATATATTAACAATTATTTTTTTGGCCAATAAAAATGGGAGGGAGACTAGAAATGTTGGAGGGAATATAATATTTTGGTGAAAATTTTTTTTAGGCCACACTTCTAAAGTGTGCATTTATAATTATAAAAATAGAACCCTTTAAAGTGTAGCCATATATATAAATAATTGTTGCCATTAATTTCATACTATGACAACACTTAAAAAGTGTAACCTATACCATTAAAGGGTACACTTTACAAGTGTTGCCAATATCATTGTTGCCAGAACATAAAAATTTAGGCTACATTTTAAAAGTGTTCCCAAAAATATTTTACGCAACACTTTTCAAGCGTTACTCAGATTTAGTGTGGCCATAGGCCTAAAATGGTGTAGTGATTATGTAACATGGCAGGTCTCGCCGGAAGAAGTACAAACGTTTTTGACCAGGCAAACTTCGGGTCCGATTGTGCATATATCTGGTTCTCATCACAAAAATATGTGGTCCGAATTCTTGGCCCAAGAACCCCACCAAAAACTAGCTCACTTGAAGAGGATTGTGAATTTTGGTGACGAAGCTAGCCCAAAAGAGGAGAAATCAACATGGTCGTTGAGGAAATTTTTGCTTAATTTAGTAAACAGAGAAAATGTTATCAATCATCATCATCATCATCATCACCATCATAAAGCTCCATCAGTATACAATCTCTACAAGAAGAAGCCCAATTTCAAGAACCATCATGGATGGAGCAAGAATGTGGATTCGTCTGATTATTCTCCTCTAGAACAATCTGGCAATGGCGTTTACCTTGTCAATCTATCTCCGGTAATGACCTTCACATAACTCAACATCATGGAGTAGTCAGATCTCTTTCTCCGCATTAAAATCCTCTTACGTGTTACATATGTTTTTTTTAATTAATGTAGGGATCCATGATGGCACCTCATGTTAATCCATCAGCAATAGAGTATGGAGTAGTGTTGAAAGGGACTGGCAGGATTCAAATTGTGTATCCAAATGGGACTTTAGCAATGAATGCCAGAGTACAAGAAGGGGACGTTTTTTGGGTGCCAAGGTACTTCCCATTCTGCCAAATTGCTTCGACAAATGGTCATTTTGAGTTCTTTGGCTTCACAACATCAGCAAGGAGGAATCATCAACAGTTCTTGGTGGGTAAGAACTCACTGATGCAGAGCTTAAGAGGGCCTGAATTTGCAGCTGCATTTGGAATTGATGAGAAAAGGCTTAAGAGGATTGCCAATGCTCAACACGAACAAGTCATATTGCCTGCATCGTGGTGGGATTCATCGCAAGACAAGGCATCAGAGCCAGAGAGGAAGAAGAGGACCAATTTTGAGAGGATTGTGGGGAGCTTAGGCAGTGACATGATCATGGGTTTTGATTAATTTTAATTTGTTTAGTAAAAATTGTTGGAAATTTTATTTATCCAACAATAAATCCATTTTGAGTTTTGGTCTGAAAGGTAGATGCCAATACATTTTTTTGGTTTTTTTCTTTCTTTCTTAAGATTGCATTTTTTGATTCCTTTGTTGTCTTGGAGTCATTCGAGTGTGAGTTTTGAATAAAAAGGATTTTCCTTTTCGGGTTCTATTAATGCCTTTGAACTCCATTAATTAGTCTTTTCTTGTTATGAATGTGAAATTAGGTCTTAGGCCTAACTCGCACCCTAAAAGCTAGCTCAAAGGGAGGAGGATTGCCAAGCCTTATAAGGAGTCCACCCATCTCATTAATCACCGATGTGGGACTTTTATTATTTTTTAACACCCCACCTCACGCCCAGTGCTTAGCATCTGGTGCGTGGCCAATTTTGATTTTGGGACCCCAACATCGGGTGAGACGGGCCCTGCTCTGATACCACGTGAAATTAGGTCTTAGGCCTAACTCACACCCCAAAAGCTAGCTCAAAGGGAGGAGGATTGTCCAAGCCTTATAAGGAGTCCACCCATCTCATTAATCACCGATGTGAGACTTTTGTCATTCTTTAACAATAAATTCTCAATATTGAGCAACAACAAAGTTGTGCAGCTTCTCCATCATGCTTAGATTATATTGTTGAAGAGAGAACAATCATCATCATGAACCATCCTGGCAAGATTGGAAACGGATATGCCCCTGCCCTTGGTTGCAACACCTCCCTAATTATCCTTGTTGATGTACATCAGTTTTTAAAAGCTAAAAATACAAGTAATAATAGCAGGCTACAGCACAGGTCATCGCGTTCACGTTGATCTTAGATAAGCAGAAAGTTGTAAACAAGTTGGATTATGTTGTGGTAAAAGCTTTTTATATTAATAGCGCGGGCTAAATCACTTTTTAGCACAGCAATTGAAACACCACTGTCTGGGAATTTCATAAGTTGAAAGTCCATATTCTCTCTGGGGGGGGGGGGGGGTTCTTCTAGTAATATTAAGTCTAATTTTGATCTTGTTGGATTAAAAATGAACACATGGCTTCATCAAAAGTATGGCCCAAAATGAAAAAAGTTTTCTGATGATCCTTAACTTTAATTTATTCATTTGGACGCAACAGTACACTGGCAGCTTCAATAATGGTATTATTATGCAAATATGTGGCACCCAATCAAATAGTAATAATTAGATAAGTCATTGATATAAGCAGTCAAGTCAGTAATTTTTAGTCAGCTCTTTGGACTCGTCTAGATGAAAGTTTTTCCCTGAATAGAATAGACCAGGGTCATATCAAAGTAATGAGAAGAAACTAAAGAAAGAAATAATTGGAATTCACTATTTATTTTTTATCACTTAGTACACCCTTTTTGTATTAATTTTGAGATTTAAACTAGTTATGTAGATGTTATAGTCAAAAAGTTGGTCAAAAATAAACTTACTGAAAATAATAAGACAAACAAATTAAAACAGAGAAGCAGTAGTAACCTGGATAAAAAAGAAACAAATTGAAGTGTCATAGACAACTTTTTGTAGGTTTATAATCTCATATTAATCAATCGAGTATCAATGAATTGGAAAGGGGTCAAAATTACTTGAAATGAACAAAACTATCCTACGTGTTGGTCTAAAAATAAATCTTTCTATTAATATATGATTTAAAAATACATTTACAATTAATAATTTTGAATAGGTATACCTCAAGCGAACTCTTATTTATTTTTAAAATATTTTGTAACACTTGAAAAGTCTTGCATGTACGAAAAGTAAGGTGGGATATTTTGAATATGTATATACTTTTGGACAACATTTTCCCCTAAATCTTTTAGTCAAAAGCCTACGATATATAGGTTATAGAACTATATAAGTTGGAACTAGAACTTGAAATAACTAAACATCAAAATAAAAAATAGATCGTTGATTAACCCCATCCTATTTGTCTATATCCTACGCCAGCCAACATCTTTAATTTGCAGATCATATCAGTTCTCAACACATCATTAACTCTATTTTTTTCCGGTTATCATATCAGATTTATAACAAATAGTTAAAAGTCATGTATCAGATTAACTAGATATTTATTAACATGTACGATATACCTCCTCTTTCTTTTTTTTATTGGAGGGTCAGTTAGGAAAAATTCATAGAAAATTTAACACTACAACATACAAAGTTTTTTATCTGATCTAAGTAAGTGAAAAGTTTCAACAACACACATACTTCCATAGTGATTTTGGCCAAAAGAGTATAGTAAATACAAATAATTGAAAAGGTATCCAATATTGAATCATCTATATATATGTTTATTAAGTTGCATGTGAGAAAGAATTATTTTCCATGTCTTGTCACCAAACACAAGATACCAAACAAAGATAACAAAATAATATAAAACGTAGCAAACATGTTTGATTTATTTTAGAACATGGGAGGGAATTGTTTCTCCGGTCCAAGGAATGTCATGTTTGTCGTCTTTATTTGAAAATACACACAATAATTTTACATTTTAACTTATTCTATATGCTCTTACTGTAAAAATAATTTTTACACTATCTAATAACTATACATAATAAACAAAACTAGTTATTTATACTCCTACATGTTAAGCAAGTATATTGATAGCGTAAAAAATATTTATAATTACTATAGTTGTAAACATAATTTGATTAATTTGAAAGCACAAATTATTTTTTTACACTATTAGTTAATTTAGAAAACAACAACAATTAAAACATTGTAAAATAATATACGCTAAGAAAATCATATTGTCGATCTACTAGATGTATATATTAATATTCTGTACAGTCACTCAGTATACGTAAGTTAAATAAAATTTAATAATTGTATGGTTTGGGTGAGTGTATAGCTAGGTCAAGTCATTTTCGTAATATACTTTTGGCTTTCCCAAGAGAATTTGGGTTAAGTAAAAGATCCAAAGAGTATGAGATTAGGTGAGGTTTGTTTGGGTGTCCCTCTCTTGAAGAATTCACAAGGAATTTTATATATATGAAAAAAAATTAAATAAATAAATTCATGCATGTATTCCAAAATAGTAAACTCCGATAGCTTAATTCCAAAAGTGGTTGGGTAAACTATAAACTATGGTCCCCTTAGCTTATTTTTCATCATTTTATTTAAAGAAAAAAAGATAGAGATACCTTTGGTTATATAGATATGTGCAAAACCTGCAACTAAAATTTCAGATTGCATGTGCACCTACTGTTTATTAAAAATACTCGTGACATTACTATCGAATTTTTAGTATATATGTACATTTGGTTCATATTAAAGTTGATGTTGGCAGTACTATATAGGTAAATAAAAACTGAAATATTGGCTTTTTCCTAAAAAAAATTATTACTGCTTTCCTCTGCCCTATTATATGGAAATTTACAAAAAAAATAGCAAATATTAGGCATTTTATAGTTATAGTTTGTTTAATTACTAATAATAGCAAAATGTTAGGAGAGGAGAGAGCCGAACAAGATCTTGAAAAGAGAGGAGAGAGTATTTTTTTTTTTAGATTTTGGAGAAAAAAATACAAATAAAAAACTGTTGTGTATCAAATTGAGTACATGTTAAGAAGCGAGAAGAACGAGATTGAGAAAGTGATAAGAGACGATTGTATTTTGCATTTTATTATTTTATTTCAATTGTATTCGAAATACAAGGAATTGTATCTTGTATTTAATTTTACATTGTATTCTATTTATTTTGTATCAATTGTAGTCAAAATACACTGATCACAACTGTATTCATCTTCTTTTGATTGGATACAAATACACGGATGAATACATACATATGAATACAAATACAAAATATAATTTTGTTGAATACTATTGAAATATAATACAAAACTCCCACCTATATTTGATTTAATACAACTGATACACAATACTTTAAATGGATTTCTTCTTATTTGTAAGAGAGAAAAACGGAGAAAGAGAGGGGGGTTAAGGGAGAGAGGAGAAGAATTTTCTATAAAAAATTGTGAAATTAGGTCTTAGGCCTAACTCACACCCCAAAAGCTAGCTCAAAGGGAGAGGAGGATTGCCCAAGCCTTATAAAGAGTTCACCCATCTCATTAATTACCGATGTGGGACTTTTGTCATTCTTTAACACCCCACCTCACGCCCAGTGTTTAGCATCTGGTGCGTGGGCAATTTTAATTTTTGGGGACCCCAACATCGGGTGAGACGGGCCCTGCTCTGATACCATGTGAAATTAGGTCTTAGGCCTAACTCACACCCCAAAAGCTAGCTCAATGGGAGAGGAGGATTGCCCAAGCCTTATAAAGAGTTCACCCATCTCATTAATTACCGATGTGGGACTTTTGTCATTCTTTAACAAAAATAACATAATTGCACTTTTTTATGATATTTTAAAATTATAGTTATTTTCTATAAAAAAAAAGTTTATTAATTTTGCCTAAGTTCCATAACTATTGATATATACTCTCCTTGCATAAGTTTTAGTGATTATCACCTCATGGACTCACATATTTGTAAAGTTAACTTAGAGCCAAAAAAAAGAAATTTAAATGTATATACCAATCTTACACGTGCATTGCCCTTTTGATGTAAAGAAAAAGATACGTACGTGTGTAAAAGAATTCAAATAAGATCTAGGTGAACAGAACATAGAGAAGTGTAATTGCCATATATAGGAAGAAATACAGTTATTCTACCGTGGATGATCTCATAATCTAAAAATAATTTATGGCACCATCAAAAAATTTCTTCCATTCTAAAATATTTATCAGATTTCACTTTCCAAAAATTAATTTAATTATCATCAAAGCTAAATAAAATTTGAATTAAATCAAAACATGGAGGAGGAAGTACATAACTTAAACTCATTAGTTAACTTCAATCACTTAGTGATAATAACAGTGCTTATTTAGTAGATTGTCAGACATTATTAGATGCACTAAAATTATGAAAACTATCCGAATGAAATCTCAATTCTTAAACAATCTTATCAATTTGCAAACTATAGTTCATAAACAATATATTGGTATTGATTAATCACATGTCTCCTATTCCTTTTATAAATAGACGTACACAATTACAAAGTTTCAATAAACATCGCTAGCTATATTATAATATAATCCTTTCACATAGTATACATAATCTCTTTACATCAAGAATGAATCTTTGAAACTCAAAACCATTATATAAAAATTATAATTGTAATTTTAAGTTGCATGTCTAAACGTCTGATTAGATATACTCGTAGAATATAGACGGTAAGGGTAAAAAAGAGTAGTAGGAAGTTGGAAAAAAGGAAGATGTGGATGGTCCATGAGCATTTGGCAGTAAGTGTTGTTGTATAGGACAACAATAAAATTAAAAGAGCAGAAAGGGGGACCCTAAAACCGAAAGAGCAAGAGTTTCTGCCTTTCTAGTGAGGTGACTCAGTCAGATGATAGAATTATTTTATTTATTTATTTATCTATCTATCTCTTTTTTTAATTTCAACAACGATAACTCTTTATAATTATTAGCTCAACATCACCATCCGTCACTATTCTGTTTGTTAAAGAGAAAAAGGTCTACTTGTACTACTATATACTATATACTGCCTCGCAATGCAGAGGCAGAGGTAAAATTATAATTTAGATTTTTTTAAAAATTAAAAAGATTTGTTTTAGTATTTATAATAAAAAGTTTGTTAATTATTAACTCAAACTCAATAGCAAAAAATAATTATAAGTTTGATAACAAATTTATAAATTTTTAATTTTGATTTAGCAAAAGTAAAGGGACGACCAATATCTGAAAAAACGGGTCTTGCATTGTAGTTGGATATATAGTGTCCAATTAGCTAATGGACATGGCAAGAGACACAAGACACCTCTTGTCCGTCTACATCGGATCCTATCTCTTTTTATAAAATCTAATAAATAAATTGTAATTTATATTCGTTCGATCCTAATTTATACGAAGAAACTTATAATATGAAGGTGAAACCGTCTACCTGTCTATTGAAATGAGATATAAAACATTTTAAATTTTCATAACAAAATTGATGTTCTTTAAAAGTACTATTTATAAATTAATATAGTTAATATATGGTTCAAAATATTTAAAAAGATTTTGAGAAAATACATGCAAGTGAAAAATTGTTTAACTCTCCAAATAATAGTAGTAATTCTTTCACCTAAAAATGATATATAGGAATATACGTAATTGTTATGAAGATATAATTATTGTGTCTAACTCAATTTCAAAATTTAGATTTTAAATGTCATATAAAAACCTAAAATACATTTCCGTGATTAATATTAACAATGTAATAGCTCAATTGATTGGCAACCAATCATACTTTTAATACATTGATGAAAATTTGATTTCAGCCATCTTATAATTATGTCACTTATTTTTCCTTCCCCTTCCCTGATAAGAAGACAGAAAAAACCAATAGTAACAAATGGCTTCTCAGAGAAAAGTGGTTCACTTAAAATTAACATATCATTTAATTACTTGTTTTGTTCTTTTTACGCTTATTAAAAAAATATTTTAAAAATTATAATTTACTAAATGACCTCTATTTAGTAAAAGTAGATTGATTAATGCCCTCTTAAATACTTACATTCTTATTAATATTAATATTAAGGGGTCTCTCAGTGTACTGTTTGACAAGCATAGAACATAATCATAGATAGTCATAAATAAAAATTTAGTATTGCTTTGGCTAGAACTAATTGTGGAATAAATTATATTATAATTAGTATATGATAAGTTATTTCTAATTTGAGGGTGGACTACTAGTATTGAAATTAGTTATAATTTGATAAAACAATAAAAATGACAAAAATCCTCCCCTAAGCTAAGGCCTCTCAAATCCCTTTTTCCAAATAAATAAGTTAAGTAGCAAAGAAGTTCTTTCTCTAAAAGAATTTTCATTAAAAAAATTATAATAAAAATCTGAAAATATTTTGTAAACAAATGATTTCTTCTTAAAATTATATAACAAATAAGAAATAATACTAATTGAAATCCTCCGTACATGATTAATCACAATATAATTAACTTAAAAAAAAAGATTGTCCAATCCAAAACAACCCCTACAAATATAATATATAATTAAAAATAATCATCAATTTTTCCTTAAATTCTTAAAATAACAATTATTCTAGGATGATATTTTTGAGATAAAGTAATTTTTTAACCCCTTCCTAAAAACTTACACCTTCTTACTCTCGTAATGATTTGAATTTATAATTTTTAATCCATTTCATATATAAAATAATTAATTTTTATTATATATCATATATTTATATTTATATATAATAATCAACTAATATGATACGTGTTAGTAATATTAATTTAGGATGAAGTGAGTAAAAGTAAGTAGGGAAAATTATGGGGCCATAGTGTACCCACCTAATTCTCCCACTCAATACAACATAATATGTTCCAGCTACGACTTCACGGGACGACACCGTACAAAGGGAGCATATGCATTATTCTCTTTATCTTCCCTTTTATTTTTGGATTTTTCCAATCCTTTTTTCTCTTTCCCAGTAATCAATTAAGGGTCCAAAATCCAATAATGGCATAATCATTTTTACCAGTTATCAATGGCTGTAAAGGCAACTCCCTTTTTTGATTTACTTTCCTTCATTATTTACGTTGTTGTATATTGTCACCAACTACCAGCGTCACTATGAAAACGCCATAAAAAGGAACATAAAATCTAAAGTGGAATCGTTGAATTTCAGTTGAAAATAAATTCAAACATCTGCACGTAAAAACTACTGTTGCCACAATTTTCACACTCCTATTCCCTTCACTCACCCTTGTCTAACGCTCTATATAAATGTCATTTACCGATTTTAAATATAATGACGTTCACTTAAACGTCACTAAATGTTTTTATCATTGTAGTACTTTTAACTTTTCACCTGAGATATTTAACATTATAAATTTAAATAATTTTAGTTAAAACAATGAAATTTAAAAAATTTTATTCACTTTCTTAAACTTAAAATCAAATTAAAACCAGACAAACAAATAGTTTTTTTTTTTAACCAGGGGTGGGGAGAAAAGTGGTCCACTTGAGTCTATGTCTAACCGACTATAGGGAGAAAAGCCGTGTGAGATAAGGAATAAAATAGAGAGAGAAAATTATTGTATGGTAGTAGTTTTTTAGCAGCTAAACATTGAAGCAGAAAACCTCTGTAAGAAGATGAAGAAGAAATAGTCTTGTGGATGGAATCTTGTAGTTGTAACCATTGTTTTTGTCTAGTTTCCTGGGAAATAAAACCTTATACTGTGTAAACTTGGGATTTAGCTGTTTTCAGCAAAATCTTTGGTTTCTTCTGAAAGCTGAGCTGTTCTCTTTTTGTTTTTTTGGTACCTTATTCTCACTTATACTCATCATCTTCTACCTTCTTCTCCAAATCTCACCTCTCAAAAATGATGTCTGATGACGGACTTTCTTCATTAGCTTTCATTCAAGATCCAAACTCAAACCCTACTAATAATAATCCAAACCCTAACTCAAATCCATCTGCTAAACGAAAAAGAAATCTCCCCGGAAAGCCAGGTAAGCTAGCAATTTTTACTATATATACAAAATTATAAGTTTTTTTTTTGGTCATAATTGGTTTGTTTGTTGTTGGTGGTGGTGGTGATGTTTATTAACAGATCCAGATGCAGAAGTGATAGCACTATCACCAAAGTCACTGATGGCGACGAATCGATTCATATGTGAAATCTGCAACAAGGGTTTTCAGAGGGACCAGAATTTACAGCTCCACAGAAGAGGTCACAACTTGCCATGGAAACTAAAGCAAAGGAACAAAAATGAAGTGATCAAGAAGAAAGTTTATATTTGTCCTGAAAAGACGTGTATCCACCATGATCCATCGCGAGCTCTGGGAGATTTAACAGGTATTAAAAAACACTTCTCGAGAAAACATGGCGAGAAGAAGTGGAAGTGTGAGAAATGTTCCAAGAAATATGCTGTTCAATCTGATTGGAAAGCTCATACTAAGATTTGTGGCACAAGGGAATATAAATGTGACTGTGGAACTCTATTCTCCAGGTACCTATTTAATGAACCATAAATTATTTTCATTTATTGCTTTAGACAATATATATATAAATGGACTATCCTAAGTTTAGTCAATTGAGGAAATAAATGTGAAATTTAATGCAACTAACTTGAAGAAAAAAAAAATTGAAACAGAAAGGACAGCTTTATAACACATCGAGCATTTTGTGATGCGTTAGCAGAAGAAAGTGCAAGATTTACATCAGTTCCAAGTACAGCAAATCTGAATTTCAGAAATGAAATTTTGCTGAATGGGGGATTTGGCAATACTAATCTTCAGCAAAGTACTGGAAATCCCCAATTTGGTTCTAATTTGTTTAGGCCTGAATTTATGGGACTTGGATTGGACCCTGCAATTAGTCATCATCATCAACCACAACTCAATAATGTGGATGGACAAAAACCAAGGATACCACTTTGGTTGGACAATAATATGAATCCGAATCCAGGTAATGATTTCTTAGTAGCATCGTCAAGCTCTACTACTAGCAATTTGCCTCATCATGAATTGGTCCAAATCGCGGCACATAACAATAATCAACAATGGTTCATTAATAGTACTGGTGTTGGTGATGATTCTGGAATCGGCTCATCCTCGTCTCAACTTCCTTCACGAGTATTGCTAAAGGAGGAGGAAGAGAACAAAAGAAATATGTCGGAGACAATAAGTTCAATGTACTACAACAATCATCACAACGAAACAGCAGCACCAGCTACTCATATGTCGGCTACTGCACTTTTACAAAAAGCAGCCCAAATGGGATCAACGAGGAGCAATTCAGCCCTCTTTGGTACTGGATTCGGGCTAATGGGCTCGTCTTTTTCTAAAAGCAATGGACAAGGACAATTTGCTACTCATGATCAGAATTTTAACGGTTTAATGATGAACTCTCCGAATAATAATAGTAATCAAGGAAATAGGCTGTTGTTCGGGGATATGAATTCCAGTTCATTAGAAGGTAATGCAAGTGGAAAGAACTCAGATCCTTTCAATTTGATGCCGCGTAACAACAAAGGAAAACAAGTTAATCTGAGTGGAAATGAAGCAATGGAAGGAGGTTTAACAAGAGATTTTCTCGGGGTAGGAGGGAACGAAAGTAGGCCTTTTCTATCGAAGAATGAGCTAGCCAAGTTCGGTAACATATCTGGTTCAGCCATGGGATTAAGCGATTATAGTGAAAGTCATTGACTGATCTGAGTTCGACTGAATCTGTTGTTTTTCACGCGTAATATATACACAAAAAAGTTATGTGTGCTTATAACAAAAGCACACACATTCTGAATGTGGATTACTCAAAAGGTCCAAACTTGTGGGGAGAGATATTGTTTCAAAGGATTTTCACTATAGTGGAATGATACAATGTTCAGAGTGTGGAGAAAAAAAAAAGTTGGAAGAAGGCCAAAAGCTTCAATGTTTGATGAGAGAAGAGAGAGAAAGGAAGCAGCAATTTTGAGAGATCTTGTGAATTGTCAGAGAAAAAAGAGGGTGGGGACCACTGAATGTTGGAAGAGATTTGTTAAAAGGGACTTGACAATCACAAGTCAGCCTTTTTTTTTTTCCTCCATGGTGTTTACTTACTGCTTGTAAAAATATTTCTGCCTTTTTACAAATTTATTTTCCTTTGAATGTTCAATTGCTTACTGCATACCTGTGAACTCTCTAGGCTCACTGCCATATTCAGAATCTTTCAGAATTTTCAATTATTTTTGTTGTTATTTTCACTTCTAGTACCTCTTTTTGTTTCTTATAATTGTTCTCCTCATCATGTTGTTCATGCCTGATCAAGCACTGCCAAAAGAAAATTGACATTAGTCAGTTTCGTTGTTGATCTGTTGTTAAATTGCTCGTAGCTAATAGGATATTTTTTATAATCCGTCGTTAAATAAGATGAAGGGTTGATGTTGTTGTTTAGTTACAAAATTTTCGGTTGCTAATTCCTATTTTAGCAGTGAAAAAAGGTGGCCATCATAATTGGATTTTGGAGTAGTTATTAGTTTTTCTATTTGATTCTACTCTTTTAGTTTTGGAAAAGAACTGTTTGATGTATCATTTTGTACGCATGTTGTTGTATCTGTAAAGAATCATGGAATAATGTTACGTTTTAAGAAAGTTCCAAGAAACCAAGTTTTTTTAACTTATATAAAGATCTATCGAAAATAATTTTTCTATCTTTCGAATGAAGATAAATTTATGTACATTATACCTTTCTCAAATCCGAGTGAAGACTACACAAGGTGTGTCGTTATTACATTATTATATATACTATAAATTTATGTTTTTGAAGGTTAATTATCATTCATATATTTGAAGAAATAGTATATTTGAATAAATAGTTATAAGTAATATGTTTTTACATAATCCCCTTCCTAAATGGGCGTCCAAAATGGACCAAAACCCTTTGTCAGACTATGATTCCCTCGAGGTTATGAGCTAAGATACTGATTACTATTCTCTTATTGGGTAATTAATTTTTTTTCTATGTGAATTAGTCATTAGCTCCGAAAAGACTGATTTGGCCAAAATCATTTAGAACTAGTGATCAAGTTAAACATTCTAATCAATCCTTATGTTGTTTTTTTTTCTGGCTCAACTGATTGTGAGGTGTGATGGATCGGTGAGAGAAATTTTTTTTATTTTTAATCAGAGTGATTGAATTCGACTTCAAATATTTATCGGATGATTTAACTTTAAAAAATAAGCGTGAAAATGTGGTCACCTAAGTTAAATGAGGTCTACATAATATATGTTGTGATTTGTAGAGATGTAAATCTATAAAATTTGAAAGTTGTTAACTCGTTTGTCTGTTGCTTTGGCAGCATGCTGGGATATGTACACATATCAAAATCATTCCAGCTATTTCTCAGTTGAGCCAAAAAAAAAACAAGTTTAATTAATTATATTTATCAATTATTTATCTATCCCTGTCCCTCTAAACTCCTAAACCCTGGTCTAATTATATAAAATAAATATAATATAATCATAAGGGCAAAACTAATAGTATTAAAAAAAGTATTACTAAAATTTGATACTTGCCCCCTTCATTATAATCAAACATTTTTTTAATTAATTATGTAGGAGTAATTAACATAAACTAAAGTTATATTGTAATTTGATATTGTTTCTATACACTTGGAGAATCAATATCTTTTTTTTCTTTTAATATCTGAGTACGTTTTTTCAAGTAGTCTTAAATAAATGTAGTTGCTAGTATTTTTAGTGCAAGAATATGTACTTTATTTCAAACTTTTATGAAACTGGCATTCAAATTCGTACCAAAAAAATCAATTAATTATTATTCTTGTAAGCGTGATTTTGTTTCTCCTTAACTGAGAACGTGTGTGCATGGATATTATGCATGGAGATCGATAGTACTAAAGTTTGAAATTAAACAGAATCTGGAGAATGTGTGTGTATGTCACAGTGAGAAACCCTAGCCCCTACCTTATAGCATACAATTATTATGACATTTTCTATTCAACTGCTTCGAACTTTGAAATAATTGTCAAAATATAAATATATTCTGTTGGTTTAATTTAAGGTAGTCAAAGCTAGCTACTTGTATTAGGTAGCCTCGATATATTCACTTTCATTCTCTTGCCTAGGTTAGGTAAATAATGTTCGTATACTTTTTCCTTTAATTTATTTGTCATAATTTGATTTGACGTGAAATTTCAAAAAAAGTGAAAAAGATTTTTAAATTATTGTACTTGCATATATTTGCGAAGTTGAAAAGTAGAGAGAAATATGATGACACAAAAAGATTCAAGAAAGGTTATATATGGTTAAACAATTTAGCATTATTCCAGAGCAAATTTGGATTTTATATATATATTTTTTTTTCAGATTGGGTGAGCGAAAGACGAAATGTAACGATCTTATAATTAAATTAACGAATGTAGATGTATCAACGACCAAAGAAAAATTTGAACAATTTTTGTAGTAACATTTATTAAAAATACTTTTAGGTAATTATTTTTGTGCACCTTCTGATTTTTATTAGGAATATCATTCTACAACTATCGAACTATAGTAAGGTGTTGGTAAAAATCATAATGCATATTTTTCATCTTTACTCTCTTAAGCGATTTAAGATTCTAACCTCTCTAATTGGGAAGAGTTTGCAAAATTTGTAAATGGGAGTAGAATAATTGGGTTGATGCCCCAAGTGTGGTAGCAAATGCAGCTTCAGACTCCTTAAAACTAGAACAACAATATGATGGGCCATTATAAATATTGGGCTTTGACAAAGATGAATTGATCATTTTTGTTCTGTGTTTAGTACCTCTTACTTCACTATTAATTGTTGTTAGTCGAAAGATAGGATCTATCTTAGCTTGGAATTTAAACTTGATTGGTTATCACAATAATATATTTGTGCAAATTCAAAGTTTGAGAGATGTGATAGGATATGTATATCTATTTATTAGTGTGAGACGCAACATAGGATGTGTTTTTATTTATTAGTGTGAGACACAACATAGGATGTGTTTTTATTGTGAGTGTGAGACGTCAGATTAGACGTGTGAATATACTTGTTTAATTTATACAAATTTAATTTGATACTTATGCATATCTAAAGCTAAAAAGGATATAGATGTCAATTAAGACCAAATTAAAAATCATGTTTATATATTATGTTTTGCATTTTGTTGTTGCTTGTTCAAGTAAAGAATATGACAACGTCCTTTTGACTGCGGGTACCGGCCCTACTAAAAAGTCACCCTTTTTTTCTTGAAAAATAATTAATATTACATCATAGCTATTTTGATTGAATTGATGAGAAAATAAAATTTATCAAGTTTCTCAATATTTCAGCACAAATTTGGTTTTCACCATGTGTTTGACGTAGCTCAATAAAAAATGAATAGGAAAATCATGTTTTATTACACAAATTGTTCATTATTTCACGGTAGAAAAACCTTTATTTCTGATAATATTAATAAAGTAGAATAAAATAATTTTTGAATAAACAGCAGAAGTGACGATTGAAAAACATATAAATGTTCACCACTTCAAAATTTGATTCATATGTTACAGTTGAAAATCCAAATTGAGAACACATGAAATGAAAAAGGAGGGAACAATAAAGAAACACAAATTATTCAAATTGAGGGAAATCACATACGATCACAACCGTCGAATCCAAACCTGCAGCCGTAATTTCTTCCAAACCATATGATTCATTACCAATCACAACCGTCAAAAAATTCTAACGTCACAACCAAAACGCAAAACAGAAAGCCCCAATCCCCAACGCCGCCACGCTGTTCACGCTATCAGCACCCGATTTATCCGCCGGAGTATCATCGCTCCCGGAGCTCGGACTCAACGCTGCCGGAGACTTCTTCTTCAGATTCGACGTTTCTGAAGTCACCGGTGCCGGTGCTGTCGCTGGCGACGGAGAAGCAAAGATACTCAATGGCTGAAGCACTTTATCCACCTGATAAACCGCGAGCTCGCCGTCAGTATATATCGTATTACCTACAGTAGCATCTACAATTCCGGTGGACACATTCACTTGATTCCCGGAAGTCGTTACATTTAACGGGAAATCACCGGGACTAGTATCTCCAGCTTGAGTCCTCAATGGATTACTCACAGTTTGAAACTGTGAAACTGAAATAAAACTAGGAAGTACATGAAATTGCACTAACTGAACTTGTTCTTGAGAACTTAGAGAATTGAGAGTTCCCGCTTTTAAACTCGAAAATGCATTATCAGTAGGTGCAAAAACAGTCATTCCTTGTTTCGAATTATTCAATTGTGTATTGATCTGATCACCGGCTTGAGTAGTTCCTAAGAGTCGGATAAATGTGGTGAATTGACCGGCTTTTTCGAGTATTTTTGTTATATTGGTGGGACCCGATGGAGCGGGAGCAGAGGCAGGATTTTGACCGAGAGTGGAAGTACAAGAATGGAGGAAAATTGCTAGGAGGGAAAGAGAAAAAACAAGACGACTCATCATATTTGCTATGAGAAATTGAACTTTGAAAGATGATTGGTGCTTGAGAAACTGAGGGGTTTTATGGAGAGGAAAATAGGAAAATTTGTATGGTAGGTGAGAAGTTGGAAATCATAGTAACTGTATAAACCAATTGATAGTAGTGTAGTATCTCTCAATTTGGTGGGAGGTTAAGATTTTATTTTGTTTGTCGAACTTGATGTTTTAATTTATACATCGATAATGTAAAGATAATTTACATTTACCGAACTTCTAATATGTTATAACATGTCAGTTACCATTTTATCAGGGTTACAATCACTATTTATCATAAAAATTTACTTGTAATTATCGTATAAATGACAAAATTGTACTAATTAGAATCTTTGAGTTACTGTTATTGACCATGATTAGAAACAGCTGGGTGTGGAGGAACTATTACAGCTAACATTTTGCTTGGAAATACAGGAAATTTGGAGAGATCTGAAGTTTTGAGTTTTCACAAACATTAAAGTATTTTATGATTGCTTTGCTTATACTCATTAGAAATTTTAATTATGGCTATGATTGGCTTGCCACAAACTTAAAAAGGAAGTTTTGTTTAAATTCCGTGTAGTTCTTGATCATGATAAAAATAATTTTAAAAAAATAAAGTTATTGATCATGATTCATGTGTGCCCATCCTCTTCTATTGGTTACTTATAATTCATCAACCTCTAATTAGGCACTCTTTTGTATTGTATTAAATCACATTGAATTAATACACAGAGAAACTGAAATCGTTCTTTTTTCCATAGTTGGGCATTGAGGTGTCAATTGTCATGCCACGTGACGTCCAACTCATTGGGATTCGATGTCCACCTTGGACAACCTTATAGATGATGGTATATTTGAACCATTTAAGTAATATCAGCAGATTTTTTTTTTTAAGAAAAGTATAACGAAAGGTACAATCGATTCTTTTCACCCCCTTAGAAGGGAAAATTTGACCCTTTTCCCTTCAAGGAATAAGGTGCACCAAACAGACTGCTGGCAAAACTTGCCTTAAAGTATTTTTGATTGTAAAACAATGAATCAAAATCTTGAACAATAACAGGAGTTAGACAAACTTGAGCTATTATGTACAGTAATTTAAGTAACAAAATCTTGAAACAGGGCATGAAAGCTCTACAATTCGAGACTTGGCTGTCTCGTGAAGCATCAAAAGAAAACGATGCTTAGTTGATAATCAAAAAAAGAAAGCTAGAAGTTATCCAATGAACATTATTGCAATGATGATACTAGAAACTTTTAATGTATTGTCATCAGTATTCTTTTTTGAACAGCTAGAAAGTCAGGTTAATCTGAGGTTGCAATCTAATTAGCTTGGCGTTTTAGCACGCTGCACCATATCTCATATTATTGGAGTTCCTTAAACTTGAATGGAATGCAGCTTTTGAGACCTAAACTGGAAAAAAAAAAGTTATTTTTATCTATAAAAGGTGCTAGTAATATTCTTACAATCAACTATATCCTATACATAGTTCTGTAAATAATTCCACAGAAAAGCAATCCAAGTGTAGAAGGAAAAACTACTACTATTACTGTCGGTGTATAGAAGTTAAATCTCTTCTCATAATTCATCTCTTGTGTTTCCATTCTCCCTCTTGACGCCTATTTTAGAAGAAGCTGGTCTCTCAATCTTGAAAGGGATAGCTGCATTTTTCTTGATAAACTTATACAATGACACTAGAGTAGGTTCAGTATCAACCAGGATCTGTAGGATCAAATACAAAAATAACTATGCCTCAGTCTCAAATGAATTGGAGATTTGTAGAATCATTAGACATTTGGCATCTTACTTGGTTCACGTAGCACAAACACAAACAAAATAATCATCACTTACTGGATCAATGCTCTTATTTCCTGCTGGAAAGAATTGGAGGCTCGGGAATCCTATAAACTGCAAAGGATCATAAAAAAGAAGGAGGTGATGATCAAGCTACTAAATATTGTCCTCTTCAAATCCAAACTGCGTATTTATTATAAACTACCTTAGCACGAGGGTGCTCATTACTTGTTCCTTCCATTTTGGCTATAACAAGAGACTCAACGCCGTGTAAGTGGTGTGCTAGTTTATTGATCATTGGCTCCAGAGCTTGGCACTGCCTACACCAAGGTGCATAGATCTAACAAAAAGAATGATAAAGTTACATACCAAAACTTTGATCCCTAAGTTGATTACAAAAACCAATGGAAGAAAATTCATTTCTTGAACATACCTCAAGAAACACGTCTTTTGATTCATTGAGAATGATTTCATCAAAATTGTTTCCGACCACAATTTTCACATCAGCATCATTCTGTGATAATTACAGATGAAATTGAATCACCACACGTATGATGAGTTAAGTTACAGGCTAGAAGGAAACTGCAGCTTACTGTCTCAGGAATCGGATCTGATTTATAGAAAGGCTTGAGCTTGTCTTCGAGAAAGTCCTCATTAAAAACCTGGAGGAATAAAAGACAATAAACAAGTTAGTTTAGAGAACTTCCCAGCCAAAATTCTGTGCATCTAACAACCATGTGACAATCTACCTTAATCATCTCGAGTGTAATGTCCCCATGAAATCTAAATTTCTTGCGATTATCTTCTTCTATGTATCCAATAACCTATAGGAATTAAATCAACAATCAGTAACCAATTCTTCCAAAAGATCTTGCTGTGCCCATTATAATGTTGAATAAGAGTTACCTGTGGAGCATCTCCAGTGACCCCAAAATAATCTGATACCGGTCTTCCAACTTCCTCATCGTTCGTTTTGACAAAAACAAAGTTGAGCTTCATTTGTCAATGTACATACTATCAGTTATTACTAATTTACAGTCCCAAAAGTAAAGGGATCAAAAAAAAATTGTACGTAGATAGGTAGTTATCTGTTCATGTTACATAATTTACTTGATAATTGCACGCAAATGAAACAGAGAAAAAAACACTCAAATCTTTAACAGAAACCCTAGAATTCATGATCTCAAGAATTGATTAACCTACTTAAAACCGAAGCCTTAAAACAACAGTACTCCAAGTCGCGGTTTCAAGCATTGATCAATCTACTCCAACATAAATCGTTATAAACTACACACGAGCATTCTTCGTGTAAAAGACTTACATATTAGGTGATAGCGCCGGTGCAGTCTATAAACCTCTTTTGGAAACCGTTCTAACAGTATTTCCACTCTACTGGACTATATGTAATTATGTCCAAGAGTAGCAATGTTGTTATATGTTTGAGAGTGAATAGAGCTTCATTACCTTTCCCTTGAAAAGTTTTGCAGCATCTTGAAATGTTGGGAACAACTTTTCTGTATCATTTTCTGAGGCGAAAAGTAAAATCTGCATATAACATAGGGGGAAAATCAATATATTAACAACAAGATACACATTTCAAAACAAAAATCATAATAGTTGTTAAACAAATGATCTAATCTTACATGTTTCTTAATTGGACTTGCAAAAATTAAAGGGGCGGTTTCTTTAGTAAAAGTTGTCACTAAAGGCAGCTTGCTGGCAGAAACAAACTTAGCTATTGAAGATTTTTTGAATTTACCATCTGAATTGCAAAATGAAAAAGATAATAAGAATGTCTCGCAGTTGAGATTCAATTCAATTCCAGTATCAAAAAAAAAAAAAAAGATGAAAGGAGCGGCTAACCATAATGCACCACTTTCTCTGGCTCCTTTTTAAGCATGACCAAAGCAGGGCGTTTAGCATTTTCTTCTATGTTGAATAGCTTAGCCACGTTAGGATCTGTCGTCTGGTAAAAGTTAACATCATTTTCTAGTTTTGAAACAGCTGCAAGTTGTTTAGTCACGGAACCCTGTAAAATGTTTGGACATTCGTAAACTTATGAGAAATCAAATCATAACAATGTCAAGTTGCAGATAGACAATTGACAGCAATACACAACAAAAAGAAGATATCGATGATATATTTAGAGAAATGAAAACACAACTGCTTCTTCACTAGAAAAGAAAAATGATAAGCAAGTAGCAGTTCAACAACATACCACCAAGGAGTCGAGATATGCTAGAACAACTTTGTCCTCGGAGGTTAGTACACGCTCTGCATCCTCAGCTGTTGTTATATTGTAAACGCCGGATCCTATCTTCTTCTTTATCCAAGAGACAATCGCATTTCTACAGGAAAAGCTCCTCATCAATTTCACATCCAAACACAACTCAGATTGATCTAAGAGCTTAAGTTATAGCTTTAATTGATTATGAGAAGCAAGATCATATTAATTGATTGCCAATACCAGCAACATTATAGTGATACCAAGCTTATAATCAGCTAACATACATGTAGCAATTCAAAACTTTTGACTTTTTATACTAATTAAACAATGGTATATATACCGATACCTATGCTTGTGAAATGTAGCATGTTATTGTTAATTAGTACATCTCAAATTGGCTTACACACATTCTTATCAAATAAATATAAATGTATACACATATGTCAGTATATGTAAAATGTGTGTATATATAAAGCAGACATATTGCTGAACAAGATGACGTTAGTGTAGGATAGAGAGTTGAAGCAATGGATTCATCTGATTACAATACTTTTGATAAAAGCATAAAGTTGTGTAAAAATAATTAGAATTAGAATAAACAATATGTCCGAACCCATAAAATATAAATCATGAATTCGCCTCTGACGTACTTGGTTCTTCGGCCTTTGTAAAGTTCGGGATCACTATTAACGAAGAAAAAAATCGTAGGAAAGCTTCGGACATCGTAGCTATCAGCCGCCTCAACCTCCTTGGCAGCATTGATCTTCGCCAGCACTACATTCTCTGTTTTCAGCTCTGTTGCAGCATCCGCGTATTCCGGAGCCAGAGCCTTACAATATCCGTTCCAGGGAGTGTAGAATTCCAGCATCACATACTTATTATCCTCCAAAAAATCATTGATGTTACTATCAGTCAATGCTACAACGTTCTCATCATCAATATTGATATCCTCTGCCTCTTGTGCGCGATCAAATGGCGGCGAAGAAACCTCGGGAGGATCCTCATGATTCGGGGTGTCTGGTTCGTCTGAATCCTCGTAGTCCTCGAGGAAGCTTAGGAATTCATCGTTGTCGTCAGAGGATGCTGCGTGTGATGGAGTGAGGAAGAGAAGAGATGAGAAACAGAGAAAGATGATCAATCGACTCGGCATTATTTTGTTACACTTTTTAGCAACAAGGCAAGTGACTTATTTTGGTAATAACAAAGATCCGATAAAAAGACATTTATTACAACACGTGTTTGAACCAATTACATGGAGAATACATATCAGATAGAATTCATCGTAATTAAAAGAAAGAACGTATAAATAAAATGTATGCTTTCAATGTACGTTGTCAAGGTAAAAAAAAAAAAAGTAAGGACAAATAGTCAATTTCTTTGAATACGTCCTTAAGTTACACTTGCGGAATTAAAGAGATATGTTTTTGTGGTTATATTTTAGAAAAAATATTACTTAGATTCAAATTAATTTTTATTATTTCAAAGATATCTATTAATTAACCTAATTAAATGATTTGA
The DNA here is from genome assembly GCA_027705065.1 of Solanum peruvianum. Lineage (NCBI taxonomy): Eukaryota > Viridiplantae > Streptophyta > Magnoliopsida > Solanales > Solanaceae > Solanum > Solanum peruvianum. The sequence goes on along the minus strand of JAKWJD010001760.1, from coordinate 48,688,832 downwards.
TAAATCAAATATGTCCTTAAAGTATGAAAATGTTCAATAACGGCTGGAGCTAATAAATGACAAATTAATTAGTGAGCCTAAAGCCAAAAATAAGTTGAAGGCTTAAGTTATAATTATTTTTTTATTTATGAAATTTTTAAGTTATTTCTTTTTTTAATAAAAGATATTTTTATGATATATATATATATATATATATATATATATAATATATATATATATATAATATATATATATATATATATATATTATATATATATATATTATATATATATATATAAGATTTTCCTTTTAAAAAACTATTAAAAAGGTAAAAAATAAAATTAAGAAAAAATAATAAATCGTAGTAATGATGAGAAGAGAGATAAATAACATAAATATATTTATCATAATATAATAATATAAAGGTGAGTATAGTAACTATGTTAAAAAATATTTGTATCTTCATTTTATAAAGAATGATTTAATTTAATTTTGCATGGAATTGAAGCAAATAAAGAAAACTTTTAATCAGCTCCTAAATTAAAATTATATCAAATATATAAAGTTGTTCTTTAATTTTATGGCCTTAAAAAATTCATTTTTTTATATAGGCTAAACAGAAAAATAAAGTCATTCTTTTTAGAAGGAGAGAGTATTAAATAAGATATTGTAACTCTTTTGAGTTTATGATAATAAGGAGAGTATTAACATAAAATTGAAATAAAAAGATATTTAAAAACTCAAGAAAAAGAGAACTATGATTCTTAGTCAGAGAGAAATTTTTCATTGTTTTATATATATTAAATAGGTCAAGAGAGAAAAATTAAGAAAAAAGAGAAATTAATTTTGAGAATAATAATAATAAATTAATAATTATAATAATAAGGAGAGATAAATAAGATTTTATTTAGAAAACTTTAGAAATGGAAGTTGAAATTAATTTAAAAAAATTATAGTAACAATGAGAAGAAGTAAAAAAAACAATAGGTTGCAGTAATATCACAAAAAAGGAAAATAAAATATTTGAGATCTATCTTTTATTCAACTTTATAAATCAAATGAAAAAAAGTTATTAAGGAAAAAGAAGTTTCTGTAAATAAGAATAATTAATTATGGTAACAAGAAGGAGAGATAAATAAAAAAGTATTTTAGAAAATTATAAAAATAGAAGGTAGAAAATGTAATAAATTATACTCTGGTAATGATTAGAAGAGATGAAAAATAAGATATTTTAAATAGGGAAAATAATTCAAAATATATCTACTTTTGATTTAGATTGTTGTAAAATTCAAACTTTAGACTACTATTTGAATTTGAAAACTAGAAATGACTCTTACAATATTCTTTTATATTAGAATGTAAGACAATATTTATCTTAACTATTTTGATAAAAAAAATTTTATCACACGAAAGGCGAATAATTTCACTAGTGATACATAAATTATCGATACAGTGTCTTTTATAAAGGAACTTCTCATTAAACTGTCATTTTTGAAAAGTTTAAATTGTAATAGAGATATACAAGTAAAAAGGTCTAAATCTCTTACTAATTTGAACCTATTATTCGATTGTGTTGTGTGGTTCATACAGAGAAAGAAGATGACAAGTAGACATAATTTATTTTCCTAAAAAATGTAAATGTTTGATTAGACTATACATAAACTTTTAATTGACCTTGCCTTGGAGTTATATTTTGACTTTTAATCTTTATCTTTTCCTAGTACTAGTGAAGTCAGATGAGATTATTATGGAAAGCACATTCAACATCTAGTCAACAATTTAAGCACATATATAGAGATTAATAAAATGAGGAAAGTATTTAAAGCATTATCCTAAAAATTAAAATAAAAAGAATATAGGTATATATTTCTAGAACAGTTACAACCTTGAAATGGTATAATAATTAATGTCTCGATTATATAAAAACATTGTTACAATTCAAAGCAATAACCTTCATCATCCATTAACATTTCGAAAATGGATTCATTCAAGTTTCTATTTGTCACTCTCTTAATCATGTTTCTTCTTGTTCCCTCTCAAGCCACAGGTAGTTTATCTTCTTGTTTTTCTCTATTTTTTATGTAATCTTTTAAGTTTAAAAAATCTTAATAACTCAAATGTTTTGATTGATCTTTCTGTTTTGTGAAGGTTCGGTTTTTTATTTTGTAATCCACCAGGGGAAAATAAATTTTTTGAGTTTTTACTTAAATTTGATTTGTTTATTTATTTACATATTTTTTTTCTTTTTTTAGGTGATATTGAAATCAATTATGATACTTCTTCGGATTGTGTTTTCACAAGCAATTGTAAGACTAGGTTGGATTGTGCTGGCCCGTGTAGAAAACTTGGTATTTTGGTTGGGTTGTGCGTTCCGGATCCACACCCGGGTGGCAAACTTGTTTGTTGCTGTTTTAATGGTAAAAATTAGCGATTGATAAAATTTTAAATTAAAGAAATTTTTATTATGTTAATGTTGCTTCATTTTATCCTAAACTGTTCTGATTCCTTTTACTAGTTTGTTAATTTTTTTTCTTATACTGTGGTTTTTAAATATGGAGCAATATTGTAAAAAAAATTCATTTTAAAAAAATTATATTTAATTAAATATCGTTACATAAATTAAAACGAAGGAAATAATTACAAAAGCAGGGTTTAAAGTAAGTGGATTAAGAAAGGTTCTTTGATCTAATCAAACATTATATTGCAAAAGCAAAAAAAACTAAAATAGAAACAAAGTATTTAAGTTTGTTTGTATTAAAAATAAATTGAGTGAGTGGTTATTACAGCAATGAACCGTCCAGCACTAAGCTAAGCAAAATTCATGATTATTGTATAATTATCCACTTGTATGCCTCGTTTACTTTTTTTTTTTTCCATTAGCTTCCAAACGCACAGTAGTTACATATATTATTATACATAACTCATTCAATAAAAAGAATTACTTTCTCAACTAATTTGTTAATGATTGAAACAGTTACTCATATAGTACCAAAAAAATCCTTGATGGAGTTTTCCAAGTTAATAAATAATTTGAATTCAAACAATCAGGAGCCGATTTACTGCAAAAAAAAAAAAAAATATACTACTGTATATAAATAACATTTTGTTTTTTCTTATACTAATAAGGCAAATAGCTATTGATAAACATTAGAAAAATCAGCTAATTCATTAGCACGTATGGTATCATTAAATCTAACTCAATCTCAAAAATTAATTTACGTCTATATACCTATCTTCAAACTCTAAACTTTTATGTAATGCTTTTATCAGTTAACTTTCAAACTCTAAACTTTTATGTAATGCTTTTATCAGTCTAACTTTCAAACTCTAAACTTCTATCTTTAAACTCTAAACTTCTATGTAATGCTTTTATCAACCAAACTTTCAAACTTTAAACTTCTATGTAATGCTTTTATCAACCTAACTTTCAAACAACCCCTTTAATCTTCAAATCAACCATTACTTTCTGATAATATATTTCTATACAACATTCAATAATCAAAATTTAAACATTGAAAATGTTAAAGGGTGTCAAAGAATGACAAAAGTCCCACATGAGATGGGTGAACTCCTTATAAGGCTTGGACAGTCCTTCTCCTTTAAGCTAGCTTTTGGTGTGTGAGTTAAGTCTAAGACTTAATTTCACAGAAAATGTAACACATAACATAAATTAGGAGAAAGGGGACAAAATTGGAGTGAGACGAGGATGATGAAAACTTGACCCGTTTCAATCCGGTCAACCCAGATGCCTCTGAGCGAATAGTATGGTGCCGAGCCGGCGAAGAGGCAAGGCACGAAACGAAGCCCAGTCCGATTCTCTCTGGGTTAATTCAAGAAAAGCTTTTATATCCTCGAATTTAGTTTGAATACGAAACTAATAATTAACTTCCATTTGTAGTCAAATTTTAGAGTGAGAGGTTTTGAAGTTCAAATTTTCAATCATTCTTATCTTTATTTTTGGAATTCCTTACTAAAAATTAAGTAATTAATGAGAACAATTCATATACTGTCAAGTCCCACATCAATCGGAGGGATATATATTGGCATATTATGGAATAAAAAAGTTAATTGCAGACAACAGATTTCCATTAAATTTGGATCTGCATAATACAAAAGATAAAGAGGAAGAGAAACCCTTAATATACATTCTATTAATCTACAAATAAAAACAAGATAAACTTTAATTCAATTCAATTCATCCATAGCCGCCACAAGATTCAATGAGCTCCTAATTTGTCTTGTCAACAACATTGTTCATCGACTTTAGATTTCTCCATAAATATTTCCCACTTGCCATATCCACAAAAACCCAAAATCCGTTTTGAATCTTCTGAAACTTGTGAAATTTCACCTCACCAGAATCAGATTCTCGTCTCTCTTCCTCCGATTTGCTTTTCGTTGTTTCATCATCGGGGTTTGCGAAATCTAGATCATCGGAAGAACGAACCGTTCTCCAAGCTAAATAACCAGCCAACAATGCCGAAAAAAATACCAAGATGAATCTTAAAGGACACATTACGATGATGAAATTTTTGTTTTTCCCCAGAAAAAAATTGATGAATAATTTGGGTATTTGGGTGTTTCTTATATAAAGTAATGTGTCCAGAACGCGTTCCTAATCCTCATGGAACAAGGAAAAGTAAAAGGGGCAGGAGGAGTTGTTGGCTGACTTTTAAGACTAGGTATATTTGCAGTATAGTCCCTATACTAGTAACAAATTAAAAACTTTATCTTTCTACTATAGGACTAGGAAAATTTGACCTCTTATTGATAGAATTGTGCACTTTTGATCCCATTCATATTTCAAGTCAATTATTACAAATTTAACGAATTATATATTTCTTTTTATTTTAATTTACGTGGCCTTGTTTAAATTTGAGAAGTCGATATTTTTTTTAATTTTGATTGTCAATTTGATTATTTGAATATGGAATCTTTAAAAAATTTAAAAATAAAATTTAGGAAAAACTACTTAATTACACAAATACACGTGCATTATCTTCTAATTTAATATATATTTTTAAATAAGTGCTTATTATGACACCATTTAATAATTTTATACCATATTTGAAAAGAGTACATTGAAATATATCACTCTTTAAACGGGGTGAAGGGGGCTGTAAAATAAAATCCGCGCATCTACCCGACTAATCACACCCCTGAATTACCTAAATTTCAATAGGTTTTTTCTTCTAATTTTGAATACTTATTCCAAGTTTTTTGCTGAAAAAGATCATTGATTTAAATTTTTTGATAAGCTATTTTGATGGTTAAATATCTTTTTTGTATAATATATATGTTTTATATATCTGATACATGATATCATTTTATCAGATACACATCGAGTATGTATCTAATAATATTATTGTCATTATATAAGATACATGAAGTATGTATCTTATTCATATTATCACTATATATTAGGTAAGTGAAATATGTATCTAATACATGGTAATTTATATTGATTTTAAAAGAAAGATTGTCTATTATAGTAAGATAAAGGTTTTATCAGAATCATCGTATGGAGTAAATAATGGTGGAAAATAAGAAAATACAAAGGAATAAATTTAGATTTTGAAATTTTATTTGAATCACGAATACGTAGACATCATGAATAATTAGACACATGATTTACTCTTAGATTGGGTGTGTTTTAAGTTATATTCCAATTTAGATATACAAAGATAGATATAGTGTATGTCTCTGAAGCATATGTATCTAGATGCGACATATATGGTGCAGAACATAATTTCAAAAATAGTGAAGACACACAACTAAACATAAATTAGTAGAATTTGACTTTCTTAATTTGAATGATACCACATAAATTTTGATATTATTTTGAAAGTATACATTATTTGACTACTATATATATTAAATTTGTAATGTTAACTATTATATATGTTTGACGATAATGTAATTTTGAACTAATATAAATATAGTATATCTCCTATATAATAGATCAAAATACATCACTTAACAAATTAAAGATCAAAATATGTTGATTCAATTATAATTAGGACAAAATTTAATTTATCGATACTTGAGGGATCTAAAATACTACAACCATCTCCTCATGACCAATTCCTTATTTTTATTATAATTTTAGGTGTAATAAGACAAGGTGATGGGAAGTGGCAACCACTTACTACTTCAAGTGATGAATTTTCAAATGTCTTTTATTACTATATACTATATTTATGTATATTATATATTACTACGTCAAGCCAATATTCGGGCAGCCATCTAGAAACCTTCTTTTTGACTTTTATTTTATTTTAAAAATCATTTCTCAAATCAATAAATTAAATCCCAATTTTGAGTCATGCAATGGTTTTAGGTACGGTGTGCTTTGCATGCAGTGATAAGAGTCGCAATATAAATAATGTAATTTTCAACACGATAAATCTTATTTAACTCGATCCATGTTATCACATATAAATATATTTCTTGAAAATCAATTATTTTTTTAGATGTTTGAATAAACACGAAAACATCTCAAATTGTACAAATGATTTTTCTTTCTTGGATAATATGTTATACACTGGAAGTAGATTTTCATTAAATCTTTGTTTTTTTTTAAATATTTTATTATTGTAGGTTAAATGCTGAAGTAGACTTCCCATTTAATCTTTCATCTTTTTATTTTTTTATCATAAGAAGTGGAGTGGAGTAAGTGCTAAAGCATATACCACTTCGTTGACATTTTTGCTTGCTCCCAAGGACAGTTTGGTCATTTTGTTGACATTTTTGGTTGCTCCAAGGACAATTTGGTCATTTCTTTTATAGCTGTATACATGACTTCGCTGAAAATATGGATGCCACGTCAATTTCACGTGCTACGCATTATTGCATTTGCGACGGCTTTTTGTTGACATGTTTTATCGTGAAGCCAATTTCATCACTTATCAAAATTATATTTAATTATAAATTTAAAATCTATTTAATCACATACCACTTAAATTAAATATTATTCATTGACATGCTTGCTTAGCGCTTGGACAAATTTCACCATTTAGATTATAAATTTAAATAATTGACATCACTTTGAATATATAAAATTTATGAATACATATCGGCTCCAGCTCGTGTATATATAGCACGGGATTTTCCTCACTAGTCTTTTAAAGTTTCACAATATTATGAAATAATTAAGTTAAAAGTCTCAAAAGAAATAATATATGAAGATTTTCCTCATAACTATGAAGTTATTTTCAATAAACTGGCGACTCAAGCAAAACATATCGATGAAGATATAAAAAGGAGAAAAACACATGCCAAATTAAAAGAACGTAAAGAAAAGAGAAATACTTTTTGAGATTATACAAAATAAACATTTCTTTTCCACAAATGGAAACAAAAGAGTTTACAAATTACAATTAACAACTAGCTAGTAATACAATTCATCATGCCCATAAGATTAATTTAGCCTGAGATTGTTAAATTTTCCTTAAACCAAAAAAAGGAGATCAACTTTAATTATTTATCATCTCCATTATTTTGGCCTAATTCAGCTCTATCATCTTCTTTAATAGTCTCTAATTTAGGAGAATGTGAATTTTTTTGTGGAAAAACAAAAAGTGAAGGAGCAACCTCAATCCAAGGCTTCAAATTCACCATCTTCTTTGCCATTGTCATAATAAAAATAATACAATGTATCGTCAACTCTTTTAACTTTCTTTCTCCTTAAAAATATATGACAAACAGAAAACGAGGAACAAATTGCTTGATGATGAATTAATATACAATAATGTTTGGAGAGGGGTTTAGTTTATATAGGAAGAGTAAATTGAAAATATCAAGAACTAGAGAGTACGTGTACGGTGTTAAGTGACTCCACGTGTGTAGAGTGCAATAAATAGAGACAAGAACAATGGAGGGATGTGGAAATATATGAATTATTGTTTGGTGGAATGGCCACATCAGTTTGTTTGAAAGAGGGTGAGCTACTGACTATAGGAAACTTTCTCTTATGTATTCTTGACACGTATGTACTTCTAGAAATATCTTTTTTTTTTAGTGTGTTGTGGCACTAATTTATACGTTTGATATGTTAGGTCATATAAGTAATAAAATCATATTGCGTTAGAGATACTTTTTTAAGTTAATAATATGTAAGGTGAATCATTAGAGAAACTTCCGTGTATACAATTATAATTTTCTTATTACGATTCATAGCTACATATTTTATAGAGGAGAGTGGTGAGCAAGATTGGGAGAGGAAGGAGAGCGGTGAGGGAGATTGGAAGAGGGAAGAGAGTGGCAAGCGAGAAAGGGCATAGAGTGGAAGAAAGACGAATTATATATGCATATCAATTAAAATAATTGTATACATATAACTGCTTTATATGTATTTGTATCTAGCAAGCGAGATTGAGTGAAGGAGGAACGAGACGAATGAAATTAGGAGAGAAAGGAGAGAGGCTAGTGAGAGAGGGCAATAATTGGAATAATTCGTATCTCATTAGTGTAATTTGCGGGTACATTTGTTAATTTGTGTATTTTTATATAATTGAGTATTACAAAGTTCAAAAGTATACAAATATGATAAAACTCGAAATAACTAAGAATTGATACAAACATAAAAATTTGAACTTTAAACATTTATACAAACTACATTATATAAATTACATCATTACAAAATCCAAAAACTACACGTTTTTACTAAGAAGTTATATAAAAAAGTTTGAATGCATATGATGATAAGACTGAAAACCAATGGATATCATTGTCATACACAAATGCAAATCAAACGAAGAAACTTAAAAATCATGATGATTTGCCATGGGAGAGAAGAGGGTGGTGTGCAACATAATCCAAAAGAAAAAATGAAATATATAGTTAGTCATAACAAGAATAATGATGATTCAGCAGATTGTTGTTTTATGCCATTGGGCAACGAACAAATGTTGGTTTACCCACACCATTTCCCATCCCTAACTGTGAAGAAGTGACTACTAAATATTATCTCCTCAACATTTGTAATGGACTATAAAGACTTAATCTCCAGGAAAGTAGAGAGAATGACCAAAAGTGCGAAATTGTACCATTTAGAATTATTAGTAGGTAGCAGATGGATTTTGAGGAATGACTAGTAAACTAAAATGTTGGTTATTGGTTATTCATTTTTATTTGTCATGTTACGTTTTTTTAAAGTCAATTTACTAATTTTCAAAGTTAAATTAAATTACACTAATTTGAAATTTTAAACAAAAACTTAGATATTCAAAAACTATATTAAAAATACTATACATTACAATTTTTTATATATCAATATAATGAAAACGTACATCTTAAAATATTAATTAAAAATCTTATAACTTAACGTTAAAAATAAAAATTGTGACAAACAATAGTGAACAAAAAAAGTGTTATATTGGAGCGAGGTGACAATACACAACATACCCAATGTAGCCCCCGTGTGTAAGGTCTAGAGAGGATATAATGTATGTGATCATTACTCATGTCTCAAAAATAGAGAAGGATGAGAGAAGTTGTTTCCATAAATAGACCATGGAAGATTGATTACTCATGTCTCAAAATTTGGAAGTGTTTCTGATGGACTCTCGATGAGTGTTTTCCATTGCGAAAGGCGACAAAAAGCAACAAGGATCTGCCTCTCCTTGGGGCGAGATGAGTGCAAGGCACTAACCTTTTTGAAGTGTGGCACCATTTAATACCAAATTAAATTTGTAAAATTACATATGCAAATAATCAAACAATTAACATATTTGCAATTTTTCAATTCAAAAACTGAAAATAGATAGATCATACCAAAAGTCTAAACTTGAATGAGAAAAAAAAAAGAACCAAGAGTCAAAAATAAAGGGAGAAGTGACTCTAAAGTCTGAAGAAAGAAGGAAAACGATCAGAGGAAGAAAGAAATATGCAATGGTTATGTATTGGTTAGACTTTGGAGTAGTCGGAAAAAAGTATGGCTAGTTGCCGCAGGAGTCCAGTCGAAATCATTAGAGTAACCTTTGGACTTTTAAAACGCCAAATTGGATACATTTTTTAAGAAAATACAAAAGACAACGCCTTTCCAGCCTCTCTCGTTGTGTCATCACCTTTTGAAGATCGCCTTTGAGGGGTCGCCTAGCCTAGGCACCCATCTTGCCATTGGCGACGAGGAAAATTAATTAATTGGATGTTTAGTCAAAGTAAATGCAAATATAGAACAAAATAGAGTATTGCATGGACATATAGCCAATGAATCAACAAGTATATATATGCTGAAACTTTTGCAAAACGAAAAGGAGCAACCAATTTACAGAGTTCTAAATAGCAACTCACTGAGTTGAAAGCAACATTGCTATTTACGACTACGAGAATATGAACCTCAGCACTATTCATATGATAACTATTCAAAATGCGCTCTACTAATTAAAAATAGCAAGATAAACTTAAAATACATACTAAACAACGCAGACAACATAAAATAGAAGAAAAATTAAAACTACATTAACCAAAAAAAATCTCAAAGTTTACTCGTCATAATAATTTCAAAATTATCCTCGATAACATACTCAAAACCAAATAACATAAAAATTAATATAAGAACAAAATCAGAACATAACCTCCATCAATGGAATAATCAGTTCATAATTCACTCTTATCCCATCGATCAGCAATCAATCCTGAGGAATCTCCACATCTCCATCAGTAATCTCTTGCTGCAAATCCTTAGGATCCTTTCCATCTACCGTACAACCAACGGATACACAAGTTCCCAAGATCTCCTTAACAGTTCCACTCAAATCCTTCGCCATAGATCTAGGCTGCATCACCTTAGCAATCTCAATGACGTCATCAAGTGAGATGTTACCGTTATGCTTGATGTTCTTCGTCTTCTTCCTGTCACGTTCCGGCTCCTTCAACGCCTTGATGACAAGTGCGGCGGCAGAGGGAACAACAGATACCTTAGCTTGACGATTCTGCACTGTCAGTTTCACAGTCACTCGGAGACCCTTCCAGTCCTTTGAGGTCTCCTTTGCAATGTCTTCTCCGATTTTTTTAGGGGAAAGACCCAGTGGACCGATTTTGGGAGCGAGTGAACTCGCTGCTCCGACTTCACCACCGGTGACTCGGACGAAAACCTCGACGACCTGAGATGGATCGAACTTTGGCGGCATTTTGACAATAAGCTAGGGTTGAGGTTTAGCTGTGTTTCGGAGAGGCAACGGTGAGTGTGATGAAACAGAATATATAAAACTAGGGTTTTGCAGAGTTTTTGAAATGTCTTATTTACCCTTGGGGGCCTGTGTTGAAAATTTGGGCTTAATCTCTTCTAATGACATTTACCTTCACAGTTAACAAAGCAAATCATTTTTTGGGCCGAACCACTTCTTCCCTGGTGGGCTTGAGATCTTTATCATATTTAACAGAAGGAACTTTCACATGTAGCAACTTATAATAACCTAATTACTCTTCATAGCCATAGTTTAATAATTACTCTCCATAGCCAAAGTTTGATAATTACTATTCGTAGATACATGTTACAAGGAGAAGAAAGGTGAGCGAGACCGGGAGATAGAGGAGAGAGGTGAGCGAGAGAGGGCAAAATATGGAAGAAAGATGAATTGTATATGTATATCGGTTAGATAATTGTATATATTATACATATGTATTTACATATATGACAAGTGAGAGTTGGATATGGAGGTAGAGGAGAGCGACATTGAGAGAGGAAGGAGAAAGGCAAGCGAGAGAGGGCAGATAGTGGGAGACAGTTGAATTGTGTATATATATTGGTTAGATAATTGTATATTATACATATGTATTTGTAAATTATGGCGAATTATACATATATAAACGTGGATAAATAAACAAACTCAAATTCAGTCCACGTAATTAATGTATAATGTTAGTCGTGAGTGCTAATTATAGCAAACAATAGCTATGATGAATAACTAAGTAGTATAAGTTTGTTTAACCGCGTAATTTTCCCTATTTAACAAGCAGACTAAAAAAGGATTCTTCTGCTTAGTATTGTAATTAAAAAAAAAACTTTTATAAAGTATATTGATATAGATTTAATTATGGGAATTTTTACAAAAATTTTAGTGTTACCAGTTTGTGAGTTAATTACATCCAATCACTCTTCTTTTACAAATTACAATAATCTCTTAAACATTGGTGAAATTCGATTAAATTCTAAAACATTCCTAATATACCACATATCCATTTCGCATATAAAGTGATGTATCCGAAAATTAGAGAAAGTGAAAATTTATGTATTTTTTTTTTCAAATGATAAAAAATTTAGCGAATATTATAAAAATAAGTTGTATATTTAGATAATTATATCTGTGAAATTAGGTCTTGGGCCTAACTTACACCCCAAAAGCTAGCTCAAAGGAAGGAGGATTGCACAAGCCTTATAAAGAGTCCACCCATCTCATTAATCATCGATGTGGATTTTTGTCATTCTTTACACCCCACCTCACGCCTAGTGCTTAGCATCTGGTGCATGGACAATTTTGATTTTGGGGACCCCAACATCGTGTGAGACGAACCCTACTCTGATACCATCTCATTAATCAACGATGTGGACTTTTGTCATTCTTTAACAATATCTTTAATCATGCAATATATCGATAATTTTAATAATTATGTATCTTATTCGAGCTGCAACGTAGAGATAGAGAGCAAGAGAAAGGGGAGGAGAAAGAACAAGAGATTATGTAATTATTTTAAAATATAGTAAAATTTATTAGTTATGAAAGCTCTTCCCTGATCTGTATTCATCAAAGATGTATACGAGTGTGGACTTTGTAGGACTATTGTGTGGTGTAAAAATTCTTTAATGACTAGGACAATATATCTCAATATGTATCGTTTACACATAATTTGTTAACTTTATAGTTGAGTAGGAGATAAGAATAGAATAACTAAGGTCACATTTGACTCAAAAATTGTCTTCTAGGTTCTATATATCACTCTGTCAACAGAAATAGTTGTATGATAATTTGGTTAATGGGTCAACAAAATTCTGAGTTCATTGTGGTCAGCTTTTACACTAACATGTGTGGTACACGAAATGTAGTTATAGTTTGGACACTATATATAATAATATACATACGTAAGAGACTTGCATAGAGACCAAATTGAATACACAAAAGACGTATACGTCAAGCAACGTATATGAAAAATAATGAATCCAACACCAGCTATAAGCAGGACATTGACATTACTCGAAAGTGAAAAGGAGAATAGCATGTACATTACTTTTAGATGTAACAACAGAACATCAATGAATGAACCATTCACAACCCTACAATCTCGATGAACATGCATGTGAGTCTATCAATTTCAAGTAGTTGTCAATTATTACTACTATATATGCACATCAAATATTTAAAAAAATTCAAGTTATATCAGTAATTGTAAATTTAAACTAAACGTTAAAAAACAGGTGAAACACGATTTTAATTTCTATCCTATCATATATGATTGATTAAAGTCCAATGCCTCTTCATTTTACTTCACTCTTTCTTAACCACAAGTTGATCTCGTAAGTCATAGTCAGTATAGGGATAATTATACAAGCGTCATGCTTCTAGCTAGGCTAGTGGTCCGTCCCATTAAAATTTGAGTTTAAGTCCGTAAGTTGTTCTATCAATCTTTGGGGGAAAGAGATGTTCTACCATTGGGGGAAAAACAGACAATTAATGTCAAAATTTTGTCTTATCATGAGTTTTATTAGGTTTGGCAAAAAACGAACTCTCCGGTCTGTTTAAGTTTGGATGGATTATCAATCAATTCATTTTAGCTTCTAAAAGATTGGGTTAATATGTAATTTAAATTGACTGATAGAGAATTTGTCAAAATATTTTTTAAAACATGTTTTTTATTGAATGTGTTATATACAACCATATAAAGAATTTTTTTATCATTGGATATTCAAAATTTAAACATCAATTTGAGATTATTTACTCTAAATTACATCTTAGGAAATAAATTACTTAGTTACAGCCTTGCAGGTGATTAATTTGAGGGAGGATATGTTAATGTGGAAGAAGCTATGACAATGATCATCCAACCTGGCCTTGTTAAGTCGTTATAACGATTTCACATTAGCTGTCATATTTTTTGTTAACTTATTTCTAATAAAAAAAAGATTAATTAATGACATTTGATCAGGTAAAGAAGGATAATTTTAAAAGAAAAACATCAATTCTTATTTGAAATTTTAATATCTTATTTGTTTTAGAATAAAATAAAAAGATATCATCTATTTTGGAACGGCAAACGACATTTTTTTTTACTTTTAAAAAAACACCAAAAAGGTAAGATAACATTAACAATGGAGACTTCTAATTCATTTTTAATGATATTCTTTTATATTCAAAATTTAAATCTAAAACCTGTCACATTGGTTACGTTGATTAGTCACTGTACCTCTCTCTTCACTAATCAATGACCATATCATTTACTTTAAATTTCAATTAAAAATCACCCAATCAAATGAACCACTACGACTTCTATTCAATTAATACCTTACCACGAAATGTAACATGTTTACCCACAAATAGGAGATAAGTAATATATGTGAATATTATTGTTGGGCTGAGCTATTACGAAAAGATTCTTAATATGTTATGACATATGGTTCGTTTTCAACTAAGTTTAATTATTTGTTTTTTTCCCAATAGACTTCATACCCTTAAAGAGTACCTATGTACATTATACATGATATGTGTATCGTTATTTTATATTCAGTAATTCCTGGAAAATTCATTCGAACACGCAATATTTTCTCTTAAAACTAATTTTCTCATAATCTTGAATGCATAAATTGAATATTTTGCCACGCATATATAATCTTCAAAGACCACTAGAATTTTGTTCTTTTTTAAAAGTATGCATCATTAAAAATTTAGGTAAAGACTATCATGTAGACGAGTTTAAGTCGAACTCCTCGGTATCACTATATATATCTATACTTATTAACATCGGGCTTTATATCAATTAAAATCGATTTTTTTTTATAAATATCTGTTTTTCTAGATCAATAAATTAAACTTATAGTAAAACAAAAAAAACCATTATTTACTATAAAAAATATAGCAAGTATTATTTTATTTTATTTTTAATTATTAATATAGAAATTTTAATCGCACGCACAAATATTACTGAACCGGGACGGAATATGATCCATAATACAAAGTTTGGTAGCGCGAGAACTTCTCGAGTTGTGGAACGAAGCAAGCCAAAAAAAGAACAGCTGGCACAAGCTTCGCCATATCCAAGCTCATCCTTGTGACTGGGTCCTACAAGGTGACAGTTTTGTTGTGTTGCAAGGGGCCGCGTGTCAAGCCAAAGTAGCTGACAGTATTGAGAGCCTTATTTACTGTTCAGGTGAAAACAAACCATCTTCCCAAAATACCCTTTCGATCTGTGTAAAATATTAGCATGACCTTTAATTTGACTTTAACAAATAATTATGTTTTTAAATTTTGAATCTATATAAATAGATATTTATTTAAAAATTGAATAAGTAAATATATATATTTTATACGATATAATATACATAAGATGTTACGTAAATTAAAAAATTATCATGTTTAGTATCATATAGAAAAATATATCTATTAATTTAATTTTATATAAATTTAAAGTATTTATTTGTGGATATATAATTAAAAATTATAATTATGAACTAATGTCAAATTAAAAATTACATTTATTTATATTATATGTATTTTTTTTGGAAAAGGAGTCGAATTTTGGATAAATGTTTTTTCTTATTCTTCGATTTTGGTGAATGAATATGAATAGGTAGAATAAAACTAGGGGCGGATTTAGTAGGCACGTTTGGATTTAAAAAAAAAAAACATGTGATATATGAATAAAATAAAATTAAAATTGGTCAAAAAGATACTATTCAAACTTAAAGCTCAGCTAACTAATAAAATTACAAATCAAGCCAATTTTTAATTAAATTTACTTTTAATTTTTTTATTTGAATTCTTTTTATAAATTTTGAGCGACTATTGTAGGTAAAATGACAATAACTGAGTACTCCCTTTATCATAAAAAGGATGGTCTAGTTTGAGTTAGAAGGGAGTTTAAGAAAAGAAAAAAGATTCTTTAATCATGTAGTTTTAAATTAAAGTTATGTCAGATGTATTAAAAAAAATTATTCTTATGGTATTAAACATGTCACGTGGAAAGTTAAAGTTAAAATATTGCCAAAAAAGAAAAAGGTCATTCTTTTTTAAATATACCAAAAAGAAAATAGGGTCATTCTTTTTAAAAAAAGGAATATTTTTTTTGTTACGAAATAAAGTTCAATTACATTATGAGATATTTATCATTAGTTGAGTGTTTTTTTGTGGTATGAAAAGAATTAGTCACTTTTTTAGATTAAAAAAATAGTACTTTCTTTATTAAAGTTTATTTTATTCTATTTTAACTTGATACTTATTATTTTTTAATTTTGAATTTGTAAAAGTGTACATTTAAATAAATAAAAAAATAAATAAGTAATATTACACGTAGGACGTAATTTGTCATATAAGACACAATGATGATTTAATTATTCAATTTCATGTAAGTTTAAATACTTATATATATATATATTTAATATAAAATTACATAAATATCAACTAATATCAAATTAATATACAGTAGTAAATAAACTTTTTACTGTAGAATGGTTATTTCTATTTTTTTAATTAAAAATGACAATAACTATATAATTTTTTTGTTATAAAATAAAATTGAGCTAAAATCAAATTAAAATACACAAGTAAATAAGAATTTCACTGTCAGAATGGTTATCTCCATTTTTTGATTTAAAATTTTGATTTTTAGTTTAAAAAAAGAATCTGAATAATAAACATTTTATTCAGCAACCAAACGTTCATCTTTTTAGGAAGTGTAGATTTTAGTGGGGTCGATAGTGGATAAATCCAAAGTATAACGTGGCGTCTTCATGATTTTTCTAGGGGTATAATAGTGAATAATGAAAAAAAGAAGTGACGGAGAAATGAGACGTAAAGAGAGAATCTTATCCATTATTAAAAACCTTTATAAAAAGCAAATCAATTCGTCGCTCTTTGAGAACTTCAACACATACTGAGAGTAACAAAGAGAGATAAGAATACAAAGAATACTACCTTCCAAATTTGCAACAACTTCACATTCATTCTATACATACACGTGTCTGTATGTATACACATTAACCATTTCTTTCAATTTCTTCTCATCCATCATCATCAATGGCAGCTTCAAGGAGCTATTTCGCCACGGCAAACTATCGATTCCTCTCCACCGAGCCAGACGTTGCGATGACTCCTGATTCGGTGTTCGAGTTCGACGAATCAGACGTGTGGAACTCATCGACGGTTTCTCGGTCGCCGGAGTTTCGTAAGAAATCTCCGAGTTCAAGGATCTCGCGGAAGCAGTGTGAAACGAAGAGTTACCGAAAATGTTCCGGCGCGACGGCGGCGTCGTTGCCGGTGAATGTACCGGACTGGTCGAAGATACTGAAGGATGAGTATAGAGAGTACGGAAGGAGAGATAGTGACGATGATGTGGACGACGATGATTTGGATAATCGGATTCCGCCTCACGAGTTTTTAGCGAAGCAGTTAGAGAGGACACGAATTGCATCGTTTTCCGTGCACGAAGGAGTTGGGCGGACTCTCAAAGGGAGAGATCTGAGTAGAGTCAGAAATGCTATTTGGGAGAAAACTGGATTCCAAGATTGATCCTTTTACTTCAGATCTCAACTTTTTTGATCCTTTTCTTTTTTTTTCCTAACGGTGATTTTGTTGACTATTTACATATCAAGTCCATCACTGCTTTGTGATTGTAATTTATTTTTTAAAGTTTTGAGAGTAAATTAATTAAACAAAAAAAAAAGGTTATTCAGAACTTTTGATATGTTGTTCAAATTTGCTGGTAGTGTCAGATTACAAATGCACCATTGTTAGGGATAATCGAGTTTGTTTTGTAAAGTAGTTCACTGATAGGACATTACAGTTTCAATGGAGTCCTACAAGAACACAAAACAACAAAGGAAGAAAAAAAATATAATAAAATATCATAAACCACTTGCGCCAGTATAACGTTACGTACTCCACAGATTTTGTTAATTCTCCGTAAGACAAATTACTCTATCCAAAATATCAATTCAATTTCAGATTAAGGAGTTGTGATTGGATTACGGCGTATCTAATTACTTTTTTTTTTTAATAAAAAAAACATAGGTTATCTGAAGAGCATCTGCGATTAAATTTGTTTGGATGCCTTTCACATCACATTCCTTCCTTACCTAACAAATAAGATATATTGATAGATTAAATTAAGTTTCACTATTTAGTGAGGATCTGATTTTCATCTCAATTCAATAATTCGATACTCATTTTTTTGGATTAAGTAAAAATAAATCGATTTATTTAAGTTTGACTATCTAGTAAGCACCTTATCTTTCTCCTTAATCCAAAATTATTGCTTGGACCAAGTAAAATAAAAATATAAATCAATTCATTTAAGTTTGACTATCTAATAATCGATTCATTTAAGTTTTACTATCTAGTAAACACCTTATCTTTCTCCTTAATCCAATATTATTGCTTGGACCAAGTAAAATAAAAGATATAAATCGATCCATCTAAATTTGACTATCTAATGAGCATCTCATCTTTCACCTTAATCCAAGATTATTGCTTGGACCAAGTAAAACAAGACAATATGGATCAAACTATCTTGTGATTTAGTATTTGCGTTTTTATTTTTATTTTTGTGTGTATTAACCAAAACTAAGTATACCCATACTTTATCCAAAAATTTATTAAGCCAACTATTTTGTTTTTACCAAGCCAACTAATTAAACTTATCCTTAATTATTTTTATTGTGGATTAGAAGTTCACAGCCTGGATATGCTATGCATCCGAAGGTGATATTAATCTACAGTTGCTAATAAAATGTCAAATCAAAGTTCAAATAATGATGGTAATTACGCATAATTAAACTGGTTAGTACATTATTTGTGAATTGCACTTATGGGTCCATGTTTGTGGGTGCAACATCCAACAGGTGTGACCCTGATTTAGAAAATACTTACGTATATAATTCAACACCACTACGTTGATGCCGTTTTTTCCCCACTCACTAAGATAAAGAGCTGTCATGTTTGATACTATTATTATAATAATTAGAAGATGCCTCCATATGTCACTAATAAGGTACTTCACTTTCATCACTAGACAATACTAAGAAAAAAAATATTTAATCTTACTTTTACTTTCATATGAAATACTTTGCCTTTTATAATATCAATTTCTTTTAAAAACAATTTAATCTTAGCATCTGAATTTTAATTTAATACTATTTTTTTTACTCATTTATATAGTAATGATATAGGTGGAACTTAAAACGGAATTTACTTAGTTTTGATTTTTTTAAATGACAACTATTTTGGTTTTACATTTTTATCGAAGATGACAAGTAAAATTGATCAGTTAGATATGAGTTGTCTTGTCGAGTAATAAAATGTCTGCTTAATAGGGTAAGAAAAAGCAAATTGATGTGATTCACTTTGAATGTGTCAAATATAAACCGATTTAGTTAAAAAGCATAACTCCAAAACTCAAAAGATATGGAATATCAATAAGATACTTTCATACTGTCCTACAGGTAACTTCTTTTAATTTTTTTGGCCTTTATCTTTCTCTCTTTTCTCTTTGGAATAGAAATGAAAACTCCAGAAGAAAACATGGGAAACGTTTGTTAATAATCTATCCATCTTCCCAAGGTGTTAAGGTATGCGTACAGTTTACTTTTTTCATGTTAGTTTTTGTTCTTTTTCGACGGATAGAAATAATAATTTTCACATAATGTTAATTGCCTTTTAACTTTTTCATGTATTTATAAATATTTGATTTTGGTACTCGGGTCTAAACTATTTATTCGGTTAAAGTAAATAGTTACAATGAGAAAAATAGGAGAGAAGGTTAACTTGTACTCTTGTAGTAATCATTCTTTATGTAATCCTAATGTTTCTTCTCATGATTTTACATTAAGAAATCATATTCATTCGTAAACTCCAATTGGTTACACTATTCAATCATTTATTTTATAGCAACTTACTTGTAAGTTGTCTTTTGAATTTAATTAAATGATATACATGATTGATATAAAATATTTTCTACATACACTGTCGAAAAAAAAAGAGACAAATTACCTGCTATAATAAATAAACATAACGTTAATCTTTCATATTGATTATTTTTTAAAAAAAAATGGTGTTGAATTTATGAGGAGAATAGTTGGAAATGTTGATATATGAGGAAAGTTGATAAAGATAGGGGGGTGGGGATTGATTGATTGAATGATTTTAAATGATGGAGAAGTTGTGGACAATGGGATTCTTCAAACAATGGACTACAAATGAGACAGCTGCTTGGCCTTTCGTTTAACGCTTCCTATCCTTTCTTGCTTTTTGGCTGTCCAATAAATAATGGGGAAAATTACGTGGATAAATAAATATATATACTTTAGAGTGTGTAGCTCAATTTTAGTTGTAATAATGTCATTTGTACATGTATATATAAATACATATGTAAATCAGTTTTATATATATAATTATCTGATAGATAAGTATATTCAATTTGTTTTTTTCTCTCCCGATCTCGCTCGCCAGATATATAAATACATATGTATATATAAGTTTTTATTAATATATGTATACACACACACAATTTGTCTCTCTGCCCTCTCTCTTTCGCCTCTTTCCTCCCTCACTAAATCTCGCTCGTCTCTCTCCTCCTTCTAGTATGTAGCTACGAATGATAATTAGCAAATTATACTTATAAATTATAATTAAATTATTTTTAAGTGGTTATATGCGAAAATTCTCCTAAATAAAAATAAAATCTCTATTTATATATATCAAATAAATTACACATATTTTGGATATACACTTACCGTATGTGTGTATATTTTTTATATGAGCGTAAATTTTTGTTATCAGAATAAAATACGAATCACGATTAAATTGTAATTTGTATTCTCAGTTTATAACTTGTAATTAAAATGTATGATCATTTGAGATTTTTATAACTCTCCTGAATATCAAATCAAATCAAATTCAAGTCAACTTGGATGATTTTATGATATTTTTTTGGTTATTTTAGCTTAAAAGCTCATAAATATTTCTTTTATTTGACCCAAACATTACACAATTAGGGTGTGTTTGGTATAGAGGAAAATGTTTTCCATGAAAAATGTTTTTCTGAAAAATAAGTAGATTTTGGACTTATTTTCTCATGTTTGATCGGTGAGTAGAAAATATTTTTCGAAAATGATTTTTAGTGTTTGATTTATTCATGAAAAATATTTTTGAGATAAATATTTTATTTTTACTATAGTAAAAAATAATTTATGAAATTGAAAATATTTTTTAAAATCACAATTATTATTTTTTGGGGTGGTGATGGGGGTGGGGCGGGGGAGGGGGAGATGGTAGGAATGAAAAAATAAAAATTTGAAGTTGGTAGTATTTTTAAAAAACAAAATTAATTTTTTTGGGGGTTGGGGGTGGGTGGGTGGGGGGCTGGTGGGGGGGTAGAAATTTAAAAATAAAAATTTAAAGTTGAAAATATTTTTTAAAAAGCAAAAATAATTTTTTGGGGAGGGGTTGGGGTTGGGGGGGGCTGGCCGGTGGGGGTCGAGTCAAAGATCGGCTGAAAAAATAAATTTTTGAAATTCAAAATATCTTTTTAAAATTGATGTTTTTCCTAAAAGAAAATGTAATTTGAAATTGGAGGAAAGTGTTGAAAAATGTTTTCCTTAATTCTTGAAGGGAAGTCATTTTCCGAGGAAAATGAGTTGATTTGAAAAACATTTTCAAAACTTTTATCCCAACCAAACATAAAAAAATTAAAAAACTAGAAATGTTTTCCTTCGTAGCAAACACACTTTTACTTAAAATTATTTTAACTTGAATAAGCCTAAAATAAATTGATTCCAACAACCTATTTGGATGTTCAAAGGGTTGCTATAGCAATATCTCCATCAGGACTCACGAGCGTCTCGTCCCACACTTGGGCCTATGGGTGGTAGCCCAATGAAATATGATTTGCCAGTCCAACTTGCCAACAATTTCATAGCGATTAAGGACCCGTTTGGCTCAAATATATTTGAGAAAAAATCGAGAAACGGTGTTTGGATATATATATATATATATATATATATATATATATATATATATATATATATATATATATATATAACATATCATTAGTTGATAAATATATTTGTCAAGTACTCTAAGCTTCTAAATACTAAAAATGATAATAACTAGTATTTGATCCAAAATCTAATATTTGAGGATTTTAAAAATTAAAAGAACTATTTCAATTTTTTATATTTTATAAAAAATACCCATCATTTGTTAATTCCAAGTGACATTATTTGCCAAATTACTCCATTAATAGCTAATCCTCTTTGCCTACCTATACAGAGCATGACAAAAAAGAACATTTTGTTTTTAATAGATAAAAATTCAATCATGATCTGTGACAAGTTTGAGAGTGTGATGTTCTTATTCATTGTTATTTTGTTGTTGTTGATTGTTATTAATTATGTTATAAGATTATTTTTTGACGGAACATGTTCATTATAACGAAAATACAAACTTAAAGGTATTTTTATAATTTCTATAACTTATGAGTATTAATCATATTTTTTGAAATATTCAATTATTTTTTTCAAAATGTATGATCAAACGCATGATGATTTCATGAAAAGTCAAAAATATTTAAAAATTTGAGCCAAACGATAACTTAATTTATACCAAGTTTTTTTAAAAATTCAACTCGGCCTCCACTTATTCTTCAAATACTCTGTTCAGTATACAGTGATAGAGATTTTATGGCTTTATCATATTGTAATTCCCATAAAGGTATATTTATTTTTGGGTTGATATTAGAATAAAAATATATATTAGATTAAGGTGCTACGAGCCAAATAAAATAAAGGCACCATAAGTGAGACATCAAGCCCAAATAGGTACACTGAGTGAAAGGCCAAGTCAAAATCAAACTTTCCTCACTCAAGGTACCATGAGTGCAAGTCCCCCTCAAACTCCAATTTGAGACAAAAATATCTAAATATTGGCCTTGTCAAAGCTATAAATTCATAAAAAAATGTGTCTTGGCAAGACTATATATATATTGAAGCCTTGCCACAATTTGAGTGAAAAAAATGTCATCTGTTTTTCCTTGTCTAAGTCTATAACTATGTTAGAAGTAAAAAATGGTTGAAGTTGAACTTGACACATCATAGAAACTTAGATTAAATTAAAATGTTTGATATCTAGGGTTCACAAGACCACATTTCAGTAGAAAATATTTAAAAATCAAACACAATGTTTAAAGTTTGTGATTTTTTTTTTATAAAAAAATTGGAACAAATTAAACGGTAATTACAAAATTTAACAAAAAATTGACCATTCTGCGAGCGATGTTAATTTCTTTTTTAAGTATTAACTCTAGGTACGATTTTTGATGAATCAAATTAGATAAATATCACATATATAAAGGTTTTGAATGCTTTTATCTTACACCATAGGACTTAACAACAAAAGTAACCTTTCATTTCAAGTCAAAAGGAAAATACACCTCCTTTTCAATGGGACTCAACAATAAATTTGCAAGCATGTGAATTAATAAGAAGAAAGCAACATGCATACAAACTTGTAAAATACGGCAGTTTCTCCCTACCAATTGCCAATGGTTTAGGATCACACCGACCATATCCAAACAGCCAAACTCACATTAATGGCGCGGCCAAACACTTTCACAAATTTAAGTAATCCTTCACCTAAAGCCAGCCAAACAACATATATATATATATATATATATATATATATATATACTCTCCGTTACAGAGCGATAATTTTTAATAAGAGTATTCAAAATTTGAAAAAATGAATAAATAAAATAGCTGAAGGGGGGCTGACATCTACTATGTATATCTACAACTTTTTTTTATCATGTATAAATAATATAATTTTTCGCCAAGGATTCGTATGAACCCCTAGCAATAAGGTGACTCTGCAACTGTATATACCAGAGCCGGTTTTATGCATTAAATAATGGGCAACTTTCACATATAACAAACAAAAAAATCATATTTGCATGCTATAGCAAACTTTGCATAATTGCGTTCCATAGCAAACATAAAAACTGTATAATTCGCTATACATATACAAGTGTATAATTCGCAGGCTTAAATTGTATAATTCGCTAGCCTAAATTGTATAATTCGCTGGCCTATTTCGCTGCAATTGTATAATTAGCTTTGCATACAATTGAATCGAATTAAAATGTATGTATATTGCATAATTATAAGTGTATAGCAAGAAGATATATGTTTTTCTCGCTTTATACAAAAACAGAAACACAATATATACACTTCTGTTGTATAAAGCTAGAAAAATTGTATTTCACTGCAATTGTATAATTCACATTGCATAATTCTTTGGCCTTTTTCTCTACAATATTTGAAGTAAAATGTTTGTAAATTATATAATTAAGTGTATAACACGAAGATATACATTTTTGCATGTGTATATACAATTTTCTCTCGCTTTATACAAAACAGAAACAGAAATTATACACTTCTGTGTATAAAGCGAGAGAGGCGAGAATGGGAGAGTGGCGAGCGAGACTTCTAGGAGAGAGACGCCTGGCAAATTTTTGCCAACGTTTGCTATGGAGCACAATTAAATCAAACCCTAGCTATTCTATTTAATTTAGGTTATTAGTTTGCTATTATATACAATTTTCCCTTAAATAATAAGGCCTTCTCCTTAGGCCCCCAAATTCGGGGGCCTCAATTTTTTTATCAAAAATAAATTATGTATTAAAATTTTTAGAAAAAAATTTAATTATTTATGATAAAAATATAATTTATTTAAAAATAAGTTATTTTATCCACTTTCACATCTTTTGTACTTTGTCAAAAATGAGAATTAACAGTGAAAAGTGTTACAAAGTGAATTACAAATTCTTTTTTATTTTCTTAAATTTTAGTTTCAAGCATTACTCTAAGCATATTAAAATGAGGTTATACCAAGTCATCAACTTTTTGAGTCAAATTCTATGTTTCTAACTCTTATTTTTATTTAATATTTATCAACTTATTACGTGTATCATCATGTTAACAATACATATAATAATTGTCTCACTTAAAGATGTTTTTCAATGTTGAGTTTGATAAAATCTTACCTAAAACTCATAACTAAAAAAATAATATTAAGTGCTAATAATTTTCATCTTAATAGTAATTTAAAAATAAATAAATACGTAAATAAAATAAATTTATATTTTAGGCCGCAAATTAAAATTTTGCTTTAAACCCCTAATTACGTTGAGTCGCCCCTGATATATACCACATATAACTACTATCTTTAAAATGAATACATATATATATTTCTCGATCATTATTGTATATTAACTAATCGATAAAAAATCCGTTGATACTAAAGTTTAGATAAAACTCTGTATATTAAACAAAAGAGTTTGAAAAAGAGTGAGTTCTCGTTCATATATATGCCTCTCTAAGTTTTGAAATTCGATCATGCTGAGCTTGATAGTAGGAAAAAATCCGTACTACATGCACGTGCTTATGACATGACCCGTTGCGTTACAGTGACAAAATTAAGTTGCATGGATTTTGCCGTTAGGGTTTATTAGTGGTACTAATTACAAGTTGACTAAAACATTATATTACTTACTACAATTAATAAAATTATACTAAGTGTTTTAATGTGACAGCAAAATGACTTTTTGCGTGGATAAAATTGTATATGGCATCACATCAAATGGGACCTAGATGGATTAATCTCATCACTGCAAAAATTAACCATCACTATCATGCTTAATTAGTACTAATTATTTTGTTGTTTTGGAACTTATCCAAAATTAAGTTTCCATATTAAGTGAATATTCTATGCTACATATGTAACATTTATTCTTCACCTATAATGTAAAATGTTGTGTATAATATATATAAATTCTCTTCTTTTAAGACAACAAAAAAGTTATTTATCTAATAACTTTTGTTATAGCAAATCTTTTTTTAGTCAAAATTGCGAAGCAATTCAAACAAAAATAATGTAAAAAAACTAAGTTTTACGTAAGATATAACTAACTGCATAAATAAATTTAAGATTGTACGGTTATTAATACATTACATTTATTAAAATACAAAAAACTAATAATTTAATTCAACTTTTGTTAAATCATGCAAAATTTATCATACCAACACAAATTAATTGAAGAAGAAGAAAATATATATTTACAACCGAATACTTTTTAGGTGATCTAGTTTATAAAATGTACTTTGGGGATATGGATAAATTAGCCTATCGATGTCTAACTTTCATAGAAAAAAAAGAAATTTAAAAAAGAAAATAGTGCATGCGGCTATTTTATTTTATATTTCGAGTTTAGTGAATTTCGACCCCTCCAATTTATAACTTTCGAATTTTCCGCCCTCCAATTCTTCATCAAACAAAAACATCATTACCCTTGTTTCTCCGCTGCGAAGCTCTTCTTCTCTCTCTCTCCCTCTCTTACACTTCTCTCTATCTCTTTTTCTCGATCTTCACGGCTTCAATATCTCTACCTTTTGATCTTCAAAAAGCCTGGATTTTTGTTGACTTTGCTTTCACTGTTTCGCTACAAAACCTCCTCTCTCGATTCACTTTAGGGCTTACAGATCTGTTTTTCGTTTCAGTATGTTTTGGAAGCTCACACATCTGTCCTGTTCGCCGGTATGTACTAGATATGGATTTATCTAGCTCTAATGCTTTCCTTGTTGTATTTCAGTTATACAGACAAATTTGCTTCTGGAGATTTGAATTTTTTAAGCATTTTATCAGTATATTAGATTCAGTATTTTTCCCCGAATTGGTGTTGGATTCGTGTGCAGAGTGTATTACTTGTGTTAGAGTTGAACTTTCGTGTTCATTTATAACTGGGAGGAATCTGATGTAAAAATTTGTGTTTACTTCTTAGTTTTGTTTAATTCTGTGTTGCTCGTTATATTTAATTACTGTAGGTTCACTTAACTTGGTTGAGTTATTTGTTTTCCTTTTCTGTAACTATAAGTATAATTGAAGTGATGATATTATTTGTTAAGCAATATTTGATGGCAGAATCAAGTTTGTTAGACAATGCTGTGGGATTTGTAAGAGTATGGTTTCATGAAGCGAATTTAAGATCATTAAGTTCAAATCCAAACATAGGAATCAATTAGAACTATTTTGTTGTGTATATTTATTAGATAAATTCCAATGTTCTATTTCTTCTGTTTAGAATGTACAACATTGATGAGGGTCTATGTCATTAAGGTGTTTGGATATGGAGTATTCTCAGAATTGTCAATTTTTGATTGCACCGGTAATTGTCACCTGCTCAGCAGATTCTCTCGTTGTGCGACTTTCAAATATGTGATTATCTCCGAGAGCGCACATCATTTTATAGCCCTCTTTATTGTATTATTTGGAAAGTGTTATTCTTCTCAATGTTGGGCCATTTGTTTTGAGGCAAAATGTCTGTTCATCTTTCTTCTTGTTAAATTAACTGCTATATTTGTTCATTATGTTTACTGATAAAAGTGCACTCTTTATTTCGTGGCTCTGAGCTTTGATTATCATTCAGACTTGATGTTCTAACTGTTAAAATATATTGCCGTGTACATTAGGTTGAAGAAGTGTTAGACAAGGAAAACTTCACATTGGAAGAGCTTCTTGATGAAGAAGAGATAATCCAAGAATGCAAAGCTTTGAATAGCCGCCTGATAAATTTGTAAACTCCCTCCCAGCTTTAGCTTATTATTTTAAAATCTGCACTGCAGTTGATAGTTTTAGTTTGTTAATTAATTGACAAAGATAGTTTTAGTTTGTTAATTAATTGACATACTCTTTCCAGGGATGTAATTAATATCCTTACCAAATATTAGTTCCATTAATAATTTCGAAGTTCATTGAGAGACTATGATTTTGTGATATCAGTTTGAGAGATAGAGCTCAGGTTGAGCAGTTGCTGCGGTACATTGTTGAAGTGCCTTCTGAGGATGCCGATAGCAAATGGAAGTTTAAGTAAGTTATGACATTACCAAGCTTCAATTATCATGTATTTATTTATTTAATGTACACGTTCATCATTCAATATATGAAATTCTGGTTCTGAATGCTGTTTCATTCTGTAGGTTTCCTTTCATCGCATGTGAGATATTCACTTGTGAAATTGATGTCATCCTTAAGACTTTAGTGGACGATGAAGAGGTACTGTACTCACAAGATGTAATTTTATGTACAAAAGATGTAGTTGTTCTGCTCTGATTATTTGGTCATTTTTCTATTGTCGTGCAGCTAATGGATTTGCTCTTTTCGTTCTTGGAGACCAACCGTCCTCATTGTGCGTTGCTTGCTGGGTATTTTAGTAAGGTACACTTTGATTCATCTGCATCTGCCGTGTATGAAAAAATTTCTTTGTGCTATGTTGTTGAAATGTTATTTGGCTGATATTTTACATGGGTTTGATTCACGCAGGTCGTGGTGTGCCTCATGTTGCGGAAGACTATTCCACTTATGAATTATGTCCAGGTTGGCATGATAAATTTTATGTATTTGGTACTTTGTACAGGCAATTTATATTTCTGGTGATCATTTTTAGCTTCTTTTTTTCTTACGCAAATGCATCATGTGCTTGCTAAGATATCTTTTGTCTGGTTAAAGACATATATGCTAGTAGAAGGACAAGTCAAGGTGTGCGAAAGCAAAAAAAAGAAAAAAAGGAACTAACTTTATTTGGGAATTGAGGCATAGGTAATTGATTGATTTTTCCGGCTAAGAAACAAAAGAAAATATTGTTTTCCAATTGAAGGTTATGCATGTAGAATGTATAACAAACTCTAGGAGCAATGTTATAGAAGTTTGATTAGTATGATGTGATGAGCTAGTTCTATTTTGATCACATAAAGATGAAGATTATGTAGTTAGGCATTAGTTCGAAAAGAAGGCTGGGGGATTGGTGTACTCGTCACATCTACATGGGTCTTATGTCAAACATATCCCAACTGTCTATGAGACATTTTCTTCCTGATGATGAAGGTTAACTAAAGAGCGTGATGTTAACTCATAGAGTCTTTAACAAACTCTAGGAGCAATGTTAAAGAAGTTTGACTAGTATGATGTGATGAGCTAGTTCTATTTCTATCACATAAAGATTAAGATTATATAGTTAGGCAGCAGTTCGAAAAGAAGGCTGGGGGATTGGTTTACTCATTACATCTACATGGATCTTATGTCAAACATAACCTCTCTGTCTATGAGACATTTTCTTCCTGATGATGAAGGTTAACTAAATAGCTTGATGTTAACATAATCTCATTCTTCATGTTATTTTCATGTTTGAAGCAACTTTATTTTTAGTGGTAACCATTGCATCTCCTTGATGCCTTGCTAATATTATTAAATTACTTCACTAAAAAAAATGTGGTGACTTCAATGTTTACTTAACTATTTACGTTACAACTATAGATGTAGCCCCTCTTGGAATATATTTTGCTTCAAGCATCTTGATTATGGGAGGTATATTGGAGAAATGCTGACATAGAAATGAAATTGATTTTATGTAGAGCACAGCTTTATGACACAGATTCTAGGTGTTTATGCTTTTTTTTTTTCCTCTTCCCCCCTCAAATAATCTGTAATTACATTGTTTCTTTTTGGTTGCAGACCCATCATGATGTTTTCCGCCAGATGGTGGATTTGATTGGTATTACATCCATAATGGAGGTTTGTAGCCTGGTTTTCCATTTTACCATTGACAACTATCTTTTTTATTTATGCTTTCCTTATTTGAAAATAGATTGAGAATCACTTTGCAAGAAAAAATATTTTTCTCTGATGAGCTTTTTCTTATAGGTTTTGGTGCGACTTGTAGGCGCTGATATTTACCCAAACACTAAGGATGTCATGCAATGGCTGGCTGATAGCAATTTATTAGAAATGATTGTGGATAAATTGAGCCCCTCTGTAAGTCCAAAATAGATAATGTTTTTTTGCTTTGGTTATAGTGATATACTGATATATAATATACTACAATTGGAATTATAAAGTTTGTCTGTATAATTGGGCATGTAGTGCATTAAGTACCTACAATTTTTCTGACTTGATTCTGTCATTCTATTATCATTTGTTGTTTCCATGTCTAATGTTATTTGTTGACAGTTAACTGGTAATCTATTACTGCTCAATTTACTGGTTTAAAAGCTAGTTTGTTGCTTACTGAACAGCAAACAAAGTGTGAAATGACTTCCTTGACTTGGGAGCAGCAGGAGCGGTGATGTGCTTATATATTTGATAGGATTTTCCTACTTTTAAGGCGCTAAGTTAATGGGATTCCATATGATGTCAGGAGATGGGACATACTACTATAGTTGATGGGAATTACCAATACATGAGGCACTTAATTTAGATACTAAATCCTCTCAAATTTTTAGTTGCATGTTCCTTTAAGCTACAGTGTAGATAATTTGAACTGGCTTTATTTCTGCCATCATTTTCTTAATGATTGTGGATCACAATCCTGATGTCAGGACGGTTGAATGTGATTGAATGATCTAGTCTTCTTCTAAGTTACTTTTGGCACATTTCACTTAGAAGATTTTTGATGTTGTGTTTTATTGTCCAGAGTTCTCCAGAAGTACATGCTAATGCAGCAGAGACTCTATGTACAATAACCCTAAATGCACCATCTCCTCTTGCTACTAAGCTATCTAGCCCAAGGTTTGTGGGACTTCCCTTTGATATTTCCCGTAAAAGTTTATTTTTTATACTGCTGCTGATAGTAAATTATCATTTTTATTTCTACTGAGAATGAAATATCACCTGCACTTGTGCGAAATAATTTATAACTGATTAAGTTCTACAACTTTCTTTTGGTGTAGTTTTGTAGCAAGGATATTCAGTCATGCCCTTGAAGACTCCCACTCAAAGTCCGCCCTTGTCCATTCATTATCTGTATGCATATCTTTGCTGGATCCGAAAAGATCAATTCCATCTCCCATGATGTATTCTTATCGCTGCCAGCATGTTTATGAGTCATCTGTGTGTGTCAATCCTGAGACTATAAGTGCAATGCTGCCAAATTTCAGTAAGTTTCCTGTTTAGAAATATTTACGCATATTTGAATTGCTGCATACTTGTTCAAATGACTTTCTTTCCTCTGGAAATTATATTAAAATTTTGTAGAAAGTGTGGGTAGTAAGGAAGTACGAACGCACAGAGCCATCAGATAACTGGCCACAGAAGAAACATAATGCTAATATTAGTGATTTTTGCTGATGATTTTTTCTGTCCCAGATCTCATTATGAAAGCTAATATATGTCATATTTGACACAGGCAACTTGCTAAAGCTGTTGAATGTATCATCTGATGACAAGATTCTGCCTACAACATATGGTGAACTCAGGCCGCCTCTAGGGAAACATCGGTTAAAGGTTTGCTTTTAAAGAAAAAGAGTTAATCGTTTTTGTATCCATACCCAACTTTATAGCAATCCATGAGAAGGATATGCCAAGCTAGAAGTTCCATTGTTATGGCGTCAGTAAATAGTTTTCAAGGATCAACTGCTCTATGTGTTGCAAGCGGTTGTAAAGTCCACTTCTAAAACTTGGTGGATTTGTTGTCATGCATTTTCCAACTACTAATCTTTGGCTAGTAGCTTAGAAAAGCGTACTGACATGAAATTGCATGTAATGCCTGTCTGCATCCACAAGGACTGTGTTCATTGGGTTGATAATCTCGGCTGATTCTTCTTTTGTTTGTATCTTAGATCCTTTTTCTTCTTTATTGTAGATTGTGGAATTCATTTCTGTGCTGCTAAAAACTGGCAATGAAGTTGCAGAGGATGAATTGATCAGTTCTGGGACAATTGAGAGAGTCCTGGATCTCTTTTTTGAGTAAGATTCTGCCTATGCTCCTGTACTCTCGACTCGGTGTACAAAAGTGATTGATCTTGTATTGTTTACTTTCTTACTTGTTGTTTCTTGTTTGATGTTCTAACAAGTTGGATAATTGCTGTGTAGGTACGCATTTAACAATGCATTGCATCATCACGTAGAGAGTATAATCAATTCATGCTTGGAAAGCAGAAACAGCGTCCTGGTCGATCATCTTTTTGAAGACTGTAATTTGCTTAGAAAAATTCTTCAAACGGATAAGCAGCCCACAGTTTCTGGCAGTGAAAGTCAGGTTGATTTTAGTGAAGTAGCTGATTTCCTTCTCTTTTATGATTATAGGCCTTGCAAATTTAATTCCTCTTGATCTTATATTGTTGTCTCAACTTTTTGTACGGAATATGAATATATTCAATAATAACCTTATATTCTCATTGCAAACAATGATTTAAAATGTTTAATTGTGCATTTGTGCTTTTCAATTGATGCAGCCCACTTTTCCTGCTACTGGTAAACAAGCACCCCGACTGGGTAACATAGGGCATCTAACACGCATTGCTAACAAACTTGTACAGTTGGGAAGCAATGACAATCGCATTCGAGGACATCTAGAGGTGAGTGCTATAGTGATAGCCTTTAAATTTGTTACTTATACGTTTCATGGAAGTTTGATACTGATGTTTCCAATTTTAATTGCGAAAAGGTCCTGAAGCTGTAACTGTTAGAACTTACTATGTATATCTAAGCAGTTGTTTTCTCAAGAGAGCTCCATGATATGCGGACAAATAATTCTGAACATACTATTACCAACGGCCAACCCACTCCATTCCCCAAAATAAAAAAAATTATATAAGATTGAAGCTTGGCTTGTATTTGCGTTCTTGGGGAGGATGTAGTTCCATGGATTTTTACTATTTATGATTGTAAATAAGGTTTTATTCAATCAAAAACAACATACTGAGTATAATCCCACAAAGTGAGGTCGGGGGAGGGTAAAGTATACTCTGACCTTACCCTACCTCAGAGGTAGGAAGGCTGTTCCGAATGGTTTTATCAAGCATTTATTTTTTCTTCAAGAGTTAATATTCATTTTGTTAAACTAAAATCCACCCCATTTTATTTTAATGGCTGTATATTTTGAGTCAAGGATCTATCGGAAACAACTTCCCTACCTTCATAAGGTAGGCGTAAGGTTGCCTACAAACCACCCTTCCCAGACCCCGCTTGTGCTTACACACCATTACGTTTCTCACTTTCTGGCGTTATTGTTGGCTTTGATTATAATTGTATAGCTGGGGTTGGTGCAAGATAGTTTTCCATAGTATTCCTTCCCTTCAATTACTTTTATCTGGCACATGATTTTGTGCACAAGTTTCAGCTCCGCTTCTGCTAATGGGTTCTCTTTACTCCAGAAAAATATGGAATGGAGTGATTGGCACACTACTGTCTTACAGGAGCGTAATACACTCGAAAATGTCTATCGATGGGCCTGTGGGTATGCTTCTGCCTCTTCTGATTTAACTTGAACATTTTGGAATGTTAGATTTTGATTTCTGTAATATGAGGTAGACCGTAACGAAATTTTGTTTGGATGAAGCAATAACTTGGGAAACATACCTGGCATATTTTCATTAATATTATCACTGTTTTCTCCCAAGGGGGAGTTGGTGTACTTCGCTACCAGGGTAGATTGTGTGTTTATGATGTGGGCGAGTTAAGACAACATATTCTTGCAGAAGCCCATAACTCTAGGTATACTATTCATCCAGGTTCCACTAAGATGTACCGCG
The DNA here is from genome assembly GCA_027705065.1 of Solanum peruvianum. NCBI lineage: Eukaryota > Viridiplantae > Streptophyta > Magnoliopsida > Solanales > Solanaceae > Solanum > Solanum peruvianum. Next base: position 48,655,072 of record JAKWJD010001760.1, on the reverse strand, counting down.
ATCTGCGGGAAGTCTATTGGTGGAATGGCATGAAGAGGGATATAACAGACTTTGTGAGTATGTGCCCAATTGCGAGCAAGTCAAGGTAGAACATAAGAAACCAGGGGGTATGACTCAAGAGATCGATATTCCTACTTGGATGTGGGATGTGCCTCTAATAGTGGAAGTACATTAGAAGAATAAATGAAGAGACGTTCAGGGTATGAGAGAACAAAGATATTTAAAGTAAACAATTACTTTAAAAAATTATCCCATATGAATTCTCTTTAGACAATAGACATACTGTTGGTGTCATAAGAAGCACCCTCTTTGTTACTCTTTGTAGTTCAACGTTTGAATTTTCAAATATTAGGAGGGATTTGGAAAAACAGGTCAGATAAGAAATGGCTGGGTTAAGGTTGAATAAAGGGGATAAAGATGTGCTTTTTTGGTCTCAAACTGACATGAATGTCCTGTTATAATTTGAAGTACTGCTTAGATCTCTTACAAAATGGGTTAGTGGATTTCAACTGAACTTCTTAAAATCAAGAAGTGAAAAGTACCTTTAGAAATATACTTATAAAGTGATTGTAAGATGAGCTTATGTTTTCTCACCTCCTCTCATACAGCAAGTATAATAACACTATGCCTCAATCCCTAGCTAGCTGGGTTTGGCTGTGTGAATCCTTAGTAGCGTAAATGCTCTAAGGGTTCTCTAATAATACATACTCCAATGGTTATATCTCTAATATACTAAAGATTCTTCTAGTTTGTGTCGCCTATATATGGATTTTCAACTTTCTTTTTTGTGTATAAGCAGCCGGCCAACTGCATTACTAGATAGGACAAGAGACAGCGACGAGGAAGATGTTCATAACAGAGATTATGATGTAGCAGCTTTAGCAAATAATCTGAGCCAGGCATTCCAGTACACCATATATGATAATAATGGCGCTGAAGAGGTAAGCATTGTATACCGTCTAGTTTGAGGATTGAGGGGGGTAGTGTTGTCTGTTTGGTTGAGGAGGGCGAAAGGAATCCATGATCTCAGGGACAAGTGCTCTGCAACCCCAACTCCGCTTTGGGCTGTGGATTGGGCTTTAGTCTAGCTTTTGATTCCTTTGTGTTTTTTCTTGCATGTTAACAGGATCACGGAGCTCTTGATCGAGATGATGAGGTAATAATGTTTTCCTTAGTTAACTTGTCTTTTTTTAATATGAAATGGAATAGTTAGATAGCACGACGAACTGAAGACTGACTTGTGCGATATTCACTTATCTATTTTTCGGTATCATATGCCGTAGTGTTCATCACAATGCTACATTCATGTTACTGTAGGATGTATACTTTGATGATGAGTCTGCTGAAGTTGTCCTGAGGTTGGGAGAAGAGCAAGGGAGGTGAGTTCTAGCTGTCCTGGCTACAAAGTTATTATTATCTGTCAGTTTCTTGGCATCTGGTATTATCTGCACTTCTTATCATGTATAACTGTTTTTTTTAAAAAAAAACTTTTTGCAGCAATTTGTTCACAAATTCGGATTGGTTTGCTTTTCGAGATGATAGAACTGGAGATGATCCCAAGAGCACCTCACCTACTGAAGTGATGGAAGACATTAACCTTAATGGAACAACAAATGGTGGTAATAGCATTAGTGATGATGAGGTGGTAGTTGGAGAGCAGGAGGAATTGGCTGAGAGAAAATCAGATGTAATGCCCAGTTCTAGTTCAGATTCCTTTAATGGAGTTGGTGGAGGCGATTCTGCTAATGGTGGAGACTTCAATCAACAAAAAGTTAAAGCAGGTGTGTCAGGTGATGGGGGTTTCTTCCATTTTGAGAAGTCAGACAGTGATGACCCGTTTGGAGACAGGCCTATACCTGAATGGGTTGCATGGGGGAATGGCTCAGTTGGTGGATCCGTGAATCCCTTTGAAGATAATGGTGACTGTAGTGAAAATCTTGCAAATTCAGGGGAGGCAGTAACAACCTCGATTAGTCCCACTTCTTGCAGTGGTGGAGAGTCTATTCCAAATAGCGTATCTACATCTCCTGATTCTAACAAAAGTTCATCAGGATCTGATTCTAGTCAAAAAGCAGCAGCCCCTGTGCCTTCTTTGTTTGAAGAGGATGTTGAATTTGTTGGTGTGGAATTAGAGGGTACTGAAAAGGCAATGGAACATGCTCTTAAGGAGGGTATTGTTGGGGAAGCGGCTCCATTGAAAAGGAGCTTGGTTCCTAAGATGCCAGAAAAGGATAATACAGATGAGGGCGGGTCAGGAGTGAAAGAATTCAATGATGCGAACTTTTGGAGAGTGGATCAAGAAGTCACAGTACTGGAATAACTGGAGAATTCAGTTGACCCTTATCTGAATTTAGAAACACAGCTGATACGCAGGATACTCATTTTCAGTTTGGTGAGACTATACAGGTGTACAGTGTACGTTGTGTTTCAATTGGGATCGACACAAGGATAACCTATTGGTTGTTACTGATTTTTTTGTTGTTCCACTCTGTCCAGGTTTCCTTTTTGATTAGTGAAAATTTTGGTTTCTCAATTCTCAATATGGCATATTCATTCGAGTTTTGGAGTCTTGTAGTAGTTGTATGGATTCTGCAGTTATTTCAATTATCAATAACATTTATTTTTTTGCTAACTATCCAGTTAAAGGCACATTTGTGGGATGCTGATTGAAACGACTCTCATTCTGCTTGTCTGTCTCATGCTATGACTGGATGAAATTGTTCTATCATCAGCGTGGGGGTTTCGATTGAATAGAGTCAAGGTAATTATATATAAAAACATGCCACAGAATAGCTCATAGTTCTAGCAATTCGGTTAAATTCAGTAGGATGACAAGGTCTAAACGATACACTTCTGTTTTGGGAATTCAATATTACTTAATTCTGTAGTTTCTGGAAATGTAAAATTTATTTTCAAGAAGTTATGAAACAAATTTTTGATTTGAAGTTAGAAACTTATATTAATTTGCATACTTCAGATCAAGTCGTTGTTATAACTGTTTTGTCTAAAGGTGGTATGTAAGCCAATTCATTGATAGGGACAGAATAAAGGCTAAAGAAATAATCATAGATCAAGTTTTCGGCTAGAACTTCTAAATCACATGTTGAGATTTGTAACTTTATCGAAATACATTAATTTCAGGTTGGCTTAGTCAGAAGTAGTAACTCAATTTTTTACCGTCTTTAGTTTGAAGTAGCATCATTAACAATATCTTACCTCGGAGCTATGAAAGTGAAGAGTTTAAAAATGCTACATGTATATTTTGAGAAAAGGATAGTTTGTGTATAAGTATATTATTTAATTCAACCCTTTGCATTGAACATCAGCTCAAATAAAGTGAACTGGTTGGGATTTGCTGATGTACACTAGTATACTTTTTATAGGGTAATTTTACAGGTATAAAAAAAAAAAAAAACGGAGCTTGCTCAGGCTCAAACAATAATAACATTTTTTTTATCGGATACATTCACATTCCCTTAAAGTATTAATTAATTTTACTTAATTACTCAAATTATAATATGAAATATACAAATACGTATAACATTTTTATTTAAATTTTTTAAGTTATATTGAATTTCCATGCGTGTTCACAAACTAATATATAATCAAATAAAATATGTTACTTTCTATAATTATACACATCATCGAAATATGTGTGAGGTTTTACAGCTTATTAAATCAAATGCAGGTAACTGAATGCGCCTTTTCAAAATTTTGCGTCTTGAAGTGTTTTAACAAAACACTATTTACTGTAACCTCTTTTTGAACTAAATATTCCGTCCTTTTCTTTCAAGGACAATAACGTAATTAATTGTTAAGAGTAACCACGGTACAAATACAAGAATTTTACCATTCTATGGCTAAAGAGATATATACTTATATATATATATATATCGCGAGTTGAGATCACAATATCTCGGGAGAAATGGGTTAATTTTATCCAAAAAAAGAATATATAATAAAAAGAATAATTAGAGACGTACACGTCTGATCGTGTGGCCGTTTATGCACCCAAAATAGGGTGGGGTTGGGGTCCACCACACGAATTGAATTGTCACCAAATCTATGTCGTTTAGTGGTCCCTATCTTAAATAACAAAAAATTTAGATAACGACTATTTTTAGCTCAACTAAAATTATTTAAAAAAAATTCTATTACTATTATATACATCATAATTTATATCTTATGTTAGACATCAATTAGAATGGAGTTCACTTATATTTTTTTCTTAATAAATATGAAAACGTATAGTTTATCATTAAATATATGTGTAATATTTGTCATTTTTTAACGGTCTCGAAATTAGTGAATTGTGTTTGCATATACAAACAAATGTTTTTTTTATAACAACTTGGCCCTCCTCATGTGGCTTTGGAGACGAGACATGCATACCTTTGATTCCAACGACAAAATCGCAAAATAAGTCATAGTTTTGGAAACACAACGTTAATGTTTGTGAGCTGAATTTGATGAAACAAAATTAAAGCAGAACATGACTACATGAGGAGTTTGATAATTCAACGTGTTTGTAGGATCTCATTGAAAACCCCCCAAAAAATATTTTTAAATATTGGGATGATCAAAATTGTTGCCTTGAATTATGGTCTTCTGTTCCCAATCCATTGACTCACCCAAGTTTGCCCCTAGGATTTAGCTATTCATTTCATTTCAAAGAAATAATCACATACTCTTAACTTTTTCAATTTTCTTTTATATATAAAATTAAACTAAAGTATATATTTGTTGTTGTAATCAACAGAGAGAGCTATTCCTACTACGATTTCTTTTTAAAATAGTAGTTATATTTTGTTTCTTTAAGTTATAAATTGAATTGATTCAATATTTTTAAAATTATAGTTTTAATAATCAAATATTACATTAAAAACAATACTATAAGTTGGCATTTTTTAAATCAATATGATTTAAAAAGTAATAAAAAATAGTAATTCCTCCGTCCACTATTATTTGTCAGATCATACCTAACTCTTAAAAAAAATTTAACATAAGGTGTAATTTGACTAATATAATTCTACTATTAATCATTATTAAAATGATTTGTGCTTTATGAAAATCATAAAAGCGAAATTTTTCACACTAAAGTAGTCTTGTAACTTTAAAATGATTACTTTTTGAAATCAGTAGTTATATAATTATTAAGGACATAATTAAGAAAAAGTAACTAATTATTTATTGATTATTTAAATTGACAATTAATTTTGAACAAATATATTTAAGATAGCTCACAAATCATAGTAGATGGTGGGAGTATTAATCAAAGATTTTGAATGGTTTAACTCACAAAAATAAAATGTAATAAATATTTTGAAATGAAGTTATGATAACATTTTAGTCGCATGCTGATGTATTTGTTTACAAAGTTCATTTATTTGAGCAAAGGTGGTTTGATTTGTGAAGTATAAAACAAGTGGTTCCTATATATGCTGAGTCGACAATATCATGTTCAAGCTTATGAGATTCAAATTATTATATATCATTAAATGATGCATTATTTCTTAAACTTAATTATTAAGACTGTCAAATTATTATATTTTCAGAGGATAATAAAGTGATTTTAGTTAAATAAGGTACAAATTAGCCAAATTTTCTTAGAATTAATGGAGTATAAAGTTACGGATTCAACAAGCACACACAGTATTAAAATTTGATATACATCGATTTTTTTTTTTTTTTTAAAAGTATAGTGACAACTTAGGCTACGCTTCATGTCCAACACCCTCACGTGTGCACCTGCAATGCAATCGTCATTATTAACGTTGCTTGTTTAGATAAAAGTACTTGAGCTGATGAGAGGAAACCAAAGCCTGTCCCCACTATTCACTATATGATTAAGCTTAGTGTATTTCATGAATCGGAGAAACATATGGCTGAATAAGCTTTAGTGTATTTCATGAATCGGAGAAACAAATGGCTGAATAAGCCTAGTATATTTTATGAATCGGAGAAATAAATGACTGAATAAGCCTAGTGTATTTCATGAATCGGAGAAATAAAGGGCTGAATTTCTTTATGGAAGCACACTCTCAACAAAGACGGACAATACATGATCCTAATGTGTATTCTAATTTAACCTTAGTAAGCACTAGACAAAGAGTATTGATGTGAAAGAAATACACATAACAATTCACACATGAATAAAGTTGATGTCTTTTTTTTTAGTAAATAAATAAAAATACCACCACTAACATGTGGTTACAACTAAAACATCCTCAGAACATATCATCCATACTACATAAAGCAGTTTAGGATTTCTTAGGAACAACCAGAGTCTTATTCACCTAGACAAAAAAACGATAATTTTATTCAAAAATGCTAAAGGATCCATCCTGTTCCTGCCTGGTTTGAAGAATCTAGACAACATTGAGGATCGGCAGATCAGTGAGCCATTTCCTGAAATATAAGATTTGTAAGCATTAACCACAATGTGCCAATTCCCCGAACAAATGCACAATATATGTCTTAACAATTATTCTCGAAATCTTCGTACAAAGACAACAGCCGCATGAGGAAGTATTCAGTTACTAACAATTACCTTGTAGCACTGTTGCCAGATTTCTTCAAAATTGTCAGTCTTTTTGCAGTCTTGATGAAGTCACTGCATTAGAATTCCGAGGAGAACATTGATAAGAACGTTTTACTAGATAAATATCTTGACATGAATGAAATTCAAGAATAGGAAGTACTAAATACACCTGAATGGTTCATCTCCAATTTGTTTAGATGCACCTGTTGCATCTAGATAGAGCACACGGGTCACCATATCTAATCTTTCCATCTCAAACATGTCTGCAAGTCTTTTATACAGCTCCGCGTATGATCCTAGAACTGAGAGATCAAGAGTACGTCCTACGTCCTCCGAATCTAGGAATACTTTGCAGTGATCAGTACTCGCGCCAAGTTCAGCTGCGTGATAACCTTTATTCCAAAGAAATGTGCTTGATAGACTTTCTGAAAGGCATTTCCAGCCTGGAGTAATTCTTTCAGTTTTCAATTGTGCCCAATCGGAGTTTCTTTCTGTTTGGACTTGTGGAGGAGCATGAGTAGAGAGGACACTTGACATTTGCTGCTCGGTGAGAATTGGTTGGCCAAAGAGTAAAAACCGAGGTGTATTCACATTATCAGCTTTCTCCATCTGACTAGAGGTACCCATGGTAAGCAAGCAAGATATATTTTCATTGCTCTCTTTTTGGACCTTACTTGTGCCAATAGGAATTTCAGAATCAGAATCAGCTTGTTGGGAAGCGGGTGGTTGTAGCACACCTAACTGCAACTTTTCGCTACGGTGGAGATCTAATAAAGGTACTCCAAATCGAACATGCCTGGCTCCCTGTATGCCTGCAGTAATGCTGTCAGACGGATAACGAGAATAACTGCTAGACGTGAGGGGGTTGCCTGAAAATGAAGGTAATGGAAATTGACCGTCAAATGGAAACTCTTGTGGCAAACACAACCTTTTCCTTGGTGGTGAGTTGTGTGACAAGTTAATGTCGGGCATATTAGAGACCAATTCGACAAGCCATGGGTTTACAGATTTTACATTCTGCAACAAATCTGGTTCATCCCATGTCACCTGCAGTATATCACAGAGAGAAGTTTATAAACAAAACTACAACTAAATGTTACCACTGGAGACACTTTCATAGTACTGCACAGCATAAAGATCAATCTCAGTATTGGTTTCTCAATTATTCGAATATCCGGTTGCTAAATACGAAAAAAATTAAAAGCAAATGAATGTGAATAACACAATATGTCTTTACTAAGTTAAGTACCATTGTTAAGCGATACCAAATAAATGGTTAGAATACACATTAGTTAGACAGCATTAAGTGAAAAATATCACGCATCTATTGATTTGATGTAAATACCGGTTGCAAGTTTGTCCAAGAGCTATTTCAAATGGCAAATTGACATAGATAAGCAGTTATACATTACCTGAAGAAGCCGCCACGGTGAATGAGGCCAACGGATGGGATCAACAACCTGAACTGAAGATATACTTCCCATGAACCAGCTGATCTGAGAAAAATCCTCGGTTTCAAAGGCCATTTTGAACCTCATCCCTGAGCACCATTGAACACTCATTGCAGCACGCACAGAAGAGGCCCTAACACAATATTCTGGAGTGCTTGCACCAGGGTAGTAAACAATTTCAAAAGGCTGGCCATTAGCAGCGAGATATGAGACCCTAACAACTTCATCAGGGCTCACTTTTCCCTTATCTCTAAATCTCTCACCATAAGAAATCAGATTTCCATTAGTACTACTGTTCTCGTCTTCCGTCACAAATCCACCATAACTACAAGCAGTTGATTTCCACCCTGATTGTGTTTCCGGTCCACCAATACCACCCCGCTTTACCCTGCGAATTCCAACACAAAGCTCGTCATTTTCAGCCTTGACAAACACAACAGAGTCCCCTGCAACCAGCTTCTTCTTATTGACAAATGCACTCCAACCACTAGTCAATAAATGCCTCCTTGGCGTTCCCCTATAAATGTGCCTAAAATTCCAGGTTACACCATGAACATCCTTTGCCTTCACTACTTGGACAGGCGGATCAGCTGTGAAATCCAATTTGGGGAAAATTGTCTCTGCACAATACCTCGGAACTGAAAAACCACCCCCATTATTCGCATCTGATTGAGTCAATGTCTTAGCAAAGAAAGCAGGCTTCTCAGTTTCTTCAACCACACTATCATCTTCAAAGTCTTCAACCGGAATAAGCCTAATTTTAGCATAAACTTCATCAGTTTCAGTGTCAGCTAAAAACTTCACAGCATCAACTCTGCATAGAATCATCGCGGGAATTCTCTGGAGTACAGTGAAATCAACATTTGTAAATGTATGCTCAGCATAACCTTGTGGGAAATAGAACACCTTAGAGTTCACCGGAGGAATTTGTACCATGCTTCCTGTACAGGCATGCCAAAACAGAGAGTCCACACACTTCTCTTCCACCACCTCCATTTCAACACTCCAACAACTTGCAAATCACAAAATTTTGTAGCAAAACAAAATAAATTACAGAAACAGAAGTGCAATAACCTGCACAAATAGCTTTAATATACTCCTACATGATTATTTCAGAAATAAAATGAGACAAAAGTAGAGCTGTTCGGATCTGAAACAGAAATTGCAAAAAGGGGAAGAGAAAAAGACACAAACGGTTAAGATGTATCGTATTAGGGGCAAGAGATATTTTACATACGAGATAATAGATAACCTTTTTTTGACCGCAGACAATTTACTATAGTTGTAATTATTTATCAGTTCAAAAAAAGTAAAAAAAAAAAAAAACACACAATCTAGAACAGTAGAAAAGTCTACATTTCAAAATTGACTGAGTTAATCCCACCAAATTTATTTTATCACTAGGAAATTTGACCGCGCTTCGCGCGGTCTTTAAAGTAAAAATTAAAGGATTATTTTTTTTTCAATCAATTATATAGCTCTCTTTATTTCCAAACGTAATATTATCACTTTACTTTTTTTTTACTATATATTAATAATGAAGATCGTTTTGAGATGACGATCAAAATGAAACTTAACAAATTTAACATCTATAATCTATTAAATGAGGGATAGTACATTATTAATCAATATATTAAATGTCAATATATATTTTCTTAGTAATTTTTTTGTTTGGACAGTTAGTTAATATGTCACTTTTTACATTTTATTGGAATATCAATGAGTTTGAATCTTTATATTACTATATATATTCCGATGTACTTTTTTTCTTGAGTACATAAGAATTATATTATAAATAACTGAAAAATACTAATAAAATACATCTACACGTCTTATTATCCTTTTTCATATTGATATGATAAAACTCCTTTGAATATTTCGTTTTTCAATTGTTTTTGTTCCTTTTTCAAATATACAATTTAAATTTGTATGATTTTTGCATGAATCACATCTATTGGTATTTTAGATTCTTTAGTTGCATCTATATCAAATATAATTGTTATCATTTGTCAAATTTGTTTTTTAAGAATGTTATTCAAAATGTTACGCTATTATTAAGTTTCAATATATTCAACCTCGAATGAAAATATGTTTTTTTAAAAAAATTATGAACTCGTTTACTATATTTTAATCTATATCTTTTATATGAAATATAAAGATAAATAGATTCATATAAACTACGTAAAAATATTTGATAGATAATAAACATCTTCACATATTATGTGTATAGAATTATAAAATTCAAAAGTTAATTAAATTGAATACTCTGATAATATGTTTCATTTCAAATATACTTTTTGCATTCTCAAATCAATGATTGGACCCCTTTCTATATAAAATTAATACATGAACACCCTAAGATATATACTCATTACTTAGTATATTGAAATAATTTAAAATTTTAATCATAATTTTGTGTTTTTTAGTCATACTCATATGAAAAGTTTTTATGTACAAAATTTGGTGTTTTATTTTTAAAAAATATATTAAAAATCAAATCAACTTATTTAGTCATTTGTATTCATCTTTTATTTAAAATTTTCAAAAGATACATATTTAACAAAAATAAATTAATTTATCAAATGCGTGCATAAATTTTTTTGGCATATGTGTTTGTCCTATTTTTAAATTTCAAAAAATGTATATTAAATATTTATATTCACTATTTTATTTATTTTGATCTATATTTAATTATACTTCAAAAGAGTTACAAAATATGATTTTCATAGTATATAAAATACAAGTATTTAATATTACAAAATATTAACGTATAAGTAAACCAAAACAAAAAGAGAATAGTTTTGACTAAAAAATTTACAAAATCTTCAATTATGAGATCAATATTTTCATTTATTGGATTTTATTTTTCAATTACTTTGAATAAAACGTGAAATAAAAAATAGATAAACTAAAGTGGGATTAAAAAAGCAATAAATAAAATAACAAAAACATGATTCATAAAATTATACTATTTTTTTTCAATTTTATTTTTTATTTTGGCAAATAAATTTAATATCTTCTATCAAACATTTTCCTCATCATGAGTACATCAAATGTGAATTAAAATACATTAATAGTTGTCTCAAAAGGGTTGTCTTACAATACACATTTATATAGATATTTATTAAGAAAAACAATAAATTATCATAAGTTTACACATTTAAAATTTGAGAGTTATGAGGGGTTATAAAGATTATGAAGAAAAAAAATTTAGAGCCTAAGATTCAGATTCTGTGGTCAAGAATTGATCTCTTGAACATGACTAACTAAAAAGCAAGAAAAAATCAATATACATAATTCATAAGATTTTCCTCTATCATGAGTACATCAAATATGAATTAAAATACAATAGCATTTGCATAAAAAAGGATTGTCTTACAATACACATTTATTTAGATATTCATTGAGAAACACAATAAATTATCATAAGTTTACACATTTAAAATTTGAGAGTTATGAGGAGTTAGAGATTATAGAAATATAAGTTATGAAGATAAAGAGATACATATTTCTTATTTTAAGAAGGGAAAATTAATGAGATTAATTTTAGGGAATGCTAAATTCAAAGTTCCAATTATGTTTGTAAGATTAGTTTCTCCCTTATCTATTTAACAGGAGAAAATGAAAAGGTAAGAAACTTAAAATGTTATTAATAACAAATTACGATAAAAAAAGTTCTCTAATCGAAATTAAGTTTATTAGCCATAAATTTACATATATTCTCATACGGTTTCATTACTAACTTAAAAAATACAAACTTTATATGTTTAATTTAAACAACAACAATGTAGTGTATTCTTACAAAGTGATACCGGATGTGCTCAATTAGAATATATCATTAAAAATATTCAATACTGAAAAAAATATTTATTCAGTTATTTTGTGATTGATTACTAATATAATAGACCATATCATATATTTTTAGGGACAGAAATATTCAGTAGATATTAAAAAAGTGTACCATAGATAATATACCTTTAATTCAACCATGGAAAAATCTAAAATATTAATTTTATATATATATATATATATATATGGAATAATCATTTTTTTCATCTTCAACAACAACAACAATGAATGGAATAATTATTTTTTTGTTCAAAATGAAGAAATAAAATAAAAGAGAACAAAATAATATTAGTTGAAATCAAAATAGTACAACAATGAATCTTCAAATGTTTGAAAATCAATTAAACTTTTATGCTACTACAACTCTCTATGCATGAATCTCCAAGATAATTAAGTTTCTTTCTTCATTTTGTTGAACTTGTACCAAATAATGTGATGAATCTTTCAAGAATATACCAATGATCTTCATCAAAGTGAAGATCATATCATGACATCATCTTTTCTATATCTTCTTTTTTGATTACTTAACTACATGATTGTTGAAGAAAATAAAATCAAAAAATTATACTACTAAGAGCCTGTTTGGCTCAGCTTAAAAGCTGGTCAAACTGACTTAAAAGCTGGTTTTTGACTTATTTGACTGTTTGACAATACTCAAAACAGCTTATTTTAAGTTAAAAAAAACTTATTTTAAGCCAAAAGTTAAAAGCTGGGGTAGGGGTGCTTTTTTTTTTTTTAGCTTATAAGCTGTTTTAAGTTGACCACATTTTTATGTTTTTTCCCTTAATATTTTTATACAATCTCCAAATTATCCATATAACACTAACATCTCTTTCTTCTATTTTTCCCTTTTCACGTTTGGCATAACAACTTCAGCACTTTTATCCAAACGCATAACTGCTTATTTTAAAAATAAGTTTCAGCACTTTCAAAAGTATTTTTTTAAAGCTGCTTTTATTAAGCCCATCCAAACGGGCCCTAAGAAGATAGAATGAAAAAATGAAAATGAACATGCAACATCTCCATAGATGATTGGTATTTATAGATAAAATAAGTCATAAAAATGGTTAAAAGAAAATCGAAAAGACATGCTATTTAAGTAGAGAATATCAATAGATGGGGATTTTTTGTAACTCATTTCATATGATTACAATATTAAATATGATTGAATTTTATAATTAATAAAAAAATATTTTATGAAAAGAATAAAAAAAGACAAAAAGAAAGAAGAAACAAATGGAAAAATTTAATACTAAAAATAAGATTTATTCATTTATTTTGTTATTGATTACTAATATGATAGACCACATCATATATTTTAAGGGGCAACAATATCCAGTAGGTATAAAAAGAAATGTATCATAGGTGGTATACTTTTAATTCAATCATGACAAAATTTAAAATATTAATTAGCTATAAATTGACGTACATATAAATAATAAAAAAATGTGCATCTTTTCATCTTCAACGACAACAACAATGAATAGAATATTCATTTTTTTGTTCAAATCAAAGAAATAAAATAAAAGAGAATAGAATAATTTTAATTGGAATCAAAATAATACAACAATGAATTTTCAAAATGTTTGCAAATCATTCAAACTTCTATAATACTATGACTCTATTTTCCAGAATCTCCAAGATAATTATGCTTCCTTCTTCATTTTGTTGAACTTATACCAAATAATGTGATAAATCTTTGAAGAATATATCTATGATCTTCATCAAAGTGAAGGTCATATTGTGACATCATCTTTTTTATGTCTTCTTTTCATTATGTACATGATTGATGAATAAAAAGACGAAGAAAAGAAAATTAAAAACCTACCCTACTAAAAAGAAAGAATGAAAAAATGAAAATGAACATTCAACATCTCTATAGATGATAGGTATTTATAGATTGGATAAGCCATAAAAATAGTTAGAAGGAAATTGAAAAGGCATGCAATTTAAGTGAGAATATCAATAGATGGAGGTTTTTTTGTAACTCATTACATATAATTACAATAATAAATTTACATAAATTTTTTTAATTAGTAAACAAATTATTTCATGAAAAGAAAGAAGAAAAAATGTGAAAAAAGAGAGAAAAAAGAAAAAAAGGAAAGGAGGCCATAGAGAGGTGCCACGTCACCTTGTCTATGTTCCTCATTTATATATATATATATATATTGATTGATTGTTTTTCTTAGCTTACTAAAATTTTAGGTTTGCCATTAATAAATACTGAAATTTGTATATAAAATTAAATAAATAAATATATGTATTTTTATGTACACCTTAAATGATACGCTTATGCATTATATTAAATTTGTATTTTATGTATACATACAAAATCATATATAAAAATAGAATTAATTAAATTGAGAGTATGTTGAACCAAAAGAATAAGTACAAGTGAACAATATATAGTCATACAAAACATAGATATACTGGGAATTGATTTTCTTATTTTTATATTAAAAAAAACTAGCTAAATATTTATTAAAGGCATAATGCATATATTGGATTCTAAATTTGGTTTCAAATTTTAATTTTGACATGAAACTTTCATAATGCACAAATAAACACTTTAACTATCCAACTTTTAAATAAATAAATACATGAGTCCTACATGACACAATACACGTAGAAATATCAATTACGACAAAAAAAGACATGTAGGATGACATGTAGGACATGTGTGTCTATTTGTTCAACTTTATACAAGTTTAAATGTCTATTTGTGCACAACCAAAATTGAAGAGCATAAATATGATTTGAAGTCAAGCTAAAGGGTACATTTATGTATTATGCCTTTATTAAATCAAATCAACTTTCTCTCAACTTATTAATTAAAGTTCTCTCCTTTTTAAAATGATGAATGAATAGCAAAATCCTCTTTGGTATAGTTATATTTTGTAATTAAATTTTAGATGGTGAAGTTATGTATTTTTGGATAGTTCATACCGTACGCATAATAATTACTTGATCAGGATACTAATTGAGGGGAGCAAATTTACAATAAATATACTCACAAAGGTGGGATGAGCATTCCTGATAAATTACATATTATAGTAACTATTAAATGATTTTTCAATTCTTCTTTTTATTTTTCAAAAATAACATTATAAAATTTGCATTCTTTGTCTATGTAGATAAGAGAATTTGATCCATGGAGACAACCAGAAAAAGAAATAGTAATACTGTAATAGTTCCAAGATGAAATATCTAAAAAATAATATTCATCTAGTTTAGATTTTACATAAGAGAGATAAACTAACTTCCTAAGTACCCTTTTTGTATGTAACATAAAAGAAAAACAAACAACGAAGTAAATTAAGTACCTAACTAAAACTATAGTCATCTCTTTAAAAATATTCATCTAACAAATAGCTACCCAAAGGAACAAAGTTTTGGCTGTCACATTCAGGAGAAGACTCAACTGTTTTTCTTCTCATTTCTACGACTTTCTTGTGAGAGTTTGAGTGCAAAGATGGAATGAATGTGGGACTAGCAGCAGGTCGATACTCTGGGAGTAAGCGTCCAGAACGATAACGAACTCCACAGGCATTGCATAGGGTCTTTGGACCCAATGGTCCTTCCCTCCATTGTGGTGTCTTTGTTACTTCACAATGTGTGCACCTTTTAAATAAAGGCGACGCCATGGCACTTGATAATTTTCTCTTATTTACCTTACCAATTTTGGAATCAGAATTCTTCTTGGCTGCAGAAGTTGTACAAGGCATGGGAGCCATCTTAAGCCATGGATTCAAAGTAGATGATCGTGCACGCTTGGAGCGACGGCCTTTAGATCCAAAGTTGAAGGATATTGCACTCCTTCCACCAGAACAAGAGCGGGTGTTCTCCAGGACAGAAATTGGACTTCCTGTCTGGAATATAACATTCCCTTGGGCCTCCGGAAATACGTTCTGATAGGATAACATCGATTAGAATGAAGTTTGAGAGTTCAATTTTCCAACTTTGTCACTGTATAATTTTGAACACATTGTGATGATTTGCAAATCACATAAGCATTCTACAAAGAGGAGAACAAATTTGACATCAAACAACTAAGTGTTAGCAAAGACAATAAGTGCAAAGGCTTCTGCTCTAAGATTCATTGGGGATTCAAGCACAAAGAAGTGTGGCATATATGAGAAAAAATATAAATATATATGTATGTGTCATCCAAAACTAATCATTATAAGCATGAATAACAAAAGTATCGTCTCTTTATGATTACACTCATTAGCATTAAAAAGTATGTCTTAAAAACTTGATAACGATATTGAAGCATACATTAAGCGAAGCTAAGAGCTCAATAGCTTTGAGAGATAATGTTCATCGAGTCACTAAAACACAAGCAAAAAGAGAATAAAGGAAGAGAGAACTAATAACTAATAGATGTATATCAATACAATCTTACAATATTGTCATTCAACAAGATATATTGATTTAGAGGTTAAGGGTAAGCCAGTAATATCATCATTCAACAAAATATATTGACTATGGAGCTAGGTAAGCCAATATATTGACTATGGAGTTAGGTAAGCCCTCATCCAACAAAACATATTGAAGTATGAAGGCCTACTCTCACATCCATATATATATATATATATATATATAATATGATGTTTTATCCTATCTACATATTAGAGTACACGTGGCTCCGCCATTACATGTCATCTCTATCCAGCACCCCCATAACTTATTAATCTCTATCCACCACCCCACATAACTTATTATGTTCTATTACTATAAAGTAGTTTTTTTTTGAAAAAAGAAGAAGAAATATTATTACATTTTGTTACTATAAAGTAGTTTTTTTTTTTTAAAAAGAAAGATAAGCCATTGCAGAGTTAAAACCCCTAGAAGCATGGGTCATACAACGATCGAATTGGCCTGAATAGTTCAGCATATACATCCAAATAATTAGCTAGTCCGTTTGCTTCTAAATTTTGGATAGAAAAATCCAAACCATTCATTATGTAGCCCTGAATTTTTTTAAATAAGATTACACCTCATACACCATTCTATCGAGAAACAAATAGACACTAGCATCTTAATATTCATCAAGTTCATCTATTTCCAAACTTTTCATACAGAAATATGTTTGACTTTAACTTTAAATTTTCAAGCAAGAATTTCATTACCTCCAAATGTATGTTTATAGGTTACACAAATCCACCAATATTTAGATATTAATGTTTAGATAATTATAGTTTTAAGTTTGTTTTTTTTCGAGTGTTACACAAACGATCAAAATTATTCTAAAAGTATTTAAAATAGAATAAAAATATTAAACCTGATTGAGTATCTTATACTTTATAAGATATTCAAATAATTTGTTTAAGTTTAATTATTTGATAATGTTATTAGTTTAAAATTGAAATGGGGCATTGAGAACTGGTTATTGTATCTCCAACTGCCCAACTCCTATGCTTAACTATCACATCAATGTGAACTCTATTCTTGGATACCCGCCCAACTCCTATCTTTAACTATAAGATCGGTGCCATACTCCTATAACTCCTATCTTTAACTATCACACCCGTGCCATACTCCTATGGAGTCATGTCCTTAACTTTCACTCGTTACACCCGTCACACAAAGAAGTCAAGGAGGGTAAATATGTAATATAAATACTTCAAGTAATTTCTCAACTACATACGACTCCGCTTCAACCTTAATTAACTGTCCATCCCGCCCAACTTCTTTTTTGAAACAGAAAGATAAGCCAAGCCACTTTTTTGAAAAAGAAAGATAAGTCAGCGCTTAACTACATAGGGCTTCGCCTCAACCTTAATTAACTATACCTACCCGCCAACCTTCTTTTATCCTTAAGAAAGATTCTATTACTTTATTTTTTTTTGAAAAAGAAAGGTCCATACATTATGTTACGAAGCAATAAGAATACACGTCATACCCCATCGAAAAACAAATAGAAACTAACATCTTAATATTCACCAAGTTCATCTACTTCCAAACTTTCATTACCTCCAAATGTATGTTTATATAGATAAATGTATGTTACACAAACCCACAAATGTTTAGATATGAATGTTTAGATAACTAAGAGTTCGAAGTTTTCTTTTCGAGTGTGTCAATTATTACACAAACTATCAAAACTATTCTAGAAGTATTTAAAAATAGAATTTAAACAATCAAAATCATTCTAAAATATTTTAAAATAGAATTAAAATATCAAAACTGATTGAATATATTATGCTTTAAAAGGATATTCAACAATTTCTTTAAATTAAATTATTTGATAATGTTATCAGTTTGAAATTGAAATGGGAAGTAGACAACTGGTACTCCTATGCTTCCTATGCTTACCTATAGGTATCAACTCTATTCGTAGATACCCATCCAATTCCTATATTTTAACTCTATTGTAGATACCCATCCAATTCCTATATTTTAACTCTATTCGTAGATACCCATCCAATTCCTATATTTTAACTATCACAACCGTGCCATACTCTTATAACTCAGCTTAACTATCACATCATTGTCAACTCTATTCTTAACTATGAGCCCAACTCCTATGTTTTAACTATCACAACCGTGCCATACTCCTATCAATTCATATACTTAACAGGCTTAACTATCACATGGCCCTCAACTACTCTGTCTCATCCTTAATTAAGGATCCATCCCGTCCAACTTCCTTAAATTAGGTTCTATTACTTTTTTTTGAAGCCAACTAAGCCAGGCCCTTGGCCCCGCCTTAATTGGTAGTTCCTCAAAACAACAGCTACTGGTAGTTCTTATTCGCAATATCCAAAAGAGGCTTAAAAAAGCTTCTTTTTTTTTTTGAAAAAATAAAGATAAATCAAGCCAAGTTAAAACTCACATCAACATTGGTCAACTCCAAAGGAGGTAAACTCATAAGAGTTTCCGAAGGAATTGGCCCCAATAATTCACCGTATACCGTCGCATCCCAATCTTCATCCAGTCGGTCTGCTTCCAAATTTTGGATAGAAAAATCCAAACCATTCAGTATGCTCTCAAAGTCTTCATCAACATGTCCCATTGAAATTCCATCCATATAATTTTGTTCAACCATATCAATTTTCTGAGTTATATATACAATAACAATAAACAGTAATTAGAACTATATATATACTATTAAAAAATAGTATGTGAAACCATTTTGCAAACAAGAATTTGGCGCTATACTTTGGTACACATGCATAATCCATGTCTCTACTATCTTACCTGTAATAATGTGAAACCTAAATTGCTATGTTCAAATCAAAGAAAAAGTAGTGCTATATACATGTATATATATAGCGTAGGCTTATTATGTAACGTATTCAAATATTATACGAAGCATACGCGTATGCCATACCTAGTAGGTAAGTTAGAAAGCCAATACTACTTAATCCTACCAAAAATAGGAGTCTATTCAGATTCTAAGTATCTTCTCATTTATCCTCAAAACTTTTTGCTAAAATACTTAAAACTCATTATATTATATTGTTATTAAAAGTAATAAATAAGTTTCTGATTTGGTATCCCACAAAGATACGGGTTGCCAAATAAACGACACCACGATCCAAACCTTATTTTAGCCATGATGAGTACTAAGATAGAAAATTTTCGAATTTTATAAAACCTGATTATATAGCATGTTTGGCCATAAAAGTTTTTAAAATTTCAAAATTTAAAAAACATACACAAATTTTCACTTCTAAGCACTAATGAACATACGGACCATTACTGGGTTCCATCCTCTGGCAATTATCGACTCGGGAATGAACGATGTCGCTTCACTTCAATAGAGGTTTGTGATGACTAAATTTAAATTCTCATCAGAAAGTATCAATAAAGGCGACTCTATACCAGAGAAATTCAGACTAATACCTCTAGTGCACAATGTCCATTTTCAAATATCATTGAAGACACAATCTAATTTCACAATTTTCACGGTGAAAACGGGAGCGCCCTCTGGCAAAAACTCCCCACATTCCTACCAATTTCGCTCAATTTTGTTAATTGAAAATAATAATGCAGGTGAAGAAAAGAAGCAAAAGAATAAAATTAGAAAGAGTAAACAGACCGTTGGAAGGTGAATTGGGTAAAGATGGAGCTTTTTGCATGTCCAAAAATGTCCGCCTTGAGGATTGCTCTGCACTTTCTGGAGATTTTGCAGAGGAAATATGCGTGTTGGGGATTTGTGCATTTTTAGTGAAATAGTAAATGAAACTTTGGTAGTCGGCGGAGCATGTGATTGTTTTGGAGGGACACACTATTTATTTCATGCTTCATGCTTTTCTTCAGGCCTTGAGGGCCCTACAACCTCCTCCTCAATAACACCCAAGTCTATTTATTGTGCTTAAATAAAAATATATATTCAACCCAATCAGTTTTTATGACACCATACCATGCCACTTGGCATAAAAATAAATAAATACTAAAGAAAAAAATAATTTGATCTGAAAAAAGTTCTCCGTCATTATTTATGTAGCCATAGTTTTTTTAATTAAGATTAATATAAAAATATAAAAGTTAAATTGTTTTTGATAGTTAAAAAAGTACTACCTCGTACCTCCGGCTTCTATTAGGTAAAGTTTTTTTTTTTTTAATGTATATCAATAAATCATAAATAACAAGATAATTTTATTTATTTTTCTTCTAAATGTTTCTCTTTTTAAAATTTTATAATTAAATGTGAAGATTTTTAAAAAAAGAATGAATTGGTAGAGTAATATAGGATGATTATTTTTAGTAAAATAATTCACTAGTAATACGAGAAATAGGGAATAATACATTTTTTTAGGACGGACTATTACTACTACATAATTGAATTACAAGAGTATCTTATTATTTTCTTTTACTTTAATTTTTTTGGTTGCATGTACACTCCTAAACAATATGAGTTTACTATTACACTCAAAACTTAAAATTTTGTATTATTTAAATTCTCTGAAATATTTTGATTCGATTTTTGTTGTTATTTTAATGTAATTTTCTATGGCTGCTGTTTTGGTGTCAATTCTCTGTACTTTTGATGCAATGACATTGTTGGATTTTAAAAATGTGTGAATGGAAAATGAAGAGTTGCGACTTTCATGAAGAGTTGTGACTTTTATGAAATGTTGTGACTTTGATGAAAAGTTGTGACTTTTATGAAAAGTTGTGATTTTTATGAAAAGTTGTGACTTTTATGGAATGTTGTGACTTTTATGAAAGGTGACGCCTTCTGAAAGATTGTGACTTTTCCAAAGGTTTGTGACCTTTCCGGTAAGGCACAATAAGAACCTTTTCGCACTATCCTTTGTTTTCTATAAATTGAGGGATTTTCTCTCATTTTAAACAGTACTATTGACTTCTTCTTCAACTACTAAATCTAGTATTCTAAGTGTACTTTACTGCCATTGAGTGGTTCGCTGACACCGGAGTTTTTGGTATCTATACTCTGGTGATTGAGATCATTTTACCCTGGGAGGTCATATTCCAATCAAACCTCGGATACTAGAGGGGAATAATTTCCTTAAGGGGACACTGTGAATTCAGTGGACTTGATCTTTTTCCTATTAAAAGTTTCCAGATTCTGGTACGTGTTTTACAAATTTTAGATTTGTGAATTAATTTCAGTTCTTCTATTCTTCTGTTCTTCACTGGTTCATTAAACTGGTAACTTCGTGTTTCTCCAAAGTTTGTTGGAATCAGTAAGATTCTTTAGACACATATTAACAACAATTCCTCTTTAAGAAAAATATTTCGTATATTTTTTTTAAAAAATCTGTTTCTGATTCTAGTTTCACTACTAGTTTTAATTTTCTAGTTGTGAAAATGGTCTTAAACTTTGTTTTCTTACAAAGATGTTCAAAGTTTTGTTATAGTATGTTTGGAATACAAGAGGAACAACAATCTTAAGGAAATTATTATACTGTTAATTTTTGTATTCTGATTGAGAGAATCTGATTATGGAAGTAGAAGATAAATGCATTACTTCTCCATAATTCGTTGCTTTGTTTAGCAAGGTCGAAGTGAGAATGTAACAAAAATTTTTATGGTATTCTGTTAAAGATTACCAGGTAACCTTCTTATTAAATTATCTAAGGAGGAAAATAGTTTCTAAGAGTTATCATCTTTGGTTTTTAATTTTTTTTTTATTATGTGTATCTTTGGAAAAAGATCTGCAAACCATATGTTGTGGTATGAATTTTTCTTCGCAAATATTGTTGCTTTTAAAATTCTTTAGTTTGCAAAAATAAGAGATGCATATTTTTTATTTGATAAAATAGTATGTCAAAATGTTATAGTTGGAAGACTATTTGATAAGAAAAACATTTCTATGTGATAAAGAATATGTGTTATTCTGTTTGGAGAAAAAAAAAACTTTTGTAGTTTTGTACTCCATGAGAAATGTTAATGTGTCTGATTTTTGTAGACTAAAAACTTTTGTGGTTTTATACTCTGGATAAATTGGACTATGCAATTGGTTTGAAGAATATAAAAACTGGTATGTCTATTTATGATAGAGAAAAAATACCAGTGAATTAGAATTTGTGATTTTGTATTTCTATGGAATGAACTTTGACATTGTGTAAACATTGCCAAAGAGAATTGCAACACTATAATTCTTTCGTAGAATAATGTTTCCAACATTAAAATATGTGGAAAACTATTTTCAAATACTTGAAAAATATTTTTTGAGATCACATTTGAAATGTGGGGGTTATTTGCTTATGATTAGACTTGGTGTCTAATTTAACTTTGGAGCAAAAGATATGAAATTTAATGATACTTTTGTATTATGTTATACCCACAAAATTCTTGGAGTATATTTGATATTGTGGTTGTTGAGTTTCTCTATTACTAGTATATGTGTGACTAGTATGAAACATCCAAATTATATATATACTTGTTCAAAATAATTGTGTTCTTTTATGAAAAAAAATCACTTAAAATGTTGTGATTTTTCATGAAAAGATATGTCTATTATAATAAAAGTATTTGCATAGACATGAATATTGGTGAATAGTCATTTGTTATGTTTTTTGTAAAAATAACAGTTGGACTATATTGTCTTTATTGAACCCAATGAAACTTTGTTCATAGGTAGTTCTTTAACAATCACATTGAAAGTTATGAAAAATGTCCTTCTAAAAAGGATATTTGACAATCTAAACAATGTTTATATCACACAAAATTGTAAGAAATAGGAACAAAATATTAGTGAGGAAAAGCTACCCGCGAAGAGCTTTTCAAACTCAATGTTTTTATTTGTTCTTACTTGCTTGAGTCAATGTTTGTGACATGAATACTTGGGGCATGTAATTACAAACCTTGTAAGAAAAACTGATCAACTTAGAATTTTGCCTAACTTTGAGTGCAATAAATAAAAATGTCAAGTTTGTTGTGGATCTAAGAGTTTGTAAATCTGTTGAAGGAATTCTAATCCCTTAGAATTGATTTACACTGACCTTTATGATATGAAGTTAACACCATCTCATGGTGGAAAAGTATTTGTTACTTTTATTGAGAATTGCATTAGAAATGACTATGTCTATTTGCTAAATGGTAAGGATGAAGCAATAGAAATGTCTAGACAATGTAATATCGAAGTTGAAAATCAGTGTGAAAAATTATATAAGAAGTGATAAGAATGGAGAGTATAAATCTCATTGTGCAGAAATATGTTTGGAAAGTGAAATATCAAACTACTGCCATATTCACCTCAATCTAATGAAAAATCGAACGTTGAAAGAAATTATGGATGCATAATTTATAAGTTCGGTTTTACACAAAACTTGTGTGGAGGAACTATCCTTACTGCAAAAGGGATCAATAAAAATTTTGTCCTTTTAGAAAGAAAGCGATTTTGTTTGATCAGAATATGATCTTTTCCATATGAGAAATGGAAAGAAAGGAAATACAACTTGAAATATTTCAAAGTGTGGGGGTATCTAGTCAAAGTCCAAGATCCTATTCCTAAAATAATTAAAATAGGACGTATGACTGTGGACTGTAAAATTAGACTTGAGTAGTCTAAAGAAGGGTCTAAAGGCCTAAGAAATGAAAAGGATAATGTACTTAATAAAGGGATTCAGAGGCTTAGTAAATGTTAAAGGACATTTACTTCCTTCGAATATGATTTTGTAACATTTTCTGTGTCTTCTGTAGACTCATCCTTTGGAAAGATGGTGTCAATAAACAATATTGAAAGTTAATTGATCTTCTTCAAGTTTGGGTTCAAAATGAATCTTTAGAAGGAAAAATAACAGTTGATGAAACTGTTGAAAAAATAAAGCAAGACTTTGTGTCAAAGGCTTTAGAAAAAAAAATAAGATTTTGATCTTGTCGATATATATACTCGTTAGTAATTAGAATTACATCCATTCGGATGCAAAAAAAAAAATTTATTACTGTGGTATATGACCTCCAAATTCATCAAATGAATGTGAAAAGAACTTTCTTAAATGTAGAATTGGAGGAAGAAATTTACATGGAACAACCTGAGGGTTTTGTGGTACCTAGTAAACAAAAGAAAGTATGTGAACTTTTCTAAGTCGCATTATGGAAGCACCAAAACAATGACATAATTCAATCAAACCATGTCGGCAAATGGATTGAAGAATGATAGAAGTAATAAATGTGTTCACATTAAAATCATAAGATCATTGTTTGTTTGTATATTGGTGATTGATCATCAATAGAGACACTAATGACATAAATGCTACTAAACGTATGCTATAAAGCAAGTGGAATGAAAATTATTGGAGTTGCTAATGCGATCTTAGATATAAGAATTCGTATAACTCCATAATGTTTAGCATTTTCACGGTCTCATTGCATTGAAAAGGTACTTAACTAGTTCAAATATTTGAATGTCAATATTGTCAAGTGTCCAATAAATGTGAGCTTTGCATTTCAAAAGAGTGAAAACAAAAGTGACTCACAATTGGATTGTGCTAGAATTTTGGGAAATGATGTATATCATATAGTGTGTGCGATCAGATATAGCATTTGCTATTTTAAACTGAGTCCGTTCACAAGTGATCCCAAATAAATTCATTAGATGACAATAAATAGAGTTTTGGAGTATTTAAATAATACTTAAAACTATGTCTTGCATTATAACAATATCCAACAATATTGAAAGATATAGTGATGCAAATTGAATCATCGGAAGAATGAAGTATAATTCACGAGTGGATATGTATTTTATATTGGTAGAGGAGCAGTCTCTTAGAAATATTTCAAAAGTGACATGTATCGCTAGCTCTACAATGATTTTTGAGCTTGGTGCTCTAGATAAGGTCGGTGAATAAGTTAAAAGACTCCAGAATTTCTTAATAGATATTCTATTTTGACCCAAACCATTGGCATAAGTATGCATACACTTTCACAGTCAAGATGCAATAGGTAGGGCATGGAGCATGACGTATAACGGAAAGTCTCGTCATATATGACATAGACATGATACTGTTAGAAAACTACTCTCTAGTGGAATTATCAGAATTGACTATGTAAAGTCAAAGGATAATGTGTCGGATCCACTTACAAAAATGCCTAACTAGAGAGAAAGTTAAAAGATCATCTAAGGGAATGAATTTACGGCTTAGGACAAGTCATCATGGCGGTAACTCTATCTAGCAGACTGGAGATCCCAAGAGCTAGATTCAAGGAGAAAAACAAAGTTGTGAATGACGGTTCGGCATTGTCAATAAACTCAATCCATTCTCATGATGAAGACAATGCTCAGGGACAAGGATACAACATTAAGGCTTGTTAATGAGTTAATAAAGCTTAATGGTTTTAATGATTTGCTAAGTTTGGCAGAATTGACCAAATAGTGTATCTACGCGATAACACGGTTAGAAATCACCTATGTGAGTGTGAAGTGTAAGCCGCTTCAAAGAAGATGATTGTCAAAAGCCCATCTCTCTATACACTCATGAAACCAGGAGGTGTTCATGGCTAAAACGAACACAACCGTAAGAACCATAAATGGTAAAGGGTTAATTGTGTGACATATGGTTGTCTAGGTATACATCAAAGTTCGACGGTTCAAAGATATCACATCTACCGATTGACCGAGTATATCCGACATATGTTCACTACGGAAAGTCCAAGGGGAAACCTACTTATCCAGATGCAATTAATTCTTGCTTGTACAGTACACATACTTGTCCGTTTCTTTGTCTTCGAGTCATTCCCCATTCATGGGGGATTGTTGGATTTTAAAAATGTGTGAATGGAAAATGAAGAGTTGCGACTTTCATGAAGAGTTGTGACTTTTATGAAATGTTGTGACTTTGATGAAAAGTTGTGACTTTTATGAAAAGTTGTGATTTTTATGAAAAGTTGTGACTTTTATGGAATTGTGACTTTTATGAAAGGTGACGACCTTTCTGAAAGATTGTGACTTTTCCAAAGGTTTGTGACCTTTCCGGTAAGGCACAATAAGAACCTTTTCGCACTATCCTTTGTTTTCTATAAATTGAGGGATTTTCTCTCATTTTAACAGTACTATTGACTTCTTCTTCAACTACTAAATCTAGTATTCTAAGTGTACTTTACTGCCATTGAGTGGTTCGCTGACACCGGAGTTTTTGGTATCTATACTCTGGTGATTGAGATCATTTTACCCTGGGAGGTCATATTCCAAATCAAACCTCGGATACTAGAGGGGAATAATTTCCTTAAGGGGACACTGTGAATTCAGTGGACTTGATCTTTTTCCTATTATAAAGTTTCCAGATTCTGGTACGTGTTTTACAAATTTTAGATTTGTGAATTAATTTTAGTTCTTCTATTCTTCTGTTCTTCACTGGTTCATTAAACTTGGTAACTTCGTGTTTCTCCAAAGTTTGTTGGAATCAGTAAGATTCTTTAGACACATATTAACAACAATTCCTCTTAAAAAAATATTTCGTATATTTTTTTTAAAATCTGTTTCTGATTCTAGTTTCACTACTAGTTTTAATTTTCTAGTTGTGAAAATGGTCTTAAACTTTGTTTTCTTACAAAGATGTTCAAAGTTTTGTTATATGTATGTTTGGAATACAAGAGGAACAACAATGAACAAGAACAATAACTTGCTATTTATATGCTAAACAGTATGATTTCAGAACATCAAATTACTATTAGATGTAGAATTGAAAAAAAAGAAAAAGAACATATTCTCACAATGGAGTTTACTGATAGTTATAAGAAACAGAAATATTGTGCAAACTATACAGCTGAGACCAATGCAGAAGACTGCTGGCATGACAATTGATTGAGTCAAAGAATAGTCACTTTGTAAAGCTTTTGCACTTTCTATATAGGCATCATCCATTTTGCCTGTAGCAAGCTTATATAAAATGTAAGAAACAAAAAACAAATTGAGATGATATACAAGGATCACGGTTTCACTTGAACTGCTTTAGAGATGTCCAGATGGTTAAGACGACATGTTGCAAGAAGATACTCAGGAAGCTCCTCCGGGGTGTTGGCCTGTGGAGAAAGACATTCAATTGGTTAATACGCGTTCCAGGAAGACACTCTATATGCTTTGTCATACTCATTGAAATTTGATGCAATTGTCAATATTAGCGCCTTACACAATCCAAGCCATATATGCTTTAAATGGAGAAAGGGGACATGAACGTTTACCTGGACAAGAAACGCCATTTCAATGACAAGATTGTTTAGATATCCAACAACAAGGCTTACAACTCCCCTTGCCACAGTAGAAGAACCAACATTGATATCAAGCTGAAAGATCAAAAAACCTTTTTAGGTCCACTATGAGCTCCGGCGTAAGAAAAAGGTTTCATTATGGAGGGTTGATTGTCAATGCAAGCAGTATTAAGTTCACTTATTATGTTAACATATAAAGGTAATACTCAAATTGTCACATGAATCCACAACCAATTAAAAGCCTGGTAATTTTCTACCGAACAATTACAAGGAAGATGAAAAGATGCAGAGATCTGAAAAAAATGATTCTTTTCGAGCCTCTCCTTTTTTACTTACTGGCTCAATCTTAGCCAATTGAGAAAAAACTTTTATGAGTTCAAGAGGACAGCTCTCAGGGGCAAGAATTTAACAGTATTCTACTTTTGCCTAGAAAAGATATAGAGCTTCTGCAGTAGTGGAAGTAGTTCATTTCCAAAGATATTGAAAATGGCATCAACTGCATCAACTGTTAGTAGCTAACATGCAAACAAAATTAAAGCATCATTTCCTGTAGAAAAATTCTATTGAAATTACCTCCAAGTAGTTCTTTCCCCGAAAATAATTAATTTCAAGTGCTGGACCTACAAGGCATGCTTTCTTTCCAACACTCTGCTTGACTATCCATGGTCCCTGACAAGTAAATAGAAGTAAATATTTTCACTAACAATCCACAATCCCTGATGTTTTTAGAAGGATAAAATTATTAAGTACTATGTGCAATGCTGATTAAAGCACATTGTTTCCAACCTAAAAAAGCAAACAAGAAAGCTCAGAAGCATTACAACAAAAGAAAGGGACTCTCAGATGACATGAATTTTGAGAAAATAATTTATGTATGCATTATTCATCTGATCATCTCTTTGAATTTCTCCATGATCATCAATAGACTTTCTTGGGTCGTTGCAAAATTTGACCACTGAGAAGTAAAAAGTATCATCGTTTTGGAATAGATAAAGTAAATTGGGGTAGGGTTGGGGGTTTGCTTAAAGATTAATTTATATTTACCAAAGAAGGGTTCAGTTTTCCTTATAAGATTGTGAGATCAACTTGTTTCTGTGCAGTATTTATCTGCAAGCTCAAAGGTTATTAAAGGACAAAATTGCTACCACCAACCATTCCCAAAAACATGGATCCAGTGCAAATGCCACAAAGACTGCTGCCATGCCATAGCTCTTCGCTAACTCATTAAAGAACTTAAATAAAAATAAATATTATTAAACCTTGTAAAAAAAGGGATTATGTTGAATCTCAAAGAGCAGAATATAAACCTTGGATATGTATGGTATGAGCTTGAACCTCGAATTTCTAAAAGCATCATCCCCTTTGACAAAACTATCCAGCAAGGGCGCATTTTCTATAGGAGTGTCCATCATATAGTAGAGAGCAAGACTGTATGTTGTTGAACCTGGTACCTGAATGTAAGGCACGTTCAACTACATGAACTCTCTGGAAATCCAAAGGAAAGCAGAAAAAGTATATATGAAGGAAGCAAGAATATACCTGTATATTCACAATGAAGAAAAATTCTGGACCACCCTTAGCTGCATATTTCTGCAGATAAAAGTTGGTAAACAGCAGGTTTATAAAACGACATGTGTATGTTATGTTCATTGTCTTCACATAGAATAAGAGAAGCAACCTGAACAATGCTCCCAGGGCGACCACCAAGATCATCTTCTCGCTTGTCAGACTTCAGCCAATCTGCAGCAACCATTTGCATCAACGTGCCTTTAGCCTTAATCTGTAACAGAGCCACACAACCAGTAAATGACATAAAATTAGGACAACATACAACTTTGAAATACAATTTCGGACTAAAAAATTTTTGACATGAGTTGGGCAAGAACCCAAAGTGTCTCATGCAAACTACCATAGCAGACAACTAACCAAGAAGCCTGCAGATTTTTGAAGTAAAGTTTCATTCCAGCAGTGGCAGACCCAGGCCAACAAGGCTTGAGTACACAACATTAAGGAACTTTTGAAACCCCTTAACCTCTAGATAAAACCTTGACATACAGGTGTCAATACTTTTATATATATTTATTAAACCAAATTTGACCTCTATATGCAATGTAACTATGTGTTGCTTGACACCCCTCGACCAAGGATGGGACTGCCCCTGCATGCCGGTATTGCCATTTTAGACTTATTTTATTGACAGGAATCACAAACAATAGAATTTTGTTTAATGCAACTTAACTAACACTCGATTGTGGTACAGCAAGATGTGGCTTTTGCCAAGTGATATCAGTAGGTAAGGCTCAAAAATTAATCAGACAGCAGGAAAATCAAACCACAGGTATCAGTTTAACAAAGGGAAGCATTTCCAGTTTCCAAGGTCAAATGCATCAGAGATGGACAACACAAAAATTTGAATTAGAACATGCTTATGGGAAAAATAAGACAGCTATGAAATCCCACCTTCTTACGATCTTCTAGATAAGTCTCTCCCCGAATAAGAAAAGTTGACGGATCTGTTTGGGCCCAACTGCAGGGCAAATTAAAAGTTGGATCTTTTGGAAGAGTAGACCCATAGTGGCACAACAATGCATCTTCCTTTGCCTTTTCA
This sequence comes from Solanum peruvianum, assembly GCA_027705065.1. Classification (NCBI taxonomy): domain Eukaryota; kingdom Viridiplantae; phylum Streptophyta; class Magnoliopsida; order Solanales; family Solanaceae; genus Solanum; species Solanum peruvianum. The sequence continues at coordinate 48,624,996 of JAKWJD010001760.1, read as the reverse complement.
TGCAGATCTACATAACCTCGCTTGTGAACTGAAGTGGGAAAGGAATATCAATCCTCAGAACTTCAACATTTCCATTAATTGAGTTTTCTGAAAGAGCATACAGATCAAACTCACCAGCAAGATCATGCAACTTTTTCACAAAACCAGCAGCGGATGATAATTTGGCATGCCGTGTGTCCTAAAACAAGAAAAAAAAAACATAAAGATCATTCTAAAGGAAATCCCAGAGGAACTGATCTGCATTCTGCAACAAGATGATGGGTAGGCAAGAGGGGATAAGGTCCAAAATGGACTACTAAATTAGGGTTAAATGAAGGGAATCGAGAACTACTAGAGAGAAATGAAGCTTTTCTTTGGGAGTGCGGGTGAGAAAATGAACTTTAATGTATTAACATTGTCGACGTCCTAAGACATGGAAGTCATAAGAGACTGCATATTTATTGGATTCAAGTATATATGCCTTAAAAGCCTGATAAATATATAAACTAACCACAAAAAAACATAAGGTGCCATTAAAGTAGAAGATAGTTGAAAGAAAGTTTCACATCTTTCATTAGTAGTAGCAATATATAGACATGCTTATATCATGAAAGTCATGCCTCATGTAGCCTCCAGCATTTCTGAAGAGCTACTAGCTCATAGAATAGCTCCCAAAGATTATGGTTTAAGCAGGTATTACCTGAGAGTACATCTCTGGGCCAAAATCAGAAGGCCAGCCGTCTTCCGATTGGTCATAATCAAGTGGTTCAGAGACATCAAAAAACTCATCTGATGCATCATTTAACCCCATCAAGCTTGCATGTTCAGAAGGTGATTTAGCGACCTCTTCTTCCATATCTGCCATATTCTTCACATTTTCCACTCTGGTTTGTATTTCAACCTTAACTTCTTCAATTTGGTGCAGTCTTTTGTCTCTCACATGCTCCTCCAAAAAATGCAAGGATGAGCAGTCTCCTAATTTTGCTATAAAAAGCTCCCTCAAAGCTGTAAATGCAATAGTACATCAAAGGTTGAGCCCCCATGAGCAATCATAATGTGCAAACATGAATAGAAGTAAAAATATGAAACTAGATCTCGCAGTAAAAACACACCAGCAAGTCTCCCTAGCATGTGGATTGTTATATATCTGGCTGAAGATGTTTGTAAGTTAGACTTCCAGAATCTCCAATCAATAGCAAGCATATGCTTGACTACTGACTGCTTCTTTTGATTCACAGGTGATATTACATAGCCTCCACCTGCAATGATTAGCAAAGTATATCTATAATGTGCAGTACAAAGGGTAGTCTTGTGCAGTAGAAACATATCACTAATGCTATGTAATAATAAAATTATCAACCATGCATCATTAAGAGAAATTAGGATCCATGCACTATGAGATAGCTCTTCCATGTAAAATTACACATCCATAACAGCTAGAGTGTGACTAATGAACTTTATACTCGCTCTACGTTGTAGGCATACATTACTTTTAAGGCAGGCGCGAACGTAGCCTTTCTGACTTGGACACTTCTGATGAAACACGGAATGGTATAGAATAACTGCAAGAGTAAACAGATAGGTAATGCTCAGACCGAGCAGTTTAAAAAGCAGCCAAAACCAATAAACAAACATTGGTACCATATGTTCCATCATCCTCCCTTCTCCAATAGCGCTGCAAAAGAAGATCTCTTTTTCTCATACTCCTGCAACAACTTTTGTCAAATATAAACCCTAACAAAGTACAAACAGTTTGGAAAGTGAAAATCATGCATGTGCCTGACCAAGGTAGCCAATCTCGACGTAGAAGCTTATGAACAATATCTGTGTGACCATCAAGGTGTTCAATGACACTACCCTTGTAATGACAGAAATCCCATCTGCAGAATAAAAAGCATAACACTATAAAGATACGATGAGTATATAACAGAGATCCTATCTGCAGAGTTAAATACAAAATACTTTAAGGATTTCAGTCTCCCGCACAGGAAGGCAGTGAAAGCAGCACTTAGATCAATTTAACAATATGCCATCTACTTGACGTCTAAGCAGCTATATTCTTTTGTGCTAGACATATTCTTTCAAGAACTAAGGAGCAAAGAAATGCAGACATATTCTTTAAATAACTAAGGAACAAAGAAATGCAGCCCTTTGTACTTATCCAAGTCTTAGTTATACTTTTAATACAAAGAGATACTAATTTTAGTAGCAATGAAGTATCCGCAGTTGAAGCTTGTATGAAGATTTATTGTTGAAGACTTTGCAACTCACTCCGATCTTGAAGGACCAAGTGACATGAGTGTTTGAAAAATGGCCTCTGAAGTTCCATCAACAACACCAACAGCCATTATTGCAGGGTGATCGTTCCACTGCACAGCATGGTACAAGTTCAGTAACATGAGCTTGTAGATTTACTGCCTTAGGGGTTGATAATATTAGGTTACCTTCCCATGAAATTTCCTATCCTTAGCTTCCTTAAATAGCCGAAGACCTGCATACCCAAGTTATTTAAGGATAATTGGCAAAAAAGAAGAACAAAAGGAGAGGAAGCGACCATTTAGCAATGAAAAACAGAGAAATGATCTTAGAAATGTTTGTAAGATAAAGCCAACCATTTCTCCTTCCCCGCAAAAGAACTAAATAAGGAATTGAAAGAACTTCTGAAAAAATGACGCAGAAAAATTGTAACAGAAATTCTTAATGGACCCTCAAGGACGAAACAATTATCATTTAGAGCAAAAATCCTACATGCAATTTCAGCTTCTCAAACATAAATATCATTAGAACCTACCATTCTGACAGCCAAATATTGTCCAGGATGAGGGTGCAACAACATCAGATGTTGTAGCATCTGCCACTGAGGACAAACAGTAAGTCCAATCAATGGAATTCAGATGATGAGATTTGTTGGAACAATTTAACCTGCGTGGCAAAAAGAAAAAAAAAATGAGAGGAGAAATTAGCAAGAGACAAGCAACAGATAACAGATGCTTGTACAAAGAAAACATATTTGCAAGATCCTTAGCAGAGTAACATATTAATATACCAAATCAAAATACCTCAAAGACTGCGAGTCACGCCTTGGACCATCAACTGTAGTTCTTTTATTCATGTCTGCCTACAATTATTCATTATCATCAGTTGCCAAAGAAAGGAGACGTTACCGGCTCATATTGATTACTATATACCTTTAAAGCTGCTTCCTGCAAGGCCTGGATCCATCTTGCTGCCTCCTCGGGACTGTTTGCTCCTAACTATTATTGATTGTAATTTTTCTTTAGACACTCATTAGTCTCAAAAATTAAAAGCTGAAACAGGGGAAAGGACGATTTCCACACCTTCAACTGATCATTATGATTTGAGGCATTGTATAGAGTGAATATGAACACAACCTGGGAGAATGCAGAAGTAACAAAACCAGAAAGTATCAGTAAAGAAGTCAATGCATTAAATATTAGAAACTCAGTCGGAAAAAAATAGTCTTTGTCATGTATTGGAACTGGGATAAGAATCATACCTTTCTTTGAATGCTTTCTCTCCCATTATCTGTCACCCTAATGCAGGAATCAATAACAGCACTTCTAACAGGATCCTACAAAAAAGATTTAAAAAAAATCAACATGATATATTGCAGAGAGTCATGATAATATGGCAAACGAATAATTCCAAGAAGGCACTAAGTATGCGATGAAGCATCTCTGGTGCTAATATGGTTATATGGAGAGGGAGAAAAATAAGAAAACTTTTGACTGCTTTGAAACCACCATCTTATACTGGCACTTTTTCCGACTATCAATGGAGTAATATACAATTCAAGATATTTAGGAAGTATTTGAAAAAAGAAAATTTCCGGACTATCCAAACAGTAACTAAGACAAACAAATCGAAACAGAAAATACTATATTAAAATGAAATATACCCACTTTTCTGACTTAGAAAAATCATACCTCTTTCCTTTTTTGGCTATTTCTTAATTCCAAATTTCTACATAAAATGTTTAAGATCACAAAATCAAATAACATTTTTATATATTCTACATAGATTTAATTTAAGACCCTAGATACTTAAATTTTATAAATTTTTTGCCAAGTTAAAACGAGACAAACAAATTAAAACGAACGAAACACAAATATTAGCATGGAGCTCGGGCCTCGAGGCTACATGCATCCACAATGTATATGTGTGTGCTAGTAACAATTCCAAGCACATTGACACAAACAATAGGGTGCAGCATTACTTGCCTCTTGATCAAATTAAAAATAGCACAGCACACTGGCAAATCAAATTACAAGTTCGCAAAAACTACTTATCAATTAAACTTAAGCCACTTATATCAAATGCTAAACGTGTAAAGTTCACAAAACAACCATTTAAACACACAATTGAACTTAACCCAAATTGTTTATCAATTAGCATACAGAGAGCGAGTGAGAGAATGATAAACCTCAATGTTTGTAACTGGGTTTGATTTATAGCTCTTGAAAAGAAGATCGTTAAGAACAAAGTAGCGTTTCCTTGAATACTGAAGCCCAAACCGATTAGACCGAATGAGATACAACCACCCTTCCATTCTACAAGAATCGTTCTGGGAAACCCCCATTTCAAAATTTATTCAACACCCACTACTCAGAATTACTCCAGGATAACACTTACGCTTCAATTTCCCCGACTTATATATCAAAATTCTTCAAAGTTCAAACAACACTTACACTCCCATATACAAAAAAATTATTGTTTGTATCCCTAAATTCCGGTTCAGTGAAATAGTGAAGAAAAGTTAAATGGGAATCAGAGATTCAATGCATTAGTATTTATGTCTTTGTATGATGATTGATTTGCCGGTGCCGGTATGGGCTCTCTCTTTCTCTGTATTTTCTCTCAAACTATATACTCGAAAAAAAAGTTAAAAAGGCAACTGAATTTGCGCGTAAGAGAGACAAAAGTTTCGAAGCGGAAATTATTTGAAAAGTTATACGACTGTTTTGCCCTTTTTTCTCACTATAAGTTAAATAATCTATTTAATTTGAGATTATAATTGAAAAGATTAGCAGGATAAATATTATATATTACTCACTCTATTCCATATAAGGTAAATTTGTAAGGTAATGAATACTTATTAAGAAAAATATTTAAAGATATAATTTAAATTGTTTATTATTATTATTTTTGGTGAAATCATAAATATAATTTGATAAATAGTGTGTTTTGTCTCTTGAAAAATATAAAACTTCATTAAAGGAAAACATAAATATAGAAAAAATTTAAATATTTATCTTAAACTTTAAACAATTTAATGATTTTGAGCAATTATTTATATCTAGGACTAGAAATAATCTTCCATGTAAGTTACGTAAAGCTATACTTATATCTTTTGCCTAGTAATATTATTCATATTAATTAAATTCACACAAATTAAAGATATTTATATTAATGGTGAAAGAACAAGTGAAAAAAAAGAATTAAATAAATTAAAGTCGTTCACCTTATTAAAATATCATTCATCTAAAACAATCCAAGCGGAAAAGGCTATATTTGAACCATTTACATAACTAATATTTTTGTATTTGTACTAGTAGTATAATAAATGATAAAATTGATTAGTTTTATATAATAAAGGAGCAAGTTGTATCTTTTCCCCAATATTGTAAAATAAAGAGAATAAAATCACATTAATTAAGGACTTATACGTAATTTTAGTCTAGCTAAATCAGTTCAATTCAGTTTTTTTTTTTTAATTTAAAAAAAGGCACATTAATTAGAACCTATATACGTAAAAATGTCTAAAACTGAGAACGTGTTTAGGTGGGTGTCTCTTTCATTTTCCTCTTTAGTTATTTGGACTAATTGTCAAAATAAAGATGCAAAGTGGCAAACAAGTGAACCTTAAAGTCACAAGTGTAAAGATCAATTCAATAGTTAAAACTTACAAGTTCACAAAAAGATAATATTCAATAATACAAGTGTTTTATAAACATAGTATAGTTATTTCGATTTTTCAAAAAAGATAAAATTATAGTATCGAATGAAGCATCTATTCCTTGTGAATGAAGCAAACTAACATTTTTAGCTTGTTTTAATGTGTGGGGCATTCTATTTGTAAATCTATTATTTTACACAAGTAGCACAGTACAAAATTTATTCTCAATTACATATATAGGTTCATTTAGTTTTGGATAAGCAAAATAAATTATCTATCACTCTTAATGGTATGATCTATTTAGAAATAGAAATAAAATAAAACATGCTGACTTTGCTCAAATTGTAATTATGGATTCGACATTTGATATTCTTATCATTAAATTTACCATCTTTAAAATTATAAATTCACATATAATATTATTACAACTTCAGCAAATATTTAGATATAAACTTGTGCTATGCTCCAAAAATACTAAATAATCCGATAAAACAAGTACGATGATGATGAAGTGATAATACGAATAATACGAAGCTAAGTCTACTGCCTTGGCTCGTTTGTATATCGGTTTACTAATTTGTTCAATGGTTTTCCTCTATACTTGTTTGAACAGTATTATTTTTTAGTCCTCAGTTATTTACATTCAAAAACAAATAAAATATCATATTATAAAAAATCAAAGAAAAAAAAACCTTTTTTTTTTAATATATCGATGCCCCACATAGGTCATTTATAAACAGGTAGGAAACCCATCACATTTGATCTCCTAACCAAATAACATGTTTTCAAAATAATACCACAAATATACATTCAGACTCTCATGTACCTCCAAAATATTGTTGACAAAAAAGACAAAAAAATAATATTTAGAAAATTACAACTTTGAAGCTTGTATTTCTGTTGTCCTTTAATTATCTTGTTGACATTTTACGAATTTTGGAAGATTGCAAAGTTGATTAGTACATTTTAGAACGGATATTTAAATTCAAATAAATAAATTAAAACGAAAGAATTGAGTACATTCCTGTGCTATCGATTAAAGTGGATTCAAAAGTATTATATTCTATGAATTTTAAGTGATTTCACGTGGACAAAAAAGTCACAAAAACAATCTAATATTGTATGGAAATAAGTCATTGACTAAAAAGATAAGGAGAAACATTAAATTGGAAGCATTGAGTTGTTGTAGCCTGTTTGACCCAAAAAAAAAGAATGTAGAGTGATTGGCTAGTTATGGGGGTAACAGTAGCAAAGTCGACCTTGCGGGTCGTAGAGAAGTAGTAAATACTCTTGTATTTTTAGTCTTTAAGCTTCATAAATTTAAATTTTTCTAGATACAGAGTTAAATTTATTAAAGCGTATGACGTGAATTTTTGTATTTGATCCAGTTCCAATATGAACACAATTACATGTAAAACTCGTCTTTGTCAAAGGCAGAGATGGATGAGAATCTATGAATTTAGACGAACTCATTAACTTTCCATAAATCCTATGTTTTATATTAAAAAATTAAATAAATATATATATTTATTATGGTAAAACTCGTCTTTGTCAAAGGCAGAGATGGATAAGGATCTATGAATTTAGACAAACTCACTAACTTTTCTATAAATCCTATATTTTGTATTAAAAAATTAAATAAATATATGTTTATTATGGTAAAACTCGTCTTTGTCAAAGGCAGAGATAGATAAGGATCTATGAATTTAGACGAACTCACTACTTTTTCCATAAATCATATACTTTGTATTAAAAAGTTAAATAAATATATATTTATTAACATATGAACTCTCAAATGAAATTGATTTAGAACGCTCAAACTCATAAACATGACTCCGCCTCTGAAACAGCGTCACTTCGAATAATTGACAGTGCAAGTCGTTTCTGTATAATCTCCTACTGACAATGACATTTACGCTATCAAAATCATGATGTTGACAATATATATTTGATTTAAAATCTAATACTCCTATATGGATGCTTTTAACTTTAATTGCATTTCAATTTTATACTAATCTTCTACTATTAGAATGTTTTTTTCTCTGTATGGAAGCCTTTCAAGATAAATAAGACATGCAAAAGGGGAAAAAAAACAATGAGCTGGCATAACTTAAATTACATTATCACAAATAATAAATGAGAACCAAGTTAATTATGAGGATTTATAACAAATTTTTTTATCCAGAAACTGACACTACAATACAAATCATTTAATGCAACCATTTTTAATTAAAGTCTCTTAGATCCGCAAAAATACAGTAATATAAATCTTTTCCAGCTGAAAATTTTGGTTCCAAGATGACCACCCATAACAGCGGGACAAACAAATTTAACAATATAGTAATTATGGTGTTTAAAGTTTACCATAATTTAACCCTACAAAATGCTGTGTGAAAACTGAGAAGCATTATGAGACATGATGGCTATCTACTAAACATTTTAAATAATATAGTAGTATGAGAGCTAGATGTGTATAATTTTTAACATGAGAGCTTAATGTACTAAACATCTCAAATTCACGCAGTTGTTTTACAAAAAAAAATTAAAGACACTTGTGTGATTATAAATTATCTCATTCAGAGTGATGTAGAAAATAGGAAATGGAGTATAAGAAACACTTTTAGTAATTCAACTTCCCATTTAGTAATATAGTTTGCTTTATAACAGAAATTTACTTCCTCCGATTCTATTTGTACTTGTTAAGTTTGCCAATAATAGTTATCTCAAGATTCTTACCATTTCAAACAATTATTGTAGTATGGTTCATGAGTAGTTACCAACAATATATATTAATGACTTTTGACATCAGAATTCCTGTATCACTATTTATTGCATAACAAGTCAACCAAAAAAAGAAAAAAAAAACTCCCAATGTCATCAATTACTTGTAACATAATATTTTGTCGTTTCATATGTTAGTCTTGGTTTAAACTTTCAATAGATCTGGTTCTTCAATTATTGTCAATGTAACGGCTGAATAAAAACAAAAATATGATCTTCTCTTCCAGGAAATATATGGTGAGTTCGTCTTAATGTACTAATTTTAATCAGAATCACAATCCCAATTTCCCTCTTTTCCAGTTAGTGCAATGAACCAGAATATTATGTATTCGCCGGTTTTGCTGGCAATCCAAAATTGAAAATATACAAAGAAGGATGAAGGTAAACAACGATCATGGGCTATATAAGATTTCATCTATGCACAGGAGGTGTTCCAATGTCTTACTGTTTACGGTCCACGGTCTACAGAAATATGGCTGCTCTATAGTAAAGCAAATATTTATAAAGAAGAAATACTGGCAAAATGAGTAAGGCTTACCTAAAACAGGAGTTCAAAAAAAGGGGTAAAAGAAGCAATTTACAAACAAGTCGTAGGCGATGTTATAATCTGGTTTTCCCATTTAGTGCATAATATGCCTTATCCGCACTGGCTAATCGATCCTGAAACATTGTCCACTCATTTCTGCACCTCACTCTTACCTACAAAAAGAAAACAAGTAACTAAGATGTGATGAAATAAATGGGCAATGATATTTCTCAAACTAGATTTTAGCTGAGCCGCGGATTTGCTTACCCCTTCCCAAGGGGCTTTACCATTCTCCGAGCTACCCTGTATGTTATCATGTGACAGAAATCGTCAAGAAAAAACTTAAGAAATGATAACAAGTCATACGAAATACAAGGGAGCAATGAGTTAATAGTTGCAGAAAACAACTTCAGCCTTGGAATATATAGGGAAGCAAAACCAGCTTTAGCTCTAACGAGACATAAATCATCTCACAAAGTGGCATTCTTGTTTCGTAAACCAATAATCTCCTTCCTACCTAGAAATCTAAAGAGACAAAGGATACTAAAGTTCAGTCATCCTATGAGTCTGCCGCCTTCAGAGGACACTTCAAGCTAGAGTGGTAGGTTTTTAGATCTATCAAACCTTTAAGCAAAATCATAACTGCAATAATCTGTTTTTTTTTTTTTAGGGGGTGGGGGTATGCAGAACAATCCAACGACAAAAAGTAACTTCTTTATCTGTTTCCTATCGTACTGCAATATGCACTAAAACTAAGGCACTTGCCACAACAAAATTTAACATGGAATAGTAGTAGAGATTTCAGCTATTTGTTTTCTGGAAATGGACATTTACTAACCTGACTTCCAAGGGAAGGAATAACTTGATGCACTATCCATTGTGAATCCACTACACCAATTTTTTCATGCGCAGGCTGCATAAACAAATAAAAAGTTAACTCGTTACCAAAAAATAAATAAAAAGAAACTAGGTTTTGCCAAATGGTCTACCATACTTCAAATTAGCAAAACCTCTACAATACTAGAGAGGATGGTTTTAAATGTTCATAATGTTATAAAAGTCTAAAGGGGCAGCAACCTTTATCATGGTACATACACAAATAGAAACTACTGACCTCTACACATCTTCTGAGAGCGAAATCTAATCCCCATCCATGCACCAAATCATTCTATAAGAAAACATCAAGTGGAAGCAGAGTTGTCACTATAATAGTACTTGTATTTATTAATGCACTCATGACCACTGTAAATGCATTCTTGAAAGGATCACAATGAATACATATCCCAATTGAAAGAACTACCTGAATCATATGCCAAACACATCGCCATGCTTCTCGAGAAAATACAGGAGCCATTATTTCCACGAAACTGAAAAAACAAATAAGAAAAAAGATAATTTGCAGGCCAATGCTAAAAGTACCAGATGGTGCACTTGTGTACTGGCCTTCTACAAATCAATTTCCAAAAAATTGCTGTGTAGAAAACCAAAATAATACTTGCTGACTAGAAATTGCCTGAGTATTAATTTACGAGACGTTTATTTGCTCAATCATAAGTTTTAAGGAAGAAAACATGTACTGATGTCAATTCAACATTTTGCTAGGTTAACGACAATACATTAATGGCATGCAGCTCTACTCATAACATACAAAAAATTCTCCAATCTTCCATATTGTCTACCAAAATTGTCATTTCCTAGCTTCTGAAAATTGAAAGAGTGATTTCTACAGTCTTGAATTAGCGCCTATCTCCCAAATTTCTGCAGTCATGACTAAAAATATAAACATTCATGATACAGCACAGACCCTTGAATTCTTCCACAGACGTACAGAAGGTGTCAATTCGATGACTTGCTAATGTAAACGACAAATTGTCATCGACAATACATTAATGGTGTGCATTTCAACCCATAACATACAAATACTTGCCCCCATCTTCCTTTGTCTACCAAAATAGTTGTTTTCTTGCTTCTCAAAATTAAAAGAATGATTTCTACAATCTGAATTATCAATCAACAGCGCCTAAGTCCATTAAATATCTACATATGTGTTGGTGGATAAGTATAGATTTTCTCCAGCTTGCACATTTTAAAATCTCTGTGAGAGTGTGTGTGTGAGAGAGAGAGAGAAGGGGGAGGGGAGAGAGAGAGAGAGAGAGTACGCTGCACAAGGAGGTAACCGTGGATCACTGCACCAGCCTGGCTTCTCCTCTGTACTCCTGTTTCAGGCCACCAACAATTCTAAATGTGCATGAACACGAGCTAATTTCTGGAGAGATTCAATCCTAACTATTGGGGGCCCAGAGATGGGAACTGTCAGAGAAAGATGGGAGACAGCAACACAAGGGACTTACTTGTGAACTTCTCTATCACCTCTCCTCTTTGTCATCTGCCATGTTAGACCATTGTTGGGTTCAAGACCTGGCTGAGAGATCTCTAGTCCATGTTTCTTAACTAGCTGAATATACCTGTCATATTCAGGTGTCTAGATAAGGTGGAAACGGAAGTGAAGAGTAATCTCTCACTCTTAAGAATGAGAAGTTATTGAAAAACAACCAGAAAGAAACACCTACTTGTCTGCATTGAAGTGTTCAACCCCCAGATCTTCGTCCCAGATAAATATATAATCATAGGCAGCTACGACATCAGGATGCAAAAACCTCTTTGCATACCACCTGTTAAGGGAGATAGAAAGACCCACAAAAGATTATGGAACTACAAAAAAATATACCAGTCTAAAATCCTATTTAACACCTTCCCTTCATCTTATCATCACAAACTCAATAGAAGGGTGTTATACATGCTAAAGGGCTGCCAGAATTGGTAAAAGTTCTGAGGCATATTTCTTTTGATTTTTGCATCATTAATGGGAGTTAGAATCCCAAAGATTGTTGCATAACTAGAAAGTCTTACCATTTTGTCTGCTTCCTAATACTGATATGAACTGCACGCTTGGACCATTCGAACTGATCCCATTCACTCGTTCGACCATCATAATGAAAAAGCAAAATTTGAAAATCCTCTGAAAACTAACCAACATACATAAAATAAAATTCAGTGTGGATACAACATAAAAAGAAAATGATAATGATGTATGATATCACATTAGCTTTATTTTGTAACCTTTTTAACGCAGGCATCGATGTTGTTCTTTTGATTCAAACCAACTGTAAATGTCACCAAATACTTTGGCTTATTCCTCAGATCCTGAAATTCCACCACATTTATAAGGCTACACAGAAAAAAAAGGAAAAAAAAAACTCGAAGACTAATATTTTATGCAATTAGAGAGTTGTCCTCCTATCTGTTAACAGCTTTCCAGAAAAGGATACAAATACTGCACTTCTAATGAAGAATTCTCAAATCATTCACATTATTAAATCATCCACATTAAAGTATATCAGATGTAAAACTGGTCATTTCCCTGTGACATAATACCGAGCCGGAAGCAGACGAAGTGGACATAACCATTTTTATAACTATTTTGTATGTTGTTTGATAACATGGACATGTGACCATATGATGAATAGCAGCTCAAGATTGCAGAATAACTGTAGGTATCATAAACCCTACACTGACCAGACATTCTTTTCTTTTTGGACAAATAAGACTAATTTAATGACTACAAGCTACTCTTTGCATCATACCTCACTTGGATCACCCCACAACCTTCGTAGATAGAAATCTGATTCAGGGACCACGATCCCTGGTGGCAAAGACTCTGCACCGCGAGGATTTGTTGGAACATATATCTAAGAAACAAAATCAACATCATCAGTAATTGAATATGAACTTCACGATGTTCTGGATGCCACATCTACTCTGCAATTAGAACATATATCTTAGACCATTTCTAAATGAGAATATCATGCATTTATTTCTGCATTTTTTCGTAAAGTTGGAAGAATCACCATATTAGCTTATCTTGTAACAAAACCAATAAATAGAGCAGACTCGGCAACTTCAGATTAGCAGTGCATACAATTGTAACAATGTGCCACTAATCAGTAGTGCACATTATCTTCAATGATATTATTTTTTGAAGTTATATTTACATGACAGAAAAATCCACTTTGACAGTCAAGATAAATAAATAGATGACAATTTTCTTGAACACTTTTGTAAACAATCAATGATGTAGCGTTCAATAGTTCTTCTGTATTGTTTTTTTAAAATTCTGTTAGTACTTTCGGTATAGTTTCTGAATCTTGTCATATTGAGTTCACTAGCATAACTCCAATCTAAAGTTGGTTCACAAAAAGCAATTCTGTCACATATAATTGGACACAGTAAGTTTTTTCCATCTTGACCATCAAGCAACTACTGATCAAAAACAAAGTCCTGATGTTCTTTGAGCATTAGCAAGTGCATTTTTCATTTAAGTGTTTCAGAAAATAAGGGCATGGAATGGACAAGGCGAGAAAGAAAAAGGTACAAGGACCCCATTCCCCATCTAAGTTCATCTCATGCCAACAATATAAAAAATATAATGAGAAGTAGAATTTCTCCATATTTCTTGCTGGCATAAGAATCTAGTAGGACTATAAGACTTCTACAAAGTATGGGACCCTAAAATAGCAGAATTAGTGTGGAACTGTGTATCACTGCCAAGACAGGTTTATTATGTGGCTAGCAATGCAAAATAAATTGCTTACGAAGGACAGGCTGTTGAATATGAACATTCAGGTAGATGATAGGAACTGTTGCCTGTGTCAAGCTGCAGTATTAGAGACAAACAATCACTTGTTTGTGGAATGTGAGTATGCTGTGAAAGTGAGAGATGCACTAGCACAATGGTCAAAAATTTCAGTCCCGACAAGAGCTTTGAAGACTACACTGGAGCTGATCAGAGTGAAACATTGGAAGAGGTTTAAGAAACAAGTGATAGCTGCTATTTGGGAGCAATAGTATATCACATATGGAAAGCCAGAAACTGTACACAGTTCAAGGACGTACAGGTACAACATACAGAGATAGTGAGTACAATCATTTGTTAAATCGTGGAGAGGATAGAGATGTATAAGTATACCAAGGAAGCAAATAGATGTAGAAGTTTTTGGCAAAAATTCTGTATTTAGTTTGTCATATTGTTGAAGCCAAACTTTTTTTCTTTTTTTGTGCAAGGTAAAGTTTGTTGAAGCCAAACTTTACTACTCCTTAATTGATAAGGGTGGTGAGGGTTGGATGAGACCAGTTTTTGTATGTGGTGTTTTTTGTTAATGGTAATATTCACATTGGTTGCCAAAAAAAAAACATCACTAAATTATATTTTCGATTAAGTGGTATCACCTATGCAACTACTTTTTCCTCTAAAATGAGTCTCAATATGTGTGACTCATCTTGTGAATAAAAAAATGAGAGACTTTCTTAACTGGTGTTTAATATTCTACTGCGCAACCACTAAATGCAACAAAAATGCGGATGAATCCATCCATAAGGAAAGATTGTTTTGCTGGTCAAACTGACACCATTAGTAGTTAAAGTGTGTTAAAAAGCTTCTTTTTAACACCTTTTTCATGAGCATACAAGTGAATCAACATAGTAACGCTGCAGGGAAGAATACATAATTTAAAGGACTTGAAGTGAATAATAAGTACCTTAGGTGTTGAAGGGACACTGCCAAGATTTTCAGGAAAACTACGTCCACTAAGTCTTTGATGACCGTCATTGAAGGCTACATCAAGAGATGATAAAATGCTTGAAGGTAAAGACATCTGCAAAGGATCCCCAAGATTATACTGATGACAGGGGCATATTACTCTCCACCAGGGAGACCATTCAAAAGTAGGGCCGACGTACCTTTGCTAGAGAAACAGATGGAAACGAAATGCCAATGAAATATCCAAATACCATTCCCATGATTGTTGTTATTATTAGCCTGACACTGTCATTTGATCTTTTGAAAACCCCAGTGAACCTTAAATAACAAAGAGGGTATTCTGTAAGCTAATAATGTAAATAAAACAAAGAGATACGGCAACTAAAACTCGGTAAAATTTATCACAACGGCATATCTTTTGGCCTACAAACCTGCGGTGAGAGGTTACCATTGTGATAATAGTTGCTCAACTCAAAGGTCATATGCACTAGGCAGAAACCAATTCCTTGAGCAACCCCAGAAATGAATATAGCATCATCCACTTTCAAAAGAGCAAACTTGACATGCCTGAAAGAATAAAGATACATTACTCTGGCCGGTGTATACAATCCATACCTACACACTACACTAAAAATTATCCCACTAAAGGTTTGATAAACTGTTCACAATTTTAACAGAGGAAGTCAAAAATTAATTGAAAACCCTCACCAATTTAACAGTTGTTGAACTTGTATTTCAGTTTAAGAACTGTCTAGTTGGTCTCTCGTAGAAAATAACAGTAACTTCAACTTATAAATCTTATTAGTTTCCGAGCAAATGGGCAAACAAATCTTACTTGAGCTATTGATCTGGACCATAAAAAAACCCTAAGACCCGTCAATTAATCAAGAATACTTTAAACTAACGAGTAGAACATCAAAAATGCTACTTGTTATCAATGTGGAAACCTCAATCCCCATATAAAAACCCAAAAAAATGCAAAAAGCTATTAAAATGTAGTTCATTTTATCAAAAAAAGGAATTACAACAAGAGATCAAATCCCGAATATAAAGCCCTAGAATCCAAACAAATTAAGTGTTTTCCAATGCAAAACGGAGCATGTAAAGGATCAAAATTGATGAACAGATGAAAAAAAAGTGGGTTTTGAGAGTCTTACAGGTTTTCCCGATGGTTTGAGAGAGAGATTTCGATGGGTATCAAATTTCAATGTTTGGTTATATTGTGGGACGAAATGTCAAATATTGAAAAGTATTGTTCCCCAGAAAGAGGATTTGTGTAATCACTCCGTACCATGCCGTCCCTTCCCACACAATATATAATTAAAATAAATTGACTTAATATTTTACAAAATTTGATCCACATAAATTTATATTATTGAACATCATTTATTAATCAAAAAGTACATATTAACCATCCTAAAATGGTAAGAAATCATTTTTTAAATAATTGAGACTTGTTCCTTGTTTGGATGGTTTATATAGTTAATTTAAATATAATATTTATTTAATTATTATTTAAATTTTATTATATCACATTAAATCCATTTTTATTAAAGACACAAAATCTTGTTTTGAGTGAGCATAAATTCATAGTAATTGTGTTATTATTTTAATACTTTTTCTTTTTATTTTATCTTTAACTTGTTAATTTAATAAATCTTTTTTATCTTTTATTATATTTTTAATAGTAGTTTTACTTTAATAATAAATTTATATTCAAATTATTAATATGTGATATTGTGTGATAAAAAAATATAATACATTGAGATATTCTATTATATTAATAGAATATTATATAATATAATATAATATATTATATATCTTAAAATAATACGTAATAACTATCCAAACAAGAGAGCGGGTTAATAGTTTTTAATTGCTATGGAAGATTTCTATAATAATAAACTTTAATTTTTCAGTTTAAGAATGGAGACACACTGCCTACATATATTACAGATGGCTTACCAACAATTAAGAGGTTGCTCTGTATAAATCTAACGAAGAATTTGAGTTACAAATGATGAATTGTATTTTCAGTGTTAGAATATGAATTTTGCCTCTTCTTCTTTTTCATGATTAGATTGAAAACTTTGATAAAGTGAATGAATCTAAAGTTTTAAATTTTGAATCAAAGAAATATAATTACTTTAATTATTGAAAACTTTCATAAAGTGAATGAATCTAAACTTTTAAATTTCGAATTAAAGAAATACTATAGTTATTTTAATTATTAAAATATGAGTTCTCTTTTGATGTGGTATTGTGTAACACCAACATGTGTAAAGCTTGATGATAATGTACCCACGTGGTGCCCACAAAAAATTTGCATGTCTTCTTTCTTATAAAACAGCCTGTGATCCACCAAAGATACAATCACTTTATAGTCATTCATCCTATGATTTGAATATATATATATATATATATATATATATATATATTATATATATATATATAACGAATTATGGATTAATTAAGTGTTCGACATGGATGAGAATCAGTGCCAGATCTATGATTTTAAGGTTATGAGTGCTCTGAAGTGAAACTATAAAGTATGTGTTAACAATGAGATTTGAACCTTGGTACAACAAGGGTTAAAGAGTTTTAAGTACCCATCCTAGAACCATTGGCCCAAATATATGATTTATTCATTGGGTGCTTTATTTTAATTTTATACAAATATTTATCAATTTCTACATAGATATATATATTTCGTAACGAAGTTTGTAATAAATTGACACAGTGAACACTAACACCCTTATATTAATATTCTTTACTCAACTTACAAGTAATATATATATATATATTTTGAAGTTCTTAAAATCAGAAATACAATAAGAAATTGCAGAAGTAACAAAACTAATGATAGAAGAAGAAAGAGGTGAGAAACTTAGAAGAAATTGAGAGAAAGAGAGTCCAATGATAACAACCGAATTACTTTTTCTGCACTGCTCCACTCACCCTGCTTTATGCCATTTGCTCTGCCACTTTCACCTCCTTTCACGTGAACTTCCTCTTTTCCAAAAGTAATCCCCAAGCCTTTTGGGGGAAATGACCTTTCTAGCCGTCTTACGTGGCAGTCCCATGTGCTCATCCTGAGTGGCATCCCAGTCAACACTTGTCTCATTCACAACAAAGTTAATGAGTGTTTGAGCACCCGGCAAACACCATGTGGATCCGCCCCCGATAAGAACATAATTCTTTAGTAAACTTCTTTGTTGTTAGTAAAATATGTTCCTAATGCAAGATGTCTTGATATAACCACAAGGCTTAAAATATAAGTAGTTTTTAAATGCGTAAATAAATTACATTTAATTATAATTTTTCACTTAAAATACATAATATAGCATTGTCCTATTGTATATTCAAATTTTGGAAAATGTTTTATGTGTATTTTAGAAGTTGCTTATGTATTAAGATTTAAACATAAAGTTGAAAGGTTAAGTAGAGTGTACAACCACTACCTGTCCAATATTGTTAGCATAAATTGATTGAAATCAATATTTCGAGAACTCACGCAACAATCAATATTTAGGGATTAAATTACCTTTGCTCTTTTTGGTTATTGTTTATATTTGATACTTAATACTTCCTCATTTTCCTTTTAAATCATGCTTCATAATCAAGTTAGAAAAAAATTATGCAAGTGTTGTCCTAATAAAATGACAGATAGTTTAGTACGTATAACATTTATTTCTAATCGTCTCAAGTAAGTTTATTATTTTAATTTACATTTGAAGTCAACTTTTCAATAGATGATAAATATATTCATCTTTTATTTTTAATTTGTTTGTTGAGATTTCTTCTTCAAAATCAGATTTTATAGAGTAATGCAATGATGAGAGTAATTAATCAACGTATGAAATAAAAGTATCGTAATTTATTATTGATTTAATAAGATAACATATATTATGAAGTAACTATATATAATAAAGATAAGCAAACATTTCTCTGTGTCTAGCACTTGGTTTATTATCCTTGCTTATTATTTTCATTTTAATATAATATAACAAGTCGAATAAAACAAGCTGTTTAGTTTGTTAGTCAGGTCTTTTTTATTCAATTGGGGGAGGTATTTATTAGATTAAAATATGAGTTAAAATGTGTATGACTGTTGCATGAAGTGATTCTTGGACATGCCAAGTGAAAAAATGTCTTACTATTTTCTCAAAAAATTAATTTCTTTATCGAAAAAAAAATTGAAATTGAAAAGAAAAAATATACTTTTTGAAATAATTAATTGTTTGAATAATCATTTCGGGTTTCTGGCCATTATGACTTTTTTGTAACTAAGTTAAAAGAGTCTCATAAATTCTGGCGTTGCTTTTGTATCACATGATTTGATTGCTGTTAATTTTGGCTACTGTTGTACAATTGCTTATTTTATTCTCTTCATTATCGTTTTCTTTTTTATATCGAAATTTATCGTATTTGAGCAGAGAATCTTTTGGAAACAACCTCTTTACCTTTCATAAAGTAGCTAGTGACAAAGTCTACTTACAGTCTAACCTCCTTATATCTCACTTGTGAGATTTTATTGGATATATATTGTTTGTTGCTTTTCAAGTTGAATTCAGAGGGTCAAGGAAGAGTGAAAATGAGAAAAGAAGGATACATACAGTCTACAGATAGCCACTTTTTGGCTGTTACAATGTTAAACTATACAACTCTTAGTCCTTACTTAAATGTATAACAATAAGGAAAAAAACTTATCAAATAAACCTTCAATGATCTATAAATGAAAGAAGAAGAATAAAAAAAAATTATGAATTTTTTAGAATTTTGTACAATGTGAAGGTACACCTGTCTCATGGTTCACAGTGACTATCTCTGTTTGATTGCATTTAAGAATATCCTGTCCCAGTTTTGCACCAGCTGCCTTTAAGCCCTTGAGAGAAACAGGTTGATTAAAGAGGTTTAATGAAGGTAATCTTGTAGCTGCAGGCATTTTCCCATTAGGCAGAAAGTTTCTAAAGTCTTCTTTTAGCAATGGCACCTCAAAATCAGCCTTGTTATGTTTGATCACATTCTCTTTAGCTGCAATATGTGCTCCTGGTTCCATATGATTAGTCGAAAAGCTTGTTTGATTTGGAAAATTCGGATAAAGTGTAACGTACCCTCTTAAGTACATCATGTCTATCAAGAACTTCTTCCAAGATGCTTGCCAACCATTGGTTCTTGATCTTGGGATTTGTACAGGATTCTGCTTCGCGTCTTCTGTGAATCTCATGTTCATGTAAACGTAGAATTCCCGCCATTGCTTTGGGAAAAAAACTGCACCCCAACTGCAAGGTAGCTGGTGGAGATAAGGTGTGTTTGGATGGATGTGTTTGAAGAAATCTGTTGCATTCCATTTAGGCCTTTCTTTTACAACTTCTACTAACCGTGGAGTGTAAAGAGAGATCGAAGAGAGCTCAGGGAGAGATATTTCAGGGTCATAGTGGTAGGATAAGAGCGCATATTTGATCCAAAGGTAATAGTATGGGGAAACTTCAATGTCATCTTCAAGTAAGAGACCAAAATCATCGTCCGATGAGGGGTACCAACTCTCACTAACTGCTCGAATTAGGCCTCCTTGAATGATTCTCCTTCGAAGAATTTTGGGTCCATGAGGCCAATTGAATGAGTTGACAAGCTTTAGAGTTGCCTCATCCACCTTGCTATCCATGTTGAAAGTTATAGGAACTTCTTCACCAATGTAGTATGCATCACTTAGAGACTTGAGAAGCCTTGCAAGTGAATTAGCTCTGGTTTGTGTGATGATATTCACATGAATCTTCATACGGTTCCAATCTGAAGTAATAAAAACGCGCTGTTCAGAAATCTACACAAAACAGAAGGGAAGTATTTAGTGTAAAATACATTAAGTTCTTACTTGGCAATGCTGTTGAACGAATATCAGCCATCCAAAGAACCTTTGACACCGATGACTTTGGAAGAAGAACGAGTGTTGAACTATTTGTGTTAGCTTCAGTAGCCATCTTCAGAGCTTTCTTCACGTTAGAGTCTGTATCGTCTACTGTGATCACTAAGCTAGGATTGTGAATTTTGATCAGTCCTTTCATGCTAGCATACACTGCTTGAACAACAGGCACTTCTGAATTTGAATTTCCTGATAAAGCACCAACTCCTAGATCCATAATCTTGAATCTTTTTTCCTTGCATACTGTCTTAGGCCACTTCAAAGCTGCTGCAGCATCTTCACAAGGGCAAAAGTTGCCTCCTGAGACAACGATATAGGCCTTCTTTCCAACAGTTGAACTGAACTTTAGCAGAAGAGGCGCAAGAGCTTTAACTTCATCGACAGAGTGGGCATAGAAAAGCACATCGATTTTTTGTGGATACATCGCAGCCCATTGTGTCACGTAACCAGTAGAAAGTGCCTTCCACCACTGATCATCTCGTACTTGAACAACGTCTTTGAATATTACAGTTGTTTCGGATACATAGGCAAGCCTATGCTCACTGTCACCCCAAGTGTCTTTATCTTTTGGATCAACTGGTAGCACAAACGAAGCAGCATTTCTATACTTCTGAAGCTGATAGCTGCAATTTTAATGAAATTAAAGTCATTATAAGATTTCTTTTATTTTCATAAAGCAGATTAAAAACCAAAAAGAGGATTACTTAAGGATCAAACAAGAGAGACACAGAATATGCAGGACTCCAATAGTATAATATTTTTGCAGAAAAGTTGATCATTAAGAAATCAAATATTATTAGGTGAAGAATATTCTTTTCTAAAGTGCCTAGAAAAGAATAGACATTCTAATGATCAACTTGCAAAATGCTAATCTGAATCAGATAACAATCTAGTGGTACACTATGCATTATCAAGTGGAGCAGTCCTAGAATATTGACATTTTTTAAATCAATATATGAACAAAGTTATATTACTTTATGTAATGTACTCATTAACATTCGCAAATTTTATTTATCTTTTCTTAAATGAACAGATGATGAAATTTCTGAAAGCGTACATATGATTTACTGTGTGAAATATTTTGGCACAGAAAAGTAAAATCTGTTAAAGTACATACCTTAAGTGCAAGTCTTCCCCTGTCATGAACGTGAACGGTGTCTCGATAAAGAGTGTCTTGACAAGTTCAGCAGACATAAACCAAGAACTAGAGAGGAAATCCACCTGAACAATTTTGTTCACTGTGATGTTATAGGCAGGATCAGGTAAATACAGCCCTGCTTCCTTGGATCGAAACTTCCTATAGCTCGGAAAACTAGAATCCTTCTGTCTAAAAGGCAAAATCCTACCAATGCTGCCCAATACAGAATTTTTGTACTTGTCTGTTCCTGCAACATGTGCTAACATTTGCAGCATCTTTTTCCCCGGGATCATGTCATCATCGATGATATATACAAGGTCAGCTTCTGTTTGTAAGGCCAATTGGAACCTTCCATAGTACTTGAAATCATAGCTTGAACTGATAAAGCTTATTCTCGAGTCATTATATCTATGAACAATTCTCTTTAAGGACTGTTCATTTGGACTTCCAAATGAGAGCACCCAAGCATGATGAAATGGGAGGGTTTGGCCTAGCAAAGAGTCAAGCTGAGCACAAAGTGTTTTCCTCTTAAAATGATTCAAAATCACTGTGATTTTTGGCTTGTTTGGACCGCGCAAATCCCATTTGGACTTCATCGCCATCAGTTGAGATAGAGTCTCAGCACCAAAGGACTTTGTTTGAAAATCTAGCACTTCTTGATAAAGCTCTGTCTTCAACTTGATCATGACAGCATCGTTCGACTTCTTCTGTACAAAATCAATCTTCTCATGCTCACAAACTTCAGAAGGACTACTTGGTTGAGTACTTTCAGCTCTAACAACTGAATTAGCTTCCTGATTATAACGAGTAACGACGTGAGGAGGGATTATGAATTGCTTCCATTGGTTAGCAATTCTTGTAGTCCAACTAAAATCTGGTTTAGACCTTAAATCTATAGAGGGGCTCATGTAATACAGAAGAAATGTAGCATAAACAGCAAACATAAACTGTAAACATGTTAACAAAGTAACAACCCTTGAAGAACCACTCTTTTGTTGTCTCATCTTACTTTTGTCACTCAACAATCCTTCTAAAGAATCTCCACTTCTCATATCAAGATTCCTAACTAACCCCATCAAAGTTCATCCACATGAAAACTATCCACCTACAAATAAGCAACTCTTAGAAGAAAAGAAAAAATCACAATTCAAGAAAATAGTTATACTTAGTACAACACATAATACAAGTAGACTTAAATAGATGATTAAATGAGCTTGTTCTTGGATCTTGGGCAGAGTCAAAGTGTGTGTTTTAAGTAATAAAGTGAAGTTGAAGAATGGCATAGGAAATGCAGCAAAGGTCACATGGGATGACACTTAAAACAAATAATATAAAGAAACGCGTTACCTTAACTATATGGTTAGTGTTCTTATAATATCCCACTAATTAAAAGCCGGCTTTGCTGCCAGAAAAGAAGGTTCACCCCTGCATTTTTTTGTACTCTAATCTTTGTGGTTACACTAAATTAATTTACAACGTCAGTGTATATAAGTTAAATTCATAAAAAACTATTGTACTTCACTATTAATATAGACATAAGTTATTATAACGTAAATAGCATAAAGATATGGTACTTTTCGATTTTCTTGAATCCCCTCAACAAAATCCTTGCTAACAAAAAGAATATACTTTTGTTTATGATCAAGATGTCTGGGTCAGCTTTCGTGCATCATTACTAATTTTATGAGATATATGCTACCTCCCACCAGCAACAGTACCAGGTAACAAAGGAATACATACTATAGGACACAAATATGAAGAAAAAAGAAGTGCTAGGTAGAAATATGGATTTACCTTGGAAGTAAAGAAACAAGAAAGAAATAATAGAAATGAATGGGGGACAAAGAAGATTTGCCTTTTAATTTCTTATTCAGCAAATTAAGCTAAAGCAAAGCCTCCAAGGTAAACTAAAGAAGTTTTGAGTAATAATGAAGAGATTTATATATGTGGGAGAAATTAAAAATGGGTTGGCAAGGATTGACTTTATTGGTTTGGTACATATATTGCCTTCTTGCCAAACTCTGTCAATGTTGAACACAACAAACCTTTGGTCATGGACTGATTCTTTTCTTTCATTTGGGCCAATATTCACAGACATTATCGTTTAGTAGAGTGTATAAAAATAATATTCAATAGAGTGCATTAATAATGCATGTATTAGTTATACTTACTTATCCATTGTTTGATTTGATGTATTAAAAATAATATATATTAAGTAAAAATATCTATTTACAAGAGTAATACACTCCTCGATACACAATAGAGTGTATAACTAATTAGTTATACATAGCATGAAAAGATGCACCAAACAAGAAATTACTAGTACATATAATTAATGCATGCATTTATATCAAAATGTGAAACTCTTCAATATGGTATGATGGAAAATATCAAAAGCGTTTCTACTCTAATGGATCTGAATTAATCAAACGAGTTGATATCAAAAAAACAAAATCGAAATGATTATTTTTTTTTATAATAAAAAATGACAAGCACCTGAAGCAAACACTAAAGAACGTGTGGTCAAAGAGAAGAGCTGACTTCATTGCAAGCGTTGCTTGAGAGGTTGAAAGTTAACGTAGTATCTCAAGTCTTAAGTAACACTAAATTAGAAAAAAGCTTCTTTAGTTTGTCTAATTTACAATAAAGCTATATTTATTTTGTCAACGCTGAATATTTTCATACAATTCACATTCTCCCTAACTTCATCTACTCCCTCTATTTCATTTTACTTGATAGGGTAGAAAAAAATAAATATATCATTCTATTGATTTATCGCTAATAAATTTATAGAGTTCTATTCGATTTTTCAATACTGGTTACTTAGTATTGAAAATATTATCTAAAAGATGATTAATGAAACGTTGATTTTCATCACAAGGAAGGAATTACTAAGTTGATAGGTTGTTTAGTAAAATGAACGGTTCCAAATAACATTTAGAAAAAATAATGCAGTAATATGACACTCCTTAAAAGGTTTTTTTTTTCTTTTTCTTTTTTTTTTCCTTTTTTTTTAAATGTTCAAGAAGTTTAAAAGGTTTTAAAAAAAATTCGTTGTGGGGGGTAGGGGTAATTAATACATTTTGAAATTTAGATAAACGCATTCATTTTGGATCATAAAAAATGGTATAAATCTATTTATTTCAAAAATTTTAAAAATTTATTTGAAGATTTATTTTAAATTATTTGATTGTATTTAAACAAAATAAAGTATTAAAATTTATCAAACATTAATCTCTTAATTAGTTAAAATAATAAAAGGATAAATATAAATTTTAACTTATTAATTTTTTTTTATTATATATCCATTCAAACAAACTCAATCTGAAATTCAACCGTCAACTAATCAAATTGTATTTCATGTCGATCAGGTGCCTAACTTTTCACGGGCAACACGATTTTGACCATGCCATTGCATATAATGTTTTTATTCCCAATAACATATAATACACATTTGGTGTTGTCCACCTCATCCAAAAGAGGATTTTTTTAATTTTTTTTACAAAATTTCACTAGGAATTCTCTTGAGAGTTTCAATAATTGACCAATGGGGGTATGTATGATGATAAGAATTTCGAATCAAATATTTATTTTAGTTAAGTTATTCAGTATTGTAATAATTAATTCAAAATTAATAGTATATGACAATTGTTAAACAATATAAAAAAATAGGTTTATAGTAAGGAAAAGGAATTCAATTAAATAGAAGTGATAAATAAATCATTACTTACCTATTTCATAATAACAATAAATTCAATATAATCTCATAAGTAAAGTTTAAAGAGGATAATGTATATATACGAGAGTGGAGCTAATGGGATTTCTCCAAACTTTCTTCAGCGTATATGATTAAAGTTATTTTGTAGGTATATATAGTAGATAACAAAAATCTCCTTTGACTTTATCATATGTTTATATTTTTAATATATTTTAAATTTTTTAGTGAAAATTTAAATTTCGTATACCATAATATATACTCAATTTTATTCTTATCATAGGATGATGGGATAATGCACAAGTACCCCCTCAACCTATGCCCGAAATCCCAGAGACACACTTATACTACACTAAGGTCCTATTATCCCCCTGAACTTATTTTATAAGTAATTTTCTACCCCTTTTTAGCCTACGTGGCATTAGTTTGGGAAAAAAGTCAACCATCGTTGGGCACACAAGATAGTGCCACGTAGGTCGAAAAGGAGTAATAAATTATTAATAAAATAAGTTCAGGGGGTAATAGGACCTTAGAATAGTATAAGTGTGTCTCTGAGATTTCGGGCATAGGTTGAGGGTACTTGGGCATTATCCCTAGGATGATAGAGAGACTAATTTTAATAAATTCTAGACTCATTATCGTATCTAATTTTCTTTTACATAAATTAATAATATATAACACAAATTTATACGAACAAGCCAATCACTTGGTCATGCCGTCAAGGTGAAGAACCTGGTCCTGTTTTTAAATTGAGTATAAGTGGAGTAATACCCACCTCGAGGCATTTCCACATGGTTGCGTACTTCTTTGCTCTCTCAATTTTGAAAGAAATATTTTTGTACTATTACTAAAATAATATACTTATATATTTTTATATATTCGAAAAGATAGAATGTTTCTATATACATATTACGAAGAAAAAAGATTAATTAATACCGTTCACTTAAAGAAAAATATATTTCACAACAAATTTGAAAAGAATGCCCGAGTGGAAAGCATTCCACTCGTTATTTTAAATTTTTATTTTTTTATTTTTTAATGAGATATTTAATTTATAATTATATAAATATTTATTATTTATTTTAAATTTCATTTTGTAAAGAAAAAAAGTCGTGATCATTCAAACATCACTAAAAAAAATGCTTAAAAGAAGTTGTAGTTGGTAGTTTCTAGATTAAAACAAATATATTATAACCATGATAATCATTATTAACACTTTACCATAGTTGAGAGAAATAGTAAGAAAACAAAACTGAAAAATAAGTTATACATAACTGATTCTTGTTCTAAAATTAATCTTCTCGTGAGGAGGCATGGAGAACCATCTTGGAGGAATAATCTGACTCCACATTTTCCCAATTAAGTTTTGATGCAACAGTTTCATCACTGAGAAAATGTCCCTGAAAAATGATAATAACATACAAGTATTTCAGATATAATAATAATAAACGCAACATGAAAATCAGAATTAGTCAATCATAAAGATATGATAGTACTTGAGCCCAACTCTATCCTAAAAGTCAGTTCACCCGTTCATTTTTCAACTAGTATGAAACGTTTATCCATATAACTTCCTCTTCAAGTACTGGGGCATGGATTAAAAAGTCAAACAAAAATATACCTGACTCTGATATCATTTACCTCGATTTTATTTAAAAGTTCCTTGGCATTAGGAGCGGATACAAAAATTTGGGGGGCATTAGGGCAGATGAATCCTTCCTCCACTGCTTTGTCAATAAACGTCAAAAGGGAATTGTAGTAACCATCTACATTCAATAATCCTACCTGCAATTAAGATTATTTCAGTCAATTTACTGTTAATCATGGGGGAAAAATTTCTAATTAAGTTGATTAAAGGTAATTAGAAATTTGATTACCGGTTTATCATGGATTCCAAGATAAGCCCAAGCAATGACTTCAAGCAGCTCTTCTAAAGTCCCATAGCCACCTGTAATATTTACTCAATTAGTCCAATAATTTCACTAGAATTGCCATAGTTTAATTTCTTGAAAATAAAAGGTAGTCATATGTATTTTGTAAAGAAATAGTATAAATTAGTGAATGCGAGCGCAAAATAATTAAATCGATGTAGTCATAAAAAATATTTTATTGTCGTATGTCACCTTGATCTAATTGTATAAAATAATAATTTTCAAAGATAATTTATGCCATCATCTTCGAAAAATTAATTCTTTTTAATAATTCAAAATATTTAGTGACAATAACTTTTTTCTTTTAACAACAATTGAGTTAATATCATTACATTCAAAGTCATTAGAGCCTTTAGCGACATTATACAGACTGTTAAATTATAAATAAATTCCTATACTATATTAGTACATAAGCGATAATTATATTAGTACTGCTAAGTAGTTGGCAAATTTTTTTAGGCATAATACATATATTGGATTCTAAACTTGGCTTTAAATTTTAACTTTGAGCGCCAATTTTCATTATGCACAAACAGACACCTAACCATCCAACTTTTAAATAAATAAACACATCAGTCCTACATGACGAAATACACATAGGACACCACGTTGGAAAAAAAATGACATGTAGGACATGTGTGTCTATTTGTTCAACTTTATACAAATTTAAGAATCTACTTATGCACACCCAAAATTGAAGGACATAAACGTGATTTAAAACCAAGTTAAAGAATATATTTATGTATTATGTTTTTTTTTATAAAGTAGATGATAAACGTGTTTGATAAAATTTTTATTTATATGATAAGGTGGTTATTATATGGTGAAAAATGGGGAAGAATGAAGAAGGAACCAGGTAGAGCAATAAAGGCATCAGAATGTTTGGCCATTTCAGCTTTCCTCTGGTGCATATCTGCAACTGCCTTCACTTCTCCTACTGTTTCACCAGTTATCTGCATGTGACACCACAACTATTTATTATTATAGTAAAAGTATTCAAATGGTTGGAAATTCGGGTTCACAAAAAATGAAGCTAGACGGGAATTTATGGATTCTGATAAATTTATTAGGTTTTTCGTAGATTTTATATTTGTATTAAAAAATTAAATAAATATGTCTATATTAACATATAAACTCTCAAATAAAATTAATTTAAAATTCCCAAAATCCCGATCTTAACTCCGTCTCTGACACCCATAGTAAGTCATGTTTCAAACATATTGTAACATTTACGATCGATTACTAAATTTCAACTGTGATTTATTTTATTCTTTTGCTTTCGCTACGTAAAGAAAAAATAAGTACTCTTTTATGAATTATATAGGTTATTTGACTAGATTTAGATTAACATGTTATGTAATTTTACCAAAGTCAATGCAAAAATACCCATACAAGAAGTCAACTGTCACTCAACTTTGTTAGCCCCACACCAAGTGGATATATATAGAGTCACTGAGTTAGACATATTATCTCCAGAAACTATTGGTTGGGCACTGGCGGAGCCTTGTAATCAGGAGTTCATTTAAATTTATTGGAAAATTATATTATTTGCTTAATATAATTTTTAAGTAGATATAAAAATTATCTCTTTAACTATTTTATGTGTCTATTTTTTCAAATTTTGAATCTGAATCTCCTTATTTAGAATTGTGACTCAATCACCAGCCTCATTGCAATTTATAAGAATATAAAACAAGAATAAAAAGGAAGAATGGTGGGGAAAAGAACAAAAAGAAAACGATGAGGCTTGTAATGCATATATTGCAGCCTCTATGCAGGGTCGTCGTCCTTTCTCCAGTCTACTATTGTACGTAACTGCTGTTAATATACTAGGCAACACGGCACGTTCAATTACATCCATTGCTTTCTGCTCGAACTATGCACATCTGTCATGAATCGATATAAAAAGATGTATAGTCTCTATATAACAATTTTCCATTATATTATAATGGTAGAACATTTTTTGGAGCTGATTTTTCATGTTTAATTATATAGTGTGTTCGCTTAACTAAAAAATATCTAGTCAAACATAGTACGGCCTATGGCAAGGTCTACGAGAGGGTTGAAGTGGCCTGGGCAGGAGTCATTATAGAACATGACGTTTACTTGGTAAATTTCTTAAGAAATAAAGTTATATC
Organism: Solanum peruvianum; assembly: GCA_027705065.1. Lineage (NCBI taxonomy): Eukaryota > Viridiplantae > Streptophyta > Magnoliopsida > Solanales > Solanaceae > Solanum > Solanum peruvianum. Next base: position 48,595,355 of record JAKWJD010001760.1, on the reverse strand, counting down.
AATTATAGTTTTTGGCATGGATAAGTGTTTGATTCTAACAATAAGTGGTACCAGAGTCAAGTCATGAATCCGATTCTCAAGATTGAGCAACATGCTACATAAGGTACGTGTTTGGAGGGGGTATTAATTATTAGATAAAATCAACATCCTATGACAAAGCCTGTTTACCCAATATACTGCTTGCGCAGAGACTGAGATAGTCCTGATCGAATATACTGAGCTTAGTTAAGAAATAAGGTTATACCTTTACTATCAGATATAATTTTGATATTATGATAAGGTTTGATCCTAACGGAAACATGTTCCTATTATATATATATATATATATATATATATATATATATATATATATATTTAAATTAAGTAGTCCGCAAAGAAGACAAATTGTTGTGTTAGAAGAAGGGGGACCAAAAGGGAGGGAAGGGAATAAACAAAGCGATAGCTATCGAACAAGAAAATTCTAAAAACAAAAATACTAAAACCAAACATAATACATAACTAAATACAATACTAGTATCAAAATATTCCAACTTCCTTTTTTTGGATCACATACCAACAACAAGAATAAACTTCACACAAAGATAACAAGAATGAGGTACAAAATACATCAAATATGAGAGGCTACCACAAAATCCCCCTAATTTCATTTGTTTTCTTATTTTCTTTGTTTCACTTGATTAAACTAATTAATAATCGAGTATATATATAAGTTAAATTAACATCTTAATATTGTGACTAAAAAACATACCTCTCTCGGCATTAATGTCTTGGGAATCACACTGAAGAAAATAACATGTAAAAATTTGTTACGATACCTAACTTAGAAATTAAAAATCTTGACTAATCAAACACTTTCAGTCCCAAAATAACTTTAGTTTTAAGCTCACTTTACTTTTATTGAAAATAGTAGTATAGCTTAGTAAGTTTTTTATCAGACATTTATTTTGAAACGAAGTGAGTATTATTTTTTGTCTTTAATTTTTAAAGCAATACTTATTTTGTGACGAATTTTCAAGTGATCAATCAAATTAAAAGCAACTTGTCAGTAATTTCAAGTTAACTAATAAAAATATTTATTTGAAGAAGAAAGAACTGACCCAAGGACATGGCGACCACCGTTATGAACTTCTTGAGAGACCAAACCCATCAAACCAATGCTGCCTCCTCCATAAACCAGGTCTATTTTTCTTGATACCTTTGTTTTATACAAAAAAAATTAAGTATATAATCAAAAACCTGAACAAAAACATAACATTTTCACAATTGGCTTAAATGGCTCGATATCTATACACAGTGATGATTCATATAATCTACACATAATAATAACAATAAAGTATACGCATAACACTACAAGAAAACTGTGAATTACATGAGAATTTTCCTGGTATTATTATAAAAATTTACAGAAAGATAAGTTTCTTGCGAATTTTCATACTAATCCCAAGAAAATTCTCATGTAATTCACAGTTTTCTTATAGTGTAAACTAACATGCATCATCATCATCAATATCTTAAAAGAGACGAAAAACAATTAGAGTGTTTAAGAATCAGAATAGTATTTTTCTTACTATTTCTCTTCCAAGCTCAATTGCAGCTTCCTTATAGATACTTTTTTTTCCAGCACTACTCCCACAAAACACACAAATCCTCTTGAATTTTGACTCTTTTATTTCATTCTCCATATTTTTTTTTCTCTTTCTATATATGTGGGAATATAATGGTGGGTATCTTGACTACTTGCTAGTATAAATAATGGAACAAGTTACGCTACCTTTTATAGTTGTAAAAGTTTTAATTTTGAAAATAAAATAAATGTTATATAACATATAGTAATAACTTCCATGCCTCTTGGACAAGTAGCAATAAAGAATTATTGCTTATCAAATTGCCACGTGCATCCACAATCTGTATTGCGTAACAGTATTAGATTTTATCTTGTTAATTTTAACGAGATATTAAACTTCTATTGATTAACAACCATTAAGAAAAAAAGGAACTAGAAAAAATATATACTCACTCAATTTCGTTTGTGTGAGATTGTTAGTATAGAAGTCTATGATCTTTTCGGCGTTTGATTCAGAATTTTAAATTTATTATTATACGTGTTTAAAATGAATTGAACTCTCATCAAAGATATATAAATATATTTCTCAAAATAGATATAAAATTTACGAAAAAATTACTGAGATCCCAAAAACCACATCTTCTCACCTGAGATCTACCTGCCTACATCCCACCTACTTGAAATTACAACGTATATGTAGACTATTGGCTCCTCTAATGAATTGAATAACGAACGAACATGAGTAAAGTATTTAAATGCCTAATTTGTGAATGAGAAGGAATAGAGTAATTATCCCATGTGTACACTTGTCATTTGCATTAATGTAATCAGAAATTATTACTAGTAATGATAATAATAATAATACTATGTACTAGTCAATAATGAGCCTCGCAAGTAGTAAAGTATCCGTACATATTACTCAGTGTGGGCCGTTGGGGTACTGTGAGTCAAATTAAATAGGACTCACAACGTGGAACTTTAGAAACGTATGATAATAGTATTAGCTTTCTCGGTCACAAAATTACTACTCTATTCGTCTCATTTTATGTGTTAATATTTGATTTGATACAAAATTTAAAAAATAATGAAAATTTTAAAATGTTTATCAAATTGTATTTTAAAAAAAGTAACTTATTTTTCTCTCTCCTTACAAATATATTAGAAAATTAAATGGAACCAATAAAGGTAAAAGAGAAATTATATCTTTAAATACTTACCATATAAGCAAAACTCTGATTTCTCGTTTAACATCTTTTTTACATGGTTCTTAATTAATTATTATGTTATTATTGTATTTTATGTTGTATTTAAATTATTATGTTATATATTTTATTATTATCTTGTATTTAAATTAAATTTTTCATCTTACCATTTTAATTTGTATATTCTTTGTAATGAAAATTAGTAATAAAATAAAATTTTATTATTAGTGAAAATTATGAAAAAAAAATACATTAATTTGATATTAAAGTAGTATATATTAAATAATATATTTTTAATATATTATATTACATTTAAAATGACTTATGAATATTAGATATTTAATTAAAGAAACTATATGCAAAATAATATGTTAATTGGAAAGTAATAGAAATAATAATAAAATATTAAAAAAGTAAAATAGAGAGTGAATAGTAATTCTCCAAATCTGGAGAATTACTATTCAATTCTCTGAATTTGGAGAATAGGATGTGATTTGGAGGTGGGTTGGAGTGCTCATTCTCTATTTTACTCTCCAAATATAGGAATGAAGAGTAAAATAAAGGTGGGTTGGAGTTGGTCTTAGTTAATTCTTTAATCTCATAATTGTGCTCCATAGCAAACATAAATATGTATAATTCGTTATACATATATAAATAAACCAATTGTATAATTTGTTATACATATACAAAAGAAAGCAGTTGTATACAAATCAATTGAATAATTTGTATACGTATAAAACGTGAAAGAGAGAAAGACAAAAGAAAATTGGACAGAAGAATATTTGTATTGTATAATTATGAATGTATAGGACGAAGATATATGTATTTGCAAGTGTATATAAAATTTTCTCTCGCTTTATCAAATAGAAACACAATTTGTACATTTTGTTTCTGTTTGTATAAGCGATAGATGCGAGGGTGACGAGCGATATCTGGGACAGGGGAGAGAGGGGAACAAAAATATATGTATATATAAAAAAAATTCTCGCTTTATACACAAAAACACATTTTATACACTTGTATTTGTATAAAAGTGAGAGGAAGCGAACAAGAGATGAAGAATAACGAGCGATAGTTTGAAGGAGAGAGGTGAATCGATGAAATAAGAAAAGAAAGTTGCATGGTTTTCAGTAACGGAGACTTTTTTTACTAGTGGTAATTAATTTCGCATGTAAAAGTAAAAAGGCATTTCTCACCTCCATGCCCTATGGCTATAAGCATGGCAGGATATATATAGGTGATTTTTAATGAACGGATAAGATTGAATATGAACGAATTAAAAAAAAAAGAAGATAAAAATGGGTACTTGCAATTTTTGATTCATATTGTATGTACTATTAATTAATGTCACACTTAACCCATACTCAATTATATTACGGTGTTAAAAAACTATAGAGTTCAACATCTAGTTATACATGGCATGTAGTATGGATTTTTTTTTCCAAGGCTATCAAATCAGTTAAAAAATAATTACTATCAACATTTCATAAAAATTAAAAAGATTTGGAATAGTAATTCTGAAAAAATAAAATAAACAGATGTTATATATATATATATATTAATTATAAAATATATAGACTTGACAAATTATCAGAATCAACCTAATTATTTGGTATTTGAAACCCAATAATTGTTCATATTTTGTCTCACTAAATCAAATCAAATCAACTCAGCTTGCTCGAAATTTTGTTGTGCGGCAAATCTGAGTCAGGCAAACACAGGCCCTGACCTTATCAATGTATTAGAGGCATCAATCAACCCATCAAATCAATTTTCTCAATCCTAAGTGGTCATAACATCTAGATTCAGTGTTTGTTTCAAGTCCTCTTCATGACAACAAAATGGATAGAAGAGTTTTTCATTGCATAATAACTAGTCTTTCCTCACCAATATGAGTTTAGGTGGCATGACAAAGGTGTGTATTATGAATAAAGTCTGGTTGAGAGTATCGTCTTTATAAATAAGTTTTATGATATTTAAATTCAATTTAATCGGACTTTATTAAAAACATGAGAAACTAAACACTAGGTGAAAAAAAGCTAGGTCGGTAATTGCATTAATTAATGAATGAGTTAATTATATGCATTTAATATGGATGGGAACACATAGTTTTCTGGTACTGAGTACTGATGTTTACACTTTTCTAGCCATTTGTTGGCTCCCAATTCTGGTAATCTTTTTTTCTACATTTTCCGGTTTGCGTGGTTTTTACTTTGTTTGGATAATGACTATTCAAATCATTTCGTTTTTTCTATTTTTTTTTCCTACTATTAATTAGAGGGTTTAATGATGCAGCTTTGTGTGGATGTCCTCATATATTTTAAAATTATTGAATTGTAATTAATTATTATTTAAAACTCTAATCAAATAAGTACTAATCTATTTGTGAAATCATAATAATAATGTACTACCGTCGGCAAGATAACTTCTCACAGAGTTGGTACCAGAAAGAGTACTTCTCCGAATTTCTTTTACTTGTTACATTTTGATTGATCAATATTTAAGAATATATTTTTTATTATATTATTATAAAAAAAATTATAAAATTATTGTACTTTTCATATATTTTTCAAACACTTATTAACTTATTCCAATCTAATTTAACTTTAAAAACTAGTCTAAAGTAACAAAATGCGATAAAGTATAAACTTTGGGACTTGGGAGGAAGTATATGTCAACAGTAAAAATTGAGAAGCAAAGTCAGAATGAGAGCATCTCCAATCCTACGTTCTATTTTACTCTTCAAATATAAAGTTTCTATTTTTTCAGACAACCAACTCAAACTCAATTCTCTATTTTATGATCTAAAAAAAATTCTTTTTCTCTCTTTAATATTATATTATTATTTTCTATTTCATTCTTATTTTCTTATTTCATGATATCCCAATAATTACTTTATATAATTCTCATGTGATACAGAAAGTTATTTTTTCAATTTTTTATTTAATTATTATATTTTATTTAAAAAATTTAAATACCATAAATTGCACGAGAATATTATGTAGTATATAAATTAACGAACAAATTCAAATAAAATTGAAATACGATTAGATAAACATTACATAATCACTCAATTTTCGAAATTATTACGTTGCTACTATAAATACTAATGCATTACGAAATTCAAAATGATCATTTTTGTTCTTTTTATTATGTCTAGCTAAAAATTGTTCAATCGAAGATTTGCATCTAACACCATTTCTGTCGTTGGAGTTGAAGCCTCTACGATATTTTGAATTGGTGCATTAAGATCACGTTCTTCCTCAACTATCACGTTGTGTAGTATAATATATGTAGTTATTATATAATGTAACACTTTCTTTCTCCGAAAACGTAACGGACTTGCAATAACTGCAAAACTTCGAATTCTCGTTCAACATCTTTTTGACACGGTCTTGTTTCATCGCGAATTAATTATTATATTATTATTATATTTTATGTTGTATTTAAATAATTATGCTATGTATTATATTGTTATCTTGTATTTAAATTAATCATCTAACTATTGTAATTTTGTGTATTCTTTATAATGAAAATTAACTATTGTAATTTTGTGTATTCTTTATAATGAATATTAGATATCTAATTAATGAAACTATATTTAAAATAATATGTTAATTGGAAAGTAATGAAAGTAATAATAAAATATTAAAAAAGTAAAATAGAGAGTGTGAATTTGGAGAACTGCTATTCACCTCTTCATAAATAGAGAATAAAGGGTGATCTCGAGGTGGGTTGGAGAGGACATTCTCTATTTTACTCTTCGAATATAGAAAATAAAAAGTAAAATAGAGATGAATCAGAAATGGTCCGTGAATTTTGTAGACAAAACGCAATGACAAAGAGGCAGATAAACCCCAAAAATGCCTTGTTAAAAATTTCAAGTGGTCCTGTATAGGGATAGCTCTGGCTATCTTTTTTTTTCCACTTGCTACGTGTTAATGCTCGATTAGTTCAAATTCGTAGCAAAATATCGTATTTTGGGATAAAACACTCTCTATTAAAGATAACTTTATATTAAAGACTCAAATTCAAAAATTCTGATTAAAGATGAAATATTTAGGACTAGAACCCGGGTTAAATGATAATAGTAGTACTATATATGAATAAGATGGGTGAAAAGGATGTTGAATTTATCCCTATAAAAGCAGGAATTGGGTACATAAAATGTCAGACTCAAGCTATCATAATTCATATTTCTCTATCATTTTAGACTAAAAAGGAGATGAAATACAACAGGAGTAGCCATCAGCAAGTGGAACATTTGAAGTTACTCCTCATCTGCGTGCTTTGGTTTCTTATTTGTTCCAAAAATTTTGGTTGGCAAGAAAGGGATAGCAATGCATATAATTGAAGTTACAATAATACCGTCCTATACTATATTATATACATATGAACACATTATTGTTGAGTGAGACACTATACAATGTGTGGTATATGGAGATAATAAGTAAATCAACAATAACATATCTAGTGAAATCGTAAAATGTTGAACTTATGCAGACCTTATCATTATCTCATTGAGAAAGAAAGGTTGTTTCAAAAAGACCATCGACTCAAATATAGCAAATCCAGGTATAAAGAAAAATGAAACGGTAAAAAAAATATAACAAGCTAAGTAACAAGGAAACAAGCAAAGTTTGGCACAAATAGTGTAGTGCTAATCTAAAACATAATAAACAACATATTAGGATTGATTATTGAAAACAATAGTACTAAATAATGATAGATATATACCAAAAAAAAAATAGTTAAAATACTACAACTACAATGGCAAACACTAATCACCCTAAGCAAGCCAACACTATACTACCAACCACTAACCTTTCTACCCTAATATAATCCACTCAACGCAATCGTCCGAGTTTGATAAGTTAATATTTATTAACTTGATCCGTTTTGATTCATCTAATTCGGTCAATCAAAAAGTTGAGCTACTTTTAACTAAATATGTAGTCTAAATTGATCTATAAGACTCTAGTCAACATATTTATTGAAGCAAAGTTAATATTTTGTTTGATGATTTATATTTATATCATATAATCATAATAAAGAGAAAAAATAAGTCATTTTAGCTAGGTAATTAAATAAGTTATAACTTTTCTACAAGATACAGTTTTAATGTATTTACTGAGGGCCAACAATTTTTTGGGCAAGGCAAATTGAAGGAATTGTTAAATAAATTGTAGATACTGAATAAAGACAGGTTAATTATCAAGTATCTTGCATAGGTTTGATTTCCACCATCCAAGTTAGGGATCAATCACTTAGTATGTGTCCAAGTAAGATCACCATATATATATATATGTCAAAAGGGCTTACTGTGTTTTTCATGATCGATTTTGACTTATATTTACGAGATATACGTTATAAGTTTATTCAAACACTCTTTTTAACACGAGAGCAAAAGAACCACTATATTGTTGAGCTTAGTGATTGAAGGAGTCAATATTGACCTGCACTCAATAGAATTGATATATCTCTTGATACCTTTATTTTCTTTATACGTTGATGTGATAATCGATAAAAATATAATTAAATGAATAATATAAATATTTTTAAAATAATATTTTCACACCAAAATTTTTTTTTAAAATTTATGCAAATAATAGTGTACACCCTTGTGAGAAGAGTCAGGTGTACAAATGAAATTGTGGCTAACTATAATGCAACGTGACCATAGGACACACAAGTCCAGATGTCATCGTCTCATAGACCATCCTCATCGACTCACCAAATCTTCCATCTTCTGAGAAAAACAGCAATGGTGAGTTGAACTCAAGCAATGATCTTTCGTCTTTCCTTCACAAATTCAGCTGCTACCCGTATCGTCTCCCTCTCCAAATTCCCAATTCTCAGAACCCCACAATTCTCCACCATGTCTACCAATTTCTTCAAGTCTCACGCTTTTGCAGGCAACCCCATTAAGCTAAGAACCCCTAAATCAACTGATCCATTTTCACCACCCTCTGCTCTCAAGACCCTTAAAAACCTTCTTTTAGGAAATACCCATGAACCCCATTCCCCTTATTTCAAGATCTTGCCTTTCAGAAAGGGAAGGCCATTGGCTGGTTCAGTTAGGGAATCGAATGAGCCGAATTGGCACCTGGGTTGGTTGAGTTTTGAGGATTGTAAGGCTTTCTTGGAGAACTCTGAGGTTAATTTGAGTGAAGATACTTTGGTTTATTTGGGTTCTGATTCTGAGGGTGATGGGGTTTATGTTGTGTACTGGGGTATTGATGTGACAGAGGCTGGAAATGGATTGGTTAAAGAATTGGGGGGTAAGCAGTTTTGCTTTGTTGAGCTTAGGACTCTGATGGTTGCCACTGATTGGGAAAATGCTTCGTCCATGGGACAACTTGCTATTGCTGGTCATGTATGTGTTTTTCACCTCTGCCTTTTCAATTTCAAAAACTACATTCTTGTATAACATTGATACAAATACATTGCTCGTCGAATTGGATCGCTGCTCTAGTTGTCTGCGTTGTGATCACCAGCTATATGAATTAACTAGGCATATTAATGTAGTGAATCATTTTCATAAACTTCCCACTACCAGCTGGTATTTTTGAACCCATGTACTCCTTAGGTTTCAATTTGTTTTTGTTTTGTTTTGACTTGGCATGAAGTTTAGGAAAATAAGGAAACTTTTGAATCTTCGGTCTTAAACTAAGATATGTAATGTGTATCGAAATGCTCTTTACACTCGTGGGAAGTTAGATTACTGAGTTGCCAAAAAAAGAAAGATTCGTTCTTTTTTAAACAGACTAAAAAGGAAAGACTAAAAAGGAAAGTAAAACAAACAAATGAGACGGAATATCTTTTTTCAAGTTCTATCTTTAGTTATATAGATTCTTGTAGGCAAGAAAATGTTGTATGTTTGGAATACTACTTCAGTGATCTTACATAATCTTTATCTACCACTGCTTAACAGAGGATCTCTTGTTATGAAATTGCAACCTGGTTATGCAGTTAACATCACGTTGTAAATGTGCATTTCAAACATTATTATCGTAAGATTCTTAACCTCAATTATATTAAGAGTGTTTTAAGGGTTGTCTCAGAAAGTGTGGATGTGTCTAAGAGTCCTGATAATTCCATCTAGCATCAAGTTTCTTTCTAATTCTAAGCAAATGGATTTGGGTTTTTGCCGCATTATTTTCAATGTTGAACTGCACATATCCAATCATTCGGTAGCATTCTGTTTTAGTTATTTGTAATTAGTACCTTCTAATGCTAAAAATGGCAACCTTAATTGACTGAATGTTTTACTTTTTGGCTTTGGAATTTTATCAGGCCAGATCATTACTAGAATGGCATACAGCATCACGTTTTTGTGGATTTTGTGGTGGTAAGAACATTTTAATTGATGCTGGGAGACGGAAACAGTGCTCTAATGAGTTATGCAAGAAGAAAATCTATCCTCGAGTTGATCCAGTATGTCAATCAGATCGATTTTGTTCTCTCTGATTAATATTTTGCTTGTGGTTGTACACTTTTTTGGTTTACTTGTTTTTCTTTGTTTCGTGGAAGAGGTTATGGGACTTGCATACTGAAATGCTACATGAGAAACCTAACTTTCTTTGGCATGTCTTTTCCTGGCAACAGGTTGTGATTATGTTAGTTATTGACAAAGAGAATGACCGTGCGTTATTAAGTAGGCAGTCAAGATTTGTGCCTCGCATGTGGAGTTGTCTAGCTGGTTTCATGGAGGTATGTGGCGTGGTTTTGATATTGGGCAATGCGTTTTCGAGCTGCTGCATAACTTGTTGCTAAATTTAGTTAAAAATAGCATTCATATGTCTTGATCTCTATGGATGTTGTCCATGGTGAAAAAGAGATTTACTCAGCTAGAACCTCATTCCTGCATCAGTGTATTAGTTATTTGACTCCTATTAGCCAGTGATCAATTTTGATTTCTTCCTCAGTGTATGGAGTAGGAAAAAAAGGTTTTTGAGTTTTGACACAAGCTGAATATTTTAACATAGCCCAAAACACCTTAGCATCTTATTGTCTACAAAATGACTGTCTTATCATAAAAAAAAATGATTTTTTTTTCAATCTTTAGAAAGAAGAAATGGAAAGAGTGTCGTATAATATGGAACTGAGGGAGTATTTCAATTTCCTGCATAGTACTTCAGCTATTTTTTGTTATTTGATTGGTTTGCTGTCCCCGTTTTCTGTTTTAATAGGTGTACAACTAGCCTGCATTGATTTTTGATCCTGTCATTCACAATTTATTTATGAAACATGTTAATTAGTATCTAAATTTATTAGTAGCCAGGAGAAAGTTTGGAGGAGGCTGTGAGAAGAGAAACATGGGAGGAGACCGGTATTGAAGTTGGACAAGTTGTTTACCATAGTTCTCAGCCATGGCCTGGTAATGTTCTTGGAAACAGATTTGTGGTATTTGTTCCCTTCCGTTCTTTTAGATCTTATCTTATACACCTAGCCTTTTCTCAATGATGTAAGGTAATTATGTAAATAGTGTTTTTAATAAGGAAAAGTGCCAAAAAGTGACAAGGTGGGTGGAACTTGAAGCGGAAAGAGAGAAGTGAATCACACAATTAATGAAGAAAATTAAAATTACTAAACCTATTACCTACATAAACTCAGCACAAATGATTATTCAACATCCAATATAAGAAAATGCCTTTGTTAATCCAACTCCTCAAAATCGAGATTCAAAGAACAAGTGAATCACATAATTTATGATAAACATCCATTATAAGAAAATGCCATTATTGAGATTCGAAAGACTGATCCCGATTTTCATTTTGATAACTTTATGAATCATTCTTTGAAGCGCATGACTTCACCCATGAAGCAATAACCATTGCCTCACATCATAGCAACAAAGCAATGCCTTTTAATATCAATACAGGGAAGGAACACCATAGTAGCTCCTAACTGTTACCCAGGGTTGTGAAAGGCGCTCGCCTCGTCGCCAAAGGCGAGAGGCGAGGCGAGGCGAGCCTCCCTCGCCATTCTCGGGCGAGGCGAGGCGAGGTGAAAAAGGCGATACCCATGGCGAGAATGGCGCTGAAATGGCGCTAGAAAGGCGCCGCCTTTTTGATTAAACAAAATTTTGACTAAATAATATTAGTCAAAATTAGGGTTTTTTTTTTTTACTTTCGAAAATTTGTGAAACTCGCGACTCTCGATCGATCGATCGATCGATTCACTCTTCTCTTCTCCCTCGCCAGCCCTCGCTGCTCCCTCGCCGTCACTCGCCGGCCCTCGCTGCTCCCTCGCTGTCGCGTGACTCGCGTCTCTGCTTCCTCGCTCTCCCTCGCTGTCGCATCTCTTCACCCTCGCCGGCCGGCCGGCGACCTCGCGACTCTCTCAGGTATGTCGATTGTCGCGTCTCTGTTCTTCTTCTTCTTCTGTTGACTCTTCTTCTTCTGTTCTTCTTCTTCTTCTGTTCGCGACTTCTTCATTTTTTTTTTTTTTTCGTAAGCTGCGTAAGCAGCACTGCTGGTGAGGACTCAGGCAGTCAGCAAGTGTAACAACTAACAAGTGTTAGTTTTTTTTTTAAAATTCTTTTCCTAAGACCTAATTATTTTTAAGACTTTGGATAAAATATGCAATTAAATATTAAGACTTTGGATAAAATATGCAATTAAATATTAAGACTATTAAGACTTTGGATAAAATATGCAATTAAATATTTTTAATTTTTGGTATTAATTGGCGCCTTTATTCAAAAAGGCAAGCGCCTCGCCGCTCGCCTCGCCGCGTGGCGAGGCAGGCCCTTGTCGCCTTTTGTCGCCTCTCGCCGTCCACAACACTGCTGTTACCACCGATCCTTAAAAAAGCATCATATTGGTGTAATGCATATCAACTTTCATTTTTCTTTTGAGCATTGTTGATCTAATTGTGCGCCAATCAGTTGCTTCATGAAATGGTCTGTTGGAGTTTTTCTTTTCCTCATTGGCAGTTGTTACTGAACATTTATATGTATTACTTGCATGCCAGTTTTCTTTTAGCTTATGTGATTATCATTTAGCTCTATGATTCCTCTACAGTTGGACCTAGCAGCATGCCATGCCAACTTATGGTGGGATTCTTTGCTTATGCAAAATCACTGGATATTAATGTGGATAAGGAGGAATTAGAAGGTAACTTTTAGATCTTTAATCATGTTGATTTTTGATTGACTTCCTTCGACTTATAATGCTTGAATTCATTTTGACTATGGGCATTTTTTCTTTCTTTGTGTGGCGGTGAATCAACTTGTTATCTAGATGCGAAATGGCACAGCAGAGAAGATGTGAAAAAGGCACTCACGATTGCGGAATACAAGAAGGCACAGAAGACTGCTTGTGGTAAAGTGGACCAAATGTGCAAGGGTGTAGAAAGAGGACAGAGCTTGTCTTCCGATTTCAATGTGGAAAGTGGGGAACTTGCTCCTATGTTTATCCCGGGGCCCTTTGCAATTGCTAATCATCTCATTTCCTCTTGGGTGAATGGGCTTGAATCACAACTTGCAAGTTCTTTCTCAAATTTATAGGTTGGTGCTCACTAATGAAGTTTTCTTTTTTTGCAGCATGTCATTTAATCTTGTTATGTGTATCATCTATCTTGTTTGAAATCGATTTTGCTGAAATTATTGCAACGTTAATACTGTAGTAAGCTTCTCAAATGACCTTAGTCTAAAACTTGAGGCTTTCTGTTTTTGCTTAGTTAAATTTGTCAGTTTGGTAAATAGGTGGCTGGGATTCATTAGAAATGTTTACAGTAGAATTTTATATCATCGATCGAAACATGTTTTAACTTAGAGAAATCATAGCTGATCTGTATAAACAGAGCATTGATTCTACGTTCATTTCCATGTCGTTGAATGCAACATGTATTTTTTTCTTTCTTTTGTAGGCCACTGCCCTCCGATGAGACGAACAATTAAACTTGTAGGGGAGATGAACCTCCATATGTGCTGCAACAATACCTTTTCCATTGCTATTGATTCAGTAGATGAATAATGCTGCTGGCAAATGTGAAAATGGACGTGTATACATACACAGCAAACGTGCTAGTATACGTTTTAAGCAATTGCACTTCGTACTACTTATGTTGTAATTTGGACTTTGTGTTATAGAGATAATTTACGCCACATAGCTCATATTTTGAGTTTGTTACCCGATTTACCTTTTATTTGTGTATAAAAACACCTTTCATAACTATTATACATTTTTAGAGAAAGATGATCAAAATGGTCCAATATATACCTTACCTTATCAAAATAGTCTATGTGTATCATTTTAGTCCTTAGCAAATAGAAAGATGGGTTAGACTTAGGAGTGTGCATGGATTAAATCGAAAAATTAAATCAAATTGAATCGAATTATAATTTGGATTGGATTTTAGGTGGGGTAGCAAACTCTATTAAAATATAATTCGTCCAATTCATTCACATTTTTCTTAACTTTGCTCATTTTAGCTCAAGCTCATTGCTGATACATAATTTAAAATTGACCAATGAAAAAATATATCAATTAGCGGATGATCACTAGCAACACATGTATGATTTTTTACTTTCATTATTCATCGACATTGAATATAAATTGCCTCGTGAAGTAGCAGTAATATAATTTATGGTCTAAATAGATAATATTTGCTTCGTACTACTTATGTTCTAATTTGAATATTGAAGTTCATGCAGTCAGCCAATGAAATTAACAAGATTTGTTTAGTTTGATAGAACGTTCGTTTAATGGCTGAATTGGTCTGGCATTAGATTCGAACCCCTGAAATAAATATGACAAGAAAAATCAAGATGTAGATTATATAATTCCTTTCGTCCAAAATAAGTAAATTTTTGAGGTATAATATATACTCTCCTTTTTTTAAAAATGACTTGCTTTCTTTTTTATTCTATTTAAAAAAGAATGGCCTCTTTCTTTTTGTGGTAAGATTTTAATTTTCACCTTGCACATAACATGTTTAAGGCCACAAGATTAAATAGTAATTTTGTACATTTAACATAATTTTAGTTTAGGACCACAAGATTCAAAATTTTACTTGATTTTCTTAAACTCCGTGTCAATAATCAAACTAGATCATTCTTTGTGAAACAGAGGGATACTTTTTAACAAAGTTAACTCGAATTACAAAATTAATTCATAACCTCTTGGATAAAAAAATCATTTCATTTTATTCGAAGAAAAAAATATGTGCTAAAGTTTTTTACTTATTTTAAATTAAAAGGCGTTAAATATGATTAGATTCTACAAAAAAATAAAATAATATGAAACTTGAAGAACCACTCATTTGTAGTTGCACAACTTTTAGCAGTAAAAAGAAGATTTTAATAGGCGCTTGAACTTCAATTGAATAAATAATATTTGTAATTTTTAAAAATAGCATTTTGAAGGGTAAATTGAAAAATAGTATCAGAAAAAATAAAACTATGTTTAGGCATGCATTACGCTTGAAAAAATATAGAAACAAACGTTTTTTTAAGAAAAAAAAACAAATAAACATTTTGGGGTAGCAACTCACGTTAACAACAGCATCTTGGAGCAGTTTTATTTGTCTTGCTGTTACACTATTAACCTAGAAAATTGAAAAATGAAAAAAAATTACATAAATTTAAATTAATTTTTAAAATGTGAATACAATTACTTTTAATTTTCATTAAAATAATGAATTTAGGAAAAGTTAATTACCTTTCCATCAATAGTCCAAACAACACCTTGAGTGCAAGGAGGGGTAGTTAGGGAGCCAATATATCTATAATATATATTAACATCCAATTTTATTATATTTGGATCAATAATTCCCATGGGTTTTTCTGCACCTTTTTTATCAGCAACAGCTATTAAATCACCCTCTAGCTGGAATTAGATAAGCCAACAATATCAAGAAGCCGAAAAAATAAAGAGATCGATCGATCGATTAAATTATACTGATAATATAAAAAATAAAATTGTGTATTTACTATGGTCAGGAGATCATCAGGCAATAATCCAATTTCGTAGAGGATTGCAATGACAGCAATTTTTCCATCACTGCTCATATGTACCAAATGAGCCTCCATATCATACCTGAATTATATTTATTCAAAAAAAAAAAAAAAACTTGGTTGAGATTACGTAGTTTCTATATGTATCAGTTTTATTTCAAAAATTGATAAATCTATGTCTAAAATCACACTTGAACATTAGTTCATTTAATCCTCGTACTATGAATCAAGTATAACAAATTGGATAGATTTAGCATCAAAAACTTAAAAAGAGTAAAATTTTGAATCTCATAAACTTTAAATCACGACTCTATCTCTGATCGCAATAAATATATATAACATAATGTACCTTTTATCGTCGATACTATGTTCGGAAGGTGTGTGCCAATGAATTTGTAGGAGTTGATATTGAGTTTCATTTATCTTCAAATATCCTGCATCACCATCCCATCTCAACTGCATTTATAAATATTATTATTATTATAATCACAACTTAAAATTTTATTTCAATATGAGTGATACTATATTTTTCCACAATATATATTACTATATACTATAGTGATACAATTTGCTTGCGTACCATTATATCATGTCCTCTATTCACAAGAGTGGCATTGGATGGTTTGTAGTATTTTTGAAGAATTCCTAAATTTGATACAACTTCAACCACTTTGTTATCAAGATCAATTGGAGATTGTAAATTTCCATTGCAGTTACTCGATATTTCCCCCCATTTAGCTGGTCCGTTCTTCGCGTATTGATCATAACTAAACTCATCACTCGTATCATCTACAATTATCCAGATATCATTAAGAAACTTACAGTGTACACAGACAGTACAAAAAAAAGTAAAGAAATCACACTAGTAAATTATCTTATATGAAGACGAGCTAAAATTTGTCTAATTAATACATTTAACGTACCAACTTCTAGAGATCTTGCAAGAAATTCACTTGAATGGAAAAGAAAAGAAAAGAAGAAGATTTTGATTATTGTTGCCATATTCATATTATATCTTCAACTGTTCAAATATTTTGGGAGTTGATGAGGAAACTCAGTAAATTTATAGATCCTTATGGGGTTGGCGGTGGGGGGTAACGTAATATGAAGCTGATAAAAAAATTAGTTGTAATTTTGACTGATATTCTCTTGTGTTTAATTGTTGGTTGAAAATCTGAAATTCTATTAAATTAATGATGATAAATTCCCCTTTATTTCTCATATAAATGTATATTTCTCATTTTTGACATGAGTTGTGATACATTATGGTCGATAGTCTATGCCCTATGGTCTTTACTCTGTATATTCATATTTGAATAAATATTGTTAATATACGAGTTCGAAATTGAAAGGCTAATTTTTTTTTCCAAAAAAACATAAATAGCACATCATTTTTAAAAAACTAAAATGGTAAAATCACTCATGATATAGTGATTTCCTTCTAATAAAAACTTTTTTCCGTAAAATTGCTATTGTGGTAGCAATTTTGTCCAGTTTTTTTTTAAACATCGCTGCCCCTGCCACGTTTATTTTTTTTAATGAAAATCACTACTATGCTATTGTTTTTATCAAAAAAAATTAAAATAAAAAAAGCAGTAATTCTCTTTTAAAAATTAATTTTTTTATACAAATCACTAGTCAGAGAGTGATTTTATTAATTTTTTAAAAATAGTTGCTAAAGACCTTTTTAATAATAAATGATAAATTGCTACCCCAGAAATCATTGCTTTTGGCAGCTATATATTTTTTTTTATTTTTTTTAAAGTAGCGATTTCAATTATTTTAATTTTTTTTGATAAAAATATTGCCATAGCAGCTATTTACAAAAACACGGATAAATTGCTGCCAAAACAGCTATTTTCATTTTTCTAAACAGGGTAATGCTGTCAATATTTGTCAGAAGAAAATTGTTCTGTCAAATTTTATCTTTTTAATTTTAAAAATATTAATATATTATTTATTTTTTTAAAAAATAAAATTACCCTTCGATTTTCGAACTCGTAAAACACACCAGGATGACTTCACGATGTTATTAAAGAGTATTGTATACTTTATATTATACTATATAGAGAGAGAGATCATATATTTCTTATATTTATAAATATTTTGCACATAATCACTAGTTTTAATTTGCCGTCATTAACATGACATTTCTCCAAATAACATTCACCATCTTTTTTTATCAATTGAGAAGAGTCAAACAATTTAATTTTGATCGTGGATATGATTTTAAGTTTATTCTTTTAAAATTTTTTTTATATATTTTAAAATTATATAAAATGTATTATAAGTTCGAATAATTGATAATTGAAGACATTAAAAATATATTTAAAAATTGGTAAAAATTGACTTATTTAAATTTTCGTAATGAGAAAAATATGATATAAATTAAAAATGAAGAAATATATAATTATATATGTACGTACATGACTACTGCCAAGTAAAGATAATCTTTGTCGTGTCAAATTTCCAATGTAATAATGGATTAATTAAAGTTCTTACGAAATTTCTCCTTTAATTTTTCAATTTCTCTTTTGCTTATTCAGGATCTTAGCATGTTACGTTATGGTTTACCTTATTCTCATCCAATAAACTTAATCTGGTAACAGAAATGACGTTAAGTCTCAAATAATTATAATTAGGTCTAATTTCTTTGTTTCACTTTAAATTAGTATATATTAGTTGGTTACAATTAAGAGGCTTAGGCTTCATTGTTTGCTAACTTAAAGAAATTTGAATCTCAATTATTCAGATTCAGTTCATTAAGTGCATTTGATTTTTAGGTCTGAATCTTAATTATTAAAATTTATTCCATTAAGTTCACTTGTTTCTTTTTTAAAAATGCCTTTTAATTAGTTTAAATGAGTCTTAATGAATCAAATCTATAACAAGTCTTAATTATATTTGGACTCAATTAAAATAATAAGTGTTCTTTTCGTAAATAAATTTACAAATTTTCTTCTTCCTTATTTCTCTTCTGGACAAGTTTCAAGTTTCTTCCTTAAAAAGTGGTGATATTTTTTTTAAAAATAAAAAATAAAAATTTAGCTGCATTGGCAGCAATTTGGTGGATTTTTTTTTTACCACCATAAAAATAGAAAGAGTTGAGGAGGAGTTAATTAGTAGTACTAAGTAGATTGTTTTATTTAAAAAATACAAAAAATGGCTGCCAAGGCAGCGACTTATAACAAAAAAAAAAAACATTTTTTGGCCAAAATCATTGTATCGGTAACCATATTTTTTAGAAAAGGAAAAAATACTTTGGAGAAAATCGCTCGTGGATCAATGATTTTAACTTTAACGTGAGTAACAGTGTGAACAAAATTACTACACCAGTAGCGATTTTATCCCTTGGTTAAAAAATATTATTTACTCTTTTAAAAAATTTATCAAATTTTTTTGCCCTTTAGATTTCGAACTCGTATTATTTTTATATATATAAGAGAGAAACTTTTGGGTGTTGAAAAATCTTCTATAAAACCCTATTACGTGCTTGGATATATTAAATAGTATTTGATGTCAAATTCGAAATGAAAAATAAATACAATATATAATCAAGCAGATTTTTGAAACATAATTAAAATTTTATGTTAGCAACTCACATCATGATAACATCTCGGAGCAGTTGAATCTGTCGTCTGGTTACAGTTTTAGCCTGAGAAATAATTTTTTTTTAAAATTACATAATTGAAATTACTTTTAAAATGTAAGTAATTATATTAAATTTTGATAATACCTTTCCATCAATAGTCCTAATAACATTTTCAGTTCACGGTGGTACTGTTAAGGAGCCCATATGCCTGTAATATCTTTTTTCATCTATTTTATTAGATTTGGATAATTAATTCCAATGGCTTTTTTATCTGCAAGTCCTTCTCTATCATGTGATAATTACAATTAAAAATAATAACATCAAAAATTTAAAATTGATTAAATTATATTAACAAATAAATTTGTGTTTACTATAGTTAGAAAGATATCAGGAAGAAGTCGAATCTCGTAAAGAATTCCAATGACAACAATATTCTTTTCATCATTCGTTTCGTGTACCAACTGAACCTCCATATCAAACCTACATTTGATGTATGCAAATAATTCTTAACAAAAATATATTTGGTGTATGCAAATAATTCTTAACAAAAATATACCTTTTCCATCGATAGTCTGTTCAGAAGGTGTGTGCCAATAAACTTGTTTAAGTCGATATTGAGTTCCATTTATCTTTAAAAATCCTCCATCATCCCATCTCAACTAAATACATTATTTATAAATTAAATACTTAATTCACTTATTACAAAATAATTTTAATTTATAATATCATGATCAAAGTGGATTTTTAAAATTTAAACGTACGTACCATTATATCATGGCCTCTGGTCAAGAGAGTGGCGTTTGACGGTTTGTATAATTTTTGAAGTATTCCTAAATTCGAAAACATTCTTAATTTTATTGTTTGGAAAATCAATTGGAGACTGCATTTTTCCAGTTTTGCCTTTGATCCAATTTGAATGAATATTGCTCCAGTTAGCTGGTCCATGCTCTCCGTTTTCGTCGTAACTAAACTCACTCTCATCATCTACATTAATCCCCCAAAAGGATCACAACTTTAATATGTTAGCGTCAAAGAACTTTTATTTGTACTATCAAATCAATTAAAAGATAACATATATGAAAGTATGTTTAAAAGACATGGAGGGTTCTATTTCTAATAATAAAACAGATTTAATGTACATATTGCCCATTTTTGACATATGATTGACGATACATTATTCATGTTTAAATAGACCTGCTAAACACACACAGATAATGTTACGATATATATTTTGCTATGTTATGCCTTTCATTTATTGTGAATCAGAAGTTTGCCATCGCTAGCTTCCACATGACGTCATACTATTTTGATTCAAAAATCAGTTATTTGTAAAATAAAAATTTACTTGAATTTTATGTTTATATCAAATAAATAAATATAAAATTATCAAACTATCGCAATTTAAGATAAATATCTTAAATGCCTAATTAATTTTTCTGGCTAGCTAAACTTCTTCTGGAATTTTATTTTCAAATCTTTCGCATTTTTCTTATCCTATATGGCTATTTCTAAGATAATTAATCGTGTACAACTCCCTTAATTTACATCTATTCAGGCTTGCACCTCTCCTTTTAGGTAAATCATGTCATATATTATTCTTCAAATAAAAAAAAAAGTCAACTATACACCCATCAGCTATTTTAACTTTAGTTTAAGCAGTTTAGTTTACAACTATACATTTAGCTAGGTAATTAATTCGCTAATTTTAATATATTCTTTTGCTAAGAGTAAGAACAAATAAATAAAAAAAACTTTATACAGAAAATCCTTCAAGAATTTATAGAGAAAAATCCTATAATATTACTTCTTAATTCATATTTCTTACTAAATAGAGAACTCATACAGTATAAATTAGGGACGCAATCCACGTGCCTACACATGTAATGGTATTTAATTTCCTCGTCGATCATATGTTGGAACAATTGCAACACAAATTCAAGGCGACTAATACATTTTTCCCCTATCGAATCTTCGTCAAAATTCATATAGTCAACCAATGAAACTAATTAGGTTTGTTAAATTTGATAGAACGTCCATTTAATAGCTGAACTGGTCTGGCATTGGATTCAAATCCCTGAGATAAACATGAAAATAAAAATAAAAAAGTAGGTTATATAATTCCTTTCGTCCAAAATAAGTAAATTATTGAGGTATAACATATTTTTAAGAAATTAATTGATAACTTCTTGGATTAAAAAAATAATTTTATTTTAAACGAAGAAAAATATATGCTAAAAATTTGCTTATTTTGAATGGAAAGACGTTAAGTATAAGTAGATTCTTTAAAAAAAAAAAAAACTTGAAGAACCACTTTTTTGTTGTTGCACATATTTTAATAGTAAAGAGAAAATCTAATAGGCGCTTGGACTTCAATTGAATAATATATATGATTAAATAAATAGCATTTTGAAGGTAAATTGAAATATAGTATCGGAAAAAATATAACTGTTTAGGCATGGATTACGCTTGAAAAAATATAGAAACAAAATTTTGCTAAGAAATAAATAAATAAATAAATAATTTTAGGGTAGTAACTCACGTTAACAGCAGCATCTTGGAGCAGTTTTATTTGTCTTGCCGTTACACTATTAACCTAGAAAATTGAAAAAAATAAAAATAAAAATCACATAATTTAAATAAATTTTACAATATGAATACTTAATTACTTTTTAATTTTCATCATAATAATGAATTTAGGCAAATTTAATTACCTTTCCATCAATAGTCCAAACAAGACCTTCAGTGCAAGGTGGAGTAGTTAGGGAGCCAATATATCTATAATATATATTGTCAACAAATTTTATTATATTTGGATCAATTATTCCCATGCCTTTTTCTGCACCTCTTTTATCAGCAACAGCTATTAAATCACCCTCTAGCTGCAATTAGATGAGCAAACAATATTAAGAAGCTGAAAAATATAATGAAATCGATCGATTAAATTATATTGATAGTATAAAATAAAATATAATTGTATATTTACTATGGTTAGGAGATCATCAGGCAATGATCCAATTTCGTAGAGGATTCCAATGACAGCAGTTTTTTTATCACTGCTCATATGTACCAAATGAGCCTCCATATCATACCTGAATTATATTTAATCCAAAAAAAAAAAAAAAATTGGTTGAGACTTGAGATTATGTAGATGAGTGTGTAAACAATGACATTTTTTAATTTTGTGTACATTCATTTATTTTTAATATATCTAACAATTTCATTATTGTTTTCAAATAATTAAAATTGTTAACTATTACGATTTATATTACTTTCTTTAATTTTGTGTAGTTTCTAAATATATCAGTTTTATGTCTATGTTTAAAATCGAACATTAGTTAATTTAATCCTCATACTATGAATCAAGTATAACAAATCAAATAAATTTAGCATCTAATAACTTAAAAAGAGTAAAATCTTGAATCTCATAAATTTTAAATTACGACTCTGTCTTTGATCGCAATAAGTATATATAATATAACATACCTTTTCCCATCGATACTATGTTCGGAAGGTGTGTGCCAATGAATTTGTTGGAGTTGATATTGAGTTTTATCTATCTTCAAGTATCCTGAATCACCATCCCATCTCAACTGAATTTTGTAAATGTTTAGAAAATATTAATTATAACACAAAATTTTATTTCAATATGAGTGAATATATTTGTCCACAATATATATTACTATATACTATAATGATACAATTTGCTTACGTACCATGATATTATGTCCACTATTCACAAGAGTGGCATTGGATGGTTTGTAGTATTTTTGAAGAATTCCTAAATTTGATACAACTTCAACCACTTTGTTATCAAAATCAATTGGAGACTGTAAATTTCCATTGCAGTAACTCGAGATTTCCCCCCATTTAGATGGTCCATTCTTCGCGTTTTGATCGTAACTAAACTCATCACTCATTTGATCTACAATTATCCAGACATTATTAAGAAACTTATAATTATGTACACTGACGGTACAAAAAATGTAAAAATTACACTACTAAAGCTAAAATTTGTTGAATTAATAAATTTAACGTACCAACTTCTAGAGATATTGTGAGAAATGCACTTGAAAGGAAAAGAAAAGAAAAGAACAAGATTTTGATTATTTTTGCCATATTCATATTATATTTTCAATTGTTGAAATATTTTTTGAGTTGATGAGGAAACTCAGTAAATTTATAGATCCTTATTTGGGTTGGGGTGGGGTGGGGTGGGGTGGGGGGTAACGTAATATGAAGCTGATAAAAAATAAGTTTTTTTTTAATGATCTTCTCTGTTTTTAATTGTTGGTTGAAAATTGAAATTCTACTGAATTGATGATAATGAATTCTCCTTTTATATCTCACATGAATGTATATTTCCCATTTTGGACATAATTGATAAAATATTGCCTTTTCTGTCTCAATTTATGTGATACTATTTAAAATTTAAAAATAAAATAATTTTCTGTTTCAATTTATGTGGTATTATTTGAAATTTAAAAATCAAACAATTTAGTTATGATAATGGATAAAGGCATGATTTTAAGTTTATTAAAGGAATTCTAATAAATGATTCTGGTCTTTTGCATCCATTCCATATTTTTTGTAAAATTAAGTCTATTAAAGGAATTCTAATAAATGGTTCTGGTTTTTGCATCCATTCCATATTTTGTTAAAATTAAGTCTATTAAAGGAATTCTAATAAATGATTTCTTTTGCATCCATTCCATATTTTTGTTAAATTAAGTCTATTAAAGGAATCTAATAACATTGCTTAAAAAAAAGTTGAAAAGGTTGATAAATATTTTTCTAATTTTTTCCAAAGTTGTTGATGTATTTTGCTAATTAATTTCACAATGACGCACCAACAAATTAACTTGCCTACACACGTACATAACAAACACACAACATATTACTCCTTATTACTGATACAATTGATACAATGAGATACTTATGATACAATTATTTGTAACATAAAATCATGTTTATTCCTAGTTCTAAACACCGTTATTATAACAGCTTTATGTATTTTATTAAAATAAGCTTACTACTAATAAAGGAGGATTTGACAAGATCCCTACTGATTTATTAATAAAAGATAGATGAAGGTTATTAAACACTCCCTAAATTAAGCAAAAAGCCAAGGTTTGTTTAATTTGATAGTACGTCCATTTAATTGTTGAATTGGCCTGGCATTGTATTCAAATCCCTGAGATAAAATTGAGGAGAAAAAAATAATTAAGAACATATCATCTTTTAAGTTATAATTTATAAGTAGATTTTTGTTTTTAAAATATTGCAATTGGTAAAATTCTTGAGTTTTCAATTGAAGGAACACCCTTTTTTGAGTCACAAAATCACACAAATTGCGAACAAAAGCTATTGATAATAAAAGCTTTTTATTTTATATATAAGAGAGATACTTTTTGGGGGTTGCAAAATCTATGATGAAAATTTTGTTACGCGCTTGGATATATAAATTGAGTGATATTTAATTTAATAGTATGTGATGTAAAATTCGAAATGAAAAATAGATACAAACATATAATCAAGCGGGTTTTCGAAATATAATTAAAATTTTATGTTAGCAACTCACATCATGAACAACATCTCGGAGCAGTTGAATTTGTCGTCTGGTTACCGTTTTAGTCTGTGAAATAATATTTTTCTTTAAATAACATAATTGAATGTAAGTAAGTAATTATATTAAATTGTGACAATAATAAATAGAGGTTTTAACCAAAGTAAGCCATTATATAAAGTCATTCACCAAAATATTATGTTTTTCTAAAATTTTACGAAACTAGTATAAACGTATTTCACAGTAACGTTTTAGGGTATATAGAGGTTTTAACCAAAGTAAGCCATTATATAAAGTCATTCACCAAAATATTATGTTTTTCTAAAATTTTACGAAACTAGTATAAACGTATTTCACAGTAACGTTTTAGGGTATATTTTATTTTTTAAAAGTTGATGGCGTCAGATTGATAAACGGAGGAAAAAAAAGAGGTATTAAATGACTAAATTTGAGCAGGTCTAATTAAACGGAGTTAATACATATGCGGTCAAAATGGGTATAAGCCCTTAATTTGTTGATCATCCGTAATTTTCTACTTTATTACATGATATATATAATAAATTAAAAAAACAAACATATATGGATCAATTCGGTCAGGTTTTAATCCAATTTTAGATGGATGGACTTTGAATCGATCAAAGTGAACTATGTTAATAGATAAACCAATTAACTTTAATAAATGGATGAATCATATTTTTATGAGCTAATTTCTACTATTTTCATATTAAAAGAATTTGTAAAACCCAACGCAACAAAATTGGATTCCAATTGTTATTCTATGATTTTGTAGGGGAAAAAAAAATCTACAGACTTTAAGAAACCAATGATACATCAAGGGACGTCTGTCGAAATTTTCTTTATATAATAATATTTTTCGATGTTATTGAGTCTATCAATTTTGGAGCACTTTTTATTTTTAAAATTAGATTCATATGAATTTTATTGTATTAAGAGTTAATTATATTTTCTCTTTATTCTTTTTCAAATTGTGATAATATCTTAAATTTGGTGAAATCCGGACATATACATCTCAAAACCTCCCAATTTATCGTGTTTTGAATTCGAATACATTCCTTAATGTCATGATACATCGCGTAAAATGAATAGCCGACCGATACATTACGTAAGTGATGTATCTGACTAATATATCACGTAAAATAAGAATTTATGTAAAAAAAAATTAAATAATAGAAAATTTTAATAATTATAGTAAAATAAGTTGTGTGTTTAATTAAGTAATTTTTTGAAAAGAAAAAAAGATTGAGATCGCTCGTTGGTTTTGGACTCAAGTGCCACTGCCTAAACGTCATTCAAATAGTCAGCAGCCATTGGAGTAGGAGCCTAGTATTATTCACCAATCACTATGATGCAATTCTTTGATTATCCTGGTGACAATGATTATGACGGAGTAGTAAGTATTTTTTTTATTTAATTATATATTTTTTGTTCGAATTTTTCTGATACAAAATCGTCTTTGTTAGAAGAGTTTTATTTTCAACTTGAAATTTTTCTATGCAAATTTAAATATAAATATTAAACATTAGATAAAAAATAATTAAAAAAAAGCCTTGAATTACTCTGTTAATGGACACAATTTAATCAAACACTGACTTCCATATTTCTAGACTAGAATTATACCACATTATGCAAATTGACAAAAAGAGCAATTTAGAGATTTTTATCCTCATCACAATAAGGCAATATTACAGTAAAATAACTGGTGATTTGTTGACTTATATGGTATATCATAAAATCTACTATCAGTAATGTGGTATTCTTTATATTATATTGCATTATTTCCTTTAGCTCCATCATGTGGATAGGCAAATATGGCAAGCCCACTTAGTATTGCCTCATTTGGTGGAGTATCTCAAAATTAATTTGAAAAAACAGTATTAACATGACACCCTACATTTATTTTTTCTATATAAACCCCCTTAAATCTTTCTTTATACCTCACAACTAATCTTAAGCATCCTTAATTAGCTCTACTAATCTCAATCCAGGTAATTTCAAATTTCACCAATTTTCCTCAGTGAAACGTCGATTGAAATTCACTGTTTACTTTTCCTAGTTGATATACATTAATTATACACATATTATATATGGAGTATACATACATCCACTAACTATTTTTAAGAGATTCGTTGAATGGATATTTAGGTTAATTCTTTTTACTTGTTTATGCATTGATAATTTTGATCTTTTTCTACAACAACAAACAAATAACTTGTCTATGTTATGTATAGTTTCGTTACCTAGAAAGTATATATATAACATATGGATCATAGTGTAGAAATTCTTTGTATCGTCTTTGTATATAAGTTAAATTCTTTAATTTCTATTGATCATATGGCAAGCAGGAGATCGATCAAACGAAGTGCGGAGAAAATGAGAACTGTTATTGTTGTTGTTATGTTGGTGATGTTGATGAGTTGTTGCATGGCTACAAGTAGGAGTTTGAACAATTATGAGCAGCAGCCTGAAGGAGGAGGAGGAACAAGAACAATGGATAATCATCATTATATGAGTAGGGATCAATTCAATGACAAGTATGGTGGTGGAGGTGACTCTCCTATAAATGATAAAACAGATGATGGAAAAGTCTAAAATATGTAACCCTAGCTAGCTACCAAAAATAATGCTCTTGAAATGATATAAAAATATGGAGTATTGATATATGAATGTTACGTATATCTTATTGGTAGTCTGTTTCCATTACACCCCTTAGAAGATGGTCTTTCTGACTCTGCTAATGCGGAATGGTTTGTGGATCGAACTATCTATCTATATATATTAGTATTAGTAAACGCGAATAAGATGTGGTCAGAGTTCATCTCCATGTAATTTGACCTTATGTATATATGCATGGTAGTAAATGTGTGTGTATATATAAATATGATATTGCTTTGGGTATTGTAATTGAAGTTATGTTATTGGAGTTCACGTTGAAGTTTATTTTTTCTATTTTTTCATCTTATTGATTGAGCATACTAATTAGGTGAACACTATCATTTTCTACCATACAACTTCTCTTAGCATTTATAATTCCAAAATTAAGTCTAAGTTATTAATACGAAACTAGTTAACTTGATTTTAGCGTCTACACGATGGATTTAGAAAGTTAAACAATGTATACAAAAGATAAAATTGTAAGGAGACTTTTATTTTTATTTTCATCTAGGCAGAATCTATTCAAGTAAGAAGAAACATTCTGTCACATCTAAGAGTTCATACTACATCACATATTGCCATTAAGGCAATTTAAATGGACATGCAATATTACCAAACCCCGCACCTCATTTTCATAATAAAATGTTACTTTACTTTTTCATTTTCAATTGAAAATAAGTGGTATTTCAATAAGTAAAATATATATTGATTTTTCTTTTGTTTAAACAAAAGAAGTTTTACATGAAATATCACTTATTATGAAACATAAAGATTATCAATCATTCAAGATTTGATGTGTGTCAACTAAATGATATAATGGACGTCCTTGGTAAAAAATGAAATTTGTTAAATATTAGCACTTGGATCACTATTTTAGATGATGGACAAGTGTAACAACCACTTAAATTAGTGTTGTGATTTTCTCAACTCAACAATAAACAACAGAAAGAACAAATTAATAAACTTTGATTTATATATCAAAGAGCTATTACAATATGAAGAACACGAATTCCGCAAATCCCTATTTGACAACTGAAATTCACACATATTCCGATGTTGGGCTGCTTAGCCAATACTGGTAGGCCCATTCGTAAAAACAAGCCCAAAAATGCATTTATCATTACGGAAACTTACATAAATATACTATAATAAAAATATATTTACCATTTACAGCAATAACATTTTTTTCTACTTGATCACTTTTAGTTCATTTATAATACAAGTTTAATATATATTACAAAGAACAATTTATTATTCACGTAATACAAGTTTTAATAATGGATAATGCATTTATCACATATTTTAATACATTTATAATACAATGTGACAATTTTTTACCAAACAAACATAAAATATTTTAAAAAACAATTATAGTTCAAATATATTGCATACATAATTCACTTTTAATACATATTATAGATTTATCACAGTATTGCTATAAATGGTAATAAACAAAAAATATTGCTAAAATCAGTAATTATTTTTTAAAATATATTATTTCATGTAATTTTTCCTTATCCTTATTCATTTCTCGACCCCTTTCTCTCTCCCCCTCTCCCGATATTATTATTATATGAGTAATAATAAAAATAAAAATAAAAAAGAAGTGATTTCTACATTTCACCATATTTTTTACATGATTACATATTAAAGTTATGCCACGATAATTTATTAGGTTTTAAATAAACATTTTTGCTTCTAGGAAGACCTTTCAATGGCTATATAAATGATGGTCCAAAAAGCACAGAGAATACCAAATCAAAGTCGCCTTCATCCATACAGAATCATCATCGGTCGAGCATAACTAATTAATGTATTTGGAAATAAAAAAAAAAAACAAAAAGTTTAATGATGTATCTGATGAAGTCAGATCACTAATAAATTGGAAACAAAAATTATTATAAAAAAAGATAAATAAATTAAAACGAAAGATCTCATTAATAACTCCGACATCTTTTCAAACAATAGCGAATGTATTCCTGTCCATTAGTACAAAAAACTATATATTTATTAACATACAATATTGTGGTCAATTAAAGACATTACTATAAAATATTTGTTCAATGTCTCCCCTCATTATCTGGAATCTACTTTTTCTATTTTAGCATTTAGCAGTTGCGTCACAATCTTAATTAAAAAATGACAAAATTTACAGCAAATATATTCTCCTTTAAACTAATTAGTGGAATTATGTCAAATATTCTTTGGAGAAGTACATTTTCACGAAATAATTAAAAAAAAAAAATTATCGTCTCATCGAGGTGCTAATGACACGGTTATTTCCGTGGGCATTTTGACCCGATCCGACCAAAATTTGGACTCTAAATATAGCTTTGATATCTTACCCGCCACGCGGCGCATATCGGGCCTATCATCTGGTTCCACGTGTAAACAATCCAATGCCAACCGGATTACCTTCTGTGCCACCTCGACCGGGAACGAGTCACTCAACCTCCGGTCCACCCAATTCCTCAACTGTCTCTCCACTCCTACGCCGCCGTCTTCCTCCCTATCGCCACCGCACTCAACTACTTCCCTCGCCGTATCTATAAGGGAGATTTTACTGTAATTTCCGGTTGCCTTGTCGTACTTGAACCTCACAGGTTCTTCGCCGGAGAACAATTCCAACAGCACAACTCCAAATGCGTACACGTCGGACTTCTGTGTTGCTACTCCTGTCATTTGGTACTCCGGCGATATGTAACCTCTCACGCCTTCAAACTCGCGAGTCTTAGTCCCCGATCCCTTTCGCCCCGGCGTTGAAACTGCTGATGCATCCTCGTAGATCTCACCGCCATTCGTCACGGCTTTGCTCTCGCTTCCACAGCAAAGCTCCGCTGCTCCGAAATGGCAAATTTTTGCGTTAAAGGAAGGCTCCGTGACGATGATTCCACTGCTCTTTACATATTTGTGAACTGGATCGATCTCTAAACCGGTAGTGTTGTGTATATAATCCAGACCGTGAGCAACATCAGTAGCGATTTGAATTCGTGACATCCAAGTAGAGAGAACCGTATAGCTTGGATTTCTAGGGTTCCGGAGGCAGAGAGAAAGGTTAGAGCCCAGTACAAAATCGTACACTAAGTAAATATGATCGCCAGAAATTGATGCACCGAGGAGTTTAATTATACTTTTATAATGACTTCTACAAATAACTGATAATTTCGCCCTCAATTCAGCTTTTTCCATAGATTTCTGGTAGATTCTTCGTTGGAAGATAATTACATCTTTGCCATGGAGCGTGCATCGCCACGATTGGGATGAAGAGGTGGATGAGTAGCGCTTTGCAAGGAAGTTGTTGGTGGCGGCACGAATATCAGAGAAATCATAAACTTGAGGATTATCCGGCAACGATGCTCGGAAACTAGTGAGCGATGCCTGGCTGGAGACGGAGGTGGTTGCGACGGAGGTGTCAAGGTGGTATTCGGCCCCTGACCCTGAACCGGAGTTGGAGGTGTAACTGACCCGATTGCTGCTGTTTGATGGACCCGATTTAGATGTAGAAGATGTTGAAGATTGTGCCTGTTGTGTAGAAGAGATTTTCGGAGTTGTTGAATAACGAGATCTTCTTGCTGGGGTTGAAATGGGTTTTGCAGCATCAACTGCCATTTTCGTTTTACACATAAAGAAGGTGGATGACAAATAAACTGATGATTTTTCAGATTATTATTGCTCATCTACCAAAGTCATAATTGAGAAGAAAAACAAGAATGAAACTTAAACAAGATATATAGTTTTTTATTAGATATAATTGGAAAGAGAAGCTATATAGAATTGAATGATGTGATGAAAAAACAAGTCAAAAGATTTTGGGATTGAGTTTTGGTGATAAACGATGGGAAGGAAAAGATAAAAAACAAATTTTCTTCCTTCATTTATAATGGTAATTGATCGATCCCTCATCAAAAATTAAAAATTCAAATAAACAATCGATTAAGTTGACAAGATATAATAAAAATATTAGTTAATTTACCAAATTAAAAATTTTAAAAATAATCAATTGAGTTGGCGAAAGATATAATAGGAATATTAATTAGTCTAACAAAAGCTAAAAGTAAGCGCAAGTATAGGCGGCTACTATAAATTAGGAAAGTGGGGTAGCAGATAATTTGATATTAGCAGATTTGGGTTCCTATTCTAAAATTAATCTGAAAATGGAAGGAGTATTAAATATTTTTAAATTATACTAATATATTTTTAATAAGTCTGAACAACTTATTATGTTTCTCTTAGATATTGGCAAGCTCGAGTACTCAATATACACTAAATTTTTTTTATTTATTTGATGTTTAAGCTGTATTGGAGCCAACTAATATAAATATGCATAGATTTTCATATCCCAAAACTCAAATTCAGAGGCTTTTTTAAATAAAAGAGAAACAACATATCTGTGGGTGGTATATATAGCAGAATCCTTGTTCGGTGTGTGGCTCCTTATAGTGTCTTGAAACCAAAGTCTTAATTATTGCATAACATACCAACAATACCTTTCATATTTTAGTTTGACTTTTTAAATAAAAACTTTAAGGTTTGTATTATTTTTTTAATGCAATTTACAAGCAAGTTGTTGCCTTAAAATAAACTTCATTGACATATGAAGAATCTCTGGAAACGATCAAGATGACAATGCTAAATAAAAATAGCATTGTTTTTTTATACAAGTATTGAGTTTTGAAAGATTTGGAATTGATCAACACGCCTTACAACTTCAATTTAATACGCCAAAGAGTTTTCTGGAACACATAACAAATTAGAGTCCTAAGTTTAATAGGTAAAAAATATTGATAAAAATTTCAAAAGGGTATATGAAATTTTTTTAAAATCAAAAAGGTAAAATTGTTGGTGATGTAGCGATTTAGGTGGGTGACGTTAAGGAAAATCGCTGCAATAGCAGCAATTTGTAAAAAAAAAATTAACAAATCGCTGCCTTAGCAGCGATTTTTTTTTTTTTGAAGTAAATCGCTGCCTTGGGCAGCGATTTCACCGATTTAATTTTTTAAATTTTTTTTTGTAAATAAATTATAATTAGCCAAAAAAATTCACATTGTCAAACTTCCAAATTCACATTTCACATCCAGACATAAATATTAACATGCATGTGAATTTCTTTTTTACAAATTTGACGTGTTAATTTATTTCAAAATTTTAAAAAAAATAAAATTAAGTGAAATCGCTGCCACTTCAAAATTAAAAAAAAAAAAGTAAAATCGCTGCCAAGGTAGCGTTTTACTTCAAAAAATAATTTTAAAAAATTTTAAAAGTAAAATCGCTGCACAGACAGCGATTTATAATTTTTTTTAAAAAATCATTTACCAAATCGTTGTCTTGGCAGCGACGATTTGTTAAAATAAATCAAAAAAATAAAATTTACAAATTGCCTACCGCAGCGATTTACCTTAATGGCACCACCTAAATTGCTATATCACCAGCAGTTTTACCGTTTTGATTTTAAAAAAAAAAATCATTTATCCTTTTAAAATTATTGTTCAATATTTTTTACTTTTTAAGCTCGGAACTCTAACAAATTAAGAGATGCAATACTTTGACCACACAAAAATCAAACTTTTATGAGTCGTCCCCTCTTTTAATGTCATGTCTATCAAAAGTGCAGTGACATTTTAGAGTTGCAATTTTGTCAAAAGGTTTCATGTTGGAATATTAGTAAGTAGTATTCAATCTCAACAATATACTCACAACAAAGTTGGTAAACGTTATAATAAATAATGTCACGATGCAATAAATGATTAAGAAAAGGAGGACAAAAATTCTTATTCACCTTTTGACTAAAGGAAATAACAGCAAAAAAGTTGACCATGGGCACCTATAGCATGCATGCATTCTTTGAAAAGTTTTTCAAAGAATATCTAATTGCACTTTCCGTTAATCTCAAGAAAGATAATATTTAATATTTTGAATTTTTTAAAAAATATTTAAGTTTATACGATATTTAAGATGTGTTTTATATATATATATATATATATATATATATATATATATATATATATATCCTTTCTTTTTTTTAAAATTGTAAGTTAATAATTCATCGTGAACTTTTAAATTTGAATTTAATTATGCTACAATAACCCACTTGATGATGTGTTTCATTTCTCACTTCACTTTTACCTCCATCAAATATTCTAATAATGTCTTCTAAATTTTTAGGGTCAAATAAAAGAAAGTTGACTTTTATAAATATGGCATAATGATAGATTTTGGATATAGTTATACAAAAATTGCTGATCAAAGAAACTCAGCTACTCAAAAAAGAAATCAGTTAAATCCAAACAAACAAAAAGCAAAAAAAATAAAAAAATCCAAACCCCACGAGTGGTCTTCATTTAACCATGTATAAAAATAAATTATTAGGTTTAAGTTGCCTTTGTTAGAGAGCGTGAGATTTTCCAATGAAAATTTAGATTTAATCAGACTCTAATATAAGATAGTCAGACACCAGCTCAGAACAATAGTATTTCCAGAATTCACGTTAATATTTATCCATCCAATTTCTGAGCAGTAGGTGAACAATGATCTCCTTGTAAACTTTCAAAGGATATGGAAGAAAATTATGTATAGTAGACAAGAAGGCATTCAGCCATTTCTCCTAAAGGGTTATAGCTAATAACAAGATTCAGGAAGCAAAGTAACACTTCCAATGAAACTAAAATTAGCACATATGTACATTTTACATCTCTGCCAATATTGTTGACTTCATTTGCCAATCACAGACTAATTTTTACTGCATTTACATTGTGGATGAAAGATAGTCGTATACGATTTACAAAGTTCTTGTACAAATTCTGCAAACCTGCATTTTACCGTGATTGTGCTGGAATGCCAAGCAATGAAACAAGAGAACGAAATGACTTATTTTTTATGGAACATCACCAAACAGAAGAATGCCACGAAACGGCTGAGAAAACCCACAAGGATGAGCTTTATCAAGCAAGGATACCAGTCACCAAGATCGTAGTGCCTTGACTTTAGTAAACCACATCTTGAGATCAACCACACACCAGAGTACCTGGAAGTAAAATATATATAAAAAAAAGGAACAGAACTTTACGCTTGAACGACTTCTTTAACATTGACCAGACTTGGCTTAATGAACATTTTTAGAGTCAAAGACCAGATACATTTGATTCTGAATGACTGATGGTTGATAACAAGAAGTGCAAACCTAGCAGGAATTTATCATGCCAGGCAAGACAACTCTAAAGCATTAAAGAAATACACCATTTCGACATATAAGATACAAAGAGAGAAAGAATGCACCGAACCTTCTAGCTGTTGCAAGCAAAAATGCTTCCAAAGCCCACTTAGGATAGCAATAATTTCCTATTTTTGCTGTAAGTGGGTCATCGTCCTGCTTTGCGATGAGAGTCAAAACAACTGGTACCAACACCGACCACTGGACAGACAAAATTAGTTCGTAAGTATAGAATCACAGTAAAGAGTCAGTTCATATTATATAACAATTTAAGTTCAAAACACCCACCAGTTGGGCAGGACCAGGTTCAAAGTAGATGGCCATACAATAAGCTATTCCCGTAATGCAGTATGTGAGACAAAGCAAGACAAGGTAATTATCCCAAATGGTGGATCTTGGATTATTGAAGAAATAGAACATTGATAGATAAACTGCAGGCTTTACAATTGTATTGAAATGGTCAAGCGTATCCTTGGCCATAAAGTAAGCCAAGCTGCTCATGCCGGATGAACTCTCTCTCCAATAGTATAGTTTGTCTTGAGAAAATGACCTCAATGCTGCAATCTTGCCAAGAAGAGCTGGAAGTCAAGAATAAACATTATGTTAGATCAGAACAATGTTTTAGCACAAATGACAAAGGCTAGTTTCAGGATTGCCAGTTAAAATTTTCACAATGAATGTGGT
This sequence comes from Solanum peruvianum, assembly GCA_027705065.1. Taxonomy (NCBI): domain Eukaryota; kingdom Viridiplantae; phylum Streptophyta; class Magnoliopsida; order Solanales; family Solanaceae; genus Solanum; species Solanum peruvianum. The sequence goes on along the minus strand of JAKWJD010001760.1, from coordinate 48,559,906 downwards.
AACATCAAGCGAAAGGAACTAATATACACACTTTCTTTCAGAAGTTTCACGGTTTTATACCATGTACACTAGACATACTTTTAGAGCAACAGATACCATGCTTAATCATTAATCCAAGTTCTTAATCTAAGCTCTCTCTTCCCTATTATACTTCTCAGTATCTGTCGTATCTTGCCTTTTTTGAGATTCAGGAAGCTCTCTTCCTGTAAGTAGTAATACTATGACTAGTAATGTGGAGGCAGATCTATCAGTAAACAGGAGATGCCATCGCTCCCCCCGGCTGGATGTCAATCTGACAGATGGATAGGCGTAACAGAAAAGAAGTTCAAACAAACAGCAACGAATTACTTTATTTGATTAGAAAAGAGTTTGCCAGCTTGATATGATAATTTACACTATGCTAATCTTCAAGTGCAACATATATTGTATTTGCAAAAACCCTTCCAATTTGTTAAGAAAGAAATGGATTTATAAGTGATGAGTTAAATTTTAACTGCTACTAGAAATCATAGTCTGTATTTCGTAAATTTCTCAAGCAGAACACAAAATTTGATGCACAACCTTTATGCAGTCATTTGACCAAGTTCACAATAAAATAAGACTACATATATCAGCTGTTTTAAAGTTGTAACTTACAAACTGCAATGACGGTGTAAAGGTAACCCTGTGCTCCAAAGCTTTCATCGCTCACTTTAGCAATTGTTCCTAAACAGATCCCAGCAAGTAATAGTATAAGATAATCAACCGATTGTATCCTCGCTTCCCGCAGTCGCTGCTTGCCGAGTCTGACTAATATACAATACTAAACTGTTAGTAGATGCCATTCATGGAATATCACAGACTAACTTGAAATATTCATAAAGCAAAGAACATACTAGGACAAATCTGCTTGTCAGGCTCTTGGGCATGTTAGCTACTATACAAACATGTTTAGACTTATGGGAAAGCAAAATGGACAGATTCAAAATATTCTAACACAGGAATTGAAGAACGAACAAAATAAATGACTTGCTAGTGTTAGCATGAGAATAATTGTATATATTAATAATATTTCATAGATTTTTCATAGGATCAGAGAAATAAATATTGTGATAGAATAGCTGATTTGAAGGGATAGCAAAGCAGATTTAGAGGGATTAAATAACAGATTATAGAGATAGAACAGCTGATCTGTAGGGATAACAATGGTGGATCTTTAGGATGTGTAATCATTATAGTCTCTATTTAATGGAAAGACTTACTCATTTTGAGAGCATTCAGCAGAAAATTGACAGTTAGAATATATCAAAGAATATATAAAAAGTAATGAAAGGAGCCAGTCGTACCTTCCAAGGAAATATCTATATTGGAGGAGGTAACCAGGTGTTTTTCGGTTCGACAAGTCCTTTGACGGCAAAAGTCTGTGCTGTATATGGTCCTTATTCTGTACAACATTGGATTTGAGATCCGACCACAGCTCTCCGACAAAAGATTGTTCAGTACCAACAGCTGCCGAACTTCCTCCATGCGATGAATTATCACCAGCCGAAGAAGCTGCTGCTCCCGAAGGACCTAGCATGTCTGGTGGTACTTGGTAACCATTATGAAGCATCCATTTAAGAGGAAGATCTTTATAGCTTACTCCTATACTTGCTGGAAGTTTATAAATTCCCTCTAAAATATCAATGAAGTGATCTGGAGGATTAACACGATCTGGGATGTTGATTCCAATTCCTGCAAAGTACTCTTCAACTTTTGACACTGGTCCATGGTATGCTGTAAGGCCACCCTTGGCTAGAAGTATAAAATCGTCAAACATCCTAAACAAAGTATAGCTGAAACAAGAGATTTCTGTCATTTACTGCAAGGAGAATATGACTTTGGCTAACACAATTAATCTAATAAATCAAGGACAGCGATCAGCAATTAACAAACAAGTATCTGTTATGATATATAGCTAAATATAATTTATTCTATTACTACTGCAAACAAATAGCATTTTTATTGGGATATCGAAGAGAAGAAACTATGATTGCAAACAATACCTTGGTTGATGAACCACCATGCATATATTCACTCCTTCAAGAGCTTCACGACGAAGTGCTCTAAGCAATAACTGAGATGAAGAGCTATCCAGACCAGAAGTGGGTTCATCTAAAATTAACAAAGAAGGTTCTATAACCATTTCAAGCCCAACATTTACTCTCTTCCTCTGGCCTCCAGAGATGCCTCTCTTCTCCACTGTCCCCACAAGAGAATCTCTCACCTGTTGCAACCCCAGGGACTCTATGACTCTTTCAACAACTAAAACCTTTTCTGGTTTTGCCAAATCAGCAGCCAATCTGGAAGAATGATTCAACATTGACAAGCAGATAAGAATAAATGTGAAGCTACTAGTTGCAAACTAGAAAGCTAAACTGCAAGAAAGAACTCTTTTCCAGATAACGAAAAGAGGTACTTTTTTTGTTTCAAACTATTCATAGAAGTCAAAGATTCACAATTCAGCTTGAAATTGAAGACTGCTTTACATTTAGAAAATATGGCTTTTTGGTAGAAATTTAGTCAGCAATAACTAAGCTATAGGTAAATAAGCTATCGTGGCATACCTACACCGAGCACTAAACCAAAGATTCTCCTCCACTGTCAAATTTCCATGCACTATATCATCTTGAGGAACATAGCCAATAACTTTCTTGTAAGACTGAATAGAGTCAGACTTTCCATTTATTAGAATCGAACCAGTTGTAGTACACCCTGCTGCTGCTTTTCCAGTCAATGCAGATAGAAATGTTGTCTTTCCAGCGCCAGATGGACCCATAACAGCAGAAACACGGCCAGGTGACAATGTCCCGGTTACACACCTCAACAGATGCTTGTTTTTCCCCTTCAAAGTAAGTGTCAAATCTTTAAAGTGAACCTCAATAGGAGGCCTGGGCCTTATCTCAAACTCACTTGCCATGTTGATTACTCCAGAAAACGTCATATCTTTGTTCTGCTCCTGCAAAGCTTTTTCTTTCTCGATTTGTCCATATGCATATCTAAAAATTTGAGTCCTTGAATGTAATTGTTTACCCTTGTCCTTTTTGAATTTTTTATCCCCAGTTTCAATGTTGGAACCTTCACTATCAGGCTGGCTGTCTTCAGATTCATTGATCATCTTCTTGAGGTTGTGTTGCTTCTTTGCTTTTGCCTGAGACATACCTGGGGGCAAGGGCAAGCCAGAATCCTTACCAGGTCTACTTGGGTCACTATCCTTCTGCATGTCCTGCCTTGTTGACTTTCTACGGGAGAATGTCTTCGACAATTGAGACCCCATGCTAGCAAGGTTAGATTTCCATTTGTTTTGTGCCTGAGCACTTTCCCTTGCACTTCTTGCACCGGCTTCTCTGGACTTGGCTTGTTTTCGTTCTCTACTGCTCAGAACTTGGTCAGAACAGTTGTATATAATAAGAAGTACAAGCATGATTGCACCCTATGGAAAAATGAAAAAAACAGTTAAGAATTTTTTGTGTAAAATCTGAATCTTATGTCTGTATAAATAATAAATATGTGCATCTTCAATTTTAGCTAAATGCTTGAACAGAAAACCATATACATTAGAATCTAATATCTCTACAGAATGAAAATGTATGCAAATCTGAGGATACAGCATTTTTTTCAGATAAAAGGAGAATCTGTTCGATAATTACTTAAGAGAATGTTGCTACATTCCATAAACACAACTTCCAAAATACAGATAGACATCCATTGAATATTACAAGGCCTAAACAACTCTATATTCACATGGTTCAGTTGATGTAGTCTAAATGTCAGTGTTATAATGAAATATGTACCAAATTTTGTGAGATGTATTATATTGGGACCATGTTTCCTGGTTGTTTGTGTGGTTTTAGTGCTTACTATCCACTTTAATTGGGATAGAAGGATATCAGATTATGTCCAGTTGAATCTCTCCCCTTTCCTCCTGCTCATGAAGATAAATAGTAAGCTAAACGAAAGATGGATAGATGGAATATCTTGATCTTCCCTCTCCCTATTCCCTTTTCTAAAAGGAAATGGTTAGCCTAGGAGCGAAGATACAATATCCCCGTTTCCACTCCTCCCTCGTCTCAAATGAATTGGAGAATGGGTTCTTTTCTATCAGTTCTGCATCCAACAACATGAAAGAACTTCATCCATGTCTTCCCTCTTAATCACTTTTCAGTTTCTTCCTTCCTCTTCAAGCCTAACAAATAAAAAAACATGCATAGCCATGCAATGCTGACCAACTCAAGAGCAATTTTTGTTTAAGCACAACAATTATCTTGGATAGTCACTGACTGCATAACTTAAGAATGAGATGATGACTTACAAAAAACATGAGACCATAAAAAGTGATATTTTGATTTGCTGTCTGACTTTCACAAGTTGCAAATCTATAGCAGCCTGCGTGTGAATAACAACTGTTATGCATTTTTTATCATTTGGCATGTTCATGTAACAAAATATCACATGCAAAGATTCTTACTTAATATACATCCATTTATCAACTGGATATGCAGCAGCAAAAACATGTAGAATTGTCTTGAAGTAAAAATAATATGCTTTAAAGCACGTCAATAAGAAGATAGTCTCACCCCCACAACCGCACAAGGAACTCAGATAAAACATTCTCTTAGAAGAAAGAAATTTAAAGCAAGTTGTTACAATGTCCAAAGGAGATCAATTTTTTTTCACCATCCTGACATGTCCTAATCTTTCAAGCCATTATTATTGTAACTTCAATTTATTTGTTTTTATTGCAATGGTAGACAGCAGATTAAGGAAAGACCATTATTGAGATGACAGCATGCCGAATTTGTAACTGAGTATCCAAGAATTCCTCCTAATGTATTTCAGTTGGACTAACAAGCTGCACACTCCTCAATAATATCGGTATGTTTTTGTTCTTCTTTTCAATCAGAAATATGTTGTGAAATGAGACAACAAATGGGAAGATATTTGACAAGTCGTTTTCACCGGTACTATATGTTTAGAAGCATCAAACTTTATTCATTTTCTGACATTCATATATAAATAAGCAACCAAAAAGATGATAAAAAACTCTATACTGAAATACAGCGGACTGTTATCTAATAGATAGACTTACTTGTTTGTTCTGTTGAACCAGCTCTGCAGTAATGTCTGAAAAACACATAAATTAGTTGTAGGTGAGGAAACGGGATTAGCATGAGCTTATGATTATGAGCAAAAAGATGCACAAAATGCATCAGAATACATCCTGCATTCCGCTCAGAGGCGTATTCAGGATTTTGAGATAATATGTGCACTAATACAAAAAGGATGATCTAAGATATAAATTTGATCAGTTCGACATTTAGGTTCTTATTACTGAAAACCATTAAAATGTTAATATTCTAGGTCCAAAATTAATTTATATATATATATATAGGAGTTAATTGAAATTCCAAAAATTATACCAATATCCTCTTAGAGAGGTGTTATTTAAGAAAGAAAAATATAAAATTCAAATTCGCTAATCTCACGTAGAGAGGTGCACCCAGCCGTCATCGCATTATATGGAACTCTGAGTGTGGGTTCACACATTTCTATTTCAATATTTTAAAATGTAACATTACTATATGTGATCTTGGAACTCGGAAGGGAAGCATGGGTTTACGTGAACCCGGTGACCCCCCTTGGATATGCATTTCCGCTGCCTAAACTTGCAGGATAAAAGCAAATGAGCTACTTGTTGGAAGAAAAATAAATACCCTTTACTGCAAGGATTCTTCTGGACAGTTGATGGACAGTAAAATCCTGCCGAACAAAAAAGTTCAGTAGCACTCACAAAATCAGACCACACATCTGCTCCACCACAAGTATGATTGTCCATTCCATTAGGAAGTTGATAGCGGTAGCTGCATATTTTCAGTCAGTAATATCAGGTCAAGAAAGTGAATGTATATTTGTCTAGGTAAAAAGAATAATAACAATAATTACAACAACTCCAGCAGGAAATACAAAACTTACGGATCACATACACCAGTGGTCGTGTTGAGTTTTGCACGAGGGCAATAAGCACCCATGGGGCAGGCTTCAAGGGAAGAAAAGGAAAACAAAAAAAAAACATATCAACAAGAGGGAACTGTAAGCTTGTAAGTCATTCTAGAATTTTGTTTGCATACAACTGATTTGAGATAAATAATTACTCCAGATAACAAACAATTTTTTAAGCAACTGTAATCTTGTAAGTCATTATTAATTTCCAGAATCCAGATTACTTACGTATCATGCAGGTTAGACCATAAGGACAGTAAAAGCCTTCACAACAAGATTGACAATCCAGAACTCTAGATGGAATCTCCTTCTCATTTTCAAAGTCAATCTTCGTGTCTTTTCCAGCACTACAAGCCCATCCTGGCTCACATCCAGGATTCCATGATGTTAGATTACAGTTCCTGTTTGGTCTCAGGTAATGGGAACTTTTTGCAGTGCCACTTTCATCCGTTGCTTCCAGTAAACTAACAGAGTAGAACTTTATTTCTGATGCCGTACACAATCGCTGCTGAACATCCCCTATCAGGCCACCAAAGACATAGAAAGGAGTTTTAATACCACTAACAGCTCTATAGCATTGCAAAAAGTGAATCTATTATTCGAATTACCAAAAAAGACAAGGCATATTATGTACCTACTTGGTCAATCAGAAACTATTATTCTATATAGTAACAAACATCATTCTGCAAGGTTTTAAAGGTAATCCAGATAGAGTAGAGCTGATTTCAAAGTAGAAAAGATAAGTATCTCAGAGGAATTTATCGATCACCTCATACCTTTTGTCTGTTGAAGACACCCTTGCAAATAATCTGAATTATCGGAGAAATTGAAAGCAGCATCCCACTCAGCGTCTCTGTATAAAACATAATCAACTAAGACCAAATCGTAACCTTCCATATATTTGAATCATCAAATCCAAACACCATCACAATAATGAAACAAGAAACTCTTTGTAACACTACATCTGCATCACAGCATTATTATTTCTGCTACTATGAAAAAAAAAAGAACTCTTAAGTATTTGACAAAATTAGTTCAGTTGTTTGACTATCTAAACTTTCGCCGTATTGGTGCGAGTTTGATTTAATCCCCAACCAATTTCCCCTTCCCCGATCCCCTAATGTAGCATTACCATGATTCGATAAATCCCAAATTATGTATGTACAAAAAGTAAAATTATGACTTACACATTTTCGATGCAAAAATCCAATTGTCCTTTCATATTTTTGGTCATAGCGGTGGTCAAATTTTTGACGCGTGATGCAAGAGCTCCCTTGAGGAGCTGCATTCCCATGGAATTGTTGCCGGTAGTTTGCTGCCCAGCACCCAAATTCGCCATGAAAACCAAAACAGTGAAGCAGATAAAGCTGACATTGTTGGAATTCCATTGCTTTGGTCTACACATTTTTCATGAAAAGGACCATCAATTCATATAATAATTTCTGTGTTAATTTTTGAAGAATCAGAATTGGAAAGTTTAGTTTGATAAAATGGAAAGTGGTTTAATTTTGGAGAAAAGAAACGGCGGGGAGATGATATAGGAAAGGGACAAACTGGCCGAGTTCGAATTTTGCGCCTAACTGTCTTTTAAAATGTATATATATACGATTTCTTTCTCAACAAAATTAAAAATAAAAAGAACAAATTATTTGTTATTGTACTTTTTTTTGTATTACTACTTCAATTAGTGAAAGTGCTAATTTTGTTATTCATCAAATAGTAACTTAATGAAATATTATCATAATGAAAATGATTCGATATCTTTGTTAAAAGGCGTAAAAAAAATATTATCTTAAAATATATATTACTTTTTTAAAAAAAAGTTATTCCAATTTGTTATTTAAAATAATATTTGTATATATGTGAATTCTGTCTAACTTTAATGCAATTTAATGCATAAGTCGTTTTCATAATTAACGCACGTTCTTCACGACAACAGTTAGAAACCAAAGTAAAAATAGTTGCAATATAATTTTCTTTTCTTTTTAGGTTTATTTTGTATATATTTTTTTTAAAAAGTAACTAGTGTAACATTGGGTCATTTAAAGAAAGAATTTCATAGCTCGTTTAAGAAATGGGTTTAATTTTATTTTTATTTATCTTATTATGGTCAGTAATATATATATATATATATATATTTATTAAATTAAAAATTTGTGTTAATTTTTCAATAGATAGCTGCTGCTTGAAACCCTTTGGACAAGAACTTTTTTATCTTTTGGTGCTTACTATCCTAGCATGGAAAAAGAAAATGTATATAGTATTATAATATTTACTATAAACCTTAATGCTTCCCACCTACTCCCCTTTTACTCATAGACAGTAGAAGAGGAATATCATTGCAGCTGCTTAAACCCTCTTTCAGTATACACTTTCTTCTGATAATGGCTTCTGCAAATGGGATTTCCACTGCCTCTATCCTTTCTTCTTCCTCTAAACAGGTATATTTTTCTGATCTTATTTGTTGGGATCTTTACACTTGTGATCTTGTTCTTATTTGTTGGGATCTGCATAAAGTTATGATCTTTAGCTGTTTTATGGTCTATTGGGGTGTTAATGCAGGTGGGGTTGAAAGGAAGAAGGGTGAACCAATTGCAGGGACAGAAATTCAACAATAAGGCTTCAAAGAGCCGATTAGTAGTAAGGGCGAATGCTAAAGATATTGCATTTGACCAGAAATCAAGAGCTGCCCTTCAAGCAGGAATTGATAAGCTCGTTAATGTTGTCGGTGTCACTCTTGGTCCTAGGGGTATGTATGTTTCTTAAGCTTCATCTTCCAAATCAATGGAAGTTCTTTTATTTTTATTTTCATGTAAAGTGTCTTGCAATGAATGAAGTCATTTATCAGTGGTGTTTGGTTAGGAAAAGGTACAAGATTAAACTATAATACGTAGCGAATCGGAGAGTGCTTTGATGCAATTTTTGAGTATTGGAGATTAATAATAATGTCTTAGTGTTAGTTGAAACAAGTACATAGGAAGTTCAAAGTTTAAGATAATTGTAAGGATAGCTATTTTCCCTCTTCTGGAGGCGAAGACTTTAAACATGAGACATTTTGCAGATGTATCAATGTTATGTGTTTGTCATCCTTCCTGTAGAAATGTGAAATTGCCAAAATATAACAAGGTAAAATTTTCATTTTTTCATCAAAAGAGACTTTCCTTTTGAAGCCAGAATTGATTTTCCTCCTCCAGCATTGCTGCAGGTTTCATGCTATACCAGTAAATCAGTCATTTATTTGATCAACTCTGTTATGATGCTTTTGTAATGCTTATTTCATATGAACTCTTGATGACCTGTTACTTTTCTATAGGGAGGAATGTGGTTTTAGACGAATATGATACCCCGAAAGTAGTGAACGATGGAGTCACGATTGCTCGAGCCATAGAGCTAGCTGATGCCATGGAAAACGCAGGCGCAACCCTTATCAGAGAGGTTCGTTATTTTCTTCCGTGAAGATCATTGTTGAATTTTTCCTGTATCTGGTTAATTGTTCTAAAGACAGACAGTTAAAGAACGATTGTCACATTTATCACATTCCTTGATTTGTGTACTGAAACTTTGGAATTTATGGTGAAGGTTGCAAGCCTAACCAATGATGCTGCTGGTGACGGGACAACAACTGCATCTGTTCTTGCCAGGGAAATCATTAAGCATGGTCTTTTAAGTGTTACATCTGGTGCAAATCCAGTCTCTCTGAAGAGAGGCATTGACAAAACTGTTAATGCTTTGGTTGCAATGCTAGAACGGAGGGCTAGGCCTGTTAAAGGTCGTGATGACATCAAAGGTAATTAATTTTCCTTCTTTTGTTACTGCTGGAATGGATAGCAATCAAGTATTTGCAAATAATTGTCTTCCCACCAGCTATTGCTTCTATCTCTGCTGGAAATGATGATGAGATTGGAACCATGATTGCTGATGCAATTGACAAAGTTGGACCTGATGGTGTTCTATCGATTGAGTCATCCTCTTCCTTTGAAACCACTGTTCGTGTTGAAGAAGGGATGGAGGTATGTACCTACTTAGACGAGAATGTATTCTCCACAGTTTTTTTTTCTATTTGGTTGGTAGTTCAACTGTAATCAGTTAAGATCCAAGGTTATATATATATATATATATATATATATATATTATATATATATATATTGTATATACATGGGTTTTGAGACAGAAACTGTGGGTTTTGTGCTGCTGGTGAACCAACGAACCCCACTATGGTTCTTGCACTGTCTGTAATATATGTTAATGCAAACTTTGGTCCGTTGTTTGCAGATTGATAAGGGATATATTTCCCCACAATTCATCACCAATCAGGAGAAACTAGTTGTTGAATTTGAGAATGCTCGAGTGTTGGTTACAGATCACGGTATTTCAGCAATCAAGGATATTATGCCTCTCTTGGAGAAGGCAACTCAATTACGAGCCCCTCTACTCATTATTGCTGGAGAAGTAACTGGAGAAGCTTTAGCTACTCTTATTGTGAACAAGCTGCGAGGTATACTGAATGTTGCTGCCATCAGAGCACCTGGTTTTGGTCAAAGGAGGAAGGCTCTTCTTCAAGATATTGCCATTGTAACAGGTGGTTGAACTTGCCTGACCTAATTGTACCACCTTCCACAAAGTGATAATAGTATATTAGTTAAGAGTAAACTTGGTTGGAAGCTGCCTGTGTTTTGTCAGGCATATATTGAAGGCATTTGTCCAACATTCTGGTATGATTAGGTGTCTTCAGAATAATCTTAAAAGTAAAAAAAGAAAGTGAAAGCATATTATTGAACTATATTAATGGAGGAACCATAGTACATTGGCTTCAAAAAATGTTCTTTTCTTTTCCTCTTTTATTTTCTATTTTGGATGTGAGTTTGAGGAGGAAAGGGGGAAGAAGTTATACCCGATGCTGGTGGGATGTTAAGCCAGTAGAATTCTTAGATAATGTGTAGCTTTACTCTCCTTGAATTTATAAATTTTGCAGTTTATTTAGCAATTCTGTTTTAAGCGAATCCCCTTAGTGCTATTATCCTTTCTGCTTTTCTTCGATAGTGGACTGAATTATTTTATCAAGCATCATGTCTCTAGTCTCAAATGCATCTACCTCACAAGGGAACATTTCTTGAAGTACTGATTGTGTATACTTGCAGGAGCCGAGTACCAGGCAGCTGATTTGTGTATGCCTGTTGAGAGTACCCCGGTCGAAGCACTAGGTTTTGCTAGAAAGGTGACTATCACCAAGGACTCAACAACCATCCTTGCTGATGATGTGTCGAAGGACGAGATACAGGCTAGGATTTCTCAGATTAAAAAGGAGTTGGACATGTCAGAATCAGTGACGGACTCCGAGAAACTTTCTGAGAGAATTGCAAAGTTGTCTGGAGGTGTTGCTGTCATAAAGGTTGGTGCTGCAACAGAAGCTGAGCTTGAGGACCGCAAGCTTAGAATTGAGGATGCCAAAAATGCAACATTCGCTGCAATTGAAGAGGGAATTGTACCTGGTGGTGGTGCTGCGTTGGTTCATCTATCAAATTATGTCCCTGCCATTAAGGACAATCTTGAAGATCCTGATGAGAAGTTGGGCGCTGACATTGTGCAGAAGGTAAACAATGCTCAAGTTACTTCAATCAAGAAGTTTTCTTGTTATTTGTTTTATTTTTGTGAGTATGCTACCTATTAAATTATAATTATGGCACCTTGGTAAGTCTTTTATAGTAATGTAACCATTTCCAATATAATTGATTGGTGAGCTAATAGCCGTACTCTAGAAATTCAGATCATAATCTGTTTGATTGGAGAAATTCGGGTTTTTAGTCATCTGTGCTAGAGAATCAACTGAACAGTATCACTTGACTTAGTGGCTTTAGCAACTTTTCTATAGTAAATGGATTGTACTGTAATGTTAATATTGAGAGGAGTAGCTAACTTCTAATCAACTCACTATCTGTTTGTGGAAGGATCAAGAACTTGCAATGTGTTAGGGCATGAGCTAAACTTCTAGGACATAATCTAATTGGGAAACATACACTGAACAACAGATGATGACTTCGGGTGGTATCATTTGAATTTGGGAACGGGAAAGCAGTGACAACACAGGATAACGCGCAATTAGACATGAATGTACTGAACACTTGCTGCATATGTAGTAGCATCTCATTTTCTTATCCTTTATTATGGGCGCTAATTGAACAAAAATCATGTGCAAAACAAATAGTTTGTAACTAGTGAAAGCCTGTTTAACAGTGTGCATTTGGATAAATCTCTTACCAAGTACAATTTAAGTTTCTTGTTTCTTCTACTTCTTCGTTTTTGTTCTTTTTGTAAAGTTTAATTGTGGTTGCAGGCATTAGTAGCTCCGGCATCTTTGATTGCTCAGAATGCTGGGGTTGAAGGGGAAGTAGTAGTGGAGAAGATAAAGGGCAGCAAATGGAAGATGGGTTACAATGCAATGACCGACAAGTATGAGGATTTAGTAGAAGCTGGTGTCATCGATCCAGCCATGGTAACAAGATGTGCCTTGCAGAATGCAGCCTCAGTTGCAGGAATGGTTCTCACTACTCAAGCGATTGTCGTGGACAAAAAAATGCCTAGTGCACCAGCATTTGCTCCTCCACAAGGACTTCCCATGATGTAACCGATACTTATACAGTAGTAGTCAGGTTAAGATGAGTGTTGATCAGGCTTCAAGGACTAAAAGAGAAGGCCATGTTATTTTCAACTGGTTCTCTAACTGTAATCTGAGCTCAGATAAAAAGTACATTGCTAGTGGGATTAGCTGTGAACTTACTCCCTCTAAGATTAATAAAATCTTAAGTTATTCACATGCCTTTCCGTGAAGTTTATGAACTGTTTCTTCTGTGGTTTACTTGTTTGATCATTGACAGTACAGGAGATAAAGAGAATTTAGAATTGTTAGAAGTGTGCAAGACATGTATTGCAAACTTAGTCATTTTTTGGTGTAAATTGGACATAATAAAATGATAAATTCATGTGAAAATACATGTTAATTGATATGATAAGTAACGACTACGCAGAATATATCTCTATTGGTGGAGTCAAAAGGAATCGAAATTCAAGACTGCATAAAGATTTTATGCTCAAATGACAGTTTTAGTGCAAGGACATTGTTTGGCAGCAAGTACCAGAGTCAAATCTAACATCGATCAATCAGTAAGAGTAAGAACAAAGTATGAGCATTTGCTAATCACTACGAAAACTTAGAACTGAATGACATCTATGCTGTAGAACTTGTTGATGCAAATGATCCAGGATTGGCAATACGCAGGGAAATTCCCTTCGTATTTCTCTTAAGAGAAGCTCGTGCAGCTCTAGAATGTTTTAACTGACAAGCAAAGGTGTTACCGATTAGCTGGAAGTAATTTCCAAGTTTGGTGGTTCCATGACCAGAGATGGTAACATTGCTGTTGCTTCACCATCTATAACCAGAGGACCATCACGTTTGATACATTTTGTTGACAGCTTTGCGCTGGATCAGAAAGAGCAACACAATTAGGAGCTACAAAATACATACTTCATGTCGGTATCAATCTTCAGCCAAGAGGTACTACTTACATGTACTTGTTTTTGATTTGTCTGATGCTTACTGCCTGTACCTCAGCAATGATCTCGTCTCCTATATAAACAGGTAATTTGAAGTGCAAGGTTTGTGAAACATAGATAGCTCCTGGCTGGAGAAATTACCAAATAAAAAGAGTTAGATTTACACTAACCGATTCTTCAACATAAAACTAGTTCCCCATTCAACAGTATGCATATTTAGCTAGTTTATTTAAGCTATATACAAAAAAAAAAAAAGTTTAAAGATCGTTAAGCTACCTGCATACATTAACCGATTTCAGTTGGTTAGTACCTTCTTTTCGACATGAACAAGTAACACTTACTATTTCTACGTAACCTTTAAATAATCAAAATGTTAAAAACATGTTTATCTTTATCATGAAGTTGTGGATTTCGATTAGATACACGAATAGATCAACCTCTAGAGTAAACAATCTAAAAACTTACAAAATGGGCAGCAATAATCCTGGGAAATAAGGAAGCAATAAGCATCCCAGGAACAAGGCAGTCAGTGAAACCAGCATTCTTGGCGCATTCAGCATCAAAGTGCAATGGATTGGCGTCATGGGTCAGCTTAGAATACCCAAGAACATCATCATCTGTAAATGTCCTAGCTTGCTTCAAAACGCTTCCGATTTTAAGCAAATTCGAAGAAGCGGAGAATGAGGAAAAGACATGTGAAGATGAAAAGAGACGTTTCATAAGCATCTTCCACAAACTTCAAAGACAATGGACAATTCGTCTTCAATGTGGTAAAGCAGGTAGGGTACCAGCTTCCACCTGTAGGTAAAGATCAAATGATACAGTTAACTGATCGCACTTCAAGATTTTACTGATTACGAACAGATAAAGAACAATTAAGAGGTACTATTTGAATGTGAGGGCTCTTTGAAACAAATCATCAAACAGTTTGTGTGCAGTCTGAGGCTTGGAATATCCTTAGTTCATTGTACCAATAGCTAGGTAATGAAATCGATCATTTTAGTCCTTTATAACTACTTTATGGAAAAATTATTATGTTAGTTGTCAAAAGAAAAACAAATTTGTTCTTCGGATGACTTAGTTGGTCTAGAGGGTAATTATCATAGGGATGACCCGAGATTGATTTCTCCTTATATCTTTTGAGTCGAGTCTATCGCATAGAACTTGCTTAGTATAGCTTACATTAGAGTGGTTTACAGGCTTTTATACACTGGGGTTTACTAGCGGCGGCGGGTTATGTGGGTTTTAAAAAAAAAAAAAAAAAAAAAAGAAGATCGATGCCACACTTTTCAGCTGTATACGGATCGGAGGCGCTTGGTAGAAAAATGAATACCTTTATGATGATCCAACCACGAATGCTGTTACAACCATTGACAAGGCATACCGAAAGCAGTGTGCTGATTGCTGCCAACTGTGTGGGCTCTAAGGAGATGTTTCAACTGATTCAGAGGTGTTAAAATGTCAAAATTATAAGATTACAACAAAAAATAAAATCACTTTGGGTTGGGGTTGAGGTGTGAATATTTTACTTTTTTTAAGGTAATTCAAGTCTATTGCAATAAATCTTTTCAATCATCTAGCTAGCAGTAGTCCTTTCGACTTGTGATCCCTTCTTCAGGATATAACATTCTAATCACAAATTATAACTCAACAAACTCGGAATTATAGTTGAGTCCAATACTTCACAAAAAGAAATTAAACACCTTCTTTTAACAAATGAGAACTCTCTTTTTGATTAATTTTTAGGAATAATGTACAAGTACCCCTCAACCTATGACCAAAATCTTAGAGACACACTTATACTATACTAAGGTCTTATTACCTCTCGAACTTATTTTAATAATAATTTTTTACCCCTTTCTTCCTACGTGGCACTACCTTATGGACCCAACACTGTTTGATTTTTTTTTCAAACTAGTGTTACGTAGGCCGAAAAGGGATTTAAAATTACTTATAAAATAAATTCAGAAGGTAATAGGACCTTAGTATAATATAAGTGTGTCTCAGAGATTTCGATATAAATTAAGGGATACTTGTGCATTTTCCTTAATTTTTTTGTACTCTCTATTTTCTTGTACTCAAAACAGAAAACAACTGCTTTGAAATTGAGGAATTCTTCCTAGCAATCAATAGTAAGATAAATGAGTATTAAATAGAGAAAGATAAATGACTTTAGAGTTACATAAGTCACAAGAATAGAGGAAGAATAATGAGATTTCACTATGGAGAAATAATGGCCATGGTTAACCACTACACATTCTCCCAGTAAACACAACGGACAACAATTACATGAACTCAACGTTCTCAGCAACATTAATCATAATGAAGAATGGCAATTAAGCCAAATGATAATAAAGATGTCATCAACTGACAAAAAGAAGTAAGGCATTAAAATGTATAGTTAGGCAGTTCTCGAGAACTTATGGATCAGTATAAAAGGCTCGGCCAGTTTACACATTAAGTGTCGATGGCAAGCCCTCTAGACCTCACCTGTGGATTACACTGGGTATATTATTGTTGTGTTGATGACAATCACAACTTAGATAATTGAATTTGGAACAGAATAGAGACGGACACCTATGTATGGACCTCTGCAAAGCTAAACCTATCAATCTGCAAATTGGCCATTTTGGGATCAGCGCTTGGCCTAGTGATGCTGGTGCAGCTATGAGGATGATGGATCCAAACGAATTCTGGTTTAGGTATGTCAAATTTGATATCATACATTTTGGTTTTAATTTCTAACTGAATATTTTGTACCTTTTAGTCTCTCATTTAAATCATTATACTTTCCGTGCTCACTCTCAATGATCATTATACTAGAGAATTCAGTTTTGCTTAATGCACACAGTTGGAAACAGGGGCCGGATTTAGCAAGGCTCACGAGGTGTCACGAGGTGTCACGTGACACTGCTTCATAGTTTTGTTTTACGACTAAACTTGTGGCACTAATGCACAAAGTTGGAACTTGGAAGGCTCAGTAGATGGTATTAAATAAAAATTATATCAAATATGCCAAAATATCATTTAATCTCGTGGATTTAAGCATGTTGTGTGAAAAATTAGAACTAAAATGACGTTTAGAAAAGAAAAGGATCGTTCGTTTCTAAACAAGGAAATAATAAGACATTCAAATTTATTTTATTTTTTTCTTGGAGAAATGTCATATGTATCACATTATTATTATGCAGCAACAAGCAAGTTGCACCTGATAGGAAATACGTGTTTCTAATTTGGCCATCAACTCATATATCGTGATATTTCTTGATAAGGACCTCATGAATCTTTATTTACAAATGGACCACCAAAATTTTTAAATGGACCACTATAGTACTATTAATTACTGCAGCTCCCCTTCATTTTCTAAAGTTGTTACCAATTTGTGGACGTAAAATGTCAAAAGGACAATAAAAATATATTATCATGTCTCTTTTGATACATTTTGCATCGACTATTTTTGTTACGTGGCTTATTGTCCATTTTAATAATAGTGATCCCCACCCCCTCTAAATTAAACATACACGCAGAAAAAATCAAAGGAATAACTCATGAAATTATGAGGAAAAAAAAAAAGAAAAGAAAGAAAGCTACGTTTGTTGTATTGGTACATGGAATTATTATTAATTGAGACATATTAGTGGAGCTAGCATTTGGTTCTTTCAAGGTTGTACGTTTTGTTTTCTGAAATTACGTGGGGAAAAAAAATTGAAGAGAAAAGTATTGAATTGAAATTTCTGGTTTGCCACGTGACATAATAAGTGATCTTAAAATTTGTAGGAGTATGAGACTTTTGATAAAAATTTGAAAGAAAGATTGAATACACCACTAAACTTGACAAGAAATGTTTCTCATGTTGTAAGATTTGGAGTGTAATTAAATTCAGTTAGTCAAATAAAAAGATAGTTTTATGACTATCAAATAGTTTAAAAATAAAATTAATAATTCACGTCGAATTTATGGACGAAAAAAAAGATATTTGGAAAGTTTGAAGGGAAGGAAATTGCATCTAATTTTTAGCTATATATAGTTGAGTGAGTTAATTGAAAGGTGAAGTGAAAGTGATATACCAATGGAGGAAAATAAATTACTAGTATTCTGGCAACAAGTGGAATGAAAAAGACAGATTAAGAATCTAAAAGAAAAGTCTGAGACAATGACATGAATCGAATTCATTTAATTTTTTTGAGAAAAAGTTAACCATTATATTTATTTGTTAGTTTGAATTTTCTTCATAAAAAGTTTAACTCTGTCATAAAAATTTCTTAGTATAATTTGAATTTTTATTCACATGAACAATTGATAGAAATTAAGCTGTTCAGGGAGATAATTGTCCGGATTTAGGCCTTTAATTTTAGCCCATGATTCTAAAAATCCATAAAGCTCAGGTCAAATTAAGAATAATCACAATTAGGGTGTAATAGTAGCATTTTTGGAAATGTAGCTCAATGGAATCTTCCCCTTACCAAATAATTTTTTTTTTATAATGTTGATCGCGAGTGATCTTAATTTTTCAACTTTAAACTTTGTTGATTCGATGTGCAAAATTTCAAGCTTAATTACCTTTGGCCTTCAAAATTTGTGCACTGAAACAAACAAGAGCCAAAAGTTTATGATTACTAGCTTTAAACTCCCTTTGAGGTCTCTTTCTTGAGAAGCTTTTTCAGAGGATTAATATCGTGACATGGTAAATATTTATTTAACTTTATATTTATATTAAATCTAACTACAATAAATCACAATAATTTAATATAAATACTCCATACAAATAAGTTTATAATCGTCATCTTTTTATTACATGTAATATGTATTGACTGTCTATTAGGCTTGCAATATATTTTCTTATTGGACTGAATTTTCATGTGCAAATATTTCCAATGAGATGCATAACCATTATTGAACTGAATTTAGTTTTGCTTGCAATAGTTGCTTTAGAAATGTATAGCGACAGGTATAATATAATTATATAGTTCAATATAAAAATTAGCCGGCCGATCAATAAGAGAAAATTTTAAAATATGTTTGATGTTTTCTTTCATCAACAATCATAAAGATCTAAGATTTATATGTCAATGCACTCCTCAAAAGTAAAATAAATAAATATACATGTATGACTTATTTTCATCATCATCAACAAAAACAAAAAGAAATCAATTGGAAGAATATTCCATGAAACAAGCAATTGACAAAACACAAATAATATTTTGCATCAATATATAAATATGCATATTAACAAAAAACTCTAAAATATTTACTGTCGTTTGATTTAACGTCACTTTAGATTATAGAAAAAAAAGCTCTTTTCTTCATTATTAAGATATGAATTAAATCAGATTAAGATATACAGATCCAAATATATTTGAAAATTTATCAAATATTTAATTATAAATCCAATTAATATTTCAAATTGATTTGAAATTATTATAAAAATTCATGAACTTCAAATCTCGAATCTGCTCTGCTCTCCTTCATGAGTACCTGCTGAGAGAATAACCAAAGATCTATGCACTTCTTTGTCTAAAATGATATTAATTTGAAACTCATTCTAATCAGTCTTAAAAGAGTTGTGCCTAATTATTAATTTTTAAATTTTTTTTTTTAAAAAAAAGATAAAACTAAGAGAATCTAAATTCAGTAGCTCAAACTTGAAAAAACAGATTAACAACAATGAAATTCAGCTACAAGAACATGAAAAAGTTCCAGAAAATATAGATTCATACGAATAAGGGACTAGGAAGTATACTTACAAATTCCTGATCTAAGAAATATATAGACCATTCCTTGATTCATGTCGTGCTAATTTTTTCTGTATCGTTCCAACGCTCTAATTGTAATAGTCGTTTATTGCTGATGCAGCATCATCAAGATTCTCATGAGTTTCAAATAGCGAGTCATTAATTTCATCAATTATATAACCAATTTGCAACTTTTCATATGAATCTTGATTATGCTACATACGCAAACAACGACTGTAAGAAAAATATTTTTTTTTATCTATATTTGTATATATTATGTGATTATATATGCCACATATATATAGGAGGAGACTAAACGTGTGGCTCTAATGCCTATGCTATGAGGGTATCAAACATTTAGAATCTACTAACTGCTGTTTTCGTAATTTTCAAAAAACAAGAAGAAGAAAACAAAAGCAAACTCTATTCAATTTGTTTAGAAACAGAAATATTTTTCTCCGTCTCATATTAGTTGTTTATTTTTTTATTGAACACGAGAAATCATTAAAAAAAGAAGATGATAATTTTAGTAATTCTCTCTATCCATAATTGTTTGTCATGTAGCGCTTATCAAAAGTTAATTTGATTAATTTTCAAAAGTAAATTAAATCACATTAATTTGATATTTTAAATAAAAAAAATTATATTTTCTAAAACTATATGAAAAGTATTATAAATTACAATTTTTTGTTACTAATATGATGAAAAATTATATCTTAAAATATTAGTCAAAGTTTATATAGTTTGACCATAAAAATAGAAACTATGACAAACAATACCGGACGGAGAAAATACTAATTTATAGAAATCTTTTTTAACTTTACAAACTTGTTTACACTTTTTTTTTATAAAAGAAAGTATTATAAAGATAAAATAAGAAACATATAATTGTCTTATCTTAATTTTATAAATTGACGAATAATTTAAAATGTCTATTTATAATAACGTACACAATTAATATGAAACGGAGGAAAAAAAGTAGAGGGTATACATCTAAAAGTAATGAATAAGGTAAAAAGAAAATAGCCAGCTTAAAATATATACACTCCCTTCGTTTCATAGTATTTGGTCTATGTTCGAAGTAACACGTATCTCCTAAAAAATAATTAGATGTGTATTTTATTAGATTAATATGGTTAACGATATTTGAAATTTTAAATTTTAAATTTAAATGTTGCTATTATTTTATATAACTATTTAATATTAAACATAATATGGAAAAATCCTCATAATTTATTGAAATAAACAGTAAAATGAAACAATATTTGATATGATATGAAAGGATCATATGAAGACTACTGATTCCTTTTCATGGTATTTGGACTAGACCTTGTTTAATCACGGATTACGACATCGGTTGACCCCATTCCCTTTTTACAATAATTAGCAACATAAATTATTAATAAAAAAACAATTAGTCTATAATTAATTAATTGAAGTTGAAATAAAGAAAACATACAATTTTTCAATAATCCATAATTTCAGAAAATGGAATATAAAATTCAAGATGACGCAATGTCTATTGCCTTTTGCATAAAACTTACTTTGAAATCTAAAAGCATTAAATTTACTGTTAATAAGAATGAAGATGTACATTTTTTTAATATAAGTGTGTTAAATTAAAATATGATAAATAAAAAAATTGATATGTATATGTATTTGTATAAAAGTATTTCTCACTTACCACGATAACTAATATATATTCTACCTCATTAAATTATTTACCTACACTAAGTTGATACAATTGAATGTAGGTATTTGCACTAGTAAGTTTTTATCGTTTAAAATATCTTTATATTTTGGTCATTTATTTTATTTTGCTTATTGTACTTTTTTTATTGCTTATTTTTCCATCTTTTTTATTTATTTATGATTTGAACTACAATTTTAAATTAAAATTAATATTTAATATTGGATCAGCTTCCTCTGGTGGATTTGCTTAGTGTTAGTTATCTTTAGAACAACCTGGCCACCTAAATGGCGGCCCCATGTCCGTACAGTCTGAGCTTTCATTTTGTGGACCTCACACACCTTTTTTGAATTTATTTCAAATTAACCAAAAAAAAAACACCTACTCTTATAGGCCAAGCATTTGTCAAACAGAATTTAAAGCACATCCCTCTTTAACTAGAATGCATAGGCATGTATATCGTAAACTTTATCAGAAATAATATTTTTTTATAAAAATTAAAATATTATTAATATTTTAGATTTCACCTATTAATTGTTATTGTGATTCAATGTATAAAATTTGTGTATTATTATTAACAAATTTTAGTTATATTATTAGAGTATTCTTTTTAAAAAAAATTGCGAATAAAATGTCGACACGATAAAGTGAATAAGGTAGTGAGAAAGATCTTTTTGGTCCCAATATTTGTAGTAGTTGGTAAGAAAAAGGAGTTCACCATTGAATTGGCGGAAATAATTTGGTGAGGGCCAAAGATAAAGTGGTCTCTCTAACAATATGATTTAGTAGGGAATAGAGTTCACGTGGGATGCACGTGGGTTTGTGTGAAGAACATGAGGTTCTATGGCCCAAACTCAAATTTTTACATTGGATTTCGAATAATACACCCATTCCCATTGGGATATTGTGGGTAACGTGTACTTGCAACCAAAGTATATATATACGTATAGACGGAATCAAAATTTTCAATAAAGGGATTCTAGAAATGGATAGCCGAAGGGGGTTCGATATCTGCTATGTATATATATAAACTTATTCTAACTATGTATAAATAATATAGTTTTCCGCTGAAAGGGGTTCAGATGAACCCCATTCACTAAGGGTTAGTAGCTCCGCCCCCGTATATACACCATAATTTATAAGTTTTGGATTATTATTTTTCTTTTTTCGCAATATATAATCACGTGTTATTTTATAATAATCTTAATCAGATAAAATGAAAAATTAAATTTTTGAATTCTTTTAAATCATCAAAGTTATATTTTAACGGTTTCTGTGTTATTATACTATTTTCATCTATTAGTTCAATTTTTACTTTTGTCTTATGTTTTTCCATCCTTGTAATGGATCTTCGTTATATAGTTGTTCTAGTTGTTCATTTATTATTTTAACTTTATCTATTGTAAATATAATAATTCCTAATTGTGATATTTATTTCTTATTTATATTTTTCATTTCTTGATTTATTTTTTCACTTCTCCTTAGGTAGTAGATTAGATTATTATTATTATTATATATTTTAGACCTTTGCTCAACGAAAAACACATATTACTATTGAAATATGAAATAATTGTATGCTTTTAGATCAAAAATGTGATTCCATATATCAATGACTAGTAATTATTGTGAGGTCCAATTCCTGACATGAGGGGACACCAAAGTTGCCCTTTCATGAGGCTAAATCTTTTAGATTTTTTTTTCCAAAATTTGAATGGTGAAAATATATCACTTGTAAAATAAATTATTGATATCTGATTGAGTGATATAAAAATGAGGCTGCAAAAAAGCCGTCGTCGTCTTTATATTAGGAAAAGAAGAAAAAAATAAAATTAATTTGTTCAATTGTACGTAGTAGGTAAGCTGCAGAAAAAGATTATTTTAAAATTGTCGGCTGCATATAATATAAATTAATAGAGAAGAAGTTGGAGAATGGAGTCGGCCAAGCCACGTGGATAGAGGGAGCTGAGCGCTCAAATTTTTATTATCACGTAATTTAATAAAATAAAATAAAGTATAAATTTACACTATGCAAATAAATTTTATCTTAATTATCAGATTTTTATTTATTTAAAAGCCGGAGATACGCAAATATTTTAACTGATATTTTTATTTACTGCATTTCGATAACAAATTACCTAGAAAACTATTAGCTAGTGGAGTGTTTTGTCCTTCAAGATATTCTTTAGCTTATTACCAATAATAATAAATATGCTTGTGGAATTATTTGGTAAAAGTGATTCAATTAAGTATTAACCATCCTTAAAAAAACTGACTGATATATTATATAATATATATATAATATAATATATATATATATATATATATATATATATATATATATATATATATATATATATATATATATATATATATATAATATATATATATATATAAAGACAAAAATGAATCCAATAAAAAACATTATTTTATTTAAATTTTAATAATATTTTGCAGCTCTTGGTGCCAAGATTCTAAAACTCTAAATTTTAATATTTCATGAATAATAATTTATATGACATTTTTTTTAATGTCCCACAAAAATTTCATATTACTCTAAATGAAAAAATTAATTTAACTTTTTTTCTTTACCCTTAAATGATTTTTAAGATCATGATAAAAAAAATTTTAAAAAAAAAATATTTTTTAAAAAAAATCACATGAATTTGAAACTAAAAAAGTCATTTAAATGTCTGTCTTAATAAACAATAAAACTTCAAGATTATACGGTCTAACTAATTACTTCTATTTTTTAATCAAACTAAAAGCATATGCATGTTAATCATATATAACAAAAGAACGATGAGAAAAAAAATAATATCATAACGTTAATATGTATGTAGGTACCCACTGCTAATTTTGGTTCTTTATTCATCCATTGAATATTGGACTTAATTAGTTATTTAGTTATTTGGGCGGCGTCATTATTTCTTTGGTTATTTCCCTAGCGTTTAGATATTTAATAACACAATTGACATTTAGGATATTTATTGGCATACACGTTTTTTATGTTTTTAAAAAGAAAAAATTGATGACTTCTATGTTTTTCAGATTTTTTTAGTTTTTCTCAACTTTCTTTGTTCAAATAATAAAGGCGAAAAGTGAAATGGTCTGATGAATTCTATACTTGTTTACGTTTGTATTATAAATTTTTTTATTTAATTATTTACAAAATGAATTCTTATAGTTAATAAAATATACTATATCAAATTTCTTTTATCATTGATCAGATTTACGTGACATTAAAGTGATTGAGTTGGCGAGAGAGAGTGACTACACGCATAAACTTAAAATATTTTTTTAAAAAGAATAGTCTTCTTTCCTAAAATCCAGCTACTTCTTTCTTATTATTTCCATCCCTACCCCAACCCCAGTTTCTTCTTTCTCCACACCTATTGCCATTAGAGGTGTCAAAATGGGCTGACCCAATACAACCTAGTCTAACCCTAACGGGCTAGAGAGTTGAATGGGTTGGGGCAGACTAACCCTTTTAAATAAGGGCAACTTTTACATATAGCAAACGAAAAATTCACATTTGTATGCTATAACAAAGTTTGCATAATTACGCTCCATAGCAAACATAAAACTGTATAATTCGCTATGCATATACAATTGTATAATTCGCTGGCATAAATTGTATAATTCACTGGTCTATTTCGCTACAATTGTATAATTCGCTATCCTATTTCACTGCAATTGTATAATGCACAATTGTATAATTCGTTGCCTATTTCGCTGCAATATTTTTATAAAATTTGTTTTGCATACAATTGAATCGAATTAAAATGTATGTACTTTGCATAATTATAAGTGTATAACAAGAAGATATATGTTTTTCTCTCGCTTTATACAAAAGCAGAAACACAATATATACGCTTCTGTTGTATAAAGCTAGAGAAAATTGTATTTCACTGCAATTGTATAATTCGCAATTGTATAATACGTTGGCCTTTTTCTCTGCAATATTTGTATAAAATTTGCATTTGTCTACAATTGAATTGAAGTAAAATGTTTGTAAATTGTATAATTAAGTGTATAACACGAAGATATATGTTTTTGCATGTTTATATACAATTTTCTCTCGCTTTATACAAAACAGAAACAGAAATTATACATTTCTGTGTATAAAGCGAGAGGTGAGCGAGAATGGGAGAGTGGCGAGCGAGATTTTTGGGAGAGAGGCGTCTGGCAAACTTTGGCTAATGTTTGCTATGGAGCACAATTAAATCAAACCCTAGCTACTCCATTTATTTTAGATTATTAGTTTGCTATTATATACAATTTTTTCTTTAAATAAAGGGCCGATAAAATAGCGGTCCAACCCAGCCCTAAGCGGGCCATGGGTTGGGACGAGTTGACCCTTCAACCAAAAAATGAACAATATTGCTCTCTTAGAAAGAGTATCGAATGTTGACGTCTATGAACACGACATCAATTTATATAAAAATTCATTTATCAATCACACACTTCAGTGAATACTTACAAAAATACATTTATGAATCACACAATTAAATGAATACTTCAAACATACATCATAGCCAACGTAAGATTCAGCGGATAAATGTTGATCATTCCGTCATTTCTTTCAAAAAAACTAGCTGATTTAAAAGATCTCCAGCAAGACAAGGCAGTCTAAATACTTAACAAATCTAAATTTCTAAATATTACATGACCCATTAATTAATGTTTTACAACTTCGCTTCTACTTTCACCATCGATCACATTTGAATCAACATGTGATATTATTTCCTTAAGAAGTTTATCTCCATTTACAGTTCACCATGCAAGATGATATTGCAAAATACTTAATTTTTTATTTTTCAAAATATTTATTCATAAAATCTTTACAAATAAAACACTATTAAATATATATATAAAAATATTTTAAAAAATTAATAGCCCACGGGTTGGCCTCAGAGGCTTGCGGGTTGGGCTTACGAGGCCAATGAGCAAAATGGGAGGGGGGGGGGGCTAAAAAGCCTCGTTTATAAATGGGCCAAAAATATTAAACCCAACCCCAGTACTTATTTCAAGGGTTGGATTGGACCGGCCTCGCGGGCAAAGTCCATTTTTACGGCTCTAATTGCCATATTTTTAAACTGATCTTTGGCATTGACACCTCCTTGACGTCAAGTTTTAAGTTGCTATCAGTAGAGGGAAAAGTGACACTGGTTGATTTTATGGTGATGCTCGTTGAAGTTCACTGATTTGCGGTGGAGTGAGAGAAAGAAAAATGACGCTAATACCGTTTTCGTCAAAATGGAACTGAGAGAGAGAGAAGCGACGTTGATACCTTTTTCGCCAAAATGGGAGGCGGCAAGGTTGTCTTGTTGATACGACGGAGAGCATGGAGAGGAGAGGGGGTCCTAATGATTCGTAGGGTTTCACCGGTTGGTGGTGTGGCTGCTTAAGTTTACAATATAGACAGAAAAAATAGTTTAATTTTTTTCTTCTTTAAATTAAGGAATGAAAGAAAAAAATAAGAATAAGAAACTCAAATAATTATAATAAAAGAAGTAAAAAGATAATTTATGTATGAAAAAGTAAAAATCTACGTTAAACCTTGATAGAAGAATCACATATACCCCTAAATAATTTTTTTTAAAAAAAATTAAAATTTAAAATATAAATTTAGAACTAATTTTTTAACTTCCGTTAAGTGAAGGATATATATGAGCTCAATTTGTAATGACAGCGGTATATGTGAGCCATTTGAATAACGATAAGGGCATATATTAACTACTTTCATAACGAGGGATATATCAGCTTCAAATGACAAAGTTAAAGGGTATATCAGACCCTTTTCCCTTTATTTAATAAGATTTTGATTAATAATTTTTAAAAATAATTGATGAAGATAATTATGACATGAATTTTACATGTCATCCATAGCGAGTGAAATACACACATGGTATGAAGAGTTCAAATTTTTTCTTTTTATTGAATTTAAGGATCCAGTTCATAAAATTTTAAGTCACAATACACATACAAATATAAAAGTGCATCAGACTATTTCACCAATAATAAATACGGGTGCTTAATCAACATAGTATTAATTACTCACTCTATTTTATATCTCATATGTCATCGTTAATTACCTATTTACTTTGATAAATTTACAAAAAAAAAAATTTTACCTATTATATTCTCAATTAATTACTTTGAAAAAAAATATTTTTTTGAAATTCTTAAATTGTTAATTCATCCACTTTATAGTTAATAGGAGTAAAATGATAAATTTACTATGTCAATGATTGCTTTCTTTATAGGTATGTGAATTCAAAAATGAATTAATAATTAGGAACAACAAGAGTAATTAAGTGAATTATGAGATAATGCACACCGATTAAAAAAAAGGTTAATATATAAATCGATTACCACTTCCCATTTTTTCCTTTTATTTACTCTCAAATTATTCTTGTAAATATATATATAATTTAAAATAAAATTATAGATATGAATATTCTTAAAATTGTCACCTAAAAAGTATAAATAAAAGATAAAAATAAAAGTTTTTTCTAACAACTCTCTTAAATCTCTAAATAATTAACTTATTTTCAACATTAAAAAAAAGTGGCCAATAATTCACTTCATATTTAAAATAGTGGGAGTAACTAGTTAGCACATACATTTAAAAATGGATGAGTCGTTACATTTAAGAAGTTAATTAACAACATTAATCCAAGAGTACTTGATAAATTAATTTTCACTTTTCTTTGTCGGTTTAAACGTATGAAAAATAATTATTTGAAAAATCACTCATTTTTAACTACAAAAAAAAAAGAATACTAAAAGATTATTTATTTACTTAAACCACAGGAGTATCATTCTGTAAAACCAATTGTTTACTTTAATTAATAAAAGATTTGGTTTAATGCAATATAACCAAATTTTTTACACATTTTTCTTTTCTTTTGTTTGAGACAAGTTCTACATATTTTTAGTGACCATCTGAAAAAGAGATCCTTTATTATTTTAATTATCTTTACACCAGAACATGTCAATAAATACTAAGTCATACAAACAGTTGTAATAAATTAAAGGGAAGATAAATATACAACTATTGAAGTATTTTTTTTTTTTACTAATTAATTCAATTGGAAATAAAGGTTAGCTATCGGGTGTATATGCATACATAATAAATCATAAAAGAAAACAATTAATTAATAAGATTTCATACTGAGCTTGTAAACAAACTCTATTCATATCAAACAAAAATAGCAAATTTGCTATTTGAAAAATCAAATTGCAAGTCATAAATGTTATTGGTTCTAGACTGAGGTGCTTTAGGCCTTCACAATTTTTGACACCTCAAGAATTTTAAAAATAAAATTTATGATCTTTTTTTTTTCAAAAAAAAAAAAAACAATATTGAAAAACAAAATTTTCTTTTATGAATTTTATGTAAAAGAAAGAAAGAAAAACTATTTACTTTTTGCAAACAAATATTTTAGAACTTTAAAGTAAACTTTTCAAATTTTTCGGTAAACAAAAGTTTTTTTTTCTTAACATCCAATGTGATGTATTGCAAGTACATGTGTTACATGTTATTAGTTCTACTAGTTAATATTTATCATTATAAATAATAATAGTAATAATAGTGTTACTATGTCAACTGAAACTTTATGTCTTACCAAAAAACAAGTTTAAAATGTCATATAAACCTATTTTTATATTGGTAAATAAATTTTTTTGTCACACATTTCAAGATTATAATCAAACTTTTTCTAACGCATGATAGAAATTTAAAGTCTTGAATTTCAATTACACATTTCACTTCTTGTATAATTGCTTGCATCAGTTTTATCTGTTGAACATTTCCTATTTCATCAATAATTTTTCCAATATTAATGAATCTAAACATAAATTTCCACGGGAGTAGCACTACAACCTTTTTTTTTTTTACATAATATGATTAAACTATTGGGAAATGTCAAGAATTACAATAGAATGGTGTAACGTGCTTTCTCTTCTATTCATCGTAAAATAAATTGAAGAAAAATATAACTTAGGACTGTCTGATGCATCAATATCTACGTTTGGGCCAAACCTTAATCCATTACAAGCCCATTATTTCATTTATCTTCTAAAGAGTATTTGGGCCTGGTGCCTTTTACCTTGATAATCTAAAAGAGGAAACAACACAAATCATTTAAGTTTACGGTGTAATTATGTCAAGATACAGTAGTTTGAATATTATTTTTTGTTCACTAGATATATGTATCTGGCGGTTATAAATACAATTTTGAATATATTGTATTAAACTTATTTCACATATCTTGGATAAATCGACTTTCTCGCTTACCTATCTAGTTGTTTATATGTATTTCAAAATGTTCTAATTTTTACAAATTTACATGTGTATGTGTATCTAATATTAGTATATTTGAGTGTGCGCGTGCGTATATATATATATATATATATATATATATATATATATATATATATATATATATATATATATGTATAAAAAAAATGGTATCAAATATACATATATTATATATCAAAAAATTGCAATAATACATTGTTTGTGAAAAAATTTAAAGTAACGGTATACCATGATTGGGTTGGTTCGAGTTTTTCAAATATCAAACCGTTGGTGTCAGATTTTTGAATTTATAAACCAAACCAAACCAATAAATCTCAGATTTACAACTTCGGGGTTTTTCAGATTTTTCGGTTTATTTTGGATTTTCGAGTTTTTTTGATAAAGTATTCATACAAACATATAATATACTTGTACATCAAATATTTCTTTAGTCCTACCAAAATGCAACTATCTAAGTTATTTTTTAATAAAATAAAATAAAATATGATATGATTAATGACACTAAAATATCGAACAAAAAAATAATAATAAAATTGCGTAAAAGAATATTGCAAATTAATAAGTCATAATGAAATTGATCATAATGTAAAGTACTAAATCATGCTAAAATAAGTTTAGTAAGTATTAGTTACATGACTAATTATTAAAAGATAGTAAAATTAGATCATGTATTTTAATTGTCTAAATTTATGTAAAACTAAAAAATAAATATTCAATATTATTGTCATTCTTAGTGTTGAATTGATTTTCTTTTTTGCATTAATACTAATTTGATTTTTATTTTAACTTTATTATAATTACCAACATGTATGAACTATAATCTTTATTAGATCATGAAGTCTAACTTTCAAACATGAAATAAATATATTAAAAGATAAAAACTATGAAATAATATAAGAGATATTTAAAAATTATATCAAAATAGGTATTTTTACATATAAAATAAAATTTTAAAATTATATATATAATATCGGGTTGGTTTGGTCTCGGGTTGATTTTTTTAGTTAAAACCAACCCAACCCAAATATAATCGATTTTTTTTCTAACACCAAACCAAGTCAAACCAAACAACTAGTCGGATTCTTTTTTTATTTGACTCAATTTGCGGTTTGGTTTGATTTTCGGTTCAGTTTTATACACCACTAATTTAAAGTGATAGAAAAATAAATTGCAATCACAAATAAAATATGAAGAAACATAATTTTATTGATCAACATTTTGAGTACAATTTTGTTCTTAGCTCCCTATTATTCTCTCTTTAAATTTTTCGTAATTCAGGAGCCGTAAATGGCGTATTTTCAAATTATGATGATTGTGACTTTTTCTCCATAATCTGAGGGATGTAAATGACGTGTTTTTCTAAGTAGGATAATTTGGACTTAATCTTCCATGAAAGGATTTGATTATCAAGAAGACTCATATATTTTGATTAGGGGTGTACAAAATTGAATCGAAAATCGAATTTAACCGTAAAAAAATTCGACTAATGGTTGGTTTGGCTTGGTTTGGTGTTAAAAAAAAGACCCGACTATATTTGGGTTGGGTTGGGTTGGTTTTAACTAAAAAAAACAAACCCGAGACCAAACCAACCCGATTTTATATATATAATTTTAAATTTTATTTTATGCATAAAAATATTTACTTTGATATAATTTTTAAATATTTCTTATGTTTTTTCATAGTTTTTAATCTCTTAATATATTATTTCAAGTTTGAAACTTTGAATTTTGAATGGTTCCATAAAGCTTATAGTCCACCGATGTTGGTAATTATAATAAAACTTAAATCAAAACCAAATTAATACTAATGCAAAAAGAAAAAACAATTTAACCTTAAGAATGACAACAATATTGATATTTGTTCTTTAATTTTACATTGTTTAGGTAATTAAAATACATAATCTAATTTTAATTTCCTTTAATATATAGTCATGTAACTAATACTTATAAACTTATTTTAGCATGATTTAATACTTTTAAATTATGATCATTTTCATTATGACTTGTTAATTTGCAAAAAAAATTTACGCGATTTCATTACTATTATTATTATTATTATATTTTTTTTGGATATTCAGTGTCATTAACCATATCATTATTTGTGTTATATCTTCAAAAACACCTTAGATAGTTGTATTTTGATAGTATTGAAGAAATATTTGACATACAAGTAGATTATATGTTTGAGTTAATAATTTAGCGGAAAAACCTGAAAATCCGAACAACCCAAAAAAACCGAGTTTTTATTGGTCTGGTTTATAGATTTAAAAATTCGTAAATGGTTTGGTTTGATATTTGAAAAATCCTAATCAACCCGACCATGTACACCCCTAATTTTGATCTCATCTCTGTGAATATTCCATAAATTTTTGAAATTTTCAAGATGCCTCTTTAAGGAAATATAGTACAACCCTAATCAACCCGACTATGTACACCCCTAATTTTGATCTCATCTCTATAAATATTTCATAAATTTTTGAAATTTTCAAAATACCTCTTTAAGGAAATATAGTACATTTTATATAGACATGAACTAAAATTTACAATTAAGTAGCTTCAAAAAGTCCCAATTGAAACACACATTACAAAGTCACAATTCGAAAGAGTGACAGGAAGAAGGATATAGGGGCGGAGGGGGGGGGGGGGCGAGAGATGAATGGCTATGCAGAAATTTAATAAATAATAATGTTTATTTTTTCCCTAATTTATATTAGTCCCATACTTATCATTTATCACTTATAAAATGATAACAATTCTCAACTCTCCAGAGTAATTTAAAATAAAATTGATTAAGATTTAAAATCTCTAAAGATAGGTAAAGTAAAATATTTTTCTAAGTGAATTCATTCGAGAAATTTAATGATTAAAAATGAGAAGAGCTAAAGTTTAAGGTCCTCTCGTGATTTCGTAATCATCTACTTATTGACTAAATTAAAATAGATATTTATATTCACTTGAAAGTTCTAGTATATAATATTTTCATATTTTACCTTTAATATTAATTATTCAAATTATTTTCAAACTTAAGCCTAAAAGTTAATTAATATAAGTATATAATAAAATACTTATGCTAACTATTATTTTTTACCAGGCATACAAAGTTCAAAGTGGACAAATAAAAATAAACGTGAGCATATTTATAGTGTCCGCAAAACTTCTACTAATAGGTACTTAAAAATTAAAACCCCTAAAGAGACTCTCATAGCTTTGAAAGGTTAAGAAAATTAATTATCAAATTAATCAAGTATATACAGCAACATAATTGTGCTGTCTCCATTAATACAACAACAAATTTTATAATTTGATATTTTAACCTAACCTCTGACCTTAATTTTTTTAAGATTCCAAAATAGCACAATATCTGGAACAACTACTTAAAGACTTTCATCGTACATTCTCTGAATCCGTCGTTTTTTAAAACGTCAGCAACAAAATTATATAGTTTTTTTTTTAAAAAAATAAAGAAAAACTGATTAAGAAAAATATATAACTAATCCCATGATTAAAAACTTGATGAGCAAAGCAATTAAATGTACACCGTCATTTTTTTTTTTTTTTAAAAAAAAATGTTATGTACGGCTCTATAGAATTCAAGAAGACGATACTGGAATTAATTTGTCTTAAACTCTGTCGAATTTTGCTATATGAATTAGTCTGTGAAGAGGAAAATAGAAAATGATCTCGACATTTTTTTAATTCTTTGATCTTTTTATCTTTTTTAATACACATCATATATGGATTAAAATTATTTGATCGTACGTATATAAAGTTCAAGTCAAGAACGATAGAGTGCAATTAATATTATAATATCTTATATGTTATGTTCGAACTTTAATTTAATTTCTGAAAATCTATGCATATATGTGATTGTTGAAGGACGAAGTTAAATACCAATCCATATTAAAGAGAAAAATACACGATTTTAATAAGGGAAAAAGCACATTAGATGTGTTTTTCTTTTTTCATTTTATGTAATAATTTAGATGAGTCAGTGATGTATTAAGGGATAATCCAAGTTGATGAATTTAGATGGGCTTGGAACCTTATCCCATTTGGATCTCTTACATTTGACTTTGCAATATAGGCCAATGGGCCTCAACTAGAATTGGATCAATACGGAGTATATAAGTAGCTCTGAGCGTGTGGTAGGGTGTTAAATAAAATAGAACGTTGCATCTAACTCGACCTCAAAAGTTAACTAGTGAGGGGAATATTATTCAAGGTCATATAACATTACGTCAAAAATGAGCTTTAGCGGCAATTAATTAGCAATTGCCGTTAAATATATATTTTTAGCAGCAATTAACACTCTTTGTATATGTCCCTAAAGGCTTTAACGACATTGGATCTAATGACACTTAATTAATGCCGTTAAAGACTTGTAAAATTTTATTAATGTGTCTATTTAGTGCCGCTAAAAGTTATTTTTGTTATAATGTAAGGAGATCAAACTCTTTAACACCCCACCTCATGCTTAGGGCTAAACATCTGAAACATGAACAATTCAATATGTGGGGTCATATAAGGAGAATAAACTCTTTAACACCACACCTCAAGCTCAGATTTTGACATTTGAAGGGTGGGTACAATAGACCAATATTGATAAATAATAATTGAAATGATTGTTACTTTGATAACATGTAAAATAAGTGAATTAAACTTATTCTAACTCTAAAAATTAACTAACGAGAAAATTACTGCTAAGAACTATATAAGGAACCACACATTTCTTTTGAACTCAATCTGAGTGAGACTCTTTAACAATAATTAAAATAAATAGAGCCTTCAGAACCATTGAAAGGTTAATTAACTACATAGTCATCCTATAGGCAGTGTCGACATAATGTCTAATTGGTTCTTAATAATAGAAGTTTTTGTCAATTGAGAAATAATAAAATCGCAAACACTTGTTGAATTTTTCTATTAAATTATCTTAAAAGGTCTCAAGTATGAATCATAAAAAATAAAAATAAAATAAAAAGGGTCTCAATTATGGAAGTTTTGTCAATTGAAAAGAAAAATTAAGGGAAGTGCGATAAAAATATAATAAGATCATATAGTTTCAATTCACACAATTAAGCATACAACTTGTTGGATTTTTCTAATGACATATCTCTATAATAGGTGAAGGTAAGATGTATTATTAATTGCTTGTTTAGCTCTTCATGGAATTGCAAGTTGCTTGAATTATTATTACTTTAATTGAATAAGCAAAAGTTGTGACTCCATTAATGGAGATTGTATAAACCCTATAGAATATAGATGAAATGATTAGCAATTTGGAGATGATGAGCAATATATGCATATTATATTTTGGTCAACTTAATTACTAAAAGTTTAGTCTTGGTTTGTTAATCTGGTAAAAGTTCAATATAATTGACACACGATAGTTTTTATTTTTTAGAATATTTTATTCATATATCTATATTTGGATCTAATTAAATTTGAATTTGTATGTTATAGAGTTCATTTCTAGAAGCAACATTTTAATAAATTTTATCTATTTTCATGGACTTTAAATTGATATCTGTATCAATTAAAAAGAGTAAACAAATAATAATAATTCTATCGCAACTCAAGTTCGATATATATTGCCATAATAGGTTGTGACTGTGTTTTGGATAATATTCCTTTATTATATTGCACTCTATCCACAATGTAGTCAGGCAGGTAAGTTATCTGATGATCAAGCAAAAAAAGGGAAGGTAAATATACAAGTTATCCCTTCAAATTTATTTGAAAAAGTCATTTATACAATTTATTTACCGCTTATTTTTCAGTTGTCAATATTTTTATTGTTCGACCTTCAATCAGTAGAATGATATGCATCTCAATATAATTAGTAAGATCTTACGATTAGAGTTAAAGAGGATAGAATAAAGTATATGTAGTTTTTATTCTTAATTTTTGAAAAGTAAATTAAAATGTTATTTTCGAAGATTCAAGACTCGTAAAAAGATGAACTAAAGTGATTTAATGCTATTTGCTAATTATCGGGAAAGAATCGAAAAAAAAACATCCCACAAAATTTTACAAGCGACAATTTGTTTTCTTTTGAGATTATGAAGACATATTAGTTATTACCGTAACCTTTAAATAAATTATTAATATTGATTATTTGTGATTCATTATTAATGACTTAATATAAAGTAAGCTATATATGCTTTTAATTTAATATGATATTTGTTTGATTAAGAAACAAAACAAAACAACAAGAAGAAAAGTACGATTTGTATACGGATTGTTTTATTAGTGATTAGGTAATGAAATTTTTATTGATTTCTCTTTATTCTTTTGTCTCATTTAAATAAACAATGTATTATCAATATTAATCATGTCCTCGGCTGTAGGTAAGATTTTGCTTTGACACGTCAATTTGGCTTATAAGATAAAATTAGGAAAAATAATACAATATATATATAAAAAAAAATTAGATAAAAATATACATACCATATATTTATAGATTTGATTAATGTAGACACAAACGAATTTCTTAGGCCTTTTTTAAATTTTATGATATTGAGATGTTAAACGATACAGTTGATAAAATTCTCGTAAAAAATATTGGAATCAAAAAGAAAAAAAAGAAAAATTAAAATCATGTATAGTTTAAGGAGCTTTCAAATTAAAGGACACAAGTACGCACCATCTATGAAAGTTGACTTGATTTTTTTATTTTTTATTTTCATATAGTTTATGAATAATGTCATTTCAAATCTTTATCATACAAAAAAAATTATATAAAAATGTCGTCAGCGTTTTTGGGTCAACTGTTTAGTCGTTAAAAAATAAAATAAAAATTAAAAATCAAAGGAACACTTCTAAGTTATTTCCCTTTTTTGGGAGGGACTAATTTATTTCAAATGTTAATAAGTCATCTTTTAGTCGCAATTTTAAAATTTGATTTTATATAAAATAATTAGTTAATATATGACAAGTCTTTAAAACATATTTTATTCATATTAGTCTTTTATCCATTAAAAAAAATAAATTTGTATAAAAAAATATCATATGGGGTATATTTTATGAGAATTCACAAAATTGTGATTCTTTTTTCATCAAAGTCATACAGCTATTATTTTTAAAGAAGAGAAATTATTAAAAAATCCATCCTACTAACATGAAAAAGCAAAATTACAGAAAAAAATTAATTTTTTGATGAGTGACAATTTGTACTCTACATTTTATCTCCTTTTATATTTTTTAATGATCTTACAACTACATACCCAATTAAAATTTAAAACTATTCAAATTTTGAAAAGTATTATATATATATATATATATATATATATATATATATTATATATATATGTTAGACAAACAAAATTGTGAATATACCGAACCTAAATCATGTATAGACATCAAAGTCACTATCTTAACTATATACGAGCTAATTCTAGAGCTTCAAATTCCTCATGTGAACATAAATTACAGCTAACTTTTGTATCGATTGAAAGGACATTTGACTTAACAATTATTTGTGGGAAAAAATCGTTTTTTTTTTTTAAAAAAAAATGCTTAGTTCGTCAATCTATTAGTATGAGTTCAATAGCTGTTGAACTGCTCAGGGAAAAGGACATAGAAGAAAAAACGAACCAAGCTATGACATACTTGAGTTTACTAGTTGAGTAAGATACACTTTTTTTTTTAAAATAATTGAGCGTTAGTGTTGGGAGATAGTAAGATTTTTTTTATACAGGTCTCCGTTTTAAGTCCTAAAATGAAAAAAATATTAATTCAAAAAGAGATTTTTTTTTTCTTTTCTTCAATATATTTTACGCCCAAATCTAAATTAATCAAAAGGATAATATTGATAAATTATTCCTTAGATATTGATGTCTTTTAAGTATCTTCTTCAGGTACTGTGTCATTGTAGACATTAAAATTTTGTGAGACCCTACAAGATGCGTTCAATTTGAGTTGGGACTCTACAAATTGTGTTCAACTCAAATGAGGATTCTTGGAGACTACTTAACCCTAAACCCTAATTTATGCCTATATAAAGAGTACTAAATTCTCTTAAAAGGCATCTCGGAAATTTCATAAAGAGATCAAGATCTCGAATACTCCACAAATTGATGGAATATTCATATAGAGATCAAATCTAAATTATCCTAGTTCGAGAAATACGCCAAAACTATAAGTCCTATGGCAGTTCGTGGTATTTTTTCGCGTAGATATCAAAAAAATAATCAGGTTGAAAAAAATCGACTCGATCGGACATCGAAATTATGTCAATCTTAGGAGAGTAGAATCAAGGGAACAACAGAATTGTATCCGTTATATTAATCAATAAAATTATGTTTCTTAAATATTTTATTTGTATGGGGTTATTTATTTTTTAAAATTTGTTGCAAACAGTCATATATCAATAATTCATTTATATTGAACTACAAAAGTAAAACATTATGAGGTGGAGTGTGAAGAGGAAAAATTAATGAACTTATAGTTATTGATGAAATCTTCTTGTAATGCCAAATTCTTTGGAATCTAATTTCAGAATATATAAAACAAATTAAGAATATCGTATACAAGAGTTATCATCTACACAATAGATAAGCACAAACGAGTCCTAATAACATATAGTACTCCTATTTAAAAAAAAAAAGTAATATATTTACTAATATATAATTGCATTTGGAGCATGGACAAATTCAAAGCGAGGATGAACAAAAGACAGAAACAAGTCATTTTTCCCTGTTCACTTTGTTAATATGTAGAATTATGATATATATGTAAGTAATATAATTTCAAATTAGACTGGTTTTTTCTCCTGGTAAATTTGGAGGGATAATACAAATTAACTAATTTACTATTCGAATAGAAGAAAATAATCCTGTAAAGATTTCGTTGCTATTACTTTTACTAGTATATAAGTAGTAGTAAAATGACTCTAATTTTAAATTTATTTAAAGACATGCACACACATCCCAGTTTACTAAAACTATAGATTTTAATATAGATAAATTAAATAGACGTGGATAAGTGACCAAATTAATCCTTATTTTTGTATTTATTTAATTATCTAAAATCTTTTGATTACTATTGAATTTAAATATATATATAGATTTGTCCCTTCGAATAACTGAAAAACTGATATTTAACAAAAAAAAAAAATTCTAATTTTGAATGAGCAATCAGTGAGCTTGCATCTCATCATAGATATGCAATCAACATGTTAACCAAATTTAAAATTATTCTAATAATGTAGTCAAACATTCCCTTATCTGTCTCCTACCCATCCATCTGATCATCATGTCAAGGACTTATAATGGTGTCCAATTTTCTATTTTCGTTTTACATATTTGATGTCTGATATTTATATTGAAGTCTGACTAATTAATTTAAATTTGTATAAGACCAAGAATACTTCCTTTTTTCATACTCGATATCAAACTAGAAACCAAAATATCTGATATAGAATTAAAAAATTATATTTATCTCATCACCATCCTCGTTGATTATTTTTTGGGGGCTTTGCTGATAAGAGAGTGGACTATTCAATAATAATTAAATCTTGTGAAACATATTCTATAAGAGAATGAAATTAAATGACATATACTATAATTAATTAATTAATTAAGTGTGTCATTCCACTTGATTTCCAACAATTTACCAGGTCATACGTCTAAAGTTAAAGAGCCTAGTAAATTATTTAATTACCCTAAACATATAACTCTAGGACCTTCTCAAAGGCTATAAGGTAAAATAACATGATATTTTTTTAATCAATTAATTTTTAAAAACATGATAATAGTTTCTGTCTCCATCTCCTTAGCATACGCTAATTATTATATTAGCAAACTGTGTGCCAGTTTGCCAGTTTGCCATTTGACCTTGGAACTAGTTGTTGGAGATCTCTCTTAATCTAATTAATTAATTAATTAAGGAATTACGTGATTACGAAGACTAATTATGTAATAATATCTCTAAGAAAGTGTGTTATTATTTCAACCAATACACCGCGTAGTTAATTTGACTGCTAAGTAAACCTACCATTTTGTAAGCGGCTATTAGTGTTTTGTCTATACTTGCCTTTTGTGTTAGTTTAAAAGTTCTAATTAATATACTTTAATTTTAATCAACGGTAGAAAATGGTGATTAATATGAGCCATTCTTTTTTTTTTTTATGTCACTTTTCCTACCTTGTTGGATGGATATGCTTTGAGGAAAAGACAAGATGAAAATATCCACATGCCCAAATTTAATGGAGATAGATTCTCCTAAATTCAATGTATGAAAATTAGTGATCTTTTCAACCCACGTGAAAAGAATATAATGTTACTATTTCCCCCCCCCCCCTCCGCTATAAATTTCGACTAAATTTGAATTACACATTACAAATAGATTGTATTTCAATTTTTTTTTATATCTAGAATTTAAATTTGAGATATCTGATTAAATTCAAAACAAATTTATCAGTACACCACAATGTATATTTATAAAATAAAAATTTAGATAATAGTTAGTTACTTAGATTACTATGGTTCTCCTTTATGTCCTTTATATTTGTTACTTTTTAGCTTTGAAAAAAATTTATTCAAAATATTTAGCAGACATATTATTTGTTTATGTGGGTCTGCAGCAATCATATCCTTCTGGACTTTGGTGACAAAGCCAAAATGTCTTTAGACACAGCTAACTTGAGCATTTTTT
This sequence comes from Solanum peruvianum, assembly GCA_027705065.1. Classification (NCBI taxonomy): domain Eukaryota; kingdom Viridiplantae; phylum Streptophyta; class Magnoliopsida; order Solanales; family Solanaceae; genus Solanum; species Solanum peruvianum. Next base: position 48,519,937 of record JAKWJD010001760.1, on the reverse strand, counting down.
TTCTTCCTTTCAAAAGTATTAAAAAGACATATTAATTACTTTTTGCTTCTCAAAAAAGAAACGAAGAAATTAAGAAAATCTCACTGCTCACAATATGAATATACATGGTATCTCCGTTCAACATTACTCGTTCACTATATTAAAATTTTTATTTATTTTTTACTAATTACTATTGACATAAAAAAGAAATCTTTTTTCACATTTCATCCTCTGCATTATAATTACTTATTCTTCAAATTACTCTCATGAATCATTATAGTTTAAGAGGAGAAAAGTAAACGGAAGAAGTGTGTATTAACATGCACAACTTGCAAATAATTCAAGTTGATAAAATGGTAACTCACGTGTTACACACTGCATGTATAAAATATCTAAATTTACATTCACGAATAATATCTGTTATTCATATGATTTAACTCTTAAACGAGTTTAATACAATATTTAGCCTCCCCATTGAATACATTATTAGTGTATAATGACTTAAATTCCTGGCTAAGTAGTTGTCAAAGTATGATTTAGTGGCCTACATAAGAAATTTAAATCCTTCAAATTATTGCAAAATTAAGACTTGTTCAACGCTTGTGCATATGTCAACAGAGGTAACGTTTAGATATGGAATAAAGTATAAACGAAGATATTAAAGAATGGCGAGTGAACCTTTGGTATATACCGTAAGGGTTAACACTATTCATATGCGGCGGAATGGATTCCCTTATCAAATATTTAAATATTCTAAAATACCCATTCGGAGGAACCAATTACTTCCCCTAATTATAATTTGTCAACTCTTTAATTCCTATATAAACATACCATTCTCACAATACTACACATCAATTTTACATTCTCAACACATTTCAAATCAATCATTTGTAAAATTAACCAGTTATTTCCTCAGTTGAAGAAATGGCTGATGTAGAAGGATCACCGGGGAGTTCTATGCATGGAGTCACCGGAAGAGAACCTGTTCTCGCTTTCTCGGTGGCTTCTCCAATGGTGCCTACGGATACCACCGCCAAGTTTTCAGTACCGGTGGATACTGAACACAAGGCTAAACAATTTAAGTTTTATTCATTTTCGAAGCCTCATGGACTTACGTTCCAGCTCTCCTGGATTTCCTTTTTTACTTGTTTCGTTTCGACTTTTGCTGCTGCACCTTTAGTTCCTATTATTAGGGACAACCTTAATTTAACAAAAATGGATGTTGGTAACGCTGGGGTTGCTTCCGTTTCCGGAAGTATTTTATCTAGGCTTACTATGGGTGCGGTTTGTGATTTGTTGGGTCCAAGGTATGGGTGTGCTTTTCTTATCATGTTGTCAGCCCCAACTGTTTTTTGTATGTCCTTTGTTTCATCCGCTGGTGGCTACGTTGCTGTCCGGTTTATGATTGGGTTTTCCCTCGCAACGTTTGTGTCGTGTCAATATTGGATGAGTACTATGTTTAATAGTAAGATTATTGGGCTAGTGAACGGCACGGCTGCTGGATGGGGTAATATGGGTGGAGGTGCAACTCAACTCATTATGCCTCTTTTGTATGATATAATTCGAAGGGCGGGTGCAACTCCGTTCACTGCTTGGAGAATCGCATTTTTTATTCCTGGATGGCTTCATGTGGTCATGGGTATTTTAGTGTTGACTCTTGGCCAAGATTTACCTGACGGAAATCGTGGCGATTTACAGAAGACGGGTACTGTTGCTAAAGATAAATTCGGAAACGTAAGTCCAAATTACACCCACAAGACTTAATAGTTTTGTTTATTTTAAGGAGATAATATTTTTGCTAATTCTATATGTTTTTTGTTAATTTACAGATATTGTGGTATGCTGCAACAAACTACAGGACATGGATCTTTGTTCTTCTGTACGGATACTCTATGGGAGTTGAACTGTCAACAGACAACGTGATTGCTGAGTACTTCTTCGACAGATTTGATCTAAAGCTTAGCACAGCGGGGATCATTGCAGCCACATTTGGTATGGCTAACCTTTTGGCTCGACCATTTGGAGGATTTTCTTCTGATTACGCAGCAAAGAAATTCGGTATGAGAGGGAGACTTTGGGTTTTGTGGATTTTACAAACACTTGGAGGAGTATTCTGTGTACTTTTGGGTCGTTCAAATTCTCTACCACTTGCTGTAACCTTTATGATCCTTTTCTCAATCGGAGCTCAAGCTGCTTGTGGTGCAACTTTTGGTATTATTCATTCATTTCTTTCTCGACGATCCTTAGGAATTATAAGCGGAATGACGGGGCAGGTGGAAATTTTGGTTCTGGATTGACACAATTGTGTTTTTCACGAGCTCAAAGTATTCGACAGCGACAGGGTTAACTTACATGGGATTCATGATCATAGGATGCACTCTTCCTGTTACATTTTGTCATTTCCCACAATGGGGAAGCATGTTTCTCCCACCAACAAAAGATCCAGTCAAGGGAACGGAAGAACATTATTATACTTCAGAGTACACAGAGGCAGAGAGGCAAAAAGGGATGCACCAAAACAGCTTGAAATTCGCCGAAAATAGCCGATCGGAGCGTGGTAAGCGTGTTGGTTCCGCACCAACCCCACCAAATTTGACACCAAATCGTGTTTGATGATCTTTATGAGGAATGGATAGTCGTGAATCTCTGATTTAAATTGAAGGTTCAATGTGCTGAGTCGTCTCAATAAGCAAAATCTATCTTGATTTTTCTATTTCTTTTTTTTTTGTTTTTTATAATGATATTGCTTGTTGATCTTTCCAGACAAATACCTTGAATCCACGAAGGTGTATGCTTTTTTTTAATGAAGTATATATAATATATTACTCATTTTGTATGTTTTCTATTGTTTTTTTCAAAAGAATTGTCACGACCCAATTTCTCGAGCCATGAAGGCACCTACTATAACCCATCAGTAGGTAAGCCAAACCACAACCCAGAACCACACATAATGGGTGTGAGGGTAGAAACTAAACAAGACTAAGAAAAATTACTATAACAACATAAGCAAACCAAAACATAAAACAATAAAGGATCCCTCCCAGAACCTGGAAGTCACTAATACAGAGCTACCAACAAAACGAGTACAAGTCCCAACAGTGGACCACGAAACTAGACTGTCTCGAAAAGTAAAAGACAAGTCTTTATATAAACAGATGGAGACTGAAATAGTACAAAACGCTGTGTGCTCACCCCTGTCTCCAGACTAGAAATTCTCCAAACTCAATCAACGCTGACTACTGGTGCTCGGACCTGCATCACGAAAATAGATGCAGAGCGTAGCATGAGTACCAATAACAGGTACCCAGTAGGCATCATAGGCCGACTGAACTAGAAAAGTAAAGCACTATGAAAAGACGGAATCACAAAACTAGAGGTCAAGAACAGAAGGCTAGGTAACACAATAATGCACACGAGCGTATAAAGATCTAACTAAATTAATATAAATAAGCTAACTACACCTAACTGGACCCACCATAAGCCCAAAAGGTACACCCGTGCACAAGTTTAAATAAAAACCCGAACGGACCCCCATAAGCCCGACGAGTACACAAAATAACTATAACTTAAGGAGAATAAAACTCGAGGCCAAAGAACACCAAACCAAAAAGTAGAATCTACGGTACGGAGGTCGGGCCTTGAACCGGACGCTCACCAGAATTACGCAAGTAGCCAATTGCAAAACATAAGTAACTGAGGCCGGACCTCTAACCGGATGCTCTACATGCTTGAGGCCGGACCTCTAACCGGATGCTCTACATACTTGAGGCCGGACCTCTAACCGGATGCTCTACATAAGTATGTGGATGGTCGAGGCCGGACCTTAAATCCGGATACCCGACAAAGATGTCGATATAGCTGCTGAAAGAGTCTTTATCTATCCATAATCATATAAACCCATGGAACACCATCCAGACTTAGCTAATCAATGTAAGACCTTAAAGTCGAATAGAAACTCAACTTTGAATCACGGAGCGGAATTCATTGTCATTGACGTAACTCAAGAAGCCGTAACATCGAAGAAATAAGAGTAACTATCACTAGAGCAAGCTCATCGTCTAGCTAATACCAACTATCAGACTCAAGTCTGCTACATCAGTCTACAAGGATTTAAGCCGGCCGAGCGACGTCGGGGCTAAACTAAGTCCTACCGACTTTGAATCATGCATTTCTAAGGAAAACCCTAGTCAAACCTAAACTAAGGCCCAACATACTTCTGATAACCAGTATTCAAACATATAAGTAATTCATATAGCAAAGAAGGTCAATTAATAACAATAAACATGCTCACAGTTACCCGATAACTATCAGAAAAAGGCCGAAATATGATTTTTAACACCTATGCACGATCCAATAACTACCCAACCCAAATTCCAACTAACCAACATGCATTCACATGTTCGAGTTCAATCTAAGAAGAGAAACCATAGCCTACCTGAACGCAGATCACGCGCGCTCCAAAATTCACTCCCCGGATCTTTTACATTCTAAAAGGCCTCGAAACGTTGATACACTATCAGAAATAGAGTCACAACGTTATTACAATCATTTAAACACTAAAATCGCAAGAAACGGAGACGGGTCAATTTCACGGTCAAAATGGAAAAAGTGGGATCCGCGTTGAGAAATCCCGAATTAACCCCAAATAAAAGTCCTAAATAACTCTCGGAACTTGTATACCCGAATGGAACACAATTCAGGACTCAAGACAGTCCCAACATGAACATGCAACAAAAAAACCCAAATTCTAAGCTAAAAATCAGCAATAATGGCAGCAGCTACTTACAAGATTTTACCAAAAATGAAGCTCCAACAGCCAAAACCAATCACACCACGATGATCCTCACGAAAAACTCCACAATTTAGGCTCTTGAATCACTTGATTCGGACCTAAAATGGCCAAGAAATCACCTTCTAAAATTTCCCAAAACTTGTGCTCGAAAATGAGCTATGACAGCATTTAAAACCAAAATTTACCTCAAATCGTGTCCCCAAATCAGATTCCAAGCTCACCAATGCGTTGCCCTCGAAAAATCTCACAACTTAGCCTTTTGAATCGCCCAATTTGGAGTTGTATAGCTCAAGATATCAAGATTTCCAAGTAAGACACAATGCTGAAAGTTGGGTTTTTATAAGGGCTGCACCAGATTCATCTTTGCCTACTTTCTTTAAAGTCTCCGACGGGTGCTCGGAATCCGTTCGGAACCTAATAAAAATAAAATAGATATGCTACCATACCAAGTCGACATTCCGGACTCAAAGGCGCAGTCGAAATTTTCATCAGAGGTCATCTCGATAAAATGTGGGTCCCACTTCCATTGGCCATTTTAAGTCAAAAACCACAAAAGGGCTCGGAAAAATATCAAAAACCTCAAAACCCAAAACCCGAAAGAAGGGTCAAACTAGACCAAACTCGACATTCCGGAGCTAACCGCGCTGACAGAATTCTCATCCGAGCGCGTTTACTCAAAATGTTGACTAAAGTCAAACTTAGCCTTTAAACTTAAAGTTAAAACGCCTAATCCCACCAACTCACACTGAAAACTTTGGGAGTAATGTCGACAATGCTACTAGACTAAAATGACCCTTCCGGAACTGATGGAATCGTCAGAATTGGATTCTGATGTCATCTTCTTGAACTTTTGATCGAAAATGATCGTTCAAGGTTCATAAGCTTCAAAAATACTAAAACTCACAAAATAACAAAACGAATGACCAGGTGACCGACCTGTCAGTCCCAGCAAGTCATAAATGACTTGGAATCTCTATAGGAACGCTCTAAACGATGCACAGAAGATAAAACACTAAAAATGACAAGAAGGGTCATTACAATATCCACTACTAAAAAGAACTTTCGTCCGCGAAAGTAAGGGTCAAGAAGTACCTGAAGGCTCAAACAAGCCGGGAAACTGCTCTCGCATCTCCTGCTCGGTCTCCCGGTAGCCTCCTCGACTGAACGATGCCTCCAACGGACCTTAACAATAGGAATGGCTCTCGAGCGCAAATTCATCACATCGCTAGCTAGGATGGCAACTGGCTCTTCTACAAATGTCAAATGATCATCCAACTCAATTGCATCATACTGGAGCACATGGGACTCATCAGGAATATATCGGCGTAGCATCGAGACATGGAAAACTGGATGGATGGCTGAAAATGCTGGAGGTAGGGCCAACTCATAAGCATCCTCCCCAACTGTCCGAAGTATCTCAAAAGGCCCAATATACCTGGGGATAAGCTTACCCCGTCTCCCAAATCTCATCACACCCTTCATGGGCGACACACGGAGAAATACCCGATCACCAACAGAGAATCTCAAAGGTCGACGCCTCCGATTCGCATAACTCTGGTGCCTACTCTGAGCTGTCCTGAGTCTATCCTGAATCACTCTCACCTGCTCCAAAGCCTCCTGAATCAAATCTGTACCTCGCGGCCTAGGCTCTGTAGACTCGAACCAGCCCACTGGAGTGCGACAACGCCTACCATACAAGGCCTCAAACGGGGCCATCTGAATGCTAGAATGGTAGCTGTTGTTATATGCAAATTCCGCCAAAGGCAAGAACTGGTCCCATTGACCACCAAACTCCAAAGCACAAGCCCGTAGCATGTCCTCAAGGACCTGAATAGTACGCTCTTACTAACCATCAGTCTGCGGGTGGAAGGCTGTGCTCAGGTCAACCCGGGTGCCCAACTCATCCTGAAAGGTCCTCCAAAAGCTAGACGTGAACTGAGAACCCCGATCTGATATGATAGAAACTGGCACCCCATGAAGTCGAACCACCTCCCGAATGTAGATACGAGCCAACCTCTCGGCACTAAATGAAGATTGAACGGGAAGGAAATGTGCTGACTTGGTCAATCGATCAACGATGACCCAAATACTATCAAACAAATCATCTATACAAGGCATAGGGTAACGGTTCTTCATCGTCACCTTGTTCAGCTGTCTGTAGTCAATGCACATCCTCAAAGTCCCATCCTTCTTTTTCACAACCAGAACAGGAGCACCCCAAGGCGACACACTCGGACGAATGAACCCCTTTTCTAAGAGGTCCTTTAACTGAACACTGAGCTCTCTGAGCTCTGCAGGAGCCATCCGATAAGGCGGAATAGAAATAGGACGAGTGTCAGTCTCCAATCTATAGCAAAATCAATGTCACGCTCTGGGGGTAGGCCAGGTAGATCTGTAGGGAACACATCTGCATACTCTCTAACCACAGGAACAGAGTCAACTGAAGGGCCCTCCCTACTCACATCTCTGAGGTGGGCCAAATACGCTAAACACCCAGAAGCAACCAACCGCCTAGCTCGAATAAAAGAGATTATCCCCGTCGGTGTGTGACTATAAGCAGCCTGCCACAATACCGGGGAAACACCAGGCATGGATAAGGTAACAGTCTTGGCATAGCAATCCAAGACCACATGATATGGGGATAACCAGTCCATGCCCAAAATCACATCAAAATCAATCATATCTAGCATAATAAGATCAGCTCTAGTATCATAACCCTGGATAGTCACTAAGCAAGATCGCAATACTTGATCCACTACTAAGAACTCACCTATCGGGGTCGAAACATGAACCGGCTCTGCCAAAGACTCGGACCTCATACCCAATCGGGGAGCAAAATAAATAGATACATACGAGAATGTGGACCCTGGATCAAATAATACTGTAGCAGGATGATGGCACAAGAAGAGCGTACCTGAGATGACATCGTCAGATGCCTCAGCCGCCGCCCTTGTCGGGGCAGCGTAGAAATGGCCCTGAGCACCTCTATGTGGTGTACCCGGTCTATCACCTGACCTGCCTCCCCGAGCTCCACCCCTGGTACCCTGTCGACTCTCTCGACGGTCCTCAATCTGACCACCTCCTCTAGCCGAAGAAGACACGGCTGAAACTGGTTTAGAAGTAGGTGGAGCTAGTACAATCGCCCCCCGACCTCGCCGGGGGCATTCTCTAGACCAATGGTCAAGAGCACCACAATCATAACACCCCGAAGTTGAACGCCCTGAAGTAACCCGACTGCGGCATGAAGGAAAAGAATCTGATCCCCTCGAAGTCTGGCCTGTACTAAGACCACTCTACTGATATTGGCCTCCCTCAGAAACAGGTAATGCCGCCTGAACAGGCCGACTGGTCTGACCCTGCTGGAACCTCTGGCGTGGCCTATCATATGAGTACCTCCCCCTAGTCTGCGACTCGCTATATCTGCCCTGGTAGCGTGCCCTCTTATCGCTGCCCCCTTGGGCCTCACGATGAATATGCTCCATGGATCGGGCATGATCGACCACATCAAGAAAAGAACGGCCAGCTGAAACCATATGCTCTGTGTCAACCCTCAAACGGTATCGCAACCCACGTACAAAACAACGAACTCTTTCTCCCTCTGTGGGCAGGATCATAGTAGCATGGCGAGACAACTCATGGAACCTCGCCTCATACTCTGAAACGGTCATAGATCCCTGCTCCAATCTAGAGAACTGATCACGAAGCCTGTCTCTGACGCTCCGTGGCATGAACCGGGCCAAGAAAGCCTCTGAGAACTCACTCCAAGATATAGGAGGAGATCCAACTGGCCTAGACTCTCGATACGCGCGCCACCACTGCCTGGCTGGCCCACTGAACTGATGAGTGGTAAAGTCAGCTCCTCTCGACTCCAAAAGGCCTAATGACTGTAACCGCTCCTGGCAAGTGAGCTGGAACTCGTGAGCGTCCTCTCCAATCGCCCCTGAGAATATAGGCGGTGCCAACCTCTGAAATACCCCAAGCATCTTCTGATCCCGCAGTGGCATCTCTCTAACCTCTAAGTCTGGTGGGGCGGCCACATGAACTGGTGGCGGCTGATCTTGCAGCGCTGGTGCTGGTGCCTGTCGCATATCCCCAATAGCTGCTAATATCTGAGTCAAGAGGGAATGAAGATCAGGTGCCGCAACTGGTGCGGGTGGTGGCTGGGCTGGCCTCGGCCCCACTGGCTGTGGCGGTACATGCGCTGCATGAGGCTCCCCCTCCATATGTTGGGCACGTGCTGCAGCCCTACCTCGACCTCGTGGTCGACGTCTACCCCAAGCTGAGGCTCCGGGTGCATCTCCCTCGAATGCACCGCCTCGCGTGCGAGCCATCCCCCGTAATAGAGTGAAACAACTGAGATTTTAAGAAACAAACAAGACACGCGGCACGAATTCGAAACAAAATGGATATTTTCCTAAATACATCCTGTAGCCTCCTGAAGATAAGTTACAGACGTCTCCGCACCGATCCGCAGGACTCTACTAGACGTTAGCTCTGTAAAAGTGAGACCGTTGAACCTAGGGCTCTGATACCAACTTGTCACGACCCAATTTCTCGAGCCATGAAGGCACCTACTATAACCCATCAGTAGGTAAGCCAAACCACAACCCAGAACCACACATAATGGGTGTGAGGGTAGAAACTAAACAAGACTAAGAAAAATTACTATAACAACATAAGCAAACCAAAACATAAATACAATAAAGGATCCCTCCCAGAACCTGGAAGTCACTAATACAGAGCTACCAACAAAACGAGTACAAGTCCCAACAGTGGACCACGAAACTAGACTGTCTCGAAAAGTAAAAGACAAGTCTTTATATAAACAGATGGAGACTGAAATAGTACAAAACGCTGTGTGCTCACCCCTGTCTCCAGACTAGAAATTCTCCAAACTCAATCAACGCTGACTACTGGTGCTCGGACCTGCATCACGAAAATAGATGCAGAGCGTAGCATGAGTACCAAATAACAGGTACCCAGTAGGCATCATAGGCCGACTGAACTAGAAAAGTAAAGCACTATGAAAAGACGGAATCACAAAACTAGAGGTCAAGAACAGAAGGCTAGGTAACACATAATGCACACGAGCGTATAAAGATCTAACTAAATTAATATAAATAAGCTAACTACACCTAACTGGACCCACCATAAGCCCAAAAGGTACACCCGTGCACAAGTTTAAATAAAAACCCGAACGGACCCCCATAAGCCCGACGAGTACACAAAATAACTATAACTTAAGGAGAATAAAACTCGAGGCCAAAGAACACCAAACCAAAAAGTAGAATCTACGGTACGGAGGTCGGGCCTTGAACCGGACGCTCACCAGAATTACGCAAGTAGCCAATTGCAAAACATAAGTAACTGAGGCCGGACCTCTAACCGGATGCTCTACATGCTTGAGGCCGGACCTCTAACCGATGCTCTACATACTTGAGGCCGGACCTCTAACCGGATGCTCTACATAAGTATGTGGATGGTCGAGGCCGGACCTTAAATCCGGATACCCGACAAAGATGTCGATATAGCTGCTGAAAGAGTCTTTATCTATCCATAATCATATAAACCCATGGAACACCATCCAGACTTAGCTAATCAATGTAAGACCTTAAGTCGAATAGAAACTCAACTTTGAATCACGGAGCGGAATTCATTGTCATTGACGTAACTCAAGAAGCCGTAACATCGAAGAAATAAGAGTAACTATCACTAGAGCAAGCTCATCGTCTAGCTAAATACCAACTATCAGACTCAAGTCTGCTACATCAGTCTACAAGGATTTAAGCCGGCCGAGCGACGTCGGGGCTAAACTAAGTCCTACCGACTTTGAATCATGCATTTCTAAGGAAAACCCTAGTCAAACCTAAACTAAGGCCCAACATACTTCTGATAACCAGTATTCAAACATATAAGTAATTCATATAGCAAAGAAGGTCAATTAATAACAATAAACATGCTCACAGTTACCCGATAACTATCAGAAAAAGGCCGAAATATGATTTTTAACACCTATGCACGATCCAATAACTACCCAACCCAAATTCCAACTAACCAACATGCATTCACATGTTCGAGTTCAATCTAAGAAGAGAAACCATAGCCTACCTGAACGCAGATCACGCGCGCTCCAAAATTCACTCCCCGGATCTTTTACATTCTAAAAGGCCTCGAAACGTTGATACACTATCAGAAATAGAGTCACAACGTTATTACAATCATTTAAACACTAAAATCGCAAGAAACGGAGACGGGTCAATTTCACGGTCAAAATGGAAAAAGTGGGATCCGCGTTGAGAAATCCCGAATTAACCCCAAATAAAAGTCCTAAATAACTCTCGGAACTTGTATACCCGAATGGAACACAATTCAGGACTCAAGACAGTCCCAACATGAACATGCAACAAAAAAACCCAAATTCTAAGCTAAAAATCAGCAATAATGGCAGCAGCTACTTACAAGATTTTACCAAAAATGAAGCTCCAACAGCCAAAACCAATCACACCACGATGATCCTCACGAAAAACCCCACAATTTAGGCTCTTGAATCACTTGATTCGGACCTAAAATGGCCAAGAAATCACCTTCTAAAATTTCCCAAAACTTGTGCTCGAAAATGAGCTATGACAGCATTTAAAACCCAAAATTTACCTCAAATCGTGTCCCCAAATCAGATTCCAAGCTCACCAATGCGTTGCCCTCGAAAAATCTCACAACTTAGCCTTTTGAATCGCCCAATTTGGAGTTGTATAGCTCAAGATATCAAGATTTCCAAGTAAGACACAATGCTGAAAGTTGGGTTTTTATAAGGGCTGCACCAGATTCATCTTTGCCTACTTTCTTTAAAGTCTCCGACGGGTGCTCGGAATCCGTTCGGAACCTAATAAAAATAAAATAGATATGCTACCATACCAAAGTCGACATTCCGGACTCAAAGGCGCAGTCGAAATTTTCATCAGAGGTCATCTCGATAAAATGTGGGTCCCACTTCCATTGGCCATTTTAAGTCAAAAACCACAAAAGGGCTCGGAAAAATATCAAAAACCTCAAAACCCGAAAGAAGGGTCAAACTAGACCAAACTCGACATTCCGGAGCTAACCGCGCTGACAGAATTCTCATCCGAGCGCGTTTACTCAAAATGTTGACTAAAGTCAAACTTAGCCTTTAAACTTAAAGTTAAAACGCCTAATCCCACCAACTCACACTGAAAACTTTGGGAGTAATGTCGACAATGCTACTAGACTAAAATGACCCTTCCGGAACTGATGGAATCGTCAGAATTGGATTCTGATGTCATCTTCTTGAACTTTTGATCGAAAATGATCGTTCAAGGTTCATAAGCTTCAAAAATACTAAAACTCACAAAATAACAAAACGAATGACCAGGTGACCGACCTGTCAGTCCCAGCAAGTCATAAATGACTTGGAATCTCTATAGGAACGCTCTAAACGATGCACAGAAGATAAAACACTAAAAATGACAAGAAGGGTCATTACAAGAATATTCTATGGCCAATGGTGGTTGTGTTTTAGTGTGCAGATTCAAAAGTGTATTATAATAAAACTTTTGACTTGTAAGAAGGGGACTGATCATTTATTCCAGTTGTATATAGAAGTTCGTGAATTGCTTTTCTCCTCCTACAAATATATAAATTTCAAACGTAAATTTTCTATCCAGATTAAACAATTTAACTTTCGAAATATAAAAATTTCATATAAATTGATAATAAGGAGAGTACTGTCAATTTGTGCAAGGAGAAGTATTAAGTTTTTATTTATCAACTGTATTATGTGAAGATTTTTGACATGTAATTTTTAAATATTTTATAAAGTACAACAATTATTCATTTAAATAAGTTGTGGTTCGAGTTACACGTAGGAACTATTTCTTTTCTCCTTTATAATAGAATTAACTTCTATATCAAGTAATGTTCAACAAGTTAAAAATAAAATAAGGAAATAAGAAATAATAATTTTTTTAAAAATAAAGCAGATTAAAAAAGAGAGCATCAAATAATCTTACAACTTGGATTTCAATTCCCACTATATAATGGATCCTCTTTCTAGTATATTCAGACATAATAACAACCAAAAATAAGCTATGTTAAGTCATCAACAAGTCCCAAGTTGTGGGAAAGTTGACTTGGCTTCATAACATCAGCATTACTTGATTAATTAACTAATTTTGTTAGGCTACTTGGAGATAAAAGTTTATTCCTACTACTTGTTATAGTTATCTATACCAAATTAATTAAATGTAAAGTTATGTGTTTTTCATACACATATTTTTATTATTTAGAGTGTTTTCATTAGGTGTATGTATTATTTGGACTACATCGAAACAAAATGTTATCAAATCAAACTTTAGTTTATATTGTTTTCTTGCTTGACTTAATAAAAATAAAAATCGAAAATAATAATAATAATAATAATAATAATAGTAACTTGAAGTCAAGTTATAATATAAATTTAAACTGCAAATATAACTTTTGTTATGTTTCTAAATATTGATATAATTGAATAATCAAAAAGAGAAACATCAAACCAAATTAAATTTATTTTGATTCATATTGGGTTATATTTTTTCAAAATCAAAAAATCGAAATAGGCAAAAAGATGTCAAAGCATCTATATATAAAGATCCTGATCCATGATCATGTCGGGTATGTGATGTAAGATATTCTTAATAGCATGAGGTTTTTCGAGAAAATCTTGTGGATTTAATTCACAGTGAACAATATTACACTACATTAGAAGTATTTTGAAACCATTTCAACACAACAATTAATATTAGAATTAATGATTTAGTTGGACAAGTATGAAGATATTCTTATTAATGCCTTTGTCCGTCTATTTGTTTGCAACATTTACCCATCGCTTCAAAGACGCATCAGCAATCTTCGGGCAATACTCTGACATGTCGGTGGCACAAAGATACATTGAATTATGGTACATGAGTTACTTAGGTGGAACTAAGGGCCCGTTTGGATGAGATTAATAAAAACAGCTTTAAAAAACTACTTTTGAAATTACTGAAATTTATTTTTAAAAAATAAGCAGTTATGCGTTTGGATAAAAGTGCTGAAGTTAAAAAAAAATTTGTTGATGTTTTTGGCAAATAAGTGCTGATAAACAACTTTTTAAATCAAAATGTTTGAAATACCCTTGAAAGCTGTTAACATAATAAAAGTTAATTAATTTATATTTTATAGCCATAAATAATTATATTTTGCTATCATTCACATATTTCTTTCTCATCACAAATTTATAAGAGGAATATAAACTTATTATAGATTTTAAAGATATATGATATGAAATAAATCAAAGAACGATTTAAGATTTTATTTTAGTTTCATTCATAGGTAATAATAAGTGTATATCATTCACATATTTCTTTATTATCACAAATTATTTATAAGAGGAATATAAATTTTTATTTAAGTTATATGTGCAACTTATTTTACATTTTTAATAATATATAATTTGAATAGATCACTTGAAAGATATAAAATTTATTTTATTTCCATTCATTAGTAATAGTAATTGTCTATCATCCACACGTGAAAAGGGAAAAATGGAAGAAAGAGATGTTAGGGTTATGTGGGTAATTTAGAGATTGTATAAAAATATTAAGGGCAAAAAGGTAAAAATGTGATCAACTTAAAACAGCTTATAAGCTAAAAAAATAAAAGCACCCCTACCTCACCTTTTAACTTTTGGCTTAAAATAAGTTATTTTGAATATTGCCAAACAGCTAAATAATTCAAAAATCGGCTTTTAAGTCAGTTTGACCAGCTTTTAAGCTGAGTCAAACAGGCTCTAAGTGGAGCGTGTGACTTAAGTCTCATATTGATAATGTGGGATCCATCCCCATGTACCAAACTTTGAATAGCTTTCTACCAATTTCAAAGTTTGGCAGATTTGGTGTTGAATTATTTTTCAGTTTTACTTAATTTTCAATAGTAGGTAAGTTATGAAGAAAAAAAATTATTTTTCTTCTATAGCATATTTGGAGGGTAGTGCATTTGTTTTCTATAAAATTGAGGACAATTCTTCATTCTAGGTGCACCAAAAAGAATTACAAAGGAGAGAAAAGAAGAGTGAGACATCATAGAGAAAAATAATCGGTGAGGAAAAATAGAGAGTGTGATCGATACTGTAGTGAGGTGGAAAAATCGAAAGAGTGTTATTTCTTTTGAATGTGTAGTGGTCTTTGGAGTTTACTCAGACATACAAGTGTAAAATCCTTACTATAGTGATATTCGTTGCTCCTCTCGGGTCGTGATTTTTTCCTTATTTAGGAGGGTTTCCACGTAAAATCTTGTTGTCATTATTTCTCTTTTATTTTCTTTGATTAACCACATTATTGTGTTTCGCATTTATAGTCTCTATTACCGCAAATATTATTTCTGTTACAGATTTATTCCCAACAGATAATTCATAAGACAAGTTACTTATAAAGTGTTGAATAACTCTTAATAGTGTGAGACATTTTGAGAAAGAACTGTGACTTGATTACAACTAATAAATAAAGATTATAAAAGATTGCTCATTGAATCTTTTGAATATACGATAAGAGTTAGGGGTGTGCAAAAATCGAACCGACCAATAAATCGAATCGATAAAATGTTATTGGGTTATTGGGTTTTTAATGGGTTTAGAAAAAATAATTATTTGGTTATTGGGTCGGTTTCGGTTTTTCCTATTGGGTTATTGGGTAAACCGATAACCCAATAAGACGATAGTTATTTACTACTTTACCCTTCCTCAATATTAAATATACATAATTTAATACATAATTAGATTCAATATTAGCTTTTAAGGCTATGTGATTTTTTTGGTTAGGAAATTGGTGAGAACTTTGTTGATTATCTGGTGGATCAAGTAACTGTTCAAGATTGTCTCATTGAAATATTTTATTTTAGTTTTAATTCTAGTTCGTAATTGTAGGCGATAGCTTTTGCAAGTTTGTAAATGTTAGTAATTTGATCAACATTTAAAGTTTTCTATTATGTTTTGGCGGTAAGTTGGTAAAATGTAACTATAACATACGTACTATTATATATTATTTGATCGACATTTTCTTATTGGGTTAACCGAAACCGAACCGACAATTTTCAAAAATCGATAAACCGATAAATCGATAAAAAATTTCTTATTGGTTTGTTATTGGGTTAGCATATTTTAAAATCGTAAACCGATAAACCGAACCGATTATATGTAAAATCGAACCGAACCGACCGATGTATTAGAGTGTTACACACGTTTATCATATTTATATGCGGGAAAATGGATTCCTCAATCAAATAGAAGTAC
Source organism: Solanum peruvianum (assembly GCA_027705065.1). Classification (NCBI taxonomy): domain Eukaryota; kingdom Viridiplantae; phylum Streptophyta; class Magnoliopsida; order Solanales; family Solanaceae; genus Solanum; species Solanum peruvianum. The sequence continues at coordinate 48,503,849 of JAKWJD010001760.1, read as the reverse complement.
TTAAATTCTCAGTAAACAGAATGTACCATTGAGAATCACCAATCACTTGTCCAAATTGCAAATGGTGACTACTGAACACAAGGCCAATCAATTTAAATTCTATTCGTTTTCGAAACCTCATGGCATAACGTTCCAGCTTTTCTGGATTTCTTTCTTTACTTGTTTAGTTTCGAATTTTGCACCCTTGATCCCTATTATTAGGGAAAACCTTAATTTGACCAAAATGGATGTTGGTAACGCTGGAGTTGCTTTCGTTTCCGGATGTATTTTAATTATCTAGGCTTGCTATGGTGCATTTTTTGGTTTGTGTCATGTCAATATTGGATGAATATTATGTTTAATAGTAAAAGCAGTGATGTGCTTACATATTCCCCTTTTTTTTAGGATTGCTTGACAATCGCCGATGTATATTCTATTTTACTTTTACATTATTTATACATATATAGTGAGAATGGCAATCATGAAAATTTAATTAAAATGAAAAATAACAGGTTAAACCGGCTAGTGAATGGAACAGATGCTGTTGATGCTAATGTTAAATTTGGTAACGCAAGTCCAAATTACACCCAAGCTAATTTGAAATTTCAGCCATTAAGTCCAAATTAATTGAGGGAAAGTTGACTTGGTTTCATTACATCAGAATTACTTGATTAATTAACTAATTTCATTAGGCTACTTGGGATAAAAGTTCATTCCAACTTGTTATTATAGTTGTATTTACCAAATTAAAAAATGCAATTAAGTTATGTATTTTCCATACACATTTGCATTTAATATTAATACTAATAATTTAGTGTTCTTACTAAAAGATATTGTGTTTGAGTTTCCTATCGCCGAGGCTTGAAGATACAAAATAGTGATGTTTAATCTCTTTGATGCAAAATTACGAAATTAATGGCTACTTTATAAAGTTTTGACGTTTAAATTTTATTTTGAAGGCAGAGACAGTATTTAGACAATTATTTGATATCATTGGAACTTTGTCGCAATGCCCTAGATTATTCTTTGTTTTAATTTTTTAAAAATAAAAATAAAAATAATAAAAAGTTTTAACAGATAATTATTTAATTTAACACTAATATGAATAAACACACGTCAGGCTTCCATAATTGGTTGGATAGGTGAGGCAAACGTGAAGGAGTGGGTAGAGCTGTCAATATGGGCTAGGTTCGTTGGGCCGGCCTGGCCTAACTCGGGATTTAATAGGGTTGGGCTAAGATTTTTAGAGCTCATTTAAGAAAAGAGCTTTTTAGCCCGGTCTGAATAAGCATGCTCATTTGGAGGGCTTGAGAAATATCGGTAGGGTCGGCCCGTGGGCCAATAATAATTAATTAAAAAATATAATATAATATTAAATTTAAAAATAAAGAGAGTCCAAAATCAAAACAATTAGGTTAATATTTCTATTTAGATATTTATACTTTTAGTTGGAAAAAAATTAATAAATATCAAGGAAAATATACAAGTAACCCCTAGACTATGACCAAAATCCCAGAGACACACCTTAACTTAAACTAAGGTCCTATTACTCCCTGAACTTTTTTTTTTTGTAATTTTATACACATTTTGTCTTATGTGGCACTCTATGTGACTCCACACAATTGAGGCGCGTTGAAGATATATGGATGTCACGTAAGCCAAAGAGGTATACAAAATTACAAAAAAAAAAAAGTTTAAGGGGGTAATACGACCTTAGTAAGGTGTGTCTTTGGGATTTCGGTCATAGTCTAGGGGGTACTCGTGCATTTTTCCTAAATATTATAAATATAATTTTATTTGTGAATTTGATTAACAAGTAGTGACATTAAGGTCTCATTTGTTTCTATTAAGATTAAGACGTCTGAATTTGAATACGAATTTAAATATTAAGATGTGCATTAAGATCTAGATGTGTAAATCTTAATAAACATGTGAATATTAAAATATTGTCTCTGAATCTGAACACTAAATTATTGGGACAATTTGTTTTCAATATATGAATGCACATATGAAATTATAAACGTTATATCAACAAAATATTATTAAAACCTTGTTAGTAAAATAGTTTTTTTCATATAAAATAATATTTTAAACTTTTTTTACCGTAAAAAGGTAATATGACTTATCTTTTGAGAATCACCAATCACTTGTCCTAATTGCAAATGGTGACTACTGAACACAAGGCCAATCAATTTAAATTCTATTCGTTTTCGAAACCTCATGGCATAACGTTCCAACTTTTCTGGATTTCTTTTTTTACTTGTTTAGTTTCGACTTTTGCACCCTTGATCCCTATTATTAGGGACAACCTTAATTTGATCAAAATGGATGTTGGTAACGCTGGAGTTGCTTTCGTTTCCGGATGTATTTTAATTATCTAGGCTTGCTATGGGTGCATTTTTTGGTTTGTTGGGTTCACGGTATGGGTTTGCATTTTTTATCATGTTTTCGGCCCCAACTGCTTGTTAGGATCGGAAATAAGCAGGTGTAAATGCGGAAAATAGCAAAGCAAACCTCAAAACACCACAAGTAAGAAGACAACGAGAAATATACCAAAAAGACACAAAGATTTAACGTGGTTCGGTCAATCGACCTACGTCTACAAAGGAGATGAGCAATTCACTATAAATATGAGAGTATAAAATACAGAGAGAAACAACATCAACCAATTCACTAGGAATACATGGGAGGTTCACACAAGTGATAACGTATCAAACTTGTGACCCATAAATTTTCCCTCTAACAAAACTCTCAAAACCCTTAAGACTACATTGTGAATGCTGATTAAGTTAGAAGTAACATTACTCTATTTATAGAGTCCTAAACCTTTTCCTACAAGAAAATGATTAGTCAATCAAAACCTTTTTCTAAAAGAAAAATCTATTTATGGTAAGAAATTAGGACAAATAAAACTCCACACTATTTTTTGTTTCGTCTGCTACTGGATACGTAACTGTTCAGTTCATGATCGGATTTTCCTTTGCAACGTTTGTGTCATGTCAATATTGGATGAATATTATGTTTAATAGTAAAAGCAGTGATGTGCTTAAATATTCCCCTTTTTTTTAGGATTTCTTGACAATCGCTGATGTATATTCTATTTTACTTGTACTTTATTTATACATATATAGTGAAAATGGCAATCATGGAAATTTAAATAAAAATGAAAAACAACAGGGTTAAACCGGCTAGTGAACGGAACAGCTGCTGTTGATGCTAATGGTAACTTTGGTAACGCAAGTCCAAATTACACCCAAGCTAATTTGAAATTTCAGTCATTAAGTCCAAATTATTTGAGGGAAAGTTGACTTGGTTTCATTACATCAGAATTACTTGATTAATTAACTAATTTCATTAGGCTACTTGGGATAAAAGTTCATTCCTACTTGTTGTTATAGTTATATGTACCAAATTAAAAATGCAATTAAGTTATGTATTTTCCATACACATTTGTATTTAGTATTAATACTAATAATTTAGTGTTCTAACTAAAAGATATTGTGTTTGAGTTTCCTATCGCCGAGGCTTGAAGATACAAAATAGTGATGTTTAATCTCTTTGATGCAAAATTACGAAATTAATGGCTACTTTATAAAGTTTTGACGTTTAAATTTTATTTTGAAGGCAGAGACAATATTTAGACAATTATTTGATATCATTGGAACTTTTTCGCAATGCCCTAGATTATTCTTTGTTTTAATTTTTTAAAAATAAAAATAATAATAATAAAAAGTTTTAACAGATAAAATTGATCTAATTATTTAATTTAACACTAATATGAATAAACACACGTGAAGGAATGGGTAGAGCTGTCAATATGGGATAGGTTCGTTGGGCCGGCCTGGCCTAACCCGAGATTTAATAGGGTTGGGCTAAGATTTTTAGAACCCATTTAAGAAAAGAGCTTTTTAGCCCGGTCTGAATAAGCATGCTCCTTTGGAGGGCTTGAGAAATATCGGTAGGGTCGGCCCGTGGGCCAATAATAATTAATTAAAAAATATAATATAATATTAAAATTTAAAAATAAAGAGAGTCCAAAATCAAAACAATTAGGTTAATATTTCTATTTAGATATTTATACTTTTAGTTGGAAAAAAATTAATAAATATCAAGGAAAATATATAAGTACCCCCTAGACTATGACCAAAATCCCAAAGATACACCTTAACTTAAACTAAGGTCCTATTACCCCCTGAACTTTTTTTTTTTTTGTAATTTTATACACATTTTGTCTTATGTGGCACTCTATGTGACTCCACACAATTGAGGCGCGTTGAAGATATATGGATGCCACGTAAGCCAAAGAGGTATACAAAATTACGAAGAAAAAAAAAATAAGTTTAAGGAGGTAATACGACCTTAGTAAGGTGTGTATTTGGGATTTCGGTCATAATCTAGGGGGTACTTGTGCATTTTTCCTAAATATTATAAATATAATTTTATTTGTGAATTTGATTAAAAAGTAGTGACATTAAGATCTCATTTGTTTCTATTAAGATTAAGACGTCTGAATTTGAATATGTATTTAAATATTAAGATGTGCATTAAGATCTAGATGTGTAAAGCTTAATAAACATGTGAATATTAAAATATTGTCTCTGAATCTGAACACTAAATTATTGGGACAATTTGTTTTCAATATATGAATGCACATATGAAATTAAACGTTATATCAATAAAATATTATCAAAACCTTGTTAGTAAAATAGTTTTTTTCATATAAAATAATATTTTGAACTTTTTTTACCGTAACAAGGTAATATGATTTATCTTTTAAGAACTCAACATCAAGTTACATCATTAATATGATTATTTTTTTCACTCAAATACTTTTGGAATCTAATATAATGCAATTTAAAATAGTTTATATGGAGTAGTAAATATATAGTTTAGGAAAATATTTTATTTTATTTTATTTTATTTTATTTTATAAATTTATTATTGTTATCGATTAAATAACTAATACTTTCTTATTTTTTGAAACCGTGCTAAATATTATATCATGGGAGTTCTTATCAATTCAAATATATTGATTAATTTATGAAAGTAAAAGATGTATATTAAGTTAATATGAATAAAGGAAAATATTATGCAAGCATGTAATTAAATATTAATTAAATAAAAAAATAATTTTTATGAGTTGTTGTGATTTAGTTGAATTAAGATAGTAGTCTTATTTTTTAGTATGAATAGTGTTAAGGGTGTGTATTCATTCAGATATATCCAGACCCATTAAGACACTTATAAGAAAATAAAACAAACAAACTTAATGAACTGAATCTGAATAATTAAAATCCAGTTCTTAAAAATAAACACACTTAATGAGGCAAATCTGAATTATTAAAATTCAGACCCCATTAAGTGCAAACAAATGAGGCCCAACATAATATAATATTGTTTTGTCGATATTTATGATAATATTTTTAAGTCATAATTTATAATTTAATTTAATAATTATAAAAAAATAAAATTTTTAAAAAGTGAGCTGGCGCGGTAAGCCTGTAGCTCACGTAATTGTTGGTTGTGCCGACTATTTTCTGGCCCACACAAAAAATGGGCTAGTCCGACCTGACCCGTAAAATGTCAAAACTTGTATGGTTAGCCTGGATGGGGTGGGCTAGCCCATATTGATAGCTCGGTGGGCATGCAAAGAATGGGTAATTTTTTTAAAAAAAAAAAGAGTAAACGTAGATAGTATGAAACGGATGCTCGTTGAAATAGTGAAAAACTTTTTGATTTTTTCATTTAAAAATATTAGTACTATATTTTCTTTCTTACCAATATAGTCAAAATATATGTGATAAAGTTAGTTCAACATTTTTCATCGAAAAGTCAATGAGGAATTGTGATTTTTAAAAGTGAATGATAGTAATTAGAAGGACAAATATTTTGACTATGTGAAAAAGTGAAAAAGTTCGTTCAGCATTTGCAACGTTAGTTACCGTCCGTCTATATATATATGGACCAGTTTACAACATTTATCCGTCAATACTTACAGAGACAAGTTGAATCTCTGACCTGTGCTGTGAATTATGGTAATGAATCATTCGACGAGATGGAGATTATTAGCTATGTTAATAAAGTCTCACATTGATAGACGAGAAGAAAAAAAACAGTTACTTATAATAATAAGATAATAAGATGTTGAATATTCGTAAAGGTGTAAGGAATTAGGAGTATTCCTGAACCGTTAATGTCCAACGCAACTGATATTACCCCTGAATAGAAAGCTAACAACTTAATTTCAGGACTAGTTATTCACCAAATTATTGCAAAAGACTTATTCAACACTTGTATGTCAAAAGGGGTAACGTTTAGAAATAGTATACTACTAACTAATAAAATGGTCATTGAACCTTTGGGATATACCATAAGGGGGTTATTCATTCATATTTATATGCGGCGTAATGGATTCCTTATTATTCATACAAGTATTTAAAATTATCAAAAAAAACAGAATGTAACCATTGGGAATCACCAAGTACTTCCCAAAATTGCACATTGTCAACGCTTTGAGCCCTATATAAACATACCATTCTCACAATACTACACATCAATTTTACATTCTCAATACATTTCAAATCAATCATTTATAAAATTAACCAGTTATTTCCTCAATTGAAGAAATGGCTGATGTAGAAGGATCACCCGGGAGTTCTATGCATGGAGTCACCGGAAGAGAACCTGTTCTCGCTTTCTCGGTGGCTTCTCCAATGGTGCCTACGGATACCTCCGCCAAGTTTTCAGTACCGGTGGATACTGAACACAAGGCTAAACAATTTAAGTTTTATTCATTTTCGAAGCCTCATGGACTTACTTTCCAGCTCTCCTGGATTTCCTTTTTTACTTGTTTCGTTTCGACTTTTGCTGCTGCACCTTTAGTTCCTATTATTAGGGACAACCTTAATTTGACAAAAATGGATGTTGGTAACGCTGGGGTTGCTTCCGTTTCCGGAAGTATTTTATCTAGGCTTACTATGGGTGCGGTTTGTGATTTGTTGGGTCCCAGGTATGGCTGCGCTTTTCTTATCATGTTGTCAGCCCCAACTGTTTTTTGTATGTCCTTTGTTTCATCCGCTGGTGGCTACGTTGCTGTCCGGTTTATGATTGGGTTTTCACTCGCAACGTTTGTGTCGTGTCAATTTTGGATGAGTACAATGTTTAATAGTAAGATTATTGGGCTAGTGAACGGAACGGCTGCTGGATGGGGTAATATGGGTGGAGGTGCAACTCAACTCATTATGCCTCTTTTGTATGATATAATTCGAAGGGCGGGTGCAACTCCGTTCACTGCTTGGAGAATTGCGTTTTTTATTCCTGGATGGCTTCATGTGGTGATGGGTATTTTAGTGTTGACTCTTGGCCAAGATTTACCCGACGGAAATCGTGGCGATTTACAGAAGACGGGTACTGTTGCTAAAGATAAATTCGGTAACGTAAGTCCAAATTACACCTCAAGACTTAATAATATTTTTTACTTCTTTGTTTAAATATTTTTGCTAATTCTATATGGTTTTTGTTAAATACAGATATTGTGGTATGCTGCAACAAACTACAGGACATGGATCTTTGTTCTTCTCTATGGATACTCTATGGGAGTTGAACTGTCAACAGACAACGTCATTGCTGAGTACTTCTTCGACAGGTTTGATTTAAATTCTTTAATTGTTTGTTATAACATATGAATTAAAAAAATTCGAAACTTAGATCTAAATTTATATAAATTTTGCAGATTTGATCTAAAGCTTAGCACAGCGGGAATCATTGCAGCCACATTTGGTATGGCTAACCTTTTGGCTCGACCATTTGGAGGATTTTCTTCTGATTACGCAGCAAAGAAATTCGGTATGAGAGGGAGACTTTGGGTTTTGTGGATTTTACAAACACTTGGAGGAGTATTTTGTGTTCTTTTGGGTCGTTCAAATTCTCTACCACTTGCTGTAACCTTTATGATCCTTTTCTCAATCGGAGCTCAAGCTGCTTGTGGTGCAACTTTTGGTATTATTCCATTCATTTCTCGACGATCGTTAGGAATTATAAGCGGAATGACAGGGGCAGGTGGAAATTTTGGTTCTGGATTGACACAATTGTTGTTTTTCACGAGCTCAAAGTACTCGACAGCGACAGGGTTAACTTACATGGGATTCATGATCATAGGATGCACTCTTCCTGTTACATTTTGTCATTTCCCACAATGGGGAAGCATGTTTCTCCCACCAACAAAAGATCCTGTCAAGGGAACGGAAGAACATTATTATACTTCAGAGTACACAGAGGCAGAGAGGCAAAAAGGGATGCACCAAAACAGCTTGAAATTCGCCGAAAATTGCCGATCGGAGCGTGGTAAGCGCGTTGGTTCCGCACCCACTCCACCAAATTTGACACCAAACCGTGTCTGATCGGATTGATGATCGTCAATCTTTGGTTCAATGAGCTGAGTTGTTTCAATAAGCAAAATAAGTCCTGCTTTTTTTTTTCTTCTTTCTTTTTTGTTTTTTTCTTAAATGATGTTGCTTGTCGATACGCTGGAATCTACTAAGGTGTATGTGGTATATATATATATATATATATATATATATATTACACATTTTAATGTTTCCTATGGTGGTTTAAAAGAATATTCTAGGGCCTATAGCCTTTGTTTTACAGAGTTCAGATTCAAAAGTGTATTATAGTTGTAATTAAAACTTTGACTTCTAAGATGGGACATGATTTTATTTTAGTTGGTTTATAAAAGGACGTGAATTGTTTTTCTTCGTCTAGTGGCTAATTTAAATTGATAGGAAAGATTCATGCCATTTATAGTTTATAATTAGCAGCAATTTGTACATGGATATGGAAAGTATTAGTTGGCTTAGAGTGGAATCGAGAATTAAGTTTAGGATAATTGACAATTCAACTCATGTTAACTCGTAAAGTATTGAATAACTCAAGTAGGAGTAAACAAATAATGCATTTTAGTGAATTTAAAGTGAATTATGTTTCTCTTTTTTGTAACAACTTTTCAGATGACATTTTAAAGCCACAAGATCAAAGAAAATTTTTGTACATTTGATCTAATTTTAATTTAAGACCATAAAATTCAAATATTATTTATACTCTTAAACTCCGTGTCAAGTCAAACTATGTCATTCTTTGTGAATCGGAGGTAGTACTATCTTTTCTAAAGAAAGTGCATGAACAAGTGAAAGTAAAAAAAGGGACCCTTAATTTTTAAATAGGACACATGACTTCCATCTAAGTGGGTACTTGAAAAATGAAGAGAAAAAAATAATAGAGAGGAGTCCTGTGTCCTTATTAGTGCCATTGAGGATTGACCGAAGGTTAGGCGTACACATAAATTCATCCCCGTCATTTTTATAAATTTCTATTTTCCACAATTTTAATTGTCAAATCGAGATAGGAGCCTAGTCCATAAAAAGGAGGGACATTTTAAGTCATTGTGGGTACAGCTTTTAAGTCCCAAGCTGTGGGAAAGTTGACTTGGCTCATTACATCAGCATTACTTTGGTTAATCAACTTGGTTTTATTAGGCTACTTGAGATATAAGAAAAAATATCCATATGCATTTTTATACTCATTATTTATACCAAATCAAAAAGATAAATAATCTGCCTTTCATAGACATACTCAACCAATAATTAAGTGTAATATATTACTAACTTTAAATTTTAACTAATTAAATCCAATTAGTTAATTTAACATAAACACAAAATATGAAAATTATGTATCAGGCTTCCCTAGTAGCTAGTTGAGAAATATATCACTTAGTGGACATGCAAAGAATTGGTTTATTGCATTTTTTAACAAAAAATAAATAAATAGTAATTTTAATAATAAAAATCTTTTCAAAGAAATAGACATAAATATCAAAAAATTAAAAAAACAAATTGAATCGAATTTATGTTCAATTATTCATATCCAGATCGATCCGCTCGTCAACTAGTCCTTCTTGGTTTTCCATCCAGACCATCAATTGTTGAGAATTAACACTAGACTATCATTATTTTACCAAACATAAGAATCACAATACCAACCTCCTGAATGAACATATTTCTTAATAATTACTATTGGTTTGGTTTCTATCTTACGTAGGTAACAGTAAATCGTGTAGAATATATATGGGTTGAATTCATTACTACATATCATTAAATTTACACTATTTTTCACTTGTACGTTACCTATAAAAGAGAACTACTACTAATATTTTTTCTTACATGTTAATGCAATCCAAACTTGTCAATAATATTTAGCTCCCAAACACTCAAAGCCATTCATTTAACTGAATTCAGTATTTTAGACACGAATATCCTAAGCAGAAAATATTAAGTAGTAAAAACTTTAACTTGAGTCCCTTAAATTTTATTTGTCTAATTTTTTTTTATTTGTCATTTTCTGATAAATCAAGAATGGATAAACTTTTTTTTATCTATAATATCCTCAATTAATTTATATTAAAATTCATATTTTTTAAAAATGCAGTAAGTAAAAATATTTAAAATTCTATCAATTAGGGTAAAATGATAAATCTACTATAACAATCAAGATTTTCTTAATAGATGAGTCGAATCAAAATTTTATTAGTAAAAAGAGATAAAAGGGAGATATACGCCTTTATTATTTCTCCTTTCAACCACTTTTCGTAGCATTGATCTCTCAATAAACTGAATGAATATATATAACTCTAAATTCTAACCACTTGATATCTCACACATAAAAATTCTATTCTTGCAAGTTGAAAAAAAAGAAAAAGTTGAGAGACATAATTGTTCAGCTAGAGAGACTAGTAGAACAATAAATTGTAAGCATTTACTTTCATCTAAATCTTATAACAACAAAATTCTCATAATATTAAGTAATAATAATAATATAAAAGACATAAGTTTACCCAATAGTGGTGCAGCGGCTTATGTATCCGACGTCTTCATAAAATTGGTGAAAGGTACGTTAGTAAGAACATTAAATCCGTAAGGTAGTTGAGTTATGTAACATGTGGTATCCAATAAAGTTGGTTAGAGTTCGATCTTATCAATTGTTAGGTGCACAAGAGTACTTCGCGCCACAACCATCTCCTTTTTATAGGTTCTACGGACCGATGCCTGCTGCTTCATCTGGGAGAAAAGAATCATAGATATACCGGTCATTAGAAGGAAGAACCGCCATAAAATGATTCCTCGTGTATCATTTGTAGCAAAACTATGAACGGCAGCTAGCAATCCGGACCGTATTGAAAAGGTTCCTGAGACAGCATGGAAAAGTAACAATATTAAGAAACGAGATCCAAGAATGAAGAAGGGGTAGAATTACTGAATGAATACGAGTTGTGGCTAATACCCAAGGCATAAAAGAAGCATTTTCTACGGGATCCCGAAACCACCAACCACCCCGACCTGATTCAATACTTTTTTAGTCGAGCTCATTGCATTATGTTTACCTAATACAGTTTACATTTCTCGTGTAATAATTTGTGAGCTATTACGTAAGAGCGATCGAAATACACATAGGTAACATTGAAATCAGATTGTAGTTGTAATAGTAATGGAAAACACATGCATGAACGTGACAGATCATTAGATAAGGTCAATCTATCGCAATTTAATTTTAAAAATCATATTTCTAACTCCATAAATTAAAAATAGATTGTAGCAATCATGAATAATGTCTAATGAGGAAATTCGAAATTTAATTTTAAAACCATAATTCTAACTCCATAACTTAAAAATAGATCGTAGCAATTAAGAAGGGCGAACCATCGGTCCCAAATATACATACTTCATTTAATATATATACTCTTTTAATGAAAAAATGAATAAGGTGCGTCGAAATATTAAATGATAGAAGTGAAGCAACAATGAAGACATACCAAAGATTCATAGAGAGAAAGTAAAAATGTATTAATGAGAGAAATTAAGGAAGAGAGAAATTCATCATTTTATAGCAATTAATGACCAACAATCACGGGCCACCATATAAAAATAGGGGCCTAGTCCTGCTAACACGAGATACTTTGTACACCAGACACTGTTATTATGATATTAGACTTTTATAGGGGTCTAGTCCTGCTAACACGAGATACTTTGTACACCAGACACTGTTATTATGATATTAGACTTTTATAGGGGCCTAGTCCTGCTAACACGAGATACATTGTACACCAGACACTGTTATTATGATGTTAGACTTTTATAGGGGCCTAAGTCCTGCTAACACGAGATACTTTGTACACCAGACACTATTATTATGATATTAAATTTTAGATGAAAAATTATGTGTTAGGAGTAAACAAAATTTATACTTTTTGGTTGCATGGTTTGTACTGTCTGTACTCTGCTTGCAATGAGCTGTGTACAAATCTTTATATCTGCCGCCTCTACTCCTCACGAGCCTATTTATAGTTTCACTTGTTATAAACCACACATCATAGTTTTACAGGAACTCCACACTTCTTTTAAAATGACAAATGCAGCTTCCAATAAAAATATTTTTCTTATACTATATGTTTTTTGCCTTGTTTTGCTATCATTTTTAATAAATGAAGCTGTGGGAGTCCGTCAATTATCTGAAGAATACATGATAATGAAACCCGAGTTGACGAATCGTCATAATAAACGTCCTGTTTTCCATGGGAAGGAAATCAAGAATTGCTTACCAAAAGGGTTCAGACATGCATCTGGTCCAAGCAGATTTGTGAACAATCATATACTTGGTGAACTTGGAATTGGATGTTCACAAGATAAGCATTTCAAGCAACCTTAGTTAACTAGCCCAGTAATGTAACTGATGAACTAATTTATACGAATAAGCGGTATTATTCTTTTTATCTAATACAATAATTCATGTTATGTTGTATTAAATTGACTATAGTGGACTTGAATTTATACTTCTGTATTTTACGTTACTGCTAATTTTGCTACTTATTAAGAAAGAAAAACGAAAATTTGCATTATGCAACTTTGTTTGTGTGTTTGTTATAGTAGGTTAACTTGCATGTACAAGTCTTAAACAGAGTAAATTGTGAATTTCTTTTCTAAGGTCACCTTTGTTACTAACATTAGACTTATTAGAAACATGTTGACAGATTATTATTTGTCATGTAGATTTCATTTGGAAATGAAACATTACAAGAATAATCTTACGTAATTTGGCAGAAAGAGGGTGGAGCCTATACCAGGATATTGTTTCAGACATTTTCAACTCAATATTCTGCATGCATTTTTTGTAAGGTTAGTATAGGTGTAGAGATCACACATAACTAAGTTTACATAATTTGTCTATTTGTTCTCAAACACACACCAAGTTATTTCAGCAAAACTACCACTGCAATTAGACCAACCAAGGGAGCATTGTATTAGATGCTCGTTCACAGAAACTGTAGCAATTTTAAGTGAATTAGCACCTATTATACAAATGCAAATTAGAGCCTGGTAACAAGAAAGCGATGCATCAAAAGGGTAAACGTGAAGAGAATAAATTACCAAGGTCCACTATATTAGCAAAGCTATTGAGGTTTCTTTAAAATGTCACAGAACACCTCAAGATAACAACATTAAAGAGCGAGCAAAATAAACCAACAGTTGGACGAGTAGCATTACAGCTTCCAGAAACAAAGAAGTAAATTGTTTAGGAAACTCTATATAGCGCTAGCAACAACGGAAAAGAAAGAAGTCGCAGCAAAATAACAGGATAGTCCATAACTTTAGCTATACAGGTCATCATCATCGGCTCCAGCATTAGAAGTTGTGAAGGGATCAGATGCAGCAGCTCCACCACTGGTCTCAGAAAACCGAAATTCCGTTCCAAAACCTCGAGATTGCTGTAAGGTCTGAGCAAATGCCTGGTATTTACGAATATCGGCATCACTCACACTTCGTCGTGCATACTTCATGGACTCCTCAAAATGAGCAGGCTTGATCTCTGATATCTCATCATCAGCATCCTCATCCATAGAATCAGGATTCTCTGCTCGCCTCTTTTCCTTTTCTATATCCTGTAACAAGAACGCCATTTGACAAATAAGGATGTTAATTACGCTCACTTAACTTAGTTTTGAAAAAACAAAGGTTAGCAACCCTTGCAAACATTGACATGAGAGACCAGCTAACAAAAGTTAACATGGAGTTTAAAGCAAGAGTATACAGCACAGCTATTTTGCAAGAAACGGAGAGGAGATAAACACTTGAATTCAGATATTTATTTTGGCAACCATCAAACTGAAGACGACAAAAACCATTAACAAAGAACCGAAGAGCACCATTATTTCAATATTTCAGCACACATGATGACACAAAACAACCTAAACCACTGTTCATTATAAGTAACAGCAGTGGCAAATCCATCTTAGCAGCAGCATGTGCTGGCGCATACGCATACACAAAGACACAGTATGAATATATTTTTTACGTTACTTTATACCAAGTCCACACTCACTGCAACAAGGTGGAGTGGTACTTCCACCCACTAGTTTAAAGTCTTTAAGACCCCATTATCAGTAGATGTACAACAGTAAACAACACGGATAAAAAGCTGTAAGAACAAAGATAGATGATGTGACCTCAAAAACTAAAAAGAGCAAAACCAAAGTTGAAAAATTAAAAATTGAAGGACTTACTTTCTCAATATTCTCCCTTATGGCATATTTGCAGGCCCGTTGACAGATCTCAGTGATATCGGCTCCACTAAATCCCTGAGTATATTTGGCAAGAGCTCTCAAATCAATATCTTTTGATAGGGGAGATTTTCTAAGACATGCCTTGAAAATCTGATGGCGCGAGTCTTCGTCTGGCAGTGGGATATAAATCAACTGGTCAAGTCGACCGGGTCGCAGAAGTGCAGGGTCAATAATATCAGGCCTGTTTGTGGCCCCAATAATAAAAACAGTTTTCTTTGCATTCATGCCATCCATTTCAGTCAGAAGTTGGTTGAGAACCCGATCAGCTGCTCCACCAGCATCACCACTACTGCTTCCCCTCTGCAAATAAGTCAAGCAACATTCAGTGATACACGGATAACTACTTTTTTTCCTGTTCCCTCCTTTTTACAGATTTATCGAATTGATTGCCAGGTTATGATATATGTGCGGTCTAAGTCCACATAATCCGCCAAAGGTTCCTGTGTTTGCTTACAACAAACAATTTGGGTAAACTTGAAAACTATCTTACCTGAGTGGCAATAGAGTCAAGCTCATCAAAGAAGAGGACACAGGGTGCAGATTGTCTAGCCTTGTCAAAAATTTCACGGACATTGGCCTCACTCTCTCCAAACCACATGGTAAGCAGCTCAGGTCCTTTGACACTAATGAAATTGGCTTGACACTCATTTGCAATTGCCTTGGCAAGAAGAGTTTTCCCACATCCCGGAGGACCATAGAAAAGAACACCTTTTGAAGGTGACATACCAAATTTCTCAAACTTCTCTGGATGCTCCACAGGGTATTGAACAGTCTACATAATGTGAAACAAGAACAATGATGAAACCCTCCTAAGACAGAACTTAGTGGCGTATATAATGCATTGAGGCCAAGTTATTGAATTCAATTACCTCTTGAAGCTCTCTTTTGACATTTTCAAGGCCTCCAATGTCTTCCCATGAGACATTAGGCACTTCAACAACCTGCGCATAATTTTCACGAAAGAACCCGATAAATTTGTGAACTTAAAAAACACAACTAGAACATGGCACACGATCAGGTAGCAAGCTACATTACATAACTGGGTCGTAATAGGATACTTACCGTTTCACGCAATGCAGATGGATTGCTTGTTCCTAGAGCAGTTTGGAAGTGCTCATTTGTGACAGCCATTGAATTCAATATTTCAGCATCAATGGAATCATCTTCCAGATCAATGACATCCATTTTCTCTCTAATGCACTGAAGTGCAGCTTCAGTGCAAAGAGCAGCAAGATCTGCACCGACATAACCGTGTGTATCTTTTGATATTCTTTCCAAATCAACCTGCAGAATCAAATACTCACCATTATGTAACAAAGAAAAACTTGGTCCGAAAAAGAAGAAGGAAATTCAATAAGTTGACTTACTTCTTCTGCAAGTTTCATATTCTTGGTATGAATACGAAGAACTTCAAGACGTCCAACTTCATCAGGAACACCAATGTCAATTTCCCGATCAAACCTACCAAACCTTCTGAGAGCGGGATCAATGCTATTAGGACGATTGGTAGCTCCCATAACTATGACATGAGCACGAGATTTCAGTCCATCCATCAGAGTCAGGAGCTGTGAAACAATCCTTCTCTCAACTTCACCATGTGTCTTCTCTCGCTTGGGAGCAATTGAATCAATCTCATCAATGAATATAATAGATGGAGCATTTTTCTCTGCCTCTTCGAATGCCTTCCTGAGATTGCTTTCACTCTCACCAGCCAATTTGGACATGATTTCTGGTCCATTAATGCAAAAGAAAAATGCACCTGTTTCGTTAGCCACTGCTCGGGCTATCAGGGTCTTCCCAGAACCAGGGGGCCCATAAAGTAAAATCCCCTTTGGTGGTTTCACACCAATGGATTTGAAAAGTTGAGGATGCCTCAATGGTAGTTCCACCAGTTCACGAATTTGAGCCATCTGTTTTCTCACACCACCAACATCATCATAGCCAACTTCGTCCAGTCTCTCCTCGTCCTCCCTTTTAACAGGCTCCCCCTCACAAAAGATTTCAGTGTCTGGGGCAACAACACAATACTCCCCTGGGTCAGTCTCAATTACTTTGAATTCCACACTTCTCATCCCCCCTCTAACAAGAAAATTGTCTCCTTTCCTCAAAGGACGATATGCTTCCAAAAAGTACGCTGCAAAAAGGAATATGCTTAAAATTAAGGCCAAAACCGACTGCGCTTACAGATAATGCAGATACAAATTCACTAACATAGAAGACAACCTTCGCCCTTTAATTTTCACTGCCAATTGCCAATCGAAGAGTAGAATGTACAAAATAAGGGAAAGACCATGACTTGGAGATATTTTAATAAATACTGGAACCTAAAACAGATGCATAATAAAGAGGGCAAACAACTGCTGCAACTCCACATTCTCCCCAAAAAAACCAAAATTCTCCTGGACTATCATCTCAAACATTGTACAATCACCAGAAGGAACAAGACAGAAATTATAGTTCTATCAGATAACAAACTCAAAATGGCACTGTGGCCCATCAATAACAAGTTCCCCAAGTGCAACAATATACCCAGAATAATCAAGTTATTTGATGGGAAAATCAAATTAATGATATTCACTTGTCCAAAACCAGTTGAAATACATTGCGCGCAAATTATATAACTTAAAGTCCGCACTAACAGATGGTGTGTCCTTTTGACTGTACCACTGGAAGAACAATAATCTTCTAGAGCTATTAGGTTTTAAATATACTTACTGTGAAGCAAGGATACCAAATTCAGTTGATAGCATTATGGTGCCAGATACTAATTAGGCACCTGGCTTGTCTCCTTAATTTTGGGTGCTCAGAATTTAAATCTAATCACAGGAACAAAAACTAAAACCAGACAAAGAGAGTAAGATGCATTGTTTGTGATCGTGAAAATCAAATCCATGATATTGACAGTCTTTTTTCATCATCATTACTACCCTGTCCCTATAACCGACCCTTACTAATTTTTAGATTTTATGAGAAGTTCAATGGATTGGAAATTCCTATACCACAACAGTGCAGAGAATAAAGCCTTAAATTGCCAAACCTAAAATCATGCTTGAGCTATTCACTTGAAAGAAATTGCATGTGTCAGTACACTTACGTTTCAGGAACGCATCAAACAAATCCCCGGTGAGACCTTCTATTGTATCATCTATAGGAAGTATGTGGACACGCTTCCCATACTTAACATCTGGGCATTGGTGCACAGACACAACATCTCCAAGACGGACCCTCAAATTTGAACGGACAACCTTGTTCATCCTAATCTTTGGCTCATCACATGTTTCATCAGCAAGAGCAATGACAACTGTATCCTTCCTTTTCTTTCCCTGGATTAAATTGCAGCATAAAACTATTGAGTCATTTAAATAGTTGTTTAAATTAATCCACACGCACCACGAGAAAATTACAGCATTGTTTCTAAAAGCAGAAAAGCACAAAAAGAAAAATGCAACAAGCTCAGTGGGCCCCTGGGGGTTGAAGTGAAAAGTAACAAGTAAAGCACATTATTTTATTAAAGTGAAGCACTCGATTTTCTGATTAAATTAAAAGTAGCACGTGCAAAGCTGCCGACAAACACTTGTATGAATACAGTAAGTTATAATCAAATTTCAATTAACATGCTTTCTTTAAAGTGAAGCGCACAATTTTCTGAATTAAAAGTACCATGCGCAAAGCCGCCGACACACACTTGGATGAATGCTAGGGGCGGCTCAACATGATTCGAGACCTAAAACGAAATTCGAAATAGAGGCCCAAAAAATTTAAATAAATTTTATCTTTATTTATTTTTTTTTCTAAAATTTTACATGTAAATTGTTGTATCATATCTTTTTTATAAATGATTTTTCAAATAATTTTTCCAATTATTATTTTTAAGCGAGATTTTGTCAATTCAACATTAAAAAACATCATTATAGAGACAAGTATTATATGAATCGATAATGTAGTTATGTAAGTAATAAGTTAGAATCATATAATCTGATTCAAAAAATTGATAACTAGGTATACCCTACTTTAATATGAAAAGTTACGAAGAAATAAAATAACATTTCTAATTTACTCTAACTATCAAAGATTTGAAGAAATAGAGTGCAAAAGGAGTTAAAAAGGATAAATAATGTGAGTGTTACCGAAGAAAATATAATATGTACATATACATATACTTATTATTATAATTATTTTTTTCATGAAAAAATTAAACATAATTTTTTACTAATAAATATTTGAGGGCCCCTAAGGCATTGGCCTAAAAGTTTTTGGGCAAGAGCCGGCACTGATGAATGCAGTAAGTATAATCAAATTTCAATTGAAGTAACTAATTAAAACATCCAACATACAATAGTTCACAATATTAATTTAACTCCTCATTACTGAGATTCAAAGAACCAACTGTTTCTCATTGGAATCATATTGTGTGTCTTTGATTGAGGACAGGCTTATTTAAAGTGAGATCATAACTAAGCTATATCTCATGACTTCAAAGGACGGTATTGTTAAACTGGTATTTATCTACTATGACTCTGAAAATCTTCTCTTTCATGTAGAGAGTAAATTCATCAATATGATTCAGAACGCCTTTTCCATGATTATGTTAGCCAATTACCAATTGACATATAGAACCTATTGGCATCTGCTCATCAAGGATCAACGGAGTATAATTCAATGACACATCCTAAGCTATGAACACAGATAATCCCCACCACTGACTAGAACAAACGTAAATAGATTTTCATTACAGTCTCTTTCCAGACGGATCATCTTAGTTATTGATCTCACCTGAAGCAGAAAACCAAGTTCACAAGAATACCTCTACAGCTTGTAACCATCTATAAAATAATAAGTTGCTTTTCAGTTTAAACAAGTATATGTCACAGCTATAACCCATAAAATTGTCAGTCCCAGCATCAAACAAGCAGAACAAACACCCACTGTCACCTCAAAACGTAGAAACACTAATATCATACGTCTCAAATCTATTGGCAAGTATAAAACTACTCAATCCACCAGATTCACCTAAGCGGCGAAAAAAATCAACTACTAGCAAAGTAAACTTCACTGTGAACTTTAGGCAATCAGATTATCCACATAGAAACCCTAAAAACACGAGATTTAGGCGAAAACCCCAAAAAATAGGATAATTGGAAAACCTTGATGAGAATTGTATCTCCACGGAAGAGCTGTAGCTTCTCCATAGTAGCAGGGTGCAGTGCAACAACAGAGTTATCATCGTTGACCGCCTCATCAACAACAAGCCGATTAGGAGACTTCTTCCTCTCCAAAATCGCGGTAGAGAAATCCTTCTTCGCACCTTTTCTGAAAACAAAAACAAAAAAAAAGTAAGAATCAGTAATCACAATACAATACGAATCTCAGAACTTTCTAGAAACGATTTCTCGAGTCGAAACAACTGCAGTAGATCAACCGATCGATAAGAGAGAGAACTTACGAGTCAGATGACTCGGCCTGGTTAGTCATCTTCGGAGATCTAGATTAGGGTAGAGCAGCCGAGAGAAACTGGAGTTTTGCTGAAGAAGAGAACTATGAGTGCAAGAAAGGGATATGGAAGAAGTGAATTATCAATTTATTAAATCGAGAAAAATAAAACACGATAAATTAAATACGACTGACGTTCTATCTGTATTTTCCTGCTTTTGGACGAATTATAGGTGTATTACGTATTTCGGTGGGTTAAAAAAAAGTATTCCCAATTTGTCTTTTCGAGTTAACAAATAAAAGATTAAAATCAGATCAAAACATACGTTATGAACCCACTATTTCGATATTTTATTTGAAATTTAATATTTATAAAACTTGTGATTAAATATTATTGAGATTTTTTTTATAAAAAAGTCCAATTTAATTATACTTTTTCTAAGTAAAAGATGTATCATATATGACATGTCTATTAATTAAAGTAGGTAAAACCCATGTATAAGACAGATTAAGCAAAGAGTGTAGGTATTCATAAATTTCATTCGAAGGAAAATTATATTGTTTATACATAATTTATTGTTTTAATATGTTTATTTTATATTTTTAACTTAAAGCACATAAAAAAATGTCTTGGTCAGAGAATTAAGTCACTCAAATAAGATTATATTAGTCGAATGCAATTTCTTAATCGTTACTTGTTAGACTTCTATATTATTATAATGATGTCTTCTATATTAAAAATTTACACAAATAAATTTATAAAATTCGACCTAGTCAAAATATAGTAATTACTTAAAGGGAAATGATTAGTGAACATTAACTAGTATTTTTTCTAAAAGTGGGTGAAAGAAAGGTCTAAATTATTTGCCTAATCCTTACATTGCCATGTCTGCCCATCATTGACACATGAAATCTTATGAATGTGAAGAAAAAAACCAGATTTTTTAACTTAGATAAATATGACAATTAGTTAATAACAATTATTATAATATAAAATATAAAAATACATTTGCAGTTCTCTTCGATGTAGTGTAGTAGATGATAATATTTATTTTTTCATCAAAAATTTTAAATTCAAACTCTGAATATAAAAAAATCTCTGATGAAAAATAAAATCGCTTCCCTCGAAATGAGACTTAAAACAGCAATAATAAAAAATACAATATAAATATTAAACATCAAACTAATTAACTTCCCGAACAGAAAAACTAAAAATAAAGTGCCACTATCCATCTTTAGTTATGATTTTTCTGGTTGTCTTACTTGTACTATATTATACCTACTAATATATATAATATAATATAACTAACACTTACCACCCACTCGACAAAATACAAATAGTAATAATCGAGTTCTAAATGTGTTTTGTGAAAATATTATTTTGTGTCATTTAGATAAAAAAAATTTACCTATGAAAAAAAAACTAAAAATACTATTTCTTCTATTTAATTTAAATTAAAAGTTAGTCCCATGTAGCAGTAATATCAAATATTCCCTTTTGATATATTTATTTTAAATTTTGTACGCTTTTTAATAAACAATTATAAAAAAAATAATGATATAAGAAACTGAAAATTTATTAGTAGTGCACTGTGTAGAAGTTCAATTGTCACTATCTCTCTTTTTTCTTGAAAGAATAAGAAAAAGTTATTAAAAAGGAAAATTCTTAATTGGACCAATAAATATAAATATATATATATATTTTTATTGTGTAGAAATAGCACCGCATTGTTTGTTTTCGGGTCAAAAAGGATCCATCAATCTCATAATTGTACTCAACACTTCAGTATCACTCTTCCTTGTTACTTTGTACTGTTTTCCACTACTAGCCAGCCTTCATCATTTGTTGTGATTTCGATCCAGGTTCGTGCTTTTTTGCTCTCCATCTTCATTTTTCTTCAACAACTTCACTTGTTTTTATTTTTTTGGACTTACTATCTTGAAGTTCGAGCCTGCTTGCAGCTTTTGTCGTTTATCATATGGAGTTTTAAGCTTTTTCTCAGTGGTTCAATGGTACTTGTTAGCATTTCAAGCGCTTAAGTTTTTTTTTAATCTTGTGTGCTTCTGTATTTTCGCTTTGGGGTTAATGGGAGTTAAGTGAGTTCACTGTTCTGTGTGTGTAAGGTGTTTGTTACAGCTGAAAAGGTTTGTGCTTTATGTTCTCTGAAGTTCCCAAATGAAAAAAAATTACGCTTTCAGTTGCTAGAAAAAAGAGAAAAAGGGGTTCTTTAATACGAATGTTTTCATGTATGTAGGATTTATTTATCGGTCATCAGCTTCTTATAGACAGTTACTTGTTTTTATTTTTCTTCAATATCTTTTGATTTTTCTAAACTCAGCCTACGTGAGCTTTCTCAAAGCTAAGAAATGAGGAGGGTTGCTCTGCGGGGTCTGGCTAACCTAAATAGGGTGACAGTCAGCCTAAGAATAGTTTAACTATGATGAATCTTCTGAATACTGCTCATGTAGAAGAAATAGATATAGAAGATTCGTATAGCAGATCCTAACTAACCTGGGTTTGAATTATAGTTGATTGATTGATAAATATATTTTGATCCTTTGCAACCATAGTTGGTGCTGAAGGCTCAATAGGAGAATTTGTTCCGATGCTTAAAATTTTGTTAATTTCTTTTAAATGTAATGTCTTTTTTTGTTCTTTTCGTAATGAGCTATGTGTGGTGCTTGTTAATTATTGCTGTTTTTACAGGGTTGGTAAACGTTTTATAAACTGGTGAAGTTGGTCTAAGGAGGAATCAGTTATGATATATTGATTTCCTTGTGACCCTTCAGTTCAGAGTTCCATTCTGGAGTATTAAGACAGAATTGGAGAATTCCAAAGAATGGAAGAAATACAATCCCAATCAGATCATTATAGGTCACCATCTTCTTCAGTGAGTAGTCCAGCTAATAGGGTGCCATCAAGTAACTACTTCTACTCGAGGAAACCTGGCGCACTTAGACAACCAATTTCATTTGAAGATTCACCTGTTTGGGATGAGACGGATATAGAGGTCAAAGTGGACGAAGGAGGTGATTCTATTAATGCTGCGACTACGCCACCCTCCCCTTCTCTGTCAAAGATCAATAGTGGTTCCTTGCCGTCTCCTTCTTCAATAGAGAGGGAAGTTGTTACAAGGAAGATTGCAGGAGCTTCTATTGCATGGAAGGACTTGACTGTAACTATAAAGGGAAAAAGAAAATATTCTGATAAGGTGGTCAAGAGTTCGCATGGTTATGCATTACCTGGAACAATGACTGTCATTATGGGTCCTGCCAAGTCAGGGAAATCAACACTCTTGAGAGCCCTTGCAGGTTTGTGGAAATCAACATGTATCAGTTTATAGAAAAACATCCCGTTGTTTATGTATGTGTCTGAGCTAGATTTGTTTCTCTTCTTTAGGAAGGTTACCTGATTCAACGAGAATGTATGGTGAGGTGTTTGTAAATGGGACAAGAAGGCACATGCCGTATGGTTCCTATGTATGTTGTAAGCATTTACTGTCATTTGTTGTCATGCTTGTATTCTCAATACGTAAAGATATAGGTCTAGACTGTAGACTTTGACAGCTTTGTTTAGAGTTATATATTAGCTGTTGTTCTCTCTGAACTGATCTTTGGAATATAAAATCATAATCACTCTCCTAGTAATGACTACTGGTTTAGTGAGTTGATTGCCCCTGCTTTCTCTTTATAATTTATCGACCAATCCTTTGGCTCTTTTACAAAACTGATATGTGTGTCCCTTTGGCAAGAAGATGTCACCTTTTGAAGCAAAACAGTTGTGCAACTGCTTCTAATGATGTGTCTTAATTTCATGTAACTGATGTTTGGAAATCCCTTCTTCATCTTTTACCCCTTTTTAGTATCGCAATATGGCTTATTCCCTGGTTGCTTTAGCAGTTGCGGGTACGAATTCAGACCTGTGAATTCCTAAGCTTTAGATTAAATCATTCTTTCCATCTCAAACAATGTCCTTCTCGCCAAAGGGGATCTGAAAACCATATTTTCAATAGGTTTGAGCATATCTACAATCATATAGGCTATAGCTACATCATCCAGTATATACATTGAAAATAATAGCTCAAATGTTAAAGGTGGTAGGCTAGAAATCATGTTAATATTAAAATACATAAAATACGACTTGTTTATTTGGTTTGAATTTGGGTTAATAAGTGTTGTACGTCTGAGCTTTTTGGAAGAAAACTTCAATTTACTCAAGTACTTCCTCCGGTCCAAAATAATTGATGTTTTAGGCTTGGACAAATGTATTAAGGATTTCACTCACTCCTAAAAAAGAAAGATTTTGACTAAAGTTCCTGATTTTCTTTTCTTTTTAGGTTGATACAATTAGCAAGCTCAAATTTGAAAAAATAATAATTAAATAACCTCTTGGTTTTGTGAAACATCACTTATTTTGGACCAACTTTTAAAGGCTAAAATGTCAATTAATTTGGACGGGAGGAAGTAGTTAGAAAGGGGCACTAGTTATCCTTGTTTTGTCAGCTTGTGCCTTCAGACATGTAAAATGTACTCATTTGCAGGGATATGTTGACAGAGAAACTACTCTTATTGGATCATTATCTGTGCGTGAATTCCTATACTACTCAGCTTTGCTCCAGCTTCCTGGATTCTTTTGTCAGAGAAGGAGTGTTGTGGAGGATGCTATAGATGCTATGTCACTGGGAGATTATGCTAATAAACTTATAGGTGGCAACTGTTACATGAGAGGTCTTCGAAGTGGTGAGAGGAGGCGTGTCAGCATTGCCCGGGAACTTGTTATGAGACCTCATATTTTATTTATTGATGAACCCCTTTATCATCTTGACAGGTTCTCTTCTTACTTCTCGTTTTAAAATCACAATAATTTTTTATTGAAGTTCATTGGGTTTACATTGACATATTCAGTATCCATAACTGCATTCGTGATCTTTGTAGTGACTGGATTACTTGCATTAGTAGCATAAAATAGCTGTCAAATTGTGTGCTATGCTTTAGCTGCTAAAATAGCTAACAGCCAAATATTTGGTATGTTCTAGTTTTTCTGTCCAACAAAAGCATATAAGATACTAATGCTCCATGTCTGTTAGACAAGTTAATTAGTCATAAAGATTGATTTTCTTGGCTTATATAATATGTGCATGTGGTGACTGAGGAAGACCATATCATTCATTGAACTATTGAAGTATGTCACTAAAGTTGGTATATGTCCATTCATGCTGGAAGTTTATATGATTTGAAGGTCAATTAGTTAACATTTCAGCATTTTGGGCAAACTGTGTTAATATTAAAATGCTTCAAGCTTTCTTTGAGAAAGACCTGCTAATTAAACTTAGGTTACTGGCTTAGTGCATGCAGGTGTCTTCTAGGAGTTGGTTACCAGAAAATTTGTGGTCCCCTTATTTGGACTTGGTAATCCTCCCCTTATGGGCTAACTTTTGGGGTTGAATTAGGCACAGTGCCATAGCTTTACATGGTTCCTGTGTCATACATGAACATCAAGTTAAGGGTTGAGGGAGAGAACATGTGATAGATGGTGATTTTCTTATTTGATGTTCTGTAAATTGATATTTTTGTAGCATATTCAAAATGAACTGTAGGTTTCCAACTGAATGAATATCCTGGTTCCCTACTCTCTAAGATTTTCCTTATTAATTCTCGTGTTTTTGACTTGCTATTTTTATGGTTGAGACTTGATGCTCTTGGATATTTTCTTCCTGTCAAAATGATGAACTACTGTAATTTAGCTGATGTTTAGTTCTTGTTATGTTCAGCGTTTCTGCACTTCTGATGATGGTTACATTGAAGAAGCTTGCCACCTCTGGCTGCACTCTGATATTCACCATTTGCCAAAGCAGTACTGAAGTATTTGGCCTTTTTGACCGAATTTGCCTCCTCTCAAATGGAAAGACATTGTTTTTTGGTGAAACTTTGGCTTGCTTACAGGTAATTTTACTTTGGTATGCTTCCTTACACTGTCCATCTTGGTTCAGGGGAAGGCGTTGGTTTTCTTAACAGTCATGCATGCATCAAACAAAGGCATTGGATAATGAATGATACTTTTTTCCCTGCAATATGGGTTTGTTGAGTTTTCCTTTAATAAGAGAGACCCAGAAGTGGCTGTGGTTTATCTGAATAGGAAGAAATCAATTGTTAGTCAGCTGATATCCATTTTAAGAGAGAAATGAGCCCATGCAGTTGATTTGGCTGAAGTTCTTTATTTATTCTCATTTTGCATTGAAGAAGCCAAGAATAGTCTAGCAATGTTGAAGTAAATATTTACTCAAGTTAGGATGGTTACTCTAAGGAACATGTCTTTTATTGGAGTGAAGTCTTGCAGGATAAGGCTATGTTAGTAGGAAATATTTGAAGTGCGAGCGTCCAGGTATCATAGTCCAAGTTGTTACTTAGAAGCTTATTTCCCTACAAAGGTACAGCCTCTTATACGGTTTCCTTACACACTGGAATAAATTAACAAAGTTCAGTTTGTTGGTTTCTGACAAGGAGGAATTAGTCTAGAGAAATACTGTTGAGTGTTGACAAATTTTCCAATGGACTAAATGTTTCAGAATCCATGGATAGTGGTTGGAAGAAAGAATACGGGTTCCTGTGGAAAATCAGTGAATGTTAACGGGGCTTCGGACTGGACAAACTTACTTAAGAGGGCATGGAGGAAGATCAGTTCCCCAAGTGTGTGCACAATTGTGAAACACTACTAGAAATACATAGCACTTGAAATGTTTATTTTCTGGTCATTATGTTTTATATCATACTTTATTCTTTACGTTACTAATTGTTAGAGACTAACATATCATTTAATTGTGAAGCACTTCTCGAATGCTGGATTTCCTTGTCCAATTATGCAAAGTCCTTCTGATCACTTCTTGCGTGCTATAAACACAGAATTTGACAGGATTATCGCGATGTGCAAAAGCTGGCAGGTATATGCCTATAAGCATTCAAAGCTCTATTTTTCCCCTTAAAAACTCAATTCTAATGTGAAAGATAGTGATGATTTGTTGAAAAATTGTTAGGATGTTGGAACAATTCTAACTCAGCTCATTGTACTGCCTCTTTTCTCCGTATTTGTGCTATTGTTTTATTGTGCTGGGGAAAGCTCTTTGAGAAAGGAACAAAAAGAAACTTTTGCTATAAGATTCAACATGAAAGTTCAAACATCCTCATCTGTTCTCTGGCCACCCTATCCCCCCTCCCCCTTCACAACACAGAAAGGAAAGATGTTCCTTAAAGTCTGCGCTTTTGTTATCTCAACAGGATAATCATGGAGACTTATCATCAGTGAGCATGGATACTGCCATCGCTATACGTACCATTGAAACAACTTATAGATCATCAGCAGATGCTGCTGCCGTTGAATCAATGATTGTGAAGCTTACTGAGAAGGTACATTTATCATAGAAAAGAGAAGGTATGTAATATGTTTGTAATAATGGAACTAACCAAGAAGGTATGTTTTTTCACTGTTCTCACGGTTGACATCATGGGTAGTCAGGTAGTACTATCAACTTTGCTCGATCTTTTTCCATGAACTTCTCAAGTGTCAAGTAGATCTAGGCAATGCATACTTTAGTGTGACCACTAGATAGTAGTAAGTATTCCAATTTTGATATGAACTAACTACATAAACTCATAAGTTATTAAGCTTGCGTGCTCTGGACAGTAATATAATTTGAGCACTCTCTTGAAGGATGCTCTTTTATTGGCTTTGGTTTGTTTTGATAAACTAGATTGTCCTCAATTATCATTATATTCTTGTGTGAACTGAATTTTTTGGTTTCTTTAAGCCTAGAATGGAGCAGATGTTTTGTCACTGTCCATTTCAATATTTGAAAAAATGCTATTAATTTTAGTTCCTTGGTCATTTAAAGCAGTTTATAGTCCTTGCTTTTGTGTTAGTTACCCCCATATAGAAGCGGAGCTAGGTGGGGGTTCATGGGTTTAGACGAACCTAGTAGCTTTTTCGTAAACCCTATATTTGTACTAGAAAATTAATTAATTTATATGTGTGAACCCCTAACAATATTGCTTGACAGTTATTAACTAAATTTAGAACCCCAAACTCTTAATCCTGGCTTCGCTTCTGCCCCCATTATGAGTTATTTATGTCAATATCCAAGTTAGAGTTTCCTCCAATCTCTGTTCCTTGCATAACCAAAGTTCTTTAACAGTAGAGACAATTTGACAGCCTGTTGAAGTATTTTGAACTCAATGCATTACTCCCTCTACTCTAAAAAGAATAACAAAATTTGGAATAAGAGGGTCATACAATTTCATTTACATCTATTTCATACTTTGATTTATAATCTTTAAAAATAGTAGTTCTCTATTGAGAATCTACATAAAAAGTCTTTATTCAAAAAAACAATTACATAAAAAGTACCGGAAGTCACAATCTTTTATAATTAGAACTAGTTCAAGAAATATTTGATAAGATCATTGTCAGGTAGAAAAATGGCTAAGAAATACTCGGAGTGTACAATAATAAAAGTTTTAGTGGTCAAACAACTATACTTACAGCCTGAGCTTCAATATAATGTCTGATCTCTTGCATTTTGTCCTTTCAGGAAGGTCCATCACTCAAAAGAAAGGGAATGGCAGGAAATGCAACACGAGTTGTAGTTTTGACTTGGAGATCTTTATTGATTATGTCAAGGGAGTGGAAATATTATTGGCTAAGATTGATTCTTTATGTGTTTCTTGCCCTCTGTATTGGCACTGTGTTTTCTGGATTGGGGCATTCCTTGTTCTCTGTCATGGTAAGCGAACAACTAAAAAATAACCTGTCTCTTTCCTTTTGCATATGTCTAAACTCTAATACAGTAGTCCATCAATATGATGTTTGTGCACCAGACCTCCAGTTTTTCTGGTTACACAGTCCATGAAATAATCATGGACTAAGTTGATATTGCGGTTTTTTTTACTCATGGTAAATATTTTGTCATTACTAGCTCTTGTTTTCAGTATGCAAACTATGATACTTTCTTGCCATGCAGAGAAGAGTAGCAGCAATATTTGTTTTTGTTTCATTCACCTCTCTGCTAGGCGTCGCCGGTGTACCTTCACAGTTGAAAGAGATCAAGGTGATGCGAGCAACTTATTTGTGTTTCCTCTGTATAATGCACAAGCATGCTTCTGTGAAACTAATATATGTGAACACCATGTTCGAATGAATCCAGTATATGTGTGTATTTAAGAATCAAGCTTTGTTTTGTAGGCTGAGAGTGGACTATACACCTTCTTCACAGAAATGTGATCCTCATTCTAGTCTTTTCTTCAGTCTCATGAACTACAGTTCACCCTTAACCCTGTGTATCATAATCTAAATCGCACTCTTACTGTAATTTTTCTTTCGCCCAAAGGACTGTTGTATCATCACTCAAACTTCTTGTTCAAATTAGTGAGGTGGACAAATACGGAGTTGAAGTGACATCTCAGGACTAGGGTTCTCCAATAGCTGAACTATCTAGACTTATCGCTAGAAATGTGACATTTCTGGCTTGGTTTATTAAATCATATTCCTATTCAATCTCATCAGTCCTGGCAAGGAAGCCTTTGAACTTGATTTCTCTAAGAAGCTGGGAAATGTTTGATGAGGTGCAATATTGATATCAGCTTTTATTTTTAAGATAAGCCATTCATTATTAGCATTACATTTAATGTGGATTGTGATTTAATTTTCAGTAATAACCTAATCATACACTAAGATGTATAGCAAAGGTGACAAATTTGATATCCCAATGACATCTACGTCTTGTATTTTAGAGTACTTAGATAGTGAGTGTTCTAAACTTTTCAATTTATTACTGTTACTTGCTTTTATAAACTTTGGTTTTATTATTCGCTCTGATAATGAGTTATTATTGGTATCCTCACCCAGTTTAAAAATCAACCTAATCAACATCATGATGACTTTGCAGATATACACCTATGAAGAATCAAACCAGCATTCTGGAGCATTTGTTTTCCTACTTGGGCAGCTTTTTGCCAGCATCCCTTTCTTGTTTCTCATCTCCATTTCGTCAAGTCTGGTCTTCTATTTTCTAATAGGACTGCGACATGAGTTCAGCTTGCTGATGTACTTTGTGCTGAATTTCTTTGCGTGTCTATTGGTAAATGAGGGTCTGCTGCTGCTGGTTGCTTCCATTTGTCAAAATATCTTCTGGAGCATCTTAAGTTTTGTGTCCATACATGTGAGTTCTGCCTGAAATCTAAATTTGCAAGATATGATTTACTATTGGATGAGTTACCTTCTTTCCCTTTCCCTTTGGTGTAATATTTTGCCATATTCTATTGATTGGAAAGTATGCAGTGATTGTAGCTGTGTGTGTTCCTAATGTGTCATAAGGGGAATCAAGAAAGTTGAGTATCTGAAATGTATGCAATTCTAGTGTTATATAGGATTCTTGTAGTAGGAGTAAATCATTTCATGTTGAGTTGGGAGCCCTAACTTTTTCATTCAACGGCTATCTGATCTCGTATTTCAGGTGATAATGATGCTTTCGGCTGGTTTTTTTAGAATCAGAAGTGCTTTGCCTAGACCAGCATGGATGTACCCCATTTCTTACATAGCTTTTCATACTTATTCTATCCAAGTAAGTTTGAGACTAGTGCATACTTATTCTTGATCACTGGTTATCTATCAGGAAAATCATATTAATGGATTTCTTTTACCAGGGACTGTTGGAGAACGAGTACATCGGAACTTCTTTTGCAGTGGGGCAGGTGAGAACCATATCTGGTTATGAGGTTCTGGGAAATGTATATGATATATCTGATGACAGCAACTCTAAGTGGAAAAATTTACTGGTGCTGTTTGTTATGGCTGTTGCATACAAAGTTGTTGTTGTTATTTTGCTCAAGTGTTGTATCAGGAAAAAACACTCTGTTCACAAACTTTTCCGCTGTAACCAAAACAGAAAGGATTACAAATAGATGCTATATACTATTGCAACTTCAGTTTCTTGGAGTTTATTGCTTATAAAATGGCAATTTGAGAGCCTGAAAGAGTGAAAGTTCCTTTTTTCACAAATTTCATACACCTTGTATGATTAGCGTGTCATCTACCTTTAATAGTTAATGCTTTTATAAAAGAAGAAAACTAGTTGTAGTGCTTACTAAATAAAAATTAAGATATAATTGATGGTTAGTCATTACCTTTAGTCTTATTTAACGTGGAGAGAGATCAATACGGTGAAAACGATTGATATTAATTAAAGAAACATGACGAGTAAAATAGGTCGGAGTGAGTATATAAAAAATCATAGTGATGGTGTTTAGTTGAAGACTAACATGGTAGCGGACTGCCAACCTAATTGGGAAAAAAAATCATATTAATTATTTTCTTCATTTGGGATAGAAAATTACATTGTATAAATATTTTATTAAAATAATATTTATTTATTTGTTTATAATATTATTTTTATATATTTGGCTGATCAATATTGACGTAGGGCCAAACATCTAAAAAGGGCTATGCAATTCTAAATAAGAAAAAGGAGGAAAATCCGTTGACAAGTTCAAGGCGTAGATCAGTTGACAGTTCAACAGCCTATAAAAACCCGGTGCGCGCCAAACCCACCGAATTCTTCCCAGTTCACACGGGTCCGCTGATTTCTTTTGGTTTACGGCACTGGTCAAAATGTGTGATCTTTTTCAATTGAATTTCAATTTCAGCAACTGATACATCGGAATCCTCCATGGCTTCATCGTCGTTTCTCACCGGCGAGCGAGCTGTGGTAGCACTATTCATTGCTCGGATTGTCTTCTCCCTCCCTCAATCTCTCCTCTTCGAATCTCTCTCCCTTTCTCTCCTATCTCTCCTCGCCCTCTCCGTCGAGATCTCCGTCGATGCCTCTGCTTCAGTTCCCCTCTCTCACTTCTTCAAAACCAGGTTAGTTTTACTGCAATCATTATCCTGAATGAAATTATTTTTTACGTGAGCGCGGGCCGGGCCGGGCCGGACGGCATTATGAAAGGTAAAACAGCTTGGGAGTGAAACATTTGAAGTTGCAACCACTAGGCTGCATCTTCAAGTTACAATTTTGCATAGTTTTCCCCTTTGATTTATGTTTTTCTTTAAATTGGAAATTTTGGGGTTGAGCAGCCTAATTTCTGAATTGACTGTCATTTGTGTAATAAAAATGTACAGTTTTGGTTTATATACATAGTCTTGGTATTGTTTTTCAGGCCTGGTGCTTCATCAGGGATATTTTTGGGGGCAGTAACGCTGCCTGGTGTTATGGTATCAAAGTTGATTCAGATGTCAAGAGCAGTATCTTTAAATCAATCTGGAAGTGAAGGTAGAACACTCATTTTAGCAAATTGAGCTTTTGTAGTTTGATTACTTATTATTATATTGGGAGCAACTATTTTCCCTGTCCCCCCACTCCCGAGAGAATACTGCTGGGTGTGACCACAAAATTGCCACACTAACAAGGCAATCTACGTTGATCAGAAATTTCAGAAATGAGCACTCCGGTTAAGGATTCCACCTTCTAGTATCACCTCAAAGCGCTTCGTTCAATCAATCCCAATACCTTAGTTCCACATAAGACCATAAATAAACTGGAAGAATTTTGTTGATCTCATCAAGATGGTTGAGCTTAAGTTTCTTGGGATGGATTTGGCTGTGTTGTGGGAACCCTTAGCAAAGATGAATTCCTGGAAAAGGATTGTTTGGTTCGGTTAATATCCAAGATCCTTGGATATCCTATGGTTGCTGCCTCCACCACTGTTAAAGTTCCTCAGATATTAAAAAATTTTACAGTGCAAAAGTTTAGTGTTTTGAGTTTTGAGCTTGAAGTAATTGGTTCTACCATTGCTTTAGCATATTGTCTTCACAAAGGACTTCCATTTTCAGCATTTGGAGAGAATGCTTTTCTTTTGATTCAAGCTATCATTTTGGTGCAATCATCTATTATTTTTCTCAGCCTTTGGGAGGAAAACATTGATTAGAGCATTATCATATTGTGCTATAGCCCCATCTGTTTTGGCAGGTGAAATTGATGCCATCCATTTTGAGGCTTCATATGCCTGTCAGCACACGATTTTCTTTTTGCTAGTATGCCCAAATCTTGAAGAATTTTAAGAACAGAAGAACTGAGGAGCTAAGCTGTTTAACCTTTTTAATGAACTTTGGTGGTTCCATGTTAAGAGTTTTTACCAGTTTTGAATGACACTTGGGTAAAAGAAAGTACTTATTATTTACCCTCCATTTCAAAATTTCTATGTTCGAACCACTTGAAAAATCTTCGTAAACTGGTTCTTGCAAGGATAATATCATTGATGAGCAAATGAAGCACTGTTTCTTTAAAAAAAATTATTCAAAAGAAGCAGTAATGACAATGAAAGTGCAGTATGAAGAACGATAACTGTACTGTAATTGATAAGTTTTGAAGTACAATTTTCTGTATTCATATAGTTGACTGTTGAATCTCCAATCTTAAATATTGTCAAGTTCCTTTCCATCTTGTGATGTTTCTACATGGAGAAACCTTGTCTAGTAGAGGAAATGTGTAATCGTGCTTCTGCTTGTGTAGCTGAGAACAAGTCAAAGCAGTTGCAAGTTTGTATTGAGGAATTATGTTGAATCCTACCTTGCCTAACCTGTATGACTGACTTCTTTTAGTTTTGACCTTTTAACAGAGCTTAAAAACCTGCAACTACTGTATTGGGTGACATCTGCAAGTTGCTACACGGTGCTAGCTTACCTCTGGTTCATTTTTTACCATCAATCAGACAGCAAGAATTGTGCTACTTCCCGATGTAGTTTAAGTTGTATAGCATCGTATTTTGGAGTCTGCTGTGTGTCTTTTGCTGTGGAATCTCATAGTGGTAGGTCAACTTCTCTTACTTTATATTCTCTTTTTGATTCATTAGTCAACCTAGAAGTTGCTGACAGCTATGTACTCCTTAACAACTCTTTTGGTGAACTTCTCCTGCAGGGTGGTATACAGCAGCTAACTTATTGTGGCTATTCTCTCATGGATATGCTGCAGTAAAATTAATTCAGAAAATTCTCCACACTTTTCCAGCATGTGCTTCAATTGGTTGGTCATGTTACTATATTTTTACTTTACTAGATCTCTAGTATCTCAAACTACTAAAAATTGCACACTTGATATGAAGGTCCTCTGTTGTGCGGAAATTCAGTTCACATTCACTCTCCACTAATCACAACAAAACTATGACTTTTCGGCATGTTGCTATAGACAATATGAAACAACTATTATTTATATAGAGCTTCATTCTGCCGACTTACCTGTTTTTCTTATTCTTTTCTTGTGATATCTTGTAGTTGATCTTTCAGAAAGGAGAAGTCTAGAATTAAGAAAGATTTAAAAGTTGACAGTTAACTTAAGGCTTTTTGAACTCTTTTTATGTGCTTAATTTAGGGCTACTCATATTTTGGGTTGTCTTCATTGATGGTATCTTATCTGACATTTGAAAGAGAATTCTGATACATTATGTCCAATCTATGGGATAAAGACCTTCTGATACCATATCTCTGATTCAATGACTTTGAACAATGTGCCAGATATTAAATTGCACTATTAGAACATATGCTATTCCACATAATCTTGCACTATTAAAATGTTTAATTCCACAAAATCTTTATTTCTTGTTATTTCAGAGATCAGAGCCTCAAAATCATTTGATATATCCTATTTGGTTTGCTTTGTTTTGATGACCGGTCCTCTAGTCCTCTGTACAGTTATTTACATTCTTATTTCTCTTCTTAGGAGAAACGCTACTGGTTACTGTTGGTCTTGTTATCTATTTTGGGGACATGCTAGCTTGTACTGCTGCTAAGGTTAGTTTCTCACATTTTACTTTCTCTGATAGCAGATGATATAGATACCTAACAAGCAGTGTTTTTTCCATTAACAGTCCCATGGGTACTTTGCTGTGTCTAAGGTAGTGACTGTACCATATGGAATCCAAAGAAGTGAAGTTAGCGTTATTATTCAGGTATTATACATGCTGTTAATTGTCTAGACCATTCTCCTCTTACGGTGATATAGAGTAAAAGGTTTCTGATACACGGTATTGATCATGAAATGTAACACTATGTTCCAGGGATTGATTATTGGCCTTCTTGTTTTCCCTATGCTGTTCAAATATGTGCTTCAAATTCTTGAGCGAGTCAGCTTGGCATCTTTTAGAGATACTGTAGATAATCATATGAGGCGATCTTTTGTGTTCTACATTTCCCTCGCGTGTGTTCTCATTATAGCTGTACCATCATGGATGCAGCTTGTTCAAGATTTTCATGTGCACCCTTTTCTATGGTAAGCCTCTGTTCAGACTTATTTCTTTTGGATAATTGCACCTATTATGCTGCATATTGTTATTATGTTGTGTGATTTGGTTAACAGAAGTTTAGTGGTTTGTAGGGATGATTAACACTTGCGTTAGACAATTAGACTTTTTAAACTGGACGTGAAAGCATGTGATAGACCTTGAAAAACATGTGGAGATTTGATCATTGATAATTATAATTGCTTCATGACCTCTGGTCAGGTCTGTGAGCGTCACCCTTGTTATGCATGTAAATTGTAAGTTTATCCTATTCTAGTGGTCAATCTAATATTCAAATGTTGAATATTGATAAACAGTTACCTGAGCACCCAAGGTATGACTTAGTGGTCTATAAAGTGGGTTGAGAACCATGAGGTCATAGGTACAAATCCCATTGGAGGCAAAAACACTAGGTGATTTTTTCCCAGCTATCCAAGCCTTGATAGACAGAGTTTCCCTGTGGAAGGTAGCTAGTACCTTGTGGAATTAGTCGACGGTTGGAAAAAAAGACACAGGCATGTACCTGATTTTTTTTTAAAAAAACATAGTTACCTGTTACCATATGACGCAAGAAGTTGTGTGTGATATCTAGCTAGAAGGTAAATAATACCTATTTAAAAAATAGATACTGAATGAGAAGATAACAGGGTAGAGAAGAACTATGCAGTATCTAAATTTTCAATGTGTTCAGCTACTAGCTCTTGCATTCATACAGTGACTATCTCATATGACATAACTATGAATTAAATCATATATCGTTTACCTCAAGACATACACAGTGTTACTACTTTGTTTATATTTTGATGTTCTGTGTCTTCTGATTATTGCAGGGTATTAGATTTTGTTCTGTCAGAACCGCTTAAAAGGTTGTCACTGTGTATCTATTGGTTGGTTGTTATTTATGTATCAGTTATCAGATTTTACAACATCTCTAAGAGCAGTAAGATTGAGAGGATTCTTCTTCGAAAATACTACCATTTAATGGCTGTTTCAATGTTTGTTCCTGCTCTCATACTTCAGGTGATTTGAGTTGAAATTCTTTAGGAAGTCTTTTTCCTTCTTTTGAACCTATTGTTTATTTTTATAGGAGTTGTTGACCATCTGTAATTTATGCAGCCGAAGTTTCTTGATCTGGCTTTTGGTGCAGCTTTAGCTGTTTTCTTGATGTTGGAAATTATACGAGTAAGGTTTCCCTGCACATTCATCTTGTTTCTAGATATTGCAAGTCAAAAGAATGTTCGAATTAAAAGAACATTCCCATTTGGGAAAAAAAACAGAATTTCTGTCACATAGATCAATCAGGGTGATAAAGATTGTATTCACTTTCAAGCTTAGGCACACTTTTCAAATGAAGCCAAGCTTGCAAGTAAAGATATCTTATATTCACTTCATTTGGACTTCGATGAAGCCTCTTTGACACATTAAAAACCAATTGATCAGTAATATAACTGAAGTCTAAATAATTTGTTGCACTTATATTTCAGACATAGAAGTATGTACATATACTTGTAAATGCAACATTTTTAGATGTTTTTTTCTTTTCGATGTTATTTAAGTTCTTGGTAACTTCCTATAATTTCTTGCAGTGCTTAAACAATTTATGATGCCTCACAATATTTATCATCCCTTTGAGACAGATATGGAGAATCTGGCCCTTGGGACAGCTTGTGCACCAATTTATGAATGCTTTTACAGATCACCGTGACACTGATCTTCTTGTTGTCAGGTTTGAAATAGTTCCTCCATAGCATGAAATTATTTGCAGCATATACCTTGTGTCAACTCTAACCATTTGCCTTCCTTTCACTTTCAGCCATTTTTCACTCTTATTAGGATGTGCGCTTCCTATTTGGTTGTCCTCTGGTTTCAATGACCGACCATTAGCCCCTTTTGCTGGGATCTTGAGCCTTGGAATTGGAGATACAATGGTAAACTTGCTATTGCTTGCTTGTCCTGTACCTTTCTCGATGTAGTAGTATCTACTTCTTCAGAACTCACTTGATGCTTGCTTTGGAACCTTGTGAATTTTGCAGGACAATGAATACCTACCTTACAATATCTCCATATCTGCTCTTATATAAAATTCAATTTTTTTTCCAAGACAGGAGTAATATTTTGATAGTTTGGGCAGTAGAGAATGAACTTAGAGCTGTTGGATCATATTGATTGTTATTTATGCACTGTAAATTTTAACTATGAACTTCTATCTAGGCATCAGTGGTTGGATACAAGTATGGGGTCCTCCGCTGGAGCAAAACTGGCAGTATGTTCTGTTCCCTCTCTTGTTTTGTCATTACTTCTTTTGTACCCCTCACCATCTGAATCTACAAATTCTCTTTGGTAGAGAAAACAATTGAAGGCACTGCTGCTGGCATAACGTCTGTCCTGGCTGCATGCTCCATTCTACTTCCACTTCTAGCTACAACCAGATATGTTCAGGTCTCTCTCTCTCTCTCTCACACACACACACTCTCTCTGTGGACATGTACAAAGGGGTGTCGGCATGCATACCCATTCATACCAAAAAATGGCATCCATAAGTGCATATTTATGAGAAAAGGAAGTTACATGGTCATGCTTCTACACTATTTGCAGTTATGCAGCTTAAATCTATTTTATCTGATGTTGACGAGGCAAATTTCTGTGATCACCTTAAAATTAACCTCCTTCCTTATGAATAATGAACCTCATTTCAATTCTTTGATGGCCCCTACTTATCCAAATTCATGTCTACTTGGGGAATTAATGTAGACGCTGAAACACGTGAACTTTGTGCAACCTCTCAAATTTTCTAATATGACTATTGTCAAAAATCTCGTTCATTCAACTTTGTGGTTGATCTTTAATACTGTATTGGAAATTTTTTTGCAGAACTGGTTCTCCCTTCTTTTTGCGGTGACTATAAGTGGTCTGTTGGAAGCCTACACTGCCCAACTGGATAATGCCTTCATACCTCTGGTGTTCTATAGCCTCCTCTGTCTGTGAACACTTATCTGCTGACCACTTTTCCGAAAGACAACATGCTGATCCTTCAACAGTACTGGTTTTAGCGCGCACATTCTTTTTGTAGATATTACAGTTATAGAGTTACATGACATGTACAATTAGATGGTAAACAGCCTCCACCTCCAACCCTTAAAGGTTGTGGGTTCGAGTCACCAATGAAACAAAAAGGTGGGGCTCCTAAGGAGGGGTATACAAAAGGCACAATAGGTTGATAGGTGAAAAAGCAAGAAGTTACTCTTTTTGTGATGTAGATGTAGCATTTGTTTTTCTATAAAAGCACTAGTAAGACTATTTTTGATATGTTTTAGCTGTAACTTTTGTCGTGCATACTTTACAGTAATCTATCAGAGTTCACATACACTAGGAGAAAAGTATTCGTCAAAGTTTCTATGTTATGTTAAACAAGTAGTAGTTCAAGCCTGCCAGTGAAGTCGATTGATTGATAAGAGCTAACAAAAGCGTATGCTCTGTTAACAGTCTAATGTGGGGAACTTAAAGCTGTAGTGAGTGAGCTCATTGGATAAGTGTCGGATGGTTTGATTTGGTATTTGAAATTCGAACAATGTTACATAAATTAGGACAAAGGGAATAGTATATCGTGGTAAGGATTACATAAAATGCGAAAAGACGTTTATTGTGTGCCACCACGTTAGAATTGTTCGTTTGGGGTACACCACCATGTTAGAATGCTCCAGAGTACAGACTAGTACACTGTTACTCGTGGATTACTATTTACGAACGATTTTTTCAATTATTTTGTTTTGTTGATTAGACATTAAAAATAAACTAATTTAATGGTAATACTTCTTCAAAAGTATGTGTCAATTATACATTAATAATAGCTCCATGTATCTTCAATATCAATCTTTTGATCATGAACCTTTTGCCCTCTTTACATTCAATTCATGCGTAAATAAGAGTCCAGAGATTAAAGGGTAAAAATATTTAAGTTCTAAAAGGATACATCAAAAAAAAATTTAACCAAAGGGATAATATCACTACTGCCGATTGGTGACGCCATAACAAAAAAACTAAGTTAAAAGAAATTTGTAAAAAGGAGAAATAGATTGATTGTATTTCTTAATTCGAATTAACTAAAACAATATCTCCATTAGTTGAACCATCTCTAGGAATGGTGAAAGATGTTTTACTATTTATCAATAGATTAATGATGAATTTTTCAGCTAAGTCTTATTTTTTCCTTAGTAACATTTGTTTGAGGTTCTGCAAGTTCAATTTTTACAGACTCAGTTTTTTGTGTTTTTGTAAGATTAGAAAACTAAACTTTGGAAATTATTTTTGATTTCTTTTTTTTTTAAAAAAATATATTAGTAAGAAGATTTCATTTGCGCCGTGAATTATTATATATGTCCTTGTCTTTCATTAATGAAATGTTGTTGGGGTCGGGGAGGAAAAATATTGAAAACAAATGAAAGGAGGGAATTGAAGTTGTTTAGAAGATATTAAATAATTTAATTAGATTTAGACACGTGCTTAATTAAAACGTGTTTTTTTTTTTAAAGAAGAAAAAGTCAAAAGATTGAATTGAAAAGATAAGTCATCAAAACATGGCGGTCGGTCCGGTAGTCCGATTGGACCACGCTTGTCTCGCAAAAAAATTATTATTATCATAGATCGTGTTTAAATAGGAGTTGTTTAAATTATAAATATTTTTTATTTTTAATTGTAAAATTATCCGTTCGAACTTTTGTTTTAACTTAAAAATATAATTTGTTTCTTAAAAAACGTAGAAGAGCTTGTTGGCGAATCATATTAGCTTTAATTATAACTTTTATCAGATTTTTAAAAAGGTATTTTGAATGAGTAGCTATGTACATATTTCTCTAAATAGTTTAAAATAATCAGTATTTTACTTGGGACTTATATTTTTTACACAGTATAATTTCTTGCTAAGTATTAAAACAGGAAACATAATCAATTTTAATTTAATAAATATAAAATTTTATATGAATTGATTTATTTTATCTTAGAAATCAAACAACCTCTTTTATTAAAAAAAATACTTTCGTTTAACTATTACCCAAAATATTTTATACTACAAAATAAGGTATATACTTAGATGGAGGGGTTATTTATGATGATAGAACTACACATGAACGAATTTATTGGACCCATTCTTTATTATTTTCAATCATTTTTTGTTCTTTTCTCTACTTTGGATCTACTATACTTAAAACTTTCGTTTGACTTGTCAATCTGCTGATATTTTTAATTCTAGAGGAGACATTACTTATTTTTGTTCCAAGGTGACTATCTCTTCACGCTCAAATAGAAGTCCCTAGGTGATAATAATGTTAATTATTCTTTTGTAATAGTATCGTTTGTCTGAATATAACATAATATAAAAGTAGATTCTAAAAAGAAAGTTGATGGTTTGGTAAAATGTTATTATATAGAATATTAACCATTTTAAACATGTATAATAAACTACATAGAGGTGATTAATGTTTTATTCTCTATATAATTATATTATTAATGAACTACATAGAGGTGAATGTTTTACTCTATATATTGTGTGCTCTTTAAAGATGGTGTATTTAAACATTTTCAAGAAAAAGGTAACATCATTTTCTTTAATTTTCGTCCAAAATGAGTTCTAAAGTGTCTCTTTTTACTTATCGGTTGGAGGGATGAGAGAT
The DNA here is from genome assembly GCA_027705065.1 of Solanum peruvianum. Taxonomy (NCBI): domain Eukaryota; kingdom Viridiplantae; phylum Streptophyta; class Magnoliopsida; order Solanales; family Solanaceae; genus Solanum; species Solanum peruvianum. The sequence continues at coordinate 48,462,788 of JAKWJD010001760.1, read as the reverse complement.
AACTCTTTTTTAATAAAATATGAGATCATTTTATATTGTGAAACTTTAAAATTCATATTTGTATGTTATAACAAAGTTTATATAATTGCGCTTCAGCAATATATGTATATATGTATAAGTATATTTACGATTGAAGCGAATTGGATAAAACGAGAAAGAGAGAAATTATATACAATTTAAATTGTATAAAACAAGAAAGCGAGAAAAAGCATAATTGAATTGTATAAAACGAGAAAGAGGGAAATTATATACAATTTGAATTTGTATAAAACGATAAATGCAAAAGAGACTTGGGCAGAGAAATATTTGTATTGTATAATTATAAGTGTATAGGATGAAGATATATGTATTTGCATGCGTTTATACAATTTTCTCTCGCTTTATACAATTAGAAACACAATTTATACATTTTTATTGTATAAAGCGAGAGAGACGAGCGACAGGAATAAGCGAGCAAGAGAGGGAGGGTGGCGAGCGAGAATATAAGGGAGAGAGAGACTGTCAAACAATTTTGCTATGGAACACAAATAAATCAAAGAGTAGCTACTATATTTATTTTATATTATTAGTTTATCATTCTATACAACTATCCCTTTATTTTGTGTTAGATTAAATTTTTAGTCTTAAAATTATCATATTACTTTGAATTTTTAGTCTTAAAGATTATCATATTACTTATTACCTCAACTAATATGGAATACATATAGATATTCTGAGATAATAATACTAATTATTACTTATCCAAAAAGTATTTCCACTCAATAAGATTTAATTCTGTTATTATAAATTCAGTATTACTATTGGTTACAAACCAAATAGGCACGCAGAGGGTAATGTGATATGTCAATATTATAGTTACTCCCTCCATAAACATGCCAATCATGATCTAACAGTATATATTTAAATATAAGCACACGTTCCATGTGCTTCTTATGTTTAGTTTTTTTGAATTATTTATTTTTTTGATTTTTCATCTTCGATGTTAAGTATTTGTATTGAGATTTTAGGAGAGACAAAATTTTTAGATAAATTTTTCCAGCTACATATCGAATGATCATCTAATATAATTAACCATAACGACAAAAATGTGTATCGTTAATTCTCTTACAAAAATTAAACTAGTATTTTCGACTTAAAAAATCAATAATGTCGTAACCAAGGAAGGGCTAGCATATCACCTAGAGAAGCAAAGTTCATGTATGTTATTTTTAGGTGCATAAAATTTGCATGGCAAAAAATAACATTTAAATTGAATTAATTACTTAACATTAAGCGTGCGTTTGTAACAGTACCTTAGCTTTAGAATACCAACAAAACTCTGACATGCAAATTAATATATAGTGACTAGAGAGAAAGGTATCAAAATATATACTCCTTCCTTAGAAAATTTCCTTTTTATACCAAAATTAAGTTTTTTATCAAAGGAATTTAAGATAAACATAGTATATTTTTTCATTTATATAGTTATACCCCTATCTTTTCCCTAGTGTTTAATTTTCAAAAATTATTTAAGAAATATTGATAGCTTAGTCAACTATATATTGTATTTATTGATATTTTAATTGACATAATTAAGATGAAACTGATTTTGAGACGAAAGAAAAAATATAATCAGAGTACATGTAGGATCTAGATCTCTGCAAGCCGTGAGCTTCATATATATAGAGATTATACTCTACCATTCATCAAGTTCTCCACACAATTTGTGTGTCAAATAATCCCTTACTATTCCGAACAGTACGTACGTACGTACTATTGTGAGGTCTATTATTCTCATCAGAATTAATGTTTTGTATACATACCAAGAGCGGAGCTAGTAAAGATCGAGGGGTTCATTCAAACCGTCTTTAACATAAAGTTACATTACTTATATATAGTTAAAATTATTTTTTAGATATATATAATAGATATTGAACTCCTTCTTTAACTCTTTGTATATTTACTTTTTATATTTCGAATCTCTTTAGTAAAATTCTTCTGACCCCGACTCATCAACAGTAATAATTGTCCCTTGTCGTGATCAATTCGAAGTGCTATTAATTAGTCAATCTTCTTGATTAAGAATCGAATAAATATATCATAGTAATAAGGAATTTATTATCATTTTAGTGCTCTCGAGAAATCTGTTAAATTGTATTGGCTTAGTCTTTCGATCCTAAAAGCATACACAACAAATGTTAACTAGTAAGACCAATCTTAACCCGTCTGTGAAAACATTAATTGAATTTATAGCACTAAGTTTTACATATGGCATCGTTAAATATGGTGCATGGTAAGACCTTAATTAGGATTTCGAAGATAAAACTCAACTTTTGGAGAGGAAAAGAGATTTTTTTGCTTTTTTAAAAATTGAAGAGTCAAATGTGGTCTTTTCAGAAAAATAAAGATTTCTAGTTCATTTTTGTGTAAACAATTTTCACCTATTATCCTTTATATTCGAAAGGAAAAAAAGGTTTGAAAAATAATTTAAGTTCGATCGAAATTATTGTTACGTTATCAAATTTTTATGAGGATCTTTTAACTTCATGCACTAATTAATACTCCCTCTGTCCCTATTTAGTTGTCCACTTTAGAAGTGACACACATATTAAGACACCAATTATTATCATAGGTTAGTTACAATTTTATCCTTAACTTAAAAGATTATGCAACTTCCCAAGTATAATAAATGTATTTTCTGGTTCCAAAAAGCCTGCATTATAACTTAGTAGTACTAGAAATTTTCTAGAATTAAATAAGAGCATATTAGGAAAAAAATTGTTGTCATTTATTGATTTGTTAAAATGGACAAGTAAATAGATACAGATATAAAAGGAAATATGGACAAATAAATAGGGACAGATATAAAAGGAAATATGGACAAGCAAATAGGGACAAAGGAAATAATATATTTTAAAAATATATACCGATCTACGTAGACATCATAAATATTGTATTATTATAAATAGTAACATGTCTCTCTTTTTGGGTGCTATTGTAGGTTCTTTAATGGCAACACTGATAATGATTTAATTTAATTAAATAAGTTTAAATATGGAAGTTTAAATTAGTCAAATAACTACACGTGTAATAATTGGAAAATAAGAGACAGATCCGACATTAATTAAAAGATATATATGTTTTCAAATCATATAATTTGATTTTCATAAGTCCCAATTTACATCACATGCTTTTGTCTCTCAATATTTACACTAAAGACACTCCAATCATATCAAACTACCAACCCTATCTCTTACTCTCAATGCATTCTCACACTATAAATAACACTTTACAAAACGTAGGCACCACCACCAAAAAAGAAATACTTTCTAAACCTAGAAAGCACAAAAAAAATATTTTTTAAAAATTGTAGTTTGTTACTTGTTATTTTTTTTTTATTACGATGTCTAAGGATAGAACAAATGGGAAAAACGAAAAGAAAGGTATAGTGAAGAAATTAAGAAAAAGTCTTCTACTAGGTAAGAAATTTTCGATGGACGATCAATCGGACAATGAGTCGATGGACGTACCGGAGGACGTGAAGGAAGGGCATTTCGCGGTCATTGCGATGGACAACAATGAGCTCAAGAGATTTGTAGTGCCATTAAGTTGCTTAACACATCCTTTATTCTTGAGGCTATTGGAACAAGCTGCTGAGGTATATGGTTTTGATCATGAAGGTGCACTTACATTACCATGTAGACCTAGTGAAATGGAGAGGATTTTGGCTCTAATATACATGGAGTTTGCGCGTGATTGCTTAGCTTAGTAGTTCAATTTTTTTTTTACTGGTGTCATGTAGCGATTGGATACTTCTGATTAGTAGAATGAGAAGATGAGGGGAAAAAGAAGTGACAGATGAATCCAACTTTACTCTGATATCAGTTGTTATAGTAATATATGAGTCGATTATTTTCAAAATCTAATTATTCGATATTCCAATTTTTTTTCCTTTGTCATGGTTTTGAATTTGTATTATCATATTGCATGTTGATGTAGTACAATATGTGTTTTGATAGAAGTGGAGAAATTAAAGAGTTCTTAGTTCAATTTTGAAGTGGAGGAAAAAGTAATGAATAATAGTTGAAGTGAGTGATTTTAGCTATGAAATAAGGTTTTTCTCCCTTAACTATTTAGTTTTTAATGCCTTTTACTTTTTATTGTGTTATTGGTGCATTTTAGTTGTATATACTTCGGTCTGTTCTAAATTTGTTTGATAAGAAAATAGAAATTCAAAATTTGTGTGATGCTGCATGTAGATGCTTATTAAAGTTAGTTACATCGATATTTCGAAATTATTGATTATTTTTAATAAATTGATTATACTCAAGATAATATCTAATTATTTGACGTATCATACACAAAGAGTCACTTAAAATTCATTAAAAACAAAATCACGAGGGTACCTATTTGAAGAGATGTCAATTGATATGTACGTTGTACTATTATTGGTGAATACTGACTATCATGTCGTGACAAGAATAACAAATATTTTTTGATACGAGAATTTAAATTTAAATTCAGTTGAATTATAAAATTATTTTATCTTAAGATTTTCGATGTAAATTTAAATTTAATCGAATTACAACTAATCAATATTGTTTTAAAAATTTATTGAAATATGTACTTAACTGACAAACAAGAAATTAAGTGTGATTAGACGTTTAAGGTTAATGAGGGTAAATTACAATTCAAAAGGAATGGTATAGATAGTGAAGTACAAATAGGTACGACCAACGAACCGTACACAAAGGTAAAAATAAAACAAAGTACAGTGAAAGGTTAACACCCACAATTTTTGACTTTTTATTGTATGGACTATATGGAGTTGAGAAAATATTTACTTTTTTTCATGTAATGTAGTTTGTCTAAGCAATAGTCGATCTATTTCCAATATTTGGATAATAGATGATTATGCCAAAAAGATCACAAAAATATGAAATTTTAAAAACTTTGCGAAAATTAATAAGGATTCTGGTGGAGGAGTAATTATTTTTTCATCCTTAATTAGAAGTCTTAAATTTGGATTCTCTGAATGGGAAGTCGTTTTTGTTAAGATCTCTTTACTCTCTAATGTGAGAGTTCCTTGAATATAGAGTCATCTTTGTTAGGAAATATTGTACTCCCTTATGTAGAAACTTCCTAATGAAAATTCAAATTTAGTCAGACTTCAATGTGGGTACCAGACATAGTCGCTTTGATCCTTTAAAATATTCAAAAGTAATATCTCTAATTTTCATCAAATATTTTAACAAATTGTCGGTTAAATTTGAAGATAATTGTGAAACAAAGTATTTAAACGAAAATAGCGGGAAACTCCAATCAAAACCTCCAAATTGCAACAACAAAAATTGCATTATAACATCAAAAAAATATTTTTTCAAGTAGTAGTATAATGAATTCCTATTTAATCCTCTTTTTTCCACACAACTCCATCAAATTTAACATACGAAATTCATTAAATAATTCAAAAAAAAATTATAAAACTAAATTATATAAAACCTCACTTTTAATTTTAAACAGAAAGTGTTCATTTCTGTCATATTATGCCCCAAATTTTCAATTATTGTACCCGGGTAGGCAAAGTTAGGCCCATGATCCACAAGCTTATTAAGAGAAGTGTGAACGAGAAGATGTTTGATTGAAAAACTGAAATGTAACACATTTAATGTGACAGGCTTAGCTGATCAAGGTACAGACACAGTAAATTTGTGAGGGATCCACTTATGAGTTTGGTTGTTGACAAAAGAATTCTTTTTCATCGTCAAAAGATATGATGCAGTGAATGAAATTATTTTTTTTATCTAAACAGAAGTTTCAGTTTAGATATAAGATTTGTATTTAACAAGGAGCATTAACCCTGAATAGACCTTATGCGATGTGCATTCGGATTAATCGAACTCAAGGAAATCGAAGAAAAAAACAATTTATTTTACTTCTAACCCAATAATTGTTCCTTTGATTATTTGACTTTATTCATTTTAGACATTTATAATCATAGGCTTTGACTTATTCAGAGCCTGTTTGGCTCAGCTTAAAAGCTGGTCAAACTGACTTAAAAGCTGGTTTTTGACTTATTTGACTGTTTGGCAATACTCAAAACAGCTTATTTTAAGTTAAAAAAAACTTATTTTAAGCTAAAAGTTAAAAGCTGGGGTAGGGGTGCTTTTTTTTTTTAGCTTATAAGCTGTTTTAAGTTGACCATATTTTTATGTTTTTTCTCTTAATATTTTTATACAATCTCCAAATTATCCATATAACCCTAACATCTCTTTCTTCTATTTTTCCCTTTTCACGTTTTGCATAACAACTTCAGCACTTTTATCCAAACGCATAACTGCTTATTTTAAAAATAAGTTTCAGCACTTTCAAAAGTACTTTTTTAAAGCTGCTTTTATTAAGCCCATCCAAACGGGCCCTCAATTCTTGAAATTGTAGAGTTTATGGATTCGATCGAATTCAGTAAATTTATTTCAAATTTTATATTTATGTTAAAAATTTCATTAAAAATTTATAAGCTAGAATGACGGATTAATACCCCGGAATCATAAACTATATAAGACAACACGACTACTGCGAAAATGAGGAGTAAGACAATGGCCAGATCGATCTAAAAGAGAAAAAAAATACAAAAACAAAGGATAGAATGGCAAAATATTAAAATGTGGTTGATTAGAAAAAGGATTAAAAAAAGGAAGAAAATAAAAAATTCTGTACACGTTCAATTTTGAGTAAAAAACACAGATTCTGTCCCATCAGCATTATAGGGTTCAATAAATATGTATTTGACCACTTTAATAATGACCAGAGTGAAATATTAAATTTATTTGGTCGATGGAATAGAAATAATAATTTTAAAATAAATTTTAAATTATTTATACTTTATATTTAATTAGTCTCAAAAACCCTTTTTGATAAAAATAATTATCTTGTATAATAAGTAAAATATCTTTAACCATTTCATTCCAAAGTTGCCTGGTTAAAAATTTGATCCATGCATTTGCTCTTCTTGGTAGCATAAAATCTAAAATGTGAACTCAAAATTCAACACTTCTTTTATTGACCTCATCACATGTTGTCTTATCTCATCACATTTAATTTTATGGTATTATTAGCATTTTGAAGATTCAAAGGGCTAGTGCCAATCTAGCGGCGTGAATCAAAATAAGACTTTTTTTAATATAGATTTATGGAGGTTTTGATTTGTTTTTAATTAAGAAGTATTCTTTTGTCGCTTGTATCACCTCGATTCAAGTTTTTATTATAGAACTGAGTGAGATGACGAGAGCTGAAGTCAAGATTTATTGTTACGCTCTATAGATGTTTATACAATTCTTATGGATTTAATTTGAATTTGCTTAAATTCACCCTCTTGTTAGATCTTCATTGAAGGATTATATCCTTTCTATGAAAATGACGATGGATGACTTTCATTACTAATAAAAGAACTTTCAAACTAGTCAATAGTTGTTCCTTGATTGCACCCCCATAATGAGTTCTAATTTATTAAATCACATGTTTCTGCTTTCGAAACATTACATGTAGACTTCTTTAAGAGAGAATAACTCGACACAAATCACTATGTGTGGTCAAGTGATGGTTAACAACTCATACAGGAAATGCTTAGTCTGTTTTTCTTACATTCAAATACATTTGATCTTAACTATGATATTTTCATAGCATTTCTATCTTTTTAGGATGTATTGTAGAAGTAGTTTTCATGGTTACAAGTTGGTTATTTCAGCGTACCATCTTTTAATCAGAAAACGAAGTTTATAGCTTTTCATTTTGCAATGAAAGCTACGTCAGTCCTTCTCATGCAATCTTTCATTCTCCAATTCCCAACACAAAATTCCATTTTTTTCTAAATTCAATAATTTTTTGTTCCTGGCCGGTGGCTCTGTTCCCTTTACTAAAAATATATATTAATACTATGAAGAAGTGTCATTACAGGTAAACATATTTTGAAACAACACTTCAATGACATACTTGGCCAACATATGTAGTACACCTCTTAAAATGAAAAGGTAAATCCACAATAGCACTGAACTAAATTCTTAAGAACAATATAGATAACAACAAGTGGTGATATTTATGCAATGCATCAAGCTGACTGCTGCTAGCGCGCTACGTCTGTCGCTTCATGAACTATGATAATGGACAAAGGCCAGAATAAATAAGACCGCGAGAACATTGCACCACACAAAACAGCCAGTCCAGTCATATGGTCACCACGGTTACTTCTTCTCTATGTATATAGAAAAACTAGGCATTGTAAGTAACTAAAACTGTAGCTACTGCTGGCCTGCTGCTGATAACGTTTATAGCCAGGAGAAGCAGTCATATTATGACTTGCTAGTAGTGTACTAAAACTTGGAACATCTGCTTCACTCATCACCCAATCCGGCCCTCGCCTTCAAATGTAGCTTGAAGTCCATAATGTCACCCTCCCACCGTGTCACAGTTTTATTTTCACATACCCATATCTCATGGGCGACCTGGTTTATGAGCCTGAAATCATGACTAACAAGAACCATTCCACCATCCCATTCATTCAAAGCCTCGGCAAGTGAGTCAATTGTCTCAATATCGAGATGGTTGGTTGGCTCATCGAGAAGCAGCATGTGAGGTTGTCTAAAAGCTAACCATGCAAATATAATCCGGCTACGTTGACCATCTGACAAGTTTTTCATAGGCATTACTTGAGCTTTACCAGTAAGGCCAAACCTCCCAATGGATGCCCTCATCTTCTCCTCCTCATTCCCAGGATACTCTTTTATCATGAACTGAAGAGCAGATAATTCCATGTCAAGCTTCTCAGCCAAGTGCTGGTGGAACTGTGCAATCCGCAGGTGATTATGCCGCCTAACCATGCCATCAAGGGGAACCAACTCCCCTGTCATCAGCTTAAGTAGCGTGCTCTTTCCAGCTCCATTAGGTCCCACCAGTGCTACCCTTGAATCAAGGTCTACACCAAAATCTAGGTTCTTGTAGATGAGATTCTCGGGTGTGTAGCCAAATGTCACTTCCACAAACTGCAGAACAGGAGGGGGAAGTTTGCCAACATTAGGAAAACGGAAGACCAGGACCTTGTCCTTTGCCACCTTCTCTGTAAGCCCTCCACGCTCCATCTTAGCCAGTGTTTTCTCTTTACTTTGTGCTTGACGGGCTAGTTTGGCAGATCCATGTCCAAAACGAGCAATGTACTCCTTCATTGAAGCAATCTGCTCCTGCTCCCATCTGTACTGTTTCATCTGATTTTCTTCCAACTCCTCACGGGTTTGGACATATTGGTCATAATTACCAGTATAGAGCTTCAACTTCTTATTTTGCATATGGATGATGTTAGTACACACACCATTTAGGAAGTCTTGCGAGTGTGAAACAACAACCAGAATACGGTCAAATTTCTTCAAGGTTTCTTCTAACCACACGCAAGCCTCTAGGTCTGTATTCAGGAAAAGAATATCATAAGCATGTCAAATCTAAAAAATCTGAGATACCAGGAGAAACGCTGTAACCAGAGTGAAATAACATGTCTAAGGTCTCACATTAAATTTTATAACGTCAGTTTTCAATATATTAATTCATCCAGAATGTAATTAACAATGTCTCCAACCAAAAATTTTGCAACACAATATCTTATATACTAGAAAAATGCATAAGAAGATTACCTAGATGATTGGTGGGTTCATCAAGCAGCAAAATGGTCGGATTCATAAACAGGGCACGAGCAAGAGCAATCCTCATCCTCCATCCACCGGAAAAATCTCGTGTTTTTTGTTCTTGCATTTTCTTGTTAAATCCAAGACCAAACAGTATTTCAGCTGCACGCTTCTCAGCAGTTGATGCGTCCAAAGCTTCCAAACGCTCATAAATGCGTTCAAGTTGCTCTCCACCACCATCATCCTAATGATAGACACGAAACGAGTCATCAGTTAGCAAAAAAAAAGTAGACCAAGCCCGTGGAATATATTGCCAGTTCATTATTCAGGGCACAATACCTGTGCAGCCAAGACTTCAACTTCTTTCTCCAATCTCAACCTCTCTTCATCGCAACTAATAACAGCTTGAAGTGAGGACATGTCAGACGCTTCAATCTCCCGCGTTAGATGAAAGATATCCATATGATCTGGGATGGGAAGTTCACGACATCCTATAGCAGAAAGAAGAGTAGACTTCCCACAGCCATTAAGCCCAAGCAAACCATAACGTCTGTGCAATTAATATCCCGGGATATGACCATCAGCTATACTAAGGAAACAGCAACACAAAGATATAACAAACCTTACCTTCCGTAGTTAAGCTCCAGTTCAGAATCAACTATAAGATCATGTCCATGAAAAGTAAGTGATAACGATTCTATCTGCAAACAAAGAATACCAGAATTAATATAACTGCGGGTCTTGCATGAAAGAAAACTTCCTCTAGGTAATAATCTTTTTTATAGTTACCGTAAGTCCAAAACCATAAAGAGGGGTGCTTCTTGTTCATGAGTAATGATAGCCATATGCAACTTCACCAATCAAGACCCCTGTTCCTAACTAAGTGAATATGGGATAGATTCAGCTATTGACTGATTCTTCTTAATTGAGAAATCTCTGAGGGCTAGTGACACATGGTTTGAGACCGTTACACGCAGCTAACCCGCACATGTGGTTTGCCCTCTTACCGCTAGACCAAAGCCCCACGGCTATAAACTGATTAACGTACCAAGATTTGGAATATCACACTATGCACAAAAACACCCAAGTGATTGTTCTAGTGCAACGGAGATCAAAGAAATGAACAACCAAAGGATCATAGGAGTCTTAAGTTAGAGATAAACCCATGAATAAAAAAGATCATCTATTTAAGTATTTAGAGAGTGTATTGCAAAAAACATCCAAGACCAGATCATTGGTGTTTTTATAATTTAGTATGTTCTTCTTCTTTTTTAAAAAAAATATTTTTTTTTTCATGATATCTTTTTAGATTCATCGTTCAACTATTTTTATGGGCAATAATAGGACAATTTCAACAAAATTCAGGAAAAATTTTGCTAACTTGATTGAAATGATTTCCACTTATATATTTCCAGTTTCAAGTCACTATAGTTTGGAAATACTCTCAATTCCTAAATATATATATAGTTAAACAGAAGCTTTTCCCCTATTTATCAAACTAGATTTTCCGGCGCTTAACAAGGTAATATATCCAACAGTTCAATTCCAGAAAACCCAAAGGAACTAACCCGAATATCCCTGGAAAGTGGATGTGAACATAAAACACCGGTACAAGTCCGATCAGACAACTGAATTTCTCCTACACCATTCGTCAATTCATCGACACCGTTACTCTCCGACGGAGTAGATGTTGCAGCAGCTGCCGCCTTCATCACCGCCGCCTTAGACTTCCCTCCTCTCTTCGCAGCTGCTGCTGCCTTTTTCTGCGCCTCTCTCTTCTTACTCGCATCCGACACCATCTATCAATTCAAAAAAAAAAAACTTTCCGATCAGAAAGCAAAAACTACAATAATATGCAATTTAATCGGAAAAAAATTACCTTGAAAAAGTTGCAATAATCAGATGTGTATGAGGGTTTTGAGTGTTGAAGGAGAAGTTTGATGAATATTTATAAGAAGATTGTGGGAAGAAGATGATACACGTGTCAGTTTTACCGTTGAAGTTCAGGAGAATTTGATCGGTGATGCTTTTTAGAATTTCTCTTCTTATTTAAGTTGCGTAAATTGACTAAAAACTGAAAATGTCGCACTGATTATTTGTCATATGAGAAAAATATCACGTCAATAAAAAATGTTATTCACGAATATAGCTCCCCCTCATAAAATAAAATAAACTAAAAGTAAAGCTAAATTCAGGTAATTGAGACCATTGATAATTAAGGAGGATTACAAGTATTATTTTCCACTTTTCTACTGTTACGTAACTCGTAAGCATAACATATAGGCAGTGTAAGTTTCAAGAAAAACACATAATCAATAATCACTATCATGTTGGAAATATAATTCAAATTGATACAATAACTGATGTTTTCGGCGATTATAATTTGTATATGATTTATTTGATTATTTTTTACTCCATTTAAAACCAAAAGGGAAAGCTAAAATATAATTTTTTATGTCCTCATATTTTTTTTTTACTAGATAGAAATGTAAGAACATAACATGTCATGCGAGTAATGAAAAAATTGAGAGTGCTTGGATTAAATATTTTAAAATAAGAAAATGTAATCAAATATATTTGTTTGAGAAAATATGTTCCAACCAATTTTTAAAGTGTTAAAAATTAAGTGCAACAATTGAAAAGACTGCACAAAAATAGGCCAAGGAAAGTGGAAAATAGAGCGTCAGTCTGTCTCCATCTCAGTCTCCCTTGTTTTTGTCTACACAAAAGCAATTGCCTCCACTCTAAAATAAAGATTTCTAAGCATAAACTTGTCTCGTGAATACAAATTAAAGTTGTTTTTAAATATTTTTTGAGTAATTTGAAGTTAAAATTGCATAAACAATCCTACCAAATGAATGAACCAATGAGAGCATAAGTAGACAATAGAACAGTAGAAAATCAAGTACCCCATACACTAAACATAAATATAAAAATATTTCTCCTACTAATACTAATGTCAGTAACAATTCATACAAAAGTTTTACTAGCAAAAAGAGTATGGAAGTGTTCATAATTAAGCCAATTCAACAATAATGATATCCAAACTTCCTATTTTGTTATTTACAATTTTCATCCACATTTTTTTTTCTAAAACTGTCACATAATACTGCAAGCATTAGCATTTTCATCACTGAAAAGCTGAGTAGCATGAATTGCAGTTGCATCCAGCTCCGGGTACTCATACTGCTCCCTCTTCTCGCCGCCGCCGCCGCCGCCTTGCCCATCCTTCCCTTTTTCGTTTCCCTTCCCTCCACCTCCACCTCCACCTCCGCCTCCGCCTTCTTTCTTCTCTCCTCCTTCCTTCTTTGACGGAACAATTTGGACATCTTTTTTCAGCTGCTTCTTCAGTGCCTCTACCAGTTCCTTCATGTCCATTGAACCTGTCACTGTCATCAACTCCTTTTCGTGATCAATTTTCATCTCCTTGTAACCTGCATTGCCCGTGGAACTAGCTATAGTTGGTAAAAAGGGGAGAATACGAAGAATGTTGATTAATCAAACTCACCTTTGTTTTTAGTTATTGTTTTTTGAATCTTCTGGATGCATCCTTCGCAATGTAGATGCAATTTCAGCTCCACAGTGGTTACCGGAGGCTACATGGATAATTAATCAGTAAGTAATATCACACATAAATCCCTCAGCCATAAAAGGCTAAACTGCGTCAAATGCATTAAAAGACAAAAAAAGAAGAAAACAGAATGAAAACGACGTAAACAGGTTTGTACAGAATAATAGTGAACAGAGAATATGCAGCGAGAAGGAGCATTACCTCTTTCTCTTTGGTTTTCTTGTCGTCTCCTTTGCTAGTCTTTGAGTCATTTTCATTCTGCTTCTTCTCTTTCTTACAATCCTTTGGTAAAGGAGAGATAAGTTGTACAGGCCTGTTCATCTTTCGCTCCAACTTCTCCTTTAGCTTCAATGCATCCACTTCTCCGATTGCCGTCACCTTATTGGCTTCGCTATCACAGGTCACCTTCTCCACGCCTTTTTCAGCCGTAACAAACCAGAAATTAGAAAAATCAGAGACAAGGAACCGCACAGCTTGGATGAAAACAGAGCAACATTCACAATAATCTGTGTAAAATCTAACTTGGAAACAAATCAGAGCAACATTCACAGTAATCTGTCTAAACTCTAACTTGGAAGCAAAAAGAAGAAACAAAACAGAGCAACATAACAATGATTTCTACCTTCAAAGCTTCGAACGGTTTTGAGAATCTTACGGACGCAACCTTGGCAATGAAACTCCACTTTCAAAACCACATTTCGATTGTTCTGTTCATTCTTTCCTCCTTCCTTCTTCTCCTGGTGCTGTTCTTCGTTCTTCTTCTCGCCTTCAATATTCTTGCTGCTGCTCTTATTCTGCAAACCTCACACAAAATCAGTTAGCCTTATCAAATCATGGACACAGAACAATGAGAAAAATAAATTAGAATCGAGAATCAATTTTCAAGTCCTTACCTTCCCCATTGTACTGCACCAAAACTACTCCTAAAACAGATAAAGGGTTGAAGTGTATTTATAGGGGGCTAGGTAGCGTGAGGAAGAAAGGGCACAGTTGTACGGGATGAGAGTGGAAGGGGAATGTACGGTAGCCACGTTGGCATACATATTCATATTATATTTTGATCATATATTTTCCATTTATAACAAAGGCAAATGGATCAAAAGAATTTTAAAGACAATTACTCCAAAAATTTATTTTTACTATAATAAATGAAATTAGTAACAACTTACTTGTAAATTCAAAGAAGCAAGTGGGGAGGGCATAGCAAATTCGTTAAGAAAGTTAAAAGTTGAAATAATAAATAAATTCATTGTGAATAATCAAAAAAAAAAAATTGGAATAAGTGAATTGAATTTAAACGGATTGAATTGTAGTTGACTTGTATAAATATGCATAAAAATAATTTTGGTCAAATATGAAATTAGTAAAATGATCCCGAAGGAAAAAAAATAACGAAAAAAAGGGGAAAATAATAAATTAAACTAACCCAAAAGAGAATGACAAGAATATATCAATTTTGAATAAAACTAATAAGAGTTATATCATATAGTAGTTAATCAATTAAAGCATTTTAGTGTTAGAAAATAGTAAATTAGATATGTTACAACTTTTACACATTAATAAATTTACGTTTAAAGAATTGATAAAGAAAATGTTATATTCTAAATCATAAGGAAGGTCAATGTAATCAAACAAAATTTAGAGAATGGTCTCTGAGACTGTATTTTTTATTTGTTAGATATGAAAAAAAAATCTTTTTCTAATACTTACTAGTTTTAAAAAATATATTTCCTGATTTTTGATGGGAAATTGACCTTTTTTCTAAAACTGAATGACATGTGGATATATTTAAAAAATGTGTATTCCCAAATAGTCTGAAAAGAGGAATTGATATTTTGGTTCCAAGTTTAGACCTGCTAATTTAAATTTCAAGCATTTTAAAGTTTAATTGTCAGTAAGACAAAAATATCTAAAGTTTTGCTAGCATAAATAATATGTCAAATTTTAAAACTAAGATTTTTTTTTCCATTGATTATGAAACAATTATATTTACAAAAATCTAAAAGCGGAAATCTTACTCTGTGTACATCCAAAGAATAACAATTACAAATTTTCCTTCTTATCAAAAATAAGATATTCAGAAAAATTTTAAAAACTTCAATTATTCCTCAAATCGACTTAATATACCGTAAAAAATCTGTATTAAGATAAACCTAATCCAGAGTACAATGAGTTGGGCCTGATGTTGTTGGGCTGGACTATTCATATCTCCTTTAGCAATTGCATTAAAACTGGGTGATTGATCCAGTGGATCATTTGCACAAATAGGATTATTCTGGCTATTATTTTATTTATTTTTATCACCATTTGCATATTTTCCAAAAGTAGATGTTTAAGAAAAATAAACACATCAATTTCATAATTTTGATACAATATCATTTCTTGTAAATATTGTTTTGGCTACACGTTGATTTCAAATGTTAAAGTATACACAATTCATTAATTAGGATTATCTTTTTGGTTAATTTTTGAAGATAAGGTTTTAGAAAAACTGTCATTAGACATGTTTTTTAAGTGAGTCGTATGTCTAAATATACAATTTTGACTTTCAAATATCATGTTATAACTTTAACTTCATTTCTTATTTTATTTTTGTCAAATATCGCTCAATTTATGTCTAAACGCTTACTAATTAATTTCATGTCATTCTGTTATGATCTCCACTAGCTGATGAACTAGGTAGATACAAATAATTCAGTAGACAGACATAGTTGTTCACATAAATATTTATTTCTGTTTTTTCTTCAGCATATGTTTGCCTTCCCTCCTGATTCATAAGCATTAAAATAAATATTGATACTAACTACGAATAATCTATTATCCTTTTTTTTTTTAATTTTTTTTGTATGTCCTCTAAAATTTAATGTATATAGATAAAGGGTCCTTGATATTCTGGATTTTGGTGTTGGTATCAAAGACCTTGGGCCTACAGTATCAATCCATAGACCTGTCGTGATAATTTATGATATTATAGCATTATGGTTATTATTTTTTTTTACTTTTTATTTCGCATTAAATTTATTGAGATCTGATTAATTTAAATTTATACATAAAAATATATGAGAAAGTTACGCATTTTTTTTACTGAAATCAACTTCGTACTCAAGAATCGATTAGTTTAGAATTAAAAAATGCATATAACTCTAGCATATCGTAGACAGTGGCTAGAATAAATTAAATAAGAAAAGAAGGATTCTTATATAAATAACATACTAGATTTATCATTAAGTTTCTTATATGATATACGCATAGTTAACGCTAATTATACACAACTATACGTGTATTTTACATGTAGTATAATATTTTTTGTTCTAGCAAATGCATCTAATAGTCATTCGTTCAACTACTTAAAACTAAAATTATCTTATGAATATATAATACAAGCAGTCGTAAAATTTATGCATAAACATCTGTGTGATCATCTATAATAAATATATGATCTAAATATATTATTAAAAGAAGTTAGTAATTGTTACATTTATATGTATACTTTTATGAAATGTACTTTTTCTTTTCTTGTTTTTATATTTATTGTATCGTTGATATTTTCAGTATAATATAGTTAGAAATATCCATGTTCACATCCTAAATATCATAAGCCAACCACAATCCAGATAGTTTATGAGAACGACCTACATAGATAACGAAATGTATCTAACTTTTTTTTTTTTTGAACTTGCGTTCTTTGCACCATAGATGTATCTATATTATATTTTATTTGTCCACTATATTATAATATGTTCTCCATACTTTATAATTTTTAATAAAAAATTGAATTTCTTTCTCCATACTTATTCTTAGCATGAACTATATATCCTTCGAGTTATTTCTTAAAACTATAATTTAAATATGCACTAAAACAGGGACATGTGACATAATCTTATTCGTTAATTCGATATTTAATAAATATAGGATCTATGGATAAAATTATGACGCATGTATGTCCGTTAATAAAAAGGGTATATATGTTATAGATTTTGAACCGTGGAAGCACCAATATATCCTAAAAATATGATGAGGGATATTTACATACCATTTGCAATAGTTTGGGTGCATATTTATCCTTTTACCCTTATATATATATTCTTCAAATCATTTCTTATAACTAAAAATTAAACATAAACTTAGTCTGAATATTATGATAAAATATTCACGTTCATCATTACTCTAAAATACATTCAAAACTCAAACCTAATAAATAAAAATGAATTAAAAAAGCAATTCGTTATTATAATCAGGTATATATATTGCATTGTGTGATAATTATGTATAAGGGAAAAGGCATAGATTTCCCCCTGAATTTGTCTCGATAAGTCAGTTATATGCTTAAAATATCGTGATGACCTATTACACATATGAACTTGTTTAAAGTGGTACTAATGACCCCTTCCAAAGACAATCTCAATTTTTGTGTGAGAAAATGTTTTACACGTGTTTTTTATGACGTACATATATTATTTTACATTTTTTAACCGTTTTCCTTTAATATTTTCTCACTTCCCAAAATAGTTATTTCTACTCTTTGTGTTCTTTCTCTCCTCTCCATCTCTTTACCTTTTAAAATTCATTTATTCTTCCTTTTACATAAACTGAAGTAAAAAAAGAGAAAACAAGACGGAAATAGTAAGATGATTATCAAGTAAGAGATGTTGGCAGTGGTGATAGGCGGGGGCAACACCATTGTCGCCGGTGAAACAAAAAAACTCACAGATTTGTAAAATTACTTTCAGATCTGTATTTCTCTTTAAAATTATTTGTACTTATGGATACAAATTAAACATTTCATTTGTATTTTTTGTGCGTAGTGAATAATCAAATATGCTATTGATTACGGCTTGAGATAAAATGACATTGTGATTGGTGTTGTGATAAGAATAGTGAAGACAAATATAGAGTAATCATTTTCTTCAACGAATTTTAAAAAATTTAGGCAATATAATCATGAATTTTATGAATAAATAAATAAGGTTTTCAATAGAATTCATTATCTTTCTAATATTTTTTTTCAATAATCTTCATCAATGGATCCTCGGATGAGTTTGAGCAGGAAGATTATGAAGTTAATTAAATTGAAATATTATTAATCTTTCGATGAAAACATCTTTTTTCACTCCTTTCTATTTTTTTAGATTTCTTATGTAAGAAGTTTGAATATGTGTCTATAGGTATGAAGTTAAAGAACAATAATTAATGGTGACAAAGTTGTAAAGAACTATTGAAGAAGATGTCAAAATAAAAGAAAATGTGAAAACATTTAAAAAGAAATTGAGGGCACAAATTAAAAACAAAAAAAATATTATTGATATAATTAATATATTAAAAATTATAATACTTAATTATATAATGATCAATAAGATAGTGCCACATGTTTAAATTTGTCATTTAAACTTTTTTTTTCTTCTGCTAACACACTTAAAAGAAGGTGAAGATACTTTCTCTGTATGTCATCTTCAAATGGGATATTAATAACACTTTAAATGAATTTAAATATGTAATAAATTGTTTAAATAATTAAAATGCATAACTGACTTTTCGAGATAAGTTTATAGAAGATCTTGTAAATCTTCTTGTAAATCTTCTCGGAAGTTTATTTGAAAATTGGCTTGGTGGCCTCCCAAAATACTTTGCCTTCCTTTCTTGCTTCTATTCCCGTTTGTGGGTTGATTGTTTGATCGTCTTGCTTAAACGTTCCTTTTGTGTTTGGTTGGACTGAAGTATTGAAGAGCCGTGCAAGCCTTCTTTACTGTCCCACGAGGTTGAAAGTTTCCGCTATATTTCACCCGGTGACAAGTGGTTCCCTTGTATATAACTTGAAGTTTTATTTATTATAAGATTTAGGTGTCAATTATAATGGTGGGTCCGATGTTTTTAAGCCTAAAAAAGAAAAACACGACAAAGCAAGTATGATATCCACAGATCCTATTGAGGCTTAGAACTGTACACGCATCCCTGAAGGTCGAGGGCCCGTTTTACGTACGATTCAACTTTTCTTATTAAATAAATATATACATAAAAGTTATACAGAGATATTTTACTAGATATCACCATACAAACTTATCCCCCAAAAGGTAAATTATTATTATTTATGCTTTAATTTAATTTTCATATTTTGATTAATAAGGAGTTTAAGAAAATAAATAAAAATTGAATTTTATGAGTCTTGAATTGAAGAAATATTATGTGTATCAAAATGTTATATGATTTTATAGAACATAAATATGTTGCGTGAAAAGTAGAAATTAAAAAGTATTGTATTATATATGTGGACTTGGCCATATATATAGAAAATAGTCTCAAAAGAAGGGTAACTTACGAAAGCCTCATTACTTTATAAGCTAATTATTACGACTCACACTAATTAGTAATTCTACAAATTGTACATATTTTGATACGTCCATAAACATGTTTTTTGATATACATAAGATTAAAATTAAATATACTTTAATTTAGAGATATTATATTTATAATTAATGATATAAAATATAATCATTCTGAATTATAGAAAATATTAATACTTTCCCCGTGCAATAACATTTTTCCGCTATACTAAAAATAGATATCCAACAATATTTGTTCACTTTATGAAATTCATGAATAATTTTATACTTACCTCGAATTTATTATTATCATTAATTATAGTCATTTTTCACAAAATCATGTTTAAATATTACTCCGTGTTCAAAGGTAATATCGTAAAATTACTTTTTTATTTATAATTTCTTAACTAAGTGTAGAGTCAATAATAAAAATAATAAATAAATAAAATAAATTATATAATAAAAATATTTGTGTGATTTAATAATAGAAAACTTACATAAATATACAATAATAAAAAAATATTTACCATATATAGCAGTAATATTTTTGTTTCATTTGATCACTTTTAATTCATTTATAATACAAGTTTAATATATATTACAAAGAACAATTTATTATTCACATAAAATACAAGTTTTAATGATGAATAATACACTTACCACACATTTTAATACACTTATAATACAATGTAACTATTTTTTTTATCAAACAAACATATTTATTTCAAAAACAATTATAATTCAAATATATTGCATACATAATTCATTTTTTAAATTACAGATTTATCATAAATTATTATAAATGATAATAAATAAAAAAAATATCACTAAAATTAATAATTATTTTTTAAAATATATTAATTTATGTAACTTTTTCCTTTAATAATTTCGTAAATCATAAAATACGTTGGTGGTGGCTTTGACCAATTGTATGGACTACTGTGTTTATTAGTGGAGTAAAGTAATGTCTCTTTCTGTCAAAACGTGTAAAAGGTCTTATTGGATTACAAAAACAAAAGGGACCCCAAATTCATAAGCCCACGAGGCACCTCACTGTTTTTGATCCACGTGTCGATATGTGGTTAGCTGAATAATCAAATCCCCACGTGGAGAGATGATATTAATCACGTGCCTGCTGCATGCTTCTTGGACCTACCTGCCATGGATAAGGTTTACAAGTTGGTCTATAGTACGTACTATTTTTCCCTAAAACTTACACACCTTTATGCCTTTTTGAATGATCTTCGATGATATTAAATATGTATACTAATAAAGATGGTAAAAGATTGTTAAATTTAATTTGTTTAAGAAATTTATGGAGATTGAGAGGGTTTAGAGACGGTTGAAAAATTAAGAATATAAATTATAATTGTATGAAAGCAGAAGAAAGAGATTGTGTGTAAGTTTGTATAAACGGTTATAAATATATAGTAACTATTAATTTAATTATAGTATAATTATCACTAAGAATTATCTTTTATACTGTACAAAGTTCTATTAGAATGCAAAAAAGTGAACGATGATTGGCGATTACGTGCACATCGCCTTATTTAATGTAAATAACTTAATACGTGTGAATTTAAGAGTGACATCAAATTGAAAAAGTGTCTACAAAAATATTTGCATTTATTCCTTTTTCACAAATAATATGTCTTAATCGATGCCATCGATTTTGATGACGTTGTTTTGAAAGAAGAAAAAAAAAGGAACAGTGAGATTTTTTTAATTTTTTCCATCGACAAAACGAAATGTCCACGCAACTTAATTTTAAACAATACATTTTTATCGTACTAGAATCCCATTCATTTATCTATGCCATAGTTATTTAGAAGGATTTGATCAATACTTTAAGTTATAATAAGTTGTATTAGCGTATTAAATTATCATGATGATAATGTTTAAACAAAAAAACAATAAAACTGCAGAATACAATTCTCAAAAATATATATATATTCCTAATGGTACACCGTTTACTATTTGCTTATATTATAAAAAATTTGAATATATTCGAAAGGTTTTTTTGAATAGACCTCTGTTAAAAACGTTCTAACCAGAGCAGCGGATATTAAATAATACATAGCCTATAACCGATAATGTATCTGTTAATCATTTAATAAGGCATAATATATATATATTAAATTTAATTTTTTTTAAAACTTTAATTTTGATCTTTAATTTTTATAATGCACAATTAGACATTTAACTATTCAACTTTTAAATAAATAAATACGCGAGTGCTACATGACACAATACACGTAGAATATCACGTAGGACAAGAATGACATGTAGAACATGTGCGACTATTTATTCAACTTCAAACAAGTTTAAGTGTCTACTTATGCACACTCCAAATTGAAGAACATAAATATGATTCGAAACCAAATTAAAAGACATATTTATATATTATGTCATTTAATAATTCAACAAGAAACCTAGCATTATTATTTAATGTAAATAAGTTAATCCTTTTATTTATTGAGTGGTCTAAAAATAGGAAGACAGCTGTATAAGATATGATAATGAATCTTTCTACTCCTATATATAGCACCTGGCTCAGACATCACTAAATATACTAAAAAAATAATAATACTAAGAAATGGTGAAGAAACCAAAATGTTGCCTTTATCTGCATTTGCACCTGCACCTTTTATATGTCTCTACTCTTTTTCTCTTGTTTTTTCTATGTTCCTTTACATCTTCAAACTTGTTTCTTTTAATGAAAAATAAGAAAAATGAAAGTAAAAAAAAAAAAAGTTTGAATATCTCATTTAATATATAGTATCGTGGTTACACGAACTATCCTTGTTCAATTGACATTCTTAAATCGTTTATATTAATTAAAATTATTTTTTAATTAAATTTCTTTGAAAAGTATTGTAATTATATTTGAAATCGATTTTGTACCAAACAAATCTTGATTTCATTTAAAGAAAGGAAAGTTGGAGAAAAGAGGTGCAGGTTCAATTGCAGGCAAATGTCATTTTGAATAACATTAGAACAGTGACGGAGCTAGAAATTTTTACAGAGGAGAGAAGAAAATATTTGAGCGTGATAATTTAGATTTAACCCTACTACCTAAGGTAATTGTCGAGCCACTTTTATGTTTCACTAAAAAAGATTTGTTTTTTCATATAGAGGAAGTATTTTTTTTAATTTATTCTAGCTATATGCATTGTATGATTTTTCATACCAATGAGATTTAATTGAACCTCTTTAGATCGTATAATTATGTCTTTCCTTGAAGTGAGTGGTACCCTATATATTTAGGGCTTTTAGCTTTATCATATTTCGAGCAGGTTTCAAAGAAGATATATTTAGGCTTCTATAACAAGAGATCGATCAGTAATTTTGATGGCAGATTCTTAGAGATCGAAACAATACGATAATAACATACGCAGTATATTTCGAGATCAAGCATATGTAAGTACTAGTTAAGGCCTTCCCTATTTATTTATTAGTAACATAAAGCAATTGATCTAATTAAATTCTCCTTTAAAGAGTCATTTCATGCTAAAAAATTGTCAGGGTTTTGAACATATGAAGATCAAGAATCAGTAAGTATGTTTGATTTGTTTCTATAAGGTCAGATAATTAAATTAAGGTAGATCTGATTATTTTATTTGTTCCTAGAATGTCAAATAATTAAATTAGAACATATGTATTTGATCTTGATTTTTCGGTTGAGGGATTGGGATCTAAAGACTTTAGGGATTTAAAGATCTAAAAAAACTATTAAAACCCTCTTCTTAAGCAATATGTATAGTTGTATGATCATTTTCTATAACAATATTTTATTATAATAATTAATTTTTAAAAATGATTTTCATGTTATGTTGTATTTTAATTCTTTTTTTTTATATACATAACAATATTTTGCTATAATAGTTGAAAAAGAAAATCCTAAGAAATGATATTGGGATCTAAAGACTTTAGGGATTTAAAGATCTAAAAAAACTATTAAAACCCTCTTCTTAAGCAACATGTACAGTTATATGATCATTTTCTATAACAATATTTTATTATAATAATTAATTTTTAAAAATGATTTTCATGTTATGTTGTATTTTAATCTTTTTTTTTATATATATATAACAATTTTTTGCTATAATAGTTGAAAAAGAAAATCCTAAGAAATGATATTGGGATCTAAAGACTTTAGGGATTTAATGATCTAAAAAACTATTAAAACCCTGTTCTTAAGCAATATGTATAGTTATATGATCATTTTCCATAATAATATTTTATTATAATAATTAATTTTTAAAAATGATTTTCATGTTATGTTGCATTTTAATTCTTTTTTTATATATAAATAACAATATTTTGCTATAATAGTTGAAAAAGAAAATCCTAATAATTGATATTGTTATCAAAAAATTTGATTTAATACAAAAATACAGAAAAAATTGCCAAAAGAAGTTGAAGACCATGTAAAAGTATCGACTGGTCGCAAAAAAGTCACTAAGTTGGCTAAATTACTTTTCTCAATTGCACTTTCATGATTGATCTTATCCTAAGTTATACCATAGAAAGTCCTCATTGAGTTTTGTGTTACTAGTTGTGGAAGTGTAAGAAGAGGGGTGAATTGTTTTGATAGAAAAAAAATAAAAATTGACTAATAGATCTACTAGTCAAATATATAAAATATAACTATGGAGTTAAAGTAAATATTGAAGTAGAATTGACTTAAGATGTATTATATTAGTAGAAATTCAAAAATAAATTTTAGTACAATATCTTAGCTTTAGATCGCAAAGATATTCTGTTCTAGTCCTTCGAATTTCTTTTTTGTACAAAGTTAAGAATTGAAATGTATTTTCTACGACTACACTTAAGTTTTTTTTTCTCACTTGAAATCTTTTTGATATAATAGCCCCACCAATAATATTTTTTTCTCCTCCTTTTTGAGTACACATGATATCTCTAAGAAATACTATGTTTTTATTTAAAAAGAGAGCAAAGAACATAAGAAGGTTCAAATTTGAATGATTTTCATCTTCTAAGCCAACTCAAGAGATTTGATCTTCAAAAAAAGGACTATTGCAATGATTTTCTTATAACAATAATTTGTCAATCACTAAAATTTAAATACTGACAATTTGATAGTATAAAATGAATTTTATTTTATTTGATTAGATTAGTAGTATATGTTAAAGAACAACAAAAGTCTCACATCGGTGATTAACGAGATGGGTGAATTCTTTATCAGGATTGGGCAATTCTTCTCCCCCTTGAGCTAGCTTTTGAGGTATGAGTTAGGTCTAAAACCTAATTTCACATGATATCAGAGCAGGGCCTGTCTCACCCGATGGAACCTCCCAAAATCAAAATTGCCCACGCACCATGCTAAGCACTGGGCGTAGGCAGTATAAACTAGCTGTTGTTCATATATTAATTTTTATGAAATTAAGGGGTCGTTTGGTACAAACATTAATAGTGCAGGGATTAGTAATGCATGGATTAATAGTGCAGAAATTATTTTCTAATTTTTTGTGGGTCAAGTATATATCTTAAACTTAGCATAGATTTAAGACTACTTAAATTGTTAATACCTAAAGCTTATTTTTATTTTTAAAACAAATAGTTCAAGTGGGTAATTGACAAATTATCATGAAAATAAAAAAAATCAAGAAAAAATATTAGTAAAATCATTAAATTACACCAAATGAATTTGGAAAATTAAAAAAGAACATTTATAACTCTAATATAAATAAAAAGGAAATTAAACTAAAAAAAAATTAAAAAAAGAATAAAAGGTTAGTTTAGTCATTTAGGAATCTTATCCAAGGTTTAACAAACCTTGGATTAGTTATCCCTCCATTTCAAAGAAATAAGATAATACCACATATGATGGATAAGCAATCCATGGATTAAATTAAATGAAGTAACCAAACAATGTATTAGTTGAATTAAATTTTAATTCATATATTATTTTACCTAATACCGCCTATTAAACGGTCCTAATTGATCTGCACAATTTTATAGTTGCTCGATTTATTGCGGTGGTTAATTACTTTCTACAATCAATGGTCAAAGACACCTATTATTATTCTTATTACAAATCAGACTTTTTATTTTATCCTTAATGTCATGTTATTATAAATAATGAAAATTTTAAAACCACAAAGTTCTATTTAAAATAATAAACTTAAATTTTCTTATCCAGTTAAATACTAACGTTTAACATAAAGTGAAATCGTCGGAGTAGTGTATGTAGTGGATTTTTCTCCGCTCTTTATAACTGTGCTTTTCTTGACTAGAATTTTCATAATTATGAGATATTTTACCACTTTGTTTTGTCATAATCAAGAGACTACCATGTTAATATAAAATAAAAGCTACTTAAACTCTTGAAAATTATGTTTATTTGCTAATTATATTAAATAGAGATGTATTCAAATTTTATGTGTTCAATTTCTAGCATCATATCTATTGTATTTTAAAAGTTATGAGCATATTCTGTTGATTTTACGTATAAATTTATACTCCACGTTAAAAATACTAAATTTATATGAACTCGGTGTATAACCTATCCATTACCTTATTACCATATGTATCTAGGTCTATCATATGATTATATGGGACTGTAGAACTCTCTTCTACATTTGAAACTAACAAATAAGTACTTCTGAACTAATATTATCCTATGAGAATTTCATTTTCTTTACACTCCTAAAATTTAATATTTCCCACAATCCATGGGCTAATTTTAATTAAGAAAATAAAAATGTTATAATTATTTGAATTCTGTAATAATACCAGTCTAAGAATATGCTTCAGTCATCTATCTGGAAGCTTTTTGTAATTTACTTAGCTTCAGCCAAACTAATTACATGTATTCCGATTATCTTGTGCTCAATGATTTAATTTAATGACTTCAACATAATAACAACGCTTCAATTTCAAACAAGTTATCAATTATTTATTTTTTAGAAAAACTAATTTCATATTACCATCATTTTGAAATGAAATTATGGATTTATGTATGGAAAAATTACATGAATTAATACATTTTAAAAAATAATTATTGATTTTAGCGATATTTTTTGTTTATTACCAGTTTTAGCAATATTGTGATAAATCTGTATTATGTATTAAAAGTGAATTATGTATCAAATATATTTGAATTATAATTGTTTTTGAAATATATTATGTTTGTTTGGTTAAAAATTGTCACATTGTATTATAAGTGTATTAAAATGTGTGATAAATGCATTACATCATTAAAACTTGTATTATATGTGAATAATAAATTGTTCTTTGTAATATGTATTAAGCTTGTTTTATAAATGAATTAAAAGTGATTAAGTGAAAAAGATGTTATTACTATAAATGGTAAATATTTTTTTTTTATCATAGGATATTTATGTAAGTTTCCCTTTATATATATGGGAAAATTGTATAAAATAGCAAACTAATAACCTAAATTAAATGGAATAGCTAGGGTTTGATTTAATTGTGCTCCATAGCAAACATTATCTGAAATTTGCCAGCGTCTCTCTCCCAGGAATCTCGCTCGCAACTCTCCATACTCGCTCGCCTCTCTCGCTTTATACACAGAAGTGTATAATTCTGTTTCTGTTTTGTATAAAGCGAGAGAAAATTGTATATACACATGCAAAAATGTATATCTTCGTGTTATACACTTAATTATACAATTTACAAACATTTTACTTCAAAAATTGCAGAGAAAAAGGCCAACGAATTATACAATTGCGAATTATACAATTGCAGTGAAATACAATTTTCTCTAGCTTTATACAACAGAAGTGTATATATTGTGTTTCTGTTTTTGTATAAAGCGAGAAAAACATATATCTTCTTGATATACACTTATAATTATGCAATATACATACATTTTTATTCGATTCAACTGTATTCAAAGCTAATTATACAATTGCAGCGAAATAGGCCAGCGAATTATATACAATTTAGGCCAGCGAATTATACACTTGTATATGTATAGCGAATTATACAGTTTTTATGTTTGCTATGGAGCGCAATTATGCAAAGTTTGCTATAGCATACAAATATGAATTTTTTGTTTGCTATATGTGAAAGTTGCCCTATATATATTTGATTTAGTTAAGCCCAATAGTCATCACATAAGGCTTACCTTGGTATATAGAATGGGCCTTATCAAAATTTGGGCTGGACTTAGCATCTTCTGCTACTCAACTACTGTTTATGAGAAAAAAAACATCGATAATGTTTCTATATTTACGCTCTGTACATTCTATCCTTCTCGAATCATAATTGTGAAATTTCCTGAGTATGTTGTTACTGTTATATTGCTCGGACATTGTTTACACCTATGAAATTTCAAACCTCATTATAATGTTTCTTTTTGAATTACAAATTACAAAATTTAAAAAATAGACTACCCTGATATTATTGTAACCAGTATAAAGAAAGTAAAAGTGTTATAAGTAGTTTGAAATATGTCAAACTAGAGTTACTAATTTGTTACCTAATATAATATTTCATGAAAACATACAAATCAAGTCGTGTTTAAAATTAATAGGCTTATGAGTTGAAATTCAAAGCTGTTGTAGCGTTGAAATTATTCAAATGCCTTCTCATTGGAAAATTTTAAAAAGAGATTGGATAGTTACTCAATAGTAATTAGGAAGAAAAGTTTTGACTAGTAATAAGAGATTACTTATATATGAGTATTGTCAAACATTTTCACATTGTGGGTCAACTAGACTAATTAATTCATTAAATCCAACTATTAATTTAATATATTTTTTAACATAAGCTTATATTATATGTAATGAAAATTAAAAAGAAGGGATTATTTTATTTTCCAAGTTGAGTATTTGGTTTGTGTATATTGTAAACAAATATGTCTTACCCAAGATGAAAATGTCAACTTTAATGAGGACACATCATATATCAATTATATCCCAAACAAAAATAAATAGTCAATGATTAATCAATCAAATCGTAAGCCAACCCATCATCCATTATACGATCAATTATTAAATATACAAGATATAAACTTATCAATTCACTATTATTTTAATTATATTAATGGAAAATGAAGTTTAGATCAGTTTTAACTTTAACGATAGAAAATGCAACTCCTAAAGATTTGCTTGCAGTAGGTATTGTTTATCTTCTTTTCGAGCATATTGACTCCTGAACTAATTCTGATTTTACCAGGATATATCTTTAATTTTTAATAGTGCCAAAATACTATTAAATCGGTACATATATATATATATATATATATATATATATATATATATATATATATATATATATATATATATATATATATAATAACAATTAACTATAAAATACTCATTTTAACTTGAATGAAATTATATCTAGTCACCCACACAAGTATATATAACTTATTTTACATGATAAATTTTTTTTTAAAAAAAATTCTATACTAAATTAAACTAGCTCATATAAAAATTGAAACGGAGCGAGTACGTAGTATTATCGAAGAACGTAGAGTGGATGCTTGATTAGTAACTTTCACTTTCTGACTCTTGCATCCTGATATGATATGCTTCTTGAGTACTTTCACAATGAACTAAATTTACATATTTTTCAGAGTACTTGTCGATAGATATGATGGAGACTATATAAGGATAGGGAAAGTATGGGTAGCAGACAAAAACGTACTACTACTAGTACTACATTTCATATGTTTTTACTCCGTTTAAAAAAGAATAATCTAGTTTGATTTGAAATAATTAAAGAAAAGAAAAATAACTTTTTGATCTTGTAATTTTAAATGAAAGTCATGTTAAATATATTAAAATATCATTTAATTTGTGGTCTTAAATAGATTACTTGGAAAGTTAACGTTAAAGTATTTCCAAAAAAAGAAAGGTATCATTTTTTTGAACAAACTAAAAAAGAAACTAGGTCATTTTTTTAAAACGGAGAAAATACTTTTTTCTTCATCTCAATTTATTTTTTACATAATTCTACAGAATATCTAGTGAAGAAAAATATGATTTTTAAAGCTCATTTCAACTTAAAAATAAGCCATCAATATTGTTACTCAAAACAAAATATACTACTAGTAATAGTACATAACAAGTACTCTTTTTTTTATCTTAATTTATTTGACACTGTTATAGTACTATAAAAATATTTTATTTTATTTTTCTAAATTCATTACGATTTTTAATAAGCCATTAACATAGTTACTCAACGTATGTCACTTTTTTTAGACTGACAAAAATAAAGTGACTTATGAACAGAGAAAGTAAGTAGTAATTAACAATGATCATGATATCTTACATCATCACTACATAAAAGAAGAAGATGATAAAAGCTAGTCCTAATTCAGTGGAAGCAAAATAAAAGCTTTCCATGAATAAATTTCATTAAAACTTACAAGTACTCACACCTACAAAATAAAATTAAAATTAACCCCAGTACCCTACATTGTTACATCCATTGCCATTACTAGAGCTACTACTAATCAACTCCTTAATTTCTTCAATATTAGTATGATCATCATACTGGAGTTGACTACTTTGAATGTTATTCCCAAAATATCCATTTGCCTTTTGATGATCAGCCCAAGTAGTACAATAATTGTCAAGTGTAAACTTTTGGGTTTCTTCAAAAGGAATTTGACACATTATTTCCTCATTGCCATAGCTAATTTGGTTGCAACTTAGGCCATCAGATGAAGAACAAGAACTAATTGCTTGCATGGGATATATTAAGCTTTGATCATGAAAATTATAAGAATGTTGATTATTAGTACCAAACTGAAAGTTCATCATGTTATTGTTGTTGTACATGAGATTTGGTTGGACTAGTGGAATGGGCTCTACATATGAATCTCTAAAAATACTTGAAATTGATGCTTGTGATTGGGTTTGGGGTTGAAAAGTTGTTTGAAGAGTGCTTGTAGGAGGAAATAATATATTAGATGATGAGTGAATAAAACCTATGAACCTCTTCTTAAACTTTGTGTTCCAATAATTTTTAATATCATTGTCGGTTCTTCCAGATAATTGAGCAGCTATAAATGACCACCTGACACATAAATGTACAACATTTAAAAATATATATCAAACGTGTTGCGACAAGTTACATGTTATTCAAGTTAACTTATATAAACATAGTGTAAAATATCTTTAACCAAAAGGCAAAAAAAAAAACCTAAAACCCTAAAGGCAAAAAGGCAAAAAAAATTATAAAAAATTCTAAAAGGGTATATTAGTTTTGTAGAATAAAATTGCTCCGTCGAGATCGATTTTGCCCTTTTGATTAAAAAAAATTGATGTACCCTTTTGAAACTTTTGACAATTTTTTTTTATCCTTTTGGCTTCAGACTCCAAAATTTAAAGTCAAAATTATGAATGTCAAACCTTTTTGTAATCATGATTGTTTGGTTCTGTTGTGATTGTTATAGCTAAATGTGTTACGGAGAATATACAATATAACATGATATTAAATATCAATTTCAAATGTTAAAATGAAATATTGTATAGAAGATGATTATTACAGATAGATCTGACTGCATGTAGTTAATTGAAGAAGGAAAAATTTAGAATAGTTTCAACATTTTTGAATTTGTATTTTCTTAGGCGGAGCGGGGTTTACGAGTAATTTGAGGGTTCTAAATTTATTCAAAATTTCCATTAAGATTGATATTGGGGGTTTGAACCCTCAACTCTATAGTGTGGAAAATATCTCCACGACCCTTCCTTACCACTGATTAGTTGCCAATCAATTTTGGTAGAAATTTATAAATTAATATACACATATATTTATTTAATTTTTTAGTACATAAATAGAATTTACGAAAAAATTATTGAGCGATTCTAACCCGAAACTCCACCTAACTCCGCATATGGTGTCCTAAAGCAGTAATTAAAGACTTTGATCCAACATCCAAAACTAGCAAGCATGGAGAAGAAATATCTATGGAGTATTACTTTTCTTTTTGAATCTTAGAAATATTTATCTTTAAATTTCCCTTTTTCTACACCATTGAAGTTCTCCTTTCAATTTTTTAATTTAATGAGATTTATGTTATTCTGAAAGTCATATGCAAACACATGATAATTGAAGAAATTTAAGGGGCACCAAAGTTAGTAGATAATTAATTTTTCTTCGGTACTTATTACTGTATGTTGCTTCATTTGCTTTAGTATCCTACAACTTCTATTGTCTTATTTATTTTTTTGCAATCTCCTTCAAAGCTTCTTCTTTTTTGAGTCCAGTGTCCATTGAAAATAACATTTTTATCCTATAAAATGTCAGGGTAAAGTCTACATACGTAGTTTTATTTATTTTATTACACTAAATATAAGTATGTTGTTATATTTTTGAATGTCCATGTATTAGATTAATTTCCTGATATAAATACAAAGTTACTGGGATCGATCGAATCCGTAAGGTTTAGTCTCTTGTAGCTGCACCATGCATGGTCATCAACACACAAAGAGATGAAATAAAATTAAAGAAAAGTATTTTTATTTGGTTTTCTTACCAACTTTTTGAGGAAGAGCAATCCAATTTCCACCATTACCATATTTTTCAATGAATTCTTTAAGCTTAGCATCTTCTTCTGGTGACCATGGCCCTTTTTTCACATTAATTTTATCACAACAAGGAGATCTTTTCATTTCTAGTTTAGATAAAGAAATGTACAAGGACTCTTATTCTGTTATTTGTCTTATATAAAGAGTGACTTGAGATTTAGAACAACCAAATAAAGAGATTAAATTAATTAATTAATTAAGAGGTACACTTTTTTTTTTTATAATTATTATTATAAGGTATACAAGTCAAATGGATAGGCCTATTTCTATTTTTTTTTCCTCATTACTCTTTACCTTGTAATTCAAGAATCCCAAGTGTTTCATGTGTTCAGATAAAATAAATTTGCTTAATTA
This sequence comes from Solanum peruvianum, assembly GCA_027705065.1. NCBI lineage: Eukaryota > Viridiplantae > Streptophyta > Magnoliopsida > Solanales > Solanaceae > Solanum > Solanum peruvianum. The sequence continues at coordinate 48,430,369 of JAKWJD010001760.1, read as the reverse complement.
ATTGACGATTGTAAGCATAATTAATACTGAATTATTTGACATCTTCCAAATCACTCCCTTAACATCAATTTGTCATAATTTTCTTTTTGATGGTTAAATAATTTAAACTTTGATTAATATTTTAAGATATAAAAAATTATATTAATATATAATTTTTTAAAAATAATTTTTAAATATTTAAATTTAAATTTTAAAATATCAGATAAATCTAATCAGTAAAAAATGACAATTATTTTGAAACGGAGGGAATACTAAGGTATATTTATTGTAACTATTTCTAGTAGTTTAATCATATGCTAACAGACTTTGTTTTATTAGACGGTACATTAATAGAATAGCAAAGGTAGCAAACAAAATTAATCATCAGCATAGTACACATATATGTATACCAGTAAAAACCAAATACTATAAGAGAGACACTGTACAAAACATGTGTATAATCCATGTAGGATGGAGCAATGTGCTTCCTTATATATTTTTGAAAATTTTCTACATGAGCTAAATTTTTAATGTTAAATTAATTTTTTTTAATTATGATTTTGAAGTTGGGATTTATTTAACTTTTTAGTATATATTGTACGTTTATACATATTATTATAAAATAAATTTTGAGGATCGAAATTGATGGACAACAATTCAATTTTTTATTCAAAATCAACGAGTTCAAATATATCGGAGATGGCAGATCGGTTTAAGGAAACCGACAAATTCCCTCAGTTAAAAGAAAGGATCATCTGTCGATTTTCTTTAAATTAAAAATTTATATTTTTTCTGTTCTTTTTTATATGTCATTTTTTCTATTAATAGTTAGTTCATAATATTTGTTATTTCGTAAAATTAATGTAGAAATTATTACATTGATTATTTTTTATATTAGCTTTGAAAATATATATTTGATCAACTTAAAAAAAAGTTTTATTGGTTAAATTAATTCATATACATTGATTAAAAATTTAAATTTAAAAAATTTATATAAAAATAGAAGGATAAAGTTATATCTTTTCTTAAAGCAAGTACTGAAATCCAAAGTAAAAAGGTGAAATATAAAAAGGAACGAATTGAGTATAATTTTTTAGGAAAAAACAATGGACGTCGAAGGTTTTGTTCGTCGATTTTCATTAATATAAATGTAGCAACTTTGAATCGAATACAAGTATAAAAAATAATATTAAAAATAATAATAATAAAATAATAATAATAATAATAATGAAAAATAATAATAATAATAGTAAAAGATTTATGGGCAAAAAAATGGTATATTTGGTCAACATAAAATGAATTTTAAGTTGAAAAAAAAAACTCTCACATAACTTTTAACTTTTATCTTAAAATAAGTTATTTTTACTTAAAATAAATTACTTTAATAATTATCAAACAATCTAATAAATCAAAAACTAATAAGTTAGTTTGATCAACTTTTAAACTCATCCAGACAGACTTTTAATAAGAAGCACATGTCGAAATACAAATATATTTTGTGCTAAACCTTTTCTTTAGTCCTTTTGTATAGTGACATATCAAAATAATTACATCGTCCTTTTCTCCTTTAGTCATATTGATTACCAGGTAAATTAATTCATTGGTGGTAAATGAATGTGCAGGTTCTTTTAAATTAATTAACGTTATTTCTTGAATTGTCCCTTCTGCTCACACTAGGTAGCTAACTATAGACAAATTATATTTACTGTCCTGATCAAACATTATTGGAACACTTTTAACATACAATTAATGAACGCACCTTAAAAGTTCTACTATAATATGAAATTGAAGTAAACCAACTACCAAAAGGACGGATAAAAAAAAAAAAGTTTTCTTGTAGGGGTATACAAAAAATATCGATAATTGCACCTAATTCATAAATTAAGAAATAAAAAATGTGTCTCTCTCGTTCACCTCGCGCCCTATGTTATGTATTTTATATTTTAGAATTTGATTCACGTATATCTCATATTTATAGATAATCTCGTTTGCTTTGTTCCTATCTAAGCTTGATGCTCTTTATTTCAGTGTATTTAGTAGTAACAGTACATGTATGTAAGGGTATTTAATTTATATTAAAATATAATATGAAATTATTAATTAGTAAAATAATAAATAATTATTTAAAAATATAGAAATGATTAGTAAATATAGTAGAAATGTTTATCAGATTAGGTAGTTATGGGTTCATGAATATTGGATTAACTTGAGCCCATTTAAGGTGTCTCGTCCAAGCCTAGAGTTTGCCCTATTTTGTTATTTGCGTTAGAGTTTTAAGATTTTTGATATAGGTTTGGCATTGTAAATAATATATGAAAAAATGATAGATATATTTTTGAATTATCATAAATAATATGTTATTATTTTTTGTTAAAAGTTTTTTAGTTGATAAAATAAAAAGATTTTAAAAGTGACTAAAATAACAAATATAATATTATATATTTACTATTTAAGAACACGATTGGGTGATTGGGTGAATAATACTCAACATTTGTTTTAAAAATCAAATATCTAAATATTATTCTTTATCATAATCATTTATTCTGAACTCTAAGCACATAACAATAATGGATAATAATTGAGCTCTTTCCAAGAAAATACTTTCTATATAGTAATCCTATTAGTGTTAAAATTCGTAGTTTTTTTTAGCAAATTTATTATAGTAGACAAAATATGCTAGCATTTTTTTATTAGAAATAAAAACATTCTCAATAGGATAAGTACAAATAACTTACAAGAACTCACCTTTATCAATTCTAATAAAATAACTGTCCCCCGCAAATTAATAAACATGAAAAAAATTAAATTTTTTTAATAAATAGTAGAAATACGTCAAATAAAAGTTGTTTGTTACATGGAGTATATAATAAGTTAATTTATAAATACATATAAGTTGACTCGTGTTTAAGATTAATTTGCTTATGTTCCCAAGTTGTTGTAGGGTTGACTTAATTTAAATGCCTAAATGGAAATTTTAGATAATGTTAGGTTGTTACTCAATAGTCAATAGTAATTAAGGAAGAAAAAGTCTCAACACAATTATATGACTGTCAAACATTTTCACATTGTGGGTCAACTAGATTAATTAGTTAAATCCAACTACTAATTTAATATATTTTTTTAACATAAGCTTAAGTTATCGATAAGGAAAATAAAAAAGAAGGGAACATTTTATTTTCCAAGTTGAGTGCTTGGTTTGTGTATAATGTAGACAAATATGGCTTACCTAAGATGATACTATTGCTAAGCAATGTCAACTTTAATGGGGACACTTCAAATATTAATTATATCCCAAACAAAAAACAATAGTCAATGATCAATCAATCAAATCGTAAGCTACCCCATCATCAATTATAGGACCAATTACTAAATATACGAAAAATAAACTTGTCAATTTATTATTGTTTTAATTATATTAAAGGAAAATGAAATTCAAATCGATTTAAACTTTAACGATATATGGAAGGCAAAAAGCTCATCATGTGAAATTAACCCTCAATTTTGAGTTTTTTCTATCTTTCATCATAATATTGACCTCCACCCCCCTCCTCTCCCCCTCATTTTGTTACGATAAAATTTTTTATTTTTAAATTTAAGTACGAAATATCTAATTAACTAAGAGATAAAAAATATATTTTAATCATCTCATTGTACGTTTATTACTCGATCGATGCATAATGCATAATTTTATATTACGTATTGTTGTACAACAATTGATGTCGGTCCCAACCAACGTGTTATATGGCAAACGAATATTATATAACTTGTAAAGGTTTAATAATTTTTTTTTTATTTTTTTTGAATAAGACAGAGATTCTGAATTTGTTTTTCCTGTCATTTTCATATCTTTAGCTAAATTAAAAATGCAACCTCTAAAGATTTCCTTGCAGTAGGTATTGTTTATCTTTTCTTTTTTTTGCTGGCATAGACTCTTAAATTAGTTCTGATTTTACCAGGACATATCTTTAATTTTATACGAGGCACATAATATAATATTGGACTCTAGACTTGACTTTAAATTTTAACTTTGATTTTTAATTTTCATTATGCACAAACAGACACTTTAACTATCCAACTTTTAAATAAATAAACGCATGAGTCCTACATGACAAATACACGTAGCAGACCACGTGTGATATTAATTTTCACTTATTCATTTATTGTAATGCAAAGAACCCAAAATAAAATATGTTACAAAGAGAATAAATTTTCGATTCCAAAACAAAAAACCAAGAGTTTTTGTAGAATGTGATGTAATGGTCTTTGATGCCATTAACATTCACAATGCGTTATCAAATTAACTCTTGATCCTAATATAGAAATTTCCTTATATAAATAGTGCATTTGTGAAAGCTAAATAAAAATAACACTATCAAAACAAACAAAAAGAAGAAAAAAATATTTCCCTCTTTCTTCTTATTTTATTCTTAGAATATTTTTTGGGTAATTGGTTTTGAGCAATTTCCAAACTCTCAGCCACAAATCACGTGTTTGAGAGTAACTGTGGAACCTTGGGGAGCGACCAGCTGCAGCAATTTGCACCGGCGTCTAGCCGAAATCGCTTTCAAGGCAATGGCTTGCCACGACACAGTGTTTGTGATAAGTTGTTTACTATTTTATAATGCCATTCTAATATCAATATTGTAGTATTTTTTCCAACACCACGTTGGACAAAAAATGACATGTAATATGACATGTAAGACATGTGTGTCTATTTGTTCAACTTTATACAAGTTTAATTGTCTACTTGTACACACCCAAAGTTGAAGGACATAGATGTGATTCGAAACCAAGTTAAAGGGCATATTTATGCATTATGCCTTTCTATAAAGCCAAAATACTACGAATTTCTTTAAAAAGAATAATAGATTTTTACATTTAGTAACTATTTAACATTAAAATGTTTATTTAAACTTAAATTGAAATTATTTCTAGTCACCCACACAAGCATATATAACTTATTCAAATGATAAATTTTATAAAACTTTCTTTCTTTTTTAAATTTTATACCAAATTAAACTAGCTCATATAAAAATTCAGAAGGAGGGAGTACTTTGTTTTATTGAAGAACGTAGAGTGGATGCTTGATTAGTGACTTTCACTTTCTGACTCTTACATCATGATATGATATGCTTCTTGAGTACTTTCACAATGAACTAGATTTACATATTTTTCAGAGTACTTGTAGATGGATAGAAGGGGTAGAAAACAAAATATACTACTAGTAGTAGTACATAACACAGTACTCTTTGTCTATCTTAATTTGTTTGACACTATTATAGTACTATAAAAAATATTTTATTTTATTTTTCTAAATTCATTATGATTTTAAATAAGCCATTAACATAGTTACTCAACATATGTCACTTTTTTTAGACTGACAAAAATAAAAAGGGACTTAGGAACAGAGAAAGTAAGTAGTAATTAACAATGATCATGATATATTACATCATCACTACATAAAAGAAGACGATGATAAAAGCTAGTCCTAATTCAGTGGAAGCAAAATAAAAGCTTTCCATGAATAAATTTCATTAAAACTTACAAGTACTCACACCTACAAAATAAAATTAAAATTAACCCCAGTACCCTACATTGTTACATCCATTGCCATTACTAGAGCTACTACTAATCAACTCCTTAATTTCTTCAATATTAGTATGATCATCATACTGGAATTGACTACTTTGAAAGTTATTCCCAAAATATCCATTTGTCTTTTGATGATCAGCCCAAGTAGTACAATAATTGTCAAGTGTAAACTTTTGGGTTTCTTCAAAAGGAATTTGACACATCATTTCCTCACTGCCATAGCTAATTTGTTTGCAACTTAGACCATCAGATGAAGAACAAGAACTTATTGCTTGCATGGGATTCATTAAGCTTTGATCATGAAAATTATAAGAATGTTGATTATTAGTACCTAATTGAAAGTTCATCATGTTATTGTTGTTGTACATGAAATTTGGTTGGACTAGTGGAATGGGCTCTACATATGAATCTCTTAAAAGATTTGAAATTGATGCTTGAGATTGGGATTGAAAAGTTGTTTGAAGAGTACTTGTAGGAGGGAATAATAAATTAGGTGATTTAGTTCTTTGGTTAATATCAGATGATGAGTGAATAAAACCCATGAGCTTCTTCTTAAGCTTTGTGTTCCAATAGTTTTTAATATCATTGTCGGTCCTTCCTGGTAACTGAGCTGCTATAATTGACCACCTGCATAAACATACAACGTCATTTTAAGTTATATTCAACCTATAAATAATTTTATCATTTCTAAACTTGATTTAACCATATATATATGTTTATTATACAATTGAATCAACTTTTAAGTATATCAAACTTGTTACAATAAAGGTACTTGTCATAGAAAATTTAAACTCAAATTGATAAGATATATAGTTGAATTTTCTTATAATAACATTGTTTGTTTGGATATATTTTAGTTGTTTTAGCAAAGTATTGTTATAAACATGGAAAATTGATTTCGAATTATTTTGACTATAATAATAAATATTGTTTTAGAGAAATCTGTAATACATAAGTTGTTTTATCAAGAAAATTGAATAGTTTTACATTTTATGGACTGTGTCCTAACAGCTGTAATTAAGGACTTGATCCAAGATCTAAAACTGGCATGCATGCAGATGAAATATCCATAAATTGTAGAATCTTCAGTCAGAACCCAACAAAATTAAATTATTACTTTTCTTTGAGTCTTAATTAATATTTATTTTCTACACCATTGAAGTTCTTCTTTCAATTTCTTTTTTTAAAATTTATGGGATTTACTTTTGTCTCAAAAGTCATATGCAAAAACATGATAAGTGAAGAAATTGAAGGTAAAATGAAGGTAGTGGTAGATAATTAGTGACCAAAACAGGAAAAAAAAGAGGAAAAATTGTTAAATAGTTTTGACTTAATTAAAAAGTTTGTCACCTGCTCCCAATGCTGGCATATAAACTGCATATTACCCTATCTTCTTCATCAGAAAAATCACCATGCTTTATATTTGGCCTTAGATAATTTAGCCATCTTAATCTGCAGCTCTTTCCACATCTCTTTAATCCTGATTTAAAACCATAATCTCATCAAATTATATAAATATAGAAAATATAAAAGAAATACTTTTTATGGTCAAGATTTGAACTTTATTGGTTCTAAAAATTTCGAACGTAATCCTGTTATTTCTTTTTCTTTAGTGTTTATTACTAATTTTATTGCTTCATTTGCTTTGTAGCCTGATATTTTATTGTCTTACTTTCTTGCAATCCAGCTTCAAAATTCTTCCTTTCTTTTGAATCTAAGGGTTTATACTTTTCTACTCAACATTTATAGGAGTAACATCTGCATATAACATCCTATCCTCGTTTAACTTATTCATGAAATTACACTATACATATTATTGTTGTTATATTATTGGATGTACATAAATTAAGTGAATTTTCTAAAATAAATACAAAAGGTTTGAACTATAAGTTACTGAGTTCGACTAAACTTACCAGCTTTTAGAGGAAGAGCAATCCAATTACCACCAGTTCCATATTTTTCAATGAATTCTTTAAGCTTAGCATCTTCTTCTGGTGACCATGGCCCTCTTTTAACATTATTCTTATCACAACAAGGAGCTCTTCCCATTTCTCTTAGCTCTTGTTTTTTCTCTCTCTAAGTTTCTAATTTTGTTGTTAGTTAAGCATTTTCTTGGAAGTTTTCTATCTTTGCTCTCTTTATAGATAGAGAAATGGACAAGGACTCTTGTTATATTATTTGTCTTATTTAAAGAGTACTGACATGGGATTTAAAATAAAACAACAAAAAAATAAAATAAAGAGATTTATTTAATTAATTAAAAGGTACACAAGTCAATTGGATAGGCTTATTTCTAATTTCTTTTTTTAAAGTAGTAGCTGATGGAAATTTTCATCCCAAATACTATTAAAAAGGTCTTAATTAATCAATATATTAATTAAACTTTTGCATTAATATTTACCTTAAAGTTCAAGAATCCCAAGTTTTTCATGTGTTCAAATAAAATAAAGCTGCATAACTAATTGTTGGTTGTACCTTGATTAATTTGACATCTTCCAAAGTAGTAAGTACTATATATACATATATATTATTTTTAACTGTTTCTAGCAAGTGTAATCATATGCTAACAGAATTTGTTTTATTAGACAGTGTAGATGTACATATATACATTAATAGAAATATCAAAGCTACCAAACAAAATTAATTAGTAGCACAGTACACATAAAAACTATATATATCCCTAAAGGGGAAAAAAATATACTAGAGATCTGTGCATATGTATATATATCCCTATTAACCTATTTATGTATGATGGAGAAATGTGCTCCCTCATGTGATTTTGAAAAGAGGTTTTTGATGTTGAACTAAGTTAAAAATTTATTTACTTTTATCATATGATATTAAAGTGAGGGATTTAATTTAATTTCGGAGTGATTAAACTTTTTATACATGTACTACTTATGAAACATCAAAATTGAGAGTCAAAATCGACAAACAACCTCAATTTTTTAAAATAAGGACTAGATTCAAAATTAATGGACTCGACTATATTAGAAAATGGCGTTTGGTTGTCCAATTTCTTTTATCAAATTGGAAAATGGCGTATTAATATATCCAATCTTGAATTTATCTACCTTTTTTCGTTTCAGTATTTTAATATACTTTTCTTCTACTCCGTTTAAAAAAATGTCTCTTATATTTTTTTGCCAATCTTTTGACTTTTAATTTTCCACGTGAACTGTTTATAGTTAGTTACATGATTCAGTATTTTTTACTATTTCTTCTGTTTTAAAAAGAATGTCCTAGTTTGATTTGGAACGGAATTTAAGAAAAGAAAGAAGACTTTTTAATCTTGTGGTTCTAAATTAAAATTATGTCAAATGTACCAAAATGTCCTTTAATCTTGTGGTCTTAAACATGCCATTTGGAAAGTTAAAGTTAAAGTGCTGTAAAAAAAAATCATTTTTTTTAAACAAACTAAAAAGGAAATAGGAAATATTAGATTTATCAACCTTTTTTGTTTGAATATGTTTAGTATACTTTTCTTTTAGTTTATTTTTTCTTTAAAATCTCTTATATTTTTTGTCACTTCTTTGATTTAAATTTTTTATTTGACATATTTATAGCTATACGATTCAATGTCAGTTATTAGATCTATCTAGCTAGCTTTTTCGTTTCGATATATTTAGTGCACTTTTCCTTTAGTTCTTTAAAAAAACTAAATCCCTTCAAAATTTCGTATCAAAACTAAAATTATTCATATATATATATATATATGAGGGTATCTAAAATACTACTGTTTATAGTGGATCTTGTATAGTGACTTATCAAAATGATTATGTCCTTCTCTCTCCTTTAGTCATGGAGAGAGAAAGAGATGAGTAAATTAGTTCGTTGTTTGTAAATAAATGTTCAGCTTCTTTCCAATTAATTTGACTCGTCAATAAACCTGATCTATTGAATTGTCCCTTTTACGTACAATATCTATCTAGCTACAGACAAATTTATATTTACTGCTATTTTTTAACTCTTCCAAAAATACTATTAATGAACGTCCATGAAGTTTACTGTAATAAGTAAGATATTAAAACCAACTACAAAAAAGACTCATCGAAAAAAGTGAGCGACAAATTTATATTTACTGCTATTTTTTAACTCTTCTAAAAATACTATTAATGAACGTACATTAAGTTTACTGCAATAAGTAAGATATTAAGACCAACTACAAAAAAGACTTATCGAGCGTTAAAAAGAAAATTGATAATGCACACTAAATTAAAAAAAGATGATAGTTATGTTCTAATTTATTTGTAAGAATGTGCTAAAATATTTTGATTTTGTAATCTTAATACACATAATGTGAAATATTAATAATAACTAAGACAAATAAATTAAAATGAATAAATAATATTTAAAATCGACGAGTAAAATTCATTAGAAGAACAGAAAAAGGAAAGAACAAAAAGATGAATTTTGATATCAGCATGACTGATAATGAGCAAATTGCAGGAGCGAAGTAGGTAAAAAATAATTCGCGTATGTCATAGAAAGAAATTGGTGCACGTTCATATTCTTCGATTTAATTTGTTTATTTTTTATTTTTATTTTTTTTCAAAATGACTTTTTTAGCTATTATTTAATTATATTTAAGAATCAAGAATACAAAATTTAAAAATCTACTGATATATTTGATATATATTTAATTTTAGTCCATTAATAATTTATTTAACTAACGAATCAAAATGACGGAATGTGTGATTTCCCAGTCTCATCTCAGGTGGAACAAATTAATGTAGGAATTATAATTTCAGGATTAATAATGTTCTCTGCGTACAAAGCGATCTCATTGATCATTGTATCGAACTAATCTCTAACTGATTTTATAAAATATTTGTCATCTCGATCCCATCAATAATAGATACTATAAAACTTTGTTCACTAAAAAAAAAAAATCTAAACAATTACCGTATATTTTTATTTTTATCAGTGTCCTCTGAGCTATTATAAGACTGAAATATTCCATTCCTCTATTTGAAGTAGTGAAGTTACAAAAATTAATTATGAAGTATAACTTCTTTAAAACTTAATAATCAATCATCTAATAACCACTAAATGTGAATTCATAAGTAGTTTTTTTTTTTGTTGGAGGTGAGAGTGTCTAAAAGTACTTTGTCACTTTTAACATATTAAGAAAAGATAATATTTTTTTATTTTACTCTTAATATTAATTACTTATTCCTTAAATTATTTTCTAAGACCTAATACGAACCATCAGTTAATAAGGATTCTAATGGCAAAATTGTCATGAATAATTTTTTAGTGGATATATCAAATTCAGATATAGCAAATAAAAATGAATGAATAAATTAAAGCACAATTATTTTTTTGTGACAATTTATTTTCTAAAGCGACAATTATTTTGGGACCGGTAGATAATAATTTGTGACGTACGTAGGTGAGTATTTAGCATTTTGAGTCAACCTTCCCATGCATTTTGCGCACCATTGGTTGTAATGAGTTTATTATAAACATTATATCCTTGAAAGATATATAATCTAACACGTACACCATAAGTCAATAAAATATATAAACTAATCAATTTAGTCGTTGGCATGTCAATAATGTCTTCATCGAAGTATAGAAAAAAAAAAAGAACTATTAATTGGATATATGCTTGTTGTTAATATGATAGATATAAATGAGTAAAATATGTAATTAAACTTAATTATTATGACTAGAAAACATGGCCAAGTTGGAAAATTATTCATTAAGCTAGCATACTTGAGTTGCATTTTGTCTTATTAGAAAATAAAATAATGTGGTCTGAAAGACTAAATTAAAGTACGATTATTATCTTAAAAATAAATAAATCTTGATTTGTTGATGTAGAAATTAGGTTTGAAGCCTAACTCACACCCTAAAAGCTAGTTCAAAGAGAGGATGATTGCTCAAACCTTATAAGGAGTTCACTCATCTCATTAATCATCGATGTGAGATTTTTGTCATTCTTTAACACCCCACCTCACGCCCAGTGATTAGCATCTAGTGCGTGGATAATTTTGACTTTTGGGGCCCCCAATATCGAGTGAGACAAGTGTTGCCCCAAAAGCCAGCTCAAAGGAAAAAGGATTGTCCATGTCTTATAAGGAGTCCACCCATCTCATAAACCATCGATGTGATACTTTTGTCATTTTTTAACACTCCACCTCACGCCTAGTGATTAGCATTTAGTGCGTGGACAATTTTGATTTTTGGGGGTCCTAACATCGGGTGAGACAGACCCTGCTCTGATACCATGTAGAAATTAAGTCGTAGGCCTTACTTACATTTCAAAAATTAGTTTAAAGAGAAGTAATCAATGATCTGAAACTTTTGTTATTCTTTTTAACAATGTCTTCATATATAAACAATAATTAGGTTTGTACTTCTTCAATCCCTTGGTAATGATCATGTGACTGTTTTTCACTCCCTCTTATCATAAAAAAGTACCGGTCCTAATGACTAAAAAGTGCTATATTTACCCTCTTATTCTATAAATAAAAAAATTATAATGTTGCAATCATTGATTTTCTTTAAGTGTCTCATTCATAGACAAAACCAACACACCTAGGACATGTGTCAAGTGTTGAAAGATTGAAAATATATATAATACTAATTAATTATGAAAATAAAATCAATTAGGAGTAGTACTAATGATTTGACCGATTACTGATCAATAGCGTGTCTGCGCACTCTACTTTTATTTTGCTGCCCGACCTGTTTGTGCTATAATATTTTTTTGTATTTGATTGTAAAATTAATTAATTTTAATTAAAAAATAATTTCATCATTACATAACTCAGATTGATGTTAAAACTGTGAAACAAAATGAATGACAAAAAGGTCCACGGATCATTAGTTAATTAAACGCTAAATAATGATCTACTTAATCATACCTTTTTGTATCAATAAGTAATATTTTATAACAATATTTGACGACTATAACAATCAAAATTTCCTTTAGAACTAACCATTTTCATATTATGTTTCTTTTAAATAAATTTTTTTTCAAAAAAATTTCATTTTGACTCCGCCCCTACCTGCCACCCCACCTAGGTCACCCCGTCAAAAAGGAAATTAATTTTTTTATGAAAATTATTCAAATTTTTAAAAGTTCATTTTTAGGTTATCGATTAAAAATTATTTTCTACTCACCAATCAAACATGAGAAAATAAGTTACAAATCCACTTATTTTTCAAGAAAATATTTTTTTGTTTATAAAAAACACACTCTAAGTGTTGTTCTTGAATGATTTATTTGCAATTGGATGTCCATTTTTACTTTTAAATTTGCTAGGTACATTATTCATGTTATAGTAATAATTTAAAGATGACCGTTTCTATGGAGCCAAATAGATAATTGTCAAAGTACAAGAAATAAATAAGAACATACATATCTGTCTTTTTTCATGCAACATGGAATCTTTTAGTTGAAAAAGAAAAAACATACGTATAAATATAATATAAAGGGCGTTTTCTTATATAAAACTTTGTGACAGTACTGAAAACATATTCAATTGTTAATAATTGTGGATGATCATATGTTAAAAAATATATGGTGGAAACATATAGAAGTCTCCATTGACTCTTGAGACAGCCAAGATGTGGACTTGCAACTTATCAACGGTTGGCAAACTAAGGTGGAAAATTGTACTCAACATTTTATTTTAATTGATCGCGATATAAAAATAGATGTTTTATTTTACTAAATCATATTGATAAATTTAGAAATTTATTTTTTATATTAGTCGTTTGGTGTGAAATATAAGGTACATTAATCGCATGATTATTATACCCTACTTTTGATTGAACTTTGGAGATATTAGGTAGTCATTGGATTTTTTTATATTATAGTGATGAAAAAAGTTATCTCATATACATGATGAATAATTTATCCTGATATACTTAATTCTGAAATAACTTGTTTCCAACCAAATGACCCTCTAAGCTTTAAATATTAAATAACTACATAAAATAATAATAGTCAAATTATAAAATAATAAAATTCATCTCTAATAATAAATATGTCAAATTAATTGGGACGAAATAATAGGAAAGTAGGGTGATTATAAATTTAACTAGCTTTATTTTTAATTCAAATGTTGCTTGTTGTAATTGTATGAATTGCAGTGAGAATAAGACACTTCATTGAAGAAAGTCTTATACTCACCAACTTTCAAGTAGATAGAAAAGAGTTAAAAGATAGTGACCTCACATGTCGACTATTAATTGGCTTTTGTGAAAGCTCCTCAATATGTTTTAATTGATTCCTTTTCAACACTTCGACTTCGTCATCAATGATTACAGACACTTTTACTTTGTTTTCTAATACATTTTGTATTTTGAGATTTAAATTAATCTATTTTTTATTGAAATTTTTAAAATATATATTTAAAATATTTTGAATAGTAAATTATTCTTATTTATAATATATTTTACGTAGTTTATAAGTATATAAATTTTAATTTAAAAAAAATAAAATTTTATGTACGAATTCTCAGTCAAACTTAAGAACTGTTTTACTCCCTAAAAATAAAATCAATCATATAGATTGGGACAGAGTGACCATCTAGTTTCACTATATTAAAAATATTTTTAGTGGTAATTATTTAAAAATAACAACTTAAAAATATTTTTAGTGGTAATTTTCATAAAATCTATAGTGTTATTGGATTCAATGAAAACTAACTAATGTCAATAAAATTTTTATTACTTTTAATTAATGTGCATTTTTATTATGACTTAAAACTATTTTTGTTATAAGAATGTGAAAATAAAAATGAACGGAGGAAAGTAATTAGTTTTGATAGACTATGCTAAGTCAATTCCATATAATATATTGTAGAGTCCATGCTAATAATCGCTATAAACTCTCTAGACAAACGCTTTGATTCAACCCACTCCAATGTAGTTTTCACGTAGATATTAAATTGTACAACGTTGAATTTGAAATAAAACAAAATTGACATTAATAGATAACAACTTGCAATTAATTACTTTGGCAAGAACTTGTTTCATTTCTGCAATAATGGTCAAAAAGTAAGAAATATTGAAGTTTTGCGTCTCTTTTGATATTTAAAAAATCCCCTTTAAGGAAACATTTGACAAAAATAAAATAAAATAGCAAATATATGGTTTCCCAATGAAACTTGACATTAAAAGATACATATTATAGGCAATTCATCATCACATATGTAAATGGTAGTCATCCTTCTTGTAGACCATAACTAGGTTTAGAATTGTCCTATTCATATTGCATACTATATATAATATCAAATAAAAATGAAAATTATATATAATATCAAATAAAAAATGAAAATTATATATTATATCAAATAAAAAATGAAAATTAGAAACCGATAAACATCGCAGTTAAAATAATTAATGATATATTATCAAAAATTCATTGGAATTCATATCCTCGAAGTAAAGTAAAAGGTGGATGATATTTATCATTTGAACAACCTTCTTTTTTAGCGACAAATTAGCCATGAAACTAGAATCTATATCGAGATTGTCCCATCTATTCATAATAACTAGTAAATCCATCTCCTAATGCATCAGCAAAGTTAAATACTAGGGCAATTTAACACGTAGACTAACTTGTTATGAATATATATTTTGGAATAATAACTCTTTCATTAAGTAAATAATCTCAAATTAAATGAAATGGAATAAAATATTTCAAAATTAAGTGTATGATAAAATTTATAATAATGATATAAATTTACTCTTACACTAAAGACAATTATGAAATATTCTTAGTCCGAAACCAAAAGATCCCTTAAAGTATAGCTGGGTTTGTGTGCACAAATAGGTAAAAGGCGTTTTTAACTAAGATTTTTGTGTCAGATAATGACATAAGTTGCGTGTATTTAAATTTTTTCTATCTGAAGGTAGAGACTATGGGGGTGGGTGGGTCTACATCCAGATGTGGTGTTTTATAAGCCCTGAACTTGATTATATAATGCCTGGAAAAATCGACATTGAGATTCGTGTCAAATATTTACACTACTCAAAATTAAACCTGCCTTTTTACTCCATTCACTGCTATCGTATGTCATATGTGTGGACCCCTAGGGCTATTTCATATAACCAGATAAACCTTTTTTGTTTTTACTTTTAACTTTTGCTCTTCAATGTTTTTAGTCCGTTTATCTCTCGGCTAGAAATAAAATCTGCATACATTATATCCTCTTCTTATCTATATTATTGGACTATGTCGGGTAAGTAGTTGTTGTTGCTGCTTTGATTTTTGATCTTCACTTATTTTATGAATAAATTTATGAAGTAAAAAGTTAATATTAATTAAACATCAAATTTTATTTATGAAGTGAAGTCAAAAGTTCAAGATCACTCGTAGATTATCTATTGTTGAAGTGTTTCGTTTCTAGCCCATATGATTCGATTTTGTCCTTACAAAGTAATGAAAAAAGTTAGATCAGTCAAAGTCTAAAGGTAATTTTGACCTTTGAAACTTCAGAGTTGAGAAGAGTCAACCATTTATGTACTAGTAGAAATAATTTACATATATACCTTGTTATATTTTCGATTCAAATATACCCCTCCAATTATACTCTGACAAAAAATTGTCCATAATTTCGATAGAGAAACAAGTGTTAAGCACGACATCAAATAACTCACTCGCAATATTAAATTCTCGATTACTTTAGAAACTCACACCAAAATAAGGTAGAATAGTTTGAGTGTGAGCGCTTAAGAATAGCTGAAGAATAAAGCCAACAAAAGCACTGGACACAATGAAGTGTAGTGAATTAATGATATTAACTTGATGTTCACTATTCTGGGTTCAATGGAGATGTCATAATTCTCTTCCTATATATATTGTAATACATGATTATGTGGCTCACTAGACAATGTAAGTTTTTGAAAGGCGAAATACATGTATAATCGCTTTACTTAACCTCTTATCAATTATCAAGTAGACGGTTTAACTGCACTAATAGCCAGAGATCTAAACACCTCTACTTGAGAGTTGGTTGCTAGTTTAAGGGCTATCTATATGTTTCGTTTTCTTGAAACACAGCTGAAGGAATACAAGAATGAGTCCAACTAGCAATAATTAGAATGGTATCTGGTTGACATGATCAAGATGAATTGCCCTTGTGCGGTAAAGAAAGCTCATACTTATGCTAGGAATTGTCACAAGCTAATTCAGAAATGAAAGAAGTCTACTCAAAGCCTTGATACTTGTCTGATCAATCACTTACAGCTTTGCAGAACCATTTGGCCATCAGTTCGGAACAAAATGGTACAACTCCCATTTTACTGCCTGCTTTAGTCACACATTTTCAAACAACTCCAATGTATTCATAAAAAATTCTTGAGTAGCTTCATGTCCTCATTGTTGAGTACTTTATCTTTGCTATTAAGAAAACGAAGGATAAACATCATTATATATGCATGTGTAAAAAAATGCAGATCCTAAGCCAAGTACTAATGGGAAGGTCCGAATACTCACTTTGTAGAACATTGTTCAAGGCTAATTGCATAGGGACAAGTAGACAACTTCTCTCATTATACCAGGATCTAGGGAAAGGCTTTTTTCACACCCCACGACCCTTTGCATCAAATTAAACCACAAGCTCCCCGAAACTGATAACATCTGAGATTATGCAGGAAGGAAAGCCAAAAAATCCAGGGAATTGACGAATAACATGATATTAAAAGAAGAAACAAGGATTAGACATTTGAAAGTATCTGAAAAGGAATGATGTTGTTTTAGTTTACTGGAATCCCCTTAGACTCAGGGAGAAACTAATATAACAAGTATGTATTACATCATTTACAAACTTCTAGCGAGGAAGAATCAAAAAGAGTCATGAAAAAAAAAATACTCAACTGCTAGGAACTTATATTACTTCTGGTTAAATCCTGTGAAGGAAATTAAAATCTATGTAACATATTGACAAGTTTATTCCTCGTCTCGTCTTCCATTAAGAACTAGAGAATTTGATTCAAGGGTGTGGCATGAGGTAAGTTGAGAAACATGAAGTCTCTAGTTCAAATCCCAGCAGAACCAAAAACACTAGAGATTTATTTCCATCTGTCCTACCCTTGGTAAACAATGACATGGTAACTTGTTGTGGAAGGAGGCGACAGCTATCCCGTAGAATTAGTCGAGGTCTGTGCAAGCTGCCCTCAACACCACGATCATATAAAAACAAGATATATTGACTTCTATGAGCATCGAAAATATTATTAGTCACTCATATCCATGTTATGTATTAAATTGTCATCATATTCTGCTTGCAGTTAATACTCCAGAGATCTTCATGCACAAGTGGATAGTAATAGGACCTAGTTTGTGTTTGATACGAAGGAATATTCCTTAGAGAATATTTTTTTTCAAAAAATAAGTGAATTTCTAACAAATTTAGTGGTATGTAAATAAAAACATATTGTCCCAAAAACATTTATATATAATTTAAGAAACACTATGGGGGTGAGATGATGCAGGGAGTTGGAGTTAGGGGGTGGAAGGAGACAATGAGCTTGGAAGGCCACCTTTGGACTTGTTTTCTACTTCTATTGGGAAAACCATTTTCCTCATTTTTAAGGAACTTGTATTCCTACATTTGACTGATCAAACGTAGAATAATTGAAAAATATTTTCCTCTATACCAAAAGACGCTCCTAATGGCACCACACTTTGAGAAATCCAACTCAAAGCTTCATATATAACCCAAAACACTGAGAGGACCAAATGAGTAACAATTTAGATTAGCAAACCTGTAAGGCAGAAATGCATTAGATGCTTAACATTAAAGCAAATAGGGAGAACAAAGGTCCAAATTTCAAATGACTTATTCACTGTATATCCAAATATGCAAAACATACATGTTTACCTGTTGCATTCTGATCATGAATGCACCCATCTTCACTTGAGTTCTTTTGCCAACTTGTATATCCATGCGGGCAAGCTCCTCTTCTAGTTTCCTTAGTAACTCAGAAGTCCCTTGTTCTTCTTTCTTTGCAGCTCAGCAGCCACTTGCTAACGTTCTTCCTGCAATATTCTTTCCATTTCTGCTTGCATCTCTTGGCACATACTTCCCATTGTAGAAGCCATACTGGCCTCTAAGTCCACTTGTTGCACACAAATCTTTTCTGGAGGCCTCTTTCCATACCCCTTTCCACGAACATAGTCCATTCACGGAGTATAGTGGTTAAAATCTCATCTGCAACTGATTGAACATTTTCTTCATATTGCTGTTGAGCCACAATTTCCTGGAGCTGGCCCTTCAAACAGTTTTAATATTATAAAATAGGAAGCATATAACAATTTAATAGAACAATTAATCAGAAAGTTATATGAATTTTGTGTTGCCTTTGTTCCATTATCAGGATCTCTTACAATAGATGAAAATATTTATATTATAAGCTCATAATAATTATATAGTTGTTTAGGTAAATGTATTTGTATCAATGATTACTTCACTACTACAAATGACTTTGAGCCACAAAAGTGCTTAGTTATTTGTTTTTCCCCGTTAGTTTGTTCCACTCATTCACAACCAGCAATTAGGTAAATACATTAAGGACCAACATTTAGATAGTAGTTTATCATGCATACCTATTATCAAGTTACCTTGAATGCCGGACTTATAAAAAGTCCTACAAGAAACACCCAGTCATCAGGTGTAACATCATACAGTCTATGGAAGGTCTCTCTTTATCAGAGGCATAATAGGACTATAGGAGTAGTTAGCACGCAATCGAGTGTTCCATGCTCTGTAAAGCCTTTTCATAGTGTCAAACTATCGATCACAAGAGCTTGCAACACATGTTCTCGCATACCACTAGCTTCAAGTTTATCCTGATAAAATATGTAAACCTAGTTATAGTAAATAACACATGCAACAAGAAGTCAATTTGACATTGAAAGTAAATTGTTACCTTAACCTTCAACTACATCGCTTCTCCCTGTTTTTGTAATAATTACCTGCCAATTATCATCTCTGAACATATAGTGTGCCGCATAATCAAGCCACAATAGTTAACAATATCTCTAGACCAGGAATGACAATGGAAAATTTTACTACCATGTTTAGTTTTCATATCCTCATGTAAAAATTTGTATCTCCCCGACTGCCTTTCTTAGATTTGTTGCAAACTGTGAAGCAAAAGATCCACATTAACCCTTGTTAATTAACTGTTGTCACTACTATTATCACTAAACAGGACAACTTCAAGCATTTCACGTACCGTTCCTTTATACCTTTTAAATCAACTATCTTGATGCCAAAAAAGCTGATGATAAGATATAATCCTAAATGAAAGCAACAAAATGGAAGATTTGTAATCTTTGTTTCAGTTTTATTTCAAAATTCACTACTTTTCTGATGCTAGTTTCCAAGGAAGTAATTGCTCAGTTGGTGAACTGGGCAAAAAAAATTCTCACATGATATTGCTCCAAGAAATGCCTACTGAAATCATAATTCAATTTCAACTTTAACCAGTAGTAAGCCAAACAGTAATAGATTTAGGATCCTTCAATCTATTGGCCTCAGGAATTACTAATTCTACTCTAACAAGTCATTCTAAGATATTAAACAGTGAGAAAAAGTTTCAGTACATCTTCTTCTGAGGGTTTATGTGGTGGCTTCAGTTTTTGATTTTTCAAGCCATAAGATGGCATTGAACCCGAATTCCGTTCCCGGATCAAAGGATGACATGAGTTCATCCGCAGTTTGTGTGATGCTAATTTTGTTATCCTTCACCGCCAAATTCTCCTTCTTCACATATTCAGCAAGAGTTGAGTTAATAATTTCTCGTATTACAGAATCGGTAACTCGTTCTTCGCCAAGTATCTGAGGTAGAAATTCCCTAGGAACCTGGGATGTTTTTCCTCCCTTTTCCCTGCGGAAGCCTGGAATCGGTTGCTCTGATTTTGCTAATTTTGTCAAAACACTATCGAATACCATTTTTGTGTAGTCCCCGTTCACATCTACTCTGACTTGTATCTTCTCAGCTTCTTCGGATTCAACAACTATCTTTGCATTTTTAAGGCGTTCATCAGCCGAATCTGCCTCTAGCCCGGAACTAGCAGCCGATACTGGTTTCACCAGAGATCTTAGGCATCCTTGCGAGGATATACAGTGCTTCAATAACCCCTTCTTTGTAACTGCTGTCGCTGGATAAATTGCCACATTCTTTGGGATAGTGCTAACGATACTATAGTGAGAGTCGATAAGCAGCCGGCGGGACGGCGACGCCATTGCAGTGGTCATCGTCATTGCCATAGTTCCCTCGGAAACTATGAGAGCCTTTTTAACCTCTACAGTGATTTGCGAGTGTGAGAACAGAGAAGAAGATCCGACGCGAGAAATTCAAAGATAAGATAATGAAGGGCATTTGATTTTGCACGGGACGGCAGTAGCGCGGGTCATTCACACGAATACCCCTAAATTATGGTGATGTTTAATTTTGCCCCTTAATTTTATTTTCTTTTGGACGAAAAATTTAAATCTCACGAATTACTAGTAGAGTGATAAATTATGAACTCATTAAGAATCATCACTTGCGAATTGTTACTACATAGGAGAGGTAATTTGGTGTGACAAGTTTAATTCAGAAGATAAATGTCAACGATGATAAAAGATTTTGAAATTGAGATCTCCAATATAAAAATTCTAAGCTAAAAGTACGGAGTCACCCCGAAAAATCCTAAATATATAATTATATAAAGTACCTAAATATATAATTATATAAAGTACATATTATATGTTATTATGAATGCTAAAGCTAAATCCCCATTTTAAAATTATAGATTGAGGTCTTTTTTTACCTTCACATGATTCATGTTCAAGGGTCCTTCATCGAGATCTAAATGCACGCAATGTTCTCTTTGATGGTATAAATTCAATAATTTCAGATTATTAGCAATGTTGATGGCTTCATGCAAGTATAGTGTAAGATGCTTTAATCGAAAAAAGGTGCAATAGAGGTTAGTTGATATGCTGATCAATAACTTTTAGATAATTGTTAATTTATTAGCGAATCAATTGATATTTTATTAGTTTGATAGTAGATTAGTATAATTAAAAATTAGAGTACTAGATAAGCCAAATTATTAAGCGAAATAATTAGCTCGATAAGTAGCCCTTTCTCAAAATATGTTCTTCAAGTTTTATCTTTCGACATGTTAGTACTCTCTTATTTCATTCATTTTTGTCTGACTTGATACATTCTTTATGAAATAATAAATAGAATGAACAAAGTTGTTATGTAAAAAAATAATAATTTAAAATATAAAAAATTGAGATAATTATAGCTGAAGTTGGCTTAATAATTAATGGGTTCTTTTAAGATTAAAAAACATTTGAAATATGTTTTAAATTTTAAAAGAATTAAGAGATTAGATTTTAGCCTCAAAATTAATTTCTTTTATTATAAAAGTAAAGCTCAAAATAATATAATATAATATAAAGAAAAGAAGATAAGATATAGAGACGAAGAACAAGATTTTTTTTTTATATGTCATACAATGATAAATGATATTTTTATTTATAGATTGAAAAATCAATCTAAAAGTCACTATGTTTATGTCAAATTAGTAGATACACTGTTTGTTATTACAAAAAGATTCATATCACCTTGAAAATATACATCTATTATAAGGGTAAGTTCATGATAAACTAAATGGAGATGAAAAATTTTATTTTGTGCCTCGTTGTATATGGGGGGCCATATTGTACTTCTTCATTTTCTCACATTTTCTCTTTTTGATCTTTTCTTTTTGTACTTTATATTTTATTTTTTTTGCTTGTAATTCTTGTTGGAATTTTATTTTGATAAAGAAGCTTTAAACACCCTCAAGAAATATATATAATATATATATATATATATATATATATATATATATATATAATATATATATATATATATTTGAGGGGAAATTAAAGCAATATATTGGAAAAATTTTAATTAATTTTTTTTATGAATTCAAAGAAATTGAACATAGTGAAATTAAAAAAATAAATTAAAATTTCATCAATAAAAGAAAAATTCACTCAATTATTTTAATTATTAAATTCACTCAATTATCCTCATATAAGTTTTGTTGGTTGTACCCCGCTCAAAATAAATTTTTTAGTAAATTGTCTTCTCCTATTCCGCTCATCCGCTGTTGAAAGTATTGTTCTAGAAGGTTCGTCGTCCTCTCTATTTACTGTTTTCTCGCTCTGTTTACATGCGTTTTGGCAAATATAGTGGATCCCGGGCCGTATTAACGAGAAGGATTGTGGTAGATGGATGACTAGGTTAAAGATGACTAAATTATGACTAAAATGAGTGTTATGTATAGAAATGATGAATAGATATGAGGAATAATTGAGCTGTGTTTGTGTAGGATTAAGCCCTAGGTTCGGCTTTCGTAATAAGAGGGATGGTTCAATGTAGCAGATTTGGTCATTTTTCGTTGCCAATTCTGTAATTTCTGGGATAATGAAGTATGAATGGTGATCATATACTTACCTATGTGATATGTTCATGTTTTTCTCAATACATTATACATTGATGCATGAAATATGTAATCTACATACAGCTAATCAATGGTTGATTCGTATGCTCTGTAAATATTTTCAAATATTGAATTTGTGAACAAACTAGAGTGCTGTTGTGCTTTCTGCTGAAATTATATGACTATTCTTCTTATGCTTAAAGCTAATGCTCTTTCATGTTCTTGACATTGAAAGTATAAATAAAATGTGCAATACAGAAATCAATTTGACACTGAAAGTAAATATTGCCTTTCAATTACAAATTTGTATCTGGAATGACTATGGGAATTTTACTTCTGGTCTTAGTGTTCATGTCTACATGTAAAAATTTGTATCTCCCTTTGCCTTTCTTAAATTTGTGGCAAACTGTGAAGTAAAAGATCCATATGACCATTGTTAATTAACTGTTGTCACTACTATTATCACTAAATAGAATCACTTTTAAGCATTTCAAATATCCTTCCTTTGCACCACTTTAATCAACTATCTTGATGCCAAAAAAAGCAATGATAAGCTAAAAATAAAATAAAATGAAAATATATGGCCTCAAAAGTTTCTTTACCTGATATTGCTCCAAGAAACACCAACTGAATAATAATTCAGTTTCAATTTTAACCAGTAGTAAGCCAAAGAGTAATAGATTTTAGGATCCTTCAATCTATTGGCCTCAGGAACTACTGATTCTATTCTAACAAAGAAAAAATTTCACATCTTCTTGTTTATGTGGAGGCTTCAGTTTTTGATTTTTCAAGCTCTAAGGTGGCATTGAATCTGAATTCTGTTCCCGGAACAAATGATGACTTGAGTTCATCGGCAGTTTGTGTGGTGCTAATCTTGTTATCCTTTACTGCCAAATTCTCCTTCTTCACATAATCAGCAAGAGTTGAGGTAACAATTTCTCGTATTACAAAATTGGTAACTCGGTCTTCACCAAGTATCTGCAGTAGAAAGTCCTTGGGAACCTTTGATGTTTTCCCTCCTTTTTCCCTGCGGAACCCTGGAACAGGGGGCGCTGATTTTGCTAAATTTGTCAATACTTTTTCGAAAACCGTTTTTGTGTCCTCTTCGTTCACATCTACTCTCACTTGTATCTTCTCATCGTCTTCGGACTCAACAGCTATCTTTGCATTTTTAACGCGTATCAAAGATTCATCGTCACCCAAATCTGCCTCAAAACCTGAACTAGCAGCCGATACTGGTTTCACCAGAGATCTTAGGCATCTTTGCGAGGATATACAGTGCTTCAATAACCCCTGATTTGTAACGGCTGTTGCTGGGTAAATTGCCACATTCTTGGGGATAGTGCAGATGGTGCTATGTCGAGAGTCGATAAGCAGCCGCCGCGACGGCGATGCCATTGATGTGGTCATCGTCATTGCCATGTCGCCGTCGGAAACAATGAGAGCCTTTAACTTGTACGGCAGTAATTTTCTTGCGAATGCGAGAAGGAGACTAGACTCTAGATATTCAAAGATAAGATAATGTTAGGGCATTTGATTTTGGACCGGGCGAAAGTGGCGTGGGTCATTGGCACGAATGCCTATTTTTGGGTGGTTTTTTAATTTTTGGTAAAAAAAATATCCTTAATATTAAAAAAGAAAAATGGAAATAGCAAGACATAGTATTGTATTATAATATTACACTAATTACGCCATAAGCTGAGTTCAAGACTTTGTCACAAAAGACCTAACTTGTCCAATTTTTTTTAGAATGCTGAATGAATTATATACTATGTGATTGATGTCAGAAAATTTAATTATTATAAAATTGATTCGAGGCAAGAAATAAAAGTTAAATTTATTTCACAAAAATAGAGATCAATAAGAAATAGGTCAATTCGTACAGAAACTTTAAGTTCCCCGACCCGTTTTTATAAAGATCAAACAAAGGAAGCCCATAGTTTTTAGCTGTCAGCCTGTCACCAAATGCTAGTACAATTAGCTAGTTTCAGAATGACCAATCATATACTTCTATCTATATTCTCTTGGAGATAACTATGCTTCTACGATTATACACTAGATAGGTTAACAATAAAAATACTTTCTCCTGATAATTTGAGCTATAAATCTGTGCCTCAATTCTCCAATACCTTAACCGAAAAATAAATTTGTATCAGCTATAACAATAGATGAATCTATAAGACTTGCGAGGATTTAGCATCTACTAGATTTATCCGTTGTTACATCTTTGCACCTCTGGAAATGAGGATGTTTCCATATGGAAGCTCCTGTTCGACTTTAACAAAGTCTCGAGTGGCCAGAACTGCACATAGAATGGAGCAAACACTAATTCTCTCTAATGAGATAAGCTGGAAACTATGAAGTTTCTCTGTGCTGCAATGCAAGAGTAAAAGATCTGAAAGAAGTTTGCATACCACAAGTCTGATAAAAAAGACATGCTGCTTGTTTCTTTGTCATTCCAAGAGTTAGTTCATTCAAACATTCTGCTTCTGCCGATCCGGGAGTGTCAAAATGACTCTTTAGCTGTCTGTAGACATCAGTTTATCAGGTGAAAAATCAATTAATCAGATGATATACAGTGAAGCTGGAGAAGTTTTAGGAACAAATGGAAAAGGATTTACATCCTGATAGAGTCGGTCATCATGTCAAGAGGTTGAGTAATGAATGGATGTTGGGTTTGTGTTGGTCCGGTTTCCATCAATATCTCTGCCAAAATAGTGAAGGGAGGTTCATAACAAACTAAACCACATTAAAGAAAATGACCAGAACTAAAATGGGAAGGTTACTGACTATTCACGAACCGTTGTCTTGTGTAAAACCATTTTCAGATAGTTCAGATAATCTAGTCAACTTGAAATTTAGAGTGGGGTCGTGCCATGGGTTCTCTTCTGCTACTGGTTGAAGACCATTGCCACTGTGCTTCAATGAAGAATGGGGTCTTTTCTTGTTGGACCTGAAGAGTTAACAATTTTGATCAATGTAACCAGATGCTGCTATATGGTGAGACCTTCGTAATTTTAAAAAGAAGCAAAGATTTAAAGTTCCCTATGGTGCTGAAATCCATGATATTCATTATTTCCTTCTGTTATTGTCTGTATGATTCAAGTGGTTCATCTTTAGACAAATCCCTCAACATATATCTACTAGTAGTACTAACCGGCTTGAATCGGTTACAGAATTCTGTGATAGTAAACCATGACCAGATCCTGAGCTTGGAATGGATCTAGGCTCATCACCTATAGATTCACAAAAATGTTAGTTATACCACCATATCAGATCGCCGAACAAATCATAGAGATTGGGAAATTCATAAAAAAATCGATATACCAGAGCCAGGTGTGGCCATGTGATCAGTCTCTTTCACTCCATTAGTCTCTGTTGGATGCAGTCCCATATTTGTAAGATTGGTTCTGAGGTCCTCCATGAGAATTTCAGGTGGAATCTTGTTATTGTTAAGATTTGCCCTTTGTTTTTCTATAGAGATTCCTACTGCTGGGGAGCCTACACCGCCTTGGAAATATTCGAAAGGCGGTTCCAAATTACCCATCCTTTCACCTGGAGATGTATAGGATGGTTCAGGAGGAAAGGGTGGAGAGGTTTTTCCTGCAAGTCAAATGTAATTACCACCTGTTTATAGTTTTGGCAACTAAGAGTCTAATATCATGGATGAAAAACCAGACCGGAAGGTGAATCATGCGGAGGTTGGGTATTCCTCATCCATAATTTTAGGAGTGGTGCTGGATAGTGAACTTCCTTATTTCCATTTGTGAACAATCCTTCTAGTAGTGCAATAGGAGGCATTTCCATCATTCTGGCTATCTTCATAGAAGGTAAGACACTCAAAGTCTGCACAGAATAGAAACTTAAGGTTACTAATAAATGATGCTGCATGTTAGTTTAGTTTACCTTCCAGAGAGAGATGCACTTGCTATTCTTGGGATACACAAAGACTAGCCATTGAGATCAAAGGTTAAACATGCTTTATTGTAGGATAAGGTGCACAGAATGGAAAAATTGAGATGGGGAAGATCTAGATTGGGAGGTATGGAAGTACCTTTCTCTTTTTCCTTTTTCTTGATGCAATATCTGAAGAACTCTGAAGCCAGGATTGATATATGTCACCAGAAATAATAGTTTGCTCATGATCAATTGCAAGACTTGTGGCCTTTCTTGTTCTTCGTCGAGCTGGCTTTGGCCTTTGTTGATCCTGCCGCTGCTACAATATCATGTCAAGACGTAACATTAGTGCTGACAGTTTTTCTTTACATTATTTTCTAGCTTGGTTGCTTGTGGAGTTTCTACCTCAAAAGCTTCTTTAACTTCATCAGATTGTTGCTTCACTTGGTCCTCTGGATGTCTGTCAGGGATCTCATCAGCTGCAATAATGTTTCGCTCCATTCAACCAATTTTCAGAAATAATTAATTACCTAAGGAAATCTAAAGACTTTTACAAGCTCAACTCAATCCAAAAGAGTTCTGTGCTTGAAGGAACTACATATGTAAACTGGAAGTTTAATGGTAAGCAGCCAGGTAGCTACAAAGTATTTTAACTCATCTCATAGTAGGTAAGTACGACTTGCATTCATGTTCCTATTTGAGAGGAAGGGTTTATTGCCATTATGTCTCTATCAGAAAACCAAGTGAAATAATGAAATAACGTAACTCCATCTACTATTTACATCTCAAAAAACTTCATTTATCTAAAGTAGAAGATAATAACACGTTCTTACGTTGATGGGCTTGTTCTCGAGGTGGAGATTGCACAGGAGTACTTGGGATTTGAGCATCCTCTGGCTGGGTATAATTCATTTGTGTTTCTTCATCCCCTTCAATATCAAACCTGCAGAACAATTCATGCTTAAAAATTAACAGGGGGATAATAGAAGGAAAGCTTTGCAGTTAATTAAAAATGGGGTTAATTAGCCTCCTGTGATTTAATGATGGATAGTTTGGTTCACGTGAAGTTTTTATGCGAACTGATCGTACAATACAGAGCCTACAAACTGTTCATCGTGATACCTCTCAAAATGATTGAACATATCTGTATGATGGGATTCAAAGCGTTCAGCGAGGGTGATATTATCTGGATCAACTGCAACAAGGGTTTCAGGATTGTTTTAGAGATGGGCACAACAAGACAAAACTGGAAAACAAAGTAGCATTGACTAGGATATAGTTATATATTCTATTATGATGGTGAAAGTAGCATAATCTATGCTGATTGTGTGATCTAGGTGTACCTTGATGCAAGTCCTTAGCAGGTTCCTCGTGTGCATTGGGTTTATCATAGAGATCAGCATTATCTAGTCTCTGCACATTGAACATCCGCAAGTTTAGCTGCACTCTCATGTAGTGATCTGATTTTCACTAAGATTTCCTGCTCTTATCCAAGTGGTATCAGATAAGATTGCCTACTCAACAAGGTCATGAACACTGACAAAACCCAAGAGTGGAAATAACATAGAACAAGCTACAAAACATATAGAGTAACCAAAAGGCGAAGGGAAATCAAACAACTTTATCATTGTTAACTTTCTATTGTTGAGCTTGCAGACTTACTGAATAATGAAATATGACTTATTTAACAATCTAAAGCAAGCTCAATAGTTTTAATTAGATCAGTTCGAACAAATTCCTAACTTTCCTAACAATTTTTGTTTCTGCTTTTGAAGTTATTTCGTGGATTGAGGAGGTGACAGAGCTTTCCATAATGTACCATCGTGAAATAGGAGGTTTGTTCGAAATCCATCATTGTGACTGTGTCTGGATTCCGTAATGTCTGTTCAATCTCTGGGAGTTCTTCCTCCCGATTCTCTGGCAGAGTAATAGCTGCATACCTACAGGAATTGAAATGAGGAATGAAAATTCATCAACATTAGGAAAAACAACCAGAGGAATCAGAATTTAATGTTTACAACCAATTCATCGCTAAACTAGGTATTTTTAAGTACAAAGACCTTAGGTATAAAGGACTCACAGCATAAGCAGGCCTTAAATAACTCATTGATGAAACTGACCCAAACATTGAGTGAAAGAAATCATCATAAATTGAGTTAATCATTTCAACTAATTGGTGGCAGTCATACTTTAGTTGTTAATTTACTGAAGCACTATTGAGGTAACTGAAACTATTAGAAGTTGTTAAAAGTCGGCCTTACAATCTCTGCTTCTCGGCAAAATACTGTGACGTCGAATTGGAGATGAGTTACTCACTTGGCTTGCGATTTACCCTTGGGAAGTAACGTAGGATCGGTAGCTGCTTTGACTTTCCAAGCTTCATTGATTTGCACCTGAAAGTACCCAATCATAAATGCGGAATTTAATGAAAACAGAGCAAAGAAAGAGATTAATTTGATTAGGATCGAAGACAAATGTTACTACCATGAGACGAGTCACATCCTCTGCATTAAAGAAAAAAAAATGAAGAAATAAGGAAGGGTAAAGTAGGAGTAGAATTCAAAGAATTAACGTGAAATTCAAATTGAAATGATGAAGTCATCATGGCAATTCATACCGTATAGGAGTTTCACTTTGTGTTCGTAAACAATGACTACTCCACCTGAAACAGAACTGTCGATTAGATATCTAAATCAAAAGCAGCAATTGCGGACAGTCAGTGGTTTTCGAAGCATACCCATGAGAATTCCAGAAAGCCTCAGAGCCATCGGGACTGATGGATTTAAGATTTGTTCACTGTGACAAAAGAAATTACAGAAGACGATTACTCAAAATCAACAAGGAATAAAGGCAGTTCAACGTAGTAGTAGAAGAAAACGCCTCACCAGATGTTAATAATATTGAGTTTACTAAGCTTTTTCCTATTGAGTTTCGAGTGCAGAGTGGCCGCCATCCTTCACAGCAAAGAGAAAGATCATAAACAATTTCAATTTAAGCATTCTTCATAGCCAAATTGAAATATGAGAACATAACATATACACAAAATCCTATGAAGTAACTTCAACGAATACAGAACATTAGATACAGAAAGCAAAAGACGAAAAGAGCATCCACTACAGGGATTGCGATATATGAAAGTTAAAAAACGCAGAAACACAAAACATGCAACTTATCTATATGTATTAAACAAATTTATAATAGAAAATCAAAACAAAAGTCGTAGTAAACTGGATCAATACCTTCATAAACAATTTGAATTCAAGCATTTTCTGAACAGAAACAGATCCAATTTTAACAGTGACAACTTAACATATAACTCATAACTTCAGATTACGAGAAATCGCGTGAAGAAGCTACTGAATATCATTAACCAGCGACCAAAGAAGAACGAAAATCTAGCTCAGAATATACAACATATGCAAGTAAAAAATCAGAAACTCCAAAAATGTAGCGTATGCATATGAAATAACGAATTTCGAAAGGAAAACATTGAAATGACAAGTAGTAATCGACAATTTTCACCATATTTGACCGAGCGGAGCTTTGCGAGCAAGAAGCTGATGAGAGTAGAACATATTGCCGTCGTGAAGAAGGAGATTTCAGCACTGATTTTGCAGAGTACTTGAAGCTAGAAGGTTTTGTATATATAGTTGGAGAGAGAGAGATCACATGCAATGTGAGAAAGGTGAGAGTGTGTGTTTTGTGCCTGTGCGTCTGTATAGACCATAGAGTGTACCCGCCATAACAGAAGCGATTCCGATAGTATTTTGCAGAGCATATTGTGGGGACCGCACCCTGTTGCAGAATGAATGTTTGATGAACTCAAGTCACAGCTCAAGTGAATGGAATTTTTGTGCTATTCGTTCCTGAATGGCTTCCACGTGTCCCCTATTATTCTTGTTCAAGAGGCTTAATTTGATTGTTAAAAAATAAAAGTTGAAGTGATTACACTGAAAGAACCCATTAAACATGACTATGAAAATGTTAGTAAAATCTAAAGCACGAAAAAGCCATCCTTCATTAAAATAAAGTAAAATAATATTATATTATTATTACTATTTATTTATTAATTATATTATTATTTTACTAAAAAGATGAAAAAAAAGGTTGAAAATTGAATTACAGTATAATCCTTTCTATAAATTTAAATGATTGTATAAGCTTGATTAAAATGTTAATGATTTTTAATTTTTTTAAGATTAATTTCTAGTTAAATATAATTTATTAATATTTATTATCTATAATCTATACGTATATAATAATTATAATTATTTTTTAAAATAAATAGTCTCTACCGAAATTGCTATATTTTTCTTTTTCCCATAACTTTTTTCTTAATCCCTCTCATAAATAATATAATTTATGTGGGTAAAGTATTATCATTTATGATAAATAACGAAATTTAATAATTTAAAGGGTACATATCTACAAAATGAAGACACATATTGATAATGTCCTCTTGATTATTATTAAAGAATGATTTTAGCTTCACAAATTTAAATTCATTGATGTTTAATTACATGATAAGAACTTTGGTTGTTCTTTCTCCATGGTTTGCTAACTTATAATTTTCTTTTTCACATTCTTCATTTATTTATTATTATTTTCTAATTACTTATTCAACTTATATACTCAAATCCATAACTCTCCTCTTTTCATATTCATAGCCTTCAAATATTTAAACTAAAACTTTAAGTTTTCTTTTGATATTCTTCTATTCTATGTATCTAAAATCAACTTCTTTATCTCAAGAAACCCCTATCAAGATTATTAGGCTATTATTTTATTCAAAAGCTAAAGTATATGAAGAAAACTCTTGAATTTTGATAGGATATGGAAGGAGTCGATAAGAACTCAGAGAGTTATATACTAATTTTGTACTTATTTTTTTCATCTATATGTAAATCGATCTTATAAGAATAATATCTATATTGTATTTTTTCTTAAATCTGTTTCTTTTGTCTTTTTTTCTTTCTCTATTAGACTTGTTAATTTAGTTTTCTACGAACATTTTATTGCCGTAAGTCTTTATTCTTATTTTGTAATTGTTACATTTTATTATTCATTTGCAATTTACATGTATATTTTCATGAAATTTTAGTCACTATAAGTCTATAACGTATCTAAAAAAATTCACATAGAAACTAGTATGCAAATAAATATGTAAAGCTTATCTCTTTTTGAATCAATCTATTTCAATCATGTTGTCTAAATTGTAAATCACATACCCTCAATTGCTGATGGGCAGATGTATAATGTACTGCTACGATTCGAAAAAAAAAACATGTTGGAAGTAGGTTTTGCAGAACGTTATTTCCCTTGAAGAAAAATCATTTCATTGATAGATTTGTAAAGTAACATGAAACTGTGATTTACATGATTACTATAATTAATTTTCTTGAGACATGAAACTATATTAGTATATTTTTTTTTGTAATCAATCTATTTATAACTTGTTCATATAGGAGCAAGATGATCTTCTTTAGTCAATTTATTTTGCATCCACCTCTGAAGCATTTCTAATGCTGCGTTGGGCTGATCCATTGGTACCATATGGCCTGCATCATGGACCTTGAGGAAAGTTAAAGGCCCGTGGTTCTTTTCAACTCCTTTCTCTACACCATCTACTGTAAAAGAAACTAATGGGGCTTTTCCAAAGGCATTTTGCCCTGACCATTTCATTGCATGCACCCATCTTGAATTCCCTGTCCATATAATAAACTAAAAGTTGAATGACCATACGTAAAACTAACTAAAATTATCGCATAGGTGAGGGATGAAATGAATTTTTACCGAGCCAATTGCAGATAAGGTCGTATTCCCCTGCATATACAAGTAGCTTGATACCATCTTCAAGAAGTGAAGGAATGCCTACTTCAAGATTCTTCATCCAATCCAATTGCATTGCTTGGTATACTTGAGAACTACATGAAACAAATTCAATATCCCCAACACCAAGGGCCTGTCTAACTTTTTGATCATTCAAGAACGTTTCCATTTTCGAGAAGTCATAGCATAGATCACCCTCACATCTCTTCCGCAGATCATAGTACTGCACCTCCGAATTCCATAATATGAGTTCAACTTATATACACTAACAGTATAGAGATTATTAATAAGACAGATAACCTGCTACAACAAGTTAAAATATACCACTGGTATTAAAATGAGATTACTAGCTCTTACGTTTTTGTCACCAACAATATTCATTATCTTGTTGAAGATGCTTGTACAAACAAGATATGCTGCCATACAAGCAACACCGCTGCGATCTTTTCCTGATATTATAAAAATAGCCAATGTCAACACTAGCTATTGTGTTGTATGAAGAAAGAAGAACTTTGAGGATTTAAAAAAAATATATTAACAAGAAGGAATTACCACAAAGCTTGATTGCCTGTTGACATTGTGGATATGTCTTCTCTATGGTATTGTAATCAGATTTGTTGATCAATTTCATATCCAGAGCAAAGTCAGTGTAGGCTTTGTACTGGATTTCTGGGTCAGTAAGTCCATTACCAATGGCAAATCCCTAAACAAATGTATTTTGCTTAAGTTAGCATGATAATTAAGAAATTCAGACAAAAACCATCTGGCCATGAAGCAAAAGGGATGGTATATTGAGACAATTAGCAACTTCCTTCGTTCCAAATCAGTTGTTATATTTCGTTTTTCAAGAGTCAAAACTACGTAAACTTTGACCAATATTTTAAAATGCAATTTTCCCTCAAATTGACAAATGAAAACTTGCAACTTGTATTATTTTTCATATAATTTTATGTCTAATCCAGTTTAGCTTCGAAGAGTTATTGAGGTTAAATTAGTAATTACACTAGGCTGTTAGTGTAGTTAGTTAGTTGTTAGTGTAGTTAATTAGTGGTTCAATTAATTAGTTAGTTTTCGTTTTCAGAAAGTTAGTTACAAAGTCTGTTATATTTGTTATATAAGTCAGTGTACTGTTTTCAGCTTTGATCATTCTATTCAATCAACACACATTTTCAATGCCTCTTCTCTAACCCTTCTTCTCTAACCAAGCTCTCATCAATGGAGTTTTCAGCCTTCTTCAACACTAACATGGTATCAAAGCGGGAACATTTCTGATTTTTTTTCTTGCTTACTTCGTCTTCAATCTGCGTATCAGTTCGTCATACTTCATCTTCTGCAGATCTTGCTATTTTTCTTGTTTGCGACATAAATGGTAAACTCTGCTTCCACGAGCACTGGATCGGACAGTGTTCCTCCTCCATCTGTGATTGATGCAGGGAGTCACTTCTACATTCATCCCTCAGATAATCCTGGGGCAGTCCTTGTACCAGTTCCCTTCAATGGGACTGGCTTTCATTCATGGCGTCGTAGTGTACTTCGTTCCTTGTCGGTGAAGAACAAGCTAGTGTTCATCAATGGTGAGTGTAAGAGACCAGATGTGAATCATTCCAGCTATCGTCAATGGGTGAGGTGCGATGATATGGTTACTTCATGGATTCTTAATTCTCTAGATCGAGATATCGCTGGTAGTGTTGAGTATGTCAATGATGCTCTGGAGCTGTGGACAGAACTAGAGGATCGATATGATCAAGCAAATGGAGCAAAATTGTATCAAACTCAGAAAGAAATTAATGATCTTAATCAAGGTATTCTTGATATCACAGCTTATTACACTCGTATGAAGAAACTTTGGGAGGAATTAAACAGTCTGTGTATTTCAAGTCAGTGTAGTTGTGTGTGTGTGTGTGGAGCTAAAGCTAATATCCAGAAAGCAGAGCAAGACAGACGTTTGATTCAATTTCTGATGGGTTTGAATGTGGTATATACTACGATTAGAGGAAGTATTTTGATGATGAATCCCTTACCATCGTTGGCACAAGCTTTTGCTTTACTAGTGCAGGAGGAAAAACAACGAGAGTTTAAGCCAAGTAATCAGATGTTTACTGAGAGTAGCACTTTAGCTGCAGTTTCATCAAATTCAGGAGGAAGAAGTTTCCAAACGAACTTTTCTACCTCCAACACAGCACCAAGAGGAAGGCCTTTTTGTGACTATTGTAGAAGGCCAGGACATATTAGAGCTAAATGTTACAAGTTGCATGGTTATCCATCTAATGACACAAATGGTTCTATTCGTGATCAGCACAATCCAAGGAACACAGTCCAAAACACATATCCAAATCCAAGGCCTAATAATAATAGAGCAAGGGGTGCATCAGCAAACTCTGTAAGACTACCATGTGATGGAGATGCTAATGGGCAGACAAAGGAGTCAAGCTCATCCTCTTGTAATGATTCTCAAGGAAATGAGAATATCAGTATCACCAAGGAACAATATGATCAAGTTTCTCATCTGCTGAATCAGTTTCAAAATGAAGGAGTGTGTGGATCTGTGAACTTTGCAGGTGGTTTTGCTTGTTCTTTTTCTCCTGATTATGTTAAACTTTCATGTGAGTGTTTCAAAACAAAGACTGATCTATGGATTCTAGACTCAGGAGCTTCTCATCACATGACTTTTAACAAAAATAACCTTGTGAATATAGTTAATCTACCTTATCCTATGTTAGTCAGATTGCCAAATGGATATAGAGTCAAAATTACTATGGTTGGCAATGTACACCTTACACCTAAAATCATCCTATCAGGGGTATTATATGCTCCTTCTTTCAAGTACAACTTAATCTCCATCAATTCTCTTGTAAAGCATCTTCAATGTACTGTCCATTTTTCTAACACTTCTTGTCTCTTGCAGGCCCCTTCAATGAAGAGGCCTCTGGAAATTGGTAAGATGCATGATGGCCTTTACTTCCTTTGCTCAAACTGCTTACAAAAATCTCATCCCTTTCCTATATCCAGTGATACAGTACAATGTACACTTCTCTCATGTAAATCTCATTCAAATGCAATAAACTCTTCTTTTGTTGGTAGTAAAGACAATGTTACTGGCAACTCTTTTATCTCTAATTTCTTTCCAAATGATAGTGTGGATTTATTGTGGCATTATAGACTTGGACATGTACCCTTTGTGAAGATGAAAAATATATCTTCTATACCAGTAAAGTTCTCCTCTAAACAACCTTTCTTCTGTCCTATATGTCCCATGGCAAGACAATCTAGATTGCCCTTCCCACCTAAAACTCACATCACTACTGGTATTTTTGAACTGTTACATATTGATATTTGGGGTCCATATCAAACACCAACTCATGATAACTTTAGATACTTCATTACCTTAGTAGATGATTTCAGTAAATCTACATGGACACATCTTCTAAGTAGCAAAAGCAATGCTTTTCATATACTCAAAGCCTTTATACTTATGGTTGAGAACCAGTTCAACACCACTGTTAAAACTATCAGATCAGATAATGGTCTAGAATTCACTAGCAGTGAAACCACTTTGTTTTTCCAATCAAAAGGGATCATTCATCAGAAATCTTGTCCCTATACTCCTCAACAAAATGGTGTGGTCGAAAGAAAGCACAAATATATCCTTGAAACAGCAAGGGCTCTCCTTTTCCAGTCCAAACTCCCAGTGAGATATTGGGGTGAATGTATACTTGCTGCCACATACATTATAAATAGACTACCTTCTTCTCCTATACATCACAGAACTCCCTATGAGATCTTATATAAACACAAACCTACATACTCACACTTGAGGAGTTTTGGATGTTTATGTTATCCTACCACTCCAAAAGTCCACAGAACCAAATTTGATCCCAAAACCATACCACATGTGTTTGTTGGATACCCATATGCTACAAAGGGTTACAAAGTCTTGAACTTATCCACTCAGAAAATTCATATTTCAAGGGATGTAATTTTCCATGAAACTATTTTTCCTTTTGTCATGTCTAAAGATCCTACTCATTTTCCAAAATTTCCTTTTCATTGTGTGTCTCTACATGATTATCCAATATCATATGATGATCAAGATAATTCCAGTAATGAAGCTATCACTGAAGTTCCCACAACATCACCTACTCATATCACACCTGAAAGTTCTATATCCACACCACTGCTTAGAAGATCCCAAAGACCACATAAGACTCCTGCATATTTGTCTGATTATGTTCACAATGTACCACACTCAACTGTTTCACTTTCACCACCACCACAACCACCTTTAACATCTCTGAATGCCCTTTTTACTCTTAAAAATCATGTGTCTCCTGATGTTTTAAATCCTGATAGTCAGTCTTTTGTGATGAATGTTTCTCATGATTGTGAACCTAATACATATGAGGAAGCATCTATGGATCCTGCATGGCAAAAGGCTATGACACAAGAGTTTCTTGCCCTGCATGACAACAACACTTGGACTCTCACACATCTACCAAAGGACAAGAAGCCTGTTGGTTGTAGGTGGGTTTACAAGGTCAAACACAGGGCTGATGGAAGTGTAGAGAGGTATAAGGCAAGACTTGTAGTAAAGGGGTATACTCAACATCATGGGATAGACTATACAGAAACTTTTTCACCTGTGGTAAAGATGACTACTGTGAGAACACTCATTGCTATTGCTGCAAAGAAACAGTGGAACATACATCAGCTTGATGTTAACAATGCTTTCTTACATGGAGACCTACATGAAGAAGTGTACATGGACATACCACCAGGTTTGGTCACTCCTCACAAGAATTTGGTCTGCAAGCTCAACAAGTCATTGTATGGTCTAAAACAGGCTAGTAGGCAGTGGTATGAGAAGCTGGCTGAAGCATTACACACAAGAGGATATAAACACTCTCTTCATGACTATTCTCTGTTTTATAGAAAAAGAGGTGAATCAAATGTTTTTCTAGGTGTTTATGTGGATGACATCTTACTTACAGGAACAGACAATGATGAGATTAATGAGCTCAAAAGGTTTCTCGACAATCAGTTTAAAATCAATGATCTTGGCAGATTACATTACTTTCTAGGCCTAGAAGTTTTGTACAAGGATGATGGAATTTTGATTTCTCAAAGAAAGTTTGTGTTGGACCTTCTCAAGGAGTTCAATTGTGATCACATGGCTCCTTTATCATCTCCACTGGATTCAAACATCAAGTTAAGATCTCATGAAGGAAAAGTCCTAGATGATCCTACTTACTATAGGAAACTTATTGGCAAGCTGAATTTTCTTACACATACTAGACTTGATCTTGCTTATGGTGTACAACTTCTCAGTCAGTATATGCAGGACCCTAGAGAACCTCATCTACATGCTGCGTTTCACATGTTAAGATACCTCAAGAAAGATCCTACTCTAGGTGTCTTCATGTCATCTGCTGCAAATTTTGAAGTGCAAGCATATTGTGATTCTGGTTGGGCTGCCTGCCCTGATTCAAGGAAATCCGTTAGTGGTTATATTGTATTGTTGGGAGATTGTCCTATTAGTTGGAAATCCAAGAAACAAGAAACAATATCACTCTCTTCAGCTGAAGCAGAGTACAGATCCTTGAGGAAGGTAGTAGGTGAGTTAACTTGGCTGCAGAGATTGTTTGAGGAACTGAATATACATCAGGCTGCACCATTTCCTGTATTTTGTGATAGTCAAGCAGCCATACACATTGCTAGAAATCCTGTTTTCCATGAACGTACGAAGCATATAGAAGTGGATTGTCATTTTGTGAGATCGAAGCTACAAGAAGGGCTGGTTACATTGCATCATGTTGATACTGCTGATCAGTTAGCAGATGTTCTTACCAAAGCACTAACTGGGATTAAACACTCTACACTTTTGGACAAATTGGCTTCGATTACCTCTGCTCCAATTTGAGGGGGGGTATTGAGGTTAAATTAGTAATTACACTAGGCTGTTAGTGTAGTTAGTTAGTTGTTAGTGTAGTTAATTAGTGGTTCAATTAATTAGTTAGTTTTCGTTTTCAGAAAGTTAGTTACAAAGTCTGTTATATTTGTTATATAAGTCAGTGTACTGTTTTCAGCTTTGATCATTCAATTCAATCAACACACATTTTCAATGCCTCTTCTCTAACCCTTCTTCTCTAACCAAGCTCTCATCAATGGAGTTTTCAGCCTTCTTCAAC
This sequence comes from Solanum peruvianum, assembly GCA_027705065.1. NCBI lineage: Eukaryota > Viridiplantae > Streptophyta > Magnoliopsida > Solanales > Solanaceae > Solanum > Solanum peruvianum. The sequence goes on along the minus strand of JAKWJD010001760.1, from coordinate 48,391,426 downwards.
ACTAACAAGAGTAATAAAAAATGACTCTCGAAAAGTGAAACATGACAACTAATTTGAGACAGAGTACCTTGAGATTTACGTAGATTCCTTCTTTGTTTTTGTTTCCTTGGTGAACCCGAGAAGCAAATGCAGGAATGTAATGTCCAGCATATGATTCTCCTGTAATATAGAAATCATTTTTTGCATACTGAGGATGTGCCTTGAAGAAGACCTATATACATTATCATCAAAAGAATGAGCATTTATAATTTTGAAAATGATTGCATTATTTCAACATTAATATAAGTTTAATTATAAATTCAAATAATTTAAACGAGCTAAAAAGGAACAGGAAGGAACCTGTAAGAAGTCATAGAGATCATTGCTTACGCCCCTTTCATCGTGACGAATGTCATCTTCACTGGAACTATAACTAAATCCAGTTCCAGTTGGTTGATCAACGTATATAAGATTTGAGACCTGTCAATTTGCAATTTAACTAGTGTCACTGAGTAAATAACTCTATCAATATATTTTAACTTGTCCTAATAGATATCTTTTTTTTCCCGCTTAATAAACCAAGAAAAGCTAGTAATTAATGTCAATATGGTGAACTACTTTTGAATTTCCAAAATTCTAGAAGTCACAACTCATGAAAAGCAAATGTCAAAAAATTAAAAAAGAAATGCTAGTAGGTGAAAAGTTACTTTGCATGATGGAGAAATGTTGAAAATCAAATAAAAACATAGAGAGAATTCTTTAATTAACATATTGAAATTTAATTGGGTAAAATCCATAAAGTTGTATTTGTTTTTAAAAAAGGGAAGAAAAAAAACCTTGTCCCAGCCAAAATTATTCCAGACAAGAGACATGTTGTCTGCAATTTTGAAAGGTCCATTTTCATAAAACACTGCCAATTCACTGCTACATCCTGGTCCTCCTGTTAGCCATATAACAACTGGATCATTCTTCCTACTCCTCGATTCAAAGAAAAAGTAAAACATCCTGCAAAAGATTTACAAAAAAATTAATTTACTATTAATAAACTATACCCGTGATTCTTTTTTTAAAAACATAATAAACATCTAATCTAATCTAATACAAACGAATAATTTTACCATTAATTAACAATACCCATAATTCTTTTTTCAATAGAAATAAGTGTATTGTCACACGAGTAAAGTCTAAAAAAATAGAAAATATATGGAATATATAGAAATCTTACCGGTAGTAAAACAACTTATATACTCCCACATTTATTGTAATTGAAAAACAGTAACTTTAACACTAATTAACAATACCATGAGTTTTTTTTTAGTTTTTTTTTATAAAAATGAATAATAATATATACGGTGTAATTCACAAAAAATGTGAGATATATGTCAATTTTACAACTATCTATATTTATCGATAGAGAGGTTATTTCTGATAAACAGTCCACATAGTTATTCTAGTTCAAACAGATAATTCAGCATTAATAAACAACACTCATGATTCATTTTAAAGCATTAAATTCAATTCAAACCTTGCATCTTTGGTGTGTGGAAGACGATAATAACCAGCATGATGGCCCAAATTCTGAACAGTGGCTCCAGAATCACCAATATACGATAAATTCAATTTCTTCTCAAAGAGACCCTGTTCAGTAGCTGCTACTGAATCATCTGTTGCTTTGTTGATTTCATGTTTAGGGAATAAATTAAGCTGTCTGATAAGCTTTTCCGCCATTGTGATTGGAAATTTCTGAGTAGATGATAAGAAATTATCAGCATCATTAGATTTTGCAGATACAAAAAACAGAGTGAGAAAAAGAAGAGAGAAATAGGAAGGCATTTTATTAGAGATTTGTTAGTGAAGAAATGGATTTGTATGCAGTTGAGATTTATAAGAAGGAAGAGGAGTGTGAAATGGGCATAAATAGGTGAGAGAGAAAAGTGGGAGAAGGGGAAACGGGCGGTTTGGACAAAGTGGTCAAGTGCCAATTCTTCGGAGGGAAAAAGGTCAAGAAGAAGGATTCTTTTTTTTTTAATAAATAATTATTTAAAAAATAAAATAAAATAAATAACTCAAATATGTCATTGAACTTTCAGAAAAGATTCATTTATGTTATTCGTCAAAAGTTTGACTCATATATGTCATTACCATTTAAGAAAAGACTCAATCATGTCATTATTTTTTAACAATGGTTTCGCAAAGCTATTTCAGACACATGACTAATTGTAATTCGGTCACGTCATGAATTTTTTTAATAAAAAATCATATTTCTGGAAAAAAATTTATTTTTTTTATTTTTTTAATAAAAAAATTAATGACGTGACCAAATTTATAATTGGCCGCGTCATCAATTTTTTAAATAAAAAAATTAAAATTCTAAACAAAAATTAAATTAATTTTTTTAAAAAAAAATAATTAAAAAAGTTAATGACGTGACTGAATTATAATTGGTCACGTGTCAAAAATAGTTTTGCAAAACTATTATTAAAAAGTAATGACATGAATGAATCTTTTCTTTAATAGTAATGATATAAATGAACCAAACTTTTAATTAATGACTTAAATAAATATTTTCTGAAAATTTAATGGCATATTTAAGTCTTTTCCTTATTTTCAATAATATAAAAAATGACTAACTGAGACATTAATAAACGAAAAGAGTGTAAAAGAAATTTGATAAACATAAATATATGATGTTAATTACCTAAAAGCTCATTGTGTAACATTTGCTTATAGTTTATACAAAAATCATTACAATGGGTCGCACTTGATGACATAACTAAACCCTGTAATAGTAAGTTTATTTGTTTATTGCATTTAAAGATTACATAAATATTTCATTTCATATATTGTGTACTAATTTGAAATATACCATCATCCCTCAACCAGAAATAATTTATATATTATTAACATTTATGTTATAATTCAATAAATTTTTATATTAAAATAATTATTCTATTATTAATTTACGTATAACTTATCTCTAAGTCAAGCGATAACTAAATTCAGTATTTTTACCATGCATATTCAATCTTAATCACACATTTGCTTTAATAATGAAATCAAACTTTTACGTTAACATTATTACTAATAAAAAGAACACATTCCCTACCCTGTTCCCTTTGCTAATGAAGAGTATTAATTAACCTAAAAATTAATCATATGAATTCATTAAAGGGACCTCTTTCATCAGTTAATCACGGTCCGTAAATTCATAGAATTCTTTCCTTTTGTGCAAAATAATCATTACTTCGATAGTTTATTTTTATTTGTTCAGGTTGAATTATTTTAAATTTAAAAATAATACACAAATTGTGTATTTTAATATGTATCTATATTAATTGATTTGTTGCCTTAAACTTATATAATGGTTTGAGAAAAGAGTAGTTAGAAAAATAATGTATGTATTAGACTCGTTTATTATTAGTATCTTATTTTGTACTCTCTCCAATCTATCTATAATTAATATTTGTATTAGTTATACACTCTATTGTGTATTAAAGTGTGTATTGCTAATATCAAGGATTTTTTTAGGTATTAGCAATGCAATAGTTTTAATGCATATATTAAAATGATTAAAGACTCAATTGCCCCTCGAAATCGTTTTTACATCTTTTCTACTATAGTAGTGAAGGATATCTTTGTAAATTAATTTTTCATGCAATGAATGCTATTTTTTTTATGCATCAGACCAAACAATGCATAAAAATAATTTATGTATAACTAATACTAGATGCATTGCTAATACAAGTGTTACTAATACACTCCAACTGACATTATTCTTATATACTCTACCAAACGATCCCTTAAAGAATAACAAAGAATGAGCCAAAAAAAAAGGTTTTCTTCTTTAATATACTAAATTGAAAATATAAAAAATTTTCAACTCTTTCAAGCTGATGGATATTTTTCTTTTTCTTTTTATCAAAATATCATGTTAACTAATCATTTCGTTAATGAATTCGTCGAATGGTGCCAAATTTTGTGTGACAATGACAATTGACGAACAATGGGGTGGTCATTTCACCTGCGAAGAGATATTTAAATAACTTTATGAACACTTTAGTAGCCAAAAATTAGATATTTCAAAATAATGTTTATATTAAAAAAAATAAAGATATAATTATGATTAGTCATAAATATGGAGAAAAGTGCAAAAATGAAACATAATAAATATTTCATCCATTTCGAATTAATTGAATTGTTAAGATATTTTTCATTTTTTAAATTAATTTAATTATTCAGTTTTCAAGATCACATTTAGAGATAGTTTGATTGGGAATAAATTATCCCAAAACTAGTTATCATGGGTTAGCTAATCTGGGATAACTTATCGCTTCAGGTATATGGATAACATATCCATCACTATGATATAAATTGTGATATAAGTTACCCAACATGACAATCAAACAAGATACAAAAATTTTATTCCATTACTATTTATTTTTATGTCTTACACAAACGACCCTTTGGAGTGTTCTTCCAATTTAACCCTTCGTTAGTTAGTATTGGAGTTAATGATTGTTAATATTTAATTATTTCAATCATAAATTTATAATAATTTAATAAGGGTAAAAGTGAAAAGTTATGCCTAATTTTATCTTGATCTTATTTTCTTAAAGAGTGACAATAATTCAGTCAAATTACCTCTAGGTAATACTTTTCTTTAAGGAGTATACCAAACAAAAGATGAAAAATAAAATTGACTAGATGAAGTACTTTATATAATCGTGTAGTGACCAAAAATTATTTGAAAGAAAATACTCTCTCTATCCCTAATTCTTTGTCTACTTCGAATTGAAACACTTATTCAATTATTGATATAGTGAGTTTATCATTTTATCTTTATTAATTATGAAGTGAATGAATTAAAAACTTTAATTTCAAAAAGTTAAATGTTTTTCAAAGTAATTAATTAAAAAGTAAAAAAAAAAAAGTTATCACTTTTTGATTTGTCAAAATAGATAAGTAATTAACTATAAAAGAAAAAATATTTAATTAAAGTAATTATGTGATGTTGTAATACTCCCTCCGTCCACAATTATTTGGCAGGTATGCTAAAAATAGATGTCCAAGATTAATTGTCAATTTAAATAATCAAGAAACAATTAGTCACTTTTTTTTTTTCAAATTTGCCCTTAATGATAATTTAGTTCAATTAGAAAATTAGATAGACTTTTAATATTCTTGATAGAATTATATTAGTTAAATTGCACATTGTATTAAATTTTTTTGAAGAATGTGCATAACCTTAACATGACGAACAATTATGTACAGAGGGAGTAGAAAACAAGTCCGAAAGTGATGGAAATTTAATGTATTTCCCATGTCTTTGGGCTGAAGGGAGTACACTATCTTTTAGCACTGAAGTTTGTGTATTTAGCTGTAAGAAATAGGGATCCAGGCTTTGAAACATGTTACTTAAAAGGGAAATATTGGTGGCCCAATAGGAAACGTAAATGCAAGTGCTGTTTGTTGTGTCCCCATAAAGCCTAAAACAATTCATTTTTTTGTGGAATTAATTATCATAAAACAAATTCATGATATGAAGTAGAGACTGATCTTTAACAAGAAATTTGTGTATGATCAATGCGTGGAATGAATTGTGAAAATGGTTTAATGACTTTATCTATCGTTGAAAAATTTACACAGTACTCATTAATTATAATGACATCCTCTGTTTATTTTTACTTGTCTAAGATAGACTTGTACATTTTTTAAGAAATGACAAATAAAATGTATATTTTATCATAATACACAAATTAATTATTGCATATTTTGTGTAAAGTTGAAAAAGATTTTGGAAGTTAATGTTAAAAAACACAAAAACCTTCCTAGATTCTTCAGATTGCCCAACAGCACTGTTGTGACTTACTATCATCATAATTGGACCACTCTAATCAAAGCAATTGTAAAAAATAAATATAATTTGATATACATTTTAACATGTATATTCTAAATAAAAAGTGCAATTTATCGAATGATGTTATGCTGATTTGTATGTAAATATTCATAATTGGACTTTTAATACTATAGCCAAAGCAAGTAGAAAGCCATATGTATCTTTCAAATATAGCTTCAGTTGTTTCGATAACATTTTATATTAGAGAAATTATATTTAAGAATTACAAGTTGGTACGCCATCATCGATGCAATTAGTAGTAGTAAGAGTTAAGATTGGTGCATGATTATTTTACGTCACTGAGCTCTCTTGTTCACCCTGTTCTTCGTGTTAAACTAATTAAATATCCAACCAAACAATACCTAGCATGACAATATGTGTATATATTTGGAAAAATTTGGCAAATAATGTTTGTTCATACAACTTGTCATTATTTGGCAAATATTTTTGGTAAATATCTCAAATTCTCAAATACTAGTTTTTTCTAGTATTTGGGCCAAATCTCATTATTTGAGATCTTTTGAAAATTAAATTTTTACCCCAAACTTTTATCTTTAACAAAAATACCCTCTATAGTAGTTGTTTGCGTTGTATAACATATTTTTTTTACGTGGAACACCAAAATAGTGATGAAATATTTACTGAATATTAAGTAATGATTTGATTGTTGATGAAAATGATGAAAAATTGGCTCAAAGTAACAAAGTCATGCACTTTGTATACTTCACGATGTATGTAATGATATTTGTTGCACTCACTCCAAATTATCACATTGCTCTAGCCAAACATCCAAGTGATTTGTAATACAAACCTATAGTTAATTTTGATAGTTCTAAAACTTATGGGTATAAATCATATTTTTCTAAAAAGGTGAAATATATTTTCCAAATCCTATGGCCAAACACATGGTGAAATTTCACTCAAATAATATTTGCCAAGAATATTTAGAAATCTATGGCCAAACGCTAACGTAATCTAACCAAAGTCCAAAAAGTATAGAATTTTTGAACTCCTGAGTAGATAGATTGAACTGCCAATTCTGCTACACAGCAAGCGTAAGACTGTAAATCATTAACACAGTGTTTCACTCCATACATTGAAATGCATCACATTTCCGATAATACAATAGTGAGAGAGAGTAAAATCTTGGATTTGGACATGGTATCAAGAGCTTGATATGACATCGCGGATCAGTTGATACTAAGATACATAAAGTACTCTACTCTTTAATTAACCAGAAAGAAGATGCAGTCACAACATAATAGACAAGGAGTCAGCCACTTCACATACTGCATTTTTATAGTTGAACCCTCAGGAACTAAAAGTCAGTTGAAGTATCACTTATGATCTTACTTTAGCAAGACGAGCCCTCAGTTCTTCTAGATCTTCCTCGTCATCAGCATCCTGAAAGAATTACATAGCACCTTTACTTCATCATTGAAAAGATCAAATACGCTTATATGCAATGGATTATAGATGTGACATACCTCTGCATCTCCTACTGCCTGAGCAGGTTGCTTTAGCTTCTCCTTTCGGACTGCTTCAGGAAGTTGCGCGGCAGTCTCACCAGCAAGTTCAGTTAAGACCCTGTCAACTTCTTCTTCAATCTCATCTTCTATGTCTTCTGAATCCAATGCACTGTCCACTGCATCATTCACAATTTCTTCAATGACGCCAGCCTGCAGCAAAGTAGAGAGAATGAATTACATAACAGGAAGAAAGACGCACTAAAAGAAAATGTGAAATAAATATTCATGTTTCTTTCCCTCCCATTTTCTCTTGTGGTAGAGGCTGTCTAGTTAATTCAAAGGAAGGCAGAAGGAAGGCAGAAGAAGCAAGAGTACAGAAGAACAAAATATGACCATGGCACATCAAAGAGCTTAACAACATACTTAAAAATCAGATACATACAAATCCAAAGGTGATTCACCAACCAAGAGAGAACTCAGAAGCCTCTTCAGAGCTTAAACAACTAATGCCAAATAGATACCTTGGTCATCTCTTTATTGAATTCCTGCATTGTAATAGCCACTTCTGGAGCCTTCATAAGATTATTAACCAGCTTCATTACCTCAGAACTCTTGGACAAATGCCCCACTGTGCGAGCAATAGCTGCAAACATGAATTAGAAGTTTATGAGATACTTGAAGGCATTCAACGTACAAATGAATGTGGCTTAAAAGTTAGCAATGTCTGCTTTGACCATTTATCCAGCTTAAGCAATCAAAATATGGTCGTGTAGCGGCATGTTCAGACAAATTCACAGCGCTGCTAAATTATCCCAAGGAAGGATTAGCAACATGTTATGGAGCAGAAATAATTCAATCAGAATTGTCATAAAGATAAGATCCAGCCTTTAAAATGTGTACATACACTCGGGTTTGCAAGATATATTAGAAAAATGTGAGCATCCAAAATCAGAACTAAGCAAGAGGAAACAATCTAGGGAAGTGTTAAACAAAGCTAGGTGTAAGATATGACAGAATTCTTCTTTCATACCGGGACATAAGGTGATAATGAAAATACAGTTGACTTCTAGCATTAAATTCCAAATGTCTGCTATGAACCTCTACTTGCCAAATGTCCTACCGACACTAATAAATCTATCAGAAACCACCTTTTATAGAAAAGTTTCTTGTTAAGCAAAATAACGCCTAACTCATTATCTTCACCTGCATTAAAATTATTATACAACAAAATATCTCAATATATAAAGCACGCGACATACTTCCAATAATTATAACAAACTTACCAAAAGTCCATTCTAGTAACTAAAAGGTAAAAGATTTTCTTTTTCTTTAGAACAAATCAAATGAATTGAGTTGGTTCTTTCTGGAATTTCAGAGAAAAGTATGAAGATGGCCGCTAACTTTATTATTTATTACGTTAAGAACTAATCAGATACTAGTGGTTTGAAAGTTTAAAGCTACAATTTTGGAGCTACAGATTAGACAATTATTTCTGTCTCATGTTTAGATGCCCCAGAGTTGCTGAGTAGATTTACTCATCAGTGGTATGCACAAAGGATTACATATTAGTGATGCAACTAGAGTATAGTGATGTTGAAATAATATAAATCTCCTCCGACGTATGTGACGAAAGTAATGCATGAGTTCATGTTTTTCTGACATTTTCTGGATCATTAAGACTTCCTGACCCTTTTATGAGATCAACAACTAGGACTAAACAGAGGTTGCATAGGAAAGGGTGATGGTGAGACAGAGACTCATAGGAGTATTCCCTCCTCCCCTGTTACTCACATCCCAAACTCTGTCATCATTGACATAACCAATTATCATGGCAGCCAAAAGGTAACTGAGGACCAAACCTTGATAAAAGCGAACATATTATGATTGGATAGAGAGATAAGTTAGAAGATCACTTTCCAATATTTTTGAACAGTTCAGATAAAATATGGTGGGTGATGGAACCAGAAACAAGTAGCAAGTGCTAGAAACTCAAAGTGGGGCCAATGGATCAATCATAACTATGTTCACAGCCATTGATGACCATTCCTTCTATTGGAAACATGAGATAATATGAAATGGTGGAAGGATGCTTAGTGTCTCCTTTCAGTGGTGATGTGCACGAGCCAATCTATAAAAGATGATGACGATAGGAGGGAAGAAAGCAATGCAGTCAAACCTAAAAAGTATTCCTTTATATCAACTCAAATAAGTCATAGTTTTGTTTACCAAAATATTTCCAATCGTCTATCCCCCCGAAAAGAGTATTTCACCTCTTATCATATAACACCAGAAGTAAAAGAAATTTTGGGAGTCCTAATTCTAACTTCCCCACATCTGTAATTCAAAAAGTAATCTATTACCTCACAATTAATCTTCAAGTTAACAGGCTATTTATCTTGAAACTCTAACTCAATAAATTATACACGGTATATTTTTCCTAAGGAGGGTGCAAAAGTACAACAGGGCATTTAGTTTGAATCGAGGGCGCATGTGCAGTGACATAATTGAAAATATCCTTAAACAACACTTGCACCCAGGAAACTGAGAAACCTGTAAGGCGTGAATATGACTACACCCTAAAATGTTGAAGAGTAAGATAAGAGAGAATGCATCACTTTATCCACATCAAGAGTAATTAGTACTTCATTTTCAGAAGATACATACAGTGCTTCCAACAATTTGATCATCAAAGACATTAGAGGAGTGGTTACACACTTCATCAATAAATAACGACAAAAAACCAAATGGAGTAAGAGTGTCTTACCAACACTTTCTCCAAGGTGCATGGATATCGAATTCAACTGCGCTTTGTTCTCGTACAATCGGTTCACAGTTCTTTTAGATCTCACGAGCTCTTTGGCTAGTGACTATGGCAAAATACAACACTAAAATGTGAATAAGCAATAGAACATAAAATCATGAAATCAGAAGGCATGATGACTGTTGATGATTATCCTGGAATGCTGGAAAGCACTAATACATTAAACATAGACAGAACTCTTTAAGCCCAGAATTCAGAAATAGAGTTTTTTCTATGACAAACGCCCAAATAAATCCCCAGATAGTATGCTTGGATCTTGGATAAAGACCTCAACAAAAAATCAAATATCAATAAAAAAAAGATGAAGCATTTTTCAAACACCTGGAACTCCTAGACAAGACACAGATAGAAATGCACTTTTAATGCAATGTTCCAAAATGTTCTACTTATAATGTAATTCTGTACAATATCAACTTTCACAAATTCTAAGATTGCAAAGTTGTTTAACTATTAGTTTAAAATTTTCTAACCTCAACAAATCAAACTTTCAGCTACTATTTTATACTTCCTTCAGTTGTCACTAAATTATTATCAATTCAAAATAACATCTTAAGTTTAATGCCAATCAAGCTCTATCCAAAGGAAGGGGAACTTCTCTTTCTCATTTCACCAACTCTATTCCTAGGTCCGAAATAACAAAAGTTTACAAAATTTAGCTTAACAACAACAAAGCACATGCTTCTCTTTATCATTTCACCAACTCTATTTGGAAGCTAGGGTCGGCTATATGAATTATCACTCAGCATGTCACTCCACTAAGATCATCTAATCCTAAAAAATTCCATAAGTTCTTCAGCAAATGCTAGACAGCTAGAGGATAACATTCATAATAAATATATGAATAAACAACTTTAATAAAATAAAAAAAAACATTATATGAACGCCACAAAAACATGATATGCAGTCTAGCAAATTCCAACACATTCTAAATAGTAAATTAACTTTCTGATATTATTTGGACATTCCCCAAGAGGCAGCAGAGTGACATAGATCTAGCTAACAAACTACAGCTAAAAGACCCTTGAATATTGTTAACCAGAATTAAACCAAGGAGGAGGGGAAAACAATAGCAATTCAAGATGCAATACTTTTGCAAAACGGCGAACTTTAAAATACACCATGCTTCATGGGAATTCTCTCATAATGTAGGGTAAAAGCATCAAAAACTAAAACTCAAACTTCCATCTCACATCAACTGCCTTGTTAGAACAACAGAATTTTCTCAAAGACCATACTTAACAATAATAATTGTCAATTGATATTCCTTATGGACCAATATCAAATGATTACGAAACAAATAAAAGCAATCATCCGCATTCAGCAGAAGATTAAAAGTCAAATAAGCAAATATATTTTAAAGTGAAAAGCTAAATCATAACAGTTCTGAATTACCTTAGCAGAACCCATGTCATTTCTCTTAGCAGCTTCTTTAATTGATTTCTGTACAACCTTCTCCTCTCTCTGTATATCTGATGAAACCCCCAAATTACATGAAACCAAACAAAATAAGTGAAGACTCACCAACAATAATCATCAAACATTCAAATCACCCAAAAAACAGATAAGAAGAAACCCTTTTCTTCTTTAACTTGAAAATTAAACAGAATTAGTTTTACCTCGAATTTGACGTTCGATATTTCGGCACTCTTGACGGAGGCGACGTTGCCAATCTCTCAAAAGCTGTTGAGGGTTTGGTTTCGGCTTCAATATATTCTTCACTTTCTCCATTTTTACCTTTAATCAAAACACTGAGAATAGCAGATCCAAGAGCAACAAACCCAATTGCGTTATTCTCTCTAATTAACAGAACAATTTGATGATAGTCCTAAGAAAACCTCACGATTGATGTTTATTCAACAAACACGCTAAATTTTAAGAAAAAAACAAAAACTTTTCAGCTCATTTGACTTGGAGGAGGAGTGGCAAAACGAAATACGATCAGAAAGGTGCGTAGGAGAGAAGCAGCAACAGCGAGATATGAAGTTTCCGGTCGTTATACTAGTTGATGAAGTCTGACATGGCGGATTACCAAGTTTCCATTTGTTCTTTGCTTTATCATTTTAATATTACTATTTTTAATATTTAATTAAAAAAAGAATAATATTCGAAATTTCAGAGACACACTTATACTATATTAAGGCCCTATTACATTCTAAATTTATTATATTAATAATTTTCTACACTTAATATAGTATAAGTGTGTCTTAGAAATTTCGGGCATAGATCAAAAGCGTACTTGTGCATTTTCCATTAAAAGAAATTAAAAAGTATATCGAAATAATATAAACCAAATCATATTAAACGACAGATAAGCGCAATCAAAATATTGATAATATGAGACCATCCTTCGCCCCGAAGAGAAGTCTCATATTTGTTCCTATATTATTGAAAAAGGGTTTTAAGGTATTAGGCTATATATGTGGTTAAACTCAAATTGGCCATTTTTCTATTTATTTCGCTTATTTAAATAATATTTCAATTTATTATATCAATTGTTGTTATGATTAGATTTTGATCATTATTAATCAATTATCAAAAGCGGTCCAGATACAATATTAATTTTGTGATTCAAATGATAAATAATGTCTTGAGGAGCAATGGAGGGTTATGTGAATATTGTTGAAGTGTGTATCACTTCATCTTTATTCTTCTATGTCTTCTCATTCTTTTTCTATCTAACCTCTCATTTCCTCTACACTTTCTATCAATTATGTGTTTTTAAAAAAAAAACTAAGCCTTGTCTGAGACAGATTTTACTGCTACCTTTTAGTAGATGGTTTATGTTGGTAATGAATAATATATATCATATATGTATATATATTCGCGACTTAAGTAATGATGAATAAAAGATTACTATGGTGAACTGACATTAAACTTTTTTCTTTCAATAACCAAAAGATAAATATAACTTTTTTTTCTTCATTTTTTGTCATCTATTATTTTGAAAATTTATTCAAACTACTCCACTAAGTGTTTGATGTGACAAGAAATATATGTCAGAAAAGTAATTTTATAAATAAGTAAACTTTTAGTTATATTGTCACGAGATATCTGTAATAAAGACAAGTTTTTTATTAGAATAAGTATTACTATCAATGTGCAATACTAAGAAAAAAACATTAAATTATGAATTTTGAACTCATAAATGAAAAAAAATAATGGATGAAATTGAAAAAATCTAAAAGGTGAATGTCTTAATTTTTGTGGGGAGATTTGATGGTCTTGCCAATCTCATCCTATATTACTAGAGAATTAAGTGCAAGGTTACAATTTCAACAAATATTCTTCAATTTTTCTATTTTCATCCCTCTGTTAAGTTTTGGGGCACTCCACCTAATAGGCAAACTATACTATCTTGCATTTCGAGGTCAGAAGCAAAAACCAAGTTGTGTTTTAGACGACTAATGTAAGTGATGGAGATATTTTTTCACGAAAAATATAATTACAGATAATTCATGTTGAGCCAAGGTCTATTGGCAAAATCACTCTACCTCATCATAAAATAGCGTAAATTTTTTGTATAAATTAAAATCACCTGGAATATTATTGTAGTAACTTTTAAGAGCTCAGTTCGAAAGCAGTTATACTTTTGTACTCTATTTTATATTTACAAGTTTCTTTTAAAAAAAATTACGAGTTTTTTTTTTCTTTAAATTTTTTAAAAAAGAGTTTTTTTCTTTAAATTAAAAAAGAAAAAATCCGACCTGCCGGATTCGAACCAGCGACCTAAAGATTATCTGTCAGGCTTTTCACCAACTACAGTCTTCCGCTCTACCAACTGAGCTAAGGTCGGTTGTTGTTTTTGTTATCACACATATATTTCTTATCTTTACCAAAGTAAATTCTAACATCTCGTTGTTTTTTACTTTCTCCTTTACATCTAAACCATAAATAAATAGCATATTTTTCCTAATTTGCTCCTTAAGAAAAAAAATTTGGAACTATATAAATTTAATTGTATACTTCCCAAAAGAATTAATTGTAAGGTAAAATGAGAAAATTATAATTAATTCTCTCTTTGTTTTGTAAATTGATGATTAATTTGATATAGCAATTTTTGAAATGCTTACTATTGTTCCATATAGTTGTTTATATGAAACGCTTACTATTGTTTTGTTTTTGCCTTTTTTTAAGTTATAAGGTTTTATTTAGAGCAAATTAATGTTTAACATTTCTCTAGTAGGATGATTCAGTCATAAATAGATATTGACAAAGAGTTGAGCTAGTCTACTAGTTTTAGAAAGAGTTCGATATCAACTTGTATTAGTTCATCAGTATGGCCAACTCAGTGTAGTCGTTTCATTTTTATTTTAAGATTTTCCTATGCTTGATATATTAATTTATTTTAAAAAAAACTATCCCCAAGTTAGATAAACATGAAATATCAATCCGACGACGTGAGTTTCAGAATTCTTCATAATCCAATTTCGTTCCTAGAGATATTTATTTGTCATTTTTTAATAAGTCCTTTGTAATGAGTCGCATATGTCACATGTCTTCCTATCATCTATCTATCTATATGTCTACCTTGACAAGATGATTTTCCTCTAGACATTATTTACTTTCTTTCTAAATTTAATATATGACTTAATAATTGAAAAGTCAAGTTCAAATTGAAATCAAATTTCGATCAACTGTTCCAATTAATAAGTAATCTTTTTTGTAAAAAGTATATACATGTTGTATCAATATACAAATTGTATCAGGTTGAGATACATGTATCTACAATTCATCCTCTCTGTTTCTAAACTCTCTCTCTTTTTTCTCTTTTCTCAATTTCGCTTGCTTCTCTCCACTCGAAAATAATATCTATAAATTGTAATTAGATAAACTATAAGTAATGTTCATAATTATGTTCTAAACTGTAGCTATTTATGAAAAAATTTCATAACTAAACAATAGAAAGAAATGTTCTCTTGGGTTGGACAGAATACCAGCAGAATGCTTTTAACGACCCAGTTGTTTTTCTACACTTTCACAGCCCATTTACTCATTATTCAATGATCCAATTCAATTTCTATCTAAGTCCACTATTTAAGGCCCATATATGTGGTGTAGGATAGTCTCTACCAAACTACACATACTACATACAATTTGTTTTGGACACAAAATTTAAAACATTTTTTTCTAAATTATACATATCATATCGGACAAACTAGTACAGCTAAAGCTAGATTTACAGCTTCTTATAACATCAAATTTCAAAATATTATTCTAAGCATTCCTAATGTAATAGTAGTAGTTTGTTTGAATATCTTCTTAGAACATTACATTGATATTGATGATAAATTGGAAAATACTGTGTCAATATGAGTGTGTTTACTATGGCCAAAAAATATTTTTTTGATTTCGCGATATTCAAGTTGAAGTCTGACTACTTACATCAAATAAAGCGTTTTCTTACAAAGGGACTCAAACCGAGACTTTATGTTAGTGACGGACGACAGAGGAAATTCAAATCGATATTTTGTACTATTCAAAAGGTTGTTTTTATCTTTGAAGTTAAAAATATAAAAGCTGGCCTACTACATGTGAAGTAGTAAATGACATGATTTTCAAGCATGAACATTTGAGGGACTTAAGCCCACTTGACAATCATGTTCCACTACGTACGTCAAGTAGGCCCCTTATAGATTTTACTTGATTTTGTGGTCTATTTTTTTTATTTTTTTTGGATATCTCGTTGAATGTTTGGTGTTCGATAATAATTTTGAAATTTGATTAATTTAAATTTGTGTCAAAAAAATTTACTTCGAGATGAAAAACTCCTATTAAAGATGGACATTCCTTTTCCATTTTGAGTTTGTTTATTTGGACAATAATATATGTTCAAACGTGTATAAATGCAATTTACTTTTTTTCTGTTTTCTATTTTCATTTCTTCTTTTTTCTCATTTAATTTTCGATATCCACATTGAAGCACGATTAAATCTGAATTTGTATCGAAAAATTCTGATAAAGTGCTCCCTAACTAGCAAAAACAACTCTATAATCAAGAAAAACTTGAATCCAAAATACTTTATTAAAATTAATAAAGTATTTAGCATTCGATCCGAACTTTTATTGGTTAGTATTTTCATTTCACGCTAGCTCGAACGGGAAAAGAAAAACGAAAGTACAACAATAAAGACAAAATTATACCACGCTTAAAAGGGAAAAAGTTGAGTGAGTAGAATTAAAGAAAAGGTGTAGAGAAATACAAGATCCAATTTAATTGATCTATTTATATGGGATAAAAACAAAGCAGCTTTTTAAAATATCCGAAAATGAATGTATGCTTATTTATTAGTGGTCCAGAAAAGTATACCTGAAAAAATAAATAAAAAGCATATCACATGTAGAGTGACAAAAAACTTAAAAAGACAAATTATTTGTATTACTGTTAACTCTTGCTAAACAACTTATTTAGGATTTTTATAATACCAAAATATATTTTTTAAAATTATGAATTTAAATTTAATATATTTTACAGTCCTAGTAAATTTTTTACATGTGTATGATTATTTCCGACATTGAGAATACTTAGTTATGATGAATTCGAAATCAAGACACTATATTTGCTTATGGTATCATATATAATTATGCCTTATTGAATTAGGACGAACTTGTTATGAGAGATGATAGCTTTTGCCTATAACCCTAATAAGAGAATAAATTATTTGATGTAAATTAATTAATTTTCATATACTAAAGTTAAAGATATATATTTTACTTAATTAAATTAGTTAAATTTTGTCCTATCACGTAAAAATAATTAATTAGATAGTGGCATCGACAATTATTTTACTACAGAGAATCTTTGTTTTCTAAGCTCTCTTCGGGTAATAATTCTTCAAAAATGGTCACTGTTATTTTTTCTTACTAGTCAAATTGTCAAAGTGTATAACGATCATCAAATGAGTAACGTAAAATATATCACTGATGCATATAAAATAGTTATATAATGGATCACTTATAATTTATAATCCTAATAATAATGTAATATACATTTTAAAATTTTAGAGTCCAAATAAATTAATTAAACATAAAATTAATATCACATTCAAATTGTTAAATTAGAAATTTAGATAAACATAGTATTCAAGGGGGTCCCTTATATATATGTTCTCTATAAATAAGGTAATATGCCATAAAGACACTTTAATATAAGATAATCATTTGACATTTTCTTGATGTCAAGATAATAGACATAATTTAATAGGACCCTAAGTTTTCCTACCTAACGCATCACTTTAGAGCAATCATTGACATTTTCTCCAAACATATTGCTAAGAAACAACGTGCGGACATAATATTGATTATTAAGCTACATTCTTGTAAAAACTTTAAAATCAAGATGATAAAAATAGGTGCAATATTAAAAAAAATCAAAATACCTTATTTACCACGAACAAAATAAAAGAAAATAAATAACAAAAGCCGAATACACAAAGTACAATTCAACAGTGTCCATTAAACATAGACACAAACAAACAAAGAAGTTTACAAAGAGAAGATTAAAATTAAACAACAAGTTGATAAAAGTTCAGCACTACTTAAAAATCTCCACTTGGGATTTGCTCATGAGTGTGGCTAATGAAGATGAATTCATAGATGAATCCAGCAAGCCCACCACCAATAAGTGGTCCAGCCCAGTAAACCCATTGGTGAGTCCAGGTCCAGCTAACCAAAGATGGGCCAAATGACACAGCTGGGTTCATTGAAGCTCCAGTAAAGGCACCACCAGCAAGAATGTTGGCACCAACAATGAAACCAATTGCAATTGGTGCAATCACACCCAAATCTCCCTTCTTTGGGTCAACTGCGGTTGCGTAAACAGTGTAAACGAGACCGAAAGTCATCACTATCTCGAATACAAACGCGTTCCATACTGATACACCGGCTGACAATGCAAATGATCCAGTGCTCTGCGTAGATTTTTAACCATCACAATTATTAGTATCGTACGAATATTAAGATATTTGTAACATAGAACTATTTTATTCACTATTCAAAGATACCTAACGGACATGATAATGTTAGGTGGAGTAATTAAATTGGCTTTCATAAATAGCATACTATAATAATTGCTTTAAATAAGTCACCATCATATTACTATCTTACATAATGAGAGGACAATAAGTCCCTTTCAAAATAGATATAAAAAGATTTTTAACCAATCAATTATGAGTTTCAAATTTATGCATTATAAAATAATCTAATGTGTGTAACAATTTGACCCAAGCCAAACTATTAACTGTCATTTTCTCTATTTAAGATATACTTAAATTTTAATGGAATTAATAAAAGTATAGTTTGATGTATTCTACTAACTTCACTTGTATATATTTCAGTATTAGTATTTGTTTTACGAGCTAGGCAAAGTTTTTATCGTAAAAAGGAAAGTACTCCGTATAATTTAGTCAATTTCTTTCATCTTCTACCAACGTTAATATCCATATTAGAGCTTCACAAAATCTAAATTCACCGAAAATTCCGCATTAAAGAAGTAAAATAATTCCCTATTTAAAAAAAAAAAAAAAAACAAAAACCCAACTTTGTTATCACTCAATAACAACCTCATACTTCAAAGTTCTACCGTTCATTATCCGTTTGAAGATTAAAAAGCAAAAATAAAATATGTATACTTTTTATATCTGACACAAGTCAGCATTAGAAAAATAAAATGACCATAATCTCCCTACTTACACTAAAAAATAGCCACGTGTATAATTTTTCTTCACTACTTTTTCAGAAAGGTTTATGGATATACTTCGTAGAAGATCTGCAAAAGCTCGAAATAACATCTCACATTGTTACACATGGTATGTTGTGGTTGTACTTCAAACTGTCACACATGTAGAGTAAACGACTATACAGTCCCTATTGACGCTAACTATGTAAAAGTCAAAATTAATTGAATGTCAAGCCTAAAGTCATAAAAATTAAATCCAATAATAATACAACTGAATAATTAGTGTGATGTGTACATTATTTGAACTCTAAAAAACGTCAGTCACAAGTTACCTGTTTTTTTTCAATATGACAAAAGTATAACAACTATAAAATTCAATAATAAATTTTATAATTCGTGTCAAATTAAAATACGACAAATAAATTGTGAGATCGAAAATAGGCTTACCATGCCACCAGTGGCGAATTCAAGGAGAGCGCAAGCAGCAGTGGATCCAAGCAACTGTGCAATGATGTACAAAATTCCACGGAACAAAGTGATGTTTCCACCAACGAAAGCACCGAAGGTAACAGCAGGGTTGACGTGGCCGCCGGAGATGTTAGCACCGACGGAGACGGCGACGAACAACCCGAAGGCGTGCGCTATGGAGGCGGAAATAAGGCCAGCGGGAGTAGCGACGCCATCGGTAAGCTTATTGAAAGCCATACCAGAACCCTGACCTGCGAATACGAAGATCAGGGTACTGATGAACTCCGCCAAGGCCGCTTTAAGCGCCCCGGGATGGCGGAGTTCTTCGTGGCTTCCAATAGCAATTTGGTTGATCGGCATTTTTTTAACGAGAAAATTAACAATTGAAAATTTTTACTATTAAGGGGGGCAAGTTGGGGAGTGTGATGAAATTAGGGAAAGTTTTGCATGGATTTATATTGTGAAATTTGTAAATTGCATGAGGGGATAGGTAACGGGTATAGGAGGTAACCGGTTAATATTTGGACCATAATGTAATAAGATTTCAAACCAAAATTTGTGGGCGAGCGGTCCCGTAGAGGTCGAAAGGCCTGCATTGACAGCTAAGAATTCACCTCCAATTTCATGTGGTGATGACACGTGGAAATAACGACAATGAGCCACGTCATTTAGGTTTTGTTTGATGAAGACATGAAATAGTGGGAGTACTGTATACCCCACCCCCTTCTCCCCACCCCACCCCACCCACCCTTGTTATTGCTTTCGGTCGGAGCAATCATGCACCATGGAATGATCTGGAACTATGGCTCTTAATTATTTTTTAATCTGTTTTTTAAATGGCAATTATTGATTAGGTTAATCACTCACTTTTGTAATGAAACTATTTTTTTTTTTTAAAAAAAAAAGGAGATAAATGTACTTTTTTTTTAATTATTATTATATGTATTACTTATTAATTAGTAGGGTAGATCCCATTTGGGTAGATCACTATGATCTTTGATTAAACGAGCAGCAATCTTATTTATTGTATCATATTAAATTTGAGGTTACGTGTATAATTTTAAATGACTGCAATAAAAGAGTGTAAATTTATATAAGGAAGAAAGTGGTAAAAAAAATAGTTAGTAAATAGCAATAATGCACCATGTAGTGATCTAGAACTAGCTAGGGTTCCCAATCTTTTCTTTTATCTTCCATTCTAGATTTTTCTTTTCTTCTCTTAAATATCATTTATTTTTCCGGCCAAATCACAACTTTCATATGTATAAATCTCCTGTACGAGTTGGTTTATATAAATTTTAATTCATTTTACGAAGTATAATTATCAATTCTATCATAATTATATTTATAAAGGCCTAACTAAATAAAAAACAACCCTTCATATTTTTGTCTTAATTGAGACTGAAAACTAATATTTATAATTTTTCTTAAAGTAAATATCTACTAAGGAAGATCTTTAAAATTTGTGGTCTTAAATGAATGATAGAAATTTAGATGAATATAAATCATTTCATTATTATAATTTTTAAAATTAAAGGGATTTTCAAACTTCTAATTGTTTTTGAAGTTTTTGTGTACGTGAACAACTGTAAATGATTGCAATAAAGGCTTACATTTCATATTTTTCCTTAAATGCAAAAAGGTGTGATTTTAAAAAAATCGGAATCGATTAGGTCGATCGAAAGAAATGACAAAAAAGGTATAGTCTATAGAGATATGATATCTTTTGGTATAGTAATGAAGATAATGACTCTAATGGTGAAAATTTCGATCAGATAAATTATTTTTTTATTAGTGATTTCGACTTTAAACTTTAAAATATAAAAAAATTGTAAGAGAATCAATAAAAGAAAAATAAATTTTACTCAAAATATATTAGTATATTTATCAAAATTTTAATATAAATATCAAATAAAAAATAGAAAAAAAAAAAAGAAATAATCACTCTAGAGTGGGGTTTAATAATTTAAATATCAGTATGAAGTGGAATTTCTGATAAGGTTTTGCCGGCCTTTTCTATTTGGCCAATAATTTAATTATTGATCTGAAAAACGTGCATATTATATTTCCCTCCAGAAAGATGTACATTCATTATACTGTTCTTTTAATTAATTATACTCTATATACATCTTAGCTTTGAAAACTAAGCTGTAATTATTATTTTTATTTTTTAAAAAAGTATATGTACTGTAGTTGATTTCGACCTTTTGTCACGATTTGATTCAGTGGCGGATTTAGGAATTTAAGATTGTGGTGCTCTAAAATGAAAATATAAAAATATATGTGTTAACAGTGAGATTTGAACCTCAGTACAACAACACTAAAAAGTTTAAGTATCCAGGAGTCATTGGGCCAACTAAATCATTTATTCATGGAAAATTTAGCTAACTAGTCAAAAAAATCAACTTATTTAGTGATAATATCCATACTTTAATAATATTAGTAAACATGTCAAAAATGTCATTATTTTAAAAATAAATAATTATTATGATATTATTAATATTTTCTCTCTCATTATTTACAACTTTTCTTTCTCTATTACACATTTTCCTATATTTATGTAATTGGATAAATATTAATGTCATTTTAATTTTTTTCTTTCTTTTCTTAAGTTTATCAATTTCTCTCTCTTACTTTCTTCCGAATCAAATTTTCAGATTTCTCTCTTTTCTTTTTCTTCTTTTTAATTTCTCTCTCTAACATTCTTCCAAATCAGTTCCACAGATTTTCGATTGAATATATTAATATTTTTTACTATTCTCATTTAATTTCGTTGCAAGATTTGATTTGAAGATTAACATTGATTGATATTATGTTTTTCAGATTCCTTATTTATTTACTTACTGATTTTAGTGTTTTTTTTTTAATTTTGTTGTTGTCCTTAAATTATTTTTTAGGGTTTGAGACTACATAATTCTCTCTTCAATTGACGTTTTCAATAGAGTTACTAGAGTTATTAGACAAAATAATCAAAGTTCTTCCGATTTTCCATCATTTAATTTTTTTTCACTCAAGAATTAAACAACAATGTAGGTTCCGCTTCTAAGGAGGATATACGACGGAGAAAAATGCCTGAATCCGTCGATGTGCAAAATCCCATACAAATTCATAACCATGAAGTTGAAGAAGACCAATTTGTTGGAGAAGATGTTTTTTTTTTTACATGTTATGTGTCTTGCATGTTAGTTTAATTTGTTTAGTAATTTTTAAGATTCAAAAAAATTCATGTTACAATGCGTTTGGAAGTGTATATGGAATTTTTATTGTGTTATAGTTAGTATTTATTTTTGTATTTCATATATTTATTGTATTTTGTGTTCTATTTTTTTTGTGTGTGTGTTAGTTATGTCAATATAACACATTATATGAGTTTGATTGTGTATATTTCATAGTTTTGATGTTTTTTGTATTCATAGATTTGGAAGTGTATATTGAATTTTGTTGTTGTTTTACATAACGTATGTATTTTTGTATTTTATTATTTTATTGTATTTTGTATCCATAGATTTGGAATAGTATTTCATATATTTAATTCATTTTGTATTATGTTTTTTTTATAGTTATGTCAATGTACCACATTTAGTATTTATTTTTGTATTTCATAGTTTTATTATTTTTTGTATTTAGAATTTTGTATAATAATATATAAAATACAAAAAAATAGTATGATGAATACAAGATTTTTGATGAAAAATTAACTATATAGGGAAAAAATATATGAAGATACAAATATATTTCTTAAATGACTATATAGATAAATTCGGCATACCTATTGGGATGAATACAAACTAATAAAAAACTATAATAAATATAAATAGAATATATTGTGAAATGAATATAATTTTGAAAAGGTAAAAATTTTGGAGAAAAAAAAAGAAAAATATTTAAATTTTATTTGAAAATGTAACTGATAAGAAAATTAAGGATCCTTACATTTTTTTGAAATATTCTCTCCCTTGATTTTCTCCCTTTTGATATTAAATAATTATATTTTTTAAAGAAAAACAAATAATAAAAACATAAATAAGATACATAACAAACTAAAATTTGACATTTTTACTAAATATTGAAAGTGTTGCTAATGAACCCTTTTAAATGCTAAAATATTGACATTTTGAAAAATTTCTTTTTATTCATTGGGTGCTCTATGTTAATTTTATACAAGTACCCATCAATTTCTACATAGATATATATATTACGTAACGAAGTTAATGGGTGCTCGACCACCCGGCGGACACCATGTGGGTCCGCTTATGATTTGATTGTAAGTGAATTTTGAAATTTGAATTTCAAATATAATGATTTATATTATATACATTTCAAAATTAGTTCATATATTTTACTTGAGTAGTTAAATTTTCTTAAGAAAATATTTATTTTTATAAAATAAGAATAATAAGATGATAGGAATACTTTATAGTTGTTATTGTTAACAATGACATGTTAAAATAAATTATCCGATTAAAGTGATATTAACAATAACGATAATAACATATTAGAAGACTCTTCATTCGAAATTTGATATACCCAAGCTCATTAAATTTGTTTCGATCCGAAAGATGCCCATAAATAGTATAGTTATAAATTTGTTCCTTTTTTATGAACTTTTATTATATAACAACATATAATTATATGAAAGAATAAGAAATTAAAAGATGTAGTTCAAGTGGTCCACATAGTTGTTACGTCCATCTCCTTCTTAGTTGATGGAGCAAAACAAATTTTATATATTTTATTATTAAGAAGACAAAAGTACATTTTTAATAATCGAAATTAATTAATTTTCTGATAGATAATCCAAATTGAAATAAAATTACATAAATAACCAAACTAATCCACAAATATTGTTGATTGTAAGCTTTGGTAGTAGGTACTAATTAATTAATCTCCCTTTAAGTCATGGATTCCTTCATAATACATAACCACCCTATTAATTTAATTATTATATACAATTTATATTATATGATATAGACATAGAGGCCCTCCAAAAATAATGATTAGTTCTTGTTTTTCAGCTGGAAATGTTAAAAGGGAAAAAAAATGTTTTCAAGGTGTATGTATACCTTAAAATTTTGGATATTTATACAGTACTACCTACACAATAATAACCCAAACAAAGTCTACAAATTAAAAAAATAATTACGACTAAACGAGTAAAAAGAATTCCAGCTGCATGGCCAAAAATGTCAAGATTCCTAAACTTTTTTGTAGTCACTAATGAAGCAAATGCATACTTTATCTAATTTTTAAGAAAATAAGTGTTTTTTTTTATAAAAAAAAGTAGTTTGGTGAGAATATGATTTGTGTTTTGCTGTTTTCAATTTAAGAAGTAATTTTGAGCAACAACTAGTGTTCTGGCTACATTTTTAAAAAGTATACCTTGAGTGCATTTTTCACAACAAAAAAAAAAAAAAAAACTTTTAAGCAAAAATTGTTTTTGTTTTAGCCTCTTAAAACAATTTTTGCTACAAACATCTCATTTTATTAAAAATAAATATTTTTTGGCCCGTAAAAAGTATTACTCAAAAGCGCTCTTATATAATCAGTCAAACACAAACTATTTCTTATCGATTATTTTTTTGAAAAAAGTTAATTTTAAAAGATTGACCAAGCTCACTACAATGGTCAAACAAGCTATTCAATTCATCCAAAAGCCAAAACTTATTTAAATGAAAACTGAACAATATGTACTCCAAATCACTCTATTTCCCAAATTTTCTAATGAGTTTGTTAAAAGAAAAACTAAAAAAGATGCAGAATTCATAAAAGTGCCAAAGAAGTGGACAAGTCATGCAAAATATAACATGCACATTTCTGATTTATGGGCCATTACCAAACTGTCATTGAAATGTAGGGTTGGAATTTTCATTATTGTCCTCCCAATCCCCTCTTCACAATATGACCCACCTAAAAAAGATATTTTTTTATAAAAAGAGAAAAATTAATTTATTTTTAAAAAAAGTTATGGAAAATATTACCTTCATTTGAACAGAAGTATACCCTACATGATCCAGTATTAATGGAAAGGCAGGCTGGATGATTCCTATTGCCATGTGATAACCTCACAAAATGGGATTGGGAAAAGGGGCAGATATCTACAACTACTATTTCTAACATCACATGTTAGGCTCATTTTTTAAAAATATTTCTAATCAATTTATGCGTATCTTAATGAATTTATAAGGTACATGCTATCTTTCATCAGTTGCATTCGGATCCGATTACATGCACATTAACTAATCTCATGATTAAATAACTAATATTTCAATCTCAGTTAAATTATACTTGAAATATCATAATTCTTAATTCACTTCATAAATTACTTAATCATCACCTTGTACGTACATGTTAGGTTGAGTTGAGCCACTCTTTTTGCTTCCCTTCTGAAAATGCAATTGCCAGACTTTTTATGAAATTATTTCTCTACTTTCTACCAACATATTGTATGTTTGAAGCTATCTTACATGTGTACAAACATTAGACTCCACAGTTTGTGAAAACATCAAATAAGTGTTTTATTCAAACTCTCATTTCATTTGTCAAAACAAGTTGACACCTCATGACACAAGACCATTAGTTTATACTAAAAATAACTCGTCAAAAAAGGGTTTCAAATGTTAAAAGTTCAAAAATTTGGTCAATATCAATTTCACTTGCACCATTATCGTTGCATACGAAACAATATAATACTCTATTTTCATGAAGGTCACGTAGATTACATGTTATAGGCTATAGCTATTACCCAGCTTTAAGTTTCCAACTCTCCCACAGGTTAACAAAAACCGCGTAAAAATTAAAATGTATGTTCTGAATAAAAACCTCCATATTACGTAGCCTTACCATCCATCTAGCTATTATATGGACGTCAAAACACTGTAATCAACATCGTTTAATTAACTTGTAATGGAATTTAATCACCCTGCAAAACTAGACAAGCAGGTCATAATCCTAATAGTTTCACCTCACGCCACTGTGTTTTTTCTTTCTTAAAAGCGTTTGTAACCGCAATACAGCTTCATGTATATATAGGTCTCGGATTGTTAAGAGATCCATTCTTGAAAGAATTCCCAAAAGCGGTTCTACATATGGTGAATTCTTCTCCTTTAGTTATTATAGTTGAACCCAAAGCAAAAGCCCGAGATGATCGGATGCCCAGTGTTGAATAGACATCGCACAGTGATCCCGGTATTTCAACTGCAAAAGAAATTAAAAGGAGAACATTACTTACTACAACTGGTTTTCCTTCTTATGACAGCGGATTTAACTCAAAAGCATGCACAGTAACGAATGAAAGCTTTTACATTGTCAAAGGAAATTACAAGAGATGAGACAACTACAGTATCACATTCCCCGTAAAACTGAAAAAGCAAACCACAAGTGGCCCGATGATTAGCACCTTAGCTTAGTAGTTACAGTAGACAGTAATATCAGTTACTAAGTAGATGGATTAATGACTTCAGAGCCGCCAAATTAAAATTGGCTGTTATGCTCACTGGGGCTCTTTGATGTGTTTGGTATTCAGCAATCTTGTACAGAATTTTACCATAGCTAATCATTCAATGAAAGGAATAGAATAACCTGAACTCTCACAAGGAAAGTAAATTCAACAAATATATATTAATTCTTATAAAATAAAAAGAAAGAATGTCGACAAGATTAAAATTCCTACATGATGACATTAAGAAGGATAACTATATGTTTTAGTTTTAGGTAACCATCCTACAGGAGTAAGTGACTAAGGCTCTTTAATTGTTCATTTCGTGATAAGAAAAGTTTAATTCAGTCTCTGAATGAGCTAGGACTCAGCTATGTAACATGATATTTTCAATAATAGACCATAGAACATCTTACCCATTTGATATGGGCGCATATATGCAAGGCAAAGTGAAGAGTTCATTTAACGTGACATAAAGCAACCAAAAAATGAAGAATCAGTGGTTTCCTAACATAAGAATCCAAAAAACACAAGTTTCAACTTAACTACCAAAGCCACATTTTAAAAATTCATGCACACTCTAACCCAGCTCCCCCTACTCCCTCACCTCCCGCCTGCCACACCTAGGATTACTCTAACTTAAAGGAAATATTCTCTTTTGAAGTACAAATATCTCTTGGCTGTTGTTTTCCTTTATTAATCACATCAAAAATTATTTTTTCATGTTTATGAAGAAAATGCTTATTTAATTCCCAGTTGCATGCAGTATACTATTTCTTTTTTGTCTGATAAGTAATTTACTGTACAACACTATTTACTTATTGAGCCTAACTATATCTCAAGGCAAACTGTTGATTTGTTGTATACACACCATTTTGGAATAAACGTTGCCAGACCACTTGGTACTGCCATGCAGGCGTCTTCTTATCACCAGACTTCAGTCTAAATTCCAATCCCTTTAATCCCATGATTTATGGACTGAATAAATTATAGGGTTGATAGCACTTTTGGTTCCTCAATAATTAATAATTCTAATTTTAGTGTTAGTGATATTTGCAAAGCACTTTTTTTTAGTAACCTTGGTGTCCGGGCCAGTTTTCACTTACCTTGACTAATTCCACGGGATATCTGTCACCTCCCACCAACATCAGATACCAGGTAACTTTGTCCACCACTAAGGCTATGACAAATGAGAAGGATCACCTAGTGTTTTTGTCTCCTTGAACCTGAGACCTCATGTTCTCAACCACTTCAGTAATCACTACGCCACACCCTTGGGTGCATATTTGACAAAGCACATTGCATTTTTCAATCCTTTGGATTGTGATCACAATTTATGGAATTATTAATCATTCCACCATTAAACGTCCATGAGTTGCATTAGGTTTGTAATGTCATTCCATATTTGACAAAGCACAGTAAACCTTCAATTAATGAGCATTTTTCGATCCTTTGGATTGTGATCACAATTTATGGAATTATTAATCATTCCACCATTAAATCATCCATGAGTTGCATTAGGTTTGTAATGTCATTCCATATTTGAAGGTAATATAGTTCTAAAAATAGTTTAACTATAACAAAGCTCCTAGATAAAAGAGACCAAAAGGACACTATTTTAATTAGTTGAAGGTAAATGTGTTAACTGTAAAGTAATATATCACAAGGACCAAATTAAGAATTTATCAATAACCAAGGAATCAAAAATGTTATTATTATGATAACAGTAAGCAGAACTGTAAAAAACCCTAAAACACTAAGCAGAGGATGAAAAATTGCTTACCAAAAAGTTCTAAAGCACCTCCTGCTAATGATGAACCAGCTTATCACCACCTGAGCACAAAAAAGACGAGATTTGGTGTCATATGAATTACCTTCCACAGGCATTCCTGCCATGAGAAAGATAAGAGTAATCAGCCGCAGTGCCTCACCTAAGTGGAGGAAACTTTCTTCTCTCTTCCCATGTATTTGGGCAATAGCCTTCCCAGCTTTACAACGAATAAAACTTAGATGGTTATCCTGCAAGCATCTAACAACAAAAGGAAACAATAAAATACTAAGTTAAGACCTTTAAAGTTCAGACAATTTCATGTAGGTGGTGTCTGCAGAAACAAATGACCAGGTATTTGCCGTTAGCGATTACTCCCTTGGAAAGCTCTTTAAGTTGCATAAATTTCAATCAATATTACTCAGTTAGGACTCAATATCAAACTAGTTACTGTCGACAATATGAATCCTCTATGTCCCTTCCGCTCTATCCAAGCCCAGTTCATCCGCCAGTAAATAATTTGTATATATTTTAACGATTTCTACTATACATAATATCTTTTACAGCTCTATGTACCATGATATTCAATTTATTACGAATATCAAAATAAGATGAGTCCTTGATCCTTAACACCATATGAAGTGTACAATCCAAAATACAATAGAATACACCAACATGCATTTAACCCACTTACGCCAATTATTAAACACCATTATTTAAGAAAGGTGAATCATAGTTCTTCATTTTAAGTTTCTAAAGCTGCAGCAAAAGATGCTTTTTCCATCTCGCCCTTCTATGACCACAATCATAAAATCTCATCCTATAAAAGCAAAACTGAAACATGCATAATCAAATGCTTACCTGATGGCAGAGAACAGTCCAAGAGTTGCTGCTCAAGATGCTTAATAAAATTCAGTCAGCACCATCTAGATTAGACCTCATCCATTGGACTATGTGAAAAGCTCCTCATGAATACTATCCTTGGATACAAGCTGCAATGTTGTCCCTTTGGTTATCCAGGCAGTGAGTTCAGGCTGCTGTTCAAAAGGCATGAGAGGATGGAGGTTTCCATTTTCCAGCTGTACACCATAAATAAAAGGTAGTCGAAGTGACAGAAAACTCTCAGGGGGTAAAATTACTCGACATCCAAGACAAAACTGCAACTTCTTTTTACGGTCTGGCACAGATGGAGGAAGACATGACTCCTACAAAGTCAAAATAGGAAAAATATCAGCAATTGAGAGAATAATTTGAAAGCTTATTTCAAAAGATGCACCAACAAGAAAACAACACAAATAACATCTAAAAAAGATGCTTGAAGATATGACAAAGTACAAGTAATCAAGCATTCCACTGAATGGGGATCTGATAGGAGACTCCCTCCAACAATGGCAACTACATTGAGAAAGGAGAAGCTAAAAACCTTTTCCGCCTTCTTGTAGTTTATATTGAGGTGAGTGCTGAAGATGTAATAAAGCAATAAAAAATGCACTTTCTCTAACAGCTTAAGATGAGGTGTCCCACAATTCAACATAGTTCAATGTCAGCACTCACTTGGGCTCAAGTTACACTGCCACAAATAATCAGAAAAAGAAAATCCATATGTTTGGCCCATGAAAAAGAATCAAGTCAGCACACAAGGAGTGTTTTAAAGATATAATAATGTAATAAAGTGTGTTCTCTCTAATATAATAATGTAATAAAGTGTGTTCTCTCTAATAGTTTAGATTAGACATGAGGTGGCTAACAAAAATTCAACAATAAGACCCAGATCCTAACATTGTTGGTAAGCACCTCAACCATCTGTTTCATCCGTGAAATATTCAGGAAGGTCACTTCACTCTTTGGCAGCTAGATTCGTCAGTAAAAAAAGAACGCAACTACGCAAGGATGGTACTGCTTACTACACTGGAATAGCAGTTATAGTAATAGCTTTGAGGGAATATGTTTTGAGATTGATAAAAGCAAAATGTGTTCTCAAGTTTGAACTCAACCCATCTTCAGGACACATGCTTGCCTCAGTAAACACGTTCACCTGGAGTTCAACTTTGAAAGAAAAAGATTTCTGACACTCAAGTTCCCAATAGACTCTCGGCACAACCAAACTAGGCTAGAAAGCAAAATAATGGTAGCAAAGCGGCAAGATAAACACAACCAATGAACAAGTAACAATAGAAACCGAAGTAAAAAATTATTACGTAAGTATTATATATGCATATCACGAAAAATTTTCTACGTATATTACATTAAAACGCACCCAATGCCTTCAAACCAATTTGGAAAAAAGAAGACAAATTACTATCGTGAATTATGATGCATTAATTGTGATACATAGATTGTGAGTTTGTAACACCAATCTTCCAAGTTTTCCTCTAAAGAATGTTGAAGTTACAAATCATTACAACTTCTTACTATATAATAATACTAAAGTGATCTTTCTTTATTTACTAAAATGGCGCACTTTATTTTTACGGTCTTTTTGCCATTTTGGGTGCTCTTGCCCTGTTATCCAATATCCGATCTTATTCCCTTTTATCCCACATAAACAATACATACATTAAAGAAATGATACCAAACAATTTATGAATATTGCACAGTTTTTTCTATGAAGAAGAACCAAAGGTTATATGAGTAGTGCAAAATCCCGAGATCTTAAACAATCCCAAAGCGGCTTCGTAGAACTAGGTGGACAAAGATAAGTTGATTCAATGCAGAAAATGGTAATGAAAACCAAAAGTTCCATAAGTCACTCATACCTCAAACTGTATGACTGGGTTTGCTGCTAAAATGATAGGGAAGTGAGGTGTAACCTGCATGACAAAGAGCATACTCATTACAACTGGCAAAGAAAGTATATTTTATTTTTCGGGATTCACAAAGATTATGGATTACCTATCAAAGAAAACGAAGATTATAGATTAAATAAAGGTAAAAGTGGATGGTAATAGATATAACTTGAATGTCACGTATACAAGTACCAACAGGACATGAAACATACAACAAATTTGCAGTTCAATTTTGAGAAGTGTAACCATCACAATAATTTCTTTAACAATTTGACTTTCAGAATTATGGAAGGAAACTATACGAGTTGAGAAATATGCAGAAGAGGTGCCAATTTCTACGATATGTTATTTGCAAGTAACCCACTTCTCTAGTTACCCACAATTTCAATGTGTTAGCTAACATGCCACATTTCACTGTATTTCACTAGAAATAGGTCCTTTAAACAGAAAATATTAAACAGTATCCAACTATAAGTTGAATAGAGAAGACCAACAGATCTCTAATATCTTATATTTCCTTTAAATTTCCTCATACGCAGCCTTGGCCATGAATAGACTGCTGATATGTCCACGAAGTCGGTGAAAATAAGCAAATGAATTTACAAAAACAGGGTAAGTGCAGATATCTTAAAACACATGTTTACATTATGAGTTGTCTCTTAATCCACTCATAATTGGTTTAGGCACTCAACACATAAAACCATATCATCTAAGCCTGTTCATTAGATTAATAGAAACAATGGATGAGATAAGCACTTAAAAATGACATCACATAAAAAAGATACTTCTTTATGAGGTCATAAAGATTCAGGGAAGTTGAGGAAAATAGCCAAATATCAGAAGTAAGACTCCAACCAGAAAGATCCTCTGGAGCTGTGAAATGGTTCCTGCAAATCTCGCATCTGTTTGGTCATTCTTACTCTTCAACTCCATGCAATGGGGGCAGTTCATGTATATGGGCAAATTTCTATCTAACAAGGAGGTAGCATAGCCAGAGTCATTGAGATTTAAAGGTTGAAGACCAGTTTCAAGATCTTTTCCTGGTGCAGCATGTACTGGATGCCTGGAAAACTGAGCTGGCCCTTCTATGTTTGAAATTGCATCATCTGACCCCTCATTTGACTTTTCCAGATTCCTGAGTTTCCTAGAGGTAGTAGAAATCATCCCATTTGCCAGCCGGCGACCTTTGCCATGGCCACCATTCTTGCCCCCTCGGAAGGGACCTACCCCCTTATGATCTATATTTTCCAAAGATGAAGCGACAGCGGATTCTACAGGCAATGCATAAGGAGGACCTAGTCTGTTGAGATGGTCTGCAGTTAATATAAAACGGTGCCCATGGGGGCACTCATGCTCAAATCCAATGTAAACTGTTGCATGTTTAGAAGAGGTTACTGGTCTGGTCTTCTCAATTCTATTCATCTTCATTGAATCCAAATGTGTACCTATCTGGAATATTTGATTACCCTTGGTGACATCATTAGAAACAATAGTGCTATCATTCTTAACTTCATGAATAGCAGGAGTTAGAGCAACTTTATCCAAAACTTGTTCAACACTAATCCCATTAACCTTCTCTCTACCTCCTTCTCTCGCACTTTTTGTCTTAATACTCTTCTCTGAATTTGACATAATTTGTCTATTTGATTGTAGCGGGGGGAATCCTGAATTTGCAGCAGTTGAACCAGCTACCACCTCAGAAAAAGCTTTTCTCATATTAAAGTTGGAAACTCCTTTACCTAAATTATTTACTTTATCATCTGTTTTGACATTTCCTGCAGAAGACTTCTTTTGGATTTGATATCCATTTTGCATATTCAAATCGCCAGCCTTCTCTATGCCTGAATCTGTGTTAGGCTCATCCCTGGCATTGCTACCAAACCTATTTATATTTGCTTGCTCTGAATTGCTTGATAGTAGGCCATTCTCATATTTAGGCTTCTCGAGAAGGATAGTCCACCTTAGAAGAAACTTTTGGGTAGAACTGAAGCCACTCTGCATCAAACCTTTAGACGGCTGGTAGTATCTTGCATTCCCAACTCGGATTAAACTCCAAGCTAGGGAATGAATGGGCCCACTTGTATCACTTCCTTGGGGTAACTGAATTGTGGGAAGAAGCTTGTCACAGTCCATGGAACGGTTAAAAGTGACATTTGCGGTTTCAAAATCAAAAGGATCTGGCCGCAGGAGTCTTGAACGACCACATGCACATGCATGGAGGAAGTCATACCCACTGGAATGTATCTTAATATCATCACTTGAACATAAACCACCAAGTTCTACATCATGCCTTTGGTGCATGCATGGTTTTCCTGTGAGGCTAACAGCATCACATAGTTGCCTGCCAGAAGTCCAGATGAATGTGCATTCCTCTTCCAGTTTCTGCAAGTATAACTGCACAGCAGGTCCCTTGACCATTGAATTGAAAGCATGCAGAGCCCTCTCCAAATGGGCCTTATGCTGAGAAGTTGGGTAGCATGAAGGCAACTCATTTAAATATGTCTCCTTAGCTACTGGAAGGGCCTTTTGGCACCATAGAGTAGAAAACCTAGTATTTATCCCTCTACCACTTGCCAAATTAGACATTGCAATTTCAAGTGGATCTGAAACTTTTGAAGCATTTCCTTCAAGAGGTGGTGAAACAGAATTTCTTTGTCTCCTCTTACTAATTTCAGTCTCATCTGAAATGGCATATTTTGCTGACAGGATTGCTTGCAGAATATGCTGACTAGAAGATAACCATTTCTCCAAATGTGGAAGTTCAGGAGAAGTAAATGGCTTTCCAGAAGCAGCAGAAGCAGCTGCTGCTGCAGCAGCAACAGCAACCATGCCAACACCAGAAGCTGGACCACTATTAGTATTCGAAACCACACCCCCTCTTCCTCTTAATATATCAGTCTGCCTGCAGATGAACTCCTTGATAGAAAGTAAGTCTTCTCTATTTGCGCTCTGGCTATGACTTTCAAATAGAAGAGAATCTGAGGTTGCTTTTCCATTCAGAACATCTTCCACAAGGCCAGTGGCAAATTCAAGGGATTCACCTCTCTTATTAGAGGTTATATCTAAAAGTGCAACAGCCTTTGATGCATCCAGGGAAAACAGCATTGCAGAATTTGACACACCCCCACTTCTTGAACCTGTATGACCAGTTTCAGAACCCGACAGTGTCCGGCATTTCTTAATGGAGAATCGGATCTGTGCCTCCAGAGAAGACTGCAATTTCTTCCTAAACCCACCTTCAGATTTACTCATAGGGCGTGCAAGCACAACCACAGAACCAGAAACTTTCGGAGCCAAGCTTGGTCGAGCCGAGGCACCAACACTTGATGATTGATTTGCTGAGGAAATATCACCTGGCTCCTCAACACTAGAACTAGGATAATCATCAGCAAAATCATCAAGAAAAACAAAAAGTGTTACCGGAGTACACTGCCCGGGTAATAAAGAGGTATATGAACCTAAACCTGACATCAGAGTAATTGCTGAATTATTTCGGTTGAAAATGCCACGGCTTTTGACAGGCGAAGGATTGTCAGATGATCTTCCTGATGTAGCTCTACGTGATGGAGATGCAAAAGGTGAGCCAGATACAGAGGGTGACAGAGATTGTGACTTAACAAATGGAGCCATTGCTTGTTTAGCTGCTTGCAAGACGCGAAGTTTCTTCAGTATCTGGGTGTCAAAGCGTGGCCCTTCTTGGATAAATACTACAACATGGCAAACCTGCATAGCTAGGCATGGTTGAGTAGCATTCTACAATTAACAAGAGGAAGTATGATATATGAAATGGAAAGCCTCCAAAAGAAAACTCTATATAGTACACTCCACCTCCCAAACCCATACCCAGGAGCCCAATGGTGGCCCTCCCAATTTGCTCACTGACTAAAATCCTCAGCCTTATGGTTGGAAGTGAGGGTCTTTACCGGTAGGTATCCCTTCCTTGTCAAATAAGAATATGATTAGCACTAATAATAATAATATTTGGGAAAGACATTTGGGCACAGGTAAGAAGAAGAACTGGACAAGTTAGTAAATAAGATATCATCTCAAATTGACCACTAAGCAACAATTTTTACATGCTCATCTTGATGCATGAGAAAGAAAAGATTCATCGAAATGATACAAAAATTCTTCTACACACAGTTCTTCCATACAACTGAAAATCCAAAACCTTGTGCAGTTACAACAAGCAACCTTTGTGGAGTAAAATAAGTGAGAGTTAGATAATCATTTGGGTTAACACTACAGACAGCTGTGACTCAAACAACTACATCAATCCAACTCATCCACTTAGCTTTATTGATCAAGTCTCTGTAGAGAAAATAAATTGTGTTTAAGCCTTCATGCAATGACAAACAGCCTCAGTCTTGTGCTTCTTATCATTTTTTATGGCTCAAGTGAATGAAAAGTGAAGTGGAATAGATATTGATAATTCATTCAACCGACCTCAACTAAATTGAGGTTGAGGACAGACGACACCTTACTATCATGCCCAGCCCAATGCGTGTCCATGTTTCTAATCCTGTTTTGTACTTTTAAATACTTCAGAAGCCTCATTAAACTAATGTCCACTCAAATTTGTCAAAAATGTGAAGATAAAGTAAAGAAGGAGAAGAAGAAAACTTACAGAGAACATAAAGAGCATAGCTTGGAGATCGCCATATTCATAGTCTTCCAACAGTGAATCAAATCCCATCTTAGACTCCAAATTGCCTTCCATCAGAGGGCATCGAGTTGAAGAGAATTGCAAAAACAAAATCCCCTTTTCCTCATCATGATGGTAGCTTATATTCCTAAACTCAAACCAGCTCTTCATATCGTCGGTTACAGCAAAATCCGTCTTCTCATCCGGTTTATTAACAAAAATTGGCTTATCTAAACCCCCGGAACCGAACACATTAGAATCAATAATCCGGTTCATCAGGTAAGCAACGTCATCGTGGCGTTTTCCAATAAAACCAACCACAACGACACCGCTTTGAGGGTTTAATGGAGAGGGAGAGGTGGCTGGTGCTTCCGATGAGGTTGATGGAAGTGGGTGGGGAGAAGGAGCCGGAGCTTGGGCGTGGCTAGGAAGTACTGAGGGAGTTTGAGAATGAGAAGGTGGTATTGGAGGTCGAATTAGGACTCGCATGGACTGAGGATTTGGTTTTGAGGAGTCCATGGAAACCGATAGCAGACAGAATCACCTGTGTACTTGGCCTATAAAATTAACAGTATCTCCATCAAACCTAAAATCGGCAACCAATGTCCTCTTGACTCTAAGCAGAAACGGCTCTATGCATCAGTCGACGGCGGTCGGAGTTGGCGGCCGGCGGTGAGAATATTTGTTGATGATTTCCGTCAATTCAATGGCGTTGAAACGTCGAAGACGAGAAAGTACGACGGGAAGCGAGTCGGAGCTAAAATTATGGACTGGGCTAAAGGCTACACAAATCAATAGTCCAAAAAAAGAAGCCCATATCTAAAAAGTCTTTGAAATAGGCCCGATAAAAAGTTTGTGTTCGAAATAGGCCCAAAATTAATTTTTTTAACTAAAATGACTTCTTATCTGTATGTCACTAAAAGCCCAAAAAAGAAGAAAAAAACATAAATGGACCATAAAATTCAAAATAGTTACATGTTCATATCTCACTCCAATGTAATTTAAGAATGGGCAACTTCCATATATATCAAATACAAAATTTATATTTGTATGCTATAGCAAAGTTGCATAATTGCGCTTCATGCAAATATATATATGTATAATTCGCTATACATATACAATTGAAACGAATAGTATAAAATGAGAAACAGAGAAATTATATATAATTTGAATTTGTATAAAACGAGAAAGAGAGAGGCAAAAGAGACTTGGACATGAAAATATTTGTATTGTATAATTATAAGTGTATAGGACGATTATTAGTTTGTAAATTTTGATATTCATTCCAATTGTATAAGTATATATTTAAAATTTGTATACAAATAGGAAACTTACTTGCCTTTAAGTTGTATAAGTATATGTTTTTTTGGTGGTGATTTTCAGTTGTATATGTATATGTTATATATATATTTAAATATAAATATGTATACGTACATATAACTATATTATTGTATATTCCACGGTTTATGTATATGGAATTTAAATAAAATTTTGTATTAGCTATTAATAGTATATGTATATGTTCTTTGTATTAGACTTTATCAATTATATATGCACATATGTATATGTATATGTATAAGTGAAATTTATATATATGATTTTGTACTAGTGCAATATGTATATAATTAAAAATCTATCTTAGTGAAAATCATACATAATTTATTTTTTTAAAAAAAAAATTGATTTGAAGAGAGATTTTAGGAGAAATCAAAAAGAAACTCGAAGAGAAAAATAGGAAAGATTTGTATAAAAATAAGAAATCTTCAGTTTCTTAAAATATGTGGGGCCCAACCAATTCTTTTTTTTAAAAAAAAAAAAACTGATTTGAGAAAAAATCGACAAAAATTAGGAGAGAAAAGATAGGGAATATGTTTGTATAAAAATAAGTCTTCCGTTTTTTTAAATTAGCGGGCCACAATCAAATGGCAAAAATCAAGTAACATTTGTTGTGAACTAAAAATAAATGAAACAGTAGCTATAATATTTATTTTGATTTAAATGTTTGCTATTATATACAATTTTCCCTTTCACCCATTCTCATTCAAAAGAAAATTACAACTCATAACCCCCATTCATTAAGGTTGATAATTTTTGCTAAACTGATACTAAATATATACTCTTATAGTATCATTAACTAATGAATAATTTATGGACAAAAAACATCAATTTCGTTATATGATATTGATAGTATTACTTAAGCGAAATTAGTTAGAATATATAGTGTAATTATTTAATGGTGTATGAATATAAAAAGGTATACATTTGCAATTATTTTATGGAGTATTTGCTAAGTTTCCCTAAGAAACTTTGGTAAACACTCTGCAGTTGCACTAAAGGACCCAAAAAAAAAACCTAAAAACCCAAAAAGAAACTCAGGAAACCAGTTGCACCCAAAGCCCAAAAAAGAAAAAAACTCAAAACACACCCAACCTGAAATCCTAGACTGACACGTAGAGTTGTCAAAAAAGGTCAGCCCAACTCCACCTGGCCTAAGCTTTGCGAGTCAAAAATTTTGAAGGGCTAGGTGGGCGGGCTCTTTATTTGGGAGGACCTGAATCAACTCAATCCAATCCTAGAAAGGCAGTGGGCTAGCCCTTTTTTTGTTATTTTTTTTCATCTCAAACTTGAATATCTATACCATCAAGAATGAAAGGATTTTCAAATTAAATACAACAGATAATATTGTTGTTTCAATAACGCTATTAAAAGTCTAATGTGATTTGCATGTATCTAAAATACTAGATACGTGAGATAGGTGTATTTGATGTGAAACATCTCACATACACGAATGAGATAAGAAAGTTATTGTGAGATGGGAAGGAGTTGAGGGCGCGGAATCTGTCAATGTATTCTAGATACATCTGAATCCACTTGGATAGAGTATATATAAAACAGATTACACATAATTTTTAGTCCAGGTATCTCAAGATACATTTCTCTAGGCACCAAAACATGATAAGATTCATACTATTACAACATAGAGTTCATTTAAGTAATTAGCTCATAGCTCATACAATACTGAAATATCTAGAAGTTGTCCTAAAATAAATAACTTCGACACATGTACCGACCTTACTCCGTCCTAATCAAGCCTTATGGGTCAAAGGCTTATACGAATCAGAATTATAAGCTCTAGTTTTAAAAGGCTTGAAAAATCATTAACTCGCTCCACTTTGCTTGCCATCCCTAACCGCCAAAGGATAATGACATGGTATACGTTGGTTGGCTGGTCAATTCTTATTATTTTTTCGATTGATTGATTGGTTTCGTTTCTCAATTTAATTTCACTGACTAGCTATTCCAAAATAGGGGATCAGAATATTTATTAACTTTACACAAATATTTGTGGAGAGGACTATTTCCTCATGTGTTGGATATGAAGTATGAATATTGGGCTTATTTTGTAGGGTATATATTTGTTTTTATTTTGTGGTTGAAAAAAGATGCTCGATATCTCAAAAAATAATTATGTTTTTTTTTTTTTAATTTGTAGAGCTTCCATATTAAGCAAGTTAGGTGCCTCTATCTTTGAAGGCCTGATTTGTATTAAGTTGTGTTCGATATAAAATAAAATATTTGAAAGTTATTTTTTTATTAAATAACACTATACTGAAAGAAAAAATTCGTTAATGATGTCAACAAGTGTATATATAAGTTTATAAAGTAAACTCAGGGGACAAAATGTAGAATTGGTGAACGATATAATGTATATTTAGCTAGACCAAGCCACTTATATAATCTGTCATTATTCTAATTTAGAATTAGTACTATTATGTTAAAGTGTTAATAATATTGACAGTTGTAGTCAAAAGTTAGTAGATTTATTATATTTGGTTTAGGTGGACTTTGTTGTGATAATTATCATAACAAACATATTTTAGAACTCGGGAATTATTAACAGAAATAAAAAGAATAACAAAACAACTAATTGACCAACCTTTTTCTGCATTATTATATTTGGTTTTAGGTAAACTATGTGAAACGAGTTTAAGTTTTATGCAATGAATGAGTACAAACTTTTATATGTCATATTAAGATAATCTATAATAACAAGTAACTCTTCATTGTAAAATCTGATATGATAAAATAAAATATATATAAAAAAATGTATACTATTACAATATACAACTTAAATTCTCATGAAACAAGTCTCACATATGTACATGGAAAATAATATATCCTTTGCAAATAAATATAGTATATATAAGAAAAGAGTGTGGAGGTTGTCATTTTATATTCTTGATTGCAACTTGTAACAGAAAACCAACATGTCGTTTTGAGTAGCTCAAAAGTTTTGCAACTTCAAAAGGGGAAAAACAAATAAAATAAAGAAAATGAAAATAAAAATAAAAATACCAAGTCTTTATGTACTTAAAATTAGAAGTACTCTTGAAGACTATGATTATTATGCCTTTATTAACTTTTGAAGAAATGAAAGGTTGCTACCTTATAGGCCTCCAATAAATCAAAACATGCTTTGCTATCCCTATTTTCCTATTAATCTAGCAAGTTGCCTTCACTAGTGTGCTTCAATTGAAGCTCAAACTTCACATTGATGCCAAATTAATGAACATTAACTCTCGTAAATCGTACTAAGACGTGAGTTCTGATTTTATAATAATTTTTTTATAAGAAATCTGAAATAGTTATTTTCTTCTATTCAATCTGTAAGTGGTCATGAGAGGTCATTTCTTCTATTACTGACAATTTTTTCAAGGAAAAATGCACAAGTACCCCTTAATCTATGCTCGAAATCTCAAAGACACACTTCTACTATATTAAAGTGTTATTACCCCTGAACTTATTTTATAAGTAATTTTCTACCCCTTTACGCCTACGTGAACTAGTTTGAAAGAAAAAGTCAACTAATGTTGGGCCCACAAGATAGTGCCACGTAGATCGAAAAGGGGTAGAAAATTATTAATAAAATAAGTTCAGAAGAATAATAAAACCTTAGTATAGTATAAGTATATCTCTGATATTTTAGACATAGGTTGATAATATACTTGCATTATCCCATTTTTTCAATGAATAATGCATCACATTCTCGATTTATCTATTATTAATAAATTCCAAATATATTTAAACAAAAGCATTAGGGAGAGTTACCTCCTTCCCACTCCACTCATGCCTACATTATTTATTTAAAAAAATGTTATAGAAAATAATATTACGTGCTTGACATAACCAACCTAGCTAGCTAAGCTATTAGTACATTAATTTGTTACGCCAAGAATCCGCCGTCAGCAAATTTTGCTGACTTTCGGCTACCCATTTTTAGAACTCTCCTTTACTTTTTGTTCCTCTTTCTTTACTCTCTCTCTTCTTTCTTTTACAAGTCACTTGTTCTTTGGCCAATTATGGGAAGTTCATATAGTGAAAAAAAAAATGGAGAATATTTATCTACGTAGCAAATATATGATATGTATTTATTTAAATGAGTAAAAAATTAAAAAGTTAGGATATATTGAGTTTTATTTGCTTTATTATCTTGTATTGCTTCGAGGTATATCAATTTGATTTGTATATGTTATTCTTATAGTAAACGTACATATACAATTGATACAAAGTGAAATGATATAGTCATACAAAACGAATTGTTACATTTGTATTGTGAACTTTTCTCAAGTAAATTATATATTATTATATTTTAGAATCATCTAAATTATTGTCATAATTGATAATTAAAACTCAAAGAACGCTATTTTTTAAATTTTCCCAAAAAAGATCTCCACAATGGGCAAATAAAACGATACCAAATGAATTGAGTGGATCAAATATACAAAGAAAGATTAAGCTTTTTCCCCCAATTATGTCAACTAATTTATGGGCCCTAACTGATTAAAGTGAGAAACTCCGGAAAGTGATATTAACTTTATAATATTATGATGGTCATTTCAAGTATATAAATAAGAAAAAACGGATAATTGTACTTTTGATTGTTCAGTTGTTGATAAGTTTTATTTTCCTCTTCTTAATATTTAGTTTTTGAAGTAAATAGGGGGTAATTTTGGTTTTAATCTTCGAGATATTCAATTGAGCACTTTAAACTTTCGTCATTTTGTATAAATATGACTTTTAACTTGGTGTTAACGGAGAACTATGACCATTAACTTTGGGTGTGGACAAATAAGCACTTAAAGTTGTATAAAATTGAAAAAAAAAACACATTTATCCTACAAGAAAAAATTGTATACTACATGCATCCTACTTGTATTATGTTATTTAGAACATGTACGTCTACTTGTTCAATTTCACACAAATTTAACTGACTACTTATGCACACTAAAAATCGCGCATAGTTATTCGTTCAAACCAAGTTAAAATCA
Source organism: Solanum peruvianum (assembly GCA_027705065.1). Classification (NCBI taxonomy): domain Eukaryota; kingdom Viridiplantae; phylum Streptophyta; class Magnoliopsida; order Solanales; family Solanaceae; genus Solanum; species Solanum peruvianum. Next base: position 48,349,156 of record JAKWJD010001760.1, on the reverse strand, counting down.
TATTACGTATTATGCCTAAACTTTCAATATTTGGAGTGATGCACTTTTCATCCTTATGCTTGTCGACTCTTACTAAATATTTTAGGGTGATATAGTTTCAAAAACAATTTAATTCACATAATATATTTTCTACACATAAATGAATTAAAAATATATTTTTAATTTATTGAAGGACAAATGTGTCATATTAGTCAAATATGATGGCAAGAATTAAAATAAAAGTTTATTGATATTTCAAGGACTAGAAGTTCAATTTTCCCTTTAGAGAGAAAAAATGATCAAATAAGATTTACACCTTATAGAGCTGACTTTTAATTTATGTAATTACGTTATTCAAAGTAATAAATATTAAAATAACAAGGGTAGAAATGGCATGGGAATAAATAAAATAGAAAACACAGCTATCACTGATAGAAAGAATCATATTTTTGGATATATAAAATATGTTTGGAGGATCTGCTAAGCACATTCTTTCATTTGTATTTTGACTTTTGACATTTTCTTAGGGATATTTTCTCCCACTTTTTTTTTTTATAAAAAACAACAACATAAAATCCTTAAAAAGATTTATTCTAGCTGCATTCTAAGTAATTAATTTTCAACATTAAATAAAGAAAATTATATACATTTGATTCTCTTGAAGTATATATACAAATAATAATAATAAAATGTTGATTTCAATTAAAGCATAATAGGTTAGGGACGATAGGGTAATTCAGAAGTCACTTGGTCATGAGAATTATTCACTTTTTTTTCTAATCAGTATTTGATTAAAAAACTTTTGAATTTAATTAGCAGTATGGCCAACCGCTTACTTATAATAGTATAATTATTTTGTCACGTAAACTTCCACTGTATTAATAAGAGTTCGATTCATAATCTTAATCTGATTTCTTAATTATTTCTACATTTTCCCTTTCCTCTTCCTCATATATCTTTTTTTTTAAAAAAAATTAAAAATTACTACTTTAGCTTGATTAAAACCACCTCAACAACATGAAAATTCATTCTAACCCACTAATTGCTTCTTTGTTCCGTCTCACCAATTATATTTTCAACCTCTTTTAGATAAATTGTCCCTACTTTGTGAAGTCGACTTCAAATTTTTTCATAACAACGTTTTCATACAAATTACTATTATTTAAATTTGAAATAATATTTCCATTCACTATAGTATATACAGTTATAATTATAGATTGTCTAGTTTTTTCTAAAACATAATTATCACTGATTATACTACAAATTAAACTTCGAATAATATATTTCCAATGTATGTAAACATAATTTATATTACGATAAGCGATGATAACGTAATAATAAAATATATGGATAATGTAACCAATAGACCAACCAAACAAAGCGAACTTAAGGCTTAGTAGTTAAGTTACCGATCGATCTTATAATACCCTCTCTATTTCACCTTGTCAGTTCTCGATTTATATATAAAGAATATTAGATCAAATTAAAAAAAATAAAAAATAAATTAGGCAATCTACCAAACAGATATAGATGATTAATTGTGAGCAAACTGTGAACATGCATGCCAGCCACTAGGAGTGAGTGAGTACTCATCAATCCATACTCACGAGCTTAAAATTTGTGTCCATATATATATATATAAAAAAAAATGAATATGAAGGAAAGGTACCTGTATGGTTCTCGATCTCATATTCATACACTAGTAATTCTACTACTTCAATTAATCCCACTTGACATGGTCACCACTCCACTAGTGTCCCTACTACAACTCCTTATTCTTGCTTTACATATATCTCTATTTCTATATGTTAAGACAACAGAAGTGATAGAGACATGGACATGTGGATCTCTAAAGGTTTTATTAGTCATCACTCCATCAACACATCTTTCCCATTTATTTTCCTTCTACTTTTATTCAACTAATTAGCTACAAATAATTAAAATACTAATATACGTCTCGAAGAGTCGAGGATCTGTCATAAACAACATTTCCACCTCAGGACCTAGGGTGTAAGATTGAGTACACAAGAACGACCACCCTCCTCAGAGGTTCAAGTACATTAAATATGTTATTATTATTATTATCTGATCAAGTATCAAATATTGAATAAGAAATTTAATTTTAAAAAATAAATACTAATTGTTCAATTTAGTACAGCTTGAATTTGTCATGCTTGAGTGGCCTAATAGTGGAGGACCACAATTTAAGTTTTAAAGTGAAAGGGGGAGAGTGGGTAAAGCAAGCGCAAGCAAGAGAGCGGATGGCGGAATTAATTCAATATTCTTAATTAATTTAAGTTGTACTCTATTGTATACTTATTCTAACGATATAAAGAATTTTTATACTATCAATACAACTCTATTTTTCAAATCAACTTATTAAGTTTGTCATAAATTGTTACTTGTTATTGTAAATACACACTATTAGTGCGTTCATAAAATTAAGGGGGGGAAAATGAAGTGTTTGCTTGAAAGGCAATGGAATTTAGGTAGTTTGGGTTACTAGTTTATTAGTTGCATCTCTTCATCTACTACTACTACTTTCCTTTGAGTCTAAGAAGACTTATATGGAATAAGTGAGATGGAGTGTGCTTTTACGTGCAATCCTCATTTGCTTTGATACTCGAATCTACCTTCCTGACTTTCGCTGGCAAATTAGTTAGTTAGCCATAAATCATAATAAATTAATTAACCATACCATATAAGAAATACTTCTCCCGTTTCGATATTTATATCTGACATGTTTGAGATCATAACATTAAAAAATAAATGTAAATTGTGACATATTTTACTTTTTGGAATTTTATATTAGATGAGAATAAGATAAATAAATTAAAACGAAGAGAACGGTATAATATATTAAAAAGGAGTGTAATGTGGAAACCAAACTTCAAGTTATCACCAACTTTCCTTCGTGATCTGTCTGTATTTTTACTTTTCTTTCTTCTTACTTCTCTTTATTTTGCTTTTTTCTTTTCTTTTGTTTTTCAGTTATGAGTTATGACACTCCCTTTTTAATGCTTAATCAACTCATTCATTCACCTTATTAGTGCACTAAAGTATTACTACCACTTGAAATAATCTCCAAAGTATATACATTTCACCTCCATAAATATAATTTGGTAAACCTTTGTCTCCATACATGGCATTAACTCGAGTAAATTACATTCAATTAATGCTGTTGTGATATTTATAACCATACTTGCACCTAACTTTAACACCATAGAAAATCAATTAAAACTATTTTTTTTTTTGTAAATTCAAGCAAAATTAGGAAATACAACACTTTAGTTGCTTATCATCCAACCATCCATCTTCGATATCAAGTCCTGAATCATTTTATCTTTGTTATTCTAATTTAGCTGAAATTTTATAAAGATATCAAACATCGAATGAATATATGTACGAGTATTTACTAGTTAAAAGACACATTAGGCAATATTGGTTGGCCAATAGACTTGAAAATTCATTCATTAATTTCATCCACTAGTTTAACACTTGGGTGGTATTTTGACTCTCCCAAACAATTTTCGTATCATTCACTACACACACAATTATATATATATATATATATTATATATATATATATATATATATATATATATATATATATATATATAACTAACTAAAGCACTTTGGCTATCTCACCACTCTTCTCTTTCTTTTTCATCCACTTCTCTCTTTGTCACTTGCTTCACTACTTCAACTCTTCTTCTCTAATGGAATTCTCCGAGGACTCAATCGATCGGACTTTGGTGTTCAAAGGTAAGCGCAGTAAGCGGCCACGGCAGTTCATGGCGGTGGCGATGGTTGCTTCCACGTCATCAACCGCTGCCGCTGACGGCGGCGGCGGTGGTGGTGGAAGTGGCGGTGAGGATGTTTATAATTACTCATCATCGATGCAGTATTCATCATCAACTACTTCAACTACTCAAATTTCGACGACGAGCAGTACAGAGGAAGATGAGGATATGGCGAATTGCTTAATTCTATTAGCACAAAGTGGCCGATGCCAGAAATTACAAGTGGAAAGTACTGAACGTAAGATGGTGAAAATCAGTAGCCGGAAATTTACAGAAATGGCTACAACAACACCCGGAAAAGCAGGGTTCTATGTCTACGAGTGTAAAACTTGTAACAGAACGTTTTCATCTTTTCAAGCACTTGGTGGGCATAGAACAAGTCACAAAAAAATCAAAACCGAAGAGAAAAAATCTACTGCTGATTCTGTTTCACCTTCAATCGATCATCATCAACAACAACAACAAGAGGAGAAAATCAATCGGATTGTAACCGCTTCTACTCAAATAGTCAACAAAGGTAATTCGAATTTACATAGCAATTTGATCAACAAGCAGCCAAAAATTCACGAGTGTTCAATTTGTGGGGCGGAATTCTCATCGGGTCAAGCTTTGGGTGGTCACATGAGAAGACATAGACCACCAACAATTACAGCAACAAACACAAAAATCACTGTTGATGAAACAAGTAACAGCACTTCAGATAATTTATCACACGATGATCATGATCAGAATTCGAAAAAGCCAAAACTCTTCTTATCGCTTGATCTGAACCTGCCGGCGTCACCGGAAGATGATCATCACCGAGATGATAATAATAATTTTGAATTTTCAGCTAACCAGCAAAGTCTCCTCTTCTCCGCTGCAGCTTTGGTGGATTGCCATTACTAATTGAATCGAAGTGATCAGTTTTACTTTTTTTTTTTTCTTCTTAATTTTGTCATTACTATAATTTTTAGAATCATTGTTATTGCTATTTATAATTGTTATTACTATATATTCTCCATAAATTTTATTGTAGATTGTGTATATACATATCCATTTCTGGAGAACAAGTTGGTTTCACCAATGTTGATCATATATTTTATTTTATTTTTTACTACTACGAGTACTTTTTAAGTGGTTAGTGTTCACGGTTGCTTTTCATTCACGAAAAGAGGATGGGGCATCTTTACATTTACAACAACAAAAAAAATATACTCTCATATAATTTTACGAGTAGAGTTCGAAGAAGATGTATACTATATTTATAAACTTTAGTTTTATTTTTATCGGATAGATAAATTGTTTTTGATGATATTGATAATTTGAAGGGCATTTTTAAATTTACAGATACGAATATATAAACATAAAGAAAGATTTTTCATATCTTTAAATTTTTTCTTTTGTTATTTCTTGAGTGGAGAGCGATGTGTTACACATTGACATTCCATAAACAGAAAAAAGAAAAAAACGAGGGGTATAGATCGAGTAGGGAGAGGGATTCAGTAACATTTATAATATAATCAAAATGGATTTTGAATATAAACGCGATGAGATATATCATTATGGAACGTATATATTAGTTAAATTTAATAATTTTTTACCTGTTAATTAGTATTTTATATTAAAAATATTGAGTTCAGTTATACGTATACGAATATGGCTAACCAAAAGTTTGTGGATCAGGTTCTTTTCATGTTTTTTTTTTGGGTTGATTACTACTAGATGAAAACAGCTACTCCTTGTGTTGATTCTATTTCAATAAAATTTATTTATTAAAATAAAAATGGATAGGATGGGTAACTGCCAATACCATGTGAATGCCACCTGTATCTATATTTTTTTGTCTTTGTTTTTTTCATCTAGCTAAGAACCTACTTAAGTCACTTAATATATTTGTTTCTTCTTCAAATACTATGATATGATCTGTCCCTAATTTTTTTGTATTAAAATTTGGTGTCAAAATTAATGCTCACGGATTATTAATTTTTGTCGTAATGTTTAATATCTTTCCTTTTAATCTTTTTATTTTGAGATAATCATGATTTAGTCGGTGTCTAATCACAAATTATAAGAGACATAATGTCATTCAGTGTATTAGGGAAATAGATGTAGCAGCTCTCAGCCAACCCATCACACCTAATTTTTAATCTAATTGTCCCTTACTTTTCAAGCTTCTTAACAACTATAATTAAGTCATCTACACTCATATATCAGAAGTTCGAGTCATGAAAATAATCTGTAATATTTTATTCATATCACGCTTTTTAAAATATTTTGTACATTTGACTATCCGTTTTGTAACTACTACAAATAATGTTACTAGTGCAATGAGATGAAACATTACAAATCACACGTCACGAGCAGTTGGGTATAAGGTCTATAATTCACACCACATCTAATAATTGTGATTTCTTAAGTTTGTGTTTTTATATATCAAAATTCTTCAAAGTGTTGTTTAGGTAATTAGGGCACCAGTAATACATACGATGAGCAATAAAGTAAAATACCATAGTTATGATTTGTAATACATATCGAAACTTATTCGATCTAACAAAAAGAGTTCCAATCTTTTCTACTTCAAGTATCATTATTCATGACGTGTTGATACGTGATATGTCTATTTTTACCAATCCGATATTCTTAATAATGTACAACATTATATAGACGAATATCTTTTTGTTATATTTGAGTAAAATATTAGTTCAAAACACAAAAAATACAAGAGTACTACAAATCTAGCAAGTGAATACATATAAAGTCACCTAGATAACCTATAATTATACATTTTCAAAATTAGGGAAACTTTTTGGTAATTAAAGATGTTTGTTATGTGCACGTTTTGGTAATTATTGGTAATTAAGCTATGCATGTGGATACATGATATCGGTACCTTGTTAAAGACATAATGTCCAAATACAATGTGTGTCTATGTGGGGAAGAGAAAATTAAAGCTTCCCTGTAGATTTGCACATGTAGTGGGGGGACTATTTATTCAATATTATAACTTCTAATTTTTTTTTTTGGTATTAATTACAATTATATCAAACATTTTTAGTTATATATATAGTGACAATTCAATGTTACATAAAAGTCAAATTATATCCCACTCTTTAGAATCGATGGTAATTTGTAAGAACTTAAGTTAGTTAAACCTATTACCATTGTGATACATTGTGTAAATTTTGTAGAAATTTTCTTTACTCTCAGAATATAAATAAATAGAAGAATAAAATAATACAATTTAATATGGATCAAAATATAAATAAATAGAAGAATAAAATAATATAATTTAATACGTGAAATAGTAAAGAAATAACATAACAATGTATCTTCGATGAATATGTTGCGACAATCTCATTTAAATATAAAAAATTCTCGATAGAAAATACATGAATCTAAATGAGTTCAAAAGACGATGCTACAATTATCTGTTTGAAAAAAAAAAATAATTTACAGATTGGGAAGTCCGTCAAGTTGTCAACGTGTCTTAATTACCTGTCCATAGTTAAAGGTTTGAGTGACGGCGTACGATGATGCACGTTGCAAATTTGTAAAAAAATGCATTTTATGACTAATATTCGTATCAAAATATATTAATTTATTATAGTTATATGGTAAAATAAAGTTAAAAAAATGTGCCAGTAGTTTTCCTTTAGGCTTAATTTTTTTTTTTGGAAATAGAACTTCTTTTATTATTATATCAGCTGAATATATAGTTTAAATATATCTTTTGCATTCTAAATGATTTAATTTGGAAAAAACTTTTCTCAAAAAATTTCCTTCAATAAAAAAATAAAATATCTAGCTAATCTATCAGCTTAATTAATATGATATCACTTCTCTTCGAGATTTAAATAATTTAAATTTTAATTATAAAAGTGTATCTTTATCATCAAGAATTTGTTATTTAAAATATACTTTTATAAGTTTGATTTTTGAACAAAATATAAAATTGATTTAAATGTTGATCCAGTTTTATTTTAATTTATAATCTATTAAATTAATTTTTAAATATACATAAATTCATAATAGTTAAATGATAGTAAATTTTATGTACAAATATATTGATATATGTTAACCTCATATAACTACTGACCGCAAATAAATTTATCATTTAGGCCTATATTTTAGTCCTCTGTTTTAAAATAGTAGTCTTGTTTTAGAGTTCTAAGAAGGAATTGCTCTTAATTTTCACAAAATTATCTTCTTTCTTTTTTTAAATACAAAGTTTTGTGTCATTAAATAAAGATTAACTTTCACGTATAGTAAACATAAAAAAAATATTTATATGTTATAGTTATAGTTTGCAGAATTACACTTCATAACAGATTTTGTATTTGAAACTTTTAATTTGTATAATTCGCTACAAACAATCAATTTTATAAAACTTATTTAGTATTGTATAGATTCATTTATACATTGTAATTCGTATAATAAGATCTATATTTGTATAATTATAAATGTATAGAAAAAAATATATGTATTATATATTTTTTTTTCTCTCACTTTATAAAATCATAAATGCATTTTATACATTTTATATCGAAATATATAAAATGACTCATTGTATATTAAAAATAACTAATTATATACCAAATCAGATGGCAAAAAAAATATATTTGCTACAATTAAAATAAGCTACGCCATGACTATAACATTTGATAATAATTTATTATTTTATACCTTTTTCCTTAAATAATCACTTCATTCTTCTAAGTCATTTAATCAGAGTAAATCAATAAAAAATTAAAAATAAGTAACATTTTAAGTAGCATCAAAATAAAAAACACCACTTATTGTGATGATCAAAGCGTTAAGCAAGTGACAGTGAAGCAACATAGAATTTGTGGTTAAATTGAGTTCATACTTCATGTGGGCAGCTCACCAGAATATATACATCCTTCCAGGTGGCTTGCTTCTCAATTCGACACCTCTTTTTTAATTCTAAAAAACTCAAGTCCAAGTGTTTTTTTCTATTTGTATTTTCTATACAATTAGGAAGGTAGTTCAATAACCTAAATATTTGGGTGCCAAACAAAGAGGTAGAAGTTTTGATACGAGTTATATAGTTATATTAATATTAATTTTAATTTTATATATATATATATATATATGTTAATAATTAAATGTATTGTAGATTTAGTACACTTGAATAGTATACAACATTAAAAATAGTTGAATTAGATAAGAGAGGGGAGGAGATGCAGGTTGTTTTGATGTAATCCCAAATTATGCCATTTGCCTGCCATCATACCAGCAATACATTATCACAATGTCCTCTTTATGTATATTAAGTTTTTGGTGAAAATTCTATCTTTAATATTGATTTAAACTAAGAAATTGTAAATTATATGTAGATATATCTCTGGCTTTTACCTTGTAATAATGAATTAGTAATTTTAATTGATATTTTTTACTTTATAATATAATTAATACTTATGTAACTATGAAAAAGTGTTCTTTATAACATTCTTATTAAAGAATGACAAAAAGTTCACATCGTTAATGAGATGGGTGAACTCTTTATAAAGTTTGGACAATTCTCCTCCCTTTGAGTTAGCTTTTGGAGAGTGAATTAAGCCTAGTACCTAATTTCACATGGTATCAGAGCAGGGCCCATCTCACCCGATGTTAAGGCCCTCAAAATCAAAATTGTCCACGCACCAGATGGTAAGCACTGAACGTAAGGTGTGGGTGTTAAAGAATGACAAAAAGTCCACATCGGTGATTAATGAGATGTGTAAACTCCTTATAAAGCTTGGACAATCCTCCTTCTTTTGAGCTAGCTTTGGGGCGTGAGTTAGACCTATTACTTAATTTCATAATTCTGAACATTATTTCCCACCTAATTAGACTCCTCAATAATTTCAAAGCTAGCTGATCAACTAAGAATCGAACTTCAAAAACTCCAGAGTAGTGCAAACAATTAATTAGTGGATCAATATCTGTAACTAATTAAGTACTAAATTAGAAATAATTATTTGGTGAGTCATTAATTAAGTAGTATTTGTTAACTTTCTTTTTTTTTTGTTTTTTTGTTTCATATAACCACCGGTTCATGTTCTATGGCTGTTGAGAATATAATGCCCACAATCCACATACAAATAAAACAACTAAAACAACTATACCTACTACTTTGAAGTTTGAACTAATCTCACTTATGGTGATATGAATAAACTAACACACGTTTATTTACAAGACAAAAATGCAAGTTCTCTAAGTCAAAATCATCATATCAAGGATTAAATTGTACTAATTTATTAGTAATTGATGTTTAACTGCTTTTTCACCCAACCAACATAAATAATAAGTACTATCATATTCAAAATAGTCACGTAAGTGAAGTTTGAGGAGAGTACAATATATACATATCTTATTTTTACCTCGTGGAGATAGATAGACTCATTCTGCAAAATAAAAATCATATATGAGCAACAAATTATCAAAATAGTTAATGTAAAAAGGAACAAGACAGTAAATAAGACGATTTTCAACCTATCCAAAAAGAAACAAGATGTAAATAAAACATTTGGGACAGTGAGACTTGATCAAGTAATTGAATACCTCCATCATAATTCAATAGTTTCAATAATTCATGTTACAACGAGAATAAATGAAAACACTATTGATCTAATTTTATTTTTATTTTTTAAAGAATCCAATCATATCAGTTAAAGGACTAGGTGACCTTACTATAAATCAACTCAAGTCAAATATGTCACTATTTTATTTAATTTTTAGATAATTCTTAGCTATGATCTTTAGTTCCTTTACATTTAATTAAACCAAACAGTAAAAACCAAGTTCAGTAAATAATACTAGTTACATGGAGTATAGTGTAAATAAAAGAATAAAGAAACTTCAAAAGAAATAAATTGGGTAATTAGAGGTAAAGACCTTAAAATAAAAGTTTTTGTTTGATGTTTATCAAATATTTCAAATATCATATAATTTAGTGTTTTAAAAGAAATAGAGAAAATAAATAAAAATTCTTCATGAAAAAAAACGTCTATTTATAATTGAAAAACACACAAACAAACACTTAAAATTGTAATTACAACTGATACTAACTGGCCATATAACAAAGTAATCGTATTAGAGTCAAACCATCCGTTCTTAATTAAAGGTGAGTTCAAAGTTTGTGTTTACCTTTTTTAAGAAGCGTACTTATACAAGACCTTTTTCACGTAATAATTAAATTTTATTGAATTATACTACGTATTTCAAACATCACTAAAAAATAAAATAAAACAAAAAACTTATCTGATTTTTGGGTGGAGTCTCAATCTGATGTGTACATTTTTTTTAAAAAAAAAATTATGTCATCCTCCCTACATGACAAGAGGAAATTGAGAGGGTGAAGGAGAGGCTTTATGGATAAGAATTCCTTATCAAGTTTATTGAGGTTGAGACCATGAATTATCTAAAAAGAAACTTTGCACTTTATGGTATCGATTGGGACATTATATATGCTGACATGTTAAACAGTTGTATATATTTTTTAAAAAAATGAGCACCTACTTATATGGAGACGTATATATTGTAAAATAACATATAATGTATTGAAATTAATAATTTTCTTCTATATAAGACAGTTCGATGCACAAAACATTTCGTGTTAACAAGTTTTGAAAAAGTATCACTTATATCTTAAAGGATATGATATAAGAAACATATTTTAATGTAAATATTAATACTTAAACTCGTGATCTATAGATTAGACAGAGACAACTAAATAATTGTCTCTTGATTATAATTCAACTAAATTGTCTCATACTTATCCTAATTCCATTGATGCTGAAATCTGAACAGAACTAAAAGAGTTTAAATGGGCTTGACCCGACCCAACGATTTGACAATTGAGATGGACAGTTTGGGCTAAACAATGTCATCCCATTTGACTCTTGATGCTATTCGGCCCATTTATCTGGATGGGTGGTTTAATTCATATTTTAAAGGAAAATTTAGCTAACTAGTCAAAAAAACCAACTTATTTAGTGATAATATCCATACTTTAATAATATTAGTAAACATGTCAAAAATGTCATTATTTTAAAAATAAATAATTATTATGATATTATTAATATTTTCTCTCTCATTATTTACACCCTTTCTTTCTCTCTCATACATTATACATTTTCCTATATTTATGATATTGGATATATATTAATGTCATTTTAATTTTCTCTTTTTTTTCTTAAGTTTATCAATTCCTCTTTCTTACTTTCTTCCTAATCAATTCCAGATTTTTCTCTCTTTTCTTATTCTTCTTTTCAATTTCTCTATCTAACATTCTTCCAAATCAATTTCATAGATATTCGATTCAATATATTAATATTTTCTATTATTCTCATTTAATTTCGTTCCAAGATTTGATTTGAAGATTAACGTTGATTTGGGTATTATGTTTTTCAGATTCCTTATTTATTTACTTACTGATTTTAGTGTTTTTTTTTTTTAAAAAAATTATTTTGTTGTTATTCTTAAAACATTTTTTAGGGTTTGAGACTACATAATTCTCTCTTCAATGGATGTTTTCATGAGAGTTACTAGAGGTATTGCATAAAATAATCAAAGTTCTTCCGATTTTTCATCATTTAATTTTTTTTCACTCAAGAATTAAACAACAATGTAGATCTGCTTCTAAATCTAAGGAGTATATACGACGGGAAAAAATGCCTGAATCCGTCGATGTGCAAAATCCCACATAAATTCATAACCATGAAGTTGAAGAAGACCAATTTGTTGGAAAAGAGTTTTTTTTTTTTTTGCATGTTCTATGTCTTGCATGTTTAGTTTAATTTGTTTAGTAATTTTTAAGATTCAAATAAAATCATGTTACAATGCATTTGGAAGTGTATATGGAATTTTTATAATGTTATAGTTAGTATTTATTTTTGTATTTCATATATTTATTGTATCTTGTGTTCTGTTTTTTTTTTTTGTGTGTAAGTTATGTCAATGTAACACATTATATGAGTTTGATTGTGTATCTTTCATAGTTTAAATGTTTTTTGTATTCATAGCTTTGGAAGTGTATGTTGAATTTTGTTGTTGTTTTAGTCCGTATGTATTTTTGTATTTCATTGTTTTATTGTATTTTGTATCCATAGATTTGGAATCGTATTTCATATATTTAATTCATTTTGTATTCTGTTTTTTTTTTGTGATAGTTATGTCAATGCACCACAGTTAGTATTTATTTTTGTATTTCATAGTTTTATTATTTTTTGTATTCATAAATTTGGAAGTATATATTGAATTTTGATACTGTTTTAGTCAGTATGTATTTTTACAATTAATAGTTGTATTCATTCAAAAATTATGTTGCATTGTTTCTGAATTTGACATTTTTATCTAATTTGTATTTATTCTAAAGTTATGTCAACTAGTTATGTATTTTATTTAAGAATGAGTACACCAAATATTCAATTATTTCTTTTCAATTTTATATTTTATTCTCTTTTTCATCATACTAATTTTTTGTATTTTATATATTATTATACAAAATTCTAAATAACAATTAGAATAAATAGAAATACAAATAAAATACATATTGAAATGAAATACATACAAGATTTTTAATATTTTTTTTAACTATATAGGAAAAAAATATATGAAAATACAAATATATTTCTTAAATGACTATATAGATAAATTCGGCATACGTATTGGAATGAATACAAACTAATAAAAAACTATAATACATACAAATATTATATTGTGGAATGAATATAATTTTAAAAGGGTAAAAATTATGGAGAAAAAAAAAAGAATAAAATTTAAATTTTATTTGAAAATGTAATTGATGAGTAAATTAAGGATCTTTACCTTTTTTTGAAATATTCTCTTCCTTGATTTTCTCCCTTTTGTTATTAAATAATTATATTCTTTAAAATAAAAACAAATAATAAAAATATAAATAAGATACATAACAAACTAAAATTTGACATTTTTACTAAATATTGAAAGTGTTACTAATGAGCCCTTTTAAATGCTAAAATGTTGACATTTTGAAAAATTTCCCTATTTTAAATCATGATGAGTAAGCGTTTTTATATAGGATCAAATTGTTAGGATATACTATTAACCATGCGTTTTGATATAGTATTAATATTGAACAATTGTTTATTTATTTATTCAATTCAATAAAGTGTTACATTAAATAGATCAACTGTCATATATGTGTCCTTAACTTATATAGTAGATGATTTGGTGTATAGAGTTTAAACTTATACACAGAAGATTAAATCATCAGTTCTTATAAGTTAAAATTTATAGTTCACAATCATAGATGGAAATTTGGACAAAATCATCAGAAAGATTGTAGCACGAGATTAAATGTAATTTATCTTGATTATGAGAATGGCATAGTTCTAACTTCTCGTGCTAGTGCATTTGGTATGTATTGAACGGGACCAAGCAGAGATAGTTGTTTTAGACTGACTGATAAAAACATATTCTCTAAACTATTAAATGTACTTATATTCTTAATCTTGATATAACGATTATGATCTGTATATATTAATTATCATTTTGATTTATTAAAAGGTAAGATTCTGAGATGGGTCAATATGCCTAGTAGATTGGATGATAATAATATATATTGGCGAAATAATTAGTTAGTTGATGGAATCCATGTCTCAGTATAGAGATTGATGATACACCTTTTATGAGAAGCTTGTAAGTTTTCATGTGTATACCCGGCCGGTAGATTAATGAATTTGGCACATGAAATAAGTTAAGTATTGCTCTAAAAGAAGTTAATCAATGAATTAAATTCGTCAGTAATTTAATTTATTGATTAGTATCGGTAATCTTAACATGGGGAATCAAATAAGTGTTTAGTGGTGAATTTCGAAATAAATAGAGGAGTTCAATTACGAATTTTTAGTGGAATGATTTGTAATTTATTATGGTAAGAATAATTCAAATTAATTATTTAGAATTATTTCCATAATAGGAAGCCTCATTAATAAATTTTGTGGTCCCTCCAGTGCCCAATTTAACTAGAACCCAGAATCCTATTTTCTAGTAGAAGATGGAAAAGTAGCGTGTGTTTTTTTTTTTAAGGGAAGAAACGTGTGTTTCAATATTTCTTGAAAAAAAAAAAAGATTTGCTTTCTTCTCCTCTTTGGACTAGGAAGACATCTCTATAAATAGGGATTCTTCTAACCTAGATGGATCAGAGAATTCTATACAATACTTGCCCACCCAAGTATTGAGAGAGTTCAGTTGTTGATTGGGATCACTGTAGAAGACTATAGAACTGGAGTTGGATTTACTTCAAGATATTTGCACACGCTTCAAGAGATAATCCTGAGTTAATTTTCAGTATACTTTGTATGTGATAACTATTTGTGATTGTTATTTATATTCATGCAAGATGTATGATTCTGGAATGCTTCCGCTGTGTATGTTTTTTTTTTTCAACAACTGGCATCAAGAGCCATACTTGCATCTTTATACATAACCTAAAATATGCATATATGAAATTATATGTATGATTCGTGATTGTGAATTTTGTTTTATCACGAAAAGGACAGAACGGATAAAAACTTGATTTGATTTGTTTTTGTTAAATGCATACGGTAATAGTTACTTATGAAAATTGATTTGTAAGATTTGATAATATTTTCATATTGTCATGCACGGTGTTCTTCGATGGATAATTTCAAGAGAAATTTTGATAGCTGCACCGATCAAATGAGAATCTGAAAAGAAAAAATTTAAAAATCGCCTTAATTTAGAATATTTTTTAAAAACATAATAATTATGTTGATTTCTGATATAGATAATTAAGACTTATTATTCTTGAATCAAGAGTGTAAAGAGAAATATATAAATAGATGATAATATTCTAATCGATCCATTCAAGATGTCCATATTTATTTTAATTAATATTAATAATTGTTATTGTTGTGAGTTGTGACAATTGCCTCAATGGAAAAATAAATCAAAATTGAAGAAAAAAGAAACTTATATAAGGGCAACAACAACCAAAGAGAGATTGATTATTTTATTAATTGAAATAGAACTACCAAAGAAAAACCAAATTATCGGATAATTGTTCATAACTTTGCATGGACTGATCGAATTCTGAATTGTTAATCATAAATAGATATTGTAAATTAAAATATAATTTGACTACGTTGGGGGTATTGGATCGAATTTGACAAAGGTTGCATTGTAGTTAAATGTTTCAAATTCATAAAGATTTCCATTCTAAGTGAGGAATCAATTGACATAAGCATTTGTTTACAGATTTTTTAACCAAATTAATTCAAATAAGCAGCAAATTCCTTTTCCCGCCTACATTAAAAAAACCAAAATTTAAAATTCCCACTAAAATTATTCACACGGATCGCAGAAACTAAACGATCCGCGAAAACCATTACTAGCGAATCACAGATAACCACGTGGATCCTAACAACACTCAACAGCTAATACTGAACGTCCGATCTCTCTTCATCTACGGCTTAGAACCTCGATCCACGTTACATGTAATTGACCAATCAAATGACAGACCCCAAAACCTATATAACTCATACACCTCTCAAACATCAATCATCAGTCACACACTCTCTTAACTAAACCTAAAGCAAATTTAATTTATCATTCAGTTCTGAACAATGGCACCAAAGGCAGGAAAGAAGCCAGCTGAGAAGAAACCAGTTGAGGAGAAGAAGGCTGAGGAAGTTCCTGCTGAGAAGAAGCCAAAGGCCGGAAAGAAGCTACCTAAGGATGCCGGCGCCGACAAGAAGAAGAAGAAGTCAAAGAAGAGCGTTGAAACCTACAAGATCTATATCTTCAAGGTTTTGAAGCAGGTGCATCCCGATATCGGTATCTCCAGCAAGTCTATGGGTATCATGAACAGCTTTATTAATGACATTTTTGAGAAGCTTGCTCAGGAATCATCAAGATTGGCTAGGATCAACAAGAAGCCAACTATTACTTCTAGGGAAATTCAGACTGCTGTCAGACTTGTGCTGCCTGGTGAATTGGCAAAGCATGCCGTTTCTGAAGGAACTAAGGCAGTCACCAAGTTTACTAGCAATTAGGGTTTTGAGTTTGGGGATCTTTTGGGTTTTGGGTCATTGTAAAGGGTTTTAGTTTTTGATGTTTGATTTGTAATTGGCCTTAGTATGATACATTTTAATGAATCAAAGCTTTTCCCAAATTAAATTCTCTATTCAATTCGTATGATTTAGTTTATTTTTATTGGTATCTTGATAAAATTATGGTATTGGTTTCCCTTTTGGATTTTGTATAAACAAAACATGATTTGTTCAATTAATTTAGTTTTAAATCTGACTATGTTAAGATATTTTTTGTTAAACATTAACATTACAAGAACAGAGTCGCAACACTAAAGAGCGCTTTAGCACTTTCACTCTTTGGAAGAAACCTAATGTACAAGCTCTAGTTGATGAACTCAGTATGTTGATTTATCATTTCTTTGTTTTAACTTTTAGCTTTTTTTCCCTGCACCTCTTCCAGCTGTATAGACAAACATGTCCTACTTGTTCAAATTACTGTGTATAGCAGAGTTGTAAACTACAGGACTTTTTGTTTGAGTAGGACGATTAATTTGGTCTTTGCTATATTATAAGTTTATGTTTTATTTCAATCTTAATCTTGTTACAACAGAAAACCTATGCCTTAATAATGAAAAGTTGGGGACATAGTAAACCTCCTCTACTATAAGAGCGATTGCTGGGACTGGAATGGAGATGATTGAATCTTGAAAGTCTAGTCTCGGCTAGCAAAATTGGAAGTGTTAATTTGATCACTATTAGAGAAGAGTGGACCATTGAAAGACTCAATTTCTATCCGCCTAAAATACGATGTTTGATTTCAAATACAAGTATATATTGATCTATGAATCGGCTATTACGCAACTCAACCCTTTTTTTCCGACCCCTTTCAATTGTTGGCTGCGCTAAAAACCTACTTCCCTCTTTGACTTGGTAAACTTGAGTGTTGTTATACTATAGGAGCTTTATGTCTCCAGATTGTTAATCTAGTTAATTAAGTGATTTTTGAGGAAAATAATTTTTATGAAATCCAACTTCTATCATAGTATATACTCTCCTAATGTTTAATATATGATAAACTTTTTTGAACTTTTGGCTATCATCTGCATTTGTTCTCATTTTAATCAATAAAAACGTTTCGAAATGATATTAACATATATATACTATGAGAAACAAAATTTAAATGGTAAAATGCAAGTTCTAATGGAAAAATAATATATATATATATATATATATATATATATATATATATATATATATATATATATATATATATATACACACACAACCCCATTATGATTTATGAGCATATTTGATTGGTATTTTATAATGAAGTGAAATAAATACGTATCAAAATCATTTTTCATGAAGCTTGTTTTATTTTCTAATCCAAGCACTTTTTAATTCTGTGGAGAAAAAAGATCTTTCAATTATAATTACTCACTTTATTTTTACTCTTTTTGGTAACAATCTACAAAATAATAATAATAATTTAAATAAAGTGAATTTTACGTAATGAAATTATTAAAAAACTACCTATTTTTTTGGATATTTTAATAACTATAAATCAAAATATTCTCTCTTATTTCTTAGGAATAATATTTCCTAAAGAGGAGTGCCTAAGTTAATACTTCGATGATTTTCACTTGTTAATACATATAGTCCAAAAATATGTCTTGTGTTAGATGAGAAAATGGAATCCCAAATTATAAAAGACAAAAAATTTACATGAGAAAAACTTGTTGCCAATCTGTGTTATAAACTCAGAAATTACTGGTTCTAATAAATCATACAGAAACACGAAGTATCTGAGAATTTTTTATAACCAGTAAATAAGATGAACAGAGATAAAATAATTTAATCTGTAAAAACGTACCAGAATCTGGAATACTCTTATTGAAATTTTCGGAAGAAAATCAAGTCCACTGAATTCACAGTGTCCCCTTAAGGAAATTATTCCCCTCTAGTATCCGAGGTTTGATTTGGAATATAACCTCCCAGGGTAAAATGATTTTAATCAGTAGAGTATAGATACCAAAAACTCTACTGTCAGCGAATCAATCCACAGCAGGAAAGTACACGAAGAAAATGTGATTTTAAGAAGAAGGAAGATCAGAAAATTCGTAGGAAATATTCTGAAGACTGAATGGTATTTATAGGCAAGAATATATTCTGAAAGGTTGCAACCCTTTCAGAATTAACACGACCATTAATGAAAGGTTGCAAACTTTCAAATGGTATTGACTGTTCCTGAAAGTTGCAACCTTTCAGAACAGTCATGGCGGGAAATTTTTAATATAACAGAATTTAAAACGGGTCACTCGCGGATCCGAGTCGGGTCGGGTTTTAACTAAAAAGTTGAAAACATTTCGGTTATCAACTAATTTATTGAAATAATTTTTGGCCATTTAAATTAACTAATAAATAATTAAAATAAATTTTGTCCAAAAAATTATCTCTCGATCGATCATTTGCCAAATCCAAATCCAATCCAAAGCCAAAGCCAAAGCCAAGCCGAAGCCGAAGCCGAAGCGAAGCCGAAGCCGAAGCCGAAGCCGAAGCGAGCGACGACGACGACGGCGCGAGGGGGGTCCCTCTTTCCAACCCTTTTAACAATTAATAGGAGTGTTTATTTATTTAAACTCTCCTATTTTCCTTTCCATTACCGATGAGGGACTATTGCCTTTTTCAATAAAGCATTAGAGGACTTTTCAAGTTCCCAACCTTTCAAGTTTTAAAACCTTCAAATTCCTCTCCTCCCTCTATTTCCCATCAATTCTTGCTACATACCCAACAATCCCCCACATTGATGGGGAATAGTTATAACATAGGAATGCACGGACAATTGTGTACTTTACAAGCAAGGATTAATTGCATCTGGATAAGTAGGTTTCCCCTTGGACTTTCCGTAGTGAACATATGTCGGATATACTCGGTCAATTGGTAGATGTGATATCTTTGAACCGTCGAACTTTGGTGTATACCTAGACAACCATATGTCACACAATTAACCCTTTACTGTTTATGATTCTTACGGTTGTGTTCGTTTCAGCCATGAACACCTCCTGGTTTCATGAGTGTATAGAGAATAGGCTTTTGACATAATTCTCTTTGAAGCGGCTTCCACTTCACACTCACATAGGTGATTTCTAACCGTGTCATCTTGTAGATACACTATTTGGTCAAATCTACCAAACTTAGCAAATTATTAAAAACTTTAAGCTTTATTACCTCATTAACAAGCCTTAAAGTCTTAACATTTTCCTGAACATTGTCTTCTTTATGAGAATGGATTGAGTTAATTGACAATGTCGAACCGTCAGCCACAACTTTTTTTTTCTCCTTGAATCTAGCTCTTGGTATCTCCAGTTTGCTAGATAGAGTTACCGTCATGCTGACTTGTCCTAAGCCGTAAACCCATTCCCTTAGATGATCTTTCAACTGCCTCTCTCGTAGGCCTTTTGTTGGTGGACTTTACACATTATCGCTTGACTTTACATAGTCAATTGTGATAATTCCACTAGAGAGCAGTTGTCTTATGGTGTTATGTCTACGTCGTATATGACGACTTCCCGTTGTACATAACGCTCCCTGCCCTACCTATTGCTGCTTGACTATCGCAATGTATGCAAATTGGTCCGACAGGTTTGGGCCAGAATGGAATATCCTCTAGGAAATTCCGGAGCCATTCTGCTTCTTCACCAGCCTTATCCAAAGCAATGAATTCAGATTCCATTGTGGAGCGAGCAATACATGTCTGTTTGGAAGATTTCCAAGAGACAGCTCCTCCACCAAGTATGAATACATAACCACTCGTGGATTTTACATCATTTGACCCTGATCCATTTTGCATCACTATATCCTTCAATCACCAGGATATTTATTATAATGCAAAGCATAATGTTGTGTCCATTTTAGATAACCCAACACACGTTTCATAGCCATCCAGTGAGTTTGATTCGGATTACTAGTGTACCGACTCAGTTTACTAATAGCACATGCTATATCTGGTCGTGTGCAATTCATAATATACATCAAACTTCCCAACACTCTGGCATATTCCAATTGAGAGTCACTTTGACCTTCATTCTTTTTAAATGTACAACTTAAATCAATTGGAGTTTTGACTACATTGAAATTCAAGTAATTGAACTTATCCAATACTTTTTCATATAATGAGATTGAGATAATGCTAGTCCCTGGGGAGTTTTGATAATCCTGACCCCTAAGATCAAATCAGCAACTCCTAAGTCTTTCATATCGAACTTGTTGGACAACATGCGCTTAATAGCATTTATATCATCAATTTCTTTACTCATTATTAACATGTCATCAACATACAAACAAACAATGACTTCATGATTCATAACATTTTTGATGTAAACACATTTATCACATTCGTTAATCTTGAATCCATTTGTCAACATTACTTGATCAATTTAGCATGCCATTGTTTGGGTGCTTGCTTGAGTCCATAAAGTGACTTCACAAGTCTGCACACTTTCTTTTCTTTACCAGGAACTATAAACCCTTCAGGTTGTTCCATGTAAATTTCTTCCTCTAACTCTCCATTTAAGAAGGCTGTCTTTACATCCATTTGGTGGATTTTAAGATCATGGACTGCTGCAAGTGCTATTAACATCCTAATTGATGTTATCCTTGTTACTGGAGAATATGTGTCAAAGTAGTCCAGACCTTCCTTTTGTCTGTACCCTTTGACTACCAGTCTAGCCTTGTATTTGTCAATAGTCCCATCAGGTTTCATTTTCCTTTTAAAGATCCATTTTGATCCTAAAGGTTTATTTCCTGGAGGAAGATCAGTCAATTCCCAAGTGTGATTGCTTAAAATGATTCAATCTCACTATTGACTGCTTCTTTCCAATAAGTTGACTCTGACGAAGACATAGCTGCTTTAAATGTTTGAGGCTCATTTTCAAGCAATAGTGCTACAAAATCTGGTCCGAAAGAAACAGATTTCCGTTGTGTCGATACTTCGCCTAGGTTCCTCACTAGTTAGAATATTTTCCATTGATTCTTCTCGTGGTCGTTTAGATCTTTCACTTGTTGACTCACTTTCAGTTTTATACGGATAAATGTTTTCAAAAAATTCTGCATTATCTGATTTAATTATCGTATTAACATGAATCTCAGGATTATCAGATTTGTGAACCAAAAATCGACAGGCTTTACTATTCACAGCATATCCAATAAAGACACAATCTATTGTTTTGGGTCCAATTTTAACCCTCTTAGGAAAGGAACCTCTACCTTGGCTAAACACCCCACACTTAAAATATTTCAAGTTGGGTTTTCTGCCTTTCCACAACTCATATGGAATTGATTGTGTTTTTCGATGGGGTACTCTATTGAGTATTTTATTAGCTGTAAGAATGGCTTCCCCCCAAAGATTTCGCGGTGAACCAGAATTGATCATTAAGGCATTCATCATTTCCTTTAATGTTCTGTTCTTCCGTTCTGCCAAACCATTTGACTGTGGTGTATAAGGTGCAGTAGTTTGATGAATAATACCATATTCCAAACATATCTCTGCAAAAGGAGATTCATATTCTCCACCCCTATCACTCCGAATCATTTTTATCTTTAGATTCAATTGGTTTTCCACTTCATTTTGTATTGCTTAATGCATCAATTGCTTCATCCTTACTATTAAGCAAGTATACATAACAAAATCGAGTGCAGTCATCAATAAAAGTTATAAAATACTTTTTTCCACCACGAGATGGTGTTGACTTCATATCACATATATCTGTGTGAATTAAGTCTAAAGTTTTAGAATTTCTTTCAACAGACTTGTAAGGATGTTTAACAAACTTACTTTCCACACAAATTTCACATTTCGACTTATCGCATTTAAAATCAGGCAATACTTCTAAATTAACCAATTTTCGCAAGGCTTTGTAATTAACATGTCCCAAACGGGCATGCCATTAATCATTTAACTCCAATAAGTAAACAGAAGCAGAATTTTTATGATACTGTCAATAACCATTACATTTAGTTTGAAAAGACCCTCATTGAGATAGCCCTTTCCTATGTACATTTCATTCTTACTTATTACAGCTTTATCACTAACTAGGACACACTTAAACCCGTTCTTAACGAGTAGTGCAGCAGAAACTAAATTCTTCCTAATAGTAGGGACATGCAGAACATTGTTTAAAGTCAACACTTTGCCGGATGTCATTTTTAACATTACTTTGCCAGTTCCTGCAATCCTTGCTGTTGCTGTGTTTCCCATGAATAAATCTTCATCGTACTCAGCAGGAGTGTACGTTGCAAAGGCTTCTTTTGCAGAGCAAATATGTCTAGTAGCACCTGAGTCGAGAAACCACTCCTTGGGATTTCCAACTAAGTTACATTCTGATATCATTGCACACAAGTCATCTGCATCTTCCATCTTTTCCACGATGTTTGCTTGACTTTTGCCTTTGCCTTTGTTTTTGTCCTTCTTGGAGCATGACAATCAGAAGATCTATGACCAGCCTTGCCACAATTATAACAGTTGCCTTTGAATTTCTTCTTGGCCTGTTCTGACTTCTGCCCGTTGGATTTCTTTCTCTTTTTGTCTTTGGTAGGAGCTTCTTCAACAATATTAACTCCAATGATTGTTGAACTCTTACGTGACTTCTTTTTGGCATTTCTGTTATCTTCCTCAATCTTGAGACGAATCACAAGATCTTCAAGTTTCATTTCTTTATGCTTGTGCTTTAGATAATTCTTGAAATCATTCCACGAAGGAGGCAACTTCTCGATCATTGCAGCCACTTGAAAAGCTTCATTTACTACCATATCTTCAGCAATCAGATCATGGAAAATAAGTTGAAGTTCCTGCACTTGTGATCCAACAGTTTTACTATCTGCCATTTTATAGTCTAAAAACTTTGCGACCACAAACTTTTTCAAGCATGCATCTTCTGTCTTATATTTCTTCTCAAGTGCATTCCACAACTCTTTTGAAGTTGTTATTGCACTATAGACATTATATAAGTCATCCTCTAAAGCACTCAAAATGTAACCTTTACATAGGAAGTCTGATTGTTTCCATGCTTCAACAATCATAAATTTTTCCCTGTCTGGCATATCATCAGCAGGGACTGGAGTATCTTCATTCGTAAATTTCTGCAGACCAAGAGTGGTAAGCCAGAAAAATACTCGTTGACTGTTGCTATCCTTTGAAATTCACACCTGTGAATTTACCCGGTTTCTCTGCTTGTGATACAAGAGGTCGGGTTGGTGCAGCAACAGCCACTGTCACACCAGTGTTTTCCATTTCTGATAAACAAAACTGATACAATATAAGTAAGCAATAAATTATAATTGCAGACTTAAAGGAGTATAAAATCACAAAGATTTTTGTCTCCACCAGAAACACAGATTTAGATAATTTCCTTAAGATTGTTGCCAATCTGTGTTATAAACTCAGAAATTACTGGTTCTAATAAATCATACAGAAACACGAAGTATCTGAGAATTTTTTATAACCAGTAAATAAGATGAACAGAGATAAAATAATTTAATCTGTAAAAACGTACCAGAATCTGGAATACTCTTATTGAAATTTTCGGAAGAAAATCAAGTCCACTGAATTCACAGTGTCCCCTTAAGGAAATTATTCCCCTCTAGTATCCGAGGTTTGATTTGGAATATAACCTCCCAGGGTAAAATGATTTTAATCAGTAGAGTATAGATACCAAAAACTCTACTGTCAGCGAATCAATCCACAGCAGGAAAGTACACGAAGAAAATGTGATTTTAAGAAGAAGGAAGATCAGAAAATTCGTAGGAAATATTCTGAAGACTGAATGGTATTTATAGGCAAGAATATATTCTGAAAGGTTGCAACCCTTTCAGAATTAACACGACCATTAATGAAAGGTTGCAAACTTTCAAATGGTATTGACTGTTCCTGAAAGTTGCAACCTCCTTTCAGAACAGTCATGGCGGGAAATTTTAAATATAACAGAATTTAAAACGGGTCACTCGCGGATCCGAGTCGGGTCGGGTTTTAACTAAAAAGTTGAAAACATTTCGGTTATCATTTGCCAAATCCAAAGCCAAAGCCAAAGCCAAAGCCAAAGCCGAAGCGAGCGACGACGACGACGGCGCGAGGGGGGTCCCTCTTTCCAACCCTTTTAACAATTAATAGGAGTGTTTATTTATTTAAACTCTCCTATTTTCCTTTCCATTACCGATGAGGGACTATTGCCTTTTTCAATAAAGCATTAGAGGACTTTTCAAGTTCCCAACCTTTCAAGTTTTAAACCTTTCAAATTCCTCTCCTTCCCTCTATTTCCCATCAATTCTTGCTACATACCCAACAAAACTAACTAAATGGGACTGTACTTAAGCCTTTGTCAGAATCGGTCTTAAATCCCTCGTAAACTAATGAATGTAAATAAATAGGGTCCCTAGCTAAAATTGGTGGAAATACTTGTATATCTATTTAGGTGTCACAATAAAATTTATACAATTTTTAATAATTTTTTTTTTTATAAAATGTAATTGAAGTAATATATTTCTTTTTATTTTGAGCTTATTCATCTAAGTTTTTACTATATAATTTTAAAATAATTAATAATAAAATAAAATAAAACAATTATTTATCTTTATGAGTATGTGAAAGAGGACAACTAAAGGGGAAAATATATATTTTGTAAAACAAAGGTGAATTAGGGCGTACTTTTTTCTTTTTATCTTTTCACTTCGTAAAAAAACTAAAACAGAGAATATGGAGCGTCCATTCTCCCCTTCATCAACGGCTCACATTCACGATCCGTGTAAACCGATATTAACCAATCAAACGACAGATCAAACCCCTATATAAATCTCACTACCCTACATTCTCTACCTCATCACTCACGCATTCTCTTCATCAAAATTCCTTTTCTTCCTTCTGTTAAACTTGTCAACAATGGCACCAAAGACAGGAGGTAAAAAGCCAGCTGAGAAGAAACCAGTGGAGGAGAAGAAGGCCGAGGAAGTTCCAGCAGAGAAGAAGCCGAAAGCCGGAAAGAAGCTACCTAAGGATGCCGCCGTCGACAAGAAGAAGAAGAAGGCAAAGAAGAGCATTGAAACCTACAAGATCTACATCTTCAAGGTGCTCAAGCAGGTTCATCCCGATATTGGTATTTCCAGCAAGTCTATGGGTATAATGAACAGTTTCATTAATGATATATTTGAAAAGCTTGCTCAGGAAGCATCTAGATTGGCTAGGATTAATAAGAAGCCTACGATTACATCTAGGGAAATTCAGACTGCCGTAAGACTTGTTTTGCCTGGTGAATTGGCTAAGCATGCTGTATCTGAAGGAACTAAGGCTGTTACTAAGTTTACTAGCAATTAGGGTTTGAATTTGGGTTTTTTTTTGTGATTTAGGTCAATGTAAAGTATGTTTGATTTTTATATTTAAGTGGCCTTTAAAATATGAATGCTAATGAATCTCTATTGAATTTCTGTGTTGATTTGATTTTTTTGGGATCAAATTTAGTGTTATTATCTCTCGTGAATTCATATACATCATGTGAACGAAATAATTAATTTGTAGAGTTGGTATTAACTTGAATTTATCAACTCCAGTACTAACAAATATTACAGTCAATCAAAATGATAACTGGAACTGGAATTGTAACACAGTTCTTTTTAACCAATTGCTAATTTTGCCTAGATCCCTTATATAGTTCTCCAATATTTTACTTGGGCCAATAATTCCGATTAAATTAGTATGCGTCACCAATTCCAGCCATTCAAATTAGTATGTTTAAGGATTATTTAGTTGTAGAACTTATGCGTTTCTTAATTTAATTATTTATGGAGTATTTATCTATTTACAAGTGAAAAGAACTATCCCATAAAGGGAAGATAGAAAAAAAAACTCAGTATAATACAATGATCAGGGATAAATGTATAAAAAAGAGAAATCCCTATTCAATCTAATTTGAAGTATCAGTTGTTTGTATGGTTGTATTTGTGTGTTACAAATTCAAATCCTCCAGTCTACCGCAGTTCATGGGACCGGATGATCGCTTCGATTTTTGCCTTCAACTCAGTGTTGGGAATCAACATGTCCGCAGTTAGATGAGACCGGCTAAATGGGTCTCTACTCTGACTAAGAAGGTGCCGCTGAATGACAGGCCGGTCCATTGTTTTCTTCGAAGAGGGGAGTATGACTGGATCCTTCATTAAAGTATATTGGATCGGGTCAATGAATTCATCAGGAATGTCTCCAAGAGCAGCCTCAGCATCCAGTGCTGCTGAAGCTGCAGTCTTGGCCTTTTCAGTAAGGTCGATGAACTCTTGTATAATACTCATATCTTCACCAATTCTTCTAAGGACATCAACTGCAGCACTAAATATCTGATCACTGTACGATCGACCATCTCTTATAATTGCAGCTGGAAAGATGTTTTCCTTATCTCCTCTCGCCAAATGCACATATATTTTCACAATCTGTTTCAGCAACTCTTTTGGACGAAATTCATACTTTTCAGGGTCTTTCAAGCTAAGAGATTTTCTCTGTGGTCCGACCAGCTGTAGTAAGAAGTAGTTCAACATGGTAGCAACTCTGTCCACCATCTCAGGAAGAAGAAAAGGAACAGTGATTTGTTCTGAAGTAAATGCTAACAGGCCCACATCTTGATTTGCCATCTTCATATCAGTTTGAATCATGTTCTCTTGTGAATGGAACAGATGGGTTCTCTCCTGCCTTTCTTGAGCTGGTTTGCGCTCCCATTCCTCTTTGTTAGACATTTCAGCTTCCAGCTCTTTTAGTTCAAGAATTTTACCAAGACTTTCATCGAGAAGATAGATGCTATCATTAATCAAGAAGTTTAAGAAATTCAAATAAACACCCTTCTCCTCCTCCTTGGCAAACTGCCTCCATGCATTCTGGTGATTTGGAACTTGCCAAAGATATTCAAGTAGTTCAGCAATGTTGTGGCGGATATTAAATTTATCATAGAACTGCGTGTGGGAACCTGTAAATTCAATGTCAACATAAAGCTTCAAAAGATTTTTCACAAGGTACTGCAGAGAGAGTTGATGCCCCTCAAACAAAGTAGACATTGCAGTAGAGCTGTCATCGCAGGGCATCCAACAGTTTAGGACTTCAACCATCTTTGCCCGAAGGTAAGGGTTTCTGATATATTCTGGACTTGCCATGAACAAGATAATGAAATTCATGAAGTCGTCCAGCAAGACACCATCAAAAGCTTCAGGAATTCGAGAAGCAAAAATTAGCAGCTCCATCGTGTCCTCAACGAAGTGCTCAGGCATAGATGCAAACTCCACAGGGCAAGGGGAAGGTAAAGGCATCTTAAAACCACCAACAAGCCCCACCAGCCAAACAACCATCAACCTGTAGAAGGATAATGCACGCTGGATAAGTCCTACATCCCTCAGTATTTGGGCTTCATAGCATAATTCTTCCTGTGAATATGACTCAAGATCTTTTTCCAAGTGAGTTATTTCTTGCTGCAACTGTGAAGAGGGTGCTTGTTCTAGCATGGTTTTCATGGTAGACAAATCATCTTCGTATCTTGAAATGTCCTGAACAAGATGCTTAAAGTCGGAAAATGCTTTTAGGAGTCCCAGGTTGAGCACCCGTGCAGTCATGAAGAAACATTCACATATGAAGGGGTATTTAGCTTTCTCACTACTTGATATTGGGTTGTTATATTGGCGGCTTGAAGGTCCACCACAGTCATTCCCAGAGCTTGTAACACTGCCATCTTTAGAGACATCAACTTTCCCAGGATTATTTTGATTTATCCATTCAGAGATTTCTTCTGATGATGCATGCAGAGCAGTCAACTCCCTCAGTTCCAGACGGTTGCTAGAAAACACATATCGGGGGTCAATCTTCTCTCGTTTTGTCAAATTGGCATCTAAGAAAGGTTCACAGAGCTTAAGCATAACCGCACTGAGATTTACAAACATGCCTGAACTAGCACAAGATAATGGATCAACCTGCAACTGCGCCCTCGACGAATTTTTGTTTATAACTGTTGCAAGATGTCCAAGGACATTTTCACGAGTGGTTGAATTTTTCAGGAGAGTCAAGAGAACTTCTGTCAAGCCATCATACAAGTTATTCGTAAAAGTTGTGATCGTTGTGAAAGAAGAGGAGAGATCAGCAGGACGACATGTAGCCGATTCAGAGAAACACTGCTGACCAACATCCGGCTGACTCTCGAAGATTGTATGGTCAGGCAAAGCACTGACATGAAAGAAAGCACCCAAAATGCTTGTCATCTCCATAACTCTTCCATTCATATACATACTATCCGGAACCCACGAAGGATGATTCACCAAACACTTTGCACCTACTGGATACTTAACCAAAAACATTAAAGCTCTAAGAGGCTGCTGAAAATTACCCAAAACTGAAACATTTAGCACTGTCCCTCTCAAATCTTCATATAATTGCTTCAGTATTGGTTCCATATTATCACTATTCCCATCCTTAAATAACTCATCCAAAAACCCAGGTGGACTTGAAAATTCTCCACCACCATTGCTCCCACCATATTCATCCACAGAAGTTGAAAACTCGGAAAACAACAAAGGTAGCAACAGAGATACATTAGCTGGTGCCATATCCCAGTTGGGAAACATATCAGAATTCCCTAAATGTATCCTACAGTATGGTACAACAAGTTTCTTTACTTGCTTAACCACCAATTCCATCTCAGACCTAACGTTCTTATCCTTCATCGGCGCAATCTTCCTCCCCTCTTCATGTGCCCGACGGTAACAATTGACCAAATACTGAAACGGTGGTTCCGCCGATACAAAGTTACCGGAAAGTCGGTCGATTAAAATCCTCTCAATCAAATCCCTAGACAACTTTAACTCTTTACCCTCACCCAGTAACTCCGCCGCCGTCATCTCTAGATACACAATGCGTGTATCGTTTAACGATGAATCAACTAGAGATGCAAGTAAGATTTTCCGAAGAATTATATCTTCGATCTCTGCCGGTGTCCTCTGTGGTTTACAAGTCATCATAATTTCAACAACTATAAATTAAACAAGTTTTTTCTGGAAAATCAGCTGGATTAACAAACTAAAATTTAAAATAAGTGCATTGACAAAAAATTAACAGATGAAAATTTGAGATAACATTGAAATTCGTTTCCTGCTTAAAATATTCAAATTGTCTTCAATTGTTCTTTGTTTTTTTTTCTTTTTCTGGTTCAGCAACCTTCCTTATTTATAATAATGATAATAAGAGACCAAATTCAATAAGGACTAGAAAATCTATCTTATTTATAATAATTAATTAATAATAAGAAACCAAATTCAATAATGATTAGAAAATTTATCCTATTTATAATATAATGATAATAAGAAAGCAAATTCAATAAGGATTAGAAAATCTATTTGTTAGGACAAGTAACTTTTAACAAAAGATTAATTAAATATAAAATTCTAAACAAATAAGGATTTCTATTCCAACATGAATTTTTTATTGAATCTTTAAGTTCTTCAAGAGTATAACAAATGAGAGAACATATCTTATTCTTACTTTTTAGGATCCACACCCATTAGTTTTGAGAAGAAAATATTTGTATTCTTTCATGCCCTTTATGTCTAATACCCAATCTGTATCATAATAATTTGTAATTGTCACTTGATAATATTGTAAGCTATGGTAAAATAGATTGAGAATTTCGATATAAAGAACATGACAGGAGACATGCCTTTCCTTCTAAAAACGACTGTATAGACTAATCTTCTTTAATTTGTACTCCCTTTGTCTTAATTAATGCGATCTTTTTGTTTTTCTAGAGTTAAAACGTTTAAGTTTTAATCGGAGAAATTTTTAAAATTTTCGAAATTAAAATTTGTAATTTATAAATTAAGTAAAAAGTATTATAAGTCAATAATTACAAAAACAAAATATTTAAAATATAAATGAGAAAATTATAGTAAAAATAAATTTAATTAAATCTCGAAAATCAAAAAGTACTACATAAATTGAGACAACGAGAAGTGTTCTTGTTCTTAAAGAGTTTGAATATTCAAAAGAATATTATGATACAGGCAATATATGTTGAGTCTGGGAATAGCTTTTTTATGCTTTTTAGAAAAAAAAGTGCTTTTGTTTTGATTTTTAATTTAGTGGTGTTCGTTAATTTGTTATGATGTTGATTAGAATGGCTAAAGTAAATTTACATTGATCAATGGTTTTACTCTCATAAATCTCGTTTCCTTTTGTTATATAGTTTGGATATTTTTTCATATATTTATTAACTTTTCACTATTTTTTCATTAGTGATTTATGAGATGTTAGTAGGATTTTTTCATTAGTGATTTATGAGATGTTTGGTATGATTTTACGTTCTTTAATCTAAAGAATATTTTCGGCATCACAGTTTGTCAAATGGTGTAATATACGTTAGTAAATGCTTTGCTTGAGGAAACTTTTCATTAGCTAATGTTGGTGATTGTTGACGATATTTGATTATGAGGTGGTGATTGATGATATTTATGATTTAAAATAGTGTCAATGAGTGGCGGGTAATGGTGATTGCTTTAAGAATTGGTCTATTGAATTTGAGCGTCAAATAAATAAATTGAGTTAAAATTGTATTAAAAGTGATTGTATTTATAGGGTTATTCAAATTCAAAAGTTATAAGTATGTTATTTACTAAAAATGACTATTGTTTATGTTTATATCTAGCTGTATTTTATTTTTAAAAAATATTTATACAATAATATATTTATAATTATAATGCACTAAATAAGATATTTTTAGGTATGTTAAATGACTAAAATCACTCCTACAAATTTGTCAGTTGAAATATATAGTCTAAAGTGACAATCTAACATTGTTTATTTTAAAAATCCAAAATATTCAAATTGAAGACAAAAATTTTGGTAAAAAAAAATTGAAAACCGAGAACACTTGTATGTTGAAAAAATATATCTCAATATTATAATTATACATATAATTTATAAAGGACATGTAGATGAAAATCGTATACAAATAAAATACATACGAATACAATTACGTAAAACTCAACTAGTCTTCTATTATATTATATTTTATACTTGTACTTGAATACAAACACACATGAATACAATAATATAACAATTAAATAGACTTTATTTCTATTGTATTTGAAATCTATATTTGAAAATACAGATACAAATAAATTTAAATTCATAACTATCAATCAACTTTAATTTATATGTATTTGATACTTATATTTGAATACAAATATAGAGAAATACAATTATATAACTACTAATTTGCTTTCATTAATAATGTATTTAGTACTTACATTTGAATATATAAATACAAGCGAATACATTTATTTATATGTATACAAATACAAACATTTAAATTTATTTGTATTTAAATACATATACATATATATTTACATTTGAATACAATATATATATATAAATAAATCGTAATGATAGCAATACAATATATGATACAAATTTAGTATCAATTAAGCGAAAATTTATCAACCTTAACGGTCTGGGCTATAATTTTGTTTGACAGAATAAGTATTTCTGGAATTACTATGGATTGGGTAACATGTAATTATTTATAATTTTATGGTTAATTTATGTAGTTTTTCCTAAAATCTTTTAACGGATTGACAGATTTTCTATATTTGGGTTTTTTAATACTTGGGCCTACAATTTAGCCCAATTGGAATTGCCCATGGGACTTGCAATTAGTTCTTGTGGGCTCAAGTGTAACGAGCAGAGAACGTACTTCAATATTTCTATCGTATATAATAACATACTATTAATCTAAATTAAATGGAATAGCTAGGGTTTGATTTAATTGTGCTCCATAGCAAACATTAGCTAAAATTTTCCAGCGTCTCTCTCCCAAAAATCTCGCTCGCCACTCTCCATTCTCGCTCGCCTCTCTCGCTTTATACACAGAAGTGTATAATTCTGTTTCTGTTTTGTATAAAGCGAGAGAAAATTGTATATACACATGCAAAAATGTATATATTCGTGTTATACACTTAATTATGCAATTGACAAACATTTTACTTCAAATATTGCAGAGAAAAAGGCCAACGAATCATACAATTGCGAATTACACAATTACAGTGAAATACAATTTTCTCTAGCTTTATACAACAGAAGTGTATATATTGTGTTTCTGTTTTTGTATAAAGCGAGAAAAACATATATCTTCTTGCTATACACTTATAATTATGCAATATAGATACATTTTAATTCGATTCAACTGTATGCAAAGCAAATTATACAATTGCAGCGAAATAGGCCAGCGAATTATACAATTTAGGCTAGCGAATTATACAATTGTATATGTATAGCGAATTGTACAGTTTTATGTTTGCTATGGAGCACAATTATGCAAACTTTGCTATAGCATACAAATATAAATTTTTTGTTTGCTATATGTGAAAGTTGCCCTTTAATTATATATCAATTAAACTTTCTATATAATTTTTTTTCGCAAGTTAAAGTATTAATTTGTTCTGTTTCATTGATTTTGTTCACATTTTGATTAACTTAAACAATTTCACAAGTAAAGCGTCATTGACAATTCTTTCTTAGCTTTACAAACCTTAGACTCCATTAATAAGTTCCCTTTCTACTAAATCCACCCTTTACATAGAGTAATTTATTATGTTTAAAATCAACCTTGCGTTATTTGTTTTCTTATTTATTTTTTTCAAAGAATGTGACGTGGGATACAGAGTATACTGAAAGTGAACTATCAAGTTTCATATATTCTGATCTTTTATTTGTTAAATATTTCTTAATTTATAATAATTTATACGTTCACTTTTAAATTTTGACAAATTAAAAAAGTACAATATTCCTACCCAACCCCCACCCATTAGACCCTCAATTTATTTTCATATTGATGAGTTATTGTCTTTAACAAATATAGTAAATAAATATGTCATGGATCCCATAAATTAATAGAGATACTAATAAATTTTTTTTAATAAATACATCAAGTTAAAATTTGACAAGTAAATCGAGACCATATATTTTCACTAAAAAGAAAAACCTTTTGAGTTTTTGGCATGCATGGCGATTGGCGACCCTAAAGATAAACATGAAAATGAAGCTTAATGCAATTAATTTACCAAAAAATCCCTCAATGTTTTGCCTTTTACGTTATGTGGGAGAACACCTTTGATTTGATGGAAACAACGTGGTCATTATTGAAATACAAGCCAAAAACCAGCACGATGTGGACATAACATATAAAAAAAACACACGAGAAAAAGGGGAAAAGCCCCAACGAGAATTTAGTGCAACTAAATAAGAAAGATTCATGCACCGAACTCTCGATGGATAGTCTTCGGAGAGGCGGACCTATACTTTGAAGATAAATAAACAGGAACATCATCAAAGGCAAATACAAATTGGTCGAAGGCTCAAAGCAAAGTCATGTAATATTATCTCTGGTCTGAAAATTTTATTAACCGAATGAAGCTGGTGGTTCACACATCACATTGCATACGTTAGGTTGTCTGTTCGAAACTTGTTCTCTATAAATATTGTGTGTGTTTTATTTAATTCTCAGCTCAAAGCGAAAAATGATGTAGCCCAAACTCAAGCTCATGTCGCGCCCATGAGCTCAAGGGCCTAAGGGTCCCACTGTCCAAATACCTCATTTAACAAATATATTCGAGAGGTTCTTTCATTTAGATGTATAGGTTCGTTTTTGTATAAAACATATTGACTACAAATTGAACTAAAGAAAGAATGTTGATTGTTCGACAACGTGAAGAACGCAATCTCGACTTAGAATAATCTAACGCCCATCACGAGTCACATGGGCACCCCCACCAGGTAAAATAGTTTATACATATAAAATGTTTTTTTAAAATTAACAAATACACATACAACCTAATATTACACCCTCTAACCCAATTAGGATATCCAGAGGCCCTAGTCATGACTTCAAACTAGTTTTCTCTACCTTTGTTTAGTTAGTTAGCTTTGCATTTGCAATTGCATTGATACTAACAAGTGGTATATCATATATATATATATATATATATATATATATATATATTATAATATATATATATCTATATATATATATATATAATATATATATATATATATATATATATATATAATATATATATATATATATATATCACATTGATCTGGCAGTATTCTCATATGTCCATACCAATATAATGTACTTTTAATAAAAAAGTTTTTCACATGCTAGAGATTGAAGACCTACAATAAAGCAAATTAAAGTTTAATGCCAGTGTCATCGAGTGGAATTAAAGAAAATGTAATTCAAATCTCTTCTGGCGTACCCTAGCACGGACCATTTTGGTCCTTTTTTGTACTTGAAAAATGTATAGATAGATATTTTTCCGTTAGATATTTAAGGGATATATTACATTATTAGAAGAGGATAAAGACAAGAAAAAATTAAGATTTTTAAAAATAATTTTAAGTTAATATACTAATATATAATAATTACTGAGTACATGATTAAATATCCCGTCTGGAATCAATCTGATAGTCTATCCAATACCGGAACTTACGTAAATATACTATGGCTTGGAGTATCTAAGGAACGGTAGTCGTTTAGTGCGATAACACTCTGGCTTCATGGACCTAATTTTTAGGGACGGACTCGCTAGAGTCCCAGGGGTGACACTACACACTGAATTGCCCACAACACTATTTTTCCACAGGGTTGAATCCATAGAAACCTTGGCCATTACTTTAAGCGGCGGATGATGGGTATGCAGGATCGGTTGCAACGGTTTTACTTGATCACTTTTAGTTCATTTATAATACACGTTTAATACATATTATAAAGAACAATTTATTATTCACATATAATACAAGTTTTAATGATGGATAAACATTTATCAAACTTTTTTAATACACTTATAATATAATATGACAATTTTGTACCAAACAAACATAATATATTTCAAAGACAATTATAATTCAACTATATTGCATACATAATTCACTTTTTAATACATATTACAGATTTATCACAATATTGCTATAAATGATACTAAACAAAAAATATCGCTAAAAATAGTAATTATTTTTTTAAAATGTATTAATTTATGTAATTTTTTATTTTTTTTTTGTTGCTATTTTCCATCGTTATACAATCAAATATCCTTGCAAATGAAGTACTATATGACGCCTGATAGATAAGGATAGAAAGATATTTCACAAAAAATAATAATAAAATAATCTTAAATTAGTTGGAGGCTTGACATGCATGGCGATTGGCGACCCTAAAGATAAACATGAAAATGAAGTTTGATGCAAATAATTTACATAAAAAGTCATTAATGTTTTGCCTTTTACGTTATGTGAAAAGATCCTTTGATGGAAATTTAAAAGAACATGGCCATTGTTGGAATACAAACCAAAAAGAAGAAGAAGAGAAGTTTATTTGAAATATAGTAATTATATAAAATTAGAAGATTCATGCACCACAATGTGCTGAAATTAAAGAAGCATAATACAATCCAACAAACACACTTTAATTTTCTTATCCCTATGTTTTTCTGTCTGTTCTATAACAGACATCCTATAAACTAGGTATATCCTTACAAGCCCTCCTCCTGCTTACTGTCCTACGTACCAACATCTGTTCAAGATTTTCATTAAGAAAATATTTAAATATAATTTCACAATAATTATAATTTCACACTAGAAAAGAGCGTGAAAGAGTAAATTTGCAACCCCAAATGAATGAAAAACTTACATATGGCATTGTTAAAACAAAGTGAAAAGAGACTCATGTTTCTTCTTCGCCAAATTATTATTAATGGCTGTTGAGAGCTTTTCCAAACAGCAAAAGTTGGTTCTTTACTATGCAAAGCGAATTTCTTTACTATATTCTCTATCATCAAGTTCTAGTAATCCATCTTAAGGCCTTTTATTAGAAAAATTTACTTAACAACGACATAATAGTTGGTCAATTTGGCACTTAATTACCTTTCAACAAAGAAATTTTAACCCATTTACGTTCAAATAGCTTTTCAAGATGTGAAATTCACTTATACAACTCAAATCTAGTCTTGATTTCAAAATACCCACAAAGCTAGAAAAGATTAAACTAATTTTTGGTTGAAATTTTGAAATCAAACACTTAACTAAAAAATAGCACACAAAACTTACATAAATGTATATTTACAAGGAAATTAAAAAAAATAATCTTTTGAAGTGAAGTAAAGCCAACGAATTGGGAAAAGAAATTGGAAAGGATGAACATGATTATTTCTAAGAAAAATTTATGGGTCAAAATGTGAGTGGGTCAGGGTTTCACCCGACCCGCTATTAAACAAGTAAGAAAAATAAGAAAATATTATTGTATTTGGAGGTGAAACATACACATATTATGAAAGTGTGAATATTATAAAATTATGTATTTAAAATTGTTGAAAATAATCGAATATGGTAATAAAACTCCCGCAAATTTTAGGTGTCAATTTTAAAAAAGAATTCAAATTTAACGGAATAATTATATATTTCCTCAAAAATATATGATTAAATGTGATGGATACAGATTGACGGATATTTCACAAAAAATAATAAAAAATAAAGATAATTTTGGTCACTATTTATTTTATTAAAATAAAAGTTGAGAAGTAGAATAACAGAAGAGGACAAGACACATATAAAACAACGAAGAAAAAGGGAAAAAACTAGGACAACACATTGGAACTAAAATAAGAAGATTCATGAACGGGAGGGAGTTGAAGCCTAAATCGAAAATTAAAATATCTTAGTTCACTTAAAATTGAATCGAAGAAAATAATACTTTAAATATTTTATGTGTAAAAATTAAAAAAGTTATACGTAAATGTAAAAATCTCATAAAACAAAACGACATATACATATAATATACATATATCTTGTAAAGACAAGAAAATTATTTTTCGCGATTCTCAACTGGTAATTATGTATTGTTGGTTAGTACAGTAGACACACTTTTCTACGGCACGTACCGTATGATTTTACTGTCGTACGTTCCAACAACAGACATCCGAGAAACTGGGAATGTGTATATGATCGTGATCCGCTATATTACATGTCTTATTTAAATTTGCAAGATTTAAATAATATTTGTCATTTCAATATACCTTATACAGATTTTTAAGATTGTCCGTATATATTGTGAAGATTTTTTTTCATATAAACAATGAAGTTTAATTTGCTTGATTACAGATTAATTGTGCTATTTTTATCAAATTTTCACATTACATTGTGAATCAAATGTTTCAATGGCTTAGTCTAAAGGTCTAGTTGCTGGTTCAAGAGACTACATATATTATAATAAAAAATATATTCAAATTAAAGATAAAATAATATGGAATATTAATTAGCTAGGTGTTATATAGATAATTCCTCCATTTTCTTTTGATTGCAAGAATCATAAATTGCGGTCATCTTCAACCTCCAAATATGCAAAGAAATAAGAAAGATAAGGTCTACGATACAATAATAATAATATATTCGATATAATTATATAAATAAGGTTTGAAAAAGATTGACTGTACAACCATCGTTTCTACTTAGCGAACATGTAAAAAACATGTTGACAAAGGAGCAATAATCGAAATTCAAGAAACAACGGATTGTCGTTCATCTTTAAAATCCAACACGGGTAACTAAAACAAATATAAAAAATGAACTGCATGAGTAATATTATGACTATGTATAAGCAAGACAATATTCTATTACCTACTAACCTCTTCCACCTTTATTCATGTCGACCTCCACAACTCTTTTATTTAAGGTCATGTTCTAAATAAACTGAAATGATGTCATATTTTATCTAATATTCATCTCGTCCCAATAATTCTCTTAACTACCTTTATCTCTCCTGAAACCATTTACAGTCAATCTCTTATACGTGTACACTAATAAATTAATTATTTTTCACCCGTACAAACCATCTTAATAAAAAATTAGATGAAAGGCGTTAAGTTCTAGTACAAATTACAATGGTATATTATTGCTTGAATAGTAGTTATATTATTAAGATTATAGTAACAGACTAGTAGTATAATATACTAGGCCATTTCAACTAAGCTACCTAAACGAACGTTAGTTTCTAATATTTTTTTTATTATTTTTATCATGACAATTTTTGTTCTCTCACCTTTTAAGCTTTTAGCATTTTGAGGATCTAATATTATATATTAAAATAAGTAAATTCAACTTATAAATTTATTTTAATTCAATAATTTTGACTCGTACTATAACTATGTATTAAAAAAGTTACTATATTATATAATAATAAAAATAATAATTAATTTTATACATTTTATATTATGATAAAATTTTATACATTATCTTAGCCTCCACATGTTGTATTGAAGAACGTAGATAATTGCATATCTCCAACGGCTTTGGGAGAAGTGATCTTCTCAAGATCCAAGAGATCTAATTTACTTTTCGGAAAAAAATCATAATTTAAATTTTGATGAATTTAATATTTATAGTTTTAATTTTAAAAATATTTTATTATTAAATTATAAATTTAAATTTAATTTATATATACTATGTCGAAAATTATAGATTTATGTGAACCCAAAAGGCTACATCCGTTAGTTTCGTGCTTTGTTGTGCCTTTAGAGAACAGAAAAATAGAAATTTTTTCCAACATTATTATAAAATTCATTATACTGATTTGATGATTAATGGAAAATTCAACTATGTGTTGTACCAACTACCAACACAATTAGTGGGGTTTCTACGTAACGTGAAATCTTAAACACTTTAATATGATATGATATATGGTACAGTAATTAATATAATTAATTTAACCTGCATGATTTGGTCCTCATCTACTTACATGAAGAGCACAGTTGGTAAAATTAAATTTAATAGGATATAATCCGAATATCATAAACTATATATGGAATATAAATCCAAAACTCAAAGCACACATTTGAGCATAATTATTTAAAAAAGAACGAGTTATATCTTTTCAAGTGTAATTATAGTAAAAAGATTATCATAAAATCTTTCCAGAAAAGAACAATTAGTGGATCATTTCAAAATTGCAATTATTGGTCTCAAATTTCAATTTTGGGTTTGATATATGATCATCAGGCTCTTTCAGTTATAGTTAATTAAACTATAGCTCTACAATTCAAGGCTTGTCTAGTGCTTCAAGTTTATAAAATATAACGTTTAACTTATCGATTGTCGATTTTATTATGAAATTTTTGTTAGCGCTATAGTATTAATTAATCAAGTTTTGATCAAATTATTGGTTAATTGTATAACCGATACGGCTATTAAATATCCTACCATATTGATAATTGGTACTTTTTCTCTGAGGGGGTGGAAGAGGGAGGACTTTCGTTATTTTTGAAATAATTGTCTAAAATTATTTTTTTCTTTCAGAGTATGAATGGATGGAGGACTTTCTTTATTTTTAAAATAGTTATCTCATATTATTTTTAATTTCATCTTATATCATTGATAATAATTGATCTTTCAAAACTACAAACATCTTGATCGAGTAATTACTTATGGATAGTTGGTTTGAAGATAGTTAATTCTAACATTACTTTTATGTACCAATAAGAATTGTTATGTCTAACATTAATACCATTATTAGTAACCAAACAAAGGATAAAACGAACGAGACTTATTTGAAATGTCTAAGTAAATATTAGAGTCAATTTTAAGTGGTTATCAATAGGTTCAGCCTAAAAATTTACCTCAAAATTATTTATATTTATCCATCATATTAAATAAACTATTTATACTTATCCATTATTTTAAACACCCTCCTAAAAAATATGTTTTTTTCCCATAAGAATGTAAAAATATAATAAATTAAAGTTTATTTTAATTAATTTTCAGTTGAAACACGAGTAAACAAAAACACAATAGATAATTTGAGACCGAGTAAAACAAGTCTTTCTCCTGGCCAAGCACGGGCGCGCCAAAAAGTCAAAACGGCGTCGTGTGAAGTCGCTCCAACACAAGCAGTTTACCGTTAAATTCAAGTCCCGCTGAAGAATGTGAAACGTGGCATTCGTTCCTCTTACTGAAAAAATAAACACTCTCTCTTACAATTAACTAAAAATATTGCAAACCCTTTTTCCTATTTTGGAGTTTGTGAATTTTTGATTGAGTGAAATTGAAGAAGATTTTGATAGACCTCTTAACTTGAAGGCAAGTTTTTTTTTTTTTTTTTTTTCATTTAGTATCGTATTTTCTCTGTTATTTTGCGATTGGTTTTTGCTGCTTTCGTATTTGGGTAGTAACCATTGTTTAATTTTGTCGAATCAATATTGCTCTTTGTTGATATTATGTTTTTTTTTTCTAATTTACTGGGTTTGGTATGGTAGTACGTGGATCATGGATGAAAATAATTTGCCTTTTTTTACAACTTGGATGTCTGTGTCAGCTTGCGCGTACCTTTACATCTACTTGTTACCTCTTATTATCACATGTACTGTCGATTAGTAATTCTGTCTAGTAGACAGATGAGAAGTCTCTAGTGGTTTGTTTACGCTGGACCTGAAATCTCGTGATTTTCAACCACTTCATTAACTAACTAGGGCACATTTTCGGTGAAACTTTTTTTTTTCATTTAGCTGAAATGATTCAACTAAAGTATTTTAATTTTACTTTCGCCGTTTATTTCAACACCAAAAAAGAGTGTTTTGGGGTTTTTTTGTAGGGAGTTTTGGTCCATTGTTTTGTTCATATGGTGATTAAGTTAAACATTGTTTGATTCGATGCGTGTTAATATATTTACGTTGGATGGATCCTAATGCATAATGGATAATGCAATATCACAAGTGGCTGTTTTCTTTCAATCTCCTTATTGGGAGTTCTGTAGATTTTGTTGCATTAAAACTATATATGTATCTGTTGACTATAGCTGCAATGCTATAGTATCAGTTCCTGAAAAGCTGTCTGGTTGGTCCATGAGATACCAAAATGATTTAAGAATTTAAACCATCGAATGTGGTGAAAGATTGGCTATTGGCGTATATAGTATGGAATCTTCACACAAATAGCAGGACAGATTTCTTTTTCTAGCTGGTATACGTAGCTTATATACAATTATCCACATATTATACATCCGCTGGCTATTCTTAGTTTAATCAGTTTATGCATTTGGCTCTTTCTTTATAGATTGGCAGTCTCCGGTATCAAGGTGACAGAGTGAACAAGATAGGGTGAGTATCCTGTATCCGTTTATTCACTTCCCTGCAAATGTGGCGAAATCTTGAGGGTGAGCATGGGGTGAATAATTCCCGTGCTCGTTGTGGAGAAGGGAAAATGCAACAGAAGACTGACATTGAAAACCCAAACAGTACAGGTCCCATTTTATTGTATGATCAACAAATTGTTATGGGAATATCTAGCTTTGAAGGTGCCAATGAGGGTTGTAATGGACGTGTGACATCTCAAAGCCTGAATGTGTTGGAAAACGAATCGGAGGATAACCGTAGTATTCTCTCAGATCAATCTAGCGATCTTGGGGAAATAGAACGCGAGAGAGTGAGGCAGGTTTTTCAAGAGTGGATGAGCACCAGTGAAAAGGATCATTCACAATCATTGAGTGTCTCGCATAAGAACAACTGCTCGGGGGCACCATGGTTAGGGGAAAATGAACGAGAAAGGGTGAGAATCATAAGAGAGTGGGTGAAAATCAACATTCAGCAAAATGACGCGGGTTATCCAAGAGATGAAGGCACTGCTGATATCGATTCTCAATTCGAACAAGTGCGTGATGGATCTTTGGTCAATCATTCAGAAAATGGAGAGAGAAAACCGGCGCGTATGTATTGCAGCAGAAAATCTCTTCTTGAATTGTTGATGAAGTTTCAAATGGAAAGGCAAAGAGAAATTCAGGGCTTATTGGAGTGTAAGCCTGTATCAAACTTCACATACCGCAACCGAATTCAGGTAAGACTTGAGTAGAGAATGCTTTTCGTGGAATGTGCATTTATAATCTTTTAGTCTGTTTTTGTATTATATCATTAAGACTGTAGATTTTCTATTGGATTCATAAGATAAACTAATTAAAAGGAAAAAGGAAAGACAGATTGAAAACTAGACGCACTTGGCGAGATCAATAAACTGTAATTAATATTCTGAAAAAATAAAAAAAATAGTTTGTAGTTTTAAAAATTAACTCAAACTTATTGGCATCAAAATGGATTTTAAGTCATATGTGAGAATTTCATTATAAAGATGTTTATTAAATAACTTCTATGCAAAATTTGCACAAGAAGAGGAAGAGCAAGAGCAAGAGAAAGTTATAATCAGGCATTAGAAACATCAATTTAGTAGCTGGCGAGCCTGGTTCGTGAAAACTTAATTAACCAAGGATTATAAATTATAAACATACACGATATAAGTTAATTGAGTGGAGTGAATATGAATAACAAGATCATTTGATTGGATTTTATATGATTTGACGTTTGATAGTCTGCGTTCTGTAGAGTGTAAGATTGATCCACTTTTCATTGAAATTTGGATTACATCATCTGTGTTACCAGTTAGTGTTCAGCTTCTCTGGATTTTGTCTCTAGCTTGTGTGCAACATTTGGCTTTTCCTGATAGTGTTTCAAACCTTCTCCTAGTCATTGCTCAAGGGTAGATTTCTGCAGAACGAGAGATTGATGACCAGTGATGAAAGAACTACATCAGATGCCGCAAGTGAATTGAGATTACTGAGACAAAGTCAAACTGTATCTTACTTGAGGTAGAGAAAAGTATTTTTCTTTAAAATGTTCACCGTTTTGATAAACCTGTGCATGGATTTCCTGGTTCAAATGCAGTAACTCACTTGATTTCACTCTTTTGCTTTACCGAAGATAATGGCTCTCGCCTTAGTGTGCTTCTTTTGTTACTTTTTTTAGTAATTTAAGTGGACAAAGCAATCTAGAAAA
The DNA here is from genome assembly GCA_027705065.1 of Solanum peruvianum. Lineage (NCBI taxonomy): Eukaryota > Viridiplantae > Streptophyta > Magnoliopsida > Solanales > Solanaceae > Solanum > Solanum peruvianum. Next base: position 48,305,433 of record JAKWJD010001760.1, on the reverse strand, counting down.
TAATTTCTTCTGTCCAAAAGTCATATGTTATATCGTAAAATTGTGTGTGAAACAGGAAAGAGATTTTATCCAGATTGGTCGATAATGCTCGTAGTTCTACAAAAAATGTGCAGCTGAATGCCTCTTCTACAGATGACCTGAATCATCATCATCGAAGTGAACAGTCTCAATCAAATAATGTACAAGAGATAATTGATGAATCCTATGATCAATCTGAACTCGATAGTGAAGAGAGGGAAACTTATGGATCTCATGTATTTGGGAACTCAGAAAGCATTACATCTGAGGAAGTAAACCAGCAAAATTCGATTGATCAAATAGCTGAACATTCAAATCAAATAGCAGCTGTTGAAAGTGGTTCTCGAGGGCATGTACGAGAAGACCATGAACCATTTCAGGATAATGATGCACCAAGAAGTGATGCAAGTGATACTCATGAAGTATATGATCATTTTCATGGCTTGAGAAGTAGTACTATTGAAGACTGTGTGTGGCAAGTTTTATCATCTCAGGCAGAGGATCCACAAGATGTTGTCACGGATCATGAGGAAAGCAACTTGCGACAATCAGAAGTGCCATATGAACTAGTTATCGAACATGGAGAAAGTGAGCAAATGTCTTCTTCTGAACACAATGAAACAACAAATGATACAACAGAAGAAATGGGCGGAAGTTGGCAGGAAGGTGCTGCAAACCATTGGTACCCATACAGCTCGGAAAATGATACTGAAGAACAAATCTATGAGCAAGAACAACACGAGGACTGGCAGAGTAATGATTGGCTGGACATGCCTTCTAGTCAGAATGCTGGATCCATGAGAAGGGTTGATTCATTTTATATGCCTGATGATGATAATGTTTACAATATTGAACTTCGAGAACTTCTAAGCAGGTAAATGACTCTCGTTACTGTAGGATTATTCATTTTCTACGAAAAATTGATGCTTAAGCGATATAACTGGGTCCTTAATGCTGTAGGAGGCGCGTATCTAATCTGCTTCAAAGTGGTTTTCGTGAGAGTCTAGACCAGCTAATACAATCTTACGTTGAAAGGCAAGGACACGATTCTGAATGGTATATGGATGGAACATCATCATCCCCTGATGATATGGAACACGAGCTGCTTCATGAATACGACAATCAAGATGGACCTGAGATAAATAGTGAATCTAATTCCTTTGCCGTGGCTTCACTATATGTGGAACCTTCTCTGCAGTTGATAGGAACAGTAAGCTCACCTTTACATTCCTTGACAACTCTACTTGAATTTAATTAGAGAAGTTGATTCATGTAGTTTTCTCAGTCCCAATTTAAGTGTCTTAAAAGAATGCCTCTTTCTATATTTGATAAGTTTTCCAGTTCCAACACCTGAACACTAAGACCACAGATTAAAAAGAACTCCATACTTGTTTGACCTACTGCAGGATTGGGAAATCATACATGAGTTGAGGAATGACATGGTTCGGCTTCAGCAGAGGATGGACAATATGCAGAGGATGTTCGAAAAGTGTATGGAAATGCAAGTTGAGCTCCAACGCACGGTTCATCAAAATGTTTCTGCAGCGTTAAATCGATATGCTTGTTCAACAGGTTAGATCTCACATCTAAAAATAGGTTTTTGTATCTATATTGTAGTTATACTTTTCCGTTTCAACCTGAAAGGAAGATGAATTTAGAATAATTCATTTCGTTTCGTTCTATTGATCAGATATTGATGCATGTGAGGACAGTGTGCTAAATGATGAATCCAAATGGGATAATGTAAGAAAAGGGATTTGTTGCTTGTGTCCTAATAGCAGCATAGATGCTTTACTGTATAGGTAAACTATATATATAAACATCCTTGTCCATTCATGTCTCGAGCATCGATAATTCTTTTTTGAGCAGCCTTGGAGACTCCTCTTTCTTCCCTTTTTCTGTTGAATGTTTGAATTCGTAAGCTCCAAGGGAATTATTGATTTGAAATTGATGCAGGTGTGGACACATGTGCACATGTTTAAAATGTGCAGAAAAGTTGGTTCAGTGGAACGGAAAATGTCCAATGTGCCGGGTACCAGTAAACGAGGCGATCCGAGCTTTTTCTATACAGTAATGTTGCTGCAGGGGACATAACTTGGGTAAGCGCACATGCTCAAATTCCAGTAAAAGTGGTCCGCGAGAAATACATCCAAAATAATAACAAAATAATAAGTGATCTGAGCTTTTTATGTACATAATTGGTAGAAAACTAAACAACACCTGTGAAGCAGAGCAGAGTGGATCCGTCATCCGTTGCTGCTTTAGTTTGTCTAGGTAAGTCTGTCTTTACTCTCTAACGATCCTCCTTGTGTTTTTCATGATTAATATGTAAATCATGATGTAAGTAATAGATTCATCTGTTTAGATGGATTTACTCAAGTTTCAACTTTGTACAATATGAAATATGTTGTAACTTGTAAGGTAATCTATTTTTCTTCCTCTTCTGATCTTTTCAAGTTATTCGTCGTCAAGTATAGGAAACGTTGTTTGTTAATTATTTGATCCAATGTGGTGTACTTATCTCCAGTAGATTTAAGGTCAGCTTCGGAAAACCAAAAAAAAATAAAAAACCAAAAGCTCATTAGAACTACTGAAACTATTACAAAAAAGAGCCCGATATTTGCTTGCAGTGATTTTCCAAAATTAAATATCTGGCTAGAAAAGGATAGTAAACCAAAATGCAATAAACATAAATCTCCAAAATATTCACAAGAGCTACCTAACTAACTTACAATTAGGGCTTCGACTTCGACTTTTCAACACTAGTCACGTAGTTGGCTACAGCTTTTGTCCCTTCAGCAATTGCATGCTTTCCAAGCTCCCCTGGTAGCACCAATTTCACCGCATCTTGAATATCCACTGACGCCAACGTGGTGCGTCCCACGTACTTCGTGAGGATCGCCGCTTCGTTGGCGATCCTCTCGAACATATCACCCATCAAATTATTCAATACCGTCATAGCCTTTGATGAAATTCCCATATCTGGATGAACTTGCTTCATCACTCTAAACACATACCTTCTATACCCTTCACTGGGTCCGACTCCCCCACCAACTTTCGCCCTCTTCTTTTTCCTCCCTCCACCTCCTTTTGCTTTCGGGGCCGGGTCGGGTTTCCTCTTTTGGGCCTTCTTTTGATCCGCTTCCATTTTCGGAGGCGTAGGCATCTCCTCTGGTTCCTCAGATGGTTGAGTTTCATCTTCATCACCTCGTTGGGCCGGCTCGGGTTTCCTCTTCTGGGTCTTTTTTTGACCCGATTCCTTTTTCGGAGGTGATGGCATCTCTTCTGGCTCATCAGCTGGTTGCGTTTCATCTTCATCTACTTGTTGGGCCGGGTCGGGTTTTCTTCGTGGGGCCTTTTTTCCTTCGGATTTGTCTTGAACATTAATGGTTCTTTTAGGCGTAGGTTCTTCAGAAGGAGGTGGAGTTAGTATTTCGAATGATTGATTTTCTTCAGTCAAAGTTTGACTTTCGGTCTCCGTTTCACCGGCAACCGGAGTTACGACGACGGAGACGGTTTCTTCCACCACTTTTCGGGCGGTGACCACCGTAGCACGGGCCCTTCCTCCACGCTTCTTTGGTGCCATTTTCGAATTTTATATATTTTTCTATTGTTTTTTCCCTCTCTTTTTTCTTAAAGTGTGTTTTGAAAAATGTACGGTGGAGTAGTATATGAAGAGGGAAATTCTCAGCTTTTTCACTGTTGAGAAGTTTTTAAGAGATTGACACGTGGAATACAGGTGTTCAAATAATGGAAGTTACATGATACGTGGGTAAAAACGAAGAGTAAAGAAGATGCCACCTTTCATATCAATTTTCACTGTTCAGTTTTAAAAACAACTAATTTATATTTATAATTTATAATGAGAAAAAAAAATGAAGAGTGAAGAGGATTCTTGACTGGATTAATTCTTGGTGGAGTAGTATAATACTTTGTTGCTATTCTTTTTAAAATTAATGTAGTAATTGCTAGTTATATACGATCTATAGATTTGTTATCATGTTATATATAACTAATATTAATTATTGTATAATTCACAGCGTAAGAGGTTTTAGTGACTACGTCAGCATAATTAAAGAATAATTATCTTTCAAAATCTGTTCCGCATCATTTTCATTGTATTTATGAAGAATATTTTTTGTTATAAATAAACACTTTTTAAAAAATATTATGAAATATATGTTATTTTTAATATAATTAATAAAGCATTTCATAAGAACTAATATGAACATAATTTATGTAAAAAATAGTTAATAATAATCGGGAAAAAGGATAAATATACTTCTGTACTATTATAAATGTACGCATATATCCTTTGTTATATTTTTAGTATATCAATATCCTTGTCGTCCAAAGATCAGAAAATATTTATCCCTCCCTCTAGCGGAAGAATAATTAGTGACACGTGTCGCAATCCTACGGCTCAATCCAATTTGATCAATTAATTAACCCAAAATTAAAATACCCGCTCAATGACCCATTTAACCCATCCAATACCCCATTACCCGCATAAATACTAACATACTTTCTACAATCGACTCCTTCAGAGAAGTATATTTTTCCCCGACTTCAATATACAATGGAGAAGGAATAAACTCGGCAACACAACTTCCTCAAATTTTATTGCACCAACCAATCGTTTTCTCAATTTAATTTGTTCTGATTATCATTTTAGAGATAACATATAAAGTGTTAAATTTCTATTGCACCAATCAATTATGTGCTTAATTTCTTTTCCAGTTGGACTATGTTTGATTCAAAAGTGTTTTTTTTTAAGTAAACAAAAGCACAAATTCCATTAACTAGATTCGAAAATGATTGTAAACCAACGATTCTATATACTTCAACTGAATTGAAATCATCTATTAGATTTATACAACTAACTGTAACATTCCAGCAACAGATCTCAAAAAAAAAAAAAAAAAATAAACACTAACAACAATTCTTCTTCCCAATTATCTTAAAGCCACAAATCCTAGTCGAAAACGGTTAGACTTTTTCACTCCTTCAGTCATCGGAGCAATTTTTCTTGTTGTCGTAGTAGCTCTAGTTGCTTCCTTACCACCAGTGGATTTCTAAGTTGTGTTGCTTAGTACGAGCAATTTTTAGTCTATATTAGGGAAAAAATGGAGATGTATAACAATGGTGATGAAGAAAGGTTCTAGTTCGTGAGATGAACTACATATATGAGAGGAAGCATTTTCCCTTTTTTTTAAAAGATTTTTAGATAGGTTAATATTTGTGTGGGTAATGGGTGGGTTTAATGGGTCATTTGGCGGGTATTTTAATTTTGGGTTAATTAATTGGTCAAATGGGGTTGAGCCGTAGGATTGCGCCACATGTCACTAATTATTCTTTCGTTAGAGGGAGATGCAAATATGTTCTGATTTTTGGACGGTAAGAATATTGATGTACTAAAAGTATAACGAAAGATATATGCATACCATTTACGATAGTTCATGAATATATTTATCCTTTTTCCCATAATAATATTACTGATATTCGTATTAGTGATAATGATGGAGCCAGAAACCTTTCCTCGGATGATGTAAAAAGACAACAAAATTATTAGTTTTACTGTATTTTTACCCCAAGATTAAAGAAATGTGGATTTTATTAGAAAAGTTGTTGGGTATCTAATTCACTGTCAACTTATTGTTATAGAGTTAATTTTATCTAATTAGGCTCTCGTATAGTAATGTACAGTTGCACACGATCAAAGATATCCAATGATGGATGAGCACAAAAGTGTTGAGTCTTACATTGATAGTTAGCTTTTGAAATTGAACTAATTTTTATATAAATTTAACTCAATTGATTCAATAAATCTATCTACGGTTACCTGGTTTAGGATAATGAACACTATAAGACCATACTAGCTCTAGAATATGTGCATAGAGCACACACAAATGTATTGGACCATAACGGTGACAGTTGACACCACTGTTATAAGTATACAGAATGAACATTATTCATCCCATACAATACAACAGAGTCAACAACTCTTGTCTATTCATTTTCCTTTAGTTGGTTTCTTATAATTCAATTCACTGCAATATATTCATATGTCTAGTAACTTATCTATGTAACTGCTTTCTCTCACGAAGAGAATGATCTTGTGACATGTTTAATGTCACAAGATTAAAGGTCAATTTTATACATTTGACATAATTTTAATTTAGGACCATAAGATTTAAAAATCTTTTTTTTCTTAAGCTTTACGTCAAGTCAAACTAGATCACTCTTTTTAAAACGAAGAAAGTATATAATAAGTGTTGAGTTCTTTTAGTTTTTTATACATGTATTTACTTTTTATATCTCTTTAACGAAGATTTTGACTTGAAAAATATACATATTTATTCATGTACGTATAACTTAGAGGTGTTAGGGTGACTTTCATTTGTAACCATATTAATTAACAATAATAATGTGCAACATTCTAAGGCATACGATAAAATTGTACTAAGGAGTCATAACTCACATGGTCGATTCTACCTGATTGTCTACACTTTAAATACTCACGTTGATTATCATATATTTGTCACATCCTTAATTTGGTCCACATAAAACTTAATTTTTAGGGGTTGAGACATGGACATGTCCTTTGTTAATTTTATAAAGAAAGATTTCCTAAATTAAATAATTTTAAATACTCTCTTCTATGCTTTCAAAAATGTTATAAAAAACAAAAGTATTAATTTTACAGTACTATTGTAGGTCAACCAAAATGAATGGGTCTACTACATAGAAAATACTTTGCCTCGTTGAGTCTATTTTTGCTACCAGGTTGATAATTAATGAACCTATAACGGAGTATATGGACAAAACCCAAACAACACTTATTGGGCAAAATAGTACTATGGTCAATTGCATTTTTATGCATATTAATATTGTGTCGGAGTTTAAATAAATTTAATTTAATTTAATTTATCGTAATTAGTTAGGTCAATCATCTTCTAAAAGACAAAAAAAAAAATTATTAAGAATTTCAATGAAAGGTTTTTTAGCTATGAACCATAGTTGAAGAATACAGATCCCCAAGTTATTTCAAAATAATTTATCAAACACAAATTGTTTGAAAGTTATTGAAATCCATCATTTGATGATTTGATTTGTCATAAACGGAGTAACTTGGGGTGTGTTTTATAGGAATGAAAAGGTTTTCTTCAATAAATATGTATTTTTTAACGGAGGATGGAAAGAAAACACATGATATAGAATCACGCTTCAATTTATCTTCATTACTTTTAAAGCAAAATAATATTTTATTCATTTTTTAAAAAAAATATTTCTAGATCAAAAAAATTAAATAATTAAACATGAAAAGATTTACAAACATATTATTGAAAAAAATTTCCCTCCATACCAAAAAAACGTAGCGCATTCAAAAAACTTCGTCGACATCAATTGCCATTGAATTCTCTAATTATAATTTTTAAGATATTATTATTTTAAAGAAAGCCACCTTATCTGAGTAGGTGCTAACCAATTGTTAAAGTACCTCTTAAAGGATTTAACTCCTATTTAAAAAATTTAATACTCATTCCTAAGTATTTATTTACTTGTCATAATTACTATAAATATTTAATTGAAAATAATATTTGTCATTATATTTTGGAAAATTAGTACTCTTTTTAACATATACAGAGATTATAAATGTGGTGAAGAAAAAATAAGGAATAATGAGAGCAACTAATATTTCTAAAAATGATCACTATTTTCTTAAAGGAAATTATTAAAATAAAATGATAGTACAACATTCCTCTTTTTACCGTCAAATGACTGAACACCCGTAAAAATATGCTTATTATTAAAACTTCAATCTATCTTACCTTAACAAGAGTTAAATCTCATGAGATTCATATATAACCTATGAGTATTTCCAATCAATTAAAACTACCAATTATCAATTAATCAATGGTGAAAACTAAAAAAAAAAAACAATTTTCTCAATAAAATCTTAACTTGCCCAATAGTTAATTCAGAATAAAAAAGAAAAATACATTTTTCGCAAAACTTTATTCATATAGTAAAAGGAAACATATAATGCAAAACCTTTTATTCACATCAACTATGGTAGTACTATACCATAATTTCCACACATCATTTTATTTCCTCACCTTGCTATATATAATAATATAGAATCTCTTCTATAAAAAAAAAAAAAACAGAGAATATAAATATAACGTAAATAAGGAACTTATTAACCCTAAAAAAAATCAGGGGCTATATAACATGTCTTATAATTCACATGAAATTAATTAACTAATACTTTGAACATGACAAAACTATATTAATTCATGATAAGTCTTTTCTTAACGGCCATACCTCGAGAAATTTCATTACACGATACGAAGAATTTCTCCAACTCTTCATTTCCACCAACTTCAAAAAATTCGAACTGTGGAAACTTCCTCTTACTAAGTAATAATTCTCTCGGTTTCTTCGGAGCCGGGGGAGGACAACTTCCGGCTATCGGAATCTTGTTTTTCCGACAAGTTGGTGTTCGACACAAATCTTCACCAATATTATTATGCCTTGAAGTAGTACTATTATTATTATTTTTGTTTAGTACTAATATTTCATCTTCATGATGTTTTAAAATTTGAGGATCTGACATGAAGTTTAATAAGGGATTTTTTTTTATTTTTTTTTTTGGTAATGCAATATTGGTAGATGAAATGAAATATGATAAAAGTAGCTAGATTGAAAATAGATGTAGATGGAAAGGGTTTTTTTTTTTTTTTTTTGGGGGGGGGGGAGAGGGGGTTTAGGGAGGGTCGGTTCAATTTTTGTCCTGTTATTTTATTTCTTATCTTGTTAAAGGAAATTACGTCTTCTCGTTTCTAAATTAATAAATAAATAATATTCGTTACGTTTTTGTTATGTAGTCTGTTTCATTAATAATGTCCATTTTCTGTTATATTCACAGCGCTTTCACCTTAAATATGACAGCCCGTATTATTATTTTCTCGGGAAAAAGTTTAATTGTTTTTAAATAATTTGAAATTAAATTAAATGTCCTTAATTAATAATTTCCAAAAATATTTCTACGGTCAATATTTTTATTCAAAAATGCCTTTGTGCCTTTGTTAGATCAAACTATTAACGAACCAAAATATCGCTATATTTTTATTTAAAAATGTCCTTGTTAGATCAAACTATTAACGAACCAAAATATTGCTATCTCTCTCCATGTTTATTTCTCATATATTGGGTGTCAATTTGATTAATTTTTAAAAATTAGATTACATTAATTTGATATTTTAAATATAAAAAATATATATTAAAAAATTATACATAGAGTACTATAAATATCAATATTTTTCATATCCTCATTATAATGAAAAATTACGTTATATAATGTTAGTCAAATTTCTTACATTTTAACTCTAAAAAGAAAAAATTATGATAATTAAAAGTGGAATGATAGATTAATTGAAAGAATACTTTTAGACAAAACTATTGTAATTATTTTCTTCTTATTTATGCTATTTAACAAAAAAAAAAAGTCTCCACTTTTATAGTGCATACTTGATTAAATTATATATATATATATATATATATATATATATATATATATAATATATATATATATATTATATATATATATATATATATTTATGCATTAAATTATATAACTTTTGACCATGGAGATATACATTTCTACAACATTAAATTAGTTTGGCTGAAAGTAATACTTGACTTTTGTAAATATAGAACAGACTAGGACAAATAACTTAACACTTGAAAAATGCAGTAACGTGATGAGTATGTCTACAATTTTGAAAAGAGTAAATAAGGTTATTCCGTTTTCTCGTGAATATTTTGACATGTTCATTCTTAATAATCAATATATACCAACAGAGATTCATCTAATTTAAATAAATAGAATACTATTATTTAAAATAATCACACATCTGGTACAATTAGAGTAAAATTATGATGTTCTTCTTCGAAAAAATCATATATAGAAGTTAAATTGTATTTTATATTGATGTATAAAAAACTTTTAAATATCCTTAAAATTAATGATAAGTTTATACTCATAACTTACGTCCTGCCTTGATTTGTATCCAAATATAATAACTCTTTTTAAAAAAATTACTATCCAAAATTTGGTATATTTTTTTTTTTTTATAATATAAGATATCTTTTGAAAAATTGGCCTATAAATCTACATCGCAATAATTGTTTTCCAAAGTTAAGCCGTATACATACAATTTTCTAAAAATTTGAGAGAGACAGGCAGTAGTTTTAGCAGAAAAATAAATAGGTGTCTCCCTTATCTTACGGGCACCGTGGCTTTCTTATCTCTTCCTTCACCATGTCTCTTTCTTGCAACTTGTTTTTATTACAAGAATATAATATTTAAATACATATTACAAAATCTGCATGGCATTGGATACCATTTGGGAATTTGGAATTGTACATCAAATCACACTGCATATTGATGTTGATACAATTCACATGAAATTTTTTCACTTCTTTTTTATCCTTATTACATACCTCCATATTTAGTAATACCTCGCTACTCATCTTCTTAAATTTTACTAGTCTAATTTATTCCGTATCGAATAGTTAAAGTCTGTACAAGTTAACTTGAACGCAAAGAAATTCATGTATGATGTATAAATAAAAAAAAAATCTATCCTTCATTCCTTATAGGAAAAAATCTGAAATATATTTGAATTTTATTAAATTTATTATTACAATACCAAGTTACGGAAAAGATCTTTTATCCCTGCTTAATAGTGTATTTTAAAGGTATATATATGTCTATGTGGACATAAAAAATGTTGCATAATTATAAATAATATATATCCACGTGAACACATATATACCTTGAAGATACACTTTAATAATTCAGGATAAAAGATCTTTCATAAAATTTGATATCGTAAAGTTCAATTTCATTCATCAACTAACCTAAAAGTCATATGAGTTAAACCTCATTCACACCAAAAATCCAACACAATCTCCCTATAACATTCTTCTTATTTTTTTCTGCGGTTGAAGGAATGTCTGTTGAGACCGACAAGAGTTAATAATTTGGCAATTCGTACGCCAATTTTCTATGTGTTGTTCTATTATCCAACAATCACTATCCAAATAATTGCACAAATTCTATATTATTATTTATTAATTCAATCCCATATGTCCATTATAAAAATACGATAATCCTTGTAATATATCCCTAAACCAAGCTAAAAATTAATAATTGTATGGTACTCACAATTCTATATCTTTATATAATTATAATTACCCTAATTGTACTAACTCCAAATAAATAAATAAATAAATTACTTTATTGCATTAGTTCCAAGGAAGATAATGAAAGATTATAGTACTAGCTAAAGAATAATATATAGTTGACAAAAGGGGAATATTTTGTGTAATATTTACGTAGGAAAAATACAATACTCAAAGCATTGGAAACCCCTAGTTGTGGGCCAAGTGTAGAGGCACATATCACAACCCAACATGTATTAGAATCCAATGGTTTCCGTTTATGAATAGTAAGAGCCCAAACATATTTTTCAACTATTTCATCAGCATAGTTCTTTCACCTAATAATTAATCCAAGCTTTTTGAATAGAAGATAAATTTTTTATTATTATTCTTGAATTGTAGTTCATAGCTTGATATTTTTTTATGATCTCTTTGACATTATTAGTCATTCATAACATCAACCGAAAATCTTGTAAAAAAGTATCAAGAGTTTGAATTTAAAATTTTATATGTTATTATAAATGTAAAATAAAAATTAATATTTTTATTGTAGAATTCATAAATACACGAGTAAATATTATACTCGACTTTAATGTTGTACGAAATGGTAGATGATTATACTTGTAAACTTGGGTGATATATAAAATGACCTTGAAAGTGGGTGATCACAAACTTTTGACATCGCTGCCTCATGGGCAAAACTTCATATTTAACAAGTTTTGACTTTCGATCTTTATAGTTTTTGGCATAATATATAGGCATGCACTTTAACTTGGGTTTCAACAAGAATAAATATCTTTTAATTCTGAATATGCACGAGCAGACATTTAAATTTGTATAAAGCTAAACATGTAATTAACCCGCACATCCTACGTGTGAGATACACTCTAAATAACTTGTATTGTGAATATATACGTGTGTTTATTTATTCAACTTTATATATATTTGTATATTATTCTATAAATTTTTTCTATTGAAGACCACTAATTTCTAAGATGTAATGTCCTTAAAGGCCTTTGACCAAATAGAATTGGACCTTGATTTGATGGCAATCTAGTCCAGCCCATTTTAGCAATCTTGACATCAAAAACTTAAAATTTTTTAGTAGCGAAAATAAGAGTGATGTCTTTTGAGTAGAGTATTCACAAGTATTGTGTGATTATGACATTTCTTTTACCTTCCAAAATTGAGAAGATGACTCAATTAAAATTCAATTTTATTATCTCAAAGTTCCTTAAACCTCATATTAACTCATTCTGCATTAGCAAAAGTTGATTATCTTAAGACCACTCTAATTGACAAAAAAAAAAGACATTTACCAACAAACAAGAAACTTCCTAAATCCCATTATCTAAAATTGATTAGAAGGATTAAGCACAAACAAGCGGACAGGTGGTAATCATACTTCGTCAGCTTCCCTTTTGTTTTTTTCCAAATAAATTATTAATCGTTTAAATAATTAATCAACTGTTTAACTGGCACCAAAAAAAAGTTTCTTCTTCTTTTTCAAAGAAGCTCAATTTCCATTTTCCACACAGATCTTAAATAATCTCTCTCTCAATCATTCTTCTACGGCAGTGAATAGTGTTCGGCATGTCTCCAAAGCCATCGGAAAATGGAATCGACGGCGACGATGAGAGGGACGAAGAAGAAGAAGATTCTGAAGAAGAGGAGGTGGAGGAAGAAGAAGAGGATGAGCCGAGGTTGAAGTATCAGAGAATGGGTGCAAGTGTGCCGTCGCTTTTGTCTGCTGATGCTGCTACTTGTATTGCCGTCGCTGAACGAATGATCGCCCTTGGAACACACGGTGGAGCTGTTCACATTCTCGATTTCCTCGGTAATCAGGTGATTAGTTCTTCTCCTGAATTCAATTTGAGTTCTACGCGGACTTTAATTTGTTCTAGAGACACAGCTGAAACTACTGAATTTATTTCAATTGTTTATGTCATATACAAAATCACTTTTCCCCTTATTCTAGTCTCTGTAATATTTAAGTTCTAGTGAGTTTTTGTTTTGTTTTATTTTCATTCAGTCTATTTGTGATTTGATAGTTGTAGCATGTTTGTATTAGACAATTTTGAGGTATGAAGGCACTGTTTAAATTCACCTCGATCTATCTTTTATGCTATGAAGCTCAGGGTAGGGATTCCATTGGGAAGTATATTTGAAGGATACACTAGGAGGCCTAGAGAATGATAGGAACTTCTTTAATGGTTGACTTTCCCAAAACACATTTTAGAGTGTGTACTGCATATAAGTTAACAGCTAAAATATTTTATTATCCAGAATATAAGATATTGAACGAGCCAGAAGTCAAAAAAATTTAAGCAAATTTTATGATGTTTCCAGTGAAAAAGTACTGCCGTAGCCTAATGTTACCCTGGCGACTTTGTTGCCATTAGAAGGTTTCAGCTGGCTGCCTCATTGTGTTTATTGTCAGTTGAAGATTATCATTTCTATTGTTTGCTTCAAGAGAAGTAACAAATTCTGCTTTCTTCTAAAATGTTGTTCCGGTTCAAAGTAATTCTGTTCTTCCCTGATCATGTATTATACAGGATCATTCTCCTCTACATATGGTTAGACACTATCAAATAGAATATATCCTTGCTATCAAAATGTTCTTGTCTAGTTAAGTTACATTTTAGTAGCAGATTTACTTGGAGAGCTGAGGACTTTCACAGGAAGGCCTTAAGGAACCTGTTATCAGGTGTGGTAGTTGTCGTTGTTTTACGGATAAATTTTGTTCTTGATTCCCTGTTTGCAAATGCTTAAATCATTTCAGTGATCGTCGAAAGGAAAAAGCAGTGCTGGCAGTGTCTTTAGAAAGAAGTGAGAATAGTTGATTATGGAAAGAATAACTTTGGTGATTGGCGCAAGGTTGTCACCTGTACAGAAACTATCTACAACTCTACCAATATTGTACAGGCTTCTAGACCATATGTTAAGATAGAACAAGGAACAAAAACTTATTTTGCAACTCTTGGTTAAACAAGGAACAAAAACTTATTTTGCAACTCTTGGTTAACATCATACAGTATGGGTTTCATATATAGATGGTTTTGAGCTGCTTGAAAAAGAAACTCGATTGATGAAATAGTATCTCTCCCCCTTCCGGCACTGGGCAGGCGTCAGCCCCTTCTCCATGGGTATCTGGTAACCATGTGTGTAGGGGGATAATGGGCGATTTGACAGCAAAAACATCCTATTTCTTATACTATGTCATCAACAATAACATGTATCACTAAGATTATTCTGTTAAATATGTTAACGATTTACATTACCTTTCTCAAAAAAATAAAATATGTTAATGGTTTTCCTGACTTTCAAAAAAAAATTTTGCTCAGCCTAGCGTGATATTAAATCATAAAACAAATAGGTAATACAGCTTCTAAAAGCATCATCTTGTAGGTTTATTCAGAAGACATCTAAGAATGTTCTTTATTTATCTATGTATAAAATGAGCATCCTTTTCTTTAATTTAAAATTTCCGAAATCAAGAATTCACTTGTTTTTGTTTGTATATTTTGCAACTTTATACTACAGGTTAAGGAGTTTGCTGCTCACACTGCTGCTGTCAATGACCTTTGCTTTGACACAGACGGAGAATACGTTGGTAGCTGCTCTGATGATGGCTCTGTTGTAATAAATAGTCTTTTTACTGATGAGAGGATGAAATTTGAGTATCACCGACCAATGAAGGCCATTGCTCTAGACCCAGACTATGCAAGAACATCTTCCAGAAGATTTGTTACTGGTGGTTTGGCAGGTCAATTGTATTTAAATGTTAAGAAGTGGCTGGGCTATCGTGACCAGGTTTGTTGTATACTTTTTTGTGGTAATAATTTACCTGTACTTTCTATATTGAAAAAATGACAATACCTGGGGAGTCTTCTGATCATTCCTAGTGTACTTCTATTTGACAGGTTTTGCACTCTGGTGAAGGTCCAATTCATGCTGTGAAGTGGAGAACTAGCCTCGTCGCCTGGGCAAATGATACAGGAGTTAAAGTCTATGATGCTTCCAATGATCAGCGTATAACATTCATTGAAAGACCTCGTGGGATTCCACGCCCTGAACTGCTGCTCCCCCATATTGTTTGGCAGGTTGGCGTTATAACTCTCATGCAGCTTATGATCACCAACCATATTTATGGATTTTACTCATATTTGAGTTATACTCCCTCCGTTTCAAAAAGAATGTCCCTATCTCCTTTTTAGTCCGTTTCAAAAAGAATGACCCCTTTCCTTTTTTGGCAACATTTTAACTTTAACTTTCCACATGGCATGTTTAAGACCACAAGATTAAAGGGCATTTTGGTACATTTGACATAACTTTAATTTAGAACCACAAAATTAAAAAGTCTTCTTTCTTTTCTTAAACTCCGTTCCAAGTCAAACTAGGCCATCCTTTTTGAAACGGAGGAAGTACATATTTGTTACTTAGAAGAGGTCAAGATATGGGAAAATGCAATTTATTAATAAGATTATAGTGGTACTCTTATGCTTTCTTTTTTGAATAATAAAGAACGTAGCTGTACTCTTTTGGATCTCAGTTATCATGTGTCTTACTTTTGATTATTCTGGCTATTCTCTTGTTTTACAATGACATTCAGGATGACAGTCTTTTGGTCATTGGTTGGGGAACATTCGTGAAAATCGCATTGATAAGAACGACTCAAAGCAAAGGCGCGAATGGGACGTACAAGCATATGTCTATGTCTAGTCTGAATCAGGTGGATATAGTGGCATCTTTTCAAACCAGCTATTTCATTTCAGGAATTGCTCCCTTTGGTGATTCTTTGGTTATTCTAGCTTATATTCCGGGTGAAGAAGATGGAGAGAAAGACTTCAGCAGCACTATTCCCTCCAGGCAGGTAGTTGTTTCATATTCTGCTTTTTGACCCTGAACTTGACTCCCAGATCAAATTGCATTGTACTTGGCCCTTTTCCTGTATGAACAATCTTATTGCTTGCTCTACTTAATGTTTGGTGAAATGCTCTCGTATGCTCAACATGTAATTTAATTGAAATAGTGATGAAAGTGTGTACCTGTACTGACCTTCATTGAGTTTTTCAACTGCAAGTACTGTTGTTGACTAGGCTAAAGGCTTGAGGAACAGAATGTGATAAGCAATTCATAATTTTCTTTGGCATCTTTTTTTATGGTTAAATTCAGGATTCACAAATTGAGCATTTCGGAATTCATTTCTCAATTCGAAAATTTTCACTCCAACCTTATTTTCATAAGAAGACATTTTTAGCAATTTAACTCTTTAACTTTCAAAACCAAAAATTAAAAGTGAAAAGCGACTGGATTAAGTGGATAGGGGTCAAAGTGGGTGAAGTTTTCTGGTGGAAGGGTTGGACTTGGAGCATCTGCATTGAAGAGGAGTCTCCTTAGTGAGAAGGATAATCTAGTCCACATGCAGCTCAGTTTGGTAACAATTCTTGCTTCTTAAAACGAAAATGGGTTATGTGTACACTTTTTGCTTATTTGGATGAAAAACTTTCTGGGTTTCACTTTAATATATAGATTGTTAGGACTTACGAGTATATTAGAAGTTGAGAAGGGCTAATGTGTCAAAATGTAAATAATAAAAAAATAGAGGAAAGTGCAGTCAACTACCCTAACCTTGTAAACCTTAGCCATCTTAATAATCATGTCTGCAGTGTTCTAACACATGAAACCATATGTGAATGAGTGGACTATATGACATTCTGTTCCTTCACTTGTATATGTGTTTTTCTTGAAAAGTTGAGGGAATTCTTCTGAACTTCAAGTCTTGCACACTAGATGCTACGAACATCCCTATTTCGTGATCAAGTTTCTAATATCTGACAGGGAAATGCCCAAAGGCCAGAAGTGCGTGTTGTGACATGGAATAATGATGAGCTCGCGACGGATGCTCTTCCTGTACATGGCTTTGAGCACTACAAGGCCAAAGACTATTCGTTGGCTCATGCTCCATTCTCTGGTACTGTTTGCTTGACTGTAGCTATTCCTCAATTTTGTCTTCTTTTCACATGGGCTTGCAATGAGAGTTTTTATGGGATAAGGTAACATGTTCAAATGATTATAGGTAGTAGCTATGCAGGAGGGCAGTGGGCTGCTGGTGATGAACCCTTATACTATATTGTGTCCCCCAAGGATGTGGTTATTGCAAAACCACGGTGCGTTAGCTCTTTTTGTTTTTTTTCATATGGTTTTGAAGTTTTTGTCACATATATGATTGTTATGTTTTATTTTCATTAAGATAAAGTGGTATTTTCTTAGGGGAATCTTACCCGTTGCATATCCTTCATTTTCTTGAATAAAATAAATTATTTATTAGTAATAAAGTAAATGTATAAAGTATGGAAAAGGGGGGACAACATTTCCTCAGTCAACTAACATGCAATGATTTGTAAAAGGAACTTCTGACCATCTGTACACACCTATAGTTTTCAATGTCCAATAAATAAAGACATTCCTTAGCTAAGTCAGATATATCCTTAAGAGCGCTGTTTCGCCTTAACAGAAAATAAATTTTGACTATCCGGACTACCTAACTTGCATTACTTTCAGTTCTTGTATCCAATTATTCTTTTAAAGTGCATACTTTAATTTAGTCACTTATAAGTTGAGTTGCAGTCTTCACAAAAGATAGTCATTTTGTTATAGACAATCCAATTTCTCTTTTCCCAGACTTCCACTTTGGCATGAATAATTAACTCCCTGCTCGATTATGTAGTTCCTCCAAAAATATGATACCCTTCCCAAAGAAAGTCACCAATAGAACAACCCTACAGGAAAATAGATTCTTTTCTAAGATCAATGGCAGATGTAAGATTCTAGTTTGATTAATTTGCATCCAAGCTCCACATCCTTGCTAAGGCAATTTGTTCAGGGCTTCTAATTTGAACAAGAGCTGAGAATGAAATCATGTTCATTACTTACTTTGAATGTGCTACTAGAAATTTTTTATTTTTTACCTGTTTCTGTAGATGGATGTCAAATCTGTAACAACTCTTCTATTCAAAAAAATAGAAATCCCCTCCCCTTCCAAATATAGGTATGCAGGCTGGCAAATGTTGTCATTCTTATACGTGCTTATATTCTGAGATTGGTTGTTAGGGATGCAGAGGATCACATTAATTGGCTTCTCCAGCATGGATGGCATGAGAAAGCTTTAGAAGCGGTTGAAGCCAATCAGGGTCAGAGTGAACTACTTGATGAGGTATTCAATGTGAATTTGGTTTCTAATCCTCAATGGTCTAATGTAAATATAAGTTCAACTGAATGTAAGGTTAATTCCTGGTATAATGCTCTATATAGCTCCTAACTGCTTCTTCGCTTGTATGTATGTATAGAAGGATTGGGATGCTTCAAGGGAAGGAATCTTTTTTTTTTTGCTTGCATGCTTTTTTATAAGATGGTTAATTTGATTCGGAAAATAGCAGTCTACTTATGTGCACTTAATCAAGCGAGTATTGATCGGAATGGGTTGGGATTCCCAGCTCTCCAATATCTTCTCCTATTAATTCAGTATTAAAAAGACTAAGAAAAACACTTTTGGTGATCATAATTTGATATCAAAGGGAAGAATTGTTCAGTGGTTATACCCAATATACACATTAGAAATTATTAACTACCCATAACTCTTAACAGAGTGGTTGATTGGGCAGTCATTGGGTTTGCTCTGAATTTCACCACTGGGTATTTAATGGAGATTAATCATGCTTACGGAGGATTCATTTAGGAAGTTGCTCAATTTTGGCACGAAAAGAAAGGAAGTGGTTCATTCCAAAAAATAGAAAGCTTTTTTTCTTACAAGGTACAATTAGAAATTTCTCTTTATTTGATTTGTTACAAATTCGACCATAGATCAATTCCGTTTTGTTTGGGGGGTATTGACTACACTATGAGCTTCATGTTACACTTTCCAAGTGACATATCAGGTCCAGGTCATCCCAATTGGATTGACTGGTCGTCATGTTCAATATCTATATATAATTGCTATGTCAAGAAAAATTTTCATCTTCCAATTTTCATTTTGTATGTGATCAAAATTTTGCATAATGAATTAAAGATCTCATTGTGGTTTGTTTCTCTCTCAATCAGGTTGGTTCAAGATACCTTGATCATTTGATTGTTGAAAGAAAATATGCTGAAGCGGCATCTTTGTGTCCAAAGTTGTTGCGAGGATCAGCTTCCGCGTGGGAAAGGTATATAAAGTAGTTAAAATCACAATCTTTAGGAAGTATAATTTTGGTAATTTTATTTGGATATTGTTCTAGATGGGTTTTCCACTTTGCACATCTCCGGCAGCTTCCAGTTTTGGTTCCATATATCCCAACTGAAAACCCAAGATTACGTGATACGGCTTATGAGGTCTGTATATTACTGTGGTGGCTGTTCTTTCACTTCTTGGTATGACTTCTCTTTTGCAGCTAAAGAAACTCAACTGGTAAAGTATCTGTTGTTGTTTAGGTAGCTCTTGTTGCTTTGGCGACAAATCCATCTTTCCACAAGGATCTGTTATCGACGGTCAAATCTTGGCCACCTCGCATTTATTCAACAACGCCTGTTTTCTCCGCTATTGAACCTCAGATTAATACCTCATCTGTGACTGATCCACTTAAAGAGGTAAGTGTGTAGTGGTTCTTGTCTATGATTTATATGCAAAATGTTTTTTTAATATCCACTCAATGTGCTAGTTATACCATGTAGGCGCTAGCTGAGTTATATGTAATTGATGGACAACACGATAAAGCTTTTGCTCTTTATGCTGATGTAAGTTCCACTTCCACTTATAACAATCATCATGATGTACTAAAGTGCATCACTCTAAAGCGGGGTGTGGTTCTGTGTTTTGACTTTGATTTTGTTTTTATTTCATGATGTTTTCAGCTTATGAAACCGGATCTATTTGACTTCATCGAAAAGCATAATTTGCATGATGCTGTTCGTGAAAAGGTAAGGTTTTATGCTGGACTGGCTGAAGTTATTAACACATTTCATGCTTTGAGAGTGATGGAATTCAGCTCAACTCGAATTTATTTGGAGTGCATAGTCTAATTCTTTTTCCGTTATTAACTATCTTCTTCAGAAGTAAAACAGTTACCATTTCACTATTTTGTAGAAAAAATAAGCCCCCTTTTTTTTGGTATATTTGGTCTCATTTGGTAAATTTAGCTCTAATTCCTCAATTTATCAGTCTTAATTCCCTTGACATGGATTTATAGGTACTCCAATTAATGATGATCGACTGCAAGCGTGCGGTACTGTTATTAATCCAGCAGCGCGACTTAATACCGCCATCTGAAGTGGTATCACAGCTTATTGCTGCAAGGGATAAGTGTGATTACCGATACTTTTTGCATCTCTATCTTCATTCACTATTTGAAGTGAATCTCCATGCTGGAAAGGATTACCATGACATGCAGGTTTGTATAAATTGACTTTAGAAGTATTGACTCGAAACCTGAATAGGTCTCGAGGTAAAATTGTCTGATTCGATGAAATGTCTTCCACAAGCGAGAATCTGTATTTTCTTGTTCTAGTTGGTACTGTTTTCTGCTTTTATGTTACCTGACGTTAGAGATGGTGTCTTTGTATAGATTTTAGGTGGGCATATTCGATAAATACTACTTGACATATTTGTTCTCTTAAATTTTATTACTGTAGCTTAGAATAACTTAACAAAACATTATCCAGGAACCTCACCATTGCAAACTTAAATTGTTTAATCATCCCAGATATGGTAATATAGCTATTTGGATTGATTCAATCAATAAAAATGTAACTGCTAGTTTAGATATCATTCTTCCAGGTGGCTTCTTTATCAATATTTGTACAAGCCTTAAGTAGCTCAAACAGAAGCTGTGTTATGTTTACCTACTGACATTAATAGTTTAATAATGAAAACAATTATCTACCAGTTTTCCATATTTTATGTCTGGTTTTGCATCCTCATCCCATCCCACAAAAGATAAGATCCAACCACATTTTACGTCAACGTTCCAACAATTTGATTTTCTGATCTTTTGGTTGACTAAAGTATCTGTAAGACTATAACCAATGAGGCTAAAACAAATCAGCTGTCCTATATGAGCTTATAAGAGAGAGAACATTTAACTGTAAATTTTAAGAAAATATGATGCTGGGAAAGACAACACGTGTTTTTTACTGCGTCTTCCCTTGCTTTTTTATTCACGTATTCTCTAATTTATATGCATCTAATCTTGGTGTAGACTCCAATTTTTTTACGTTGAAATTCCTTTTGGTCTTTCCTATATTGTCTATTATTTGATAGTTTTTGTATGACTTCCACAGGTTGAGCTGTATGCTGACTATGATCCTAAGATGCTGCTTACCTTTCTTAGAAGCAGCCAGCACTATACATTGGAAAAGGTTTGTGAAGATGAATGGCTGACAATCTCAACCTGTGTTTGGTTGATCTTTCTTATTTTATTTATACATACATTCACACCTTGATACAGAAAAAAATTGTCAGGCCTATGAAATCTGTGTGAAGAAAGATCTACTGAAAGAGCAAGTTTTCATCCTTGGAAGAATGGGGAATGCGAAGCAAGCGCTTGCTGTTATCATTAATAGGTTAGGAGATATAGAAGAGGTACTTGAACCTAATTTTATGAGTTTCATCTTGCTTTCAGATTTGGTGATGAGACTTGCCCCATAACTAAATACATGCAGGCGATAGAATTTGTAAGCATGCAACAAGATGATGAACTCTGGGAGGAACTGATAAAGCAAAGTTTTCATAAGCCTGAAATGGTAAATCATCAGTTACCTATTCTCCCATTAACTTGCAAAGCGAGATAAAACAGATTCTTCTCTTTTATATTTTTGATTGGGTTTCCTTTTCCATGCTTCACCTTATTTTTTTCAGGTTGGTGTATTGTTAGAGCACACTGTAGGGAATCTTGATCCCCTTTACATTGTCAATATGTTGCCCAATGACCTGGAGATACCTCGGTAAGTTAGTCCAGAAATCTTGCTCTTCTGTTCTAATCTGCAAATTTGCAGTTGCTTACTATAAAATTGTATGCAATATATTTTTGTACTTGTATGACAAAAATGAGTTGCACAGGGGTAGGATATTCTGTAATTACGCATGCTATTTGTTGAACTAGACTTCATGTATAACTACCTAAATGTAATTGCAACATTGCTCGCATGTGCAGTCTGAGGGATCGTCTGGTCAAGATTGTGACAGACTACAGGACAGAGACCTCTCTTAGACATGGGTGCAATGATATTCTTAAGGTACATTATCTTGTTTACACCTATATTCGGTGGTTTCTTATGGAACATTTTCATTATATACAGAGTTGTACAGTAGGAGTTCTTTGACTATTTGAGTTTTATTTACAGGCTGATTGCATGAATTTGTTGGTTAAATATTACAAAGAAGCCAAGCGCGGTGTTTGCTTGAGTGATGAAGTAGATGATGTATCTTCCCGACGAGGTGAGAAGAGTGTTTCACATCTGGGAGAGAGAACAATGAGCATGAAATCTGTGGAGGTCAAATCTAAAACCAGGGGAGGTGGAAGATGTTGCATATGCTTTGATCCATTTTCTATACTGAATGTATCAATCATTGCATTCTTTTGTTGTCATGCGTATCATACAACATGTCTTATGGAGTCCTCCATTTCCGTTGGTGGCAAAAAAGAGGCAGGAGTTGCTGCCCAGAGGACTACCTCATATGATGAATATCCTAATGGTGTTAACAATGACTACGACTATGAGGATGAGGATGAGGAAGAGGAAGAGGATGCCACTTCAGGTGCTCTGCGGATGCGTTGTATTTTGTGTACCACAGCTGCAGGTTAATATCTGCTAATTTTGTTTCTGTAACATAGTTGTGCGTGGTGTGTGCATATATGATGAGCTTGTGCGATTTCGACACTTGCAGCTTCTTGTTCTATGAGTTGTAGGCTTAGTCATTTGTAACATATGCATTGACTTTTCCCTGCTTAATTTTTCAAAAATAGTAGGGTGTGGGAATTAATGTGGTTTTCCCGAATTTCCTCTACTAGTGATTATTGTGTGTGTGTGGAAAATGACTGGTGCACGGCGTATTATTGTTTGGCCAATAAATGTTCCTTTCTCTTTATGTGGATTTTTTGACATTTATTGTGCTATTAAGTTAGTGAAGGAAGCTTTGCGCATTTGAAAGTTTCATCACTAAGATGATTGACAGTAAGAAGTCGAGTCAATAGAGATTTACAAAATCTGATGTGTTAATAATTGAACAAGGAACGAAATTAAGTATACTCTTTGCTACGGAGGCTAATTAGGTAGGTCATCTTTGGACGAGTAAGAAATGATTTAAATCATAACTTCGAATTTGCTTAGGAAAGGAAGTTTTATAGTGAAAAGTTGCATCACACAAAAAGATGCTGACAAGTTTTAGGGACATAGTAGAAAACAAGCCAACAGTAATACTAAAAGAAGTAATTGCACGAATAAGAAATAAGTAAACAAAATAGTAAATGTATTTGTACACTAGGAAAGGAAATTTATAAATGGTCAATTGCGTAAAAGTATTGTCGCAATTCTGTATCAAAGAGTTAAGCAAATAATAGTGAAGTGGATGGACGCTTGAGTAAAATTACATAAAATACTGAATGTACGAAAAAGAAACAAAAGCTAATTTCGAATGTGTTTTGTTATAAGCCACCAACAGAAAAGAAAGGTCAAAGGAAAAGAGAAATATAATTGAACATTCACTGTCTATTGTGACCATAACTTCGTCACACAACATGCAGTTGCAAAAAGCATAACCATGATCTGTAAAGCCCACAGACCAACTTAAAAAATAAATAGTTCAATATAAAAGAAGATTTCTACTGAATACTTCTTCAGCAGTAAAACATGACCTCCGACACATTTTCATGAATCTTAGGAAGTTGCCTGAATTGTGCTGCTGCTCCTCCCTCACCACCTTCATTAGCAGCTCTTACATCCACGTCGTTCTCCATGTAATAGCGTGCACGAAAGGCAGCTAGATGTGCATAGTAGGCAGGTGGTACTGTGTAAATAACGCCATAATAAGTTGTGGAAATAATTCAGTAACTGTAAAACAGACAAATTTTTAAAACCACCAAGTAGGCGAAAACTAACCTAAGGAAACTGATCGTGTACACCTAACGTACCTGTGAGATGAAAAAAAGATGATGATTATATGATTTGAAATAATAAAAAGATATACTAATTCCAAGTAAATAAAGTTCAAGAGACTTTACGTGTAGCACAGGTAGTTCGTTACATTCTGAATGCCATCTGCGGTGAAATTGTTCTCATCATACAGTACATGGTAATGCGCAGGACGACTGGTACCCTAATGAACAACAAACAAGAAAGATCATTAAGGATCGTACAACCATTAATAAATGAAGTAATTTAACAAAATTACCTTGATCCCAGCGTGGCTACATAAGTAAAAATCAAACTCAGTTGGGTGGCATATGTTGGTGTCTACCACAGTACCTATTTTGCAAAAGTAATAGCAGCCATTATTTACTGTACATCAATGTTGTCATGCATAGAAAATATGCTTTTGAATGCTTCTATCAGATATTTACAAAAGAGAAAAACTGAAACCTGGCAAAATGTTTCCACTCCTGTCTGTCAAAGTACGATCATCATGATTGGAAGGGAATAGACGTGTATGATGTCGCTTCTGCACTACCACAAAGGTAACTCGTGGCATATAATCACTTTGCAGGGCAACACATGCCTAAAGAAAGGTTTGTTAGGGCTTGTAACAAAGACCAAATTGGAACCCACCTCACAATTGTATTCCATTAACAGTACAACATCAGGTCACAAAAAAGTAAGAAGATAAAAGAAACATCATCCTGCAAAATAATATCACAGAAAGCACTAAGGCCTTGTACTGAAAAACAGTCGGGATTGTATACCTTGCGGATCGCATCCATTTCTTCCAATAAAACCTGATTGAATTGTCCTTCGCTGACTCCATCTCTGTCATTTTACAATGGGTTAATTGGCTAATATGGAAAAAAGGTGCACAAAATTACTGCATGACTAACTAAAACAAAAACTGACCTATAGAAGATTATTCTGTCAGGCTTAATTTTTGTCGCGGCATAAAACGCTTTCAGCAGGTCCCTGAAAAAAGAATGAATTTGTATAACGAGAAAAACTAGGGTATTTAAGGCACAAAGCATGGAACAAAGTTAAGGACTTCTACATTATCATTCCACCGCGAACAACACCCCTTTTAGAATCTTCCTTCTCCGTGTACAAGTCCATAATGATCTCTTGCCTATGGGGCTGTGCAGAAACAATACCCCTATATTTAGTAACTTCAGGCCAATCCATTGATGCAACCACCTGCAAAGGAGAATATACCAGTTCATTTTAGTTGAGCATGGAAGAGCCTTTTAGCTCTCAATAGGAAATTTCAAAGTAAGAGGAGAGAAGTATCATATTCAGTATACAGCTGCTATAGAGGGACTAGAATCTTCTCCCGGTTGCGGATGTGTCACATCAGCACCGAAGACAATTGTGGTCTTATCGGTGAGGAAAGGCATGTTCTTACTAACTGCCAGCTCCAAAACAGAGTTTCTTCCACCCACCTGAAGTAAAAGAGCAGACCAAAAAAAAAAAAGTATGACAGAAACTCTTTATGGAACTTTTTTAACAGCTTTGCAATACTAAAATGACAAACCTTGACATTTATCTTTAGAGAGAGGTTTTCAAGATATGCAATAGATGGGGGTCGTAAATTCTTTGGGTGGCAACATTGGGAAACAATTCCCAAATCTATTTCACACAGACTCTTGATCCTTCCTGAAAAAAAGAAGACATCATCCAAATTAAATCAGCAGCATTCAACTACCTACGTCATTTTTGTGGTTTTATGTTCTTCCTTTAGGCAGTTAGCAAATCAACAGTCTCTATCACTCACCATATTGTCCAGTACTGTCAGGAAGAATAACAAGTAACAGCTGGAGATGTTTTATTTTCAGATCCTCCCCCAACTTATCTATCGCTTGCATAGATTCTCTATGGATATCACGAAGAGTCGTCGCAATATGATCAGGACGAGCTTGGCGGAACGGCACCAATGGTGCAGCGAAGGTCTAAAACCAAACATATCAAGACAAAGCATGCACGTGCAACTGCACAATTAAGCAAAGTAAAATTTATGCTTACCATCCCTTTACTAATGCACATACGGAGCAGGCCATCGACGAGCCTCTCTGGCGGGATCTGTTGGGAGAAGCTAACACACGTCCAATAGTATACATGCGCCGGATTAATCATTTTCTAATAATAAAAGAAAGTTTGATTAAACCACCTAAACTGGCAATGAATAATGTCACTGATTAAAAAGTTCAGGATCGTTTGACCATTCAATATGACAGCTTTTGACAAAAAAGGAGAGAGATGCATCTGACAATTTAAGTTCTCAATGACACTGGAAAATAGACACCTTCGAAATCCATTAAGTGAATTTAGGAAATAACAAAAACAATTTCATCGACTTGAAGATAATAAGAACAGTATCAGGAATAAGTAATCATTTTTAGGTACCAACGTCTCACATGAATCCAGAATTACTAAAACTGTACAAGTGAATATTGAAATACCTTATCAATCATATTCCATTGACCAACCCTGGGATCCACTCGTGATTCTTTCCCAGACGCATGAAACCTTAGCTGCAAGATCAATAATTACACAGATAGCTCACATAAAACTGAAGATCCTAATGAATGCATCAAACAAAGCATAGTCAAAGGAGTTACCGTTGGAGGATTAAGAACCCGTGCTTCAATGGTGGTGAGGCGTGCATCAACTCCAATACCAAATTCATGCACCAAATCGTCGTCAGCATACTTGTTGACCCTCACAATCTACATTACAAAAGAATCATCCAATCAAAAACAAGATGTAAAAAGCATTTGCAACTAATTTCGACAAGAACCATTTTCATGATTTATAGATATGACGGTTACTTACATTCTGAATGCCATTTTGCCTTTCTTTTGGTCTCTGACAGGTTGCCCTCAGCATCTCTGTGACCTGCCTGCCATTTAGCATTTTTGTGTATCTTTGTCCAGGAACAATTTTGCAAATCTGAAATATACCAAAAGAGAAAACTAGTACATGCAGAAAGATAACAGCAATAGAAAAGGTGGAAAATAGAAATAGAAGGGAATTAAGAGTAACTCACCTCCATAGGCAGATATACAGGCTTTGCACTGTTGCCACACTGAATCGCAGGCAAATTAGGATACGCTAGTACAATATTGTACTTCTTGTTGAAGTATTGTTCCACCGATATCATTCCGTCAGTGCCATCAACACGAAACCTTAATTATGATTAGATTGTCAAAAATAATTAGACATTCCTTGGAGAACGTAAAGTTAGACAAGAATATAATTGTAACAACAATCTCAAGAAAAATGAAACTAATTAATAAGGCAACAACCATATAAAAAATTTTATATCAATCTAATACTATAAAAATAAAATTAAAAGAATGCATTACAAAAACACAGACAGATGAGTTTATGATAATACGTTAGGTTGATGCTAATGTTTCTGTGCTTTAAGCTTTGTAATGTTAAAAGTGTCAACTAACTGCATACCCATAAAATAACCAGTACAACATCAAAAACAAAATTATGAAGCCATAGTCTAATGGTCTCATATAAGTCAAAGCTCCAAACTAGTAACATACATCATTTGCGACGATGATTCAGGAGTCAACCCTGTGATCCTGTAGCGTCTACCTTGATGAGTCGCTTCTACCTTAACACCTTTTAAAACTTTTCTAACCTGAAAAAAAAAAAGTGAAAAGAATGAACATTTAAAACATTTTCCAGATAAGTAGCATAAACATCCAAAAAGGCATTTGCATATTGAGCAAAGGACATATACAAACACTATCATCCAACAAATCTTCAATTCTTTTACCAGCTTCATATTGTGGCAAACCATAATCAGAGCATAGCCAACAGACTATGAATAAGCACTTTTCAAGTACCTTTGAATGGTCCTGATCAGACAGCGACACCCGAGGATGATCCCTGAGATTCAGGTGCCGCAAAACGTAATCAGAAACAAAAACGGACTCATAGAATGCTCTGGCTGACATATCTGCAGGCACAGTAGCAGGAAAAGAAACATGTAAGAGAACGTAATCCAATTAGTCTCAAAGAAGTTAAAAAAAAAATAAAAAGACACCAAACACAAATGTAAAATTCCCATCCAGGACTTCCTTGCATGTTCATACCGATATTGAGAGCAAGGCCCATCTGAGTTGGTCGAAGACTCTGATAATACCCTCTCCAGTATTCCAACCCACCAGTAAGCAAGCCAGCGTCACCTGCAAACGTATGGTGGAAAAGCGACCTTCCCACTACTTCATATCTGCAGTTGTAAGAGTTTGAGTTGTCTAAATTATCATTCTGATGGGGAAAAAAAAAAAAAAGATGAACAGAGAGGAACATACTTTGCTGATGGGTTTGTCCGCAGCACCACATCCAAAGCTTGAATTGTTTCTTGCGGTACATCTGACTGCCTACTTTGCAAGAACTGTTTCAAATGGTGAATATCAGCTTTGGCGGCAAACTTAATGGAGACCTTAAACTCCTTTTCCCTCCTGAAAAAATTAAACAATGCAACAAAATTCATACAAAAATAAATAAACAAATAAAAACATTAATCAACTCCACTCAAGCTTTTGAATTCTAACGAACTTGAAACTGAAATTATCCGCAAATCACAAAAATACGAATTGTTGTGCTTGGAAATATGCATATTTACCTTGGTCCACCATTATCATCAGCAAAAATGATGACAAATTCTTTGGAGGTGAATGGGAGCGCACCAGCAGTGTAAGCACTCTTTCGACCATCATATGCTAAACCCATTCCACCCAAGTGTGAAAGTCTATAGTTATTAACCAGCTGTTGGATTATCAGTCGGCACACTTTCTTTGACAGAACCTCAGGACTGATTGTAACCTGAAAATTAAAAATTAATAAACCACAACTTAACCATTACTGTAACAACTATAGCTATGGTCCATACATCACAAATAAAATATTGATATTATTTTTTAAAAAAGAAAAACAGCATTGTTATAACCAAACTAAAATTTCAAAATTTAAATTCCAGATAGGATAGAAATTTAAAAAAAAAATAGAGGGTAATGTGTTATATTACATTTCTAAAAACTAGATATTGTTGAATAATCCATTAAAGAGATACAAAATATTAGTACATTTCTGGATTGTAAAACTGTGCCAAAAATTCATTTATTTTGAATAGAAGTAGTACTAAAATAAGCATTACACCTATTCGTATACAAGTATGTGTTACATATAAACAGATAATTCCGGTATATTACGTGTATACATGTAAAAGAAAAAGACATGTACATATACAAATATATGTATATACAGATGATACAGATGTACTGTATATACATATATGTATAAGCACTTACAGAGAGAGTAAGAATGACAGAGGCGCCTATACACACACAACAAAAAAAAATTAAAAAAATCAAGTAATACATCAAATGGTCTTTACTTACATCATAGTGATGTACATCTCGATCAGCAACCTGAACGAGAAAGTGATTTGCTCTCACTAGGCACTTACGCCCCAACTTCCCCAAATCCGGTCTAGGAGGAGGCCGAATGCTTTTAGATGATACCGGTGGCGGCCTTGGCGGCTGCGTCGAAGTCGAAGGTCCCGCTAGATGTGCAGGGATGGTAGCAACAGGAGGCTGTACAGGCGGTGACGACTGTTGCGCGGGCTGAGGCCTAGCAGGAGGATTTGCAGATGTGGAAGGTTGAAGCGAAAGCTTCTGTTCAACCTCCCGAGTCATCGATGAAACCTCCATTGACTGTTGTTGATGATGATACATCGGAGGAGCATTGTAACTCGGTGATCCGCCACTGGAATAAGTTCCTCGACCACGACCACCGGGAGACTGATATCCTCTGCCACGACCATCGGAAGGAGATGTTCGACCACCGCCTCTGCCGCCACCATATGGAGGTGTTCGACCATCGCCTCTGCCGCCACCATAAGGAGGTGTTCGTCCACCGCCTCTGCCACCACCATAAGGAGAACCACCGCGACGTCCTCGTCCACGTTCCGACATTGTTAACGAGAGAGAGAAAAAGAGTAATGAGAAGAAGAGAAGTTGAATTTCAGTATAATGAAAAAGTGACAGCGGAAGAAGTGGGGAAGACACTCTCTTATATAGGGGAAATGAGGGGAATATTTACCCTCAGGTCCTCAATTAAAACGTTAATTATTTTCAACTACACGCAGTAAATTCCTTTTTTGTTTCATTTATCACAAGTTGTTAGGAATAGAGTAGAGATAATAATAAACCAATAAATAATAAATAATAATAATAATTTTGTGGGAAATGTACTAAATGTCCTTTTTGGTTATTTTTATTACTTATGAAAATTTTAAAAAGGAAAAAAAGTTATAAATGACAAGTTGTGTTTGTCAATGAATTATAAATTGGAGTTTTTTTTATAGTGAGATATTTGGAATGAAAACATATTCTTATTATTTTTCAAAATATTAAAATTTTAAAATATAATTCGAAGTTGACTTTCAATTTTTGATGGTCATACATATTTAAAGAAATTAAAATCTCAAAAAAAAAGTGAAATGACCATCTTGGTAGAAGATTTTCTTCCATATTTGATTAAGTCCCAAAATTACTTATCTTATTATTTGTATTGTAGTGATGAGATAAACTATTTTATAATTGTACTGATGAGATAAACTATTTCATATAAATGGTGGAATAACTCTATATCTCATTCATTGTACCAAATGATTCCTTAGAAATTTATGTTGGTTGAACTAATTTGAAAACACCTAAAGTTGACAATATTTTTCACTTAACGCATTTACTAGGATTTTTACCATTTAAACTCCTATAACAGAATAAATTGTGTGATGTTACCACTTTTGACCAACTCGACCAAATTATAATGAAAAAATAGTTGTAAGATTGAAACGTCTATTAGGATCTGATTATGTCATGATTTTAACGTCTTCCGTTGACGTGAATAAACGTGCAAAGAGTGTGTAGCACAGTTTGGCAGTGACACGTCAAAATGACAAATTAAATAATGACGTGTTACAAAAGAAGAAAAAATCAAAAAAAAAATTATAAGTATCATGAACCCTACCTCAAAAATATCAAAATTATTTCAGATATATTATCGACTAAAAAAAACGGTTCAAGATAATCTACAATAATAAACATCAAAAACACAACAAATAAGAATGAAAAAATAGTTATAATGTTGAAACATGTATAAGGATATGGTTATGTCATTTTAAAGTCTTTTGTTGACGCGAATAGATGTGCAAAAAGTGTGTAGTACACTTGGTAGTGACCCGTCAAAATGATAAATTAAATGAAGAAGCATTATAAAAGCAAAAAATCAATAAAATAAATTAAATTTTTAAAAGTATTATGAACCCTACCTCAAGAATATCGAAAATAATTCTGATATATTCTTGGGTAAGAAAAATACAGTTCAAAATAATCTACAACAATGAACATTAAAATTACAAAAACACAACAAATAAAAATGAAAAAATAGTTATCAGATTGAAACTATAACAAAATAATATAACAATTTGAATATAAGGAATCAACGAGAGAAGGTGAACAAACGGAAGAAGAAGAATGACAAAGCTGAATAAGTATACCCTTCGAAGTTGTTGAGTGATTTAGGCTTGAGACTTACATGTTGTAGATCTCAACTTCGAAGTCTCTTGCCCATTTAAAGCAGGAGATTTTCCTTCTGAATCAAGCTCGTCTGCACCGGACTTTCCTAGTGAGGTTTCTTTCTCCTAGCGGCGGATCCCCTTCTCATAAAAATAAATAAATGAAATAGCTGAACCCTATGTCTGCTTAAATAGTATAAATTTTAATTGAGGTGTCTAAGGGTGTGTTTGGTATGATGGAAATGTTTTTTAATTTTCTCATGTTTGGTTGGATCAAATGTTTTTCAAATCAATTCATTTTTCTCAAATTTAAGAAAAATATCTTCCCTCTAAAACTTAAGGAAAACATTTGTAAAACTCTCTTCCAGTCTCCCCCCTACCCACCCTACCCTACCAGCCCCCCACTTACCCAACCCTACTACCCCCCACCACCACCACCACCAATTCAAACCACCCCCACCCCCAAAAATTTATTGTTTTTTTTTTTAAAATAAATCAACTTCAATTTTATTTTTTCACCCATACCCTTGAACGTCCCCCCCCCTCCTTCTCACGAAAAATATTTTAAGTTTGTCTTTTTTTAAAAAAATCAACTTCAAAAATTATTTTCTACTCTAGTAAAAAATAAAAGATATTAATCAAAAATATTTTTCATTCAAAAATCGAACACAAAAATATTTTTTCGAAAAATATTTTCTACTCACCAACCAAACATGAGAAAATAAGTTAAATATCTACTTGTTTTCTGGAAAACATTTCCATGAAAAACATTTTCCTTCATACCAAACACACCCTAAGAATCCATTTGAATTGGCTTAAAAATAGCTTTTAAGTAAGAAAAAAAAGTCAAATTTAAATTATTTTTAAATCAAAAATATAAAGCGGAAATAGACTTACTTTTACTTTTTTAAAACTTTTATTTAAAGATATATTAAACTTATTTTAAGTTATTTTTACTTTGTTAAACACTTTCAAAAAAACAAAAAACAACTTTAAAAAAAAAATCATCAACTTTTAAATCAATCCAACCGACTCTAAATAAAAGATAGTATAAGTTCAGTTAGCTTCCAAAATATTCAGTCTTTTAGTTTTTAACTTTATATGATGACAAAAATCAAGAAGTTTAATTTGTTGCTACTAACATAGGAGTATTATTTTTTTGAGATCAACATATGTTGCATTCTATTACAAAAGTATGAATTGGCAATGAAATAACATATATTAAGTAATTTTTTAAAAAGTAATTACTAACTATATAGATAAAAATGTTGTCCAAGTATGAATTACATATATCTTTTCAACCCTAGCCGTTTAATTGTATATAATTTTTTTCTTATTCATTTACATGTCAAAGAAGATTGAACTTTAAAATTTTATTTTAATTATAAATATGGGATAAAGTGAAAAAAAAAAGTTAAATATTGTGAAATATACGTTCTAAACAATACATAAAATTTTGAATAGATATCCTCCTAATACATATGTTGACACCCAATTTTTGACCCACGTCGGTATAATATGTGTGTATACAACCGGTATATATGTGTATATTCAACCCAATTTCCCCCTCCCCATCAGACCACACCAGACCCAATATTGAGGCCCATCTTCCCCATTCAATTCCCCTTTTAACATTCCAGGCCCAATTAAACCCACCCAATTCTTTAAACATCCAACCCAATTCCAATACCCAATCCACTTAACCCGACCCGAACCGACCCGAACCGACCCATTTTGTCTTTCTTCTTCCTCTTTCCTTCATCCAAATGCCCAAACAGTCCCAATTCCAGAAAATTCCCAGAAAACAGACCCTCACGTTCCCCGCCATCTCCACGCTCCCTCGCGTCTCCCCGTCTCTCACTCACGTCGTCTCTCTCTTCTCCTCTCTCCGCTGCCTCTCTCTCCCTCACCCCTCACGCCTCTCTCCCACGCTCTCACACAGCCCCCACGAAAGCCAGCCGAAAAACAGAACAGAAAAAGCAGCCCAAAATCTGCCACGCGACAGCCCAGCAGTCGCGTCTCCCCACGCTCGTTCTCACCCTCTCTCGCTCGTCGTCTCCTTCCTTCTCCCCCCAACCCAACGAAAAAGACAGGCCGCCGCGAATCTCGGAAACTCGGGCCCATTCGTGTCTCCCACGCTCTTTCTCTCCCTACCCCACGCGATATTCCCCGACAACCGAATTCCCTTTTTCTCTTTCGGTCGAAAAGGAGTTGACCCAATCATGGGGGTCGAATTTCGAATTTCGAATTCGTTTTCCCCCGCTCCTCGAAAAAATCGAATGGGGATTCCTATTAAACCCCATCTTCCTTCAAAAAAAAAAGAGGAAAAACGATTTTGAGATTGGAAATTGGAGCTTCTGTTGGTTCATCGCTTTTGTCAATCTCCTTCGAGCTTGCAACGTCTTTTCGAGTCTTCGATAAAATATTTTAAGGAACTTATAGACGACAGTGAACTCGTCTGGTTCTCGTTTTCTCTTCCTGTTTCGTCTTGTTGTTCGGGTCGCTGTCGAATCGCTCGCTGCTCGTTCCCGTCCCGGTCACTGCACCGTAACAGGTATACAACTTCGCCCCTCTCGCGGTTCTGTTTTCTTTTGTTTTACTTTTGGCCTATTCGAATGTGCATTCGTTCGTTTGGTTGGTTATGTCGTGCTGATAGTTTTTAAGGATGATGGTTCTTTGTGTTTTAAGGCTGTTGGTTGGTTTCTATGGAGTAGGAGATAAGCATGTATGTGTAGTTAATGTATGTTTCGAAGTTCGCTTTCTGGTTCGAGAGTTTACTGTCATTTTGAGTTTCACGGTTGCGTTCGGTATTTGTTGGTATACTTGTTGTTAGTTGTTCCGTCCGTTTAATCATTGTAAAGTTGTGTTGGTGTGGTTGTGTTTAATATCGTGGTCATCCATTTTGTCAAAATTCTAAGTTTGCTGCAGTCTTCTATTGCTGTAAATGTGATGTTTCGTGAAGTGTAAATGAATTTTGGAGGTATGAAGGAAGGCTGTAGCTAACTTGCTAATTCTCTTATCGGGTCTGTTCGTTCGAATGTTTTTGTACGCGTTTCCGTAGGCTTAGAGTGCAGTCTTGCTTTCACATCTTGAAAGTTAGCTAAACGGGTCTAAATGTGTTGTTTATATGAATAGTGTAAGGGTATGCTTGATAATTCTTCTTCAATTTTTTTTACTTTGTTCCATCTTTGTTATTCCTATGTTGGGTTGTTAATTAGTATGCTATTAATCTTAAAGGATTACAATGTATATCTTATTTATTTCCTTATGTTGGTTAGATTATATATTAATCCGTTTCTCTACTTTGTTGCATGGGAAATCTCCTCTCGAGTCCATTATGGGACTTCATCTCACCCTTACATTTCGGAAGAGCCGTAAAGGCTCCAGATTCTTTCCTTTTCGAGTCAAGCCATCAAGATAAACATGCCGAGTCAAGTTCCATAAAGATTGAGGAATTTGAAGAAGCAGATTTAGAGATTTCTTTATTTTACATTTTTGTATATATTTGTAATGGGCATAAGCCCTCGGTGTTTTATTTTTTTTTATTTCTATTTTATGTTTAGATTAGGACAGGTACAAAAATGGGTCGAATACCCAGAGCAGGTGGGTCCAAAATTCGGTCCAGGCGAACAGAATCCGAATTTGGACCCAAAATATCTCTCTTTCTCTCTCTTCACTACTGTTTATGTGCGTTTGTTTGATTATCGTTAGTTTTAGAGTTAGAAAATTCCAAACCCCCCATCGAACGCCTTTCGCTTTATCAAACTCGAAACTAAAAATTTGAAATTTTAAATATGTTCGAATTTGAAAATCACTTAGAATTAAATCTAAAAGTTTTAACTTTAATGGAATCTCAAAACGATAATTATTTTCAATCCGTAAGTTTGTTTAAAACTTTATTATGTTCAAAATTCAATTTCTAAATTCGTTTGAGTTTATAGTGCTTTAACCTTAAATTAATAAAATAATTATTTTGTGCCCAAATAAATTCAACTTCAAAATCGCAAAAGTTAAAATAGTCAAATAAGTTAATCGTTGGAAAACCGTATTTAACGGAGTGTCTTAGGTGCCTAACACCTTCCTAAGACGCTAATATGAATCCCGAACCCATTTAAGTATTTCTAAAATAATTTTTCTGTTTAAGTTGTTTTGGAAATAAGTTTTCTTAATTTTTCTTAAAAATTAAGTGGCGACTCCTTAAAGTCAAAAAATAAAATAAACTCTTTTCGAAAATAAATTTTTCGATAAAACAGAAATGGCGACTCCGCTGGGGACTAATTAAGTTCTAACCACAAGATTTGACTGTTTGATTATTTGTTTTGATTGTTGAAATATTATTTGGGCCGAATGTGTTTAATTTTTCATAAACTGTTGCATTTTCATGGCATTCTTCCGCCAAATGGCAAATAGTATGCATTAGGAAAACGAAAGTTACGTGGCTTTCCACGGCTTTCTTCAGAAATACCCAAGAATTCATTTGGAAGTGTCAAACAAATAGTTGGAATGCGGTCATCCGACGTTGTTTGGTAGCTTCACCCCGATGTTTGTCCGACTCGGGTAACCGTCAAATTGAAAACTATTCTAGTAAGCCTAGGATAGAGCTGAACCAAATCCCGAATTTAGGAGCATTCGAACTAAGATGACCCAATGCCCCAGGCGTGTTGGGCCCATTAGAAGACCACCTTGAGTCCAAAACGGCCCACGGCCTAAATGGACGTTCATACTTATGTGTTTAAATTTGAAGGACGTATACGTTATTTGAGAAAATCATTGTCTTATAGGGTAAGGATTAGATTATAGTTTGTATAAGTTAAAGAGAGATCTTTGAAAGCTACTGGTCCATCCAAAGACGTTGGCACCTGAAGATTGCAAAAGTCAAAAAAGAAGAAGGATCTTCCGTGGAGGCATAGTTTAGGGTCGTACCCCTGCGTGGGACTGATTATTTTGTATACCTTTCCCCTATTATGTATCCCCATTAAGTTTTATTCATTAAATTTGTATAAATTTGAGTTCTGGGGCAATGAACTATTTCAAATGACGTATACATCCCTCAAATCGCTAGGCCCACCCTTGGCACAAAAGGGTCACATATCTGTTTAGAACGCGCAATATTTGTTTATGTGTTATACCTGCTTATGTGAATATGTTGTTTTATCTGGAGATATTCTAGCTCACTCTTCTTCAAATACTTTTAGAACCCCTAAGCACAAATATCAAGTCAATATCAAAAGTGCGTCCAAATACTCTTCGAGTCTTTAGTTTCCTAAAAAAAAAAAAAATTGAACTTCATTTTTTAGTACTACTCTAATATCTGAAAAAGATTCCGCATTTCAAATCAAAAGAATCTTGAGAAATTTTATCTTCTTTGACTCTTACAAAGAAATTAGAGTTACAAAGTACGGTAATGAAAAATAACGTCAACTTTATTTCGACTCAAGTCAACATTTTTATTCACTAATCCCAAAGTCAAGTAGACAAATTCCTGTCTATTTAACCATTTCTGTATATTGGTGAGCAAGTTTATCTCCGAATAAAGCAACTCTTATGTGTTTACACCTATATGTGATATCTTGTATTATTTACCACCTCCAGGTACTAACGTATTGGCCTTTTGAGTTTTTTTTTCATTTGTCAGGTATTTAAAACTGATCTGTGTTGGTTGATCGGCCGTATTTCACAAGGTCTAAGGCCCCTAAAGATTCCTTCCCCGCAAATTTCCAAAAGGAAAAGACAGCAATGGGGGATAACAATGAGGAGATTGACATGAATGATGTTGTCGTGGCTTAACCCGCCGCCGCTGACAAAAATGAATTGATTATGCAGTTGATGCGACAAATTGCCGAAATGAGGGTCGAAATGCAAAGAATGCAAGATTTTCCTAATCCAATTTCATCCTTCAAACCTCCAAGAGATGAAAGACCTCCACTCGACTTTCCTCCCCCAAGCACAGAACAGGTTCAAAACCTTCTCTCTAACCCCACTCAAAATCCTCCAACTATTGACTTAACTACCCCCAATCCCCGTCACACCACCACATCATGTCAAGCCCCACATCATCCTCAAAATACCAACTTTAAAATCCTCCATCTCCCTCAAAACCAAAATACGAACAATGCTCAAACCTTCACCCATCTTCAAAACCAAAATACGGATCCTCAAACTTTCCCCCAAAATTATCAAGCCACTAAAAATACCCAGAATCCCTCCATTGTTCCACCCATACCTCAAAAGATTACTTTCCAAATCCCAACTTCGAATGAACCTTATGCCGACTGTTCCGAGCTTGATCACTATAAGGAACAAGAAAGAGAGTGGAGGTCAAAAGAAGAGGTAGCCAAGATGAATATAAAAGAAGAGATCAGGAAAGCCATGAAGGAGTTGCACTATTTTTCCGAAGTTGATGGATTGAGCTATGAGAATTTATGCATCCATCCAAATCTCGACCTCCCTAAAGGATTCAAAGTGCCAAAGTTTGTCACTTTTAACGGAACAGGAAATCCTCTAGCACATCTGAAAGTTTATTGTGATCAACTCGTGGGAGTTGGCAAAAATGAAGCATTATTGATGCGTCTCTTTAGTCGAAGTCTAAGTGGAGAAGCTCTAGAGTGGCTTACATCACAAGAGCTGAAACAATGGAAAAGTTGGAATGCACTCGCAAAGGATTTCATGGAAAGATTTGGACATAACATAGAAGATGCCCCAGATCGCTACTACTTGGAGAAGATCAAACAGAAGTCTACAGAAAATTATCGAGAGTACGCTTTTCGTTGGAGAAAAGAGGCCGCGAGAGTTCAACCTCCAATGTCCGAACGTGAGATCACTGAAATGTTCATTCGTACTCAAGAGCCCGAGTACTATGAAAGAATGTTGTGTATGATGGGACAAAAGTTTGTCGAGATTGTCAAAGTGGGAGAAGCTTTGGAGGATAGTTTCAAGACTGGAAAGCTCACCAAATTTACCATATTGCAATCTAATGGAAAATCTACCACAATTAGTGATATGGATAAATCAAAAGGAAAAGTGGAGGAGGTAAGTACGATCACGGCTACTCATATGAGGTCAGCTTCTCAAAGGAAATATCAAAACCATACTGTCGATCAGGAAAAATTTCCTCGCCCAAAATTTAGGAAGGCTCCTAAAGTATTTACACCATTAAGGGAATCTCAAACTCAGCTTTATGAAAGGTTGGAAGCAATGGGTATGCTCTATCCTATAGAAGGAAGACCAGCCAATCCTTTGGGCAAATTTTACAGAGCTGATCGCAGATGTGCTTACCATTCAGGAGCCGTTGGACATGACACAGAGGATTGTTCAACTCTGAAGCACAAGATACAAAACATGATCAACGACAATTTGATCAATATTGAGGAAACCATCTGATACTCAAGAGTGAGTGCAAGACATCTCTGAATTGAGTAGTTTGAAGATTTTCATCATCAAAGGTCGAGAAGAAGAATGCCAACATTGGCCAAATTTCGATATGAAGTTTTGTTACCTTTCCTTTGAAAATGTATCGCACATTTCTTTGTAACGAACTACGTTTGACCTGATTCCTGATTCAACGGGATACGTAGGCGCCACAACGGCTCGGTCATATTCCCAGTAAGATTTCCATTTATCTTCATAATGGAAACTGGGACAGAATTTTTGAGAGGATCTCAAAAATTCATCTGAAGTAGGATTTCTTTAACGATTCAAAAAAGAACACCAAAATTCTACAGGGAACTACGTTTGACCTGATTCCTGCTCCAACGGGATACGTAGGCGCCACAACGGCTCGGTCATATACCCAGTAAGATCTCCATAATGGAAACTGGGACAGAATTTTTGAGAGGATCTCAAAAATTCATTTGAAGCTGGACTTCTTTAACGGGTCAAAATAGAAGACCCAAATTTCAACGGCTCGGTCATATACCCAGTAAGATTTCCATTTCTCTTCATAATGGAAATTGGACAGAATTTTTGAGAGGATCTCAAAAATTCACTTGAAGTTGGACTTCTTTAACATAGTCAAAACAGAAGACCAAAATTCTACGGAGATTAGCTTGGGTGGATCTCAAAAATTGCAACAATCTAGCTTGCAACTGGGACAGAATTTTTGAGAGGATCTCAAAAATTCCACAAATATCATTTGTTACTTATTGAAGTAAACTGGACAAATTTTGAGGAGGGGCCCAAATTCCGAAAGCATTCTCAGAGTAAACAGAGCAAGAGTTAATGAGAGTTCTTATATATTTTTGACCGGGACAAATTTTTGAGATGATCTCAAAATTCTATCAAATATCATGTAAAGAATGGACGAGTGTGCAAGCCAACTGCAAGAAGGAGCATGAAAACAAAACCGACACAAATCAATCTTTCAAACTAAGAATTTTTCTTTGGATGCAGGAACATTGAAGTCACAAAATGGCTATATAAAGCTGTCAAGAATGACAAAAGGCGTCACTTGCACCCATCGTGGACTCCTCAACAAAACCTAAAAATCTTCCATCTCATTTTATCTCTATTTCTTTATATTGCCTCAAGTGATTTATAAACAAGTTTCTTTTCATCTTGCAGGACTATTGTCGAGCCATCCACCTCGTTACAGTTGGAATATCATCGAGCCATCCACCTCGTTACAGTTGGAATATCATCGAGCCGTCCACCTCGTTACAGTTGGACTATTGTCGAGCCATCCACCTCGTTACAGTTGGAACATCATCGAGCCATCCACCTCGTTACAGTTGGAATATCATCGAGCCGTCCACCTCGTTACAGTTGGACTATTGTCGAGCCATCCACCTCGTTACAGTTGGAACATCATCGAGCCGTCCACCTCGTTACAGTTGGACTACTGTCGAGCCTTCCACCTCGTTACAGTTGGAACATCATCGAGCCGTCCACCTCGTTACAGTTGGACTACTGTCGAGCCATCCACCTCGTTACAGTTGGAACATCATCGAGCCGTCCACCTCGTTACAGTTGGACTACTGTCGAGCCATCCACCTCGTTACAGTTGGAACATCATCGAGCCGTCCACCTCGTTACAGTTGGACTATTGTCGAGCCATCCACCTCGTTACAGTTGGAACATCATCGAGCCGTCCACCTCGTTACAGTTGGACTATTGTCGAGCCATCCACCTCGTTACAGTTGGAACATTATTGAGCCATCCAGGCCTCGTTAAAAATCATGCATCGCAAAAATCATGCATCGCGAGTCAATAATTATGCACGACGAGAAGATTTCATGCCTCGTCAAAATTTATATACCGCGAGAAGGATTTATACCTCGCTGAAATTTATGCACGACGAGAAGATTTCATGCCTCGTCAGATTTATATATTGCCAAGAGGGCCATTCATATTCATACCGCCAAGATGGCCATTCATATTCATACCGCCAAGAGGGCCATTCATATTCATACCGCCAAGAGGGCCATTCATATTCATACCGCCAAGAGGGCCATTCATTCATACCGCCAAGAGGGCCATTCATTCATACCGCCAAGAGGGCCATTTATATTTCTGCTGCCAAGAGGGCCATTCATATTCATACTGCCAAGAGGGCCATTCATTCATACCGCCAAGAGGGCCATTTATATTTCTGCTGCCAAGAGGGCCATTTATATTTCTGCTGCCAAGAGGGCCATTCATATTCATACCGCCAAGAGGGCCATTCATATCATACCGCCAAGAGGGCCATTCATATCATACCGCCAAGAGGGCCATTCATATTTAAATAAAGAATATACTGAAATTTGCAAAACACAAGACATAAGTTTTATTTGCTGTACGTCAGACCGATCGAGTCGACGTCAAATATGGAGGAGAACAATGAAGTGTCGACATGGTAAAAAGACACTATCTCCCATCCTAATTGCATTTTTTAAACTAACAAGTTTTTATCTCAATCTTTGTCGAGAGCATCCAAGAGGATGAATTCTCAAATCAAACCACAGGTGCGGACGACATCAACAGGGACGCAGCACAACGTGGAACTTTTTCTTAGCAGCGAACTGGGACATAGTCCAAAGAGGAATGTCAAACTCTTAGGACGCGGGCAGAAGAGCGACTTCCACCACGATCGAACCACCCCTCTCGAGTCATGTCGGTGTTTCTCTGGTTCCGTCAGTTTCAGTCTCGCATCCGGAGGTTTCAACTTATCGGAGGCAAGTTTCCAATCTGAGTGACAATGCGCCAAGAGCTTTGGAAACTATGTCCGTGTAAGTTCTTATCTATGGATGTGAAGAGCTCCACGTTCATGGCTAAGAGGTTACAAACATCCTTTTCATACTCGTTTAATTTGTCGCTCGTCCAAAACCGAAGGTAATCTAGCATAATGGATTTCCTTTTTCCACCAATCGAGTCGAGCTACGCACAGCCTGATTCCGAAAGTCTAAGGATATGTAGGCGGATTCAATGTCGAAAACTCGGCTGTATTCCAACATTCGCTCTCGAATTCTATTCTCGAGCATTTCGGTACCTTCATAATTCGGTATCGAGATGACTTTGATTCTTTCAAATCGTGCGGTAAATCAAGCTTATCGAACTACAAGTGGCCTGAGTTCTCATATAGCCTGAGATATGTAGGAAACCCGTTTCAAGGGTTCGGCCATAATTCCTAAACCCTTTGTCAAATCCTTCCTTTGGAAAATGGATGGGTTTGGTCAAAATTGGTTCGGTCAACTTCATTTTCCTCGAGTTGCTTGCATCAACCCAAGTAAAATGAGGGACAGCTGTTGACACCCAATTTTTGACCCACGTCGGTATAATATGTGTGTATACAACCGGTATATATGTGTATATTCAACCCAATTTCCCCCTCCCCATCAGACCACACCAGACCCAATATTGAGGCCCATCTTCCCCATTCAATTCCCCTTTTAACATTCCAGGCCCAATTAAACCCACCCAATTCTTTAAACATCCAACCCAATTCCAATACCCAATCCACTTAACCCGACCCGAACCGACCCGAACCGACCCATTTTGTCTTTCTTCTTCCTCTTTCCTTCATCCAAATGCCCAAACAGTCCCAATTCCAGAAAATTCCCAGAAAACAGACCCTCACGTTCCCCGCCATCTCCACGCTCCCTCGCGTCTACCCGTCTCTCACTCACGTCGTCTCTCTCTTCTCCTCTCTCCGCTGCCTCTCTCTCCCTCACCCCTCACGCCTCTCTCCCACGCTCTCACACAGCCCCCACGAAAGCCAGCCGAAAAACAGAACAGAAAACGCAGCCCAAAATCTGCCACGCGACAGCCCAGCAGTCGCGTCTCCCCACGCTCGTTCTCACCCTCTCTCGCTCGTCGTCTCCTTCCTTCTCCCCCCAACCCAACGAAAAAGACAGGCCGCCGCGAATCTCGGAAACTCGGGCCCATTCGTGTCTCCCACGCTCTTTCTCTCCCTACCCCACGCGATATTCCCCGACAACCGAATTTCCCTTTTTCTCTTTCGGTCGAAAAGGAGTTTGACCCAATCATGGGGGTCGAATTTCGAATTTCGAATTCGTTTTCCCCCGCTCCTCGAAAAAATCGAATGGTGATTCCTATTAAACCCCATCTTCCTTCAAACAAAAAAAAAAAAAACGATTTTGAGATTGGAAATTGGAGCTTCTGTTGGTTCATCGCTTTTGTCAATCTCCTTCGAGCTCGCAACGTCTTTTCGAGTCTTCGATAAAATATTTTAAGGAACTTATAGACGACAGTGAACTCGTCTGGTTCTCGTTTTCTCTTCCTGTTTCGTCTTGTTGTTCGGGTCGCTGTCGAATCGCTCGCTGCTCGTTCCCGTCCCGGTCACTGCACCGTAACAGGTATACAACTTCGCCCCTCTCGCGGTTCTGTTTTACTTTTGGCCTATTCGAATGTGCATTCGTTCGTTTGGTTGGTTATGTCGTGCTGATAGTTTTTAAGGATGATGGTTCTTTGTGTTTTAAGGCTGTTGGTTGGTTGTCTATGGAGTAGGAGATAAGCATGTATGTGTAGTTAATGTATGTTTCGAAGTTCGCTTTCTGGTTCGAGAGTTTACTGTCATTTTGAGTTTCACGGTTGCGTTCGGTATTTGTTGGTATACTTGTTGTTAGTTGTTCCGTCCGTTTAATCATTGTAAAGTTGTGTTGGTGTGGTTGTGTTTAATATCGTGGTCATCCATTTTGTCAAAATTCTAAGTTTGCTGCAGTCTTCTATTGCTGTAAATGTGATGTTTCGTGAAGTGTAAATGAATTTTGGAGGTATGAAGGAAGGCTGTAGCTAACTTGCTAATTCTCTTATCGGGTCTGTTCGTTCGAATGTTTTTGTACGCGTTTCCGTAGGCTTAGAGTGCAGTCTTGCTTTCACATCTTGAAAGTTAGCTAAACGGGTCTAAATGTTTGTTTTTATATGAATAGTGTAAGGGTATGCTTGATAATTCTTCTTCAATTTTTTTACTTTGTTCCATCTTTGTTATTCCTATGTTGGGTT
Organism: Solanum peruvianum; assembly: GCA_027705065.1. Lineage (NCBI taxonomy): Eukaryota > Viridiplantae > Streptophyta > Magnoliopsida > Solanales > Solanaceae > Solanum > Solanum peruvianum. The sequence goes on along the minus strand of JAKWJD010001760.1, from coordinate 48,260,975 downwards.
GTTAATTAGTATGCTATTAATCTTAAAGGATTACAATGTATATCTTATTTATTTCCTTTTTATGTTGGTTAGATTATATATTAATCCGTTTCTCTACTTTGTTGCATGGGAAATCTCCTCTCGAGTCCATTATGGGACTTCATCTCACCCTTACATTTCGGAAGAGCCGTAAAGGCTCCAGATTCTTTCCTTTTCGAGTCAAGCCATCAAGATAAACATGCCGAGTCAAGTTCCATAAAGATTGAGGAATTTGAAGAAGCAGATTTAGAGATTTCTTTATTTTACATTTTTGTATATATTTGTAATGGGCATAAGCCCTCGGTGTTTTATTTTTTTTTATTTCTATTTTATGTTTAGATTAGGACAGGTACAAAAATGGGTCGAATACCCAGAGCAGGTGGGTCCAAAATTCGGTCCAGGCGAACAGAATCCGAATTTGGACCCAAAATATCTCTCTCTCTCTCTCTCTTCACTACTGTTTATGTGCGTTTGTTTGATTATCGTTAGTTTTAGAGTTAGAAAATTCCAAACCCCCCATCGAACGCCTTTCGCTTTATCAAACTCGAAACTAAAAATTTGAAATTTTAAATATGTTCGAATTTGAAAATCACTTAGAATTAAATCTAAAAGTTTTAACTTTAATGGAATCTCAAAACGATAATTATTTTCAATCCGTAAGTTTGTTTAAAACTTTATTATGTTCAAAATTCAATTTCTAAATTCGTTTGAGTTTATAGTGCTTTAACCTTAAATTAATAAAATAATTATTTTGTGCCCAAATAAATTCAACTTCAAAATCGCAAAAGTTTAAAATAGTCAAATAAGTTAATCGTTGGAAAACCGTATTTAACGGAGTGTCTTAGGTGCCTAACACCTTCCTAAGACGCTAATATGAATCCCGAACCCATTTAAGTATTTCTAAAATAATTTTTCTGTTTAAGTTGTTTTGGAAATAAGTTTTCTTAATTTTTCTTAAAAATTAAGTGGCGACTCCTTAAAGTCAAAAAATAAAATAAACTCTTTTCGAAAATAAATTTTTCGATAAAACAACATAAAATAAATGTAAGATTCAGCAATTTAATTAAAAAATATAAGTTCTAAACAATAATTTTTGTAAAATATTCATCACTCCAGGAAACACGTATTGTCAAGAAAATGACCATAATACAATTTAGTTACAAAATGCCCTTCTATACTGAAGAAATATATACTATAAGATTTGGTAAGTCATCAAAAAAATATTTATGTTAAATTTGACAGGAAAAAATAAATTCTTCTCTTTTCAAGGCTAATCTTTAATTTTAATTTAATTTTTTATTGTTCATATATAAAGGGAAGTTGAATTTCCAAAAAAAAAATAATTACAATTATTTATAAAATGATCTTTCTTTGTGAAATATGAGTCCAAGATTCAGGAAATACGAATAGTCAAACAAACTAACTATGGTAGTGATTTGATAAGAAATCACAGATAAATATGTTCCTATTATGGAAAAATAATGAATGATTGGGTAATTATTTTTTTTTGGAAAAAATATTAAATTTTTAGCAGTTAAAATTATTCTCTTTTTCCCAAGTTCGATCATAAATTTATTTTTTTTCTTATTCAATCATGTGTAAAAATAGGAAAACTTCAAAACTTTTTTTTTATTACACTTATATCATAAAGTGGATTTATCTTTATATATATATTATCCTATAATTTTAAGAATTTAGTAAAAAAACATTGAAAATAAATATCTTTCGATTATACATAAATTATAATTTAAATGTAAGGTGTGATAATTCCAATAGACAAAATTATTTTATTTTTGTAAATATACAACAATTAAGAAGAGATGTGTAGTCAAACAAAAATGACTATGATTTAATTTAGTAACAAAACTTGACTAGATGTCTTCCAAATTTTTTTTTTTAAATGTAGGATTTGATAATGTTGGTTAAAAAAATATTAATTTCCAAGCAATAAAGAATAAATCTTCTTTTTTCCAAATTTTATCCTAAATTTGTTTGTTATTTTTTCCTTATTCATTCATGTGTAAACATAGGTGAACTTCAAAGTTTTCTTTTTTTTAGTTACACATATAATTAATCATTTGAATTTTTGCTATAGAAAATAAATAGCATTTTAGAAAATAAGTAAGAAATCTCAAATAAATAACTTCCTATACATACATAAAATAAATGTCAGGGCCAAGGTAATGACATTTAAATGAGTATACAAATTTTGTCAAGTATAGAATAAAAATTATTTTTAAAAAAAATTATAAAGATGATGTATTTTAGACATGCTAGTGAAAATCATTTTTCTTTATTTAAAATCTCAATTAAACTAAAGATTTACTACATTTAGGCACTAATACTATATAAGTCATCTTTTTGTGACTTTATCACAAAATTTAAGTAATATTATTTTAATATTATATGAATTAAATATGCATATGTACGAGTGTGTGACCCCTTTGGGTGGACCTTGTTAGTTACTTAATCAATATTTTCAGACATTTAACAAAATTAATTAGTATAAAGTAAAAAAAAACAATTATATTATTAATAGTTAATACAATTTGATTTTTTAATATAAAATTAAGAAGTACAAATAATTTTCAATGGAATAATGGTAAATAATTTAGGCAATACCAAAAATGTAATATTGTTGTTTGCTTGTAATAGTCCTCAAAACGGTAGCAGTATTAGTGAGTCTTTTCAATTTTTCTAAAATATAGTAGTTTGTTTGTTTTCAAATTTGATTAAATTAGAATTCACGTATTATTATATTTTATCTTCAAATTAAAATGATTTCCATTAAAGTTGATTTTATAATTAAAGACTTCGAATAAAAATTGAATTAGAGGAAATTATTTCACACTTGCTGATTGGCTAGTAAAATTTTACCAGTGTTCAATGTATATATATCAAATTATATTACATAATGTATATTACACCCTCTTTACTTAATCAAGATAAATTAATATAAGCATTCATGTATTTTATTAAATTATTAAATCATGATAAGCTAATATGATTTGTTATAACCGTGCATGTAGATATATAAAAAAAAAATATTGTATTTCCTTATTTATTGTTTCAATCATAAACAAAAATTCGTTTGATAAAGTTTTAAATGATGAAATAGTAGAACTATACAATGATTCATCAAAAATGGCATTATAGTTAGGTCTTTTTGTGTGACAAGATTATTAATTATTCCTTGAATTTGTTTCAATATATATGATTATTTAATTTTCCCTTTATAGAGTTCCCCTCTAATCATATAAACTAAAAAAATTGTATCTCAAAAATAATAAATACTCATTGATTTAAGTAAATACTTGCTACATTTGATGTGGGCATGGCTTGTTGCCAAAACTGATGTTCAAGCACAATTAATATCTAAACGATTCTTTTGACTTCACTTTAAAAAAAATTACAATTTAAATACCATTTGTGTTCCAATTTAATAATCTTAGTTTGATAAAATATGAAATTTGAAATATAATTTTTGCATTTATTTGTATTTGTCAAATTTGGATTTGACATAATCATTATAAAATAATGATTGATGTAATTATTCTACCATGTTATATCTATTAATCATTTAATATTAAGTCTTGACGAATGGTTTATGAAAATAATATTAAGGGTAAAATATGAATTAATTATTTTATCTTAATGTATTAAAAGTGACAAAATATAAATAAAAATCTATTTTTAAACTAATCGACGAATAAATGCAATGAAAAAATAAAATAAAACTTTAAATCTTGTAATTTTAAATAAATACGAGTTTAACCATTCAAATTTTGTCAATGTGACACAAAAATTGACATGTACCACATCAAAATTAAATAACTTAATAAAAATATAAGAGACATTTTCTTGCAGGACAAATTAAAATAAATTAAGACAATTAAATTAAAGAGGGAATATGTATTTTTTTTCGTTTATTTTTAATTGTCATGATTTTTATATTTGAAGTTAAATTATAGTAACTTTAACTAATATTTTAAAATGTATTTATCATATTGATATGTAAAAAATTGTAATTTATTGTGTTTTCATATAATTTTTAAATACCTAATTTTTTTATTTAAAATATTAATATAATTTAATTTAATTTAACTTTAAAAATTAATTAAATTAAAAGAACGTGCGAAAAACAAAAATGGACTGGGAGAGTAAAAAATATTCACCAACGGGCTACTGAAAAATATTGATAAATACTCAACTTTTTCATTTTTTTTGTTTTTTTCGAATGTTAGTAACTGTCTGAAGATAAGACAAAATCAGTTTTGCTTACGAGGACTCAAGTGGGCCCTTATCCACAAACGGCAAATGAAACCACCGATTCTCTTATCTGATTTGTTTTAATTTATCGTTAAATAAAAACTGTTTTCAACCGTACAAAACTGTTTTTTTTAAAATATTAATTATTATAATTTTCTTTCTTACATCAAATTTTTAAGCAAATGCTGCCTTATGGTAATCCCTAGAGTGATTTACTAATTCAAATTATTCTTTATCGGTAATAGCAAAAATCAAATGTTAAAATAACTATTGAACTTTTTAAATATTTATTTCATAACTATATTCTATTACTGTGTCAGACGTATGGAGCTACGACATCATACTTTTGTTACGCTCGTAATCACTTAAAATTTATTTAATTTAAATTTATAAAGTTATTCAAATTGTATCAAATTAATGAATATATTAGTTCAAATAAATATTGTAAATTAATATGTTTGATTTAATTATTTAAATTCAGATAAATATAAATTTAATTAAAATTCGCTCCACAAAATCCATATGACATGTCACTTAAATCTATTTAGTCGAAGGAGTCATATTTCAATCGCAACTTTTCTATCCTAAAACTGTAAATAAGGATCTCATAATTCAATAAAGAGGAGCCAAAAATTTTAAACAAGAAATTAGAGAAAGCTCATGCATCAAAAGCCATAAATTTCTGTACAAGTTCAAGAATTTAAGCATTTAAGTGTTAAAAATCAAGTCCAAGAAGAAGTCAAGATCAAGTTCAAGAACGATCAAAATCAAGACCACCGGATTCAAGCTCAAGCTCCAAGCCTTTGAATTCAACTAAAAAGTCAAGATAAAGTTCAAGTCAAGTCCAAGTCCAAGAAGAAGTCAAATTCAAGTACAAGAACGATCAAGATCAAGACAATCAAATTCAAGATCAAGATCAAACTCCAAGCCTATTGAATTCAACAAGAAAGTCAAGATTGAGATAAAGTTCAAGTCCAAGATTAAGATAAAGTTCAAGTAAGATCAAGATCAAGTCCAAGATAAAGTTCAAGTCAAGATCAAGATCAAGTTCAAGTTCAAATCCAAGATCAAGATAGAAATCAAGAGCAAGATAAATCCCAAGTTCAAGATCAAGTTTTAAATCCCTTGAAATTATATTTGAAAAGGCGAATCAGAGGAATCATAGAGATTGTAACACTCGCACTTGAAATAATAAATCGATTGTTGCTATAATATTCTGTTTTCTCGACGCGAATTTTATTGTCTACACTCATAACCAAAAAAATATCTTGTATGTGACGATAAGTTTGATAAATGATAATTCAATACTTGGAAAAATCCTTTTGACCAGAAAATATGATCAGAATTTGATCAAAATAACATTTTACTTATATTGTTTTACCTTTTTGAATTTTTTTACCATTTTAACTTTAATATCTGTTAACTAAAAAAATGGGGAAAAAATATTAGTTTATTCTAAAATTGAAAAAATATTATAGATTTTTTAATTATCTGGCCAAACTTTATAGTCATTTAACATTACTCTTAGTATTTATTCGTTCATAAAAATGACATAATTTGATTCAATATGAAGTTTTAAGAAACTAAAGAAAGTTTTTAAATTTTATAATTCTAAATTAAAGTTGTATCAAATATATCAAAATGTCTTTTAATATTATAGATTTAAGTATAAAGTAGATATTAACATATTGCAAAAAAATAGAAATAGATACATTTTTAAAATAATAAAGCGTGTAATTCTTTCATTTCGTATTGTTTGATACTTGTACTTGAACATATATGTTTTTCTCTCGCTTTATACAAAAACAGAAACACAATATATACACTTTTGTTGTATAAAGCGAGAGAAAATTGTATTTCACTGTAATTGTATAATTCGCAATTGTATAATTCGTTGGCCTTTTTCGCTGCAATATTTGTATAAAATTTGCATTTGTCTACAATTGAATTGAATTAAAATATCTGTAAATTGTATAATTAAGTGTATAGCACGAAGATATATGTTTTTGCATGTGTATATACAATTTTCTCTCGTTTTATACAAAACAGAAACACAATTTATACACTCCTGTGTATAAAGCGAGAGAGACGAGCAGAGGGAGAGAGGCGAGCGAGAACGGGAGAGTGGCGAGCCAGATTTTTGGGAGAGAGGCGACTGGCAAACTTTGGCTAACGTTTGCTATGGAGCACAACTAAATCAAACCGTAGCTACTCTATTTATTTTCGGTTATTAGTTTGCTATTATATACAATTATCCCTATAAACATTCATGTGTTTGTTTTAGACCACGAGTTTTAAAAGTTCTTTTTTTTAAGAAAAAATTCATTTTAAGTCAAATATACATTACATAAATCGAAATGGAGTGAGTACAAACTTTGGTTAAGTATTTTTTTATAACTATTTTGTTGTTTAATAAAATTTAAAATGAAAAATCTAAACCTTTTCCACAGTTATGCTTTATAGTTTTTTTATCAATATCTAATCGATGATAACCAAAACTTTAATATAAATAAGGTAATAAAGTAATTTAATTCTGAAATTCGAGTATTGATATTAATTGAGAAAATATTTATTTATAAATTGTAAAGCATTCATAATCTGATATTTAATATGCTTCTTATTCTCAACAAATGACACTAATTTATCATGATTCAAGATTGTAAAAAGTAGAAATCAAGACTAAAAAGTGCAACTCACTATTATATGAAGGTCAATCTGTAATTTATCTATGAAGTTTCCTAAGTATATGATATGTATCTATGACGAATTAATGTTTGATCTCATATATTTATATATTTCAAAATTTATCCCGTTAACTGGTTATGTATTTTCTTAAACTACAATTGTGCGATCATTATTTATTCTTACATTATCAAAACTATATTCTTTTTTTTTATCTCTTTAGAATTATGTTATTTTTATTTTCTTATTTAAGTCAAAAATTTTAAAGATAAAATAAATATTATTTTAGAGATAAGATAAGTTAAATAAAATATATATGAATACTTATGTTTAAAAAGCATTATATATAATTAAAAAAGAAATTACATACAAGGAAGATTATAGGATTATACTGAATATGTTGTAGTAGCGATAAACATAGATAAACAATTTGAATTGTCAAGAGTATAAAAGTAAAAATATTTTTCACATTATTATTATGTCAAACAAATACAAATTGATTTTTAAAAATAAAATAAAATGAGTTTGTGGGTCACACACGAAACAAAACTTTTGTGACTCTTGAAAAGGAAAATTAAATTTAAAAACTATTTTGACAATTAATTATACAATTATAAATTTAAAACTTGACCCATAATAATATTTATTATAAAATTATTATTGATCGCCCTCATCACGACTCTTCTATATATAAAAATAAAAATCATGATAACTACCTTGTGTGCATATTAATAAGAAAAATATACTAACAAAATTTTGAAAAAATCCTAAAATATAAATACATAATTTGTATATATTTGCCCTGTTTGCATATTCACAAGAAAAATATACAAACGGGCAAGCGAAATATAAAAACAACAAATTCCATTAGTATATATTGTATTTTTATTATAACCAAAATATACGAATCACAATTGTTGTAATAAATGAAATCGTAATTGTACAGTGTAATTATCAACACTATAGCTATAAAGTTTTATTATAGTTATTATCTTTGTTATTTTAAAAACTTCTAATTTTTAATTCTTAATACACTCTCCGTCCACAATTGTCTGTCAGTGTAAGTGTCATGCACTCTCTTTAAGAAAAAATTAATACAAGGTATATTTTGATTAATATAATCTTACCATAGAGAAAATATCAAAATACATAATTTTTCAATTGAAAAAATGAACTAATTATTAAGGATACAGTTGAAAGAAAATGACTAATTATTTTTTGATAATTTAAATTGACATTAATTTTTTATATCTGTTATTGTTATATCTGTCAAATAATTATGGATAGAGAGAATATTTAATATTAAAATGAAATAAGAACACTTATCAGATTAATATGAGTCGAGTAATATAAAATAGAAACGGAAAGAAATTAATATATGTACGGATAAAGGACAAGATGGAGTGGGGATGTTATTGATCGGTTTCCAAGGATGATAAGCAATTTATTCGATTTGGTGCATCGCGCAAAAAAGCAGGGAACTGTCAATCAGTTGAGCCTCCACGCGCTCTTATTAATTTTTCAGTTTCCCAAACACGTGACTTTGCTGATTGCCCCCTCAAACTTCACATATTGTCACTTGTGACATAAACTATGTGATATTAGTGAAATGAAAATGATGCAATCAAATATATACTAAATGTATTCAAATATTTTGATATATTATTTTTATTTGGGATTACGTTGTTTGAGCAAATGTATTTTTTTAAATAGTATTCTATCTTTTATGAGATAGTGGTAATGTGTGTATTTTATAATTATGGAGTCATCTTATAGTTAGGGGGTTCATTCAAATATCTTCGACGAAAAATTATATTATTTATACATGATTAAAATAATTTTTTAGATATATATAGTAGGTGTTGAACTCCCTTCAACTACTTCGTGTATCTATTTCTTTAAATTTTAAACTTTATTATTGAAAATCCTGACTCCGCCACTAATACTTTACTATCAACAGATTTCAGTTGTGAAATTTCCTTAAATACGAAAACTTGCATTGAATAGCATAAAGTAAAGAATGAGAATGAAATGTTAATAGTAAAAAAACATTTAGAAATGTTTAGAATAACAAAAATAATAATTACAAAAAAATAATATAATCAGCTTATAATTATACCAGATAATTACCAACAGTTTATTATCTCTCCTGATAATTGAAGAGTATAACTATTAATGTTAATTAAATCCAATTACATGTTAACTAAATAATTATATAGTCAACTAAATATTTTAGATGATATGATTATATTTAATTATTTCAAATTTAGTTATCAAGTGACTTTTCAAATCACCGAATAGGATGTTTGAAAGATTGATAAAATCTTGTTTGATACATAGTTGAATGAGGAATATAATTCTCCCACTTTATAAAACTTTTAAAGTACATGTAATTATTTTGTGATAAAGAAATTTTATTTATTGACTTTGACTTAATTTACCACTTTTTTCTTTCTCTCTTTTTTCTTTTTCTTTAGTTTGTTCTCATGTATATAGTAGGAAGTTTCTAACTTACTAGGTAGGGAACACACTATAAAGTAGAACACAATTTTCATTAAATATTTTTCTACTTCTAGGTGGTAAGGGAATGAAAATAACTAGGGACAGTCATTTAATTTAAATAAGAATATTTTTAAAATATAAAATTATATGAATGAAGAGAAACTCAAAAAAAAAATAAAAAAATATTAATAATTCGTATAAATTGTTTGATAAAAAGTATCTCAAAGAAATTTAATTAACGAAAAATTGTTAATTCTGCATTATAGTTTGAAATAACTATATGCCCTTTTATAATGAATTGATTTGACAAATGAATTCATCACGATTGATTCCTGCATTATAATTTAAAATAACTATTATGCCCTTTTATAATGAATTGATTTGACAAATGAATTCATCACGATTGAATCGATGGACAATGACATCTACTTTCTCCGTTAAATAATAGTTATCATATAATACTTATTCATTTTAAAAAATTAATAGTTAATTTATCTTTTTGTATCTATTTAACCCTTATTATCAAATAAGTATTTTATTATCTAACACATTTTTTAAAGCATTGGATTTAATAGACTTGAAGGATAAAATAGTACTATTATCTCTGTTATTTAGTGTTTTTTTAAGAGACGTATAAAATCAATAGTGGATAACTATTGTTTAACGTTGGGAATAGTAAACATTACCTATATGCATGATTACAACAGATCATCATCGGTTTCTTATGATTATTTAACATAATAATACCTTTGTCTACTTTTAATTGTAATAGTTTTTTGTAGAGTCAAACTAAAAAAATTGTCTACTATTTTATGATATATTTTTTTATCATATTGATATGAAAGAAATTATAGTTTATAATATTTTTTATATAAAATTTTTCAGTTTTTGTTTAAAATATCAAATTAATGTAATATAATATAATTTAATTTAATGTAATATAATTTAATTTAATTTAAAAAATAAATTAAATTAACTTTCGAAAAATATATCGTGTTAAATAAAAATAAATGGAGGAAGTACAATTTTAATTTACCATATGATTAAGTGATAAATTTGACGTTGATGCATTGAATGTCGGTAAACATTTACTACTCACTTTGTCTACCTTTTCTTATGCACTCCTCTATTTTTTGTATTTTAATACTTTCTTCGTTTCAAAAAGAATATTTTTATTTTTTTTAGTTTTAAAAAGAATGTCTCTTTTTTTCTCAACATTTTAATTTTAACTTTTGACGTTGCATGTTTAACACCAAGAGATTAAAGGGTGTTTGGTACATTTGACATAACTTTAATTTAGAACCACAAGATTAAAAAGTCTTCTTTCTTTTGTTAAACTCTATTTCAAATCAAACTAGGTTATCCTTTTTTAAACGAGGGAGTAACTACTTTAAATATAAACTTTTTCATTTATTTTACAATTAATACAGGTAAAATGGTATATTCACTGCGTTACTAATTGTTTTCTTAATGTGTGTCAATTAAATAATGAAAAAGTAAAAAGGGACTGATTGAGTAATACTTGTTTAATTTATAAAATTGACTGATAATTTATTATTTTGTGTTTATTTTACCCTTACTATTAAATACTCGCTCTGTCCCTTTTACTTGTCCACTTTTGAATTGGCAAAGAAAATAATTAATGACATGGTGAAGTTTTCATTTTACCCCTATAAATTATGAAGTGGATGAAAAGTTCTACATTTTTCAAAGTAATTAGTCATTTAATTAATTGTGGGTATAATATGTAAGAAAAAATTGTCCTTTCTTTATTTATCAAAATGGACAAGTAATTAGGGACAACTATAAAATAAAAAGTGAACAAGTAATTAGGGACAGAGGTAGTATTACTCCTTCCGTCCAACAATAGTCTCTCACTATGCTATTTTGGATTGTCAACATGCTTGTCGACTTTATGATAGCTTTACACTTAGTTTCTAATTTACCTGTATCATCAATTATGCTCTCTTTGTTTTAAAAAAAATGTCTTTATTTCCTTTTTAGTTTGTTTAAAAAAAATGATCCCTTTTTTTTTTGCAACACTTTAACTTTAACTTTCCACGTGACATGTTTAAGACCACAAGATTAAAGGGCATTTTGGTACATTTGACATAACTTTAATTTAGAACCAGAAGATTAAAAGTCTTATTTCTTTTCTTGAACTCTGTTCCAAGTCAAACTAGATCATCATTTTTGAAACAGAGAGTATTTATTTTTCTTTTACATTTTTTAACACATTGTACTTGTTATACTCTTCTATTTATAGTTTCTCAAAAAGTGATCAAAGTTAACAATGGACAAATATTATTTGATAGATGATTATTTATTTTTCAATGTTTCGATGGTTATACTTTCTCTGTTCCTAATTACTTATCCACATTCCTTTTATATTTATTCTTAATTATTTATCTATTTTGATAAATTAAAAAAGGACAAAATAATTTTACTCATTACATTCTCAATTAATTACTTTATAAGAATTAAAAAATTTTGGAAAATCTTAAATTATTAATTTATTCACTTTATAATTATAAAATTAAAATAATAAATTTTTTATATTAATAATTAATTTCCTAATAGATATATCAATTCAAATAGGGGTAAGCAGAGAAGGTATCAAATTGGCAAATACTTCACTTTTGTGGTTTTCTTCATTAATGTTTCCAAGGTCGTAATTTAATTACTTAATAGTTATAGGCTAAGCCGGTCATCATTAGAATTACTTTATATTTATATGCTTGTCGCTTACCTCTTTTAAAAAAATAATAAATAAAATAATACTTTATTTTGTAATATAATAAAGTCAATCTTTTTTAAGTGCATTTCAAAATGGCAATATTTAATATTGAAGATAAACTAAAAACTACATAATAAATTATGTTTTAATTTTCTAAATCAAACGAATAAAATTGGATGGGAGTGTTTTTTTGTCTATTTTAACCTGTAATTAAATACTCTATGTTTCAATTTATGTCACTTTTTACTTTTCGAATTTCAAATGTGTTTTTAACATATTAAAATGTGTTATTAAATTATATTGACATGAAAAGAATTGCAACTTATGATATTTTTTCATATAAATTCTAAAATTTAAATTTGAATTTTGAAATAAAAAATTTAATCTAATTCAATTTAACTTTAAAGATTAATTTAATTGATTTTCATGAAGTAAAATATGTCACATAAATTATTGTGAGGTGATATATTTTTAATATTAAGCAATTAATGTGAAAATGATGTGTTTATGTTTTGTATTTTTCAAACTTGTTGATCTTTGAGTTAGCAAATGGAAGGTTAGTAAATTTATTAATTATAATTTATCAAATATTTATTTAATGCAAAATACACTCTTAAAACACTGACAAAAAAATGATACAAACAGACAGAAATCAACTATAGTTTATTTTTGGCTCTTCATCTTCCATAATGATACTTGAGTACACCTATTAATTCTATTTCTTACTAGCTATGAAAAGATTTGATTTTTTCAATACAAAGTATTTGGATTATGTATCATCTTTTAGGATACTTGAGTACACCTACTGATCCTATTTTTTATAAGATATAAAGTAATTAATATGAGGTGATGTTTTATATTTTATATATCTCAAATGAAATGTTAAGAAAAAATTATTTAATTATAACTCAATATTAAAATTCGAAATCGCTACCTAAAAATTTGCGTGCTATAATGTTGTCAATGTTAATTGTAGTGAAAATAGGGAGCTTTATTATTTACGAGTTTAAGTTGTAAGACAAATATTAGTATAAAAATATAATTTAGCTTGCGCCTCTGACTATACTATTTTTATAGTATTTATTTATTTATTTTTATTTGCGTTTTATAAAAGATAATTTGATTAATTTTTAAAGTTAAATTAAATTGCATTAATTTGATATTTTAAATAAAAAAATATACATTTAAAAATCACATGAAAAGTATTATACATTGCAATTTTTTACATATCAATATCATGAAATTTATCCTGAAATATTAATCAAAATTTTTAAAGTTTAACTCTAAAAATGAAAAGTGTGTTAACTAATAATGAATGTAAATAGGAAGTAATAAATAAGTAAATTCGGTAAATGACTCGGAATTCAATAAGCTCTTTCAGTTATAAAGTGTAAGAATTTGTACTTTCTCTGTTCACTATTTTTTGTCGCGATTTCTATTTTAAGAGTCAAAGTATAAAAATTTTAACTAACATTTTAAGATGTATTTTTTTATCATATTATAATGCAAAAAATGTGAGTACTTTTCATATAATTTTCGAATATCTAAATTTTTTATTCAAGAAATCATATTAATGTGATCTAATTTAACTTTAAAAATTAATCAAATTAACTTTTAAAAAATATAATATAACAAATAAAAGTGGACGAAGAAAGTATCTTGTTCTCCCACAATCTTGCGAATATATAAGCTAATTTTCGAACGGGTGATTAGAATAATTGATCCATTTTACCTTGTAGCTCTTTCTGACCAATAAGGGGGATTCACTCTTTTTAGATAATTTCTTCCCAAAGAAGTTTAGTATCAATATATTTGTCCACTTTTAATTATCATATTACATTTTTTAAAAGTTAAATTAACTAATTTCTAAAGTTATATTAATTTTATAATAAAAAATTCAGATATTCAAAACTATACAAAAAGTAATATAAGTTTCAATTTTTTTGTATATCAATATTATGAAAAATACATTGTAAAATTTTAATCAAAATTATTATTGTTTGACTCTAAAGAGAAAACTATGACAAATATAAGTAGATGAGTTAGTATTAACTTTTCAGTAATATTAAGTATTTCAATTGAAATAAAGTATAATAAGGTAGTAACTAGTTCTTTTCCAATATAATTTTTTCAATCTCTTCTAGTCCATCATAAAGTTATTTTTTACAAAACAAATAAACTTAAATATATCAAGTTTTACATTTTAAAAAAAATGAAATCAAACTTCAGAATCTTCTAAAATATTTTTTTTTGGAGAATTCGAGATTTAAAAAACCATGATCTCAATCACTTGTTACATTGATATGAAATTGTCATTCCAAATCACATATCATTTCTTTTCAACTTCATCAATACAAATATTTTCCAAAAGAGATGAAATAACACAAAAAGCTAAGTCCAGAGAAATGATGGATGCACTTTTAAGGAATGGAACAAACATCTTTATGATATACTATTTGCTTTATCCTACTCAAGTTTCCTCCAGTATTTTTTTTCAGTCCTAAACATGGTCCCTCCAGCTTTAATTAATTACATTTGTACTCCATTACTTTTATTGGATAAAAGAAAAGGAAATAACAATCCTTTATGCACTGTATTTCTTTTATCTTTTTTTGGTTTCCTTTTGTTTATTTTGCTTGTAACTGAAACTTATTCAGAGAGTCTACTTAATGCCAGCAATGTAGTCAATGAGCAGCAACATGCTATTGAAATTATTTGATTGTTAATACTCCAATAATTGATTATTTTATCCTAAGGTGTATTATATTTAGCTAGCGTTTGAATATAGATTATTAAATATTATTTTGAGTGAAGATTTGAATGATATTTTACCGTGTATTTAATTATAGTATTTGGGAAATATACTTTTACTTGAACTCTTTCAAAAAATATGATGTATACTCATAAATTTTTACAACTATCAATACTACTTATAAGTTTGTACTACATAGCAAGATAGAAACGTCGTTGTAACAAGATTCACGACTTCCGCAACAAGTCAGATGAATCTTCGTTGCAGCAAATAACAAGTAGTGTCCGGAGTGAGTGCAACACACATCATTTCATAAATCATGAAATATATAAAGCAAATAACTTTGTTGTCTTAAGCTGATAGTTCATCATTTTCATCAATAATCATATCATCACTTTAATATTCTATCACTGCTTAGATGTTCACGTAAAAGATTATGTAATATATCACAAGCAACTATTATAAACGGTGTTTTGTAAAAAAAAATGTGTGTGAAATTTAAATTTTTAAAAACACTCTCAAATAATAAGATTTAACTCAAATACTATTTTTTCTAATATTTTGGGAATTTGGATTATTTGCAAATAGATTTGTCAAATAATGACATTATATGGACAAACACTATTTGCAAATTTTTGCCGAGAAATCTATGGACAAATGGTCCTTAGAAGTTTAAACTTTGTTACAACTTCGTGAAGATTCCCACTTTGTTCGCAATAAAATGCTCCAATTTTCGATTGACTTCGGGAAAAAAAATCATCTTTCGTTTTATAACAGGATTGGTTCGCTCATGCAGCAAGTAATAGTTAAAATTTGCAATTTAACACAAAAATGTTAGAAACAAAGATGATTTGTTTGACAAGATGTTAAATATAACATGCAGGTTCACAAAGCTACTAGATGTTAAATATAACATGCAGGTTCACAAATTTAAGATTATGTAATTCACTAAACTGTACCTTCCGCAGGAAATGTTACATAACGATCAAAAGAAACCACAAATCTGGCACATCAAAGTCCAAACACTTTTAATTAAGATACATTACCAGCCAGAGCCTGGACAGAATTCATTATATCACCCAAAGAATTCCACTAGTCATTTCGAGTCGGAGTCACAAAAATTAAAGCTAATACAAGTAGATGTTTGGGATGTCTTACAGCCTCGGTGTCGTCTATGATTATGCTAATTCTATCAGAAAAATGTATGGTTCTAGCAATCTTTCCACCTTCGTTGACAATTTAGTACATTTAAGCAGCAAACAGCATCCCGTCTGTAGCACAGTTCCAATGCCATGACCATGAATTGAAATGCAAACTGCCAAATACTAATCTTCATGCTGTCTCAGTTCTGCCGGAAGATCTAATCTGCATCAAATCTGATCTTCTTTGGTGCAGCCTGAATTGAACCCACCTGCAAATGACATGCACCATCGTATGTTATCTCCTGATGGAGTGCGGCGTGATTTCAGCTTTAACTAAAAACTCTCATTGTGTGCTCAGTGCAACTCATTTGTCACTTTCCTAATCCTAGTTAAATCTGATATTTAGGAAGTATTAGCATTCTTGTAACAAACATATACTTGAACACTACTCAACTATTGTTCAACAGTATCACACTAGCCAAAATGCAACAATCCTGTTATTAGCATCATCTAAGAGCAAATTATGGTTAATTAACAGTTAGATTCACCAAATAGAAGGGTTCCCATACTCCAAACCAGAAACCTGCAGCGATAAGGGTGTATTTACAGCATCAAAGAGTTGAATTAAAGAAAGCCATATATGTCTTACCATTTCTGGGCACTCATAGTCAATTCCAGCTGCTTCAATCCTCTTTCGCCTCTTCTTGTCGCGTTTTAATATTCCTTCAACCAACTTCTTGTGATCATCCAGTGTTCTTTCCTGGACAATTATTACCACTCAACAAGTTTATGTTTGCAAAGTCTAATCAGACATCATATAAACCGCTTACCACATTTAGCATAACACAAAAAACATAAATGCTATATCCCACTGAATACTACCTTGTCCTGACGCTTCCTTTCAATTTTAACCCAATCCAAGGGTTTGTACCAGCGGTTCACACCTTTCCACCTATGTAGAAATCAAAGTTGTTAACTACGAACAGAGAAAAAGACCCAATTCTGCATCTCCATGCTAAGAAAGTATCATAAACCTAACCACTAAATTTCAACTCTTCACACTCCTGGTAAAGTTAAAAAATAATCAGGAGAATGCCATGCTTCTAGACATATCTTTTGCTCCCTTGTAATGAGATTAGGTGGTCGACAGTAATTGGATCACAAAACCAGAAAACTTATGCAGCTCAAATGCAATGCTGAACTCATTATATAACTCAGAATGTAGGGGAAAGATTAAGAATAATATCAGACTTCATGTTTTGTCATTAGCATTTAGCAGCATGAAATTTATAAAACAGAGATCCCGATATAAGCAGGAGCGAATTTGCAGGTCAATATATTCTTTAAAGTTTAATCCGTTCAAAAAAAAGAAGATCTGGTATTTTATTAGTTGTTGTTCCAATTTGTAGTGACAAAAGACTACAAAGTGCCGATAAACCTCCTACAACAAGAAGCTCCCAGACCACTGAACCCCCTAAAACAACCTAACCATAAACATAAGAAAAAGAAAAAGATGGAAGAAACCAAAGAAATTTGACAATCTCCTCACACTTGACATAAAATAATTAAATTACCATTCCCTCCATCAAATTTGAAAAAGGAGAGGGAGGGGGGTCCTTACAATCTTGGATGTACATGTTCAGGAGGAATAAGCTGAACTTGCAGTAAGTGCTCAAACAAGAGATAGTTATGCATAGTTTCAGCAACAACTTTTGCAACCTGCACTTACCCATAAAGAAAAACAGAAAATGGGAAGATAATGATCAGACGGATTTTTTTAAGCATATCTATGACACTACAAAGCCACTAGGACAAGTACTACCTCAGGAGACTCAAATTCTATGAAGCCAAAATGCTTTGATTTTCCAGTCTGTTAAGGAAGAGAAACAAGGATAAGTTAATTAACAAAAAGAAAATTACCTTAAATGAAAATAATGGTAAATCAGTGGATTAACACATGATGTGTAGCTTAAAGGAGTGCAGTGCATGCCCATAACAGAAGAACAATAAATTTGTCAATGGACTAAGAAATGAATTGAGTAGTTTGAAAAATGAAAGTGAAGTGAATGCCAATGAATCACCATACTCATCTACATAATTATGGCCTACAATTTCAGTTCTTTTCTAGATGAAATATACTTCATAAAGTTCAAAAAAAGGTGCTATAATCAAGGTATTTCCTTTATCCAAAGGTAAAAAATTAAGGTATTTTCAGGCGATGTTAGCTTACCGATCAGACTTCTAGTGTTTATTAAAGATGAAATATCTATCAATACACTAACGAATGATGAACTAAGATAAGGTGAACAGAGAGCATAGGGTGGAACAGGGAATTGGTAGCGCTGAGGAAATAAAAGGATGAATAAGAAGTAGCTGGATGTCCAACATGATTGTGTTAAGGGTTCCATGAGAAAGTCTATTACCCAGATTGAAAGAAACAAGGATTGCACTATGGATTAGAACGGGGGGGAGAGATCCTTACTGTACTTACCGCGGGGGGGGGGGTTGAGTTGTTCTCTCAGGGTTAAAGAAACATCTAGTTTACTGAACTTTTATTCTAGTAAGAACCATTCGGGTTTGCAGATTGCTTCGGTTCTTCAAAATTACAAAAATCATTAGGAGACTAACAAAAGAAAAATGAAGGAGTCTGCCACCATGCAAGCAAGGTGAGTTACACCTCAACTGGTTAAGATGTACTCAAGTAAACCATAATTGACCAATGGTTTACAAAATTAGTGGCACAATGCCATTTGAGGGAGAATGAAGAATGTCAAATGCATAACAATAATATAACCATAAAACATCAAATAAGAGAGTTTAAGAGTAAACATGAAAGAAATCTCTAACCAAACAGATGAACAATTGACCAATAATTATATGCCTGGAAAATTAACCTTTTTATTCCTTGCAATTCTAAGCCTCTTGATTGTACCGAATTGCTTAAAAAAACCTGAAGACCACATTTATGATACATAAGAAGAAAATATCAAGTATCTAAATAGGCTCATTCTCAGACAAATTGAAAGAGAGAAATGCAAACCTTCCATTTCATTCTCATAAAATCCATGCGGGATTCTCCCGATATATAACACTGTTGCTTTATTTTCCCTCACCTCAGTCTTTGGAAGCTTCTGCGCTGGCCCACCTTCTAATGGCTATTTATTTGAAGGACAAAAAACAAGTCATACACAGCACACCAATTGCCATGGAGAATTTTACAGTAATGATTCTAACGAAGACCATTGCCCACTCAAAGTATCACAGACCAAATATAAACTCTAAGTTAGCTGAACTCTTCAATACCATTGCCCACCCCATCACAGACCAGACAACCAAAGTTTATACGCATATACCAAACAAGTTGCAGAATTAAGGAGTACATATAACACAAAAATCATAAAATCTAAAGCATATATTAACACGAAATCCCATAAAGGAGACAATTGTTTCTTATCGACGGAAAGAAACAGTAATCTATAGAGTGAGCTAACTACTAACTATATATGCAAAATTTGAGGTGCTTTATTTCAGTTTTCATTATATACATCTATATAGTTCGAAGAAACTGAATGGACTGCTCATATGCTGGAGCCGCACGAACAAATAACGTACCAGAAACTCACGGGCTTCATCTTTAGAAGCTGAAGAAGCAGAAAAATCGCTTGCTCCCTTTTTCAATTTCTTCGTTATTGCTTTCTTCCTTGCTTTAACACCCATCTCTGTTTACATAATCATACTAAACGTCAAGCACTTTGCACAAATAAAAACAGAAACACAGTAAAGAAAATTGAAACCTGAAGAAAATTACTTGAGCTATAAGCCTTCGTAAACCTCACCGGAGAACGGTGACAGATAAGCGGATGAATTCGCCGGAGCTGCCAAGCGCGAGAGAGAAAAGAGTTGTTTGTAGATGCGCGGTAACTTAAACCCTAAACCCTGTGTTCGGATCCTCTCGTTTTCTATGTTCGGGTCGAATCACCCACCCATGGTTTTGCAGGGTCATAATTGTGAATTGATTCTCTTTAAGGGGTAATTTGGTACACGAGATAAAATAAGATAGGGTACATGATTGAGCACTGTGCCAAAAATCGAAGTCAACGACTCAACGTAATAAAATTTAACCAGAAGTTACTGCTAACAAAAATAATTCTCCTAACACTTTATTTGGACAAAAATTTTACTTACAAGTAATTAGCAGATAATATTATTACAATAAATCAACAATATATTGCATGTAATGTTGTGCAATTTTATGTCTATAGAATATACAGAAAGTCAAGTATATAAAAAAATACACTAGGAAGGAGTTACGCTTACAAAGAAAAGGAAATAATAGCAACAAATAAATAATACGCTAACTGAAGTTTGAAGCAAAGAAAATTAAGCAACATTTATATAATATTCAGTAGAAGTATAATATACAATAACAATATGTGAGCAAAAATACTGATAATTAAATTAAATAATACTCGACTATCTACTAATCGTCTACTCTAATTATTGAACTTCATATTTTTGTATCTAATGTATATTTGACATTTTTTTCTTATACTTTTTTGATATATTTTTACGTTCTCTTCATACTCAATATCTCTCACACCTCTTCAATGATTTTTTTTTTTTGCATATTTTGTAGGCATGTGTTATCAATATATATATATATATATATATTTGCACATATTACACTAAGTCTCATAAAAATATGGTACATATTATTAATATGTATACGTGTATATTAATATGTATAGCTGAAATAATCTACTGTGTATAGCTTTAGTAATATTATATTACTAATATGTATGGATACTAATAAATGTTCATATGAATAAAATCCATTTATTTGAGGTACATTATGTAGTATACATATAATGCATTTCTTTTTTACTGTATAGGAGCTTTCATCCTTTTTCTCTCTCTTGATGACTTGAGTTTTAAACATTTAGATTAAAAGTGATCTTATAATGTATATCACTGTATATTGTATATAACATATTTTAAGTTAAAATTGGTATGCATGATCATATTCACAGGGGATATATTTTGATAAATCATCAACTTAATTAGAGACTTTAGAAGATTGAATCTAAAAGATAGGAAAATGGAGAGATTTCATGGAAGAGAGACAAAAATGAAATAGATAGGAAAAAATTATGAGATTAAAGGAGATGACAATCAATGAATCTCATTTGGGCTTAATTTTCCATGTATATGTCAATACTCCAAAAATATATATTTGTTTAAATATTTTGATGAAATTTCTCATTCATCCATAATCCATATGAATGGCATGTCAGTCTAGTTCTTTCAATGGACTAATATATATTAAGCTAATAAATAGGTAAGTCAATGGATATGACTCAAACTTGAGTAAATTATGTTTTATGATATAATGTCAACAAAACATAAATTGTCTCTTTTTTTTTATATACGAATGAACAGCATAACTTTAATTTTCTCTGCATTTTCAAAATAAGAATGAGCAAACCTAAACAATGTTTAAGAAATATATACTTCTGGCCATAAATCTTAATGTTAAAAATGCTAAAATATCACCTTCTACTTTAATATATGTTAAATGTTTTTTTTTGGGTATAGTTGTGAATAGTGTTTGTGAACCTCCCAACCTTGAAAATATCTTGTCAACCATAATTTCTTAATAGGAAAACAGTACATATCAAAGTAGGTACAATCTCTTTCTCCAATTAAGAAAATAATGTGAAATAATGATCCACGAGTATTTCTCAAATGCATATTGGAAAAATAGTAATGGAAAATATTGGGATGTTATGGGGGCACAATCACTATAGTCTAATTATCTGATATTTGGAATTTATCAAACTATCGAATAGAGTCGTAGGATACGCTAATAAATAATATCGTATAAATTTTAAATTAAAATCTTTAATTATATGCGTGATTTTTTAAAAAATAATAATTAAAAAGAATAAATAATATGTATTATTAATTTATTTTTCAATCATAAGTGATCGAGTTAAATGTGCATGTGATTTTTAAAATGAAAGATTTTAAGTTTTGAAATTTTCCTCCGTGATAATTTTTTCTATCTCGATCAAGATCGAGATCTGTGGCGGAGTCAGAACTTCAACTAAGGGATATCAAAATATAAAGAAGTAATATCGCTTAGAAGTTAAAAAGTGTCAACATGTAATATATATATATATATATATATATAATATATATATAATATTTTTACTCTAACTATACAATATAATTTTTCGGTAAAGTTTACACTCCCCAATGACATGTGGTTCCGCCACTAATCGAGACTTACGTAGTATGATTTATTTCTCTTTATGTAATTTCTGATTAAAGAAATTGAAATAGTCGTTTACATTCAAAAGTAAATATAAGATTTTAACTTTATGAGTTTGAAATAAAATTACGATTTAAGTTATAATAATTGTATTGTAGCTTTTATCTATATATCACTGTATGACTTAAATTATGATATATCACAATTCACAGGTTAGAGCTTGATATATAACTGCCCATTATTTTTTAATTATTATTATTTAAAAAAAAATGGAAAAATTAAATTTATACAGAAATAGCTACCAGATTTAATTGGTGAAGAGCACTTCATTTTTGATATGAAGTTTTGCTTCTCAATCCACATCACTACTAATTAAGACCAACTACTCTAAAGAGAAAATAAAAAAAATTACAAGAAGAGTGTAATTAAATACAAAGCATAAACATAATATTAAAATCTAATTCTTATCTTTTTGGATAGTGTCTCATTATTATATATATTAATAAAAAAAATTGCAATGCTTGGATTAATTTAAATAGGAGATGACCTTTAATTTATGTGATGTCTTATCTGAAATTAGGTGATTACTTGCTAATTAACTTCAGAAGTTGCAATTCTTTGTAATTTTGATAATTAAAGCTATTTCAACCAAAAAAAAAAAAAAGTCAAAATTATTTAATACCGAAAATATATGTGGAAAATTGATTTAAAAGTAAGTGGTGACAAATCCATTATAAATTAAGACAAAGGGCCCGTTTGGCCATAAATTTTGCAAGTAAAACTTGGGAAAAAACTTGGCAAATTTTGTTTGTCCATACATTTTTTTATTATTTGGTAAATTTTTTTGGCAAATTTTCCAAATTCCCAAATACTAGAAAAAACTAGTATTTGGGCCAAATTTCATTATTTGGAAAGTTTTAGAAATTCAATTTTTACCCTTAACTTTTTATTTTACAAAAATAATATATTTATTGACACCAACCAATAATTTTTTACGTGAACACCAAAATAGTGAGGGAATATTCAATGAATATGAAAATGATGATATGGTTGTTGATGAAAGTGACGAACTATTGGCTCAGGGTAACAACATCGCTTCATCTTCTCGATCATCTAATTCGGAAATGCAAGCTCATCGAGAAGAGATTGTTTATAAAATGTGGGAAGATTATATTAAAGAATAGGTTGAACACTTTCAGATGAGAAAGCATAGTTTTTTAGTGATTGCAATATTTATTTTCTTTTGTTTTCTTCTCTCTTTTTTTTCCCGAACTTATATTAATTGTATTTTCATTATCATGATTTGTACCAAGACCTTTTCACTATACGAATATTTACTGTAATGATTCTTGTTGATTTGTTGCGGAAGTCATAAATCTTGTTACGTGAGATTTCTATTGTGCTATGTAATACAAATTTATGGTTAGTTTGATAGTTATAAAAACTTATGGGTATAAATCATATTTCTTAAAAAAATGAAATATGTTTCTCAAATTCTATGGCCAAACACATGGTAAAATTTCACCCAAATTTTCATCCAAATAATATTTGCCAAAAATATTTGAATATCTATGGCCAAACGCTAGCAAAATTTGATAGTCAATTGTCAAACATTAACTTAACAATTTTTTTGAAGTATATAAACGAATAGTACTAGCTCCTAAAAAAATTGACCATAATAGTATAATTACAGTTCCTTGAATAAAAATAAATAATAAAAAAAACCAAGTAGATATCAAAGTCAATACTAAGACTGGTCAACGAATCGGAACCCGGTTCATCGGACCGGAATGAACCGGTACCGGACCGGACCGGAACCCGTTGACCGGTATGTTGACCGGTACCGGGATGAACCGGACCGGAATTACCGGAATGATTCATCGGTTCCGTCCCGTTCCACTATGTACCGGGATGGAACCGGAATGAACCGGAACGGACCGGGATGGAACGGGACGATATTTTTTGGAATTACGAAAATATAATTATTTTTTTTATTTTTTAAGTATAAATTAATAGTTTTTAAATTTTTACTATAATTTTTACTTAAGTTTATTTTAAAGATATTTTATTAATTTTTTTATTGTTGTTAAGTTTGCTAGTAAAGTCTAATAAAGTTTTCAAAATTTAAATCTTTTGAAGTTTATACTTTATAAGTTATTACTTATATTCATTAATATTTATTTTATAAGTTATATTTATAACTTGTATCTTGTAAATATTAAATAAATAAAATTTGTAATTTTAAAAAAATTAAATTAAATATAAATTATATAAAATATAAAAAAATTAATATATATTAAATAAACCGGAACCGGATCGGAACGGAACGGAACCGGAATGAACCGGGATGAACCGGTACCGGTACACCGGTACGAAATCACGGTTCCGTCCCGTTCAGTGTACCGGTTCAAACTGTCCCGTCCCGTCCCGTAGGCAACCGAAACGGGACGAACCGGAACGAACCGGAATAGTACCGGAACGGTACCGATACTTCCCGTTCCGTTGACCAGTCTTAGTCAATACAGAGAAAAACTGAACTATTCTTCCCAATAAACAGATATTATTATACAAATAACATAAAGTTTATTCCTAAACTTTTCCGTAATTACATTTGCAAGTGTACTAGATATTAATTGTCATGTTTTGTTTCTCAAAATTCAATAGTTAAATTGATTAACGTTTAAAATTAAATTAAATTAAATATTTTATAACTACAATTTAAATATTAAAATACTATTTACATTATTTTTTCTTATTTCAATATGTTGGTTGAATGTTAATCAATTTGACTCCATAAAATAAAACATGAAAAATATTATAAAACAAACAAAGTAATATAGATTTAAAAATAATTATACTTTATCAAAGATAATACGTCTTAGAATAAATAAAAGTGACGTACATATGGAGTTGGAAGTAGGAGAGCGAGGAATAAATAGATAAAAAGGCCGTAGCTATATGACTTTATCAATTGGTTAGCAAAAGAACATTTTTTAAGTACTAATTGTAAAAAATTTATACAAATGGTTCTAATTAAGTTATGTTTATTTTATGTAGTCGCTTTCCAAAATCTTTGTCCTTTCACTAATTTCCCATAAGAATAAAAGAAAAAAAATCATGTGATGTGCCTTACACTTTTGAGTAAGGTGTTTACGGATCAATTTGAATTGATTATAAATAGTTAAATTTAAGTAATGATTAAATTTTTAAAATTAAATCAAATTTGACTGTTTTAATTGTTCAGTTATTACTCGCAAATCAAAATAAAAGAAACATTTTCAAAAGAGAAGAGAAGTTAACAATTCATTTCAAAAGAAATGAATCATCTTCGTGTCATTTTGAGTTTTATAACTCTTATATGATAACATAAATATATTTAACTTCATATTATCATTTTATCTGGCGAAACACCATTTAATTTGACTGTTTTAATTAAATTAAATTTGACTGTTTTAATTGTTCAGTTATTACTAGCATAATTGTTTTCGTGTTTGGCAACTTATATAATTAGTTATATAATAAGTTGGTCCTTTTATTAATTTTTTGTTTCGGCCTTTTAGGTTTGTTTAATATATTTAAATGAAAAATATACTATTGACATTTAAAATTGATCATAAAAAATATAAATAATTAGTACATATTATAAAAAAAAAAACATGTATATATTTTTTATCAGATCAATTATTTCTTTGGTTGTCTAATAAAATCAAAATAAAACTAAATAAAAATCGAGTTATTTAATTAACTTGATTCAATTTTTTGACTTGATTTTTTTTTAATTTAAATTATGAACAATCCTACGTAGGAGTGTTTGTGAGAAACTTTACAAAACTATCCTTTAGTAAATTAAATTAAATTTAATTATATATGAGCTACTTAAAATGACAATGAGTGTATAATATTCACGTACGTGTAAAAATTACCTATACCACATTTTACTCTCTTTTCTTTTTCTTCTACTTTAATAGTAGACACAATACTTTATTCATTTTATTTTTTAAAAAAAATCTATCAACTTAAAAATCTATAAATCTCATTAATTTGTGCTCCACCGTAAACATGATCACAAACACTCCTTGAGATTAAACTCAATGCACTTCGCTAAATTAAGGCCTGCTACCCTGCTTCATCATTGTGTTTTAAAAATTCGATTTAACACTATATTTAATAGGGAAATTACCCAAGTACCCCCTCAACCTATGCCCGAAATCCCAGAGACACACTTATACTATAATAAGGTCCTATTACCCCCCTGAACTTATTTTATATGTAATTTTCTACCCCTTTTTAGCCTACGTGGCACTAGTTCGAGAAAAAAAGTCAACCATCGTTGGGCCCACAAGATAGTGCCACGTAAGCTAAAAAGGGGTAAAAAATTATGTATAAAATAAGTTCAGGGGGGTAATAGGACCTTAGTATAGTATAAGTGTGTCTCTGAGATTTCGGGCATAGGTTGAGGGGGTACTTGGGCATTATCCCTATTTAATATAACGCAAATTTTATGATACGTATATTATAACTTTTTTAAGGTGTTATTGTATATGTTTTTATTGTGTGGCCAACAAAATTCCATATATACATCTATTATTTATCAAAGGATTTTTTTTTTTTGATCTCTTATATAAAAAAAAAGCCACGTCTCGACTCTTGTGACATCGAGTACTACATATTTATATGGACCATTTATATCACGGGTGGCCTAGATTAGGACTTTGCTAACCAACTTTTTTCTTTATAAACAAATTACGTGCATTAATTTGCTTGAATTTTTTTTTAGATAAAGAGTCATAGTAATACGTACAACAATGACACCTACCACAACATTTTTTCCATGCATCGTCAACATATCTAGTGCGGGATCACTCCATTTTGTCATGACACTTAATTAATTTATTAATCAATTATTTATCTTATACTTAAATTTTTTCTCTTTATATCATTTTTGAGGTTTCGCCTAATCAAAATCACGTATTTGAGACCAATAGAAAAAAAATATGTACTACTATTTTCAAAATTCGATTTGAGATTGCTAGTTCCACTAGAACTCAGTGGTATACACCCGAATTAGTTTTAAGATTGTGAGATTGCTACGAATATAATGTGAATATTGTGGGTAAACAAAACGAAGTGCTATTATTATAAAATAAATAGGAGTATTATAAAAGCAAATCCTATAGGCTATAGGTACGAAAGTTTGTAACTAATTTTATCTGCTTTACAATTAGTAATTATTTAGCATTGTGACACTTGTATCAAAGATACGTGAACATTTTTAATTTTATTATGTCATTTTATGAATTCTTGGAGTAGACGGACACAAGTCTTATTCAAGCAGTACGCATGTACCACAAGTCAAAAAGTCCAAACCAAATTAAAGTGAAGATATATTTTTGCCAAATGTAACGTTTTGTACTAAGGTATTTATTGTGTTCACCTAATTTAGCTGCTTTTAGGGGTAATAATTTGAACTTAATGGAAGTATCAATCAAGAAATTAAAAGTAGATGTGGACTTAATGGAACTAGAAAGGAAGAAAACCGAGAGTAAGAAGTCACGGGGAGAGTAAATATGGAGTTGAGAAGACCTTTAAGTTATGTATACTGATAATATATAAATATATATTGATATTAGATATGGAGTTAAGTGAGAGCAAAATATTTATTTTAAATCATTTTCGATACAAAATATTAGTTGTATTTTCAAAATATGAAGAAATATGTATATACGAATAACAAGAATATTTTGAGCTGTAAAAATGTGTATATTAAACTCATTAAACTATAGAGAATTTATCGCGAAAAAAACGCGATTTTATTTTACACTAGCATGCATGATATATTAGTTATTCTGAATGCATTTCTATCGCAGTTAGTCATGATGATTATGGATAATTAGGATCGAATTTTAGATTAGTATTTAGATTAGTACTCGAGACTTATAAAAAATTAAAGTGTCGATATCATGTAATGCAGTCTGAAGCTAGCAGCAATACTGACACAATTGATGTTAATCATGTTATAATGCTAACTTAATATATTAATATATAGCTTTTTTTTTACCAAAAAAGGAAACATTGAAGTGTGAGGTTTTTTCTAAAAAATAATTGAGAAATATTTCTTTACTCGAGAAGATAAGTAATTATTTTTTAAATTTTAGAAAAATAAATTTATCAAAAATTATTTTCCATAAGCTAACCAAAGATAAAAGAAAAAATGATTATTATTTTTTTACTCTATTCTATTTGAGGTAAGCTCATTTCAGAGAAATTTTAAAAAGTAAACACATGTTACCTTTTATAACCTAGAAGTAATTAATGACGATATGCCGATCACACACGTTTAGATGTCCATGATAACACGATGATAGAGTTCTTTTTTTCCTCATCAAATATTTAGTAGTCAGTTTCGAAATTCTATTAATAACGACTTTACTTGAATGCGATTTGTTTGGTAAGGCTTGCAATGTGATAATTTATAATCAAATACATATACTACAAATTTACAAAATTCGTTTTTTTTTTTTAAAGAAATTTTTATCAAATTGATGTATAAATTAGAAGAGAGAGAAGAATAATCTAGAATAACTTTCATTTTGGACACGGACACCTTATTACCTAACATTTTTAAAGATGAATATTTTGTCCAATGCATTATGAATCAACACTCGTTAAGTATCGAGGATTCACACTATCTTATCGATTCGTTAAGGTCGAAATTTTTTATTCTAGGCATATTTTTAAAATTTTTTTTTTTAGTAAAAGAACAAAATATAAAAGACCCGATCTTTTAGAAGGGAATACAAGAAAATTATGGATTTAAGTAACAAAAAAATAATTCGAAGTTGTCAATGAGTTGTACATTTAACAAGAAGGTTGTTGGTATCACATGACTATCAGTACTGAACTTGGTCACAAGGTTGTAATTCAATTATTAAAAATTAACACCACACTTATAAAGAAAGTCAGCGCTAACTCACAAATTAACAAATAGTAGGAGTTACTTTAATTGTCTGTGTAGCATCTTCAAGGGCTACTAATTAACTAAGATTTAATCACTTCCACACTAATTGAATGATATAATATAGGCCCACTATTTAATTTCCACTTTTGCCTGTTTTATTTTCTTCTACTAATTTTTATCACATGATAAAGAGGTTACGAGTTCAAGTCTTGAAAACAATTTCAGATAAAAATACAA
Organism: Solanum peruvianum; assembly: GCA_027705065.1. Classification (NCBI taxonomy): domain Eukaryota; kingdom Viridiplantae; phylum Streptophyta; class Magnoliopsida; order Solanales; family Solanaceae; genus Solanum; species Solanum peruvianum. Next base: position 48,231,404 of record JAKWJD010001760.1, on the reverse strand, counting down.
AATAAGACGACATACAATAGGCTTTGTAGTCGGATCCTTCTAGACTCCCTTTTTCTTCCACTAGTTTCTGTTGCCAATTTTTAATATTCTTCTTTCTTCTTTATAACATAAACACGTCTAACTAGCCAATTATATTGTAGGATTTTTTTGCAATGATTATATACTTATATAAACCCAACTCATGCTATTACCATAACTCAAGCTTAGCCATTCTTCTCTTCTAATTCTCTCTATCTACTTATCCAAAATCAAAGAATTAGAGAAAACCATGAAGGTCAAAATAGAAAGTTCAAAAATCATTAAGCCTTTCTATGAAGACAGCATTATCCCTCCTTCTACTACAACCTATATTCCCCTTAGTGTCTTTGATAAAGTCACTTATGAAGCCCAAATTGCTATCATCTATGCCTATCGCCCTCCCACTCCACCAAACGCCGTGATTCAATTGGGGCTTCAAAAGGCCCTAGCGATTTACAGGGAGTGGGCAGGGCGATTAGGTAAAGACGAAAATGGTATTCCAGTAATTTTGCTCAACGATGAAGGTGTTCGATTCGTTGAGGCATCAGCGGATAGTACCCTTGATAAAGTTATGCCCTTTAAACCTTCAGCTTCTTTGCTTAACTTACATCCTAGCTTGAACAATGTGGTCGAATTGGTGCAAGTTCAAGTCACAAGGTTCACTTGTGGCTCGTTGGTGGTCGGGTTCACCGCCCACCACACTGTGGCGGATGGCCATTCCACTAGCAACTTTTTAGTTGCATGGGGTCAAGCCTGTCGTGGGCTTGACATTAATCCTCTTCCTTTACATGATCGTACAATTTTCAACCCTCGAAACCCTCCTCTTATCGAGTATGATCATAAGGGGACCGAGTTTATGTCAAAATCAGTTAAAAAGGAAAATTCACTCAATGAAAGTACTCATCATGTAACGGAAGATATAGTGGTGCACAAAGTCCATTTCACCGTTGAGTTTCTAGCAAAACTCAAAGCAAAAGCCTCTTCAATGAACAACAACAATAACAATAACAATAACAGACCTTATAGCACATTTGAAAGCCTCGTTGCACATTTATGGAGGGCCATCACTAAAGCGCGAGGCCTAAGTGGCTTCGAGACAACTCATATAAGAATCTCAGTAAATGGTAGAATGAGGTTGAACCCCAGAGTACCTAATGAGTACTTTGGAAACTTAGTACTATGGGCATTTCCAACATCAAAAGTGAAGGATCTTTTAAGAGAGCCTCTTCCTTATGCAACAAAGCTCATTCATGACGCGGTTGTAAAAGTAAACAACAACTATTTTAGATCGTTCATAGACTTTGCTAATCACAAAGATGAGGATCTCATACCAACAGCAGACATGAACAAACACATATTATGTCCTAATCTCGAAGTTGATAGTTGGTTAAGGTTTCCATTCTACGACTTAGATTTTGGAATGGGGTGTCCGTATATGTTCATGCCTTCATATTTCCCAACAGAAGGGATGATGTTTCTTCTACCATCATTCATTGGAGATGGAAGCATTGATGCTTTTATTCCATTGTTTCAAGACAACTTGCCCACCTTCAAGAAAATTTGCTATTCTTTAGATCTTGCTTGAGAATTAATTATTACTCAACTATGTCATGATATGAAAATTCATTTGCTAATTCCATTTTGTGTTTTTAAGATTTTTATCTTTTACTCTTACTCATTGCTAAGCGCAAGGGAGGCTGGGAAATATTTCTATCTATATGTTGTTGAATAATAGAACTAGTTATTACGAATTTTAATTTTATGCAACAATAATAATATACGAACTCGACTTGAAATAAGGTGAATTTTGAAACTCCTAAATTATTGAATAAATCTCTTGTCTGATTGAACACCGTTATAGCTCTCTAGATCCGTTTCGTTCCGTTCCATTCCGTAGGTTATTTCTAATAGACTCTCGGATCAAAAGATAAATTTGACTTTTATGCCAAAAAAAAAAAAGTTTTAAAAAGACAGGTAGTAGTTCATTTTTGTATCTAACGTATCCGTCCATACCAACAAAGACTATAGTGAAATGTTAAATACTAGTGTACTTAATTAATTGTCTCAATTTTGAATCGATATACCTATTAAGAAAACAATGATTGTCATATTATTTTACCTCTATTAATTATAAAGTAGATGAATTAAAAATTTAAATTTTTTTCAAGAAGTTCTATCTTTTTCAAAGTAATCAATTGAAGGTATTATAATAAATAAAAAAGTTTATTCTTTCTTGATTTATCAAAATGAACAAGTAATTTAACTAAAAAGATAAAAACAAACGAGTAATTAAAGAAGAAAAAGTATTTCATTTTAAAATTTTAACTAAAGAATGTATCAAACTTTAATATGAATATCAAACGAAAGACATAAAAATCTATTTTATTTTTTTTTTGGATATCCCACACCCAAAAGAGAAGCCCATCTCTGTTTATGTTTTATTGTAGTGTTGTTTTTTGGAAAAATAACTTAAATACACAACTATAATTTTTATATTCTCTAATTTTCCCTACTTTTTTTAAATATTACATAATTCCCTTTTTTTTATTTTAGTGTAATTTTTTAGATACATTACACTCTCTCTCCCATAATACACATTTACCAATTTTAATGCCTATTTTTTCTCCATTAAAACACTCAACCTCTTAAATTAGTTTTTGAATTTTAAATTTTATCCATTTAAACACTCAACCTTTTAATCAGCTTTTTGATTTTGAATTATTAAATTTAATTAATTTTAAATAAAAGACCAAATTTTGAAATTTTGAATTTAAAAATTCAAAAAATCAGGAAGCAGATTAACTTCCATATCTTTCTACCGTTTTGTTCTTACTTCCATATCTTTTGCTTAAACACCAAAAACATAAGAACCAGTGCCTCTTGCCTTAGAAGAAGTTAAGGTGATAAAAACAAGTAGACAATCTTCATCTCATCCCAATACATTTTCCCAGTTACCACTTCCCCTTCCTCTTCCTCTAGCATCAACTTTGCATAAGGCCAAACAGGACTCAAAGAGTTAAAGTTTGTTAGGCCTACATTGTCTCGGGTTAGTATTTTGGTACTTAAAACTGTTGTTGAAATTAGTAAAAATTTTAAGAAATCTATTGTGCTTGCCGATACATTTGAATAAGTGTGTATAGTGTTTTAGATGGTGAATTGATACATGAATTTGTTGTGTATCATAATATTTTATATGTATCATGAAATTTTGAAAATTGTTATAATGTATCATTCAATAAGTTTAGTAAATGCGTCATCAACTGTGCTTGATGATACATATAGAATCAGTGTGTACATTGTTTAGTCAATTCACTAATACATGTAGTAGATATGTATCACATGTTTTGCATATAGTATGAATTTCTAAAAACTGATATCATGTATCAGTAAGTATTAGTTGTTAAGTTGATGTACTGATACATGTTTTGAAAATTGTTATAATGTATCATTCACTAAGTTTAATAAATGCGTCATCAACTGTACTTGATGATACATATAGAATCAGTGTGTATATTGTTTAGTCGATGTTTCTGATACATGTATTAGATACGAAATTGAATCTCCAACAACGATTCCGTCGATTTTGTAACTTTCATTCTGCAATTCGTTCACCCAAATTCCGGAATGTTTCATCAAAATCGAAGTATTCATCTTGAAAAATCCACTGTAACAACAATAAAATTACTGTAGTTCGAAATTTAACAGATTGTTCAAAAAAATTGTTTTCAAAATAGATGATATAATCTTTGTTTTTCAAAATTTGAAATTAATATCCAATTAAGTGCTGATTTTATGTTGATTAATGATATGTTACCGTAAATTTAGCTGTTTTATTAATAACATTAACTGTACCGTTTTTTCCCCTTTTTTTTCTCAACAGTTTAAAATCACCATGTATCATTTACCATGTATCACTAGAGTCTAAAGTATCACGGCTCAACAAATTTAAGGGATTTTTTGTAAATACTAAATTTGTCGGGACAAAATGAAATTATTGAATTACACTATGGGATTCCTTAAATTTTTACTTGTTTTTTTCTGTCCCCTAACTACTTCTATGTCCTTTCATATTATTTGAATTAAGGAGGAGATAATTCACAAATTTGGTAAAGTTGAAGCTTGTCACGTATACAATACTAAATAATTTTATATACCTAGTCTTGGACAATTGGACCCTGTGGTCCTGTTCCACGTTATACTGGCTTGGCGCTTTGGAATATTGTTGTCAACTTAATTAATTAGTGGATGGTTAAACTAATATGGGCATAGCTATATATAATAATATCTACTTACAAATTCAATTAAACTCATATATTATAGTTAAAATAGATAATTTATTAAATATATATAATTATTTAATTTATAAATTCAATAATTAAAACAAGCAATGTATGGCACGTCTCATAAAGACTAATTAACATGTTATGCCACAGTAACTAATTCATTCGCTCAAAGAGTACTGTACTATATATATTTATATAATTTAACTCGTTAATCGAATATGAAAAAGTTAGAAAATATTTTATAATATCTTCTTCTGAACATACCCTTAATAATCTAACATGATTTGTACTACCTCATTTAGTTTGCTTGCCTAAAATGAGAAAATGATGGTATTATCTATTTTTTAGCGAATAATTTCTGTTAGCTCTGGCAAAATCAATATAATAATGTGTACATTTTTTTAAAATACTGTTGTCGGTCCATTAGATTTTTTAATTGCATGTACACATATATTGTGGTGGACGATGGTTTTAATCTAATTATTGTTTAATTATGATTTAACTATGGAACATGCGCAGTCAACTATACTAATAAAGAGATTAATTAATTCAACCTACGGATTATTGGAGTAGTCGGCTAGCTACTAGCAAATTTAAGATTTATAATATGGCATGGCTTAAATAAGATATCCTAAATTTAAGATTTATTTATTTCTCTTCTATCTGTTAATTCGATATTATTGGTGGAATAAAGTTTATAGCTGGAGGAGAGTATAAATTCAAGGCTGTAGCTTAGTGGTCAAGAAAGTGGTTGAGATTAATTTGAAAGTCTCGTGTTTAAAAGTTAGTGAAAATAAAAATTTCTAAGTGATTCTTCTCATCTGCTCTAACTTTGGGTAACAGAGTTATCTATCGTTGATGGGAGGTGCATGAAAGTTGGCACCGATACCATGGTTCATTTTTAAAAAAATGTTTGTAGCCGGGGGAATTAAGAATTTGGTACGGTTCTAACTACTTCAAGATGCTCTTCAATAATCTATTGCCATAGTATTTAATTGTTGTTGCATTATTTTGTTTGAATTTATACTGAGATTTGGCTAGGCAAATAATAGGATTTGTTGGGATGTAGTTGGATAATCACATGTTAGTTAGTTCAAATTTCAAGATCTCTATTTATATATTGCTCCTGAAATTTATGCAAATTTAATCAATGGATAAGCTTAGAAATATGAGTAAACACCTCATCTCATACATCATTCTATTTAACTTTTTTTCATAATTTATGTCTGAAGAACTAAAAATATATCATGAGATAGAAAAATTCATTTTATTATACACGTGAATTTTTAAAATATTTGAAAAGTTATTGTAAAAGTATTAATTACAAGAAGTATTGGAGAAAGTGATTCGATATGGTATTTTGTATTATATATATTTTGACCTTGCCGATGATATGATAATACATAGGAGAATTTTGAGTTTGTAAATTAGGGTAAAAATTTAGTTGATAATTTAGCTATTTCTCATTTTTCTGAGGGATATACTCGGTAGTCTTACTTAGCTAATACGTACCTACCTTTTACCAGTAGTATTAATACTATTTTCATAGTTTCTTGTTCTTCGATTTTGGTTAACCTTTGTAGTTTTTGTGGTTCAGTTCTCTATTATGTTGTTATTTTTTTTGGGTATGTACGCAGTGCTCTTTGTTTTGCTTTGTTTCATTGTTTTGTTATTGCTTTCATTTCTATACATTATATATCCTTTTCAAGCTGCCAAGATATGCTTTGTTTAAGTAGAGGATTATCAAAATAACCTCTTTATTTTTTACAAGATAAGAATAAGGTTTACTGATTAGAGAAATCAAGGATTTTATTGATAAAAATAATGTTGTACTACACAGAGAGAATTGTAGAGTCATAAGTTAACTATACTTAGAGTCCTATTACAATACTTATTACTACTATAATAATAGTGCAATCGTAAATAATCTAATCGTAGTTGTATCTTAATCATAATATAATTCTAAACGAAATATAATCCTAATAAATACAATTAGTCTAATCCTAGTGCGACTCTAATTCTTCAGCAGTGTTGTAAACTTGTCAGTCAACTTCATTAGATAAGTCTTTTGACATGTTCCGATCTGTCTTTAGCTTCCTTCTTTCTCAACATATGTATATTCTACCATCTTCAAAAATTATACTTGTGGAATTTTAATGAGTATGTTATCACCGTCTTTTTCCTTTCAAGCATACAAATAGTTATTATACATACAGTTAAAATTTGGCAAAATGTGTCATTTGAATACAGTCGATATACAGTGTATAATCACTAAATTGTTGCTGGACGAATGAACTGTATATGTTTGGTAGAAAAGAAACATTCATCTAGGAAATAGTATCTTGATTACATTGAAGTTTGTTTGTTACACAGATCTCCACAGCGCACATCACATGTATGAATCATTTATTTTGCAACGCCATTATAATTTTTGTTATTCTTCAATTATATATTTCACTTAAAATACATTTTTCACCAAAATAAAAATAAAAATATGCACCATGCAAAAGACAGGAGATATCATTTGAAAAAAATAACAAAGTAAATATTATTTAGATGTAACCAAAAGAATCGTGACAACAAGTTTAACATTATTTACATACAATCTTGTGTAGATGGCAAATTGGCCCAAGTATTAAAGAGAACTGGATGTGTAGGCTGTAGCAGAAGAAATTGTGGTTTGGCATCTATTAACTTTTTTAATGATGCATAATAATTGTAACCATTATTAATTTTTATAATGATGCCTAATAATCAAATGCAGAGTTAGAATTAAAAGTTTGAGGTCTATATTGAAGGACATAAAAGAAAAATATGATTAAAAAATTTTCCACAATTCATTTCTTACCACTGAATCGTTATTCGATTTGGTTAGGAGATTCACATGCATATATATTTATTTTATTTATCTACTAAAAATATAAGGGTTACAAAAAAAAAAACTTCTGAATTTATATGAACCTATAAACCCTACTTGACTTTGCCTTTGATAACAATTTTGCCTCGTATGAGATATATCAGAAATAATTAAATGTTTTTCTACAGCTTGGCTTCACGTTTTTTTCTGTTTAATAGTTTGAGCCATGCATAAAGGAAATATTTATACATATGCAACTAATATTGGGTAACTTTCACATATACCAAACAAAAAATTTATATTTGTATGATACGATAAAATTTACATAATTGTGCTTTATAACAAACATAAAACTGTATAATTCTATGTGGCATGAGTAGTATTATTAAAAGCTATCGACGTGAAACAATTTCATGTGTACGTACGGTAGTAACTTTTTTCTCTCATTCAAAGTTATGCGCGCGACTTTCAATACACACAACTCTTAAATGATTAAGAAAAAGAAACCTTTCTTCAGAGAAATGTATGCTTCAAATAATAATACACAAAATAATCTTATTAGAACACGGGGATTAAGCATATTAATGGGCTAAAGTAAAAATCAAGTGGAATCTTAAATTTAAATTATTATTAATATTTATGTAATTGATTTCTTCTAGTTTTCAATTAATGATATTATCATTCTTATTTTAACTTATTTATCATAAGATGTAATACTCCTAATATGTCAAATTTCTATAAATAACTCTTTCATTTTCATGAAAAGTTTTACCTTTTCTACAAATAGTATTCAATATTTATAAAGATAATAACAACTTATAACTTATTGTTACTAAAAAAAATGAGGCTCCTTAAATTTGGGGGCTAAGATACATGTCTCTTTTTGAAAAAATTACGCGGTTAAACAAACTTATATTACTTAATTACTTATCGTACCTATAGTTTGCTATAATTACCATTCGACTAACATTGTACATTAATTATGTGGGTTGACTTCGATTTTATATAATTAGTCACGTTTGTACATGTATAATTCGCTAGAATATACAAATACATATGTATAATATACAATTATCTAATTGATATGCATATACAATTCACCTCTCTCACACTTTTTGTCCTCTCTCGCTCGCCTCTCTCCTCATCTCCCAATCTCGCTCACCTCTCTCCTCCCTCTCCCAATCTCGCTTGCAATATATACAAATTACATATGTAAATATGCAATTATCTAATCAATATACATATACAATTTCCCTTCTCCCGCTCTTTGCCCTCTCTCGCTCGCCTCTCTCTTCTCTCTCCCAATCTAGCTCCTCTCTCCTCTTTATAACATGTAGCTACAAATTGTAATTATCAAACTATAACTGTGGAGTCGTATTTTGAGAAGTTGATTAGATTGATACTATACTCCAACCATCAACTATCAAAATGGTTAAAGATGAAACTATGACGAGGAAAACTAAGAATATAGTGCACAGTGGCAGAACTAGAATTTTATCTAAGGGGTATCAAAATCTAAAAAAATTAAAATCGTGTAAAAACCAAAAAGTATCAATATGTAATATATATACATAAAATATATTTTTATTTTAGCTACACAATGTAATTTTTATTTTAGCTACACGGTGCACATCTTGGAGAGGAAAGATGCATATAACTCACTTATAAGTAGCAAAAAGTCCTACTATGATGTATTATGTGGAATGACCTATATGTTTAAAGCAACACTTAATAAATAGTTAATGTTAAAACAAATATTTTTTAAAAAAATTCTCTTTTTTATACTATTCAATAAGTATATTTTTTTAAGGGGCAAAAAGGCAATTTTTATATATAGCAAATATAAAATTCATATTTGTATGCTATAACAAAGTTTGCATAATTGCGTTCCACAGCAAATATAGAACTGTATAATTCGTTATACATATATAGTTGAAGCAAATTGTATAAAACGAAGTGTATAAAACAAGAAAGAGAAAGACACTTGGGCAGAGAACTGTATAAAAACGAAGTGTATAAAACGAATTATATTATTATAAGTGTATAGAATGATTATATACAATTTGAATTTGTATAAAATGAGAAAGAGAGAAAGACAAAAGAGACTTGACAAGGAATATACAATTGAATCGAATTGTATAAAACGAAAAAGAGAAAAATTAGATACAATTTGAAAATTGTATAAAACGAGAAAGAGAGAAAGGCAAAAGAAACTGGGCAGGGGAATATTTTTATTTTATAATTATAAGTGCATAGGACGAAAATATATGCACTTGCATGTGCATATACAATTTTCTCACGATTTATACAAACAAAAACACAATTTATACATTTCGCTTCTGTTTATATAAGTGAGAAAGGCAAGGGTGGCGAGCAAGATTTGGGAGAGTGGCGAGCGAGATCTGGAAGGGGGGAGAGAGGGAAACAAAAATATATGTATTTATGCAATTTTCTCTGCTTTATACAATTGAATTTTTTTTTTATACACTTGTGTTTGTATAAAAAGCGAGGAAGCGAGCGAGAGATTTGAGAGAGAGGCGTCTGACAATTTTTTTCAAACGTTTGCTATGGAGCACAATTAAATCAAACCCTAACTACTCTATTTATTTTATATTATTAATTTGCAATTATATATAATTTTACCTTTTTAAAATAATGAAATACTAATGAACTAGTAATAGCAAAAAGAAAAACTAATTTGTGTCATTATCCCTCTCCACTCAAATAACATTAGAAACCCTACTTCTTCTTCCTTGAAAAAGGGTAAAATAAAAATCTTCCCTCCGTCTTATTTGCAGAGCCTTCTCTTCTCTCACTGTGGGTTGATTTTCTTCCATTATCACTGAAATCCGCTCCACTATTTGTGTGTTCGATCTCTGTGATATTGGATCGGTCGATGGCTGAAGAAGAGGAGAGGAACGGCGGCGATGGAAGTGAAACGAGTGACTATACATCGGAGGACGAAGGAACGGAGGACTACAAGCGCGGAGGATACCACGCTGTACGAATCGGAGATACATTCAAACTAGGACGATACGTTGTGCAGAGCAAGCTCGGTTGGGGCCATTTCTCAACTGTTTGGCTCGCTTGGGACATCCAAAAATCTGTTAGTTTTATTCTATGTTCTTCCAATTACTCATAATTTATCAGTAAATCCTGTTTAACTCGTTTCTGGTTACTCTATAAATTCTGCTTATCGTGATTTATTTTTTGAACTTTACACATGTTGGTGATTGACGAAAGTCTTTTCGTAGTTTATTTAGAGATGTATATGTCAGTGTAATGACAACTGACAAGTGTGTCCCTAGAGAATCTATAGTTTTGGAGAGCTACTTATTTGTTTTAAAAGATGAAAATGCTGATTACGGGAAGGAAATAGGTTCAGATAGAGTGGAATGGGTTTAGAGGATTTATATAGCTAGTTCCAACTTAATTGTTATTATTGTAATCCTGCATTGTATAGCTTTACTCTTTTCTTGAAAAGGGGATCTTGAGGACATTCATGCGCAAATAAGAAGCCTCTCATTCGCTTTGATTAATTATCAGAGGATGCATTGTCATCGTCCATGCTCTGCATTGGTGAACTAGTGGTAGATAGTGAATTTTAGAGTATGGTGGTGAGAAAAGATGCTTAAATTTTGTTAACTTGTCAGGCTTATGGATTGTTCAGCTAATTGCTGCTTATGTTTTTGTGCGGAAATAGACATATGTAGCTCTGAAAGTTCAAAAGAGCGCTCAGCATTATACTGAAGCGGCAATGGATGAGATTGCAATACTAAAGCAGGTTGCTGAGGGAGATCCAGATGATAAGAAGTGTGTTGTGAAGCTATTGGATCACTTTAAGCATTCTGGTCCTAATGGGCAACATGTTTGTATGGTATTTGAATACTTGGGAGATAATCTTTTGACACTTATCAAGTATTCAGACTACCGAGGGCTCCCTATCCACAAAGTTAAAGAGATATGCTTTCATGTTTTGGTGGGTTTGGATTATTTACATCGCAAACTTTCCATCATACACACAGACTTGAAACCAGAGAATGTGTTGCTTCTATCAATGATTGATCCAGCTAAAGATCATACAAAGTCGGGGACTCCTATCATTCTTCCCTCCAATAAAAGTAAGATTGTCTCTGAATCTGGGGCTTCTAAAGCTGTGAAGAGTTTAAATGGTGACCTGACCAAGAACCAGAAAAAGAAAATTCGAAAAAAGGCTAAGCGGGTAGCTCAAAAGTGTGCCGACAAGGAAGCTTCTGAGGAGACTGAACCACATAATGAAACTACTGGTCCTGAAGACTCTGCTCGTGATGAAAAACCTGAAGCGAAATCAGTTGATGAACAAACTAGTATTGAAGCCAGTGGAGATGTCTCAACAAAGGAAGGGCACCAAAAAATTCAGAGACATAAGCGAGGCAGCCGCTCTGATAGGCAGAAGCTATTGGCTGACGTTGACCTTAAGTGCAAATTAGTTGACTTTGGTAATGCATGTTGGACGTATAAACAATTTACAAGTGATATCCAGACAAGACAGTATAGATGTCCGGAGGTTATACTGGGCGCTAAGTATTCTACTTCAGCAGATCTTTGGTCCCTTGCTTGCATTTGTTTTGAGCTCACCACAGGTGATGTTCTTTTTGATCCTCACAGTGGTGACGGTTATGACAGAGATGAGGTACAACAACTTTACTTTTGATCATTTCACCATTTCCATTCTGACATGCACAAACAATTTTCTTTGGTAGGACTTGGTTAGTGTTTAAATCTATTTGTTGCTTAAGCTAATTATTACGTGTATTTTATGAGCATGATGTGCCAATTTGATGGACTCTAATGTCTTGGAAGCGTATTGGTATATCAAAAGTGCTTTATTTTTGCTTGATGGTTCTTCAAACTTATGTCAGCAGTGTTGTGGTTTTGGTGAGGTAAAGAAGCATGCACACTTTAAGCAATTCCTTAAGTTCACCAACAAGATTCGATGTGAGAAAATGATGAGTTTTGGAACCAAAAATATGTTGCTCCATCGAAGAAATGTCACATACCCACTTTGTTTCAGTAGCATGCAGGAATTCTTGATATAATTAAAAAAAGTTCATATTGGCTGAGCCCACATCTCCCACCTTTTGACATATATGTCTTTTATAACTAAAAGATTGAGGTTCTGTATTTCTTGCATTGATAGCTATGAAAATGTTTTTTGCTGTCCATTGCATAGGAAGAAAGAGTGAAGGTCACTTAAACAGCTAGATTTTTGGGTCCCATTAACTAGTTTAGGTCTTTATACACTTCCAATAAAATCTCTTAGATATTGACTTAACCTAGCAAACAAAATGTCCTGGGAACTCTATAAAAGATGAAAGTCTTCAAAGATCATCAGATAAACTTTAGAACATGCGTGGGGAGGATGTTAGGGCATACCACCATCCTCATTGTTAAAGATTTAAGGGAGTTGATAATTTCTTCGGTTGCTCACATCCATTGTCTTCAGATTTTGCATGGATGCTCAAATTGTTTCACTTTAGACTATTATTTATTATTACTCTTTAATGGTTTTGCTAAAATTTTTTGTTTGTCATTTTAGCTTGCTTATAAAATCTGACTCACTTGGCCACTTCGTCGGTGAAAGCAATAATTCTTTCCAGTGGCTCTAGCTTGCCAAGTCTTTCTGATAAACATGTTTTCTTTTCGTGTGACCCTATTTATACTAGATTGCTTGCCTCTATCAATGTTCTAATGCCAGACTCTGTGTTATCTTTATTGGTACATTAGCTTCCGTCTGATTTCATTGTAGAGACTTTTTAAATACTGAATTCTTTAGTTTTTAATGCTTCTTTTAAGTGTTAGTTTTGGACATGTGTTTTTCTCCTTCTTTAAAAAAATAATCAAATGTCTTTGTACATTGGACTGATTTTTCAAATGATGTTGTTTGTACTCGCATAACATTTACTTCTTTTTTTTTCCAAGTTAAACGCATGTCTAACACAATTTTTAATTTCCAAATACTTTTTTCCATTTTTTCTTTCAAATATCACATTTTTTATGTCCGAATACCTACTTAATTGTTCACTTAAATGGTGTTGACAGGATCACTTGGCCCTCATGATGGAGCTTCTGGGGACGATGCCACGCAAGGTGTGTTTCTTTGTCTGGCGAGAAGCAACCAAATGCTAGTTCTGATTGAAATAACCCCACAATATATATCTAATTTCCAGTATTCCTGCAGATTGCCTTGGGTGGACGCCATTCAAGAGATTTTTTTAACCGAAATGGAGAGCTAAGGCACATCAGGCGCTTGCGGTTCTGGACTCTCAGTAAAGTGCTCATGGAAAAGTATGATTTATGCGAACAAGATGCGAATGAGATGTCAGATTTCCTTGTACCTATCCTTGAATTTGTGCCTGAGAAAAGACCGACAGCAGCTCAATGTCTTAGTCATCCATGGATTACTGGAGGTCCTCGACATCTTGGTTCTTCGACTAATTCTCTATCTGAAGCAACTGAAAACCATGGTCCGAAGAACAACAGAGAGAAGGATGAAAGAGAGGCAATGGAAGTTAGAGTGGGTAATATTGCAATTGATGGGGCTCCAGCCCCAGTCAAAGCTTCTCAATCTTCAGATCTTGCTAAGAAGACATAGTTGGTTGGTCCAGGTTGCGCTACTTTAACATTTTTATTTAAATTTTGATCCCTTATCAAAGTTAGAAAATGGACCATGATCAGTTTTATTTCTTTTATGCCAAGTTTATCTGCCCCTCTTCAATCTCTTAAGGTGATAATCTTCAGCGACGTTGTGTCATTGGTTGAAGCATTTCACTACAGTGTGTCAGAGTAACTGAGCAAACTGCAGCTCGTTTGCTCTCTTTGTTATCTGGAAATTGTACACTTTAAGTTAAACATTATGTCTTCACTTTTGGCTTCTTTGAGAACTTACTAGTCTTGAATCTTTGTATTTTAGTTGTCCTACCATCCATGTGATGTTACATTTCTGTCTGTGTTTCTCCTGATAGTGCTACTGCAGTTCTAATTTATCAAACAGGGGAAAAAGAAGGAAAAAACAGTTGATACTGTACGCCTGCAATTGACAGCTTTGTTTCTGGTTAATGCAGTGCTGTGAGCATTTGGAAAATGAAGGAATGACTCTTTTGCTTCACTGTGGGTAGAATCGTACATCCCTACATGAACTGTGAGTTGAATTAAGCAAATACTAATAGCTAATCCATTTGGTAGGCTGGGTCCTGACTGATAGAATCTCTTTCTCTAACTTTAGGTGAGCAGGCAAGTTTAAACATGTACCGAAGCAAGCACGTTGGTGTTGGTTTGGTGAGTGAAACAGCTTCTTTCAGTTGTATAACTTTTGGTGGACAATTTATGAGCCACCCCTTCGATTGGATTCTTATTATTTTGGCTTTCCTTTGATGATGTACACGTACTCTTCAGTGAAAGAACATTATAGCCTTTTGATGTCAAAATTTAGTGACCGATGGTTGGATGCTAATTGCTATATTACATAACAAGAAAGTATCTTATGCTTTGCTTCGACTATTTATTGTTGTTTCTTGTACTCTGTTTATCTCCTATTTTGTATTGCTTACTATTTAACTTCACATTGTTATTTCTTTCTTCAAAAATGCTTTGAATTGTTTTGCCTTTGGCTGAATGTTTATTGGAAACCAACTCTCTACCTCTAATGTAAGGTAACATCAGTCTGTCAGCCTCTACAGACCTCGCTTTGTGGGATTATACTGATAATATTGTTGTCATCCGTGGTATAAACCTACTTTTAATGTGGTTTCTGCTGCAACTGTCTTTTCTTTTGCTCCTAGCAAATCACAGGATCTTGCATCTGGATGAAATGTAAATGAATAATCATGTTGCTGCAACAAATTACAAGATTATACGCCAAGTCCCACAAAATACATAATGGCATTAGCTATACCTAATGCTGCAGAGCCAAATGGAAAGCTAAATCTCCAATGGCTTAACTGGGGATGGTCAATTGGATACAGTATTTGCCTTGGTTCTTAACAAATAAATGTAGTACATTAGACAAAAACTGAAACAACAACAAAATTAAAATCTGTTCAATTATATTTACGAGGTTGTAGGTGAAACAATTCTGTCATCAATCATTCAATTGAACCTCGATCCTTAAATAGTTTAGGTAAAGTTAAATGAATCATGTTGCCTTTTAAATGGTGATTTGTTGGATCATTAGTCCATAAATTAATGATAACGTTGTCTTTTGAATGGTGAATCTCCGATCCGTTACCGGTCGTTTTATTGACGGCCAAAGTGTGAACTTTTTTTCAATGCAACGGTAAAAGGGCAAGGTAAAAATGTTGTAAAATTTGTTACTAAACATGTTAGTTTACTGAATAAGCAATTATATTATATGAGATTGACAATTGAAAGTGTGAGTCTACATTACGTCCAATTCTCTGTAAAGACAAAACACGAATTGAAATGTTCTATCCGTGCATGTAAGCTGATTTGAACATCATAATTATAAAAAAACATATATATGTGAGATCCAATTTTCGGAAAAACAAAACACTAGTTGAATTCATTCTAACAGTACATGCAAGCTGGTTTAAACATTACAATTATAAATATATATAGATATATATATGTGAGATTGGTTGGAAACGACTTCATATATTTAAGCAAAGGAAATTGTTAGTCTATATATGTTGATCCCAATAAACAACACGTAATTAACCAAAAATGCAATAATCTATAAGGTACTATATAAGCTTGTCTTTCCTCAATTCCGCCATTCAAAAGGGAAAAAGAAGGGTAAAAGAGCGCGAAAACCCTAGCTTACAGTCTCTAGCTCCGGTATGTCAATTCCACCGGAATCTCCCTCTGAACATAACGAAGAAGCACCGGAACAAGAATTTCAGAGCAGTACTCATCACCCTCCTGCTCCTTCTGGTGAGGTAATCCATGAAAATGTATTCATCACACAGTATACCAATTCCTGTTGATATTGAGTCTTTGAATAGTTTTGAGATGTGAATTTATTAGGGTTCTATGGTCAATATTCGGTGGTAGACTTACGTTTGTTGCAATTTATTTACTTTTTTTTATTGTTCCATGCACTAGCTAATGTATCATGTAAGGAATCTGGTTGAAATGATGTCATCCGCGTACTAAATTCCTGCTAAATCCATATCTAGAAGCTGATATATTGTGAGGTGAAATGATTCCACTTTTGCTGGATTGACAAAGGACTCATTGTTATCTTCTATAGCACTTCCTCGGTTTCATATTACTCGACCCCATTGCCCCCAAGGCTTAGCATGAGCGACAAAAGGTAGAGGATCTGTGGCTTAAGTCGCAGGTTCAAGCCCCACAGCACGCAAATCAAAGCACAGTAATTAAGTAGAGAAGGGTAGAGGGGCGGGCTCATTATCCACGGAGTGTAGAAGGCTGTGATTGGTCCGAAGGGCGGGTCAAAGACGGATTTCCCGGTTATAAATAAAAAAGATATTTCTTCACCCGCTTCACATTGTGAGGAAAAATGATGCACTTTTGCTGGATTATGTCTATGAAATGAAGGAAATTTATCAAAATTTGTCTGTGTTTTACCAATTTTGACTCATTTATGTTGAAGACGACCGTATTAGACTTTTGGTCCCTAATGCTAATCAACTTTTCAAAGCTAGATATTTCTAGACTGACAAGAATTCTTGCATTAGTGTAGTGAGAAAGGAAAACTGCACAAAGAAAATGTTTCATCTTTGTTACTTGCACTACTAGAGCAACAACAAAGAACTGGTTAAGTGAATTTTTTCAGCTAAAAATTCAATGACTATATATGCCATTATGATAAATTATTTGAATCCAGGAATATTGGTAGGTTGTAAGAAGCTCCCAATACAGAGGCACTAACTGTAACCCATTTGAAACTTCTCTTACTCATGCTTAACATTAACAAGTGGAAGATTGACCAATATTGCATGTTGAGACTTTCTGACTGCTGGTTTGGCAAGGCTTGTGCATCACATAAATAGAACACTGCTACTTATTGATGGTGTGTTCTTATATTTTCTTTATATTATATGCCAGACACTTGTTACTTCTCGCTCAAAAGTTTTTGATAGATTAAGCCTGCATTTATTTTTTAGGTTCTTTTTTCAATTAGTTTGGCTTCTTCTCTCAAGGCATTATGATCTATTCTGCAGCTATTTGATATAACAACCACAGTTGATCCGGCTTATATAATATCTTTGATCCGGAATCTCCTACCAGAAAATGTGAAGCATGGAGAAAGAAGCAAGATAACCACATCTTCTCCTCCTGAGAATGAAGGAGACCAGAGCTGGTCTATTGATGAGTCTAAAAATATGAAGAATGTTGAAACTTTTGTCAAACAATCAGTAGATGACAAGTTCTATTGCCAGAATGAGCGTGAGGATGTGGCAGTAGGAGAAGAGGCTTGGGAAGAGTTTGGCTGCATTTTATGGGATCTAGCAGCTAGTAAAACTCATGCTGAATTCATGGTATTTAGAACTTCTACTTGTCTAGAAACTTGATTTTTTTCTGTTGGCTGGAGGAAGAGTGGGTCGTTTCACCCATTCTTTTCTGTTTTTGATATTTACCTAAGAATAAAAGCAGAAGTTTTCTTTATTTTTTATAGTTATGATAAGAATTTTTTATACAATCAGGAGCATTTTGAAGGCTATGCAAAAGAGGCCTTCCAGTTTCTTAGTTGAAGCTCTGGTTAAGAAGCATTTATTCTGAAGAGACTTAGGCCTAGGCGTAGACACTGGAATTCTTACGTCGTTGATAATATTTTCAGGAAAGAAGAGGAAGTTTCTTGTTTTTTTTTTTTTTTTAATATAGTTATGATTAGAAATTTTTATACAATTAGGGGCATTTTGAAGATTTTGCTAAAGAGGCCTTCCAATTTCTTAGTTGAAGCTCTGGTTAAGAAGCATTTATTCTGAAGAGACTTCGACCTAGGCGTAGACACTGGAATTCTTATGTCATTGAGAACATTTTCAGGAAAGAAGAAAAGGTTCCTTGTGTATTTAGTATAGTTGTGATAAGAAATTTTTATACAATCAGGGGCATTTTGAAGGCTTTGCAAAAGAGGCCTTCCAGTTTCTTAGTTGAAGCTCTGGTTAAGAAGTATTTTATTCTGAATAGACTTAGGCCTAGGTGTAGACACTGGAATTCTTATGTCATTGAGAATATTTCAGGAAAGAAGAAGAGGAGGTTTCTTGTGTAGATACTGGCATCCAGTTTTTCTGTTTCAGATGGTTGGTGCTTGGTGTACCCTGCTGTATATTGTCTATACAAGCTTCCAGCAGCTTAGGAAAGAAACTTCCCATTTGGATGATCAAAGCTTTATAAACTTATCCAAAGAAAAAGAGGATCAGGGGTCGGTGGGTTGAATATGCTTATTGGGAGGATAGCCTTCCATATACACATGTTCACTACTCTTGTCTTTAGAGGGATGATTAAGTTCTATGTGCAGGTTGAAAACTTTGCCCTAGAAGTGCTTTTGGCGACTCTGATGGTCTCAAAATCTGCACGAATTACTGTAAGTCTTCCTTTATTCTTCTGATGGATCCTTCTTCTTTTTGGAGGTTTACTTCATTATATTTAGGTATTCTGATGACTCAACTTGAGATATGGTTTGATGAAATCATTGCATGTAAACAGGAAATCAACCTTGGTATTATTGGGAACCTAGCTTGCCATGATGTCTCACGGAAAAAAATCACTACTACGGATGGTCTGATTGGAGCAGTACTGCAACAATTGTTTCTAGATGACACAGCATGTCTCTGTGAAGCATGCCGGTACAATATTATTTTATGACAGAATTTAATAACTGATTCTGCCCTAATATTTTTTATCTTGTTGGCTTGTTGCTAATATCAGTAACTTTTACTGAGGGAGTATAACTTAGCCCACACTGTTTTTTCTTTCAACCTTCTTTTGGGGGATTGGGGGCAACAAAAATGGTAGTAATATTTATATTACAGTGCTATCATGTAGAATTTCATTCTTATGCTTGTTACTATTAATCTGGAATCATTGTTATGTTTGTTACTGTTAAGTATTACTTTTTTAAAAAATTGCAACCCACATTATGTCGCTGTGAAAGTCCTCTACCGTTGACTTGATGATCCCAGTTCAGTATTTTCTATTCTAAGAACATGTGATAAGATGCATCATAATTTCCTGTAGCCTTTGCTTTATCATGATCAAATTTTCTTATAATTGGCATTACCTACAGGCTGATAACTTTATTTCTTCCAAGCAACGAATGTGGTTTTTTGGCAGAAGCACTGCAACCTGAACATATTTTATGTCGTATTTTATGGATTGTAGAGAACACTTTGAACATTCAGCTTCTTGAGAAGGTAGCAATAACTGGCTTCAATTTTCCATGTAGCTTTTCATTTTTCAATATTGTCTCTCTATTCTGACTTTCTTGAATCTGGGTCTTGCAATTTAAAAAGTTGTATATATGTTCCCTATTGGATGAGTCTAATGGCATTTGTTTGTATTTCTCTTGACTTTCACCCTATATCAAATAAATGTCTCCTTCCAAAGACAAACTTGATACTAAAGTGGCATACTCACTGTTATTGTGGTCACCATCATCATTTTTTTTAATCATCACTGATTCATAGATGACACACTTCCAAATACTTCTACCAATAACTTCTCTAGGAGTTGTGAAAGGGTTGATATTCTTTTTGTAATATAAAGATTACTTTATGGTTACCGGCACAGCAACTGTTTTTGAATCAAATGTAATTCGAGTATGGTATCTGGAAATAGTATCTGTCAGATAGATAAAGTCATTAAGTTCCTAATCTGTTTAGTTTTGTTGAAAGAGATCTAATACCATCTTTTTCCCTTCTGAAATGTTCTTCTACTATTATTCTTTTTAACGGTCTTTGTGCTGCTTTCTATTCTGCTATTGCTCCGCATTGCGTTTGATGTAATTTTTTCTTGTCTACAGAGCATTAATCTTCTCTTAGCAATAGCAGAAAGTAAGCAGGATGTGGTTGCGATACTGCTACCACCACTGATAAAATTAGGTCTCCCACGGAGTCTGGTTGATCTCCTATCTGTTGAGATAAGCAAGTTAACCCCTGAAGAAAGATCACCTGAAAGGTCTGGTCTTTTCTTATCTTGGGATGGCCTTTTCTAGGAGGAGCAGTTTAATTTATTCTCCGTTCACTGCTAATTTTTTTCCTGCTAATATGATTGCTGATTATTGTGCCGCAATTCTTCAGGACTTTATTCCTCGGCATGTTGTACTTCTCTTTAATATTTTTCATGTTAAACATTATTCGTATCATGAATAGGTTTTCTACTTTTTGGAGTTCACATTACTTGGTTTTCTCTGTGCAAGAATTGGGAATTATATAACATAGAAGCAGATAGCAGCTCATCATTTTTGCAGTCATCCTCCTTCCCCCCTCATGCTCTAATGCTCATGCATGAGGCTTTCCTTTAAATTATCATTGTGGTGAACCTCTGTGGTTGCAGTTCACTGATCAACTGATAAAGTGATTATGTGCTACATCAGGTATTCCATTCTAGATTTGATTCTTCAGACTGTTGAAGCGCTTTCAGTCATTGATGATTATTCACAAGAAATCTGCTCAAACAAGGAACTCTTCCAACTACTTGTTCAATTGATCAAGCATCCAGATAAAGCTGAGGTATGCTGTTAACAGCTTGCAGAACCTTCTCATGTTTATCCTTACGTATCTCAAATTGTGCCAAAGATTAGTGGAAGCACAGTTTCCCTTATTATGCATATATCAAACAACTTGAGAGAACAAAATGTGGAAGTAAACAATAAAGTAGGCTGCGTAGAACTTTATCCCCCCAAAAGAAGAAGAATAAGGTAGTCCTGAAATATTACTGCAGTAATTGATTGCTTAAGCAGAGGCTATTTCCTAATATATGCATTGCCTGCAGTTTGCCAACTCTTGTGTTACTGCTTCAGTTTTGACAGCAAATATTCTGACTGATGTAACTGATCTGGCTTTAGAGATATCACAGGGTGAGAGTTCATAATTGCACCAACATATGCTAGCCTGATTTTTTGGCCTTAGTTTATGTCAATTTATCGAATCAGTAATGACACTTGGATCATTTCAGATACACTTTTCTTAGAGGGTCTACTTGGTGTGTTTCCTTTTGCTTCTGATGATACTGAAGCACGGAGCGCAATTTGGAGCATTCTTGCAAGGTTGCTGGTGCGAATTCAAAAAACTGATCCGTCAAATCTGCACCAGCATGTCTCAGTTCTCACAAGCAAGTCAGAGGTGATTGAGGATGAACTTCTTATCTATGATGTTGATGATTCCAGGGAAGACCATAGAAGTTCCACCAAATTAACAGCAAGAACATTTGCTGTATCCTTCTTCATATATATTCAAAAGTATTTTTATTTTTTGAAGATAAAAGAATTGTCCTCACTAGTGTCCACATTTCTTTTTCTAACTGATGTTACTTTCTGGTAGTGTTGGAATGGAATGTGCCTGAGTAGAGTGCACCGGATATGGAGGATTCCCATAGCGGACACCGCCTAGTTTGGAATTGGTTCATAATTGATTGATTGATTTATATGTTACCTTCCGAATTCTCTGTTTCCTTTCATTGTTGAATAGCTAAATGGAATTGTCGAAATTTTAAGTCGATGGAGAACCCTTGACGACCACATGAAGGGAACCCTTTCTATGGAAGGATGCTATGTGAATGAAGGAGAAGTTGATAAAATGTTGCACTACTGTTACAAATACACCAAGTAAGATTGCTTCTATTTTTTCTTTGGTAACCATCCTATATGGAATTCAGACGTGCTTGAGAATTCTTATTCCTGTTTGGTGTTTGTAGATTTGACTGTATTTGGTTTCAGACCCATCTATTGTTCCACTTACTGGTTCATAAATGAATTCAGAACTATCTTTGCTCTATATCTTTTTTTCATGGTTGTTAGATACTACTGTATATGAAAAGAAAAAAATGTTTGCTAAGCTGCTAATACAATCTTCATTTCAAAGTAAATGACACAGGTATATCGCTGGAGGAGAACTGAAGAATGATCCAACTATTGACTGATAAATTTAACACGATGAAGAAAGATGCACGCTCATCATTTATCTGGGCAATCTACGGGTATTTGGTAAAACAGCTAAAACGGAATGACCTCACTTCAGGCGCTCTCTCTGAAAAATACCCGTGGAGAAGTGGTTTGGCTGATGTTGTAGAAGTGGCACAATCTACAAGTGTTGGCTTGGTTTAACATCCTTGAGAATCTCTTCTTCACTCGCAATACATGGTGCTGATTGATTCTATGAGCCTTCGTCTCGGCTTGCTGTTTAGGTATCTGGCCTCTAGCTGCTCGGGAGTTATCACTAATGAACTACACGAAACTTAAGTAGCTTCAAAACTGTCCCATGTAGAGGTTATCGCCATTCCATCCCATAATTCTTGTAGATAGTTCCAGAGCGTTGTGCAGTTTACCCGATTCACCGTCTACTTGTGGAATAGTTCCAGAGGTTGGCGATGACACAGTTGCATCTATGATGAAACTGTGCAGGACTCGGGGTCCAATTTTGCTGCATGATGCTTCGTCGTTTGGGTTACTCTTTTATGGAAAGGAAAAACACGTCCAGTACTACCGCTCAAGATTATTTATCGTGGACAAACTAAAACTTGTTTTCCAGTTCCTAACTTGCTTGTTCATATAATTTTGCATTTGGTGGTCAATGGAAAGAGCAAACTTTATTTTATGATATAAGCTGTTTTTAGACTTTGTTTATTGACGTGATTTTGATCCCAAAATGATGCACGAGTAGACGATTTCCTTGTTGCTAGTGGGGATTTTAAGCTGGTTATTTCTCACAGAACATGGAACATACCTTTTTTTTTTCCATCTGGCCATCTTTAATAGGAAATACATCACACTCATTTTGGAAATTTCAAAGCTGAGATGGTATAGTAATTTCTCTTAAATGGAACCTGGTTAGTAGAAAAAATAGAAGCAAGACTCTACATCAATCGTATAAGTATTTCTTCAGCAGTTAACGTTTGAAGTGATATTCAAACATCTATTTCTTCTCTGCTTTTGTAGTTCTTAGCAAAACAGAATTTTAAATTTCACAATGCGTCAGCAAATGTTACTAAGTTGAGGTCAATGAAATCCGTAACAGAAATTTGCATAAGTTGTGACACTCAGCAACGCCCCTCAGACCTAAATAATTTAAGGCAACGAGAGTTTAACTCGACTTGGTCATAGAAATTTGAGAATTATATTACATAAGTCAGAAATGCTACTCTTTTGAGTTAGAAACTTACAATCAATGCAGAACGTGCCCAGTTTCCCACTTGATTTTGCGGTGTTTCTTTCGTGGGGCTGTGTCTCAAGTCATTCAAGTCCTCTCCGGAATTGTGTTCCGCAGTTCTGGTAACAACACTACTGTACTCATATTTACACCCCACATTTTTTCAACTCTTCCCTCTGACCTTTACTTTGTTCTTCCTCCATGTATCAAAATATCTTTGATGTCATAGCTGAATATTTATCTGTTCTGACATTTCCGTTATACCCGAATAAACTCTATCACCACCTAACTCTGTACCTGAGGCACCAGCAGCAACTCGTAGAACATCTTCTATCAAGGCAAAGTTCCCCAGAATGTCAACATGGGAACCACTCTCTGTGCCTCTCCCCTCTAGCAGACTAGCTGGTGGCTTGTGCTGGTATTCTCTTATATAAGTAGTGATGCCTGAGGGGTTGAAACGTGTCTTGCCTCGCCATCCTTTTGCGCACATGAAGCCAGCGCTCACGACTGGTACACTCTCATCTCCATCGACAAAGTATACTCCACCACTCAAGCAACCATTATTGCTTCCATCTGCAGAGATATCAATCTGAATAGGAATGCTCTTGCATCTGTCAGAAGGTGATATCTTGTAGACATATGATCTTTCAGTGGGAATTCCCACTCCATATGAACAGAAGATTTCCATATCCGGAGCATCTGGCAAGCTGAAAAATGATGTTGACTATTAACATACCAAGAAGCACAAGGGACCTAAATGAAGCACGCTTCCTCATTAACACAACGTTAGTACATTTGGTGGAAAAATAGAAAAGGGGATAGTAGTGTCACTACTTGTTCGCACTTACATGGTTTCAAGTGGATTTGACCAATACTTATAATGACTATACTTTGGGTCTTCTAAGTTATCTGCTAGTCCATGGGAGAAGTGTACCTCAGCGCGCTGCATCGTCTTTGGTGCTACAAACCTGAGAAGATCTGTTAGAGTTCTTGCCGTGTAGGCTTTATTTTCAGTCACTCTCTTGATGCTCTCCCGACTCAGCCCGTTATATTCTGTCAAGAAGTCTTCACATGATGTGCTGGAAGTGCGCGTGCTTCCGTTCAAGATCTTCTGTTATAAAACAACTCATTCCATTGTTAATCACATTTCAAGGGAACAAGAGGTATGTATGTATGTCAACAAGTATTCTTTTCAAATGTAAATTGAGATAAGAACTCATAGTTTTTACCTTTGGATCTATAAAAGAGAGTTGTGACGAAGGTATCTCAGATGCTACTTTCCCAAATGATACTAATCTTCCATATTTTGCTAGTTCTTTTACCTGGATACTCCTCTGAGGGTTGGTATTATTTCCGTTGTTCTCCTTTGAAGAGTAATGCAGGTATTGTGTCTTCGCTGAATGACATACATTTTCTTCTTCTGGTGACCTATTCAGATCGCCCCAGACTGTCTCTCCTCCTTTCGGTAGCAATGAAATGATGGAGTCCCATGTTCGAAACACCCTCATAACATGTTGAAAGGTTTGAAAACCAAAGGTCTCTAAATCAAACAGACCAGGAGCCATGGCTCTGCAGAAGTAAATGTGATCAGTACCTCATTGGTGGTAGAAAGGAATCAAATATGAAAAATTGGAGGTGCTTAACGCAGTGATAGATCAACTTATATACTGAAAACAAAAGGCAAAGGAATTTGCTTTTGTTGAATTCCCATTTATGTGATTATGACGCAAAAATAGACATGCAAATTGGACTTCTCTACCGTTAAAAACTAACTAAAAACACAAGAGAGGATAACGGTAGATGAATAGCATTACAAACCTGATAAACGCAACATCTTTTCCCTCAGCAGACAATATATTAGCAACAGCCTTTGGTACTCCAAGAAATGCCGGACCGATATTCATGATTGCTTTGATGTGCTTGGCACACCAACCTGGTCCACCACCCCCTCCAATAGGGGTAGGTGCTTCAACCCATTTAAGGAAGTGGAGAAAATAGTTGACACCCATTGAGTGAGGCACTGCCACCACTTTCTTGTAGCCATTTGTAACATACAAAAGCTCAATTTTTCTCTTTAGCCTGCTCAGAGATTGGTCTCTGATCTGCTTGCTCACAAATTAAAGAGAATGTATCAGAATTACATCTACAATGTCCTCAAGCAGGACAACCACCTCTAGACTTTTTCGACCAAATGAATAAAGAAACTTTTTTTTTCTTTCATACAGTACATAGGTCCTTTACAATATTTGCAACTTCTACTGTAAATGGAGTGACTTAGACAGTAAGGATTCATATCGCTGACCCTAACTTGCTTGTAGTTACAGGATTAGTAGCAACGAAAACAACAAGTAATAGTAAAGATCGAAGAAATGAAGATAATAATTTAATACCTCTGTATTTTGGAAGGATAGCCTCCAGTCATATGAAGCCATATACATATTCTTCTGTTCATAGCCAATCTTTGCCAAATTTTCAATAAGATTAGCCCAAACAAAATAGCCAGGAGCAAAATAATCAGCTGCTACTAATCCTGTAACTGCACGTACTCGAATTCCCGGTGGATCAAGCCCAGTTTCATTATCCAAAGATAGGTGCTCCAACCAACATAATGGCCTAATTCAATTGCAGAAAAGATTTTCAACTCGGATTTAAAACTCTACATTATCCGATTAAATCAAAGGTAATTCCATTTCTGCAATGGCTAATTTCACGAATGATCACTGAACTTTACCGTTATAGCTGGTAAAATACAATTACTTAACGTGACAAAACACAACTCTGTAACTTAAATATTATACTACTCCATGTATAAAGATAGTCATTCCAAAGTCCAATTATTGTTACTCCATCCCTCCTTCCGAATTATGTGGGTTGTTTTGCTTCTCGAGATTCAAATCGATTAATTTTCGAAGCTAAATTGAATTAGATCTAACTTAAGATTTTAAAATTCTAAATCTTTTCTCGTGTCAGTAGAATGTAATTCAAACTTCAACATAATTTAAGTCTCCAAAAAATTAAAAGTATCACATAAATTGGGACGGTATAATTTTACTGTTAAAGTTGAGTGATCATACGTGAAATTAACGGAGTCTACAAAGACAAACCTCTTGAATATTTCAGAAAAGCTACCACCCCAAAGTCTCTTACGAAATAATCCTTGAGAACAAGGCTTGCCTTCCCAAAGTTCAAGACCACCAGTTACAATCCCAGGCACCAAAACAACAGGGTGATGAGCATTCAACCCTTCATTTTTTAGCCTACTCCCAGGTAATTCAGCCAATTTAAAACCTGGCAAAATAGCAGGCAAAAAATTGCATAGAAATAAAAGTAGCCACCAAGTTATACACAAGAATCCAATTATCCAAAAACAGTTATCTATACACCTCCATTCATTATCATCCCTGCTACTTTTCTTGTGTTTTGGCTTTTCATAAACATACACAGCTTTTTCTTGTTTCTTGTCAAATGATTCATGAGTGACCACTGAAGAACGCTTTAATGGTTCAAGAAAACAGAGCTTACAAAATTGAAGAATTGAACTAAAGATTCTAACTTTACTGTCTAAATAGTTAGAAATAGCACTCAAATTGACCTGCAAAGCTGTAGTAAGCTGTGTTTTCAAGAAATGGAAGAACCCCATCAATTCAGAATGCAGAATTGAGAAGAGCAGAGTAACAAACAAAATTTTGGAAAATAATGGAACTCCATAAGGATCAAGAGAAGTGATGAAGGTAAGTAGTAAGCACTAGTTACACGTGGCAATAGATAGAGTCAGAGGTGAAGAGAAATTTTATCTTTCTCCGTATTGAATTTTATATCGATATGATTAATTTTTAAAGTTAAATTAAATTTAAAAGGGAGCGGAGATAACATTTAAATTTCAGTGTGAGAATAGAGTCTCTGTCTTTTGGCAAGTTTTAACGTTTTGTTGTGTGATGAAATCGAGGGTTGTCTACAAAGACGTGTGTCCTTGCTTTGTGCATTACATGCAAAGAATGACACATCTCAAACCTCAGACGTTTTGTTAGAATCCGAATTATCGGGAAAATAGCACACCTTGCTAGAAATTAGAAAACAGGGATATCTAAATAGTCTAGTGGGAAAAATGCAGAAAAATAAAATTTAAAAAATAGAGGTAGAACATAGAAGAATAGCTAATTCCCCTTTATTTAATTTAAGAGCCGTTTGATTTACACGCAAATTAAGATGAAGATTGTAATGCAGACGTAGGTAAAACTCTCGGGAGAGGATTTTGTTATATGAATGTTCAAATTCGATAACTCTAATTAAAAAAAAATATTTATATCTACTACAGCATATTCGTTGATCTGCTTCGTTTGCAATGGATCCAAATCGGAAAGGCCCTAGTAGAGGAAGTGGACTAGGCTTCAGACAGTTAATTGGGCTTAGTAGATCGGCCCAAGTACTAGCCTTGTCGAGTACTTCGTCAAATAGTTCTATTTAATATGGCCACTTTTTAGTTATTGGCAATTTCTGCAATTAAACTATTGGCCAATAGCCAAAATGGTCTTTTTTGCTTTTCAATATTCGATTTATAGAGCTGGTCACTTGAATTTACGTCACTAAGGGACTCAATAGAGAAAAGTGTTCTTTATCAAAGATTTTTTCATTCTTCAAATATAATTCAATAACTCTAATTAAGGGTGAAATAATCTTATCCTGTACACCATATCTTTGATGATCCCATACTTTCTATCTATCACATTTTATTTAAATTGCTATCAATAATCTATTTTAAATATCCCTAATATAAACTACTAAGAGCAACTTTTATTTGAATAACAAATAGTATTGTTTGTGATAAGTTTTTGTTTAATTCTAAGTTTTAAACTCAACCTCCTCATCCCGATGGCCTAAAAATGAAGAATTAAGGAGAAGGATTATTATTGATAGTCGATTCATTGTATTAAAAGCCAAATAGATTAGAGTATACATAATCTAAAGTTTTAAATTAATGATTATAATACTATTTTAAGGATAGGATAGTGTTTTGTCCTACTAGTTATATATTTTATATTTGCACATTATATTTAAAAGTAAATTTATGAGTTCAAATTTAAGTTGTATCATAATTTATTGATCTCAAAATATATTAATTATTTTTTTACTACTATCTTACATCTCGTTCGTCAAATTTCCACACCCTTTCATATGAATCACATTCTTTTTACATAATTTTCAGTTAAGGAATTATAAGCACATGTTTATTAAAAATGTATAAGTAGAAAAAATCACTAATTTAGATATCAAAACTAAAGTATAAGTGACAATTCAGAATTTACATGCTATAGCATGTAAATTTAATAGAAAAACGACCTCAAGAAATTTATAACTCAAACTTTAATTTTAACTTTATAAATTACAAATAAATATTAAACATTTATAATCAAACTAAATTTAGTGTATGATACTGCTCATTGGTTGCGTGTAGGACAGGTTAGCATGAAGCGTGGACAGCTCATTGGTTGACTGCTGCTCAATCACATGACACAGTTGGAAACTTTTTTATGGCGTGTCTTGCTCAATTTATATTAATTAAAATTTTATTTAAACACATAATTTTATTTTCAAAAGTTAAATATTTTCTCATAAAAATAATCACAACTTTTCCAATTTATATGCAAACAGGAATATTATTAGATGAATACATCATGCTTATAAATAACTTAATTAAAATATCGTATTAATAAATCACAAATTTACATAATTCTTTTATAGATAAATTTGTGATAATATATTATTTCAAATATTCAAATAAATCTAATCTTACAAAGATACATTATCCAATAAGTTGATAATAGTAATAACTAGCTATGTTTTAAAAATATATTCATAAAATTTATATATTTATAAATTAATAAAAAATTCGTATTAATAAATCACAAATTTATGTAATTCTTTTATAGATAAATTTGTCATAATATATTATTTCAAACATTCAAACAAATCTAATTTTACAAAGATACATTGCCCAATAAGTTAATAATAGTAATAACTAGCTATGTTTTAAAAATATATTCATAAAATTTATATATTTATAAATTAATAAAAAATTAATAAAAATCACGATATATTTACATGAATAAGTTATTTTTTATCTGTCCTTTGCGAGAAAATCAATTTTTTTTTTACTTTTATAAGGGTGAATAAATAATTGGAAGGTGAAGAGGAAAAATATGTTACTAGCAATAGCAAGTTATAACGAATTGGTGAGAGATGAAGAAAAGCAGAGAAAATCCAGTGGCTAGTAACATTTTCCGTGTGCAGTATTTATTTTATTAAACGCGTACATAGGCAAGCAATGAATGCAGCCACACACTCCCTCCTTTTACTTCCTTTAAATACATCCCATCAAATTAGTTTTCTCTTCTTCACCGTCATTTTCCCCATACGCATTTGTTTCCCTTCAGAGAAGCAACGAATTTCTATCTTTCAGAGTGGAAGTTAACGAACAAGTAGCACTTGTAGAGAATTTTGGAAATGGCAGGAAGAGTAGATCTGGACGGAAATCCGATTAAGCCGATTACAATATGTATGATTGGTGCCGGAGGTTTTATTGGCTCGCATCTATGTGAAAAATTGATGTCGGAGACGCCGCACAAGGTGCTCGCCGTTGATGTTAGCAATGACAAGATCAAGCATCTTCTCGAACCTGCTACTCTCGCCTGGGCTGATCGTATTGAGTTTCACCGTATCAACATTAAGAACGATTCTCGTCTTGAAGGCCTTATCAAGATGGCAGATCTGGTAATTTCATTTCGCTCTTTCTTATTGTTCTTTTTTTCCCCGCGCATTTTTATTTTTCTTCTTGTTTTCTGCATTTTGTTTGCTTCTCATGGATCTATGCGTTGCGAATAGGGAATCGTGTTATCACGAAATTCTGTTCGTACTATTATGTGTAGCGTTCATAGCTAGCTTAATGCATTAACATTCTGAAATAATTATTTATTGGAATCTATGTTGTGAATTTGAGATCTGAGTCTCATCATTGTCGTGTTGCGTAAGGCAATTTTCACAGATTTCTCAAAATGAAAGAGAATTTCCAGAGGCTTTTTCATGTGGCTATTTGTGGCCTCTAAAGCTTTTGTGTCCATGAATATAATGTACTTGAATGTATTGTTTAATCCTGTATGTTTGGATTATTTAATCATTTTAGTGTGATCTTACTGTAATCATGGACTACTTTATGCACCGACACAACTTTAGACCCATTTTCCTTGAATTTTTAAATGCTGATCCGGTCAAATCATTGACTGTTGCTGACTTCTGTCTTTTCTTGTGATGTAGACCATCAATCTTGCTGCGATCTGCACTCCAGCTGATTACAACACTCGTCCACTTGATACTATTTACAGCAACTTCATTGATGCTCTTCCAGTGGTACGCATCTATCACTTTTAACTTCATGCAGCCTTTCATTGCTCATATTTAGTTACTGGAAATGAATCTAGTTGAGATAGATAGTTTTGATTCTTGTGGTTAATACTTGTCTGTTGAATATTGCTTTTCTCTTGAATTTACTGTGTGAACTTTATGTGAAATGATTAATACAGGTGAAGTACTGCTCAGAAAATGGAAAGCGTCTTATTCACTTCTCCACCTGTGAAATTTATGGGAAAACAATAGGAGCCTTTTTACCCAAAGACAGCCCACTGCGGCAGGTGAGACTTCACTAACATCCTATTTCTGCCATATTTAATGCAAAACTTAAGGTAAATCTTGCTTTGTATTTTCTTCATATATCATGTCATTTCAGGGAGTTTGTTTCCTATCCTTATAAATGATAATTAATGTTCACTATGTTATTTGATATATCTATAGCATACTTGGATGTTCTGAATTCGGTATTATTATAACAAAATGTGATGTGTTGGTGATGTTAATTAAGTAAAGTTTGTTTTGGATGTTTGTTTCTATTTAGGTTTTATGACTTGGAATGAAGTTCCTTATCTCATTCTTCTCTTTTTAGTCCTATTCAATGTTAAGTGGCAAATAGTTCTTTTGTTTTCAGGAGCTATTTGTTGCTACAGCTTGTAATTTTAGCATCTTATGGATGCAATTGCTAATGAAATCTTTTCCTGATAAAAGACATTGTCTGCCTCTAGTTCTTGTCTTCTTTTGATCCTTTTTTCCTCCCCTTTCTCGCTCAATGATGAATATTGAGATTTTGGCTAATTCAGTTTTCTGATTAAGCCATGTTTGCAATATGTTCGGCATACATTGATATTTTTGTGAATTTAAAGATATATTTGGACTGCATGAATTTGTTAAATGAGTAAAGTTGAGGAGAAACTAAGGAACTGCCTTGAAAATGTTACAATTATAGGAAAAGCTTAGGAAGCTAGTTATCTTTGTCTATGCCAGCTCGTGTAAAGCTTGATGATTGATTCATCTTCTGGCAAATTTTGTGGACAAAGATATATTAGTAGTTAGAGAAAAGTTGTTCTAGTTGTGTTGTCATACAGTTCTGGTTATAAACATTGGTTTGATGTTTACTTACTTGAGGAAGTTGTGTTTATGTGTGGGGTGATCTTGATAGGTCCGTCCAGAGCTCCTCTTAGGTCTCAACATGGGCTTAGTTTATACTATTTACAACTTTAGTATACAATGTTTAAGTTGCTTTGTTCCATAGTTTTTCTAGGTAGATTTAACTTGTTCGATGAAGCATCTTTTTTCCTCTTAAAATAAAACTCAAGGAAGTGGTTGATACTTAACATTTGTGTGCTTATGTATTTGTAATCCTCTGTGATACACAGTTCTTGGGAGTTTTGAGTAATTGTTAAGTGATTAACAACTGAAAACAATGTTGTTGTTGTTTTTTGTATGTTGCATGGATTATCATGTAGGTTGAATTTTAGTAGTAACTCTATGGTTACTTTTATTGTAGAATCATGGATGTTGTAGTGCTCATTCATTTACCATCTTCTGGTATTATTCAAATTTCGGAGATGTTTTAATTCTTTCTCCTGATTATCTCTTAGGATCCTGCATACTATGTGCTTAAGGAAGACACCTCCCCTTGCATTTTTGGACCTATTGAGAAGCAGAGGTGGTCATATGCCTGTGCAAAGCAATTGATTGAGAGGTTGATATATGGTATGTAAAGTTTTGCCTGTTTTTAAAGTTGAATATTCTCTCTCCTGTAATTCTTATGCATACTATTTTGCAGCTGAGGGTGCTGAGAATGGTTTAGAATTCACTATTGTAAGGCCGTTCAATTGGATTGGTCCTAGGATGGATTTCATTCCGGGCATTGATGGTCCTAGTGAAGGTGTTCCACGAGTGTTAGCTTGCTTTAGTAATGTATGAATGATTTGTTTTCTGATTTATTTTGATTGAATTGAAACTTAAATATGTTCACTTGTATCTCACTTCCTATTATTTCATTCTCTCATTTCAGAACCTCTTAAGACGTGAACCGCTGAAATTAGTGGATGGTGGGGAATCACAGAGAACTTTTATATATATCAAGGATGCTATTGAAGCTGTTCTCTTGATGATTGTTAGTTTGCCCTCTTATCTTCTTTCATGTGAATTTTTCAGATGCATAGAACAATATGCTGATTCAATTATTTTCTATCAGGAAAATCCTGCAAGGGCCAATGGTCATATTTTTAATGTGGGCAATCCTAACAATGAAGTTACTGTGCGACAGCTAGCTGAAATGATGACCAAGGTTGTGATTACCGTTGTGTTTTTCCCTTGATATTTCTTGGTGTGGTGGCTTTTTTAGTTTTACATTTCAGTGTGGCATCTGTCCATCCATTTCCTTAGCTCCTATTTTTGCATAACAGGTCTATTCGAAGGTGAGTGGAGAATCTTCTCTTGAAACGCCTACCATTGATATAAGTTCGAAAGAATTTTATGGAGAAGGGTATGATGACAGTGACAAGAGAATTCCGGATATGACTATAATCAACAAACAGCTTGGTATGCATGTATTTTCTCATGTATTGAATAATTTATACATTTTACAGGTTTTAAGAATATTCTGACATTTTGAATTGTTGTTTGACCAGCTTGGAACCCGAAAACCTCCCTATGGGACTTGCTTGAATCAACACTCACCTACCAACACAGGACATATGCTGAGGCTATCAAGCAGGCCATGTCAAAGTCAACTGCAAATTGAGGGAAGGTGGAGCAGTTGCTCATATACTTTTAACTTCTTTTTGCCACTCACATTTTGAAAATCTATAATAGCTGATGGTTGTAAGCATCATGTATCCTATGTTGTAAGTCGTGACATCAGTCATTAGGGAATTGTGTCATAGGTTGATGTAATTTTGTTACTAGAGAGACTTGCCAACAACAGTTATCAGGCACTAAAATGAAGGAAAGCCTGTAGTAATGTCCTTTTAGTATTTTGTTGTTCATTCTTTTGATTCTTCTGTATGAGAAAGCATCTTGTATAATTTTTTAGACCTGCTGTCTCCGGTAGTCATTTGTTCATCTATATCAGATTGTCCTTTTTAAATGAGTTGTGTGGAATATTACTGGTAGTTTGTTTGGAAATGAAATATTTGTACCGGGGGTTTGGCATTTTGTTGGTTTGAAATGCTTATGGTTGAAATGGCATTGTGAGATCATTGGCCAAAAATAGACATTGGATGGTCTTAGTCGTTGGAGCTGAAAATGGGGAAACGTTGCATTCTTCTTCTCTTTTGTATTATAGCTACCACGGAAAGCATAGTCAGAAGAGTTGAAAAAAAAAGCCATCTTACTCTCGGACCTTACCTTAATAAAGGAAGAACTTCATAACGTTGATGTGACTTTATTTCAATTGGATATTATGGTAGTTATATTTAATCAATTGAAAGTTAAAACCCTAAAAAAAATTAGGCAAGGCAAAAGAAACTTTTTACCTGCTCAAAGCCTCTAACCCGCCCCCGTTAATATCCCTATACATTTATACCTAATACACACAATTCGGATTGCTAGCAGCACTAATGTGCTCTTCATGTTTACTTTATAGTTAGGCATAATATAGAAATGTCTTTTAATTTTATTTTAGCTGGTAATTATGCCTTTCGACTTTTTGTTGTGCAAAAAAATAGACACTTAAATTTAGATAAAATTAAATAAGTAAAAACACTTATTCTACATGACATAAAACACATAAGACGCCGTATATGATAATATGCGGAATGACATGTTAAACGGATGTGTCTATTTGTTTAATTTTATACAAATATAAGTGTCTACTTATGTATACTAAAAATTAGATGACATAGATGTCAGCTACAGCTAAGTTGAATGACACATTATGTATTATGCCTAATAGTTAAGTCACAGGGAATAAGAAACTGTTTTGATCAAAAGACAAATTTTATTAGCTTATATTTATAAATCATAAAAACTGTCAACGGTACCAACAAAGCACCCGTGGCCTAATGGATAAGGCGTCTGACTTCTAATCAGGCGATTGTGGGTTCGAGTCCCACCGGGTGTGCTTTTCATTTTTCTTTTGTTTGCTTTGATCAATATTTGTTTTAATCCTATTTTTATTTTGTTTGCTTTGATTAATATTTGTCTTAATACACAAGGAGAGCTTCCGTTCAAGTATCTAGGAATACCATTGTCAACAAAAAAAAAAAGTTGATCCTACTACCGTGACAATCCTTGATTGAAAAAAAAAATTGTTAGGAGAATCACTACATGAGCTGCAAATAAATTATTTTAGGTGGTAAAAGTACAATTGGTTCAAAGTGTTATATTTGATATCCAAACCTACTTGGCTCAATTATTTTTACTGCCTACTAAAGTGTTCGAACGATTAAAGCATTCTGTAGAACTTATGTATGGTCTGAGTCCAATGCAATCACTAAAAGAGCATTAGTAGCATTGGATAAAGTTTGTTGTCCTAAATCAGTTGGGGGCTTAACTTGCCTAACTTACATCTATGGAATCAAGCTCCTATAGCCAAACTTCACCTGGATCTAGCTAACAAACAGGAAAGATCGTGAATCAGGTTGATAAATATATATATATATATAAATAACAGGACTTGGCTACTATTATTATTCCTAACAGTGTGTTGAATGGTGAGGAAAATTATAGGGGCTCGAATAATCTTGGAGAAATTGCATATTGTCGTTCAACCTAGCCGAAGTTTCATTAGAAGTATATACCTACAACTGCTGGGACAGCTACCACGAGTTAGGTTGAAGGGACTTATATTTCAAAACCAGGCTTGGTCAAAAGATACATTCACGTTGTGGTTATGCCTTCATGGAAAAATGGCTGACGGCTGAAAGACTGAATAAATGGGGACTGAATGTTGATTCTATTTGTCTGCTATGCAGGTCCTGTTTCGAAGATAGAGATCAATTAGTTACCAAAAAAATATTTGTCTTAATCCAAAGGAAGCTAGAGATAGTGATTTTTTTTGTTTTAAATCATTTTACAAGACATTTACTATTAAATCTTCTTATATTGTGATTTGAAATTTAGAAAATAACAAATAGCATATGTTAAACAAATAAAGGAGATGTTAATAATGGTATCTAGGTGTCTTGTATCCTTGAGTAAGCCAGCTAATAAAGAATTTGATAGAAGAATAATCATGACACACATCCTTTCTAAATTCCTATTGCTATGCTACTTTTCCCTTTCTTTTTTAAATTTAATTTGGCACCTTTCACCAAAAACATTGTGTTATCAGATCCAACTACCACATGCCAATACTTTTATTAGGCATCCATCTGAATCATTTCAAGGTTCTTTGCAATCACTGATACATGTTGAGAGAATTGGTAAATTTATTATCCTCAATTATGGTTAAAAGTTTTTTTTATGAGATACTATATATCTATTGATGTCAGTGTGTAATGCCTCCCTTCATTTGTCTCCTTTCGACTCAAAAACATTTAGCGCTACAGACTTGCCGTTATAAGTTCATTATTTGGGTCTCGCACTGTATTCGATTCTACTTTCCAAATATTTATTTTATTGGCGAAAGATTGAAATGTTATTTTAATAAAAAATCTCGATCATTTTCAAGAAATGAACAAAAAATTTAAGTCGGGATATCTCTAATAAATTTTAATGAGTGACATGAAAATTAAGTTCTTGCTATTGAGCATATACGAGTCCCAAAAAGACTGAGAAGATAATCCTAAAGCAATTGTAGAGTGGAGAAAAAAACATATGTATCATTTTTAGTGAAATGCGAGGGAAAAAGATGAATATTTGGCGGGTATCATCTTTTATAAATTCATATTCATATTTGATAAATCTTATCGTTCACGTCATCTAATACGTTATTCCTATCGTCCAATATACCGATGTCTGAAGCGAAAATTTAATCGATAAAACTACCATGATCACAAAAACAAAGCTATATACAAAGCAAATTACAGCCCCTTCGGATCTATGGATCAACATTATATTTTCGGGTCAAGAAAGGAACCCAAAATTTCCATGCAAATTCAAAAAAATGGGGCCCAGACGTTACATTGACATGAGGAACAGTGAGCAATTAATTCTAATAATAAATATAATACACACACAGAAAATAAGAAAGAAAAATCAATGCAAAAAAGGAAAAATTAAAAATTAGAAATTCAAATCGCCAGAAATGAAAATAATGCTTTTGTGTTTCGTCAAATTAAACTAAACTAAACTAAAAGTCGTCTTCCTCCACTGCCCTGACGGCTTTTCTAAATTTCTCAGTCCACCTCCTGCCCTCACCCCACCCCCCTTCTGTACAACATATGCATACATAGATATTGTATGTATAGGTGAAAAAGGAATTTGTACTTGAATTTAGGTGAATTGTGAGGGTCGATCTTATAGGAGAAGATCTCGGTGCTAATATTTGAGGGATCTACAAAAAGCCTCTCGGGTTGGATCTGAACGGAAATGGCGTTATCCGGCATGAGAGGTTTGTCAGTTTTCATTAGCGATATTCGTAATTGTCAGAACAAAGAACAGGAACGTCTTCGTGTAGATAAAGAGCTTGGCAATGTTCGTACACGCTTCAAAAACGAAAAGGTAACAACTTTACACCTTCTCCCTTTAGCTTATATATCCTAAACTAGTTTGGGTTGGATATCTTTGCTGTTTTATAGATGTGTGTGATGTGTTTGCCTTTTAATTGGTTTTCCTTTGATTTTAGCTTCAGTTGAAGTGTTATTGGGTTTTTGGTATTATCAGCTATGCTGTGGGTTATAACTTATATGGTATAAGTGGTAAATGGTGTTGTTTGATTTTAGGTTTAGGTTCAAACTGCTTAGGAAGGGGGTGTTGTAGGGTTAAATTGAATGTTCACTAGTGAATGGGTTCATTTGGTAGTTAATTATAAAGCAGAATGCACGTAATTCATGCTTGTCTTTTACAGTATAAGGGTTTTGAACCTGCGAGATGCTTACTCCGGTTTTGAAGTGGCGAGATGTTTAATTATTTGCTTGTTAGGAAAAGAATGCCCCGATTTAGGCTAGATAAGATAGAATTGTGAAGTGTGAGCCTAGTTGTCCAGCTTCATTCATTATCGTAATGGCACTTGTCAGAAAAAGACATCTCTTAGATTTTCTAATGGATGATAGTGAATTGTGATGATTTGTAGCGTGATTAACAATTAAAGTTGCGTGGAATCATTTTGTGGTGATTGTGCAAATGGAACAATTTTGTCGTCTATGCAAAAGCTGACTGTTCCTATCTAAATGTGGATCTATATATCCACGTAATTCACTTTAACTTTTGAAATGGTTCTCGTAGACGTATCTGACACTATTAGCTGGACCAAGGCGACAAAAGGAAAAAAAAAATTGAGCGCTTGTTATTATTTAAACTGGAGTGAAATCCGAATTCCTTATATGCGTTATCATGTAAAGTCAAGAATCTTAAAGCAAACTCTAGGTCTAAGCTGTAGAACTTTTTCGATCCGAGCAGGTAGATGATGTTCTCTTATCATGCGACATACTCCCTCCGTTCACTTTTACTTTTTCACTTTGGACTTTGTACGCCCTTTAAGAAATAATGATTGATACGAGTGTTTTACTAGAATACCCATACTAATTGATGTTTATTATTAGCTCTTGGAATATGATTTGGGGAAGAAGTAATTAATGCTAAGGGTAAAACATGGAAAAATTAATTGTCTTTTCTCGATATGGTAAAATTCACAAGTAAAAGTATAAATCTATGTCAACGTTACCGTTGTCAAAAAAAAGAAATGAAAATCTAATTTTGGAATAGTGGAGAAGTAAAAATGAACGGAGGGAGTAGTTAAAGACTTTGAAGTAGCATCTAAAATAGTTACTCTTTCGGTCTCAATTTATGTGATGATGTTTCTGAAACTCTCAAAGATAAATTTATTTGATGATGTTTCTGATACTCTCGAAGATAAATTTATGTGATGGTGTTGAACACATTTAAGAAAGAAAGGAAGATTTTTTAGAATTGTAGTCTAAAATAAGTCATAGGCATTTGTGTGGCTATAAATCATCTCACTAAAGGTAAAATGAGAAGTTTAAAGTTAAGTTGTTACTAAATATAGAAATATGTCGTTCTTATTGGGATTTGGGACTAAAAAAACAGTGGAAAGAGTATCACATAAATTGGGATGGAGGGAGTATTGCTTACCTAGGGTGCAATGATTCTGTATAAGCCTTTACTAGAATATTGTGTTAGGTAAAAGGGATATGAGCAGGATTTTACAACCAGGACAGTGTCGAGTTCTTTGTACTATGTTGTTGATACTACATAATAATCTCACTAGGCCCACATTGTTTGTTAAGGGGAACTGTAGTATGTATTCATCTACTGAGAATATTGTAGTAGCCAAAAAATCTATCTTTGCTTCTTCATTTCTTGCATATGTAAGGTATTGAACATAGATCTCATGTCTCAAATATGGGACATTGAACACGCTAAAACAGAAAGAAAGATGAAGAATTAGATTTTTTTTAATTGGAATAAAATCATAAAAGGTCAAATGTAGCATTTGATTTTTAATGAAGATTTCTCAAAGTCTTTATTTATTAAGGTGCTATTCAAAGGAGGGGCAAGAGTTAACTGGTTAGCAATTTCGTAAGCATTGATTGTCTTCCAAGGCATTTTCTCTAGACGATAAAACATCTCGTCAATTTTTTTGTAGTGTAATGTTTTATTTATTTATTTACTTAAATTAATTATTTTTATGACGGTAGTATCCTGGTTTGCTGGTTCCTGCTGCCTCCACCAGCACGTGTGCTGGGTAATTTTGCCTATCAAGGCTTGGACAGATGGTAAGAAATAGGATTTAAGTTGAAACCTCATGGTTCTCCTCCCACTTCATTGATCACTAGGCCACACATTTGGATCCTTGTAGTGTAATAATTTCTGGGTTTCGTTTCCCTGAGTTGCTTAATGTCATAACTGAAGCTTAGTATCATAATTCATGTTGGTAGAGGTTTAACACTCTAGAAATACTTAGAATGGTTTATTTAATGTATCCTTTCTTTGACCTGCTCTTTAGGCCATCATTCTGAAAAAAGAAACTTTTTTAGTAGAAAACGTTGGGAGTTTTCTCTTCTAGGCCACTTAAAATTCATTATGCTTGGCATATTAATGTCGGAAGTTTGTACGTCATAGGAAATTATAGTCAGTACTTGTGGAATTTTTTGTCCTCGACATGAAAATAAGAAAAGTATTACAACCC
Organism: Solanum peruvianum; assembly: GCA_027705065.1. Lineage (NCBI taxonomy): Eukaryota > Viridiplantae > Streptophyta > Magnoliopsida > Solanales > Solanaceae > Solanum > Solanum peruvianum. The sequence goes on along the minus strand of JAKWJD010001760.1, from coordinate 48,191,255 downwards.
TTTACAAAGTTCTCTTTTTCAAGAAATAAGACAAGTATTTCAACCCTTTACAGACTTTTATTTTTCATTATGCTTGGTATATTAATGCCAGAAGTTTGTACGTCATAGAAGTTGTAGTCAGTACTTGTGCAATTCTTTGTCCTTGACATGAAAATAATTTTTTCAAGAAATAAGAATGCTGGTATATCTCTTCTTTTTTCTCTTAAGAGAGAGGAAGGTGTATTGTAAAAGCAACACTATGGTGGTGCTGAATATTACAGCAAGGAAAAACTATAAGAAGAATGCATTTTGTAATCTTGTAGGATTCTAAGAGGCTAAGCATTGAATAAGAATGCCAGTATATCCTTTATCCGTAGGGATACTATCTACTGGTAAGAGCATGGTTCAAATTCTGTCGAAGAAAAAAAGCCTGTATTGTTAAGCAGAAAGAGTAGAGAAGGCGGGCCATGTTCACTGAGTTTTGAACCATAAGCATTTGTCCTCAGGGATTTCTTGGTTCTAAAGAAGTTAGTCAGCAAAAACCAAAAGAAAATAACCCTTATACAATCTTATAGGATGCTAATAGGTGAAGTATTGAATAAGATTGGTAGCATATCCTCGTTAAAAATTCTTGTATATTCCTTTTAATCAGTCCAAAAAATTCTGATAGGATGAAAGGTGCTTATGAACCAGAATTAACATGTCTTTATTCACTAGATATACTCATATAGAAAGCTTAAAAGCTGTTTTGGTTTATCAGAAATAATCTTTTTTTATTGGAAATGAAGCATTTTTTTGATGAAAGTGTCTTCCATTTTTTTCTCTTGATAAGGTGAGATTTCTATTCAGGTGGTACAGCAAAAATAACATCCCTTTTGCAATGATAATCACGTTATTCCACCGCTATAGAGAACTAATAATGTTCAAAAACAACTTCATACGGACAGAATCTAAGAAAATGCACGCCATATCTATATATTTGAGTAATCTATAGATATATATTTAATTGGTGCTCAAATTAAAGACCAAAGAGATTTCTAAACTGGAGACAAACGAAACAATATGATCCTAGACACGGTTGGTGTGCAGGTATTGGTCTTCATATTTTGGTATTACGTTGTATCTGAATTGTATGGAAATGGAAAGGCAGTTATACTTCCATTTTCTTCACTGTCCCTGAAATTAGTGAATTAGATCACTCACAACCATTTTTTTGATAATCATGGTGTCCGAGCCAACTTGCACGCACCTCGACTAATTCCACAGGATACCTGCCACCTACCACTAACACAAATACCACTGTTCATCATTCACAACCATTGTACACCACAACACTCTTCTAAGATAGGAAACAGCTTAAAGTATAGTACCAACACAAATATATGGATTTAAACAAGAGCTTTATTTGTTCATAATAGAGATGAGGGTTTATCAGAAACAAACTCTCCACCTTTGAGGTAGAGGTAAAGTCTGTATACACTCTACCCTCAAGACCCCTTGTTGTGGGGACCACACTGGGAACATTGTTATTGTTGTTGTACATCACCTTACCTTGCTAAGGATATTAAGATGTATAAAAGCATAACCTTGAATTTTTATGAATTACCAAAACAAATCAAGTTCAGACCTTAAAGCTAGCATCTTTTCTTTCTGAATATTTAGACAACAGATCACGATGTTTTTCCATATAGCTTCTTTCTTTCTCACTTAAATACCTGGGAGCAGATGCTCCAACTGTTGTTCTTTACTCTGTTTGCTTATTTAATTTGTGTGTTTCTTAATTTGTTTAGGTAATGTGGCTTGAGCTGTTTATTTGTTCCATTCTAGTAGTACTTTACTCTGATTTCTCATTTAATTTCCGTGTTTCTTAATTTGTTATTTAGTGTGATCAGAGCTGTTTTGTGTGCAAAATTTAATGGGTTTCAATCATATTGATGGAGTTCTGTACTTTTTTTTCCAACAGGGGTTGACACCTTACGAGAAGAAGAAATATGTCTGGAAAATGCTTTACATTTATATGCTTGGTTATGATGTGGATTTTGGTCACATGGAAGCTGTATCTCTGATATCTGCTCCAAAGTATCCCGAGAAGCAGGTATCTCCTCATTCTTCTTTCATCCAATCACATGGATAACTAATTGCCTTTGAATGTTGTGGTAACATCCTATTTCTTTGTAGTAGATATGTATTTTCAGCTGTACTTTCTCCAAAAACTATTGAAATCATGATTTTGTTTTGACTGAGATAGTTGGTTATAAGGCTGAGGAGGTGCATGTTCTAGTCTTCCCTATGCTGCAGCTTCTGTTTTGTGTAAATATTTGAAGCAACGACCTAAAGGTGCAACTGATTTTTTCTTTTTGATGGTTTGCAGGTTGGGTACATAGTCACATCATGTTTGCTCAATGAGAACCATGATTTTTTGAGATTAGCAATTAATACAGTACGCAATGACATTATAGGTCGCAACGAAACTTTTCAGTGTCTAGCATTGACTTTGGTACGACTTGCAAATGTTTTGTGGTTCTTTAGTTGCATATATGCAGTTATTTACTTCTCCTAGAAGGATTTCTTTTTATTGTTAAGTGAATTGAAGCTTTGAGGTTTTTTAAAATCATATATTACGAAATATAAATTTTCATGTATATGCGCAGGTTGGAAATATTGGGGGAAGAGAATTTGCTGAATCTCTGGCTCCTGATGTTCAGAAGTTACTTGTAAGTGATACTTGCAGCATTGAGCTGATACTTCAGAGTTTGAAAGTAATGTTGACTCTCTTCTTTGTCCTTCCTTTTTTGCTGCAAGATATCAAGCAGTTGTAGGCCACTTGTGAGGAAGAAGGCTGCCCTGTGTCTTTTGCGTCTTTTTAGGAAAAATCCTGATGTTGTGAATGTTGATGGCTGGTAGGTGTAATTTTGTATTTGAATTGTTTATGGGATGACTTAACTTATCATTCAACAGTTGGAGTTTTTGTGCTATTCCAGGTCAGATAGGATGGCACAACTACTAGATGAACGGGATTTTGGTGTCTTGACATCTTGCATGAGCCTTCTAGTTGCATTAGTGGCTAGTAACCATGAAGCATATTGGAGTTGTCTTCCAAAATGTGTTAAAGTGTTGGAAAGGCTTGCCAGGAACCAAGATATTCCACAAGAATACACTTACTATGGGATACCGTCTCCCTGGCTTCAGGTTTGGTTACTCGTTACTGTTGAATATACCAAAGCCAGTATTTACTATGGATAAAAACTGCATATTGATCCCATGAACCTTGAAATACACTTATGCTTCCCAATTGGATGATAGTTAAATTGAAAATTGCGCAAATGGATGGGCTGGTACCGTAAATTACAAATTTGATGCACTGATGCCTGTAATTTAAGAACAGGATCGTAATTTCTGCTCACATATCATCTTAAATTTTGATCTCAGGTGAAGACTATGAGGTCTCTTCAATATTTCCCGACTATTGAAGATCCAAGCACTAGAAGATCATTGTTTGAGGTAAATCATCTCTAAAAGTCTTTTACTGCAAAGTATCATATTTTTGTTCATGCCAAGAAAAAAATAATCTGGATTGATGTCCTATAACTCATTTAATTTTCATTTTAATCAATTAGGTTTTACAACGGATATTGATGGGAACTGATGTGGTGAAAAATGTGAACAAAAATAATGCGTCGCATGCAGTCCTATTTGAAGCCCTTGCTCTTGTAAGTTTCTAATTATCAGGTCCTTATCCTTGCACATTCTTGAGGTACAGTTCTGTGCTTTATGTGAATGTTATTGGCTATGGCAAATGACATTTTAGTAAATTAGTTCTTCATGGAGAACAGTTCTCTTCATATATAATGCATGGTTATCTCTAAGTCAAACTCAAAACTGATCTTGTGCTTTTCTTCTTTCCACTTTGAGAGCTGTTCCTTTTACCAAATTGCTGCTTGTTCATCAAGAAAATATTGCACTCTTAATCCTTTTTGCACATTACGTGCTAAGACATGCTATATGGCACTATTCAGATTCTCAAAAGTTGACTGCTGGTTAAATTTTCTTGTTTCCCCCGCTTTCTTGGAACATTTGAGTGTTGAATTCTAAGCACTTTACTGCAGGTCATGCATCTTGATGCCGAAAAGGAAATGATGTCTCAGTGTGTTGCATTGCTTGGGAAATTCATTGCTGTCCGCGAACCTAATATTCGTTATCTTGGCTTGGTAAGTGGTAGCAGCATGTTTATTCTTGTTATTTCTTGTATCATTTTTATTTTGCCTGTTTAAGAGGATTTATAGTTCTTCTGTTGCACTTTGTTACACGCTGGTCCTATTTATGCCAAATTTCTCAAAACGAACTTGCAAATAAATTCAGTTAACAGCATTCCAGCCTAGACGACTGTCTGATTTTTCTATGTTATTATTGCCTAAATGCAGGAGAATATGACTCGGATGTTGATGGTTACAGATGTACAGGACATTATAAAACGACATCAAGCTCAAATTATCACCTCACTGAAGGACCCTGATATCAGGTGGGGTATGAGTATTAAGTTGGAAGTTTTCTATTTTTAAGATTTTTATGTTATGACATCTGCGTATAAGCAAAAGTAAAACTCTTTTGGAAATTGGTAACTTCTTAAAGAATCGCGTTAGCTATCGCTGCTTATCATTTGTCTGATAATACATCTGGAGTCTTATTTGATTTTCTGCAGTGTTCTTATTTCAAATTGCGTTTCCCTTTTTTTGAAAAAATCAGGGAAAGAGATTCCTTGTAAAGCCTGTCCCCTGTTACTCTAAGACTCAGTTTAGCACAATGTTCCAACACAAAGTTTTAGTTGCTTCCTTTACTGATGTTAACTACTCTCTACAGCATTAGGAGACGTGCCCTTGATTTACTTTATGGCATGTGTGATGTTTCTAATGCAAAGGACATAGTAGAAGAATTATTACAGGTATATAACCACCTGACTGTGAGTTATATTCAATTTTTCTTTTCAATGTATTTGGGTATCTCCTCTATGGAATGAAAATGTTGAAGAAGGTTAAGAGAAAATATGCAACTAACTTTATGTGTTTCCAGTATCTCAGTACAGCGGAGTTCGTGATGCGTGAAGAACTGTCACTTAAAATAGCAATTCTTGCAGAGAAGTTTGCTCCTGATCTGTCATGGTATGAAATTGATATGGAACAGAAAATGCCGTTGTTTTCATGTACTATGTGAAGTCACGCTTGAGAGATTGTTTCATACAAATATCTCGTGTTTTTATTGAGTACTCAGATCTAGATGTTTCTACGAACTGTGTTTCCTTGTTGGTATATGATGTGATGACATCTAAGAGTGTATGCCTGTTTCACATGCAGGTATGTCGATGTCATCCTTCAATTAATTGACAAGGCCGGCGATTTTGTCAGTGATGACATTTGGTTCCGTGTTGTGCAGTTTGTTACTAACAATGAAGATCTTCAGGTAACTATAGATGTCCTTCCATTGGTGCAGTGTGGTCTTAGCTTCTATATAGGTGGAAGTCAGTATGCTCCGTGTCTTATTTTCAAACTTCTTTCCTCAGCCTTATGCAGCTTTGAAATCCAGAGAATATCTTGATAAGCCTGCCATTCATGAAACAATGGTCAAGGTGCGTTCTTGTGCAATAACACTTTACCCTGTTAATGTTAATGAATAATTATAAATTATCCAGAAGCTGAGGATATTGCTTAGTCCTTTACTATTTTTGGTGTAAAATGAATATATGGAAGTCAGAATCTTTTGTTGATTTTCTCTGTAATTTGTTGATAGATTATATTCTTCTTTTGTAATTATGGACAGCTAAACAGTATATGCTGCAGTTAATATTATATAACAAGTGTTACTTTCTCAAAATGATAAATTATAAACCCTGTGGATGTGTTGTTGCATAATTATGATATTTTTGCTGCGTAATTGTGATGCAATACATTGCTAGCTGCAAATAGGAATGGCTAACCCCGTAATTGATATGCTGAACACTTGCATGAGCTGTAAGAGCACATGATACTAAGACTGCAGTACAGTGTCTACTATGACAGGAATTCAAATTGTTGAAATCTAACTACTGGAATAAACTGTTTGAAGGGGTTTATCTAATTTAGGGGTTTGTGTTTGCATAACTCATGAGCGCTCAGAACATCTAAATATTGGCAATTGACGTATAAAATACTCTCAAGACATTGTGATTAAAGGTTGCTCCGATCACCTGAAGGCACATGCTTAGTTGTCGAAACCAAGTGTTAGATATTTGATTCCCAGGTGGAAGAGAAGCTGAACGTGTCCCTTCCGACAAAATTTAGAGAGATTGACTTGAGATGTCCATAAGATGTCAATACACCACTGAGAAAAACTTTCTTCACTAAGATCTTCACCTTGGTCTAGTGTATACCTTATACCTGGAATAGTTTTCTCTTGAGGATTCAAAAGTTAAGCCATGTCCTTAACAATTTTAGCTACAGTTTTGCATGTCTCTGTTTTAAATGCACCCAATGCTTTTAATAGGGAAAAGTGCAAATAGTGACCAGATCAAGGGGCTTGAAGTGAAAAGCGATACGTGAAACACAATTCTTTTTTGTTACAACATTTAAAAGAACCAATCATATATAAATTTACTACTATAATGATATAATTATCAAGTTGCAATTAGAAAAATTAATTTATATTCAATGTACAATAATGCCAGTATTAATCCAACTCATTAAAGTTGAGAGTTCATAGAACCGTAGTACGGCTCACTTTGCGTGCCATTGTTTGAAGTGCACGTTTCTATGAAGCGCATGACTTAATCCATGAAGCTATAACCTCACTTTGCACACTTGCCTTAAACGAAAAGGCGATGGTTTTTAATAACACTGCATGGGCCTCCTCTTGTTCAAGATTGCAGCTCAAGCATATAACAGCTAAAAATAAGGTTTACATGGCCTTCTCTAACTAACATTGGTTGCCTTGTAGTTTATTGTTGGCTACAATATCTAACCCTGTCAATTGTCAGTAGTTTCAACAAACAAAAAAAATGTGTCATAGAGGTTTGCCTGGTGTTCAGTTTCTTTTCAAGTTTTACAGACTAATTGCAATGGTGCAAACATGAACTCCCAAGGAACAAAATTTCTTTTCCACATGTTTCTACTCTAAATGTTGATGTATGCGGGTCCTACCTCATGTCAATGATGGAAACAAAACATTATTGCGAAGCTAATGGAATATTTAATATCGGTGTTGTATGATGGAACAGGTAAGTTCATATATTCTTGGAGAATACAGCCATCTTCTTGCCAGAAGGCCAGGATGTAGTCCAAAAGAGATCTTCAGCCTCATTCATGAGAAGCTTCCTACTGTTTCGTAAGGGCATTTTAACATTTGATCTCAGTTTGCCATCATTTTTCTGTTATCTTACACCAGTGATATTGTTCAGGACTTCAACAATTCCTATTCTTCTTTCGACATATGCAAAAATTTTGATGCACACACAACCACCAGATCCGGAGCTACAGAATCAGATACTGGCAATATTCAGAAAGTAAGTTTTTTGATTGATGTAATTTGTGAATCCTGTATGTTATTCAGTGTGCCAATATATCCAAATATATTCAGCTAATGGATAAAATTGCACAAATATCCTAGATATGAGAGTTGCATCGATGCTGAAATACAGCAACGAGCTGTGGAATACTTGGAGTTGAGTAAGAAAGGGGCAACTTTAATGGATGTCTTAGCTGAAATGCCTAAGTTCCCTGAGCGACAGGTATGAAACCAATGTTACTTTTGATTAATTATTATCTACACTGTGTTTGCATAATTGACCTTTTTGGTTTGAGAGATGGCCTTCAGCTACATTATTCCCTCGCAAGAGTACAACATATCGTTTTTATTCTTTTCCTTTTGTAGTTATCATTGATTTTAGCCACAAATTCTCTTTGGATGTAGTCCTCATTAATTAAAAAGGCTGAAGATACTGAGGCGGATACTGCTGAACAAAGTGCAATCAGGCTGCGTACACAGCAGCAGACCTCTAATGCTCTAGCAGTAACAGATCAACCCTCTGCTAACGGTACTCCGCCAGTCAGTCACCTTGGTTTAGTGAAGGTTCCAAGCATGACCAACGCGGTAAGATGTTTCTTGCACCATTTTGCTGAAGTGAGGATTTAATTGTTTAATGGTGAGTATAAGACCGTAATTAACATTTACTACATGGTTAGGATCACAATTTAGCGGATCAAAGGGAGTCTGAACCAGATGGAACTTTGACTGTTGTGGATCCTCAACCTCCTTCAGTACCTTCACCTGATGTCCTGGGAGATCTTTTAGGTCCATTGGCTATTGAAGGTCCTCAACCTGCCCATAACTTGAGTTCTGGTGTCGGCATTGCTCCAAATGCAGAAGATGCACTAGCACTTGCACCTATTGAAGAACAGAATGCAACAGTCCAGGTACTGCTTCCCATCCAACTTCGGTAATTTTGCTTTACCTTCTGGCTTTCATGTGATGACTTCTAACTTTGTGAAAGAAAGATGCTGCCCTCTCCTTCAGTCTGCGGTTCCCATGGTAATTTAACTAAATTCAAAATAAGATCCAAATAGTATTTGGCTAGTAATAGGGGCATTCTTTCCGTGGCCACAAATATATGGCCAGTGGTAGTTCTTTTAACTGGTTTTAGTTTAAGACTTACATGATCAACATTCGACATTCAGAGAGCTCGTTTGCCACATTTATTATTCCGCTTCAGTTTCCCTTGTTACCTCTAAGTTCATGCTTCTGACCATCTTGTTTTTTGATTCATGGTTGTAGCCAATAGGAAATATTGCAGAAAGGTTTCAAGCCTTGGTCCTCAAAGACAGTGGTATACTGTATGAGGATCCTTATATTCAGGTACTTGCTCTGTTAATTTTTTTTGGTACTATCACTGATGGACTTTTCAGCTCTTAGGTTAGTTTGTTTATGCAATTCCAGATTGGCACAAAAGCAGAGTGGCGAGCACATCATGGACGGTTGGTCCTCTTCTTGGGAAACAAGAATACGGCTCCTCTTGTTTCGGTTAAGGCTCTGATATTGCCCCCATCTCATCTGAGAATAGAACTGTCATTAGTACCCGAGACAATTCCTCCTCGTGCACAGGTTAGATTATTATTGTGCTTCTATAAGGATTGGACTTCCTGCACTTTGTTCTTGTAAGTAATTTTTCACCTTTTGATTACCTAGTGAAATGAACTCCTGCAGGTTCAATGTCCTCTTGAAGTAGTCAACCTCCGTCCAAGTAGGGATGTGGCGGTTCTTGACTTCTCATATAATTTTGGGGCGCAGTTGGTATGAGACATTTATTTCTGATCATCAATCCACAGTTCTTATAGTTATATGTGTATTGACGTAGTTTAGCATTTACAGGTCAATGTTAAACTTCGACTCCCTGCCATCTTGAATAAGTTTCTTCAGCCTATTACAGTATCTGCCGAAGAGTTTTTCCCGCAGTGGAGATCACTATCTGGGCCGCCACTGAAGCTCCAAGAAGTGGTATGTCTTTTTTTGGTTCCTGCCTGACTTGTAGAATATACATATCATTCTATAATGTGTATGTACGAGAATAAGAACGTTACTAGTAAAATTCTGGACTTCTCTCTTTCTCTGTGTATGTAGTTTATATTGTAATCCCAATCACTATCCCTAACTTATTTGGCTAATATGACCAGGTTAGAGGTGTAAGACCAATGTCACTTCTGGAAATGACAAACCTGTTCAACAGTTTACGCTTGATGGTTTGTCCAGGGCTTGTAAGTTTTTGATCTTTTATCATTTCTCTAGTTTGGCTGTCCATGTGAATTTATTTGTTAAATTGCCCCTCTGATTTTCTTATTCAGGATCCAAATGCAAATAATTTGGTTGCTAGCACAACTTTCTACTCCGACAGTACACGAGCCATGTTGTGTTTGGTAAGCTAAGATTTGTGGTTTCTGGGCATTAATGTTCTGTAAAATGTCCTTAATTTGAAAGTGATTCAATTAGATATTGTATGACGTATTTGTATGATATGGTAACTGTGACTGGTTAGAGCTGTTCACAAACTTTTACATTAGCCTTTAGTCAAAAGTTGTCATTTCCTTCTGTTGGAGGTGGATGTCAGTGGTATAATGTATCATATGGTTACTATTATCTAACTTCTATGGTTGTATACAGGTAAGAATAGAAACAGATCCAGCTGATAGAACTCAACTGCGTATGACAGTTGCTTCTGGAGATCCTACTCTGACATTCGAGTACGACCAAAATGTGCATTTGTAATGAGACTTTTTGGTGTTCATTGCCAACTTCTTATTAACTTTCGAACTTTCTTCTTACTATGTAGGTTGAAGGAGTTCATTAAAGAACAATTGATTATAATCCCTACAGCTCCCACGGCTGCTGCACAACCAGTTCCTCAGCCAACCTCTTCATCTCCACCAGTATCAGACCCTGGGGCACTGCTAGCTGGTTTGCTTTAAGTGGTTTTCAATTTGTGGTGGACTTTGTCCACAAACGACGGCTGTAAAATTTGTTTATATTGCACACCACAAGTCCCAAAGGCAAGATGGACATTGAGAAATAGGATGCCAGGGCTGGCGGAAGAGAGGGTGAGACTTCTGATCGGCATAGCATATCATTGGATTTCTGGGACGTTAAATCGGAGTTTTGAGATTCTTTTGCACATATATCTTGTGCTTTTGTGAGGTCTGTAGCCTTTAGATGTGAGGGTCTATTTCTTTTCTTTCTTCTCCTTTAAATTTCATATTTGCCTTTAGTCAGGCTTTACATATTGGTTTGCCCCTATGTATTTTAGTTTCCTACTACTATATTTAGGAAAAAGAAATAGAGTTGATTGAATTTCTTGCCCATTGTTGTCTTGAAGGTGTTAAAAGCGCTTCACATGATAAACACTCAATTATCTAAATTGAACTTATCCTGTCGCACTGCTTGTTAATACAGCAGTATAGGATTATTTTTCATATTTGCTTGTCTTGAGCTGTGAAAGCTATTAAGGCTAGTGGATGAAAATGCAGGACAACAACCATTATATGAACTGGTAAATATATCATATCGTCTTCTTTCTATTTAAACGTTTAGGTCTTTCAATGATAACGAAAAGAATTGGCAACTGTAAGGCCTCTTTTTACAGTAAAAAATATCAGATGAGTACCAATGAGAAAGGTTGCTTGCTTATCCATCAAGGCTAACCTCCTAATAATCTTTTCTTGAAGAATCTGTGCATGGTGAAGTCTTTCTGAATCAACCCAATTACTCTTGTATCATGGGGAAAGTATACCTCTTTTTATGACAAAACCAGTGATAACAAATGATGGAACTTGATTATGCAGATCACGAGTGGCTTTCTCATGTTTCATTCTCCAATTGTGATGAGAAGTAGCAACGGTAAGCCCCTTCAATCAACCATTGTGTATGCCCAAGATGCACCCCCTTACATAGTGATTAAGCATCAATCATCTCCATTCCCTACAGTTGCCGCACTTCCAATCATCTTCTCCAGACTCCTCGTCATTCCAAGGTGAACAATGACGGTGGATCCATATTTCACATGTTTCACAACAAAGATCAGGGCTTGGTTCTTTACGCGAACACAACTTACATGGAACTGTAAAAGAAGCAGTAGGTATTGTACTAACTGCAGGCTCGTGCTTGACATTAGACGTATCAGCATTCTTATTGGGTAGAAACCCTGATGATATTTCAACATCCTTGTTTAAAGTGGCAGACGAGTCAACTCCATCATCCAATAGGCCAAGATCATCCGATGCAAGTAAATCATTGAAAGAGAAACAGGTCTGAGGCTCAAACTCCATATACTTGCATTCATGACCATATTCCTCAGAATTCTCCCTTGAAGTATTCCTCAGAACATTCACGGGATCGCTTGCAAAAGGGGTATCTGAATCCTTCTCAAGTCTTACATGTCTTCTTACTAGCTGCTTAGCACCCGGTTCAACATGAGTTGGCATTTCATCTTTAGGAAACACTATGTTTCCTCCAAGAGGAGTGGATAACTCAGAAGATTTCAAATCAGTCTCATTCTCTATATGACTTCTGACTGACTGTTCTCTTTGACCTTGCACAGATATTGTTTCCACATTCCGTTCACAATCACCCACTAGAAAGTGCTCAGTAAGTTCGTCAACAGCAGAAACAAGAGGCTTATTATCCTCTAAAGCTGGAGTGGCCATATTCTCATCTTTCTGTAGCTCTGAAATGAACCCAGAATCAATTCCTTGTCTATCCATTTTTAAAGCCCTTGCGCACATCCTCTTTTCCACTGATTGTCTTTTGCTTGTTGGATCTAAGTAAGGACAGATGGGCATTTTAATCCTACGACACTTGCAACATTTGAACCCCACCACTTCAAAAATCTTTGACTCCTCAAGTTCAACAGCTTCAGCGTGGTACCAACCTGTGACTCACGAGATTAATTGTAAACCCAAAGAAAGGTGACCAACAAACTCAAGACAAAAATACAAGATTCCTACGTGGAAAAAACTTACATGTGCATGTTTCACAACGGACATACATTAGATAAGGATCATATGGCTTACAGCAAAGGCGGCAACTAGGTCTTATTGAATCACAATCTGGATTTCCCCTCAGAAGAATGTGTTTAGATCTAAAATCACCAGTATCCTCATTATTCTTTCTCCAAATAATGCCCCAGTGGTGCTTCCATCGTGTCGCCAAATTTGAACTAGCAAGCTTCGCCTTAGAAGAATGCTTTAGAGTCGCAGTAGATGCAGATGGATTGCTAGAACTACCAACTTTTCCTCCTTTTCTGGCTGACATGGGGATTGAAACGTCTTTTCCTTGCATGAGTAAAGGACTAGTAGGAGATTCATGATTACTTTCAGCTTGTGTTAAAGCTCTATTCTGATAACACTGTTTGCAGGTCATAAACTCAGTCTCCTCATTACCAATAATTGTTGAACTAAATGTACATTGCTTGTGACAGAGACCTACAAGAAAAATTCTCAGAATTAAATAGATCAATTGCTGATGCACAGACTGAGGTGCGAAAGTAGCTGATCAATTTGTACCTTGGCATGTATTGCACTTGACTACGTCCCTGGAGAAGAGGGATCACATCAATAAAGGATTGAATAAAAGAGCTGAAAGGAAAGTTGAGAAATACATTAAATGGGTACCTAAGTGACACAACCACTTCACATGAAGCACAACAATATTTAGCATTTCCGTCTCTCTTCTGTGCAAGATAAGAGAATATATCTTTACAAGAAGCCACCAAGCACCTTTTCTGCAACTTGGGAAGTGCATCGGCAAACTTGTTGGCTGAGCGGAGATCTTTTTCCAAGTTTTCTTCATAATCTTTTATTATATACAAAGGAATCCGTGACTCAGAAAACCAATATTTTTCCTTTCCCTTCTCCTGACTTTGCTCTACTTCTATTATACTCTTCTTGACACGAGATGGGAGATGCTTCTGATTTACAAAAGCAACACTATATCTAACCTCATTTTCAACTATTCTTTTATGGCATATGGAAGCATTTCTAAAGGAAGAAGCTTCTGACTCGGGACCTTTTCCATCCAGGAGGCTCTGTTCAGGACTAACAAGATCACTCCATCTCACATGCACATCTAGGTACCTGACCTGTTACATGACCAAACATTATCAGAATACATAGCCTGACTCATGACTTTTCTGCAGAACAAAAGGAATTAAATCATCGATTGCAATGTCATAAATCACCTGAAGTGCAAGTTGTGATATTGTCTTACACACATCAACGGCAGCTCGCCAAGCAAGCTGCCTGCTTATTTTGGCAGTCTTGGACCCTTCAGCATCACAAATACCAGATATCTTTCTCAGACCACCTGCTCGAGTAAAAGTTGTTAGTGGATTCTCCCCCACGCCAAAATTTGTATTCCACTGAATTTATAAAAACAAAAATATTAAATTTTCTATGAAGGGCAAAAATAAGTTCATTGGGTACACAAGGTACCATGACGCGCTGCTTTCTTCAACATTGATCGAGGTAGAGCTGCTTTCTGGAAGAGAAGCTTTGAGAGTATGCCTCCTCTCCACCAAGTGAAGTCCTTCAGTTTATTTTTGCAATCATCAGCAATTACTTTAACCATTGGCAATGGTTTTCTACCCCGCCTCCCTGATTTATGCTTATGAGATGATTCCACAACACCAGCAGTTGAATGAGTGACGGAAGATTCAGATGCCCCACAATCAACAAGCTTAAACCAGTCCCCAGAAAAAGCAACAGACCGGATATTCTCCTCAAACTGCAGTGCATACACTTTATTATTGAGCATGAAGAATATACTCTCTATAGGTCACGTCATATGTAAAAAATATCTATAATCTACAATTGGATTCAGTAGCACTTTGGAAAATCAACAGTTGGGGACGCATAGAAAAAGTTTAAAACTGGGATAAGGCTTCTTATGTAAATGCAAAGCTACCAGTTTATAAATAACAAGTATTCAATTCTTATCACATAAATTCGTAAAATATCAAATCAAGAGTGCAAGAAAATTTAGATTTTGCAGAGTAGAATTATGTCAGATCCATTATTGAAATTCAGTTTGATGAGCCGCTAGTGTAATCAATGCACAAGGTTCATGTCATTACACCACTTGCGGAAGAAAAATAATTCCTCAATAAACAAGCACAAAGTTGAGGGCAAAAGCTTCATGTGCAAATGGTGTTGATGCACCTCTGAACTTCATCCAGCCTCAGAACTTTTTAGAAGTTGTTCAGTGCTGATGCCTGATGGTAACTTTTCCAGCATATGTTCCCATGTGATTCTCTCATTATTTAATAGCAACAACATTAGTCATAATAAAATAAAACAGTAGACTAAACAACTAGCTTCCTTGAGCAATAACATTAACTTAGTAGATTTTCTTGTATTATTAAATCGAAATTGTTTACAATGAACGCTCTGCAATGTCTAATTTTATAGTTCAGTAAAGGAATAATGTTTGGATGAGCTGATGAGGTGAAAAAAGAGAGGCAGAGAAGAGGAGGTAAGAGAAGAGGGGGAATAACTGACATTCCCCTCTGTCGTTTGGAAGTAGAAAAAGCAAATAAAACTAAGTAGGTATACAGCTCTGCCATTTATAACAAAATAAATTATGTGAAATTATAAGTTCTGATCCCTAAGGGAACTAAACCAACTTTTCCTTATTTGTGGTCACATCAAGTTCTGCCTCCTAAAGAACTAACCAACATTTCCTTCTTCGGTGTTCACATCCTTCCTCGAAACAAACCTAGTTTTCATCTAGTCAACCAACAAACTGGAATTGATGAAGGTGCTAAGAAAATCAACAAAATAACTTACTTGAAGCAGAAGAGACTTTATCAGAGTGCAACTAGTAGCTTCTTCTGCCTGTTTACGCCATTCTTTTCTAAAAGCTGTACTTAGAAAAGGACCAACTGTCAGACCACATAACCCCTCCTCCATCAATATAATATATGAAGCAATACCACGTAGATTTCCCTCCCCAACACTTGCAGAACGAAGACCAGCAAGTATCTTTACTGCCCCCTTAATGGCATTTGATGCTGCAGCATTTAACAAGCATCCTTTCTTACTAGTCACAGCAGCCTTACAATTAAGACACCAACTACATCTTTCCCTTGGTACTTCCACAACCTTCTTTTCAGTACTCGGCCAAAAAAAGCGTGTTGTTGCTGATGAGAAAGCTTTTGCTTGAAGTAAAGCATTGGCAGAATGTTTCTGCCTATTGTCTGAAGCATGACTCTCACTACCTTGGTTTTCTCCGAGAGAAAGTTCAGCTAGATTTGCAGCAGCAGATGCAGCAAAATCTCCATGCAGATAACTATTTATGTATTGTTGAGGCCTAAAGGATGACCCCATGTAAAAGCAACCACCAGGTGCAATATATTCCAGTCCAACTTGTTCAGCACTTCCCTTGATCAATGAACTAAGTGACAATGAAGAGAAACAAGTAAATTTTGTTCCATTTGGTCTGTCTGAACCAATTAAAGACAGTTCACCATCAGGGAAAAAGACATTGCCAGGAATTTTCCAGAATTGCATTATTCCTTTGCATATCTCCAGATATAAAGTACTGTGCTGTGCATTTGCATTAAGTGCTAGCAGGACTCTGGGAATGTCCTTCTCGTTGTAGTATCTGAAAATAGAGTCTGCGCCAGCCAAGGTCTTCAACCTACAACCAAAGATCAGAATGTGTTTCAGAAAGAGACAGAGCTAAAGCTGATTGCAGCCTAAATTACAAAGGTTTAAGTGCATTCTATATCTCCAAATAGAAATCAGCCAACAGCCAAATAAGGAAACTGAACAGAGTTTATCCGAAAAGAAGTTATAGAGACATACACAAGCAAATGACTGCAAGTACCCATGAAGATTTGTCCATACGAATCAACACCAAAAAGTTCTGCTTCTTTCAGAGTTGTTCCCCTCGTAATTCTTGGTTCAATTTTGTTGATTGTACATTCAGGACAATACCATTCCCCTTCTGGTATATGTGTCTTGCTAACTCCAATGCACCTTGCATGGTAAGACGATGGACACCCATCACAGCAAAGCAAGGTCCCCTCCATGGCGCAGAGACAGCATTCATCACTGTTACTATTTTGAACTCCGCCAGAGACATAATCTTGGTTACTAACCTTGGGTCCTAAATTATCTGTACTACAACCCTGCTTTCTTTCATGATTTTCTTTGTAGAGCTCAGTTGCTTCTTGTCCCTTACACGCAGAAGTTTTGGCATACCTGGGATGCACTATTCTTGGTGCACTGACACAAGCAACATCTGTAAGTAAATCTGACTCAATGGCTAACTTTGATTCTTCACGCATGTTGATTTCTGTTCTTATTTCTTCAGATTCTAGAACATCATCACACAAAATCTGCAAAACCATGATCTTCCTTCCAGCAGATAACAAGTAATATTCCCTCTGCAAAGTATGGGGATAAAAACCTTTCCAGCCAGGTCGTTCTATGTATCCCATTACTGTTAAATAATGAACTAGATATACTGGCCAAGTAATTGTATCAAGCAAGCCCCAATCAATGCCCCTAACAAGAAGAAGCATAAGTTAATTCAGACTTTTCATGAAATAATGTAAGAATAATAAGCATAAATATGCAATGTAAAGGGAAGTTCTCCGACTTCTGCTCATCCATAGAAAGATATATGAGCAATGTAAATCAATAAGGATAACATAGGACAGTTGAAATATCATGTCATTACCAAAAGGCAATTGTCTTCTGCTAATAAAGTTGCATAGTTGTAGTGGAATTGTGGAAATTATTCATTCACAATCGAGAGTAGATTGACTTTTAGCCAAGGGGCTATCAGAAAATCATGGCATTCCAATGTCTTTAGGAAGGTATCAGCGGCAGAACAACCCTGTGCAAGTGCAAGCAGACTAAGTAGAAATGTAACTGTATAGTGTCATAAATGCAATAGGTAAATTGAGCTTATCAATTTGATAACCCTGTCTAACTATCTAGCTTTTAGTTTCTTTCTGCAAGCAGATCTCTAGACATTCTTCTCGTTTCATATATTTTTGTGGAAGAATGGTGGCAGCACTCAAGGAAATAAGAATGAAAACAGAATTTCATTAAAAGTATTCAACAATCAAAAATTTCATTCAAACAATCAACCACATTATGAAAAATTCCTTCATGAAATAATTAGATATGCTTACCTTAGGCACTTGGATGCAAGCAGAGAATCATCAGATGACAGCTTGTTGAGTTGGCGCCTCAAAGCACACATAAGGGCAACATGAACAGAATCGAACAATGTGTTTGGAGCAGAGCAGTTGAGTGCTCCCACAAAATCTTCAAGTCCAAAAGGATATAAAAACAATCTGATACTAAACGACCGTAAAAAACTATAAACAGACAAGAGGCATGATACATACTCCTCTGGAATACCAATACTGTTAGATGAAGGAGGCAGTTGAGGTGCAGGAATTAGAGGCACTTCTACCTCTGAACTCAAATCCTGCTCCATATAATATTCAGACAAATCATTCACCAAATCAGATTCACGTCCTTGGTGGTTGACCTCAAGTTTATCTGAACAACCTATGCCCCGAACTTTTGGCTCAAACTTATCAATTACGCCATTAACTGGCTCAGCTGGATTCTCAACACAAGACTTAGTACTCATTGCCTCCATCTTAGCAACTACTTCGTCTAGCTTCTTCTTTCTTTTCAACCATTGACCATTCAACTCATCATCTTCCAACGAAACCACCCTCACTTCACTGCTATCCATATCTTCAAAATCTCCATTCTCGTAAACAATCTTATACAAACCAGTATCATAAGATATGATCTTCCCCATATATTTCCGACAGCCCTTAAACTTCTTCCTAACATATGTTCCCAAAAATGCCTTAGGCCTCAACACTACAGCCCGTTTCTTCCCATTCGGATCCACCTGATCATTCTGAACATAGTTTTGACGCCTTTTTCTGCGTCGCCTCACTGATCTGTCCACGGAAGCCCTCATTCTACCAATCAAATTCACAATCTATCCAAATCACACCATACACCAATTTGTTTTGTTTTTAAAACACAACACAAAACAGTTATTCACCACAGTAATGATCACCTTGTTACTTATACTGGTTCGGATTGCACCTATTTCACATATACAATGAATAAGTTAGGATTTTGTCCATAGATCGCAATAACTCAAAACAACAACCAAAAAAGTCAGCAGATTATGAAGCATTCAATCTGTATATTTAAGTCGATATTAAGGTTTGAACTCAACTTAAACATATAAGTACGAAGGAAAAAACAATGTATCCATCCACACATACATACGCACTAAACTGATATATAAATTGAACATTCACACACACATACCTTGTTAGAGAAGAAGCAGCGCCAGTGATGAAGATTTGAAACGGTTCCGGCGATGAGAGGAGTTGTAACGTGGACGGTGAAGAGGCTTCTCTGCCCTAAACGGAAAAATCACACTCTGCTACAAGGAGTTTATAGTGAATAGGGTTCTCCATTTATATATTTAGTGGGCTTAGAAATATATGGTAACTCAGTTTTTCTGAGTTTCAAACTCGTGACTCGGGCGAATTTGGCGGTGTGTGAAGCTATTTGAATCCCGAGAATAAAAGAAAATTTAAAATTCTACCGTATTTTTTTAACCGTCTTCCTTTCTTCTTCTTGTTTTCATCGACAATCCCATGTTTTAAACTAGTCCCGACTCATCTAAATGATTTCTTTTTTAACAGTTTAAGATTTTTTGTCGCAGGATAATAAATTATATTTATATCATTTGATATATAAAATTAGAGTTTGATTCCTATTTTTATTTTTAATTATCTCAAATTCTCATCTATTTTAGGAGAATTTTCGCTCATAGTTACTCAAAATTAATTTAACTATTGTCATAGTTATAGTTTGCTAATTACAATTCGTGTTACATGTTAGAGGGAAGAGAGAAGCGAGCGAGATAGGGAGAGGGAGGCGAGAGAAGACAGAGAAAGGAGAGAGGTGAATTGTAAATGTATGTTTGTCTAATTGTATAAATATATCTGTCGAATAATTATATATATATATATATATATATATATATATGTGTGTGTGTGTGTGTGTGTGTGAGATTGAAATACATATGTATTTGTATTTTCGGCGAACGAGATTGGGAGAGAGAGAGGAGAGAGGCAACAGACAGAGTATAGAGAGACGAATTGTATATGTATATTTGTCAGATGTATATATAATTGATATACGTATGTATTTGTATATGTGGCGAGCGAGATTGGGAGGGGAGGAGAGAATCGAGCGAGACTAGGAGAGAGAGAGGAGAGGGGTGAGCAAGCGAGAAAGGGCAGAGAGTGGTGTATTTCTATATCTATCATATCATTGTATATATATTTGTATATGTATAAAAGAGGACATGAGACGTTAATACAGCTAAAATTAAGTTGCGAACTGTAATTAATTCAAACTATAACTATGTTAGATAATTAATTGGTATATGTTTATTTTACCGCATAAATTTCCATTTTAAAAGGTATATTTGCTTTTGAACAAGATTCAATTTGTTAACTTCAATTTGAATCAATCATGTTTCAACATTAACTTTGTAAAACAATCTTCAATTATTTGAATCGTCTTCTTAGACATTTCAAATCCGACTTCATGAAATAGTTAAATTTAAAAGAATATTATTTTAACTTTGAATGTCTTATGAATCATAACAATCCCTCTAAAAAAAAATTGTTAGTTTGTATAAAAATTAATTCAATTGAAAAAGGTTTTCAAAACTATAATAAAAAACTTAAATATAAATATTTGTTATGTTATATAGCGTACAATAATTTATTTATATCTATTCATATTTATAAATTAGTACAAGAAATATTATACTAATAATTAATTTTTAAAGTATAATTAACTATGATTGGATGTTCACTTTATAAAATTACTCAAATATAATGATTTTACATGATTTAACAACACGTTTAATACTTTAAAAAATCAAATACATGTTTTGTATAGTGAACTAATATTTATGGGCTTCATCTCAAACAATGGCATAAGTAGCCACATGTAGTGCAGGATGATCTGCTTACAAAAAGTTTGCACAATATATTTAGTACAAGATTATTTCAATATATATATTATATATATATATATATTATATATATATATATATATATATATATATATCAATCGTGAATGCATTTGATGAAATTTCTAACTTCGCTGTTATTTGACACCAAAGATTGAAAAGGTTAGAAAAAGGAAAATTTAGCTAACTAGTCAAAAAAACTAACTTATTTAGTAATAATATCTATACTTTAATAATATTAGTAAACATGTCAAAAATGTCATTATTTTAAAAATAAATAATTATTTTGATATTATTAATATTTTCTCTCTCATTATTTATTTCTTTCTCTCTCATACATTACACATTTTCCTATATTTATGTGATTGGATATATATTAATGTCATTTTAATTTTCTCTTTCTTTTCTTAAGTTTATCAATTCCTCTTTCTTACTTTCTTCCTAATCAATTCCAGATTTTTCCCTTTTTTCTTATTCTTCTTTTCAATTTCTCTATCTAACATTCTTCCAAATCAATTCCATAGATTTTCGATTCAATATATTAATATTTTTTATTATTCTCATTTAATATCGTTGCAAGATTTGATTTGAAGATTAACGTTGATTTGGGTATTATGTTTTTCAGATTCCTTATTTATTTACTTACTGATTTTAGTGTTTTTTTTAAAAAAAAATTATTTTGTTGTTATTCTTAAAACATTTTTTAGGGTTTGACACTACATAATTCTCTCTTCAATGGACGTTTTCAAGAGAGTTACTAGAGGTATTGGACAAAATAATCAAAGTTCTTCCGATTTTTCATCATTTAATTTTTTTTCACTCAAGAAATAAACAACAATGTAGATCTGCTTCTAAATCTAAGGATTATATACGACGGGAAAAAATGCCTGAATTCGTCGATGTGCAAAATCCCACATAAATTCATAACCATGAAGTTGAAGAAGACCAATTTGTTGGAGAAGAGGTTTTTTTTTGCATGTTCTATGTCTTGCATGTTTAGTTTAATTTGTTTAGTAATTTTTAAGATTAAAAAAAATTCATGTTACCATGCGTTTGGAAGTGTATATGGAATTTTTATAATGTTATAGTTAGTATTTATTTTTGTATTTCATATATTTATTGTATTTTGTGTTCTGTTTTTTTTTTTGTGTGTGTAAGTTATGTCAATGTAACACATTATATGAGTTTGATTGTGTATATTTCATAGTTTTAATGTATTTTGTATTCATAGATTTGGAAGTGTATGTTGAATTTTGTTGTTGTTTTAGTCCGTATGTATTTTTGTATTTCATTGTTTTATTGTGTTTCGTATCCATAGATTTGGAAGCGTATTTCATATATTTAATTCATTTTGTATTCTGTTTTTTTTTTTTGTGATAGTTATGTCAATGTACCACAGTTAGTATTTATTTTTGTATTTCATAGTTTTATTATTTTTTGTATTCATAAATTTGAAAGTATATATTGAATTTTGATACTGTTTTAGTAAGTATGTATTTTTACAATTAATAGTTGTATTCATTCAAAAATTATGTTGCATTGTTTCTGAATTTGACATTTTTACCTAATTTGTATTTATTCTAAAGGTATGTCAACTAGTTATGTATTTTATTTAAGAATGAGTACACCAAATATTCAATTATTTCTTTTCAATTTTATATTTTATTCACTTTTTCATCATACTAATTTTTTGTATTTTATATATTATTATACAAAATTCTAAATAACAATTAGAATAAATAGAAATACAAATAAAATACATATTGAAATGAAATACATACAAGATTTTTTTTTTTTAACTATATAGGAAAAAAATATATGAAAATACAAATATATTTCTTAAATGACTATATAGATAAATTCGGCATACCTATTGGAAAAAAGAATAAAATTTAAATTTTATTTAAAAATGTAATTGATGAGTAAATTAAGGATCTTTACCTTTTTTGAAATATTCTCTTCCTTGATTTTCTCCCTTTTGTTATTAAATAATTATATTCTTTAAATAAAAACAAATAATAAAAATATAAATAAGATACATAACAAACTAAAATTTGACATTTTTACTAAATATTGAAAGTGTTGCTAATGAGCCCTATTAAGTGCTAAAATATTGACATTTTGAAAAATTTCCCCCAGAAAAAAAGCAAGACCCAAGTCTAAACCCAAAGAGTGTGATTTGATTCTCTTAATCATGTCCATTGGGCCTAAGTAAGAAGTAAGTCAAGCCCAATTTTCTTTAGGCAACCTTTTGAATTTTGTGCCCATTAGTTTTGTACAAATGCCTCTGAAAAATTGAACCTTTTTTTAAGGTAAAATGCTTCAAAATGTCATTATTTTATTATTTAAGAGGATTCATTGTCAATACTTTTATTATTTAGTAAAAATATCACAATTTCAATTTATTATGTATCTTTTTAATCTATTTTCTAATTGTTTAAATTGAAAGAATACAAATATTTAAAACAGAAAGGAGAAATTAAATGGAGGGAAAATAAAACTAAAGATGGAAGTATTGCTTAAAACTCTCATCAGTTACAAAAAAAATTTAAAAAATCAAAAAATCAACCGACACTCCTAAAATCTGATGAATTCTCACAACTTTTGATTTTCAAGATTCCCATACAAATTCGACGAGATAATTGTTTCTTCCTTATTCTTTTTTCTAATTGTTTATAATTGATATAATTGTTAATCGTATTTTGTTTTCGTATATTTGAAATTGATATAGTACGAAAAAAATTGAAAGTGTAATTGAAAATAATTGTAAAGCGTAGTATTCAGGTTTCATATAATTGTAAACAAGTAGTCTGTTTCCGTCCGTTTTCTGTTTTCGTCAACATTCTGTTTTGGTTGTAAATTGTATGAACTATGAATAACGTATGACTATTTGAATAAGTTGTATTCCTTAACGAAACAAATATGATCAATGTAATGTATGTTTTAAGCGTTTTTTTCTTAAATGGATACATTTTCAATATTTGTTTGTATACGATATGTTAAGGGACTTCTATGAAATATGAAAAATTACCATTGTGAATACATAATATTTATTACTATGATGAAGTTTTTTTCATAACATGATGATTGTTATGTATTCAGTAAGTGATATTACTTGAATAAAGTTTTGTTCATAACATGATGCAAGTACAATTGTGAATACTTATATTAGTTACTTAATCCTGACTTTATGAATAACTATACTACTGACTTTATTAATGACTTGAGAAATTTTTTTTTAGTGTGAATACAATAAGAATACACTGAATAAACATATTTGAATCCAAAATACAATAAAATACACTGAATACAACTACTATGTATTTACTTTGAAAACATACAAGTATCATTACAATGTGTAATTTACTTTACGGATACAAACAAGGCTCACACAAAGTACAATTAGTATAAAATCTCAATTCAAAATAACCCAAAATGAATTCATTAACAATAATAATATAACACAAATACAACATATACATAAAAATTTCACAGCATACAACAAAAGTTCATTAATAAAATCTGAAATATCATAGTCATGTAAAATGTATTCATAAATTATTGAATATCTACAAATATGAAAAAATATAAAGGAATGAATTAAAAATGATACATTATCAAAATTAACAAAAACTAACTCCAAAATACAACAATAAAATAACAGCTGAATATAAAATACAAACTAATAAATATTGCACAGTGTACATAACAAGAAATTTACAAATATATTCAATACAGATTGTTGAACAAATTGTTCTTTAACTTCAACTCAACATGCAAAAATATTTAAATATCTCTTCATCAATAATTTGGTCATCTCCGTCATTTTTTTGTACCCTACGAGTTACGTTTTCAATCTGAATTTGATGAAGACTTTGTTCTTGTCGTCTTTCTTTTCCCATTTTAGAAGCAGATCCTACAATATCCGCTATTTCTTGAGTAATACATAGATTAAATGATGGAAAATCACTAGAAATCATTTTACTAAGATGAATAGTGTCTCTTAGAATCATCCATTGAAGATTGTTTTATAGTTCTAAACGAGAAATATCCTACTTTCACCAAATAATAATGATTTAAACAACAATAAAATCAGAAATAAATCTAAAAAAAGAAGATAACGATAAAAATACCTTAGTTAGAGGAATTTGTGTAAATCCAAATTTTGAAGATAAAAAATAACATTTCGGCAGAAGATAATAAGAAAATTGAAGTTGAAGAGAAGAAGAATTTGAAGGTTGAATAGGAATATGAACTGGAAAATATGGAGAGAAAGAATTTTATTTTTTTACGGAATAAATATGGAAGAGAGAGATATGGAGAAAATTTACAGATTTTGATTTTTTCTTAAAGTAAAAATATGAACTATGGATATACATAGGAATGTAAATAAATTATTTTTTTAGGAGATAAATAGGAATTTAATTAGAATACATATGTTTTTTTCAAAATAATGACATTTTTGATATTTTAACTAATATTTTTAAAATAGTAAATTTTTTACTAATTAAGTTGTTGATTTTGACTAATTTACTAATTTTCTCCCTTTTAAGGGAATCTTTCATAAATACCAAGATTAAAAGAAAAGACATAAGTGACCACAATATCATCAAATTTATATAGAATTTCAGAAAACATTAATATATTATAGCTATAATTGTAATTTTATTTTCCAATCTATAAATTTTAACATTTTCTTTGATTTCTAATTTTCAAAAGTCACAAGACAACATTTACTGTTCATGATATTAGACATACACTTGGACCTATAAGTGAAAAAAAATGAAATCATGAACTTGATCCAATCAAAAAATGTGTATAGGTTATATTATATAAAACTTAAGAGTCAACTAGTACTACACAAACAATTAAATTATTGACATAAAGAAGAAAAAGCTTCATGAGAAGCATAAAATAAGAGTAACAACATTTTATGTCATTAAAATAGCTCATGGGTTTATTTAGTATTATTAGATGGTGAAATATGGTGAAGGTTACTAACTTTTTTGAGCTTGGATTTTCTTGTAAGGAAGGAGAATCAATTTGACTTATAGTAACCTTAGCAACTCAAGAATTTCCTTTTAACAACATAATGAAAAGACGTGTAACTTTAGTATTTTGTTATAATAAATAAATAATTTTTTCATTATGGTGTTAGGTATGTAAGGAAAAAAATATTGTCTAACAAATTAAAATTTACTACTAATAAAACAATCAAAATCGACCAAAATTAAGTAACCTTAGGTCGAAAAAAGTGATCTCATCATTTTTTTTCTCTTTTTATTTTTTATTTTTCTTTATAAAAACCGACCTCCTGAGGTAGCAATAGAACTCGAAATCTTTTTGTTGGAGGAAGAGGAGTGTACTCTAGAATTGCTTTATCAAAATTGAAACATATTATTTACTTCTTTGGACATGGAGAGATAAAAGATTGTGTACACATATGTAGTTTGCTTAATCTGTTTGTTAACAAAAGTTGTTGGTAATAATATATATGAGGTAGGTGTCTTGTAAAAATGCCATATAGTATTAGTATCTGGTAGTAGTACATTTTTATTTTACTTGTACAGATGGTATTACTAACCATTATTACTCTCTAAATAAGCATTATATATAATAATTAATAGGACAACTTTCACATATAGCAAATAAAAAATTCATATTTTGTATGCTATAGCAAAATTTGCATAATTGCGCTCCATAGCAAACATAAAACTGTATAATTCGCTATACATATACAATTGTATAATTCGCTGGCCTATTTCGTTGCAATTGTATAATTTGCTATCCTATTTCACTGCAATTGTATAATGCACAATTGTATAATTCGCTGCCTATTTTGCTGCAATATTTTTATAAAATTTGTTTTGCATACAATTGAATCGAATTAAAATGTATGTATATTGCATAATTATAAGTGTATAGCAAGCAGATATATGTTTTTCTCTCGCTTTATACAAAAACAAAAACACAATATATACACTTCTGTTGTATAAAGCTAGAGAAAATTGTTTGTATAATTCGCAATTGTATAATTCGTTGGCCTTTTTCTCTGCAATATTTGTATAAAATTTGCATTTGTCTACATTGAATTGAAGAAAAATGTTTGTAAACTGTATAATTAAGTGTATAACATGAATATATATGTTTTTGCATGTATATATACAATTTTCTCTCGCTTTATACAAAACAGAAACAAAATTTATACATTTTTGTATATAAAGCGAGAGAGGCGAGCAGGGGAGAGTGACGAGTGAGAATGGGAGAGTGGCGAGCGAGATTTTTGGGAGAGAGGCGTCTGGCAAACTTTGGCTAACGTTTTTTATGGAACATAATTAAATCAAACCCTAACTACTTCATTTATTTTAGGTTATTAGTTTGTTATTATATACAATTTTCCCTGATTAATATATGCTGGCAATTGTAGATTCTTGAGTCAATTATGGAAACTTTGTAATACTAACTAGTAATAACATTAGATGACACAAATACGACCAATCGTTGACAAGTGACGAATTATTATGTCAGACTTTCAATTTTATGATCGAATTATGAATATGCACTTGAACACATATTATCAAATTTACCTTATACAGTAAAATTCTTGTGATTATCCAAAAAAAAAAAAGAATTCTTGTGCTCATTCAGATTAATGAAACCACAAAAATGCATACAACTACAAGGATGAAAAAAAAAAAAAAAATTGACAAAAATCATAATAAATTTTTCTAGTCCTACTTACTAAATTTTCAAAGATTCTGCAGCCCTCTACCCCAACTCATGTGACAAGCATAACAGACATGCCATATCTTGTTAAAAAAAGGCCTAAGTCAAAAAAATAGAATATTTCAACCAGTCAACCACGATCCTCCCATGCTATTCTATAATATAGCAGTTGGGCGCATATTACAGCAACAATCAAGGCAATAAAAAAACAATATATATAGTATTATTTAAAAAAATTCATGCTATACATTCGTGATATTTCTAATTACTTGTCCACTTTTTTTTATAGTCATCCCTAATTACCTATTAATTTTGACAATCAAGAAATCACAATTTTTTTTACCTATCATATACTCAATTAATTACTTTGAAAAAGATAGAATTTTTTGAAAATTTAAATTTTTAATTCATTTATTTCATAATTAATGAAGATAAAATGATATTACAAATGTTAATTTTAAAGTGAACAAGTAATAAGAGATCGAGGGAGTACTAAGTTTGCAGAGAAGTATTTATAGGTCAAATATAATATGGTAGACAAAATTTGATTGCTTTTTTTTGGGCACAGTAAAATGTACTGTGGAGTATCCAAAATTTTAGAGCAAATTGCGCCAATTTCTGCGGTTGTTCACACACATTTGGGCCTTTATTTCTTTTTGAGTCAACAATTTTCGAAAAGAATAAATAAAACATGCGTATCTTTCTATATATAGAAGACTTTATTGTTCACATCAATTGTTGCATAATTTCAGTTCCTAAGGTCTTGCTTTTTTGTGCCGCCGTTGAGATTAGTTACGTGGAAATGAATAAACATGATTGGAATTTAGTGGACGGTTTTATGGCTGTTGGTCTACCATTTCGACGGCCCGTCAAACTTTTTTTATTTAGTGTTTGATTATATTTATATGTAACATAAGATTTTTGAAAAAAATCAAGATTTTTTGAAAAAGCTTGAATGTAAATCTTCTTTTGAACTAATCTTTCCTTCACTTTATCCATTGTTTTTAATATTTTGATTTTTTGAGTAGGGACAAAAAGCATTGATCAATTCTTTTTAAAAAAAATAATAATATATTTTTAGTTTCAATGATTTCTCCAGGATTTAATGGGATAAGTTTAAAGTAATATTAGGCGCATGCATGAGGGAAACACATACACAAAGCTCCATGCTTAAATTACGCCCAAACTAGTGCGGCCTTCCTTGTGATGATTTCTTGTCAAACATAAAAATGCAATATTTATATACTAATTATAGAATATAAAAAAACGGCAATACTATTGGTGTCTATTTCTACTATTATTTTCGAACTTCTTTATAATTATTACATTACATTACAAACTATATAGAAAAGGCAACACTATTATTACTTGTGCCTCTATTGTTTAGGAGGCAACAACACCTTCTTCACTTTTTGAATGAGACAATATAGGATCATTTGAGTCTGTTTTTTCAATCAATCTTCAATTGTGTAACAATTTAAAAAGATTTGTTTTCCTATGATTTTTACCGTCATTTATTTGATATTAAAAATTTATTATATTTGGAGAGTCCTTGAGTTTAAAAACTATTTTGCTACTAGAATTACTTATATTTTATCAAAAACTTACCTAAATTATATAGTGTATATATAGTGCCAAACTTACAAATTCCAATTTTTTCTTTGAAAAAAACTCATAAAATAATAAATACACATCACCCTCAACCGGGAAATTAAATAAGCAGACGCATGTAGTTCACATAAAGAAGAGTTTGGCGGCTAAACATTAAAAAGACAAGGTGAGACAGCACAGTAGGTTGTGGAAAACTTCATATGCACTTGTCTATCTGTTTTTCACATGAATCTTGATCCAACCAAACTACTCTTCACATGAATTTAAGTTCTCCACACACGAAACAAAAAAATGTTTACATAATAAGGTAAATAGCCAATTGAAGAGAATTCTATGATAGCTCCAATTAGTAACTTTTAGAATAAATAGCAAGTAATATACATTTATTAATGTAAGATTAAGAAAAATATGAAGATGTCACACTACCATGATTTAGTAGCAAGTACATTGATATATTTAATATGTTTCAAGTATAATAATTGAGTGAAAAATTATTGATGAGTTAAGTATTGTACTCATTTCTATTAATGTTCAATTTCACCCCATAAGGTGTTTTAGATGGCCAAAAGCAAAAAAGTTGACCTATTCGTTATTGGTTCAGTTTGTTTTTGGTAGAAAAGTGGGTTAGCACAAGAAGTTGGAATGGTTGATAGAGTCCCTGCCTCATTCTCTTTTGTTTTTATCCTTTTTATATGGATCATGAAGGTAAAGAAAAGTAAATTTGATAGGATAAATAAAATCTCTTATAAATTTCGAGTTTGAGTTTTTTTTTTTTTCAATTGGGGAGCTCTTTCCCTTCTGATGAAGGTAATAATTAGTTGGAAGTTCAAATCACATCGGATGAGGAAAAAAAGGTGAATATATGAATTTTTATTAAATTAGGTTTTGGGTCTAATTCGCACCAAAGCTAACTTAAAAGAAAAAGAATTGGTCAAGTCATTTAAGGAGCCCCAAATTATTGTCCCGATTCATTATAGATATTCTCATCAACACCCCTACATAAACAAATCCAAATATTATTTATCCGAATTTCATTATTCGATAGGGAGCATGACATTCGAGGACTATAATATATTTACAACCCCACACGATGCACGGGCCTTACATCAATCAGACATAATTAACTTAACTTTGATACCATATCAAAAGAGGTCTTTAACCTGATTCACATCTTAAAATCTAGCTCAAAGGATTTATTTAATACTTTAAATTGTTACTCTATCTTTCCAAATTAATGTGCTATCCTCTCTTTTTCAGTCTTATAAAAAATTCACATTTCCTCATTTGATAAATATTTTATGACACAATCTTCATTTTTTCTTTGTTGATATTATAAAGAAAAATCAATTAAAAATAACAAATAAAATGATTTTATAAGATCAATAAAAGTCAACTTTCATATTATAATTATTTTTTTTTTAAATTTTATGCCCGATTGAAAAAGATGATATATAAATTGAGATCGATCAAAAGATATACAAATTGAGAACAAAAAAAGGTAATTAACACAAAAGATCACAAAACCTTTTTTTTTTTACAAAAAAAAAAAAAAGAGAGAGAGAGAGACTAGGAGAAGGTAAAAACTGAAAAAAGTCAGTGAACTGTAGAAGAGTCTAAAATAAGCTCAAAATTTGCCTATAAAACAGGGGCCCTTCTTCCACTCTCAGTTACTCACTCAACAAATTACACATATTCTCTCTCCTTCTACATTATGAATCAATCCTCTTCTATCTTAACATAGAAAGATAAGAGGAGTATTGTTGTTTTGGCTGAAACAGATATCTATTTTGTTTCTGTTTTGAGCTAAAGAAAGTAAAAAAATGACAGAGGTTTCAACAAATGCTCTGTTTCCAGAAACATATCAGGGGACAGCAGCAGATATAGCAGGGCAAATTGGGTTAATGTGGGAATTAATTAAAGCTCCATTAATTGTTCCATTATTAAGGGCTGCTGTGTACATTTGTTTAGCTATGGAACTTATGCTTTTCATTGAAAGGCTTTATATGGGTATAGTCATTGTTCTTGTTAAACTCTTCATGAAAAAACCAGATAAAAGGTATAATTGGGAACCAATGAGAGATGATTTGGAGATTGGAAATGAAGGTTTTCCTATGGTTCTTGTTCAAATTCCCATGTTCAATGAAAAAGAGGTCTAAATTTCTCTTCCTCTGTTTTTATGTTTTTTTGAGTTGTAGAAACAGAGTGTTCTAATATTTGAGTTATGGTGTTTTGAGACAGGTTTACAAGATCTCCATTGGAGCTGCATGTAATCTTTCATGGCCAGCTGATAGACTTGTCATTCAAGTTCTTGATGATTCTACTGATCCTCTCATTAAGGTATCCATTAGTTCCTTGAAAACTCTTTACTATACCTCTATAAGCATATGCATTATATCGAGTGGTGATAGAATGGATATAATCACTTTATGTTTAGTCGGAATCTTGCGCAACTAGCGCAACGCAAAATTGAATTAGTTGTACCTGAAGCAAATACGAATATCCAAACTTTTATTACACACATTTTATTTTTCACCCACCACAACCAACATTTTTCTTCGAATTTCCTCATGTAGTATATACTCAATAAATGAGTATGGGTTCCCTTACCTTTGAATAAATAATTAATGACTTATTTATTTATTAATTGTTGAAGGATTTGGTAGAGAAAGAATGCTTAAGGTGGGCAAACAAAGGGATTAACATTAGATACCAAATTAGAGAGAACAGAGGAGGTTACAAAGCTGGAGCTCTTAAAGAAGGATTAAAACGTGATTATGTTAAAGATTGCGAATACGTCGTCATTTTCGACGCTGATTTCCGGCCTGAACCGGATTTTCTCCGGCGAGCTATCCCTTTTCTTGTACATAACTCGGAAATTGCACTCGTTCAAGGTCGTTGGCGTTTTGGTAAGCTCAAATTGTAATCATCATTAAGCTAATCATTACTCAATTAATTAAATTACATTATGTTCCTAAACCAAAGTGTCGGTGCTCTTTACTACACATAGTGTTGGTGTTTACTTACTAATTACTTTTACTGTACGTTTAGGCTTACGCATATTCGTGACCCGCTGCAGAAACTTTAAGTCGTTTGCAAACTTAAAGTTATGTTTGATATGAGTAGTTTCAATCTTTAATGATTAGTCCGAATTAAAATTTCCTAAACAGAATTAATATTGGGAAATTAAAAAAGATTTTTGTGAAGACTTTGTCAGAGGTTTATTTATTTTAAAATATCAGTAGCGTCAGCGACATTTGCTAATGACGTTATTATCCTGTCCCTTTGTTGAGACCGAGTCATAAACCCCGCAGTTGCCGGCGAGGAAGTGCTATATATCCGGGGTAGGTTTGTCATTTTGTCAGCTCATGAAAGGGTAGATTCGTCATTTTATAGTGTCTACATGTGCTATTATGCTCTCTACAATTCTCGCCGACACTTCCATTCGAACAACATGTTGTATGATGTGTAATATAAAATGATATTTCTAGGATATCCGATGACGTGGAATATAAATGTTTATTTCATCTAAGTGACTAGAATATTGTTAGAGTTGAAAAAAATAATTATGTGGTAACTTGTAATTAACTGAGCTAATCCTTTTGTTAATTACAGTGAATGCAAATGAGTGCTTATTAACAAGAATGCAAGAGATGTCATTAGATTATCATTTCACTGTAGAGCAAGAAGTGGGTTCATCCACTCATGCATTCTTTGGGTTCAATGGTAAGTGAAATATTTTGTACTATTACATGTCACACTTTTTTATAACAAAATGTTATTATTTGTTATATATTTTTATTGCTATAGTAATATAAAAAAGAACGGGTAATAGAATGATTGTTATAAATATGTCTGATCGTGAAACTTGTTCAATTTTACAGGAACAGGAGGTGTGTGGAGAATAGCAGCAATTAATGAAGCTGGTGGATGGAAAGACAGAACAACTGTAGAGGATATGGACCTTGCAGTTAGAGCTAGTCTTAAAGGCTGGAAGTTTCTTTATCTTGGTGATCTCCAGGTGTTTGATAAAATTCCTCATAGAACCACTCTGTTTTTGCCTTATTTTACTTGAAGATTTATCTTGTTACTAAACTGAATTTTGCAACTCTAGGTGAAAAGTGAACTACCTAGTACATTCAAAGCCTTTCGTTTTCAGCAGCATCGTTGGTCGTGTGGTCCGGCAAATTTGTTCAGGAAAATGGTTATGGAGATTGTTAGGAATAAGGTATGCAATGTAGCAATATTGTTAGTCCCATATTGGGTGGGATGAGGTTAATTCGTACGCTAATATGGACTTAAGAAATCCTCTCATTATGAGCTAGCTTTTGGGGTTTAGTTAGGTTCAAGATTCATTTTTACGTGGTATCAGAGTTGGGTTCTAAAATTGTTTGAATAAAGATTCTGAATTGTTCCGTTTTTGTGTTTGCAGAGAGTAAACATTTGGAAGAAGTTTTATGTGATCTACAGCTTCTTCTTCGTCCGGAAGATCATAGCTCACATGGTCACTTTTTTCTTCTTCTGTGTTGTTCTTCCGTTGAGCCTTTTAGTTCCTGAAGTTGAAATCCCTACATGGGGTGCCATCTACATCCCCTGCATTATCACCACATTGAATTCTGTTGGAACTCCAAGGTCTATATAATATGCCTAACAAGTTCTCCTCAGTTGAAATTTTTCCTCCCGAAGTTGTCTAATTTGATTATGTAATTTGACAGGTCAATTCATCTACTCTTCTACTGGATTCTCTTCGAGAATGTGATGGCTTTCCAACGAACCAAGGCTACATTTATCGGCTTGCTAGAAGCAAAAAGAGCTAATGAATGGGTTGTCACGGAGAAATTAGGTGATGCTCTCAAGAACAAAGAAAAAACAAAACAAACCAAAAAACCCCGAGGATCTCTATTTGGAGACAGGTGAGAAACTCTCTTGAATGAAGCTTTGTTTTCATGTTCTTGATATCATTGAACCATTAGAATATTGCATCAGTTTGTTAACCATGCATTTATCGGTTGGTCTAATCGTACAGGATTCTTCCACAAGAATTGGGATTCGCAGTTTTCCTTTTCTTTTGTGGATGCTATGATGTCCTCTATGGGAAAAGCCAGTACTTCCTTTACATCTTCCTCCAAGTCATCACTTTCACAATTGCTGGATTTGGCTACATTGGCACCATTGTCCCCTCGTAATAGCAGGAACTTCAAAAAAAAAAATCGTCCTGTATTGACTCGTGTACACTAAAAAAAATTTTTGAGTGCTTTCGTGCAACCATTTTCAGAGGATGCCAAACTCAAAATCTCCGGATAATTTTCTTAGAGATACTGTGCTGATAAAGAGGAGCTAAGAGCAAAGAGATGTCTATATTAGCACAGAACACAGAAGAAGACGATAAAACAGATGAATTAGTGTAGATAGATTGTATTTTTCTTCTATTGAAGCTCTTTAGTTGTGTGACATTGTAATTCTATAGCTTGCAAGTCATTTTTCTTTCTGTTCTTGTTCCCTATGTCTCTGTCTTTCAAGAGGGACAAAAGCTCAGGATATTGCGAAAAGGACGAAACTTGTAATCAAGTTTTTGTCATTCTAGCTTCAATTCTTTTCTTTTGAGGTTCATTGTATCATTAAGAATCCACAGATATGCATATACAGGAGCTAGAAGTATTATATAAACTATGTCAGCTTTGTGTCTAAGTTTTTTCTGATAGAAATTGAACATCTTCATAAGTTCTATCACTGTTCTGTTTCACCGATATGTGATGAATGAGCCACACTTGGGGCAAAAGCAGAGTTTTCCCTTAACTTTGAGTTGAAGTTTCTGCACTTTAGCCTATTACTTTGTAATTTCAAGAGCAAATTTGAACCATTTTTCTCGTATAAAAGGCCTCATTATTATCTCTTTTTATAGGTATATATATTTTTAGTACTCAATTTAGTCCATAGAAATTATAATTAAGAATACCTTTAGCATTTTCCTTTATTTATAGTATTTTTTATTTTTGGTTAATGTGAAAAGAAAAATGCTTAATTAGTTGTCTATCTTGAGGCATTTTTCAAAAGAAACATAGCTAGCTAATATGTACACTTACACAAGGTATTATGCCCCTTCTTTATCCAGCAGATTGATGATATTATAAATATATTGATGTACTTTGCTTCTATAACAAGAGAGTACTGTCATCAACACATGAGTAGAATCTTAACTTTTGCTAAAAACTTTAATGAATAAAGAATCAAAAGTTGTTATTTTAATGTAAAATTGTCCTACCACAAAGTAGTTAAAAAAAGAGAAGATTTTAGTTTGACAATAGTTGAATCTTTGAGATTATGGAAACTTCTATAAGCAAACTCAATGTGTCATATATATTAATATATATAGGCTGCTACTTTGTTAGTGTAATTATTTTATGCTTTCGGCAGATAGTACTTTAGTAAGAGTTGTTTTTATCTAATGGGGTCACAATGAAGTTTCATTGTCTTTGCCCTAAACTTTAGCATCATTTTCCAATTACTATTATATATATATATATATATATTATATATATATATATATATATTTGTTTTATATGCTTAAGTTTAATTAACCTATAAATAGAAGTCTTCCATTAATTAAGCTTCATGGTCAAGAAAATCACCTTCATCAAACACAATTTATTCTTTTTTCGTGATGGTGGGACTTTTTGGTATTTTCCATATATTAGTAATATTTTTAAAAAGAAACTTTGTACTTGGATAATCTTTATCTTTTATTGTTGTTAATCGCTATTTTTAGGTGCACCTAATTTATCCTTTTATGTAATAGCTCACACTAAAGAGAACAGACAATTTCAATGTAACAAACTCGATCGAAAAACATACAGAATTTTTAAATTACTGATCTCATTTAGAGATTATATACTCGACTAACTCGGTCATTCATTCAAATAAATATCATTTTAAATTGCCGCATAAGTAGGAAAATTTCATACTCTCAGGTGTACACTTAAATAAAGTTACACAGATTAAAATGTTGCCAACATGAATTAAGTTTTTCATAATTTAATCGTCGCTTTCCTAAGTTAAAACCAAAACATTGATGATGGAGACAAATTTTTACTACTAATATTCGTCATAGGACCCTCAAATTATTGCTTGTCTTGTGGTAATTTGAGACAAGGTGCTTTATCTTTTTATATGTCAGCATTATCACGCTTGAAGCAAAATATATTGGGCCATCACAATGATTTTAGGTTCTAATTTTTGTTAATAGAATGAATTTCGATAGAAATTGCTTTTGTTTAATGTTTGTTTTGTGGTATGTATTTTTTTTAATTAATTTAATAATAATTTATGATATATCTACAAGCCCTTACCCATAAAATATCTTTAGAAATTCAATCACTATACTTCAACTCAAATACTGAATATTGAATGAAAACTTGAAGTACTTATTTTGCTTTTACTTGTAACGATGAGAAAAATGTGGGAATGAAACAAAAATACAATACAATTTTATTTTATTTCTAAGAAATATAAAAGGATGATATATCTTTGTCGGTAGAATGACGTAGACCTGGATTAGTTTCTTTTTTTTTGCGTCTCTGTATGAGTAATAATGATACTTGCTCTGTTATTTTTGCTCATTCATTATATTATCACTTATTTAATGTTTAATTCTTAAGAATTGTACGTAGTTTATATAGGTTTGACCGGTTACTAAAAAAAATTATAAAATATTTAATTGTAAATTTGATTATTATTACATATTAATTTAAAATTAATATAAAAATTTATAAATTTTAAATTCTGAATTCAGCGTTATCGGCGCCGAACGCAAAAAGGTTTAGCACAACGTGCATACCCTGACGACCAAACGCAAGGTTTGGCATAACATGCATATGCCTACTAAAACTCTTGTTGGGTACAGGTAACATGCATGGCCACTCTCATCTGACAAAGGTAATAGGAAAACTAGTTAAGAATAAGTTATTTCGAAATAAGTTATTTTACTATATATATAAAATAATTTATTTTATTACTACATTACGTATAAAAAATTGAATAAATAATCTCAAAGACTATCTAATATCTCCGACAAATCACAATATGAAACTATCCTACATTTGATAATCATATCTTATACCTCAATGGAAAAAAATTGGCAAATCTGATCCCCACATGGCTAAAGAGGAGACTATATGCACAAAATTCCCCCAACTAACAACTAAAAAATTATTTGAACAGTAAAATTGAGTAGGTGATATAACAAAGAAAAATTACTTTTGTCTAAATAGCAACACAATTAATAAATTTAGAAGGGGTTCCTAGACTTAGTGTATCTTTGATGACTTCCTTTAGGTAGGTGTAGCTACAAAAGGTTAAGTCACAACTCACAAGTTTATGGAGTTCTCTTTGATAACATGTTTTCTGTAGGTTCTGTCTGCTGCCTCACCTTCACCCTCACATTGATCATGAATGGCCACAATTTTCACAAAAAGACCCTGTCTAGAATGGTCCACCATATACATATATTTTCTCTATTTCATTTTAATTGCTTGACTCTAGTTAATTATCGACTTGATATCTCCTTTAGAAAAAAAGTAGTACTCTCTCCATTCATTTTTGCTTATAGAGTATCTTGTGCGACCTCAAGTGCATGTGTTTGAAGATGTTGTAAAATCTTGGAAAATGATTGGCCATAATAATTTATATTCTAGTCGGATTGAAAAAATTTGTTATTCTTTTTATTTATTATAAAACAATATGCTAGTATTTATCTAATCAACTTTTTAATTTATTTGACTCATTTTATGAAAAATTGCACGATTTTAATCTAAAATAAATAATATGACAGCATATTAAAAGTATATGAATTTAAGTTATTTTAACCCTAACTTACAATAAAACATTGACAAATGACAAGTATAGTGAGGTGGGATCCAAGACCATGAATCACATCTCAACAAGAGTAATAGAACTTTTAAGGAAGACCTAATTTGTTGGTTGAGAGGTCTCCCTCATTTTGCTGTCTATTTCTTCTTATTCATAATTTGCAATATTACAAGTACTAGCTAGCTAGTATACATATACTTTCATTTAATTTTATGATAGCTCCAATTCTAAGGGGTCACTTTTTCTTGTCTATATATACAATATATAACCCCACTGAATATTCTCTTTCTAAGTTTAGTTTAACATGATTTCCAAATTTTATTAACTTCCAACTGATTTACATCCATGCCTCAAGAGAACAACTTTCTCAGCAAGACTGACTTATAACTTTTTTTTACACACCATCATGTTACAACATATAACTCTCCTTCATAAATCAACTATAGTATATGCATATGAAATTAAATAAATTGTTGAAGTTATTTTATGGATATAAGACTCATTTCTAGCCATGTATTAATCAATCCGTACGTAATGCATCAACCTTCACTATATCAAAAATGATTTTTACTGGCAATTAACACTCTTTAATTTGTAAATGTTTCTATAGTCTTTAGCGATATTGGATCCATTGTCAATTAACTAGTGTCGATAAAGATTTTAGCATTCTTATTAATGTGTTGTTCGGAAGTTTAATTTTGTAAGTTAGCAACATATCGTATCATGTGGGCCTTAATCCAATTTGTGACATTATCTGGGCTACACTTGTTTGGTAGTCTCAGGCCTTTGTGCATATTCATCATTCCATGGTTTAATTTGGAGTGAAAGCCCAAAATAATCCTGGAGTGAAAGGGCATTGTTTAACTTTCTTTCTCCAAAAACATAATCAGTAATAATAGAAGTAGAAAGGTATTTCTCTTCACCTTTTTCTCAACATACTATAAAGTTTTCTAATCTAAACTTTATAGACACAATTTAATGCAATTTCAGGCTCATAGATCACTGCTACGCGTAAAAAAAATATTGATTCACTATAGGTAGAAAAATCCACAAAATCAGACCTCAAATTAAAATTTGTTGAAATAGACATTGTGAGAGGTATGGTAAAAATTGGTGTCATGAAATAGTCATAGTGAAACTTTGACACAATGAATACTTATATCCTATGGTATGTGGACAAAGTTGATTCCTTACAAGACATGGCTATTGAAATAAAGTAAGATCTTTAACATGTATGAGCAGTTTAATTATATTACTGTTTGTGAGCAGAGGCGGACCCACATGTTGGGTGGGTGCACGCATTCGTTAACTTCAGAAAATTATGTGTATATATGTTAACTTCAGAAAATTATGTGTATATATGTATATTTATCTTGAGAAATTGACCGAAATTAGTATATAATGAATAGTGCACCCATGAGAAAACATAAAAGTGTATTATGGTAATACAAGCTATAGGTTTCACCCATGAGAATACGGTTGAATCCAACTAGAGCCATGGTAAAGTCTGGTCTGTTTGTTGTTGGCTTATGGCTTAAGTTAGATATTTGGACATTTGTATAGATTTTATTTTGTTATAAGTTATTGTATGACGACATTTAGTTTTTTGGGGAGTTATTTAAATATTGAATTAATCGTATTTAATTTAGAACTTGAAATTTATTTATAAAAACTCAATTGAATTCAAATATTATATTATTTTTGAATTTCTACGTATGTTAAGACTTGGGTTCGATTGATTCTCCCACAAGAGTAATAGTGTGAGTGTCATTCCGGACCAGTTAAATCGTGACATAAAGATAGTTAATTGTCAAACTAATAGCAAATCTTAAGCAATGGAATGGAGAAAGTATCAAAATATTATAGAAAACCATCTTTTGCTGCATAGCAAGTTTGAATCGATGGATTGAGGTTTCTTTACACATTGCTAATTTATTCCAAACTCAAAAGCCAAGAGATGAGAAAAATTATTAAATGATCAAATCGTGCTAGGGTTTTGAGTAAAAGGGGGTGCAGCGTCGATAAAAAAAGCTCTTAGGATTTAAATAGAGGAGAAAATAGGAGGAAATTTTTTTATATTTGATATAATTAAGAAAAAATTGTATATAATAGCATATTAATAATTCAAAATTAAATATAGTTTGATTTAATTATACCCTATAACAAATTATTGCTATTTTTGCATCTCTCCCTGGTGGAATCTCACTCGCCACTCTCGTTTCGGTGGCAATCTCGCTCGCATCTCTCGTTTTTATACAAAAACAAATGTATGAAATGTGTTTGGGTTTGTATAAAGCGAGAGAAAATTGTATATGTACATATATTTTCGTTCGTCTCTCTCCCTTCTCCCTGATCTCACTCGTCACTCTCCCAGATATCGCTCGCCACTCTCACTTCATACAAATACACACTATAACAAAAACAACTTTTAGCGGTGATAAAAAAAATATTAATAAAGAGTGTTAAAGTTTTTACCGGCATTAATTAAGTGTTATTAGATGCAATGTAGCTACAGACTTTATGAACATATACAAAGAGTGTTAATTGCCTCTAAAAGTATATATTTAGCGTCAATTAAGAATTTATTGCCATTAATGATCATCTTTGTTGTAGTGACAAACGTATATATTGTGTTTGCGTTTGTATAAAGCGAGAAAAAATGTATATACAAGTACAAATGCATATATCTTCGTCGTATAAACTTATGACTATAAAAATACAATCTTCCTATGTCCAATTTTCTTTTGTCTTTCTCTCTTTCTCACTTTATACACACAAATTAAACAATTAATCTTTTGTATATGTATACCAAAACAGATTACTAAACTGCTTTCTTTTGTATATGTATAGCGAATTATACAACTGCTTTCTTTGTATATGTTTAGCGAATTATACAGTTACTTTCTATATATATGTATAGCGAATTATATAACTACTTTCTTTGAATATGTAAAGTGAAATATACATATTTATGTTTGTTGTGAAGCGCAATTGTGTAAACTATAGTTATAACATACTAATGTGATTTTTATGTTTGCTATATGTGATCAATTTACTCTATAATTAATAGCTTTTATATTTTAATTTTAACCAAAATTCATATATAAGAGTCAAATTAAATTCAAATTGACATAAAATTGGGACAAAATAAAAATTTAATTAATGATTTAAACCTCTTGACTCAACAAGGTAAACTAATCATTTGCAATAATTAACTTATTAGTAATTAAGTAGTAATCATTTGTATTAAAGTTGAACAAATAGATATATATGTCCTACATGTCATCCTATATATTATTTTTTCTCCTACGTGGTGTCCTACGTGTATTGTGTCATTTAACACATGTGTTTATTTATTTAAAAGTTGGATAGTTAAAGTATTTGTTTGTGCATTATAAAAGTTGAAGATCAAAATTAAAATTTAAAGTCAAGTTTACGGTCTAATATATATATATATATATATATATTATATATACATATATATGCTTAAAACGGCAAAATAAAAGTCAGAATGATTTTCAATTTTTTTACCTTAATAAATATTTATTTTAGTATATTTAGAATTGAAGAAGTTGACCAATTAATTGTGAATATGAAGGAAATTGAGGGTCAAAAAAAATTGAAAATCATTTACTTTTCTTTTCCCAGAATGGCTAATCTTTTTAAAAATATTTTTACATTTTAGATTTAATAACTTTTACTAAAATTAGAAAGAAAGATCAATTTATTTTAAAATAAAAAAAATATTATAATTTTTAAATTTTCTGGCAAATTATGACCAAATTTTAAGGCCATTATATATATTAGAATATTATACTTACACCAACAAAATAAAAGTCAAAATAGTTTTCAATCTTTTTTTGACCTTTATAAATATGTATTTTGCTATATTTTGAATTTAAGATGGTTGACCAATTCACTAAAAATATGAATGTCCAAAATTGAGAGTAAAAGATCCAAACTTGGAAATGCACTAAATTATTATACATAAAAATTTCACAAACTGAAAACAAATAAGAAATCTAAGATATTCTATTGCCCATTATGGCAACATAATTATTGTTCTTTTTATTTTTATCAAATAATGTGTCTTTCTAACACTATAAATACACGCATAATGTTAATATTTTATATCACATTTTCTTACTTTCTCAAAGTAAAGTTTAGCCGTGAAAATCAAGATGGAGCCTACCGACATTGAGAAGTTGCTAAAAACTCCTGCGAAAGAATTGAAGCTTCATGAGCTTCAACAATTGGAAAGGCTCTTCGTAGCAGCAATGGAGAAAATTGAAGCCATGGCGAAGCAAATGAAGGAGCGTGGTGTTATTTTTCCTTATGAAATCCTAGGAAGTGCTTTGTCTTGTGAAAAGAATAATTAAAATCCTTCGTTAAGTTTCAATTTTTGAGCAACTAGATCTTGCTAATCATATCTATGTTTTTAATTTTACATTTCAATATGCTATCGTTATATGAAATGAAATAAAATATATACCTTTTATTTATGTTAATTTTTCATTCATTGAAATTAAATTTATATGTCTTGAATTCACAAGTAATAAATGAGAAGAATTAAATAACATACATAATTAACATTCATGTTAGTTAGCTTGAAGTAACCTTAACTCTATTAAAGTGTGGGAAAATTGTGTAGAATAACAAATACTTAAATCATATTAAATTTTACAGCTACTATTTAGGAAAAATTATAATTCGCAATTAAAGTTTTGTCCAATCTTGCTATAAGTCGTATTTGTATAATTTTTAAATTTGTATAAATTTAAAAATTGTATAATTCGATTCGTGATTGTATAAATCTAGATTTGTATATGCTTACCCTGATTATTTGCATATGATTTGTGAAATATTCATAATAAATTATCATGTTTGTATATTGGCAAGTGAAATATACAACTAAAATTTTAAAAAATTCCTAAATGAGTAAATATATAATTTTTATATGTATACTTATCCTATTTGTATATTCATAAGTGAAATATCTAACAGACCGAAGCATACAATTGTAGCGTCCATAACAAATAAAACTATAACTATAGAACGCAATTATCAAAACTATAATTATAAAGCTTTATTGAGCTCTCTGATGATTTTTTAATCCAAAAGGAAATATTTTGATAAAGGGAAAATATTGTTTTCTTCAAATTTACGGGCGAATTTAAAAAATTTATTATATCAACATACCCCTAAAAATAGAAGGAAAAAAATGTATGAAGAGTGAATTGATCCCTTAGTCCTTAAGATAAATATCTCATACACCATCAATTAAGTTCTTTAACTTTTTTGTAGCATGAAGGCCATCAAATACTAGTATATTAACTATAAAAAAATATATACATATAAAACAATTAGTTCTCTGAAACATCACGATTTCACGTGTTTTATTACGGTCCACTCTTTGTATAATTATATTAATGTGTGCACAATAATAAAAGTTAAACGTATATTTTATTAAAGATGAAATGGTCATCGATGTTAAAGAAATACCCAATATAAATTTGATTCAATCGAACGCGTGTGCCAAAAGATTTTTCAATTTCTAACATCTAAACATTTTTTATATAAATATTTTTATTAAAGGTGAAACAATATAATCTAAAAAATGGTTACTTTAGACTTTTTAATTACAAATGGTGTTTTCAAAAAAA
Organism: Solanum peruvianum; assembly: GCA_027705065.1. Classification (NCBI taxonomy): domain Eukaryota; kingdom Viridiplantae; phylum Streptophyta; class Magnoliopsida; order Solanales; family Solanaceae; genus Solanum; species Solanum peruvianum. Next base: position 48,147,798 of record JAKWJD010001760.1, on the reverse strand, counting down.
AATTTGGGGCAAATCGCGAGGCGAGGTGTATCAAAAATGCCCCAGGCGCAAATTGAAGACATAGATGCATATGGCATAAGTTTTAGAATTTGGGACGTAAGCTCCAAGCGTAAAATGTAGGTCCTGGTTTTAAAAATGTACACCTTGAGTTTTCTTCAAACCTTTTTTTGCTTTAAATTATATATTTTGCTATTGATGTAATGATATTTCCCAAATAGTAATCATAATATATATTTTTTCTATATTATAGGTTATTTATTGAAATTTATTTGTAAAAATAATTGAAAGTTTTATTTTAGCTTATTTTCTTAGTAATAAAAAGGTCTCGTAGATCTATAAGACTTGTCCAGTTATGCCCCGTATCTCGAGGCTTATGTCTCGCCCATATGAAATAAAATGTCTTGCCTCAGCCCCTACCTTTTAAAACACCGATTTACACCATGTTTTATATATAACTTTTCTAAAAAATGTAGAGGAAAGAAAACTAAGATTTAAAAGTTGCACAAATGTCTGCATTTTCATTGCGTCCAGTCGTCCACATTGATGTACGAAGTTTCATCATATACAGCGTAAATGGTAACAATATAAACTTTAAGATACAAAAAGAAGTAAAAGTTGTAATCTGTAACTACGAATGAAATTGTAAGTGTTTTTTTTGGATTAATTTTTTCGCTATTAGATTGGAAAAAGAGAAAATAAGATTGCCCGTATCGAACACAAAGGGGACGTTTGGTCGAGTTTATAAAAATAATGTTCAGTAGAATGTATTAGCATGAAAAAGTGTACCAAACAAATGTATTATTTTTGTTAATATTCTCTACCAAATGACCCCTATGAGTAATAGTTATAAGTGATTTGTATGATAAGCTACAGCAACAGCGTTTGTAGTCCAACGGTTAGGATAATTGCCTTCCAAGCAATAGACCCGGGTTCGACTCCCGGCAGACGCAAATATTGTATGTCTTTTTGCATTGTCAATCATCTTTCTATCGTATCCTCCTGTTTATAGTTTTTCTTTAAGAAAACATTGAAAGTATCGTATTAGAGTCGGACAGGATGAAATGAAGACTGTTCTAATGTCTTATTATAATAAGAATATGTCGTTGAGACTTATAAAATCTCATGTTAAGTATGTTTTTGCTTCGATGAATGTTACGTATGAAAATACTAGGAGAGATAAGATTAGAAATGAAGATACATATATAGATAAAGTGAGAGTAATCTTTGAGGTGGACTATATGCGAGAGCAAGGATGCAATGGATGGAGAAGCACATAGGCCAAATGACTCGGTTTGAGAGCCAAGCAACTGTCCAAAAAAAGAGTTAGACCGAAAAAGAATTGAGTAGAAGAGATTAGAAACGATAAATCGTGAAGAGAAAAAGAAGAAAATTGGTGGCTGTGGGGTTCGAACCCACGCGCACTTATGTGCAGAAGATCTTAAGTCTTCCCCCTTAACCACTCGGGCAAACCACCTTCGTGTTCAACACATCTCGCTAGTTGTTAGTAATTGTTAGTAATCTAAATAATATCTCAGCATACTGATAGACCAAAAAAATCCTAAAAGCAATAGTATGAGTTTATATTTTAGTAGTATAATATTCCATAAGTCATGTTTATGCATCACTTTAATTCCTAAAGAACGTTTATAAGTTCGATTGCTGAGGAGTAAAAGCAAAAAAAAAGAAAAAAAGAACTAATTCATTGTAAAATGTGCAACTTTATGTATAAAGAAACTTAAGTGATCAATTTAAAATGAATAGATAAATCTGGTTGCTGTTTGAAGAAATCAACCTCTGATTTTCCTTCACTTATACTACTAGAACAAGAAGTGATGGACAATTAAAGGTGTTTTTAGTTTCCTTGAAGAGTGGTGTACAATCATTTAAATTAGACAAGTGGAGAATGACTTGTTAGGAGCATTTTCAATTGCAAATTGCTATATCAAATTTTTGGTTGAGTTAATCAGTTTCTTGGTCTAATCATAGGGTAGTATAAAATCAAGATTCTTATTATTTTCTTGTTTGATTTGTTTTATATTGGTATCTGTTCATATTACTTGACCCTTGTTGACTTGACTCGTTTCTTAAAAAGATTTTTAATCAAACGTCTTAATTTACTAACTAACATTATTAATGATGATTTGAATTTCTAAATTTAATTAATGTTACTTTATACCGTTGTTTAGTTTTAAGGATAATATGAAAAAGAATATTCATTTCTATTTATATGTCACATTTAGATTTCATATCACTTAAAAATTCTGTAAGTTTGCCAATTACAATTGTACTGTGATTTAATATTCTCTTGAAATCAATTTTCAATAAATGAACATAAATTTATTATTTTTAACTAATTAAATTGACCAACGAACATGAATTAATCATTTAGATTTCTTATGTTGCTCAAATTCATACAAGTAACTCTCAAGGGTAAAATAATAGAACAAATAATATCATTTATACATTGATTTTGTGAAATGATAAATATTTTTGGTTATCTATTTTTAATAAAGACGACATAATTAAATAGTAACTTTGAGGAAGTAATAAACTCTCTAATTTGCTAAATTTGAACTAGTAAAAAAATACATGTAATTTGATAGAGTGATTAAGTAAAAATGAAATGGAGAAATAATACATTGGATACTTATTGAAAGATGACCATTTCTATATTCTTCGTCTTTTCAAGGTTTCCAAAACAAATACATTAGTTGTATTCGATGAGCCAACCAATATATATATATATAACCAAATAATCTGAGAAAACGACTTTGGAATATTCATTAGCCTAACTAAATTCAATTTGCATTATATCTCTATTGCCTATTTGGGGCTTGTTCGTTTATACTTATGGCTCATTTTTCCGAAAATTCAAATTCAAAATTTCAACTAAAGATGGAACTCTTTTAAATTGACAATATTTCTTAATAATGCGTATATATATTACATACGACTTTGAGATATTTACAGAATAACTATTCAAAATAAATACTACTAGTGATTTATGTACAACACAACAATCTCGACCCTTTTTTTAAAATAACTATGGCGAGATTGATCAACTTAGAGAACTCACAGGAATAAAACAAAGTCACTAAGTTGTGAAGATGTAAATATTATTCAGAGCATGAAATCCATGAATTTTGGCCAAGGCAAATCTACACTGATTTCAGTTTGAGCTTCTTTTTTACATCTTGAAGACGACGACGTTTCCGCGCCTAACTTTTTTGGGCACAAAAAGAAGTTTCTTGTTCCCAACGCCATCAACTTCTCTGCCCTGTCCAAACCTGTATCCACCAATCAAATGATCAATTATGCCCTGAAATTAGTGGAGTAGCAATAGTAATAGTGATGGTATTTTATCAATTTATTGTTCAATCGAATTGCAGTACGGCTCAGATTCAACCCTGAATATTGAAAAAAGTGTAATCAAACGATGCTTACTGGCTAAGCTAAACTGCGAATAGTGAAGATCGTAATCGAACAAATCCGTGGAGCAAAGTGCCGGACGTCTTCCTTCCTTCGAGTATTGCCGTACAGCGGTGGCGATGAGATCATGAACGGTTGATTCCGGTGATATTAGCACCTGTACAGGGCCTGGACTGCGCTGAATCGTCACATTCAATAGCAACTTCGTCAACTTTGGCCTAACCTGTAAATCCGGCATAAAACCGGAAGCAGATCCCTTGCCGGAGAATAAGTCCGGAACAGTCCTAATTCTTCGTGATATCTCTGAAGTGCTCCCTGGAATATATCCTTCAAACGACATGGATTTCTCCGACAACTTTCCCTTCCGATTCCTCTCCTCAATTCCTCTCCGGTAACTTCTCGGAGATGCCATCACAGTGTAGAAATATGGATTTACCAGAGTGGTAGAATCGTAATTAAGGACGAAACAAAGGGCAAAATGAAGAGTTCATGGTTCAACGTGGAGAAGGAATGAAGAAAATGGAAGCGGATGCATAGGCATATTTATTTTGTGTGAATGAGCCAACCTATAACCGAGTAGGTCGGTCGCCGGATTCTTTAAATAGCGAAACGCGTACCGATTGACTACCGGTTACCAGTTAATATTAACTGTTACCGTTAACGATGACCGTAATGTTTGTACGTTGCGGCTCGAGAGTCGAGAGACGACGTGACTGAGACGTTAAAACTCCACACATTTGGTGACACGCTTGCACTATTAATAAGCCAATGAGCTCTTTAGAAAATTTAATAATAAATTCATCAATATAATTATTTCATAATCCATCCATCTTTATCACATTATCTTTGAGTGATTAAAATACTAATCATATTAGCGACAGAAATCAGAATGCTAATGTATCGAGCCAATAATTCCCCAAAACTTCATGTGCTTGGTCTTATTAATTTTAATGATTGAATCATCTGTTAATATCTAAAAAAATCTTCTAAAGAATACAATTCTCACCATTTGTATTAAATTGGGCATCCATATATTTTATTTTTTGTTAGGGATATTAGGTAATTCTATCCTCATATAAAAGGTGAAACAAAATAATCTCATGTAATATCTCAATTTACAGAATATTTTTATTTTTCTCATCTCGAGTATCTTCAATTTAAGATATTTTTAATATTTTATATTACGAGACCATTTTTTCTCATTTTATGGCCTTAAAAACAGTAAGAAAGTCGTAAGCTTCAATTATACCCCATAAAAGAGATTGTAGACATTGAAATTTTGTAGAACTCTACAAGAAGCGTTCAATTCGAGTTGGATCTATAAATTGTGTTCAACTCAGATAACTATTCAACCCTAAATTCTATTTTATGCCTATATAAAGGGTACTAAATTTTCTTAAAAGGTATCTCGGAAATTTCATAAAGAGATCAAGATCTGAAATACTCCGCAAATTGATGAATTATTCTATAGAAAGATCAAATCTAAATCATGTTCGAAAAATACGTCACTAACGGTTCTCGAATCATAGATAAATTTTAAAAGATATTACTTCATCTAATATATCAATGACAAGTTCCATACTTTTCTAAACAGAATGATTAAACGATAGAGAAAACATGGGTGATTATTAAATAGTATTTTCTTTCAGTTTATTTATTGAATAAAAAAAATGCGGACACGATATGGAGTGCCACTATTGATCTCCTTTGATTGGGAATGAGGACGCTGTTATTTGTAAATTGTAAGATAATATAAAACGAAATGAAGAATCATTCAAAGCAACTCAGTACAATTTTTTTCTCCAATAAACTATAAATATTTATGGCATATCAACAATTTGTTGAATCCATTCCATTTTTAGTCAACTTTAGTTATTCAATTGGTATAAGCAATTGTTAAAAAAGAATAGTATTTAGAGTTGAAAATAAAAGATTTGATAGTTGGCAATTGATAAGATTTGCAACCATTCTTGACTTTGCTATGTTTACATATGTCATTAGTGACATATCAGACTAGTCAACGGACCGGAACCGGTTCACCGGACCGGAATGAATCGATACCGGACCGGACCGGAACTCGTTGACCGGTACCGGAATGAACCGGATCGGAATTACCGGGATGATTCATTGGTTCCGTCCCGTTCCACTATATACCGGGATGGAACCGGAACGGACTGGGATGGAACGGGACGGGATAAACGGAACGATATTTTTTGGAATTATGAAAATATATTTTTTTAAGTATAAATTAATAGTTTTTAAATTTATACTATAATTTTTTAATTAAGTTTATTTTAAAGATATTTTATTAATTTTTTTTGTTGTTGTTAAGTTTGCAAGTAAAGTCTAATAAAGTTTTCAAAATTTAAATCTTTTAAAGTTTATACTTTATAAGTTATTACTTATATTCATTAATATTTATTTTATAAGTTATATTTATAAAATAATAAATGTCAAAAAATATAAAATATAATTTATAAAAAATATAAATATAAATTATATAAAATATAAAATATAAAAAAATTAATATATATTAAATAAACCGGATTGGACCGGAACGGAATCGGAATGAACCGGGATGAACCAGTACCGGTACACCGGTACGAAATCACGGTTCCGTCCCGTTCCGTGTACCGGTTCAGACTATCTCGTCCCGTCCCGTAGGCAACCGAAACGGGACGAACCGTAACGAACTGGAATGGTACCGGTACGTCCCGTTCCGTTGACCAGTCTTAGACATATGCATGGTTTTATCCTTCTATAAATAAAGCATTCCTGCTCATTTGTAGAACACACCAAGTTATAGAGAAAAACCATTTTGAGAGCAAAGTGAGGTATTTCATAGACTATACAAGAAAATAGTGTGTGAAGAAAAATAGAGTGTGAGCGATATTTTAGTAAGACGAAAATCAAAAGAGTGTTGTTCTTTTGAGTGTGTAGTAGTCACTTTGAATATTGTATTCGTGACTACACGTGTAAAATTTCTTACTATAGTAATATCAATTGCTCCTCTTGGCCCGTGGTTTTTCTCTTATTCAGAATGATTTTCACGTAAAATTTTTGGTGTCGTTATTTTTCCATTTTATTTCCATTACTTTTACCATATATATTTTTGTGCTTATCCGCGTTTTTCCAAAACAAATGAGTACAAAGTAAAAGAGTATCTATTGTCTTTGCCGGCTTCTACGAAGAGTGCGGGGGACAACCAAACTGTTTACCCTTAATAAGATGTTTGAAGAAAAGAAAAGAAACTAGATCAACTGCCTTTCGGATCAGCAATATATCAGTGTCTGACAACACAATCTTAAAGTTGAGAGAGTTAACAAGCTGTAAACTCAATTTACAGAATAGACTGCAACCAAAATTTTGCAATTTTCAGTGCCTTTCTACTATTTCCTTTTATTTTAGGTGAGCAACAGTCGTAATAGTAACTGAAAATGCAAAATGCAACATTCAAACTGGCACAGGCCTTTCAGTTCAGCAAGTTTTTGAGCCGAAATAACTGACGAGTCTGTCATATAATATGCAAGCAAGTAGGCAAGCTAACAAGAAGTTGAAGTAATTACACCATTTATCTAAATCAAGGCATGCCATGAACTGTAATCCCACATTATCTTGCCTAAGATGGCAATGATTGTGATAAATTTTAAGCATAATGTTCGATGACACCAATCTGGTCAGCCTTATAAGGTACCAAAAAATGTGTCTTCTGTCCCCCAAAAAGTCTTTAAGCAAACACCTTATGGGCGTGACTTTGTAACAAAAGTAACTTTAATAAAAACTATAGTTTTAACTTAACTCAAGACTCTTCCTTTATAGTAGCAATGGTTAACTGCTGCCAACAACAATCAACGTACAACTATAGCTATATTTCATATTTCATATTTCATCAATGGTTCATTTTAATTTAAAGTAACTAAACTTAGATCTTAAGTCTTAACCAATAGTTAGTTTAATCAAAGTATTTTGCAATTATATAACTTCATGAGAGTATGAAGAATCAATTATCTGTTAGGACCGGAAATAAGCAGGTGTGAACACGGAAGCTAGCAAAGCAAATTTCGAAAGACTACGAGTAAGAAGACAAACGAGAAATATACCAAAAGACATAAAGATTTAACGTGGTTGGGTCAATCGACCTACGTTCACAAAGGAGATGAGCAATCCACTATAAATATGAGAATACAAAATACATAGGGAAACAACCTCTACAAATTTACTCAGAATACATCGGAGGTTCACACAAGTGATAACATATCAAGCTTGTGACCCATAAATTCTCCCCCTAACCAATACTCACAAAGCCTTTAAGACTACATTGTGAATGTTGATTCCTGTAGGAAAAGGTTTAGGACTCTATAAATAGAGGAATGTTCCTTCTAACTTAATCAGCATTCACAATGTAGTCTTTAAGTGCTTTGAGAGTTTTGGTTGGGGAAGAAACTGTGGGTCACAAGCTTGGTACGTTATCACTTGTGTGAACCTTCCATGTATTCTGAGTAAATTGGTAGAGGTTTGTATTTTGTACTCTCATATTTATAGTGGATTGCTCATCCCCTTTGTGGACGTAGGTCGATTGACCGAACCACGTTAAATCATTGTGTCTTTTGATATATTTCTCGTTTGTCTTCTTACTCGTGGTCTTTCGAGGTTTGCTTTGCTAGCTTCCGCGTTTACACTTGCTGATTTCCGATCCTAACATTATCTCCTATCAATTTTGTACATGATGGATGTTGGAATCACAGGCGCTTAAGGATGATTTCAAGTGTTAATAACTGTGTTCATTTTATACATATTTAATAAACTTTTGAATACAAATATTGATCAAATCCATACTTAGACTTCTAGCTCCTCCTCCTAATTGGTATTTGTGTTCAAACCAATAAATAGAAAAATATTTCAAAAACACAAGTTGTGTGTTATAAACAAATTATAAATCTCTCAATGTTGTCAAGGGCTTGGGTTACTTCTATTCGAAATAGAATGATTTTTTTTTGTTATAGTGACAATGCAGACTACAGAACTCTAACCAAATCACATAACATTTACTTTGTTTTTTAAGATGCATAACTGAGGGTAGAAAGTTTTTTTTTTTTTAACCTTCCCACCCTTTTATTCCCTTGCTTACTCGAACTCGTAACCTTCATATTGAAGGTGAAAGATGCTTACCATCTGAGCAATTCCCTCTCCTCCGAGGGGGAAGAAAGTTATTCTTTCAATCTTGGCTTATATTTGTTTATTTTGAAAGGTTGACAAAATAGGAAAAAGGTAAAATTAATGAAGTGAACACGGTAGTTTTGACGACCTAATCAACCAATTTTCCCGTCAAAGTCTTCCATGGACACGTTATCTTTCTTGGTCCAAAGGCTGCTCCTGTGTTTAATTTACTTTCGAAGAATAGTTGCAACATTTACGTTTTTTTTTTATTTTAATATATAGTGTGAAGCCAGAATTTAAATTTGTAAATTCAAAATTTTATAACTACAATTTCAAATATAAAAAAAATGTGTTCAAAACTTAATACTTATATATATTTAATAAACTTTTGAATACAAATATTCAATTTGGCTAAACTCGTACTCAATATTTAGCTCCGCCCCAATAATAAATGATTAGACCTAATTAAGAATATATATTGAAAGTTGAAGTCATTGGATACGAAAGGGGGAACAAAGAGAAGTGGAAAAACACCTAGCTACACTCCAAATAAATTGATATAGACTACAATACTTACATCACCTTTATCTTGACTATGGTATTTTTGTATTTTTGGTAAACAGTTGCCTAAGCTTGATTGTTGTGATGCTGATTTGCGAGTAGAATTATATCCTATTTATTATCCTTGCTATTTCAAGTATATTTCTTCTTACGAAGGTATATTATTGTGTTATAATGAATATTTATTTTATTTCATCCAATAAATAAAAAGTTTTCGTCTATTATCAAACACCCCTCAAGAAAAGTAAAAAGTATCTTTCTCCTCTCTATCATATTCTTCTAGGAGTATAACATATTTTACTTTTTGTTGTCTATTTAAGAAAATATTATTTTCTATATTCAATAATTCTTTGAATATAATATTCTATCTGAAATGATTAAAATTTCAAAATTCAAAGAGCATGGTGGTACGTTGCAAACATTTTTATTTTTAAAAATAATTATGACTCAAGTGTGGATGTTAATTTTTAAATTTTGAATCGAGTCAAACTAAAACATAGGTATATATTTCTATTATTTTATGCTACTATGCTACCACAATTTAGTGAGTACTTGAATCCAACACAATCCCCTCACTGTAGTAAGAACTAAGCACCAAATATAGACTCTACTTTTATGCCCCCAATCAAGAGTACAAAAAAGCTCAACTTTGAATGTCCTTTTTGCCTTGTCCAACATTAAACTAGAACCTATTTTGACCAATAAATATAAGCGTTTCCAAATGTTTTAACTTGTAACACAATGAACTAGGTTTGTAAAAATCAATTCGATATTTAATAATAACAAAAATCACCTACCATAGTGTAAGAAACAAATCTCAATCCTAAAAACTAACACATTTTCCAAACCAAATTGGACTTAGTTATATGAAACTTCATCGTCAATATTGCTCTACTTTTAGCTATTCTTATTTCTTAACGCGTGTCTAGGTGAGCATGTCCCAACATATTTTGTATCGTAAGAATTCATAACAAATTAACTTGTCAATTCCTGTATCATAACTCCGGAATTCATAATGTGAGCAAACTCACACTAGCAAAGATAATCGTACAAAATGAAGCAAAATAAATTGAAATGAGTGTTTACAGAATTGTAAACTAGTTCCCGTTACTAGTAGCTTAAAATTACACTAACAAAACAAAACGTACAAACTTCACCGGAAAATTGAGTGATCGATCTTACTGACTACTTGGACCGCCGTCTATTAGTTACAATGGTTGATCGGATTCTTGAGAAGGGCGTTAATGGCTCGAGAATGGAGTCTCTGTATTTGTTGGGCAAAACTTGAATTCTCCCCCTTTTTGATCGAACCAATGGATATGAAGATTTATCCTCAATAACTTCCTCTGTATACTCGTTAATTCTTCGTTTAAGCTGTTTTTTAGTAGCAGTAACGTCGTTGTCGTTGTTGTAGTGGTGTTCATCCATTTTTAATTTCTCATCAAGTTTAAATGGATTTTCGTCTTTGAAGTCTCCAAATATCAATGTTGCTGCTTCAATTAGTAAACCCATAAATCCTTGTTGCTCTTTTACTTCCCCAATTTCTTCTTTCGATTCACTCGTCTCAAAAACCCCATTATTCTCAAGCTGCAAAATTTCTACACTTTTACACGATTCCTCTCCACCGTCATCGACATCAGAGCATTTCCCAAAATCAACACTGCCGCTGCCGCACTCCGCCACAACGGGACTGCTAACAAAACCGCCGTCAACCGGAGACCCAGATTCCTCCTCCATCTCCAGCGGCGTTAAATTAAACCCAATGTTCAAGTCAATAGCAAATCCATCGAGATTTTGCGAAGGTGGAGTATTGTTGTTTTGTGGTGGGACAGTGGAGATAATTTTGAGAATCTTTAACAGACAATTCTGCGCTTTTGAACAATTAACACGTTGAGCTTCGCTACATAGAGACGAAGAAGATAAACAATTTCGATCGGTACCCATTTTTGTTGCTTTGTTTTACCGATCGAATTCAAAAGTTTTAGAGGTACCTTTGCGACCTCTCCAACGAAAAGTCGCTAAAAAAAATTGTGAAAAATAGAGAGAGAACAGAAGTGAGAGTTCATAGAAACAAGAAACTGCGGACCCGATTCTTCTGCCTTTTCTTCCTACTCCTATCTTAACCTTTTTACGAATGTTGGTCTATTTTATATTCACGTTTACTTTTATTTATCATTTATCGTCAAAATTTATTTATACACCTAATAAATATGTTAATTTTTTATTTAATTTTTGAATAAAATGAATTTTAATTATATAAAATCAAATCTAATATAGAGATAAGTACTTATTTATCTTTGATCAGAAGTCTTGAATTATAATCCTAAATTAGTGGGACTTCAATAAGAATGTCAGAAATCAACTATCAAATAAAAATTCAAAAAAGATATAATCAAATAATAAATTCTTTTTTATTTTTAACTAGAAGTCTCGACTTCAAATTTAACCAAACAAAAAAGAGAATGTCCTTCTTTGGGAATTGATACTCTTGTGTTGAATGTAAATGAATCTATTTGAATTTTTATTAGTATGAGTACATGTTTATAATTGTGTACATGAGAAGAAATTAATGTGTGAAGTATTAAGATTTAAATTAAAAATAAGATAGAGTAATTTAATCAAATTGTTTTTTAATTAATATTTATTTAATAAATGCATTAAAAATATATATAAATAGACCGAAGGCCGCATCGTATCATGAGATTCTTATCATAAACTTGTTATTTCCGCAAGTGCATTTCAGAATACTTGTGTTGGATTATTAAAATTACTTTACTTATTAAATACAATTTATTTAATTTTGTTCGATGTACTTGTCATTTAGAAGGTCAACATAATTTTTATTTCCTTTAACATATATATTTATCGATTGTTTCTAAAAAAAATAATTTAGTATGTTATGGAGTAATAGATAATTTTATATCTTAATAACAGTTTATTGATTGATATTAAATAAAGATTAATTTATGGTCGTCGTTCCGCGTTGGGCGGCTCGGCTCTTTTGAAGAAGAGAATATGTCATACTAGCTAATTATAATATGGTTATGCACGTATGTAAATTTAATAATGTTGGTAATAAATTTTAAAATGATCCAAAAAATAATTACGCATAAGTATTAAGAAATAGAATTTATTACTAAATAATATAGGTATAATTTATTATTTTGATTATTTAAGTAATTCGAAGGTAAAATCACGTATTTACGATAATAAAATTAATGTGGACCTTGTTGGGATTTATTTTATTTTCATGAAATGAGAATTTTGTGGGTTTCCTTGAAATATTCTATTGTAAGAATTAGAATCTGGTCATATATTCTTGATCTCATTATAACTATTCCAATGATTTATGAGATATTCAAAATATTTTTTAAAAGAAATATATATATTTATTTATCTCATGATCTCTTTTAGGAAAATTCAAGAGCTTATGAAATATTTTAAAATATAATGACTTAGAGTTAATGGGCGATTTAATATGTTTTTTTTTTTATGAATCTTTTAAAAATTATGGAATATTTGAGACTATAATGACGTCCAAAAACCTTAGAGATTGAATCCACAAAACTTGAATGTGCACATATAGTGCATAGAACTTGATTTTATCAATTTGATTTGAATATAACAGATTATGTACTTTTTAAAGTTACTATTTCAAGCTTTTTATTTTTATATTACAAATAAAGAACTAGTACTGTATAATTATATAAAATAGGGGGGTCATTATAAAAGTAAAGTGGGGGTGGCACATCCATTTGCCATGTCATATTAAAATGGACAAATCTGATTGGAAGATTTGTCATGTCTCAACACGTAGGCAAAGTGATCGGTGGATAGATACACATTTGAGAATTCTGCGTAAAAATTGTCCTTTTCAAGTCAACTAAGGAGTCGTTTCGAGCGAAGAATAAAAATAAATAGTCTTGAAATAAAAATAATTATGGGATAAATTTCTGATGTTATGTTTAATTGTTATTGTTGAGATAAATTATTAATATACATGATCCGATAAGTTATATAGGATAACTAATCTTGAACTAATTAATATAAAAATAACTTATTTTCAATCAAACAATCTTTTAATTTAAGATATTAGATGATGTTCAGTATCAAGTTTAAATCCAATAATATTTGAATTGTGTTTTATAAGGTTTTTTTAAAAAATATTTTCTATACTCAAAAATTAAATTTAATTAAGAAAGAAACGTATCCATTCGCTAAACCACGATTCTTATTAGTAAATATGATATTTTTATAGTTTACAAGGGATAATGCACAACTACCCCCTTAACCTATGTCCGAAATTTTAGAGACACATTTATATTATACTAATTTCCTATTATCCTCTAAACTTATTTTATTAATATTTTCTACCCCTTTTTGGCCTACATGGCACTATCTTGTGGGTCCAAATGCTGGTTGACTTTTTCTTTCAAGTTAGTCTCACGTAGGTCAAAAAAGGGTAGAAAATTACTGATAAAGTAAGTTCAGGAGGTAATAGAATCTTAGTATAGTATAAGTGTGTCTCTGAAATTTCAACCATAGATTGATGGATTACTTGTACATTTTCCCTATGATTTTTTATATAAACTTTAATTTTATTTATACCCAAATTTCAATTAGTACACAACTTTCTTTGATAAAACCTACGACTAAGACACTTGTAAGCTATTCTTATGAGCTAGTCATCCACGTTGCATCATTTTGGTTCACCTTTATTAATAAAATATGTTTCTGATACTGAATGATGAATATATAAATATTAAAATCATCACTATGCAGCTACTTGTGATATATTTACTATTAAAAATCACTATTTTTTATTAAATCCAACACAAAACTATTTAATATTTTAACATAATAATACTCCTAAAATATCTTAGTACTAATTTATTATTGAAAAAAAAAAGTTCAAGAAATTAGACAGCATTACTGAATGACACGTGAAGATGGTGGAAAAGTGAGATTTTAGGTAGTGGAACAAGGAGGCAAATTAGTGGATAAAGAAATTTTTGAGCTGCTTTGACCTAAACTGTGATTCTTTTATATTCCATTATTAAAAAGATATATTTATTGTTTTATTTTTTTAAAAAAATAATAATCTATTAATTCGATTATTGTTGAGTGATTCTAATCTTTTATACGTATATTAATTCAAAGAATTTTTAAATGAAATTTGGACCAAATCTAGTGAATTAGCTACGCCTTTGATCTTGACCCTCTACCAAAATGTATTTAATTATTTTCTGTCATTATTATGCTCACAATTTCTTAAATCTCATGCTTTTAATCAAATGAAGTATTATTTTGATATTGGAAAGGAAGAAAGTTACTACCTTTATTATAACAGTTAACACTGTTCACTAACAGTTAAGTCAGCAATCAAGAAAGACTTTTAAATGTATAGCTATATTTAGTAGGCGTATGATATCGTGAGATGGAATTAATGTTTGAATATGTGATTTTATGTTTAGTTTTATATCATGAGATGTGATTTTATATTCTTCAAAAAACATAATATGAAATTACATGGTGATTTCGTATCATGATTTGAGATATTATAATGCAAAAAATGAAATTTATAATCTTCATTACTTTTTAAAATTTATTATTCTTACGGACATAAAATTTATTATTCTCACAACGTATAATCACTTTAACTAACATTTCACGATTATTGAGTAATAACATCTTTACTTTAATATAGCATGTAGCTTTTTCATGTTATTTAACATAGTATATATATTTTTTTAGCGTCGAAGGGATTATTCCTAAATATCTTTTGATATGACATGATATCATTTTATCCATTTTATATGTTAAAAAATGGCATAAATAAACAGGGGCAAAGCCACCTTGTGGTCAGGGTAACCTCCTGCAATGAAATATTATAATATTTAAATATTATTAGAACTATTTAACATATTATATACAATATCAATTTCTCATTCAACTAATTCGTACGTTTATTCTTTCTTTGAATTTTAAATTTCATATATCTATTTACTTTGAATTTTGAATTTTTGTAATAGAAAATTCTAATTTTAGCGCGATAAATAAAGGAACAGTATAGTTTTCGGTTAAGTTGTATGTCTGAAATCTGATGTCTGAATGCACTCTAATTTGTCGATGGAATAAACAGAACAAAATCACATGAGATTCTTTGCGCCTCAAATTTTAAGTAAGATTTTTTTCTCTTTTATGTCTTGGCACGACATAAATTTGACTTCTTCCTAAAATTTTATATTTTTACATTTTTTAACGTTGATATAAATTATCGCATGTTGGTATATATATGCTATACGGAGGTTAAATGACGTAGTACTTATTCCACTTCATGCTTTTTTTTTCGTTTAGTGGTGCGCGTATGTACTAAGAAATTTAGATATGTGTCTCTAGTACTAAATAATAAGAGCATTGTATGTACTTTCTTTGTTATATCTCTTAAAGAATAATAAATAACAAGATTGATAATTTTACGTGTCACCTTTGAATACAATAAATTCATTGTTCTGATAAATATATTGAAAAATAACTTGTAATTAATAAATATGAGTAAATTGATATTTATTTTTAATATATTGAACAAGTTGAAATGAACGAAGTGATTATATCAACAAAACAACAATCTAAGATGTGTTTTATATCTACACGACGAATTATTATATGTATATTTTTATAATCTTTAAGTTTCGTGCAAATTAAACAAGTGAAATGAGTTGTTATTTTTAATATAAATGGAACTAAGCACACTTGCTAAGACTTCAACTAACACCATTATTATTATTATATTAATAATATTTATATGGTCAGATTGTGATGTACAAACGTTAAGATTATCATGACAAGGCAGAGATCAGGAGTTGTTATGATTAATAATTTCTCCAATCCTTTTTATTTGTGTTTAGTTAATGAATGTATGTCTTTTTGGAGCAGTAAGCATGGGTGAAATTGGGAAAACAAAAATAATAAAGAGGAAACATGGTTCGTTTATTAGGCTTTATGTATTTTCTTTTTTATGACTCCGTATATTGATATTTAAATCGACAAATTTGAATAATAACAACTTACAAAATTGAGGAAACGAATATGAGGCTAATAGTCCAGTAGAGTATGGGCCATTCGGGTCGAAGCTTTCATTATTACGTAAAATAGTTGTCAATATTACTAGCCTGTTAATCAGAAAGCGCACAACATAATTTCTATGATACAGTTTTATTTGGATCTAATTTTTTTTGTCCAAAACGTTTAATATTGGATTTTTTTAAGGGAAATTTTCACACAGAGTCACTTAAAAATAGCGTAATTACTTTTCATAGCTATAGTTTGATAATTATAATTCGTAGCTACATGTTATATCGAGGAGAAAGGCTAGCTAGACTGGAAGTGAGGAGAGAGACAAGAGAGGGGGAAAGAGTGCGAGAAAGGTGAATTGTATGTGCATATCGGTTAGATAATTGTATATTATACATATATATTTGTATATATGACAAGCAAGAGCGGGAGAGGGAGGAGATAGGCGAGCGAGACAGGGAGAGGGAAGAGAGAGGTGATCAAGATTGGGAGAGGGAGGAGAGAGGCGAGCGAGATAGGGTAGAGAGCGGGAGAGAGGTGAATTGTATATGTATATATATTAAATTATTGTATATTATACATATGTATTTGTATATTCTGGCGAATTATACATATAGAGATGTAACTAATTATACAAATTCGAAGTCAACTCACGTAATTAATGTATAATGTTAGTCGCGAATGGTAACGATAGCAAACTATAGCTATGATGAGTAATTAAATAGTATAATTTTTTCTGTTTTTTTAATGGATTTAATCTTTTGAGTTGCAATTAAGACGTATAAATGTGTATAAAGAAAAATCGAGAATTGTTAGCAAACAAGTTGAGATGGCTGAGTTGGTCTAAGGCGCCAGATTAAGGTTCTGGTCCGAAAGGGCGTGGGTTCAAATCCCACTCTCAACATAATATTTTTTATTTTTAAAATTTTTGGTAATTTATTCAATATAATATTGAATAATGTATAATCACGCATTGAATTTATTTTTGATTAAATAAGTGTTGTTGCAACCATCAAATAAAAATCTG
Source organism: Solanum peruvianum (assembly GCA_027705065.1). Lineage (NCBI taxonomy): Eukaryota > Viridiplantae > Streptophyta > Magnoliopsida > Solanales > Solanaceae > Solanum > Solanum peruvianum. The sequence goes on along the minus strand of JAKWJD010001760.1, from coordinate 48,130,550 downwards.
TTAAATTTCAAGTGTTGTTGCTGCTGTTTTTTTATTTTTTTTAAGTAAATAAAATGTGATAGCTAGGTTGTAGGTATCACCTTTTGATGAAAGCTTTGAGAAATGGATGGACATAGAGATAATGTTCCACTTAATTTGATTAAACAGCAAGTTTATTGAACGTAAATTAATGAACTTTGCCTACAAAGTAAAAAACAGCATCTGATTCATGTTCCTAAGAGAAAGGATAATTAAAGATGAATAAAAGTACCCCTTTATTCCCTTATTTGTTTTTTTTTTTTTTTTTTTGCACTGACAATAACCAGACGTTTTGATGTTAATTTTCATTGATTTGAAGTTTTAAGTTTTAATTTAAAAAAACTGTCTGTACCATTTCAAATTGCATGGTCAAATGATCCTAATCTTTGTAAAGCACTTTGCACACTGTACTTTTAACCAGATGTTACGGAGTTTTTTCATGTGTTACGAACATAATTTCACTGATAATATAATGTATCGATACTGCTCGCATATAATATAATGTATCGATACTGCTTGCATAAATTTATAGTGTTGAGCAATTTGTGTGTAGAAATTCAATTATGTGATCTGTAGCTGATGCAAAATAGCTGCACCTAACTTATGGCCTCTACATAAATAAATATGTGATCATGAAATCAAATTCTATGTCACTTCCCAACTGTCTTGAGTAAATTCTTATAATAAAGTCATGCATGCTATATATTAGCTGCTAGTTTACATAACTTTGGAGCTATAAAATTGTTAGGAAGCTTCTCTTTATACTTCCCCATACTTTATATCTCATCATCATGCAGCTAGCTACTTAATTACTTTCTCATCCTCAAATTATTTATCGCAATTTCTGAACATATTTACTTACTCTCTCCTAATTATATAACATATTTTTTTCTATTTAATCAGTGGAAACTTCAAAAATAATGTCATATTTCTATATTTAGTACATTCTCCGTTTCACAGAGAATGATCTGGTTTGATTTGACACAGAGTTTAAGAGTATAAAGAAGACTTTTGAATCTCGTGTTCTTAATTAAAGTTAGGTCAAATGTAAAAAATTATCCTTTGATCTTGTGACTTTAAACATGTCACGTGGAAAGCTGGAATTAAAATATTACCAAAAAAAAATAATCATTCTTTTTTAAACTGATTAAAAAGAAAATTCATTTTTTTTCTAAACGGGGGAGTAATAATTTAATTTTAAAAATCCTCATTTTACCATTAATAAATACTCCTAGTAGTCACGCAAACATCTATATATAACTTATTTTATACCATAAATTTAAAAAGAGTTACTTAATTTAAATTTCATATCAAGTCAAATAACATCAAAAAAATTTAAAAATGATATGGCGGAAGTACTATCTAATTAACCTCGGTCAAGTTTAGGGTAGGTTTAGGTACTATGCCCAAATTGTTTGTAACAATTATTCTTAAAATTTATATATATTTTTTAAAAATACGATGGATAATTTAATACGAAAAAAATATTTATTATGCATCTCCCCCACATCCAACTTCCCCTTTGTCGACTCTGTCAAGCTACTTACAAACAACCACATCCCATTAATGTTTTAAAACTATATTCTCATTTTTTCTGTTCTCCTCCATCCTAATCTTGTTGCAAGTATTTGTCACTTTAAGAGATTAAAAATACACACTAAATATTGTCTAATTTCACCCGTACTGCTATAAATATTCATTAATATGTAATTCAAGGAAGAAATTAATTAATAAGGGTAATTTATCAACTACTTCACTGTCATACTCTATCAAATAAATGACATGTCAAAAAGTCTTAAAGGTAAGTAAATTTTGTGTGTACTTTTATTTGTCCACTACACATTCTAAATCATTTTTGAAGCCTATTATCAAAGATTTGACACTAATTAATATGAATACTAAGATAAAATATGTACTTTCGTAATAGAGTATTCTAAGTCCAACGTAAACAAGTAAAAGTTACAAACTGAGATTTTCGAAATGAAATAAATAAAAATTACATTTGTATGTTAAACACAGAAGGCGGAAAAAGAAATGGCACCAAAAAGAAAAACTTAGGTAGGAAAATTATTTAATGTTGAAAATAAAAGGTCATTAAAGCTTATATATCTAGCTAGTCCTTTTAATTTATTAACAACACCAGCTAGCTTGGAGGATTGATTATATTAATTAATATCAAGGATGATTATGGCTCTGAGTGTAGATGTAATCAAGATGAGCTTCTGCTACTACCCTTCTCTTCATGCATTCTCCATCTTCTTCAACACATTCCTCCAACCCCATAAGTTTCTACAGATTAAGAAGAAAAAAAAAACACAGTGTCAAATAATTAATAATTTTTTTTATATAATGGACTATATAAATCAAAGACCAATTCACAAGCTTAAAAGTTAATTCATATGAAAATTGGTCATATTGGTCAAATCCCGTAAAAAAATTGATTCAAAATAGATAATATCATATCGTAGTTAGATCTTTAACAAAAAAAAGTAAAAAGTTAAACCTTGAATCTGACTCAATCGCAAAAACTGAAAGTCATGTAATAAAATAACTAACATGTTGTGAATATATATGTATAAGAAGCAAAGATAAAAAATAATTATAAGAAGTTCACATTTAGTCTATCGTTGGTTTCCATGTGGTCAACTGTATGTAACGAAAGGTTGACTTTCCCTTGCTTTATATCCTCTTTCACTGCAAGAAAATCAAAGTTATAGCTACTTAATTATATCATAAACGTACGTGAAAAAAAAGAAGGAAATAGAGTATAGATTATATGATTAAATATACACGAGAGATTGCTCAGATGGTAAACAGTATCAACCTTCTCCAATACTAAAACCCTAAAATAATGAGTTCGAGTCGAGCAAGAACATAAATATGGTCTATGTATAGTTGATTACCTTCACTTATGGTTGATAAGAAATAACGTGAAGACGATGCTGGTGAAAGGAAGACAAAGAGGAACATGTTGAGAAATACAAGAAAACATGATATGCTTAATTGTTTCATCATGAGTATGATAAGTAGTACTACTAACTCAAAGCTTTGTTAATTTTAGGTTTGAAAATTTGAGAGAAAGATAATAGAGTATAAATTGAGGGGTTGTGGAAAGAAAACGTGTCTTGTATATATAACATGCAAAAAGGCGCACTATTAATCTTTTCGTGAAATTGCAATTATATATTCGTCGCGAAGTCAAAATTTTCAATAAACAGTTTAAATATAAAAAAAATCAAAAAAAAAATTAACATCTGCTATATAATTAATATAATATTCTTTCGAAAAAAGTTTAAATGAACCTCTGGATCTTTACTAACTCCGTTTCATACTTCACCCACCCATCCATCATCCACCTTCTCTTTTTTTTTCATGCCATGCATTCTCATGTGACCAACACTCAAACTTTAATTTGTATAGTGGTCCAAGTAGTAAACATTTAAAGACACTAAAATTAATTGTGGTAATATAGTGGTTGACAGCATCAAAAAGTCAACTTTTTGGACACAATTTATATCACTGGCTACTTATCTTTTACTCCCTTTTCAAGTCTTTTTTAATCATGAGATACATATAAACTCTATAGTGCGCCAGTTTGATTAATTGAAATTTAAAATAGATAAACTTAAAAAGGATAAGGAATAAATAACTGATCATACTATAGGATATAAAAGAAAAATTATAAATTTTTAGGGATAATGTACAAGTACCCTCTTAATCTATGTACGAAATTTCAGAGACAGACTTATACTATACTAAGGTCTTATTATCCTTTGAACTTATTTTATTAATAATTTTCTACCCCTTTTCGATCTACGTGACACTATCTTGTGGGCTCAATGCTGATTGACTTTTTCTTTAAAAGTAATGTCATGTAGGCCGAAAAGGGATATAAAATTACTTATAAAATAAGTTCAGGGGGTAATAAGACCTTAATATAGTATAAGTGCGTCTTGGGATTTGAGGCATAAGTTGGTGGGATACTTGTGCATTTTTCCTAATTTTTAATTAAAAATTGATAAGTCTTAATCATCGCACCTAGGGCTATATTTAAATTATTTTACTGAACAACATTTTGAGTATGCCTTTAACTATACCTCCAGACACGTTTCAGAAATGTTTATAATAAATAAAAAGGTATACAAAGTTAAACCAATAGTGGATTTACGTGAACCCACTTAATTTTAGGTATATGAAATATTTGTATCAAATAAATTCATTAAAATATATTAAAATATTTATATAAAAATTTAATTTTTAATTTAATCCATTATTATTATTGTTATAATTATATGTTACTTCATCGGTTCATTTTTACTTGTTCATGTTTGATTTTGCCCATTCTTTTAGAAATACTAATAAATAAAAGAGTGATTTTACTTTTATTACCTTTATTAAATATAAGTCATTCAAATATTTAAAAATAAATAATATTTGATAAAAATAAAAAATAAATTATCTCCTGAATTTTAATTAAAAAGTAAAGATAAACAACTACGACATTACGTACAAACCCAACTGATACACCCTATTTCTGGTCTGACCATACCACATTTTGCGAACCATATATACATTATTTTTATTTTTAATTTGATTTCCCTTATTCATATTGGAGTCTACTAAATTCACATTCGTATCGTAAAGTTTCTTATTAAGGAATAAAGCCCTTCATATAACAATATATATTCATATTAAAATTTGAATAAATCTATATTCATATCGAGAAAGTTTCATACTAGAGATAAAATTCTCGATTACAAAGATCATTTCATATATGGTAGCCCAATCTTTGTTGGTTATACACATCATTTATTCTTACAAAACAAACTGTGGTAAGATACTAAAATCCATTGTCTTGGGAATGGTTATTTCTTTCTCTATAGTTGCTGCCATTTGCATTTTTTTTAAATGTATTTTGTTGACATAATGGAAAGAGCTGAGATTCTTCTTTGAATTAAAGTTATAGAAAAAATTTCCCTTTGGATAAATTAAAAGAAAAGTTAGAACAGGAAAATGTTAGGAAATTTCTGCCCTCTCTATAGCTACAGCCACTACAATTTTTTGAAGCGCACGTAAATTCGCTCCTACGCAATAATTCGTAAATTATATAAAATATGTAAATCGTATTAAGTTAATTTAATAAAATAAATTTGATCGAGAGGGCGTTGACATGAAAATCAATTATTGGCCTTACATATGCAAATATTATCTCATCATCTGAGACACCAATTTAATTATTCTCAGTAGTCATAAAAAGTGATGTTACAAAGTAGCAACTTTTAATTCAACCGCATAGATTCGTTACATGATATTGCGAATATAATGCGATTTGATAAGGTTTTAACGTAACATCTTTATCTAATAATTTCCTAGGATAAACTAATTCAATTTTAAAATGTTATATTCATAGTTTTGGTTCGGTACCCTATATATAGATTTATAAAAATGTACTAATATCTATAAATATTTAATTGTGAATTTATTATTATTTTTTAATTATTATTATAATATTAGTTTGAAATTGATATTGAAACTCATAAATTTCAAATTCTAAATCTGTCTATCATCAGACATAAGCCATGGCATACATACAATGAGGTTAACTTTCATCATACCCCAAAAGAATGATCTACTAGCATTATGTAATTTCGAGTGTAAGTTTCATATACACATTTTCTACTAATGTAATTAGAAGGTAATTACAGTTTATTTTCTAAAATATAATATAACAATAATTTCAGTGTAATTTTATTAGTGAAGTTTGTAAAAATAAATATGAAATTATTTGTGATAAACTCGAAAAAATACTTCAAAGGTGTTTGTGTAAATAAGACCACCAAATAGAAGAGGGAATATTCTTGACTTCCAAAGGGGGAAGCTTCATTAAAAAAATATTTTGCCCTTTGAAAACAAATCTAATCTCCCAAATGATTTTGATGCTTTTATCTTCTCACTTTTTTTTTTCTTATTATTCTATGGATTAATTAAAAGTGTCTTTGTTTCTTCATATTGTGAATTGTGATTTCTGAGTGCCTTCCAGACATAGTGCCACTAAGGTTTATGTTTGTTAAAGACTAAACATTACAAATTTAAGTCACTTCTATATTTGGGCTTTATAATAGAATCCCTACTTTGTTTAGCACTAACTGTATTTTGCTTGAACAAGTGTTAAGGATTTGACATCTTTGGCATCAAAGTTAGATTTTCTGAAGATTTCAAATGTTTTATATAATCCCAAACATATAGCATCTAATCTATCATATTATATAACCATTAGATCAAGGTTTATTCTTGTATATCACATATATCTTGCAATTTTTATAGTTTTAATTTAGATGATTAGAATGAATGTAGTACGATATCATATCAGTTTGTTATAATTTGCATGTCACGATTTTGAATTTATTTCTATATATGTTTATTAGATATGATTTGTGAATAATCCAACAAGACGATTAGCTTAATCATAGCATAAGGGCATATTGATCTTTCATATGCCACACTTCTGATTAGGGTGTTTCTGATTTGGTTTGGATTGGTTATTCGTTAAAATTAAAACCAAATCAATCTAGTCTGTTTTAAAATTTTCTAAAATCAAACCAAATCAAACGAAAAAAATAACAGTCGATTTGATTATTGTTGGTTTGTTTGGTTCATTTTTTCTGATTTTTTCGGTTTGAAAGTAATAAAGTCTCGAAAACATACAAATCTTGATAGACACAAACACCTAGAATATAAACAACCGACAGAAAAGTTATTGTTGGTTGAACAAAGTGATTCAATTAAGAAAAAGTATAACCACTTATGAAAAGTATGGTACGTAAAAACTTAAATAATGAATTTTGATGGACATAGACTTAGGATTGTAATAGTTGGGCTAAAATTTAAGTGTTGGACTTGAGAAAAAATGGTAAAGTTAAAGACTTAAGTTAATTAAAATTCAATAAAATAATTGTTTTTATTTATGAATGATATATAAATATTTATAAAATTTATATATCTAACTTATCAGTTCAATTTTGTTAACTTTGCACCTATTTTTAAGTAAAACCAAAATCATACCACATAATAGCGATTTTTAAAATTTAAAACCAAACTCAACCAAATTTCAGATTTTTTAATCGATTTAATTTGAATTGCGATTCAATTTAGCTTTTTTACCATAACTATAAACAACCCTACTTCTGATATACAACTTTTTTCCCCTCTTCTTTTTAGTAGCGTTTAAATTATGATGATCATATATTATCTTATGAGTAATTCAACAGTATAATTAGGTTATATATACCATGAAATTATATGGATTTTATCATGTAATAACATTCACATTTCACCAATTCTCTTGCAACACATAATGGACTAGAGCAGGTTGTACCCAAGGCTAACAACCTATCCTATGGGCTAAGCCCAATTAGATATTGATCTGAGTTCCTAAAGGGAGAACCTTATTGGGCCATCAAGGAAAATGACTGTGAATATTGGCCCAAGCAACAGTGTCTTTGATGGGATTTTTTTGATGGTTTGGAAGTAATAATAATAATAATAATAATAACTGTTAGAGTTTGTAAATGTCATTAATAGTTATTATAATTTTCTTAATCTTGCACTACTCTTTCTTTCGCTTCTATTTATCACATTTTTTCTTCTGAAGAGTCAAAGAATTTTAAGATGATTATCTCTATTAATCATAATAATATGAGAATGGTTGCAGCTTATCATATTTTTCATTTAGTTTTCATCATCTAAATTTTGAAATTATTAAGTTAATTTATTAAATTTTGAAGAATATTTGTTAAATTGACTCTGTGAAATAAAACATGATAAATAAAAATGTATTATAAATTCATTGATAGTAGATTGTTTATTTGATTTCTTCCAGAATTAATTAAATTCATGTGTGTATAATTTCAAGATGATATGAACCTTGGTGGATAACTATATATCTACGTTTGGGCTTTTAACAAGGTTACCTTTAAGAAATATCATCATTTCGAAGACACACTTGAATAAGAAAAAAAAAATTATCTTTCATCTACATGTCTGGCCATCTTCTCTTTATAACTATATTATTCTGGTCTTAACTTTTTTTAAAAAAAAAACTAACATCATTAAAGTTTTTTATTTTTCTTTGGCATATAAGTTTTAAATACTTTGACATATTGTAATTTGTAATACCTTATGTAAACATATTAACATGAGTAAGAAATGGTGTATATATATATATATATATATATATATATATATATATATATATATAAAACATACGACATCAACTGATCAACATGCATGAATTTATATATCCTTATCAAATCTTAATACTATTATTTGGGTTCAAGGATGGGTTGACAAATTTTTTTTCTGTATGATTTTATTATTAATATGATTAAAATTTAGGTAGTCTAGTTCTGTATATTACTATTTTATTTCCTTAAAAAATTAATTAGTCTGTGGAACTCCATCTCATCTCTTTAAACAAATGATATTAACCTCCACTAAGACTAATTATTTTTTCTAATAAATTTAAGACAAAATGTCTTCTCTCTTCCATACAAAATCCACTATAAGAAATTCCTTGAGCAAACCCCAAACTACACTAATTAGGGCAGTTCCTTCCACCAACTTTTTGAACAACAACCAATTTAAGTGACATAGTCAAGATTTATTTTATGATCAACTTGACTCATCATCATGACTTCCTATTAAAGAATTATATTTTATAATTTCAACAAACTTCTCATGAAGGTGACAATTTTTACAATTACCATTCATATGGTAATTTTATTTTCATCTTATGTTATTATATGATGTTACTACTGTATTCTGATAGGTAAAGCTAACTTCGAATTAAAATAGTTATTAAGAAGTTTTAATGAAAGTTTTCAAAAAGATATTTTAAAGGTAGCAAGTCTTTAGGCATTAACTTTGAATTCACCAACAATTTTTTTTTTAAAAGAACTATGAATTAGGAAAAATCAAGAATCTAAACCTATTCACACTTTGAGTGGAAATTGTCAATATATACTCATAGCCGTCCATAAATCTTATAGAAGGTTTTACTATTATAATATCTTAAATGTACATTTTTCAAAATAATTGTCTATCATTAATCATTAATATGAACTTATATTTGAAAAATATGATTAACAACATGTCATACTTAGTTATGTTTTATTAAAATAGTTCAAAGATCGATACTCTTAAAATGATATTATAACTTTGTATTTGAGCCAAATCAGTATTATCTAAAAAGGACATACCTCATAAGTAGCTTTATTTTTGTTTGATTTATCAATGTAAATACTTTATTTAGATACATAACAAATTAAACTCCATTAGAAAGAATACATTTTTTACACTCACCATATGTTAATAATTTACTTCTTTCTGGAAAACATCAAATAGAAGATTTGGCATGAAATATAAAGGTTTGGTTATATATTCATGTCATGAATTTAATAACTTAGGTCCAAATTTATTAAAAATTATATCATAAATTAGTTATTATTAATATAATATTAATTTAAGATCGTTATATAAATCAACAAATTTTAAATTTTGAATTTTATTGCGAAAATGCTCATTTGATGGCATCAAATTTAAGACTTGGTCATGGTGTCAGCCATCATCAACAACTTTTGATTAGAACTATTACCATCTTTTTGGTAGCTTGCTATTGTACTTACCTTTTTAAATATTTGTTTTATTATTATGATCCAAACCTAACTCATGAGTAGCCACAGCTGAAAATTGAAAATGAAATGAAAGTTCTTAGCTTTTTAAAATATAGTTTTTTTTCTTTTTTAATTTACTCCTGTATTTCTCATAAAGGTGGTTGTGATTATATTTAATAAACAGAAAATAAGTGGCAGACTCAAGTTATGGTTGGAATTAGCAAATCACTTGAGGACTAATTAGCTATAATCATGGATAAGATCCTGTCATTTTTGTTTAATACTCCTCCACTGATTAGTGTCTTTTTAAAAGTTATTTTTTCCCATATGTTATTCCATAAAAAAATTGTCTTTTTTTCTTTAAAAAAAAAAAAAGAAGCTAAGAAGATAAATGATATTAATTATATACTTTTAAAAAAAAATTCTTCTTGGAATTGTTATATACTATAAATTATAATACTTATAAATGTTATATAAGTTTTTTTATTAAATTCCAACACACCCTTTATTTTTTATTTTTTATTGGATTTGAGAATAATTAGGGGATAATATAAATTTGGGATTCTCTTTTTAATTATAAGCAACGAGACTTTTGATAATAATATTGGTAAAGTAGAGTGACGTTAATGTAGTCAAAATAATTAATTTAAAGTAAAACAAGGCATGATGTATGGCGTCATAATTGATTAACAATTGAGGGGTTTTAATCAGGGCATATATATATTTCTACCTACCACACTAATTTTAAAAAATGATTTACTATCAATTTCCCTCACCAACACGATGGTGAAATAAGACTTTCCCAAAATCAAAACAAGGAAAAGATTTAGATTTATGTTTATATCGTGCGATATAGAGTTTAAAATTTGTTTTTGATTTTAAGTTTGGTTTATTAATGTCTTTATTATTGTAATTGCCGAATCAATATGATAAACTCGAACTATATAAAATTTGTTATTTAACATATTTTCACGATATGTTATTTCTTTTACTTAATCACGAAGAGAAAAAAATCAATAGTGATATTTCTTGTTCAAAAGATTCATGTTGTAAAGATGAAAATATTGAGATGAATGAGTGGACATATTAGGAATGACAAAATTAGGAATGAGGTTATTTAGTAGATGATGAGAATGATCTTTGTGGCTAATAAGATGAGGGAAAGGAGATTGAGATTATTTAAGCATGTGCAAAGGTGCATCGACACCGTGATGAGGAGGAGCAAGAGGCTGGTTTAGTGAACTAGTGGGTATGCATAGCGGTACAAGCTGAATACGTATTGATAGAAGAGATTAAACAAGATATCGTCCAATCGTCATAACAATAAATGACATGACTTTAAATAGAAAGAAGAGAAGATATTCGGAGTAAAGTGTTGTCTTGCCTTGCGAGCTAGGTTACATTTTATCCTCCTTCATTTCTACTTTATAAATTTTTTTACCAAATATATTATAGTATTTTACGAAAAAATGGAAAGAAAAAACAAATAATGTGAAAACTTAGATACACGTACTATAGTATATATGATAATCTAATCCTACCTGCCATTTTCATTCAAAATCCTCTTAGGATACGTCATTTTATTCTATTTAAAAGAAGAAAGGACTCACTTTCTCAATAAAAAAACACGTACTTAGTAAAATGCCTTGTATGACGCAGCCGCCATTAAAAGCTGAACAAGTCAAGAAAAAAGTAGTTGAGACTTGAAAAAAATGAACATTACACACAAATGAGCTAAAAAGAAACAAGGAAAGCAGCCACCACAAACATCCCACCTAATTTTTTGTGGAGGCATTTGGCCATGAAGTTTTTTTAAAATTTTACTTAGAAAAATATGTTTAGTTATTAAAACAATGTTCATTCTAAATTATTCATAAAAGAGCTAATTATTTTGTGGTAATTTTTCTGCTCTCGAATTTGTGATTATTGACAAGATCAAATCAGGTAGAGATGTGAAGTAAAAAACAAGGCTAAGGAACCGTTTGGTAGGAAGTATTAATCAAAACAATTCATGGATTAAAATATAGTCCAACAAAAACAGTGTTTGGTTACTTTATTTAACCTAATCCATGGATTACTAATATCTCATACAAGATCTTATTTTATCCCTAGGAAAGGGAGGGATAGCTAATCCAAGGTTTAGCAATCCTTGGATAAGACCCCTAATGACTAAATTATTCCCAAATCTTTTTTCCTATTTTTTTTTTTTGTAATTCATGTTCTTTTTTTTATTTATATGAGAATATTTATAAATGTTCATTTAATTTTTACTATCCAAATTTATTCCATGTAATTTGATGATCTCACAAACTAATATTTTTTTCTCCATATTTGAGTTGTTATATTGGGTTGATTTTTTATTTTTTTGTTTTTAAATGTAGTTCGTCAATTGACCACGTGAACTATTTTTTTTTTAAAAAATAAGCTAAGCGTATTTGAACAATTTAAGTAGCCTTAAATTCATGTTAAGTTCAAGGTATATTTGACCAACAAAAAATTAGAAATATACCATGTGACATATCACACCTCAAAATTAATAATATTTTTATATTTTTTTTTAAACATTTAACTTGACTAGTTAAATGAAACATAATCTCACAATAACTAAAGGATATATAGAAAATAAACTTTTTTTAAAGTTTTAAACCAAACATAAGACTAGGTAGGAAATAATGAACCAAACATTTGCTAAAAAATAATCTCTGCATTACTAAACCCTGCATTAGTAATCCCTGCATTATGCATTTTTATACCAAACGACCCCTAAGTAAGTTGTATTCGTAAAAACAAACAAGTCCAATATTCAAAAAATATTTTTCATTTTGAAAACAATAATACTTAACACTTCCTTAATAAAAGAAATTACAATGACACATGTCCAACTCTTTTCTGTTTTTTCTCAAAACATTTCAAAAAAACACCAAATATATTAGGGACAAAATAAAGCATCAACGGGACAGAAATATTTATCCAATATTTAACTCTTTCACGTGATTATGTTTATCCGACAATATTTTGTCAGTTGATGATGAAATTATACGTCCCGAACATTAATTAATTAAATCAATAATATAGAGAAAGGAAATTTAAATGGAATTGAAGTTCAATTGCTTGTATTTTACCTATTTCGGAAAATATAATTACAAATTAAAGAAAATAATTATTTGTTCACGTCTCATTGAAAAAGAATTGTTTACTCTTCCCTAGATGGACACCATGGGGTCATGTCCATAGGATAGCTACCCAATACCCTCAAGAAAGATGTGAACTCCTGAACTTCAGCCAACGCATTCTGTGCCCTCACGTCCGCCATTGACGCTTCAAAATCTACATAGAACATGTATTCAAAATGCTTTGCGGTTCCCACATTTGCATCATCCACCAATCGAATCGGCCGGTTACGATGTGGCCGAGACTCGATCTTCGTCAAGCTGATATTCCTAAAAGCAAAAGCTGATAGCACCTTGAACAGCACGCTCGTTCCTTTGTCGTGTGCGAAAACGATGCTCGTTTTGAATGGACGATCGGTTCGGGGAATTATTGGTTCTCTGGCGAGCATCACGAATCGAGTCACGTTGCTTGAATCATCCTGGATTCCTTCGGACAGGATCTGTAGACCGTATAGTTCTGCGGCCCGTGCCGACGCGATTGCGGCTGTGTCGCGGAGGTTGTTGGCGGCGATGTACTCCGCAGCTCCGGCAGTGTCGTCGACAGCTTCACGCACTACGTTCAGGCCGAGTTTTGTGAGAGTGAGCTCACACTGGGCTAAGGCTTGTGGATGGCTGATGACTCTGGTCAGGTACTCTTTACGAACACCTGGAAGAGCTAAGAGGCAGTGATGAACGGGAAGTTGGACTTCGCCGACTATGTGAAGACGGTGACGGAGGAGTAGATCGTAGTTGCGGTGAATTGAACCTCCAAGAGAATTTTCTACAGGGAGTACTGCACGATCTGCAATCCAGAGTTCCACTGCTTGAAACGCAACTTCAAATTGATCGCAAGGTATGGCTTCACATTTAGGATAAGCCTTTCCAGCAGCAGCCTCACTATACGCGCCGGGTACTCCTTGATAGGCTACGCGAAGCTGCGAGCCGTGCATGGGCGCAGGAGAGAGATCAGTAATTGTGAGCGGCTTGGGGAGATTGTTATCAATAGGAACGAGATCCAGAGATTTGTGTCCGTTCACTACAGTTATCTCACCAGCTCCACCTGTTTTCTCAGTATCCTGCTGCTGCGAAACAACCTTGCTCGCCAAAATTGCACAAGAGCTCTGCCAGTCAGCTCTTGACGCTCCGACATGGCCGGCGAAATTGTTGCTCGCCGGAATACCGTTTGTATTCACAGTACTAGCGTTTGTGTTGGCTGAATCAAACCGGTACCCGCATTGGACGACGAGCCGAGCTGGGACGAACCGGTTGATCTGACCCGGCGGTGGCGATGTTTGCTGGACTAAGGATTTGAGAGTTACACCGGATGATGGAGCAATTGTATGCATTTTGATTGAATCTCGTGTAAATCTATAAAATAAAATGAATTGGATTGAAGCTTGTAGTTCTCTTTGAACGTGCAAGCTGAGAAATAAAAGAAGGGAAAAGGGGTTTATATATGGGTGGGTAGACTGGTAGGTAGGTATTGATGAAAACAGAAGACTTGAGAAAATGGTGGTGTGCGATAGTCGTTTGGTCAATCTTACACCTACCCCTGCCCCTTTTCCTTTCTCCTGCTAAGTATTTTTCTATATACATATAATAATAACAATAATACCTTAAGATAATATTATTTTTATATTTTATGTTTTCTTTGTCTGGACTTGATTTAAGCTAACATGTATAATTTTTAATTTGAATCTACACGTGTATATAGATGTTTATATTTATATATATAAATATAAGCATTATAAATAACAATTCATGTAAGATACAGTTAAATTATTTATTTTTTATTATGCCGTATGTAAAAAGTATGTGTTTATTTATTTAATTTAATATATGTTTAAATGCCTAATTATACATATTTTAGAGGAAGGCATAGATGACAATTGATCTAAGGTTTAAAAGCATATTTTTACGTTTTATGCCTACGTATTAATAGTTATAGATTTTGAATTAGATTTTGAAAATTTAATTTAAGTACAATATATGTCCAAATATGACTTTAAATTTAATAAATAATTTAAAATTTCAAAAATTTTTAACTTTAAAATCTGTGATCAAATGGAGGCTTTGTAAAATGCGCATACAAATATAAATTCTAATTTTTAGATTTGTAGAATTATTTCCAACCACAATTTTAAAAACTTTTAATGTGTCAGATTCCAACTTCAAATGCTATGTACGGATGACCACATTATTAGTTTCTTTATTTGTGTGTGGTTGAAACGGATAGACAAATCATGCAACATTTTGAATTTAGGTACTCATAATCATAATTGGATTTCCAATTCTAATTTTTTTTTGGTCTTATAATTACAATAAAAAATATCCAAACAAAGTATATGTTATTTTACTGATCATATACTTCATTTAAACTCAGCCTATGTCGTCTAAAAGTAAATTCAACTTGAGTACATATAAATGAGGCTTTAAGTCTTTATTGTAAAAAATTAATTATATATTTTTATGGTGCTATGAACGGATTAAAATAAAAAGTATAAATTAATTAAATATAAACTATATGTTGTAATATTGACCTTTGAATAAATACAAAATTCTAAATCAATAATTTTAGAAGTACACAACAAAACAACTGTTACATGTTTTAAAAGTTTGAGAATTCATAAAATTAAAGTCTTAAAAGTCATTATTATCGAATGGTGATAAATTTCCTCTTTGTACTATTTTGATTAGCTTGCACGGTTATTTTAGGTTTAAAAAAGGGAAAAGATTATACTTTTTTGTAACCAAAAAACACTTAAATGTATAGTTTTCTCATGCCCTTTGCTCCTTTAATCACAATATATTCATTTTCTTTAGAGCCCCTTCACATTTACCTTTCCCTCTTGTAAGCTTTCATTAACTTTCTAACCACCAATTATTGCTAATCACTTTCCATTAAATAATAATCTCAACAACCTAGAATCACTTTTAACAACTATATTAGTTACTATTAGTATTTGGCTACATAGTAATTGGATGCACTAATATGGATGCACTAATATGTACTCCATGAGCTTCAAAATTTCAAAAAAATTGTCATTGTAATTATGTCATCAAATAAATATGATATGTAGCTATACATATTTAAGGGTGTGACCTAGCTAGTAATCATTGAAATAGTTAAAACCGTGAGGAATATATACTAGGTGATTCTTCTTATTTGTTTCAATCTTGATAAACAAAATTACATAATATATGTTATTGATGAAAAACTTGACGCGAACATCGCGATCGTAGAATGAAATGCACTACATTAGTACCAACTTAAGGGAAAAGTTAATGCCTTCTACTCCACAAACTTAGAGGGAAACTTAAGGAGGTAAATGTACTACACCACAAACTTAAGTGGAAAGTAAAAGGTAGGCTTTTTATTATAACTTGAAAAAAGCTCAAATATTGTATCCAATTATAAAAATTAGTCATCGACGTCATTTGTTAATAATTAAAATATAAAAGTATATTTACCTTACATATTTAGCCATTTTATGCCCTCCCTCCCAATTTTATAAGCCAATTTCTTGATTTTAAGATACCAGATATGCCATAAAATAGGATAAAGATTCGATTAAGTATAATTAGGTCATGTAATATTTAGTGACTTTATAGATTTATGCCATGTGTATTGTAAAATAATTTATGGTTGAGATTCATTTTGATTATATATTCATTATAATAATAGTTAATAAAAATAACAAAGTTATCAACTTTTTTTTTTAAAAAAAAACTTCAGATAAAGCAATTAAGTATACCAAGCTAACATTTTCAAGAAAAAAAATTAAGATTACGAGAATATGCGAACTTCCTAACCTTTTACCCGTTAAACTTCTTCGCGAGTAATTTCACTCATGCTTTCTCGAAATTCTGAAGTAATCTTCAAAAATAGATCAAACTTAAAAACATCATTGAATTCTAAATAGTAATTCAATTAGAGAACATGATAATATATTTTTTTAAAAAAAGAACTTATTTGGACGTTTTTAAATAATTATAAAAATATATTTATTAGATTCTTCAAAAGTGTTAAATTCTTTAAAATTAGAATAATTTTGAAATTCAATACAAGTACGAGGTTTGGCAGGTAAAAAAATCAAGAAGTCCGCATATTCCCGTGAGTCTTATTTTTTTCTTGAAAATATTAGCTAGGGTATATTTAATTATTTTATTTGTTAATTTAAAAAAAATAAAAATAATTGACGGATTTGTTATTTTTATTATTAAAATGAATATAATTTAAATGAATCTCAACATAAATTATTATATAGTACACATGACATAAATGTATAAGATCATTGAAGATTACTTGACCTAATTATAGTTGACCGGATCTTTTGTCCCAAAAAATATGTTCACTAGTGAAGATCAAGCTACTTGTGTAAAAGAATTTCATAAAGTCATTATTTAAATTTAAATTATTAATAACCAATCACTAATAAGAATTTGAATATACATTGATAAATTTATGAATTTAGAAATTTATTTAGAGCGATTGACATTCTTGAACCGTTTCTTTTAAAATTTTATAAAAGTTGTTAAAATAGCAAATGTCAAGAAGAAAAAAAGTATTTAAGCATGTAATGAATCTTGAAGTATTATTTTCGTTACAAAAGGAGGTTGTTTAGATGCTATACATTTTCTCCGACCTTAATATTGTGGGTTCGAGTTATCTAGAGAATAAAAAGGTTAAAGTTCCAAAGGAGGGATTTTTTTTTAAAAAAAGACATACTATTTTTGCATCTCCGATCTCTTATCATATCCGCCTAAATTTGAATTAGTCATTCCTTATCACATTCGCCTACATTAGAATTACTCATTAATTGATCGATCAAGTTTGGTGAATATGTGGCTAAGACGATTCAAATGCAATCAATAAATTACGATTCGATTCGTTCAACGTTTATTGTTATCAAAATAGGCTGGACGGAATTTAAGTTAAACAATGAAGTAAAACTAAAATTCTATTTTAATTTATCAATTACGAATAGTGTAAATTCTAACTTCTAGTGGTAAAGCATATAACAAGAGGGTAATATTAATGTCAAATTTAATAATATTGTAGTCATACACATGTAATAAATGTATGCATGTACATACAATATCTTAATTTATTCAACTATTTTAACGTAAATGATAAAACTATATTCACACATGTCTGTTATAAAACTTCAAACTATCACTATATGATTGAAACTAGATATAGTACCTAAATTTAATGTGTGACTTAATTTTTCTTATAAATTCTTACCTACAACCAAATAGTGCACCTTGCTAGCCAAACCCCATCTCCACTACCCTAATACTATTTAATTAGTGACACTAATTATTAAATTTGGACTATTTGATTCACTAACTATTTAGGAGTCTTGATATTATATATGATGATTTAACACCATAATCTTTGTTGTCCCACCTAATCGAACTTGCCAGATTGATGGACTATGGTGATAATAATGATATCTTGTACATTAGGTTTTGATGTGTGGATTATATTTTATGTACACATATTTTTGTCTGTGCACAAAATTTAGTTGATGTGTCATATGCATCTTGTATTAATTAAAAATACTGAATTAAAGTAATGATATTCGTAAAAAAAAGTTGAGTTTGAATTTTGAATATAATTTTTTATTTTATTAGAGACCGTTTATTTCTTAAATGTCTTCTAAGCGAAACATATTAGAATTAATTGAAAATGAGTATTGCATAACGTGTATTATTAGGTAGTGTACTTTATTATTTTTCACAATTCATTTTTGGGTCAAATTAGTAAAAAGAAAAAGGTGGTTAATAGTTGTTAAATGATTGTTGAAATTTCCTTAGCAGTCAAAATTGTATTGTTTGGTCATGTTGCAGTTTCCTGAAGAGGCTCTTTAACATATAGTATTAATATTATTAATAAAAATGTTACAAAACGTGTCCATTGGGTCAATAATAACATTAAATTTCAACAAAACTTTGGATCAAATTGACCTGGACAAAACTTCTAGGAGCTTGCTTAGTTTTTTAATTGTCACTTGTTTTTGTTTTTTTTTGGTCAAAAGTCTAAGCAGTATCTTTTTCTTTCGTATAATATAGGTTAAAATTACAAGTCAAGGAAGCACGTGGGAATTGTCTACTTAATTTTCAGGATTTTTGTATAATCTTGTCGCTTATTTTTTTTCGATCAAAATAAATGTTGCTTTAGAATTATAAGACAAACAATAATAATAATAATAATATTTTCAATTATAGCCTTATATTAAAGAAACCAGTTCTTATTAATATTGTTTAATTCTCAACGCAAAAATAATCTAACAATAAGGATATTATAGTAATTTTTGTATTTCTCAAGGTGGATTTTCAACAAGGAGATTCAAAATCTGTAGAAATAAATAGCTGAAGGGGGTCTAACATTTACTATATATACATATAAACTTATTTTAATCATATGTAAATAATATAATTTTTTGTCAAATTCATACTTCTCTTGTTGGATCTACAATGAGCTAAGGGTGTGATTGGTCAGGTATAAAGGAGAACATTTTTCATGAATAAAATATCCTTTGAAAATTAAGTTAGTTATAATTTTTAATATTTAATAAGTAAATAAAAATTATATTATTTTAAAATTACATATATATAATTTATCTAAATATTATAGAGATAAGAAGGAATGAGGAGTGGGCCTCGGGGAGAGTAGGGGTGTGACAGTCAAGGGGTAGGGTTTGGGTAGCGTTAGTTAAGTGTGAAAGATATAATAAAACATAAAATGTCACTTATATAGACTCCATATTTTTTATTATTTTTAAAAATTTTAATCAACAAAATATAAAAATTCAAAAAACATCTTTTATACTTATTTTGAACGGATGATACAAAATTTAGAATTTAAAAAAAAAAACATAAATTGGCAGTACGCAAGTAGGCCCCCCATTCTCATGTCACGTAGTTTATTACCTGTAAAATTAAATTCGATTTTGAAGAGTGTGCATGCAAGGTTAAATTTATAGATAGGATAGGATTTTATAGCAATTACTACTATTCATTTTAGGGTGTATGTGTGAATCTGTTATTAATCAAGTTCAATCTAACGTGGACTATTAAGGTTATACAAGTAATTATTAGATTAACAAGAGTTATTGAGCCTACAATGAGTAATAGGGCTAAGTTAATTTTAGATACGAATTGAGTGATTGACATGACATGAAATTGTTTCATCAAAAAGGATAGTGATATACGAATTAGGGATTATGCAAATTGCGAGGAAGATATCTTGTCCTCTCATCTCCCTTCTAAGGAAAAATAAACTTCACAATATACATTTTTTTCGATAAATAAGAGATTTACGTGTGATAACTCATGAGTAAGCAAAATATAGTATCTCATAAATATAATCTTGATAAATATTCTAACTCTAGTAGAGATGAGATTTCATGGAGAACATATTCTTAAATATATTTGACAAATAATATATATTATATATATATATAGAGAGAGAGAGAGTGAGAAATGTTATGAGTTATGACTAATTATGTTTGGTTTTAAAAGAGGAAGGTGAAACCACGATTTTATAATGTTAAAATAGAATGGTAAAATTAAAGGATTGATTCAATTTTTTTTTATAAAAAATTATATTATTTACGTATATAAAATAATAATAAATATTGAATAACTATTGACTTTTTCAATTTTTTTTCTCATATTTTAAACCCTTCAATAAAAATTAAAATCATAAAAAAGTCCAATATACTCCCACGATTTTATCATGTGATGATTGCCTCTATGTTAAATTGGTGGACACTATGTCTGTAGTATATGTACTATATATGATGCATTATTGGGTGTTTATGGCTTATGTAAATGGATATCCAATTCACACTAATAAATACATTTGGCGAAATATAAATCCCTACGTATGTTTTCTTTTGGCGAAATATAAATAAGCCCACAGGTGAGTTAATTTAATTATAATGATATCAATTCATTTAGTATTTAATATTTATATTAAAATTTAATTCAATTCGTATTAAGAAATTCATACTAGAAATAGAACTTCCTAACAAAAATAACTATCTCAAAATTTTAAAGTAAAAACGAAAACTATAACTTCTTCACTATAATTTCGGTTAGTTATTTGATTCTAACTATCAATAAAAGATAAAAGTAGACCATTTTACATAAATCTTATGGCAAATTTAAAACTTTATTTTCCAAAAAGAAAACAAATTTTGGTTTATGGAAATAAAACAAAAAATAAGATAGACTAATAAAATTAATTAACACGTGTCGCTCTTTGGCTTCTTCTGATCCTTTGTTGCAATAGTTAGATTTTATCGATCCAAACCAAAGGGTAACCACATAAACAAATACTAAAAATTTCATCGTCTTTTAGCGCCAAAAATATTAGAGGGAATCACCAT
Source organism: Solanum peruvianum (assembly GCA_027705065.1). NCBI lineage: Eukaryota > Viridiplantae > Streptophyta > Magnoliopsida > Solanales > Solanaceae > Solanum > Solanum peruvianum. The sequence goes on along the minus strand of JAKWJD010001760.1, from coordinate 48,109,310 downwards.
TTTCAGAAACAGAGGAAAAACGATTTTACAGTATGTACTCCATAGCTGCAAGCTCTTTCTTCAGCCCAAAACTACCCAAGAATTCGCCTTTTCACAATCCAAACAGACCCTTATTTGCAATTGTTCGCTCTTCAAGTGTTGCTCAAGAAATCGATAAATCATCAGAGGAGCGGACGGAATCTCTAGGTTTAAAGGGTTTGGAATTTCCGGCGATAAAGGGGGCGAAGAGGGTGGTGCTGGTGAGGCACGGGCAAAGCACGTGGAATGCGGAGGGTCGGATTCAGGGAAGCTCCGATTTTTCAGTTCTTACTTCTAAAGGAGAATCACAAGCTGAAACTTCTCGACAAATGCTTATTGATGACTCCTTCGATATCTGCTTTTCAAGGTTTTATTCCTAATTTTTTTAAATTTTCGTGAGTGATTTATGCTTATTTTACCAAGTATTACTATTGAAGTACTTTAGGGGTTGCCGGGTTGGGATATGATTACAACTTAGATAACTCTGCTTAAAGGCACTTTCACCAGCAAGAACTGTTAATAAGTCCCACATTGGAAAAGGAATGGGCAATGGTCTCCTTATAAATATTCCTCACCCTATGAGCTAGCTTTTATGGTGAGTTTAAGTTCCATTTCTTGAGTCTGTGACCATAAATTGTTTGATAATTTCACTTTTTAGCTGATGCATGTAGAGAAAAAGAGTCTCTTGCTAGTCATTTTTATATTTCCAAAATGATTGACAGAGGTGGCCTGCATGTTCCAGTCCACTGCGTCGCTCAAAGAGGACAGCTGAGATAATATGGGGTGCTCGTGAAGAGGAGATCATTACTGATTCTGACATGAGGGAAATTGACCTATACTCATTCCAAGTCAGTTGTAGTTTACACCTCTGCTTTGTATTTTTCTCTTGACTTGAAATCTGTCAATATGGCAATCTGCTTGCATGTGAACCACTCATGCTTCAGTGTGACTGACAGGACTATGCGTCCGAATCTAATAGTATTCCTGATGTGGAAACATATGTCTGCTCTAGGGCCTCCTGAAACATGAAGGAAAAGCTAAATATGGGGAAGCTTTTCGTCAATGGCAAATAGATGCACCAAATTTCATTATTGACGGTCACTATCCAGTGAGAGAGTTGTGGGCTCGTGCTAAAAGCTGCTGGGACAAAATCTTGGTACATGAAAGCAAGTCTGTCCTAGTAGTTGCTCATAATGCAGTTAATCAGGCTCTTGTTGCAACAGCTATTGGTATGCTTACCTTAATGTAATCATAGTTTAATTTAAGGTTTCTAACGTCTGCTAGCAGTCTGATCCTATCTTTTATATTTGTTTCACCATCATCAGGATTAGGAACCGAGTACTTCAGGATTCTACTTCAGAGCAATTGTGGGGTTAGTGTGCTGGACTTCACTCCACAACCTGAGGGCGGAACCCCAAGTATCTGCCTTAATCGTTTAAATCAGGTATCCAATCTGGTAACGATTTGACTCAATCTTAGGTATTAAATGATGATATATAAAGGTATGAAGAAAAGGAAAATTCAAATTCTCCTGCTAGTGATCTTAGTTGTGACATGAAGATTTGATGATCTGAAAAATTGCTGGCTTAGACAAGGAATTTATGCCTAAAATATCTTCCTTTCATAAAGTTTCTAAAGCTGTTATAAAAAATATATATATACAATGATTGGTCCAGCCCTCTATCTGGATGCAAGTATGTACAACAACAACAATCATGCCTCAAAATCAAATCATAAGCTAGTTTACTCTGCTAAATTTGAACCTCTATCCATATTGCTCCATTAGACTTATTTTGATCCAATATTCTAATTAGTCTCTCAACACTCGAGGCTGTCAGATTTATTTGATTGTCAGATAATCAAGGTCAACATATGACTTGTAGGTTCAATCTTGTTTGATTCTTTTTTTTAGAACTACTTATGCTATCTTTGTTCTTTATGGCTTTATCTGAAGTTTGGACTTCAAGGATCTGGATTGTAATATATCTGATTATCTTTTTGCTGTGGCTTAATTTTGGATGATGCAGACCCCAGGATCACCTGTAGCAGGGGGAAGTTCTGCAGGTAGAAAAACTAGTAAGCGGATTGTACTTGTTTGCCATGGAGTATCAGAGAGTGACCTAGAGGTATGCAGTAGGCAGTGGACCAATGATTCTATATTGCCAATAAACAGACATATTAGATTCCGTGATTCTCATGTCTGTGACATAAAAAAAGTTAGTAATAAGTCCGTTTGATCCTTATTGAAGTATGATTCTGCAAACCTCTCGTATAATTTTTGGTCTAAGACTAGTTTGAGTGCCACACATTCATTGGGTACTAGGATTTTGGGCTTAAGCTGATAGAAGAACCTTATCTATCCATTCTATCCCCCTCTTGTGAGATCATTCTTGAGGATACCATCCTTATACTTAATTGATGAATGGATAAATTAATATGAAGAAAGGCCATATACTAATCATCCCAATGGCCTAACTTGAGATCACATAAATTTTCTAGAGGTGGAGAATGTACTGTCGAGCTTTGAAAATACTAAAGTCCGTCCACCTTTGCATTGTCTTAAGGAACATCTACTCGCAATGGACTGCAGTTTTCTCTCTAATCAATAAAAAATTGATGGCTTCCAATTTTTAACTTCATGAAATTTAATTTATCTTACTAGTACTTTCAGAACTACAGATAACTGGTACTATTAGCTTATGGTAAGAGATATGGATGACACAAAGATTTCACTTCCGCATATCATATTTCTGCTTGAAGATTTCTACATCTGTTTAAATGAAATTCCATCTTGGACGATAAAGCAGTAATTTATCAACCTGAGCACAGAGAAAGAGAAGGATGATATAGGATGTCAGAGGTTACTTCCACACAAATTAAGTAAAAGAAATGAAGAAAAAAACCGTGTTGGTTGGTTGGCTAATTTTGGATGTGTCAATGATGCTTCTAAATGGACATCCTCAGAGACATAGGAAACTGAGATTGGGGTCTATGCACCTTATGAATGTTTCCCTGCCTGGTAAACTTGGACTTCCATTTGTAGACTAATGGAGTGTTCAGGCATGTAGCCATCTACTGTATAAATTCTGATTTGTCCTCGCCTTAGCTTCCAGATTTTTAGCCCCAATTCTGTTTGGCATGTTGGCAAGCTGTTCAAACTGCTCATTGTCATTTGGGTATCCTTATCTGTTGCTTCGACCATTTTCTGCTCTTTCCTCATGGAAGTTGAAATTTGTACAGAGTAGTATGCCGTATACTGGAAATGGCCCCTTGAACATGCTTGGAAATATACAGGTAAGATGGTTCTCGTTTCTATAGTAGCATTCAGCTTCATTTGGGGGGTGTCACTACCTTACAGGATTTATTAAATTTGATGACAGGCACAGAAAATAGCAGAGCTTCTTCTTGATCTGAAAGTGAATACCGTAGTCAGTGGAACTAAGATAGCATCTGTTGAGACAGCTGACACAATCACCAAAGTAGGACCACTCAGATAGTATGTCGATTGACGGTCTTTTATATTAAGAGCATTAGTTTTCTTAACACAAACATTTATACTGAATTTTATAGGTTCAAGAAGCTGCTGACTGCCTTGGAGCTGACTGTATCCCCCGCTATGTGGAAACGAAGCAGATACCAGATCTAGATGTTGAAAGTATTCTTACGCAATCAAAGAAGGTAACCAACATGTTACTGATTTCGTATACTGAAACAAGTTAATGAATTTACTTAGAGGTTGTGTGCAAAACATTCTTAATATAACCATTTTCCAAAAAGACACATTCTTAAGATAACAATATAAGGATGCATTGAGATTGCAGAATTTAAATTTCGGAAGCCAAATTCGTAAAATATTCTTCTTGATTTGCTCTGACTAAATCCTGCATAAGATGGTATTTCAACTTGTATTATTTCCGCGTTCTAGTTTGAAATATTTGATGATTTTCATACTTAAAAGTTCTCGATTTCCTCTGCAGGATGCATCAGGATTGCAAAATCTCTCTTCTGGTTGGTTAAATAGATTGGAAGACGACATCACAACATCTTTATGGGACCAATCTGAGAAATCATGGAAACATCTATTGTATGAACTATCCAAAGGATCTGACCAAGACAATGTAGTCATTGCTGTTGGCCATCCTGCACTTCATATCGCGATGATGGGACACTGTCTAAATCTAACAAAGGAATGGTTGGGATCGTTTCATATCAATGCAGGAAGTATTACTGTTATCGATTTTCCTGATGGACCCTCAGGGAGAGGAGTTATCCGTTGCATAAACTACACAGCGCATCTAGGAAGATGGTCAATTCCTATTACTAGATCAACACAAGCGGATGAAGAATACTGAAGCGTGAATAATATACATAGTTGTTGTACTGAGACGATGTTAATCAACATTACAGTTCTGAAATATATCAGCTGAATCCATGTAATAGCTTGATGTTTATGCCAATGTTACAAACATTGAACTATTGATCCAATGGACATTTATTTTCTGATGGGTGGTGCCACGTCGACATTACGTAAGACGAGTTGCCTGACGTGGCAACCTACTTGTGTTTTCGAAACCATATTTGAAGTTGAAGGATAAAATTCCAGTAGAAGTGTGTCAAATACTTTGAATCATTCTGAAATTAAAAATAGTATATTGTGTTCATATTCATTTTATTTATATAGCTGTTGACATCACAATTTAATTCATTAATTAGCTATCTAAAAGGACACTCCCTAAGAAAAAGTAAAAACCAAGTAGCAATTTTTTCAGAAAAAGATATGCTAACTTATCAATCAATTGAGCAACAAAATTTTAATTATAAACTACAATTGGCCCTACCACAAAAACAAAGGGAAAAAAAAGGAGAAGGTTCATTCTTCTAAGCAAGATTTAAATTAATTAGAATTTAATTTGTTGGAGCTCTATATGGAACGTGCAATGATCTCAACTCAAAAGTCATATAAGTTAAAAACTAAAAGAATCGGCTTAAAATATTGTTAACTTATTTGTTTTAGAAAGTCAAATATACTCTCTCTTTGCCGATTTTGACTTGAAACGGGGAATTACCATAATTACCTAAATTTTTTTGAACCGATTTTTAGATTCTTTTTTCACCTGCATCCGCGTCAAGAAGTTCTAAATCTCTAATTGGAAATGAAGGAATAATTATCCATCCGCAAAGGAAGGATGAAAGAAATTAAAGATGTTATACTCCCCTTTTAAATAAATAAGTATCAATTAGAGACGATTTCTAAGAAGCTTATAGATTTAATCTTTTTATTTTTAAAAAAAGTCAACTTTCTTCGATCATATTATAATTTCTGACTTTGGGATACATTAATGGTAATACAGAAAGTGTATATTATATTGTTTGATTTTTTGTATTTTTTCTTTTTATTTCGTAATTAGAGATGGAAAAATAATAATAATAAAAAGCATACCACTTCACATGTTGCCAGTAGATGAGAGGTCCGTTTAGCTTTCTCTTTGTTTCTTTAATTAAAATTTAATTTTTTTAAGTAGAAATTTTTTTTATAAAAATAAAAGAAACAGTCTATGTACATGCACGAAGACTTGTACTCTTTTTTTTATTAGTCAATTTGATAAAATATTTCGTACATGAAAAAGAAAGAACACCTCTTAAGAATTAAAATTTTGGAAATAAATTAATTATAATGAAGTCAGTATGACAAACAAATTATAATTAATTATTTCTCCTTAAATAGTTGTTAAGTCATGTCAAATATTGGATTTGCAAAATTGTAAATTGCGGGTCTTCTGTTTCTTGTAACTTCACCACAAAACATGCTTGATCTAATATGGCTTATTTTGCTCACAAGAAAATATAACAACTAATTAAATATGATTAACCAAATTTTTGTTAATTAAAAAATTAAGCTACTTGCTGGATTCTTCAATTCATACTTTAGCTTCCTCCCCAACTAGGTTCTTCCATTAAAAAAAATCTTAATTTTTTGTAGGTGAAATTTTTTGTGATTATTTATTTCGACGATAATTGTTTAATAAATAACTCTTTCTTTTCTTTTGTGGAGTAAACCTAAAATCTTATGAGAAAATATCAATGTATAATGTAAAATGTAATCTTTTAAGTTACATTAAATGTCTTATAGTATAGCAAACCTATTATACTCATTTTTTTCAAGAATTATACTTAACTTTTTAAAAAATAATAACAAAATACAAACAGTGTCTTAAAAGGAATATTTAAGCTAATCAACCATAAGTGAAATTAGTTAGTTGACATAGTTTATACTTAATAGTATAATAAAATAACTAAATTTACATTGTTAAAGTAGGTAAGTTTAATTAGACAATGAAAGGCATGGGTTTTTATTTTTTTAAGCATGCCACTTGACTATTTAGTGATGAATATTAAATACCTACCAAATTGATTAATTAAATTAAAATAATACTTAATAATATTTTTCTTGGGGTCTGAGAGAATATCTCGATATGCTGTAAGGTAAAAGTGAAAGGAATTTAATTTCCTTTAAAATATAATAATTTTTCAATGAATTGCCTTCACGTTCTAGAATAGTTTTCTACCTTACAAACGGAGTGCTCTTGTACGATAAAACAAACACTTTTTTTTTTGTCTCTCTTACGTAATAGTATACGGATTTTATATTTATATTAAAAATTCATTTAACACGTATATTAATATTTGATAATGTTCAAATTCCAACTCCGTCTTTTATTAGAATCCATTATTTTAATAGCATTCCATTATGAAAATTGTGGCAGGTTGATTGTGTTGATCAAACCCTACATTTGCAGCGTTTTTACCACGAAAAAATGAAGTTAATTAGTTAAATAATTAAGTTGGGATTTTATAAAAGTAAAACATGTGAAATCAACAAGTACTTTAGTTTTTCTAACACATTGATAGTGACAAATGTCTAATCACAGTGCTTGGCTGCCAAACAAAATGGAATTGTAATATTAAAAGCACAAATTAGTTAAATAATACTCCTTTCTTTTCTTTTCTTTTCTGTTATCATAGTTTCTTTTTAAGTTCAACGATATGAATTTTGATAAAAAAAAATTATCATATTGATTTTAACAAAATTGTAAGTTATAATATTGTTTTTTATAATTTTTAAATATCTAAAATTCTATTTTAAAATATTAAATTAATGTAATTTAATTTGAATTTCAAAAATTAATTAAGAAACATAACAATTAAAAAGAAATGGAAGAGTAATAATATAATCGGTTTCTTTTCTTGAAACAAAACCTAACCCAAAAAACATGTTGTTAGTGGAAGATCCAAGGAATATTAGACTAAATACATTGGACAGCTACAAATTGTGGACCATATATGTATGTGACAAGTGATTCAATAACTGAAATTTGACTTTGAATTCATCATTTTATCTTCTTCTTGCTCTACTTTCAAACTAATTTTGATAGACAATTTCTTTTTTTATTTTTTGAGTTACTATATGATTTTTGTATTAGTAGATTTATGAAAGAGTTTTACATTAAAAGAAGATGGTCTCGTTATTGAGCCCCTTCAATTAGGTTGAGTTAAGTCCAAAATCTGTTTGAAATTTTATATTTTGAATTTATTTTTCAATTATACGATTCTTTATGATGTCTTTTTTTATCACTTTTTTTGATGGGGGTGGGGGTGGGGTGTGGGGGTGGGGTTGTGGATACTCATTAGTGTAACATAACTACTTGTTCTTTAGGTATTCCCAGTTAGGGTTTTGTTAGAATCAAAGCATTTTATTCTTTCTGTTGTCCTTTCCAATTTTAGCTTTTTTCCTAAACCATGTCGTTTTGGACCTTAACATATCAGTATTTCCTTTTTAACAAATTGAAAAGGGCAAAATATACCTTTAGAATTCGAAATAATTTATATATATATTTTATTTTACTATTCGTTCAATTACATCCTTATCGTTATAATTGAGTAGAATTTTATCTCTAAATTCAATAAATAAATACATAACAAGCAAATAAATGACATACCAGCGGCCCCTAATTTTAAACACCACTATTTATTTTTTTAAGAATCCACTCATACCTGCCCATGTATGAGAATATATTTGGCCCTTTTTCGTATTTTAATTTTGTTATTTGTAAAGAATTTATTTTATTTTTCCAACCGTGTATGTTAATTCACTCTCTTTTTATATTGACTGGACAGTGACGTGAAAGTAGTAGTTAAAAAAATTAAATAGATTCATGGGGGTTACAAAAAAAAAAAGGAATTTAATTAATGTTCCTTTTCCCACCTGCAACTGCATGCACTATAAATTTATGCTTACCAATACATTAAAAAAAAAACTACTTATTCCACTCAATGTCACAATAAAGATGATAATAAAATTAAACGAAAACAGTTACAGTAAATGTAAATGAAAAAAAAAGAAGATCGAAAAGGGATAAAGAAGATAAAGTTAACTCAAACTAATTCCTTTATTTCTAAATTATATATTCGTTTTAAATTATTTATCGTGTTTTATTTTTAGACGTTCCTTTAAAAATATTTATTCTACTATTAAAGTTTTGTTGAGTGGAAAATGGCGTTCATCTATATTGCTAGACTTTCATCGTTGAAATTTTCTCTACAAGACCTAATAATGAGACTTTGTCGTGTAGAAAAAAATTTACACTTAATTCTTTATCCAATAGTACAATTTTATTTATTTTTAGATGCACCCACAAGTCAATTTTTTTATTTTTTATTTTATTTATCCCCTTGGAATCATTCAATGATCGTCCAAATATTTACTAGTATGCAAACAGTTAATATTCCAGAAACTGGCAATTTATTGCTTTTGAATCAAACAGTTAGAGTTTTTTTTTTTCTAATAGAAGTCCAAAATATTTTTTATAAGAAAAGGGTTACACACAGTGAATGAAGTAAAACAATCAACATGGTAAATTCCTTAACCTTCCTTTGAGAAAAAGGTAAAATTCAAAATATAGTAATAGAATCAAGGTAAATTTTAATAATATTCTTTGACGAGATGTATTTTACTAAAGCACATATTAATCATCATTAATGCTTAAAATCAACTTACAAGAGAGAGTTGCATTCGAGGTGCAGTTTAGTAGTCAATAAATAATAAAAAAAAATTAAAGTCTCAAATTTAAAATTTAATTGAGACAAAAATATTAGCTGATTTTAATTATTTATTCTAGTCTTTACAGATATAATAACCTGATACATATTACTAATAAAATATAATAGATATCGCGTAAAATTAATTGACATACGCAAAAACTATCTGGAACACTTACAAGAGAGTTGACCATTAATATGAAACTTCTACCACAATTCCACCTTCATCCATCTTAATACTCCACTACTAATCTATGGTCCTTAAATTAATTAATTTTTACGTTAGTAGTATCTCAAATGAACTGGCAAAAGAGAATAAATAAATATAGTCCTTAAATTAACAAATTAGTCTTAGAGTTTCTTGTTTTATTTCCCTTTTTTGCCCTTCTCCTAAATTGCAAATTTTAAGGTGAGAGAGAAGAAAAAAAAAAAACATTAGAATCATATTTAATACTCCTACCTTACATGGGTTGTCAGTTAAAGAGGATTTATACTTCCTTCTTCTTTTTTATTTCCTAATTTGAATTAAATTCCAAAAACAAGTCCTTCCAAATCTCCTTTTTATTTCTTTCTATATATATGTATATATATATTATAAATAAAATAAAATAGCCATAACTCCTCATTTTTTCCCCCTTCAGATCCCTTTTCTTCTTCTTGTAACCAAAAAAAAAATATGAGAGATTTTGCTTCTTGTTTCAATGAATATGCTGTTCAAGTTTCTGATAATACTTCTTGTTCTAGTTATTCAAACTCTGCTTGTATCCCACCTTCTATAATTCCTTCAGTACAAAACACTGTGAATTGTTTGTACAAAGTCAATTTATCCAATAAAAAACATGTCTTGATCACAATTTCATGGTGCAAAACAAATGTAACACAAGGCTTGAGTGTACACTTTGGTGATGATCATCCAAATGTATTCAAACTCAACACGAATACGCGTCTTTTTAGGAAGAAGAAGGGGAGTAAATCAATGGATTTGGATAATTTTAAGGTTGAAATCATTTGGGATTTGTGTGGAGCTAGGTACTTAAGTAGTGGTCCTGAACCAATTGATGGATATTATGTACTGATCATAGTTGATTCACAACTTGGAGTTATTCTTGGTGATATGGCTGAAGAAGCATCATTAAGGAAGTTGAAAAATGGAATTCCAATGGCTAAATTTTCATTGGTATCAAGACAAGAACATTTTTCTGGTAATACAATTTATTCAACTAAGGCTCAATTTTGTGATAATGGTAACCTACATGATGTTTTGATTCGTTGCAACGGCGAAAATGATGGATTAAAACATCCTGTTTTGTCAGTTTATATTGATAAGAAGATGGTGATTAGAGTTAAAAGATTGCAATGGAACTTCAGGGGAAATCAGAGTATTTTTTTGGATGGATTGCTTATTGATCTAATGTGGAATGTTCATGATTGGTTCTTTAATCCAGCTTCTGGTATTGCATTATTTATGTTTAGGACAAGAAGTGGAATGGATAGTAGATTGTGGCTAGATGAGAAAGACAAATTCCTCATCAAAGATCAAGAAAAAATTGAATTCTCATTGTTGATCTATGCTTCTAAGACCACATAAAGGTTCTTGTTTTTTTTTTATTTACATCTTGAAAAAGAAAATGTTTGATCTTTGATAGATTTGAAATTGTATATTGAACTTTTAATAGATTGCATGTACTTGTGTTTTTCTTTCTGTGTTATTTGTTTGACTAATTTTGATTTGCGCTGTGTAGAGTAGACAAAAGAGTTTAGTTCAATTATTTTCTTTGTCCAATTAGCTTACAAAGACTCAATTTTTTTTTTCCAAGAAAAAAAAAGAAGTGAAATTTTTTGAGAGACATGTTAAGGGAATCATACACACATGTTTGAGTTAGGTGAGTTTTCTTCCCTTAGCATAAGGCAATCAAAGTGAGATTGCCAGGTAGGTTCAAACAGATTGGATGTTATCTTTATTTAGATCTTTAATGATAACCACATTCATGTAGGCCCTTTTTTACCTCTTTTTTTTTTTTTTTTATTGAAATCTCTTAGTAGTCATTGTTCTACTTTTACTTTTAGTCTATTGCTAAGAATTATGGCATGATATTGTCATAGAAAGGCAGCAAGAAACATGTCATATGTAACCATAGTCTTAACTATAACAATATTGTTCCAACCAAGTTCCTAGGATGTATATATATATTCATATTGGTATATACCTAACTACTAGTTTGTTCATGTGTGTCTCTCTATATCAGTGATGGATGTAGTAAATTTATTAAGTTTAAATTTTGGATCGCATATGCTCTTTCCATCGATCCTCGGGGCATGGAGAGGGGGATGATTGGATCTGTGAGATTCACCTATCTAGTTGGAAAAAAAACTACTAGTTAATAAAGGCAAGTAAACCGAGTCAATACTCAAGAATGTAATAGCTTAGTGATCAATTAAATCAATACTCAAATTCGAGCAGAGATAAATTTAATAATTTTTTTTTAAATTACTCGATATTCGTAAAATATAGTAGAAATGGTCCGTTAGAAAATTAGACTTTGAACTTCAAGATTAATCTTTTGTTGGTCATAACTCATAAGAAAGGTACCACACTAAAACACATGAACCCACCTCTAAATTGTACAAAAAAACTTACACCTATCAAATTTGTATCTTATTAAATGAACAAAAAAGAAAAAGATATTTAGTTTTCAAAATTAGTATCTAATAGGAATTAAATAATAGGGTGGGTGAGAGTTGCTTAACTGTTTTAGGTATAATAATTTCACAATTTCAATTCATTAATTGTGATAATTAATATTGTTTCCCTATTTTCTTTTTTGTGCAGTGGGATATGTACTAAGAAATTCAGTTGTGCAATACATCAGCATTTGGATAAGAGAATGGAGATATTTTATTAGGGCCATAAGCCAATGAGGAAATGACAAAAGAGGAGAAAATAAATATGCATTGTCTTAAATGTGTTATGATTTTAATACTTAAAATTCTATTAGAAAAATATATAATATGTGTCGAAATTAAAAGTGAATAGTGAGTGCCTACCACACATGCTGTACTTTTCCTTACTTAACAATGTACAAGTTGTCATTGATTATTCGTAGTATTTATACATAGTATATATATATATATACACATCTGGGAAAGGCTCAAATATGTTATTAAATTTTTAGAAAAGGTTTATTTATGTCATTAGTTGAAAGTTTGACTCATTCATTCCATTATTTTTTATCAATGATTTTACAAATCATTTTTAACACGTTGATTTTTTAAAAAAATTGAATTTTAAATAAAAATTGAATTAATTTTTTTTAAAAAAATTGAATTATTTTTAAAAAAAGATTAATGACGTTGCCGAATTATAATTGACCACGTGTAAGAAATGGTTTTGCAAAATCATTGTTAAAAAATAATGGCATGAATGAGTCTTTTTTCTTTAACAATAATGACATAACTGAGTCAAACTTTAAACTGAGGACATAAATGAGCATTTTCTAAAAGTTTAATGGCATGTTTAGGCCTTTTCTCAAAGTAAGTTCGTAAAGAAGTTAATTATCAATTTATTAGTTTTATTAATTGTTCACTTTACCTTTTACATATTTTATTATTTTTTAAGAATGTTTATACTTTTCATCCGTTATTGTTCACAATTAATACGGACAATTAATATAAAAACAAAGAGAATACTAAAGAAAAAGTGTATATAAGTTCTCTCGGCTCAAATTATGAGGTAGGCTCGATCATTTGAACTAATTATAGACGGATACCTTTAAAAAATGCAATAAAGGTCACTAATTTATTGATCACCCATTAACATTGTCCGAGTGAAATACTAATATTATATTTTCATTTAGTTTTACCAATTTTTTTTTTAAAGAAGAATAGTCAAAATCCCAAAGAAAGGTATTCATTATTATTAATGGGTTGAATATCATTTAAATAACTTTTACAAAAATAGCTTCTCGGTCGAATCATCAATAATTCTAATAAATTGACATATTTATTTTGCATACACAAATCTTAACAGATTGTTAAGATTTTATTATAACTTACGTATCATAATTTTAATATAAACTGTTCACAAGTTCTAATAAATTGTCATAAGCATATATATATATATACTTATAGATAGGGAACTTGCTTTGCATGCATAAGTCTTGACAAATTGTCAGGTTTTGATTCTAAATTATGTTAAAACTTTGAAAGAATATATTCACAAGTTTTGAAAATTCTTATGAACATGTTCGAGTCGAGATAAATTATTGAAACTTTTGTATAAATTATATTATAATTTTAAAATGACTTATATATAAAACTTGATGAGTCGTTATAATTTGAATGGAAAGCAACAAATTAATATGCTATATATTCAATATAATTTGATAAATAAAATTTAGAAAATGTGTGCACACTTTAAATAATTTATTTTAATTTATTTTTATAGCATATGGAGGAGAGAAGTAGAGTAGAAATTCTACGAGTGTTTATATTTGCAAACTTTTAAAATGTTGGCTAAAAGTTAAATAGTTGATAATTCAATCGGATCGGAATTTTCTAGGTTTTAGCCTCGATTCAACTAATTGATTTTCTTCATCGACCCCTCCCTGCTCATCGTCTTCAGCTTTCCCTCCGTCGCTTGCCAAGTGAGTTCATCTTCAAAACCCTAGTTTCTCTGTTTTCTTAATCTCATTAGGTTTTATTCTGACCCGTTGATTCATAATCTGTTCCCTTTTTGTTTGTTTGTTGTGAATTTTTTAATCTTTAGTCTTGATTTTGCAGTTATTGATATATCATTTGTTGTTGAGTAGACGGGTTGGAATTTGTATTACTTTTTGGATCCGTTTTTCAATTTTTTATATGTGTTTATAAGTAGATCTGTTTTTGTGATGGATTCATTTCATTGCTATACAGATCTTTCGCTGTTGGTAAACTATGATAGTGTAGTTTCTTTTTATTTTTACTTGGATTGGATTCATCTTTGCGTAGTTTTGAAGCTCGCGTAGTTCATTAGGTCAGCTCCTAAAGGAGATGACTGTATTTGACTAGATGAAGATAATAATAATATGGGTTGACTCAGTTAGCGAGATGACTCAATTCTGTAGTTCGAGTCATGTTGGGGGTAATTAAGAACCGCAGTCGATCCATAACAGTGCGTTGGAAAAATAATTATTAGGTTTCTCTTTTAGATTTTGTGGTTTCTCGTGTTATTATCTATGGGAGCATCGAGCTGTAAGACTAGCTCAATTCATTTTATTTACATGAAGATGAATCATAAGGTTGCTCAGGTTAAATTATTCTTTAGGGAATAATTGAACAATAATACAGTCTGGTGGAAGGGTTATGTCTTTGCTGTTAAGTCAAGCCATGCTTATTACTCATTTGGTGCAAAAATCACTTAAATCACGGAGCGAATTGGCTAATTCATTAAGACATGGTTGTGGTTGGACTTCACATATCTCTAACCATATAACCTTTGATGTTAATATGAGTTACATTACCATCCTGTTTTTTTTACCCCTGATTTAACTATGCCGCCAACATATGTGATCAGAGCATTTGTGTCTTTTCTTCTTAATTCTCTTAATCAGGGGAAGTGATATTATACTTGTTCAATGAGAATTTGAAGGTGCAAGCCCTGGCTGTCATATGATCAGTGTGTTGCTGTTTCTTTTTGAATAGTTAAATCTTAGAGTCTTGTTTTCCTTTACACTAGATCCATTGAACTTGATTCTACTATCTCACATCTCAGCCTTACAGCTCGACATAGCATCTATAATTTCTTTTCATTCTTCACGAGTTACAGTCACCATTAGAACTTACCAATATTCATTTGAGATAACAGAGAAAACTCCCACTTAAAATAGAGATCTCACGGGATGTTCCATCACCACCAGTTTATTTTGGTTCTTGGGGCAGGTTTTTTTTTTTTTGGAGGGGGGGGGGAGTGTGCTGTCTGTTTTGGTTATGCCATCTTATTAGTTTTCATGCTGCTTTACAGAGATGAATATATCACCATCCCTTATGTTTTAAGGAAAAACTTTCATTTACTTGCTATAGATAGAGTCTTCAATTAAGTCTGTAACAACCAGAGCACTCTGGCTCTGCTTCTTTGTTGTACTGGAGACCTTAATTTGGTGGATACCTTTATGTACTTTATTCAAATGACTGGATGTTCTACCTGTGTGCCTTCAGCCATATGCATTTCATGCACTTCCAAATATTCTTTTATGCTGATGGACTCCTCTTCTTATATACCTGGTCCTGGACTACAAATTCAATTGCACCACTTTTCTAGAATAAATCATTTTATGCAAAGCTTGTTTTAGCTATTTAAGCATCCATGAAAGATTCACTTCTCTCGTAGTGTGCCACAAATATGTTAGAAAAAGAAGGGAATGTTGCGGATATTAACCATCCTAACGTGGTGCAGGTTAAACTGATTGGTTATATTCATTTTATTATGAGATTGTAAATTTACAAGTTATTGAATAACACAGGATGTCAGAAGAAGCACCTTTCTATCCCAGAGAAAAGCTTGTTGATAAGCAAAAGTTTTACCAAAGCGTCCACAAGCACACATACTTGAAAGGTCGTTTTGACAAGGTCACCTCAGTGGCCATTCCAGCTGCTTTGGCAGCTTCTGCTTTGTTTATGATTGTGAGTTTCTTCGAAATTTTTCTAGATTGCTTTATCAGATGTCCCGAATCAACTCTAATGCTATTCTGGATTATATTTCAGGGGAGAGGGATCTACAACATGTCTCATGGCATAGGAAAGAAGGAATAAATAGCGGCTACTGCTCGACCATTGTTCCTACGGTGGCTGAATTTGAAACGACCTGTTTGTTCTTTTGTTGATTTTCAATGATCAGTAGCTAATACTAGTCACTTGGATGCTGATATTAAAACATGCCGATTTATGGCATATGCTATCAGTACTCCGCAGCATAATAACACATTATCTCCTCTGTTTAGGGGTTCTGCATATTTGTATTAAACGGTGTTTGTGTGGAAATAAGCATGTCATTTTCTGGCTCTCCTTAACCATAGCTGTTTGAAATATCCTGCTGAGCTTTTGCCTATATATTAGATCAAATTTTCTTGATAGTATTATCCACTCTTTGAAAGTATTATCTATCTAAAAGCTATATATTAGGTTAGATTCACTTTATTGTTGATGAAAATTTAGGACAATTATATCTCAGTGGATCTTTATATGAGACTTAAACTAATATGCGATTGGTAGAATCACAATGACCTAGGAGAATTGATTTTGTAGCTCTTTAAATCCTATTTTCGTCTTGCCTGCTTCACATCACAAGCAAAACATTGTTATTTTGAGCTCTTCAATTGACGCCAAGTTCTGGATTCTACACTATGCTATATATACTACATACATGGATCACAGATATTTTGTAAAAAAGGAGTAAAGAAAAACAAACCTATCCATTCTCAGGTCTAGTAAAAGTTAAAACATCTCAAACGCAATGTCCTCTTCTATACTTTTGAACTCTTTGTGAGACTTGGCAATCTCCTTGTTCTGTTGGTTGGTATCAGGGATAACATTTCCCAATTCACAGAATCTAGGCAGTTCTGGAGGTGTTTCACATCGTATTAGCGCCCAGTTCAGTCCCTCGAAGAAAGGATGCTGCTTTATCTCTGCAGCTCCTTTCTCAGCTCCCAACCTATTCTCTGGTTCCTTTTGTAATAACCGTCTGATCAGATCTCTCGCACTAGAGCTAACCACAGGATATGAAGGGAACTTGAGACACTGAGAAACCACATTTGCTAATGTATCCTCATTTCCTGGTCCTTTAAAAGGTGTCCTTCCATATAACAGTTCATATAGAAAGATACCAAAGGTCCACCAATCTACTGCACTGCCATGACCTTCTCCTTTGATAATCTCTGGAGCCAGGTACTCATGGGTGCCAACAAACGAGTTGGATCGGGCATTAGTTGGCTCCACTACGAGCTGTGGCAAAGGTGTGACTTGTGCAGCGATGTCAGCCTTTAGCTTACGTGTCTTTGATGTTGCAGATAAAAATCTAGGGGTGAAGCAGGATACTTGCCAGGATGGATGTAGGCAAAAGGGATCTATGCAGCTAGATTCCGAGCATGGACTGGACGTCTTTGGAGGCTTAATCACAGGCGAACATGATTTCACCAACATAGGATTAACAACACACCTAAGAGACAGATCAAAATCGGACAGCATGATGTGACCATCTTCTCGAACCAAGACATTCTCTGGTTTTAAGTCTCGGTAGATGACTCCAAGCATGTGAAGGTATTCCAAAGCAAGAAGAACTTCCGCTACATAAAATCTGTGTAAAGAATAAGAACAACAGAATAATGTCAAGATCACATAGCAAAACACAGAAACTGTCTCATGAGATTAAAATGACAAACTGCACTCCCATCACCAGATTACAGAAAAACATAAAGGAAGACTCGTCCAACAAAGTTACTTATAAAGCACAAGATATTTACTTAAACATGAGTATTTGGGAAAGTTATTCAGTAAAATTTGAAAGAGTAGGCTCGACATATTAGGTGTCACCTCAGATACTAAACTCTAAGTAAGAGAATGACTGGAAAGACAGGTTGCGTATTCACAACTCATTTCACCAAAAATTAACTTGATAAAGTCTCCATACAGAGTGGGAATTCACTTCTGGATGTGCGATGAAGCATGCCGATGCCATTTGCCATGGAGAAGATATGCAAGTCCAGTGACAAGTCACTTTCATTGTTCACATATTTTCACTACATTTTTTACTTCTCCACTTCTTTTCTTTGATTCACCCTTTCCACCCACTTCCCATGTTTCCATTGAATTGATTTTTATCTCTGTTCATATGACTAGTTGCTAATGATTTTGACTTTAGCTGCGTTCAATATTTTGCATCCACTAGATTATGGGACACTCTTCAAAGTTCAATCAAGAGAAACATATATAACAAAGATTCAAGGAGTTCTAATCCACTGAGACATGCTCAAGAACAATCCTTCATGAGGGTTGGAAAATGGAATGACCAAAAAGAAGAAACTAAAGGAAATTGGAAGCTTATTTGACATAACCAGACCCCTGAACTTTCCAAAATTACAGGGGAACCCCTCAAGCTTAGCAGAGTAAAAGATTTCCCCTATTAGTTTGATTGACCTCCCCTTGATTCAGTCAAATTGAATGCTAATTTTGTTGAATAAAACAAGTTATAGCATAAAGCAAGCTATATTATCCATCAGCAAATGACAAGTAAAAGTCATTTTATGGATGCAAAAGAGTCTAGCTTATTGAAGAATGATATCTCTAAAGTCTTAATGTAAGGGCTTCAAGATATGCGTATCTTCATAAATCGGAGAGAAATCATGAAAAAGAGAGTGACCACAAAATATATATTACCTGTTATAGGAAAGCATAGTTTTATTTGCAGATTTATTTGCCTATTCTCTTGGAATCTAGATTAGGAATAGACATAAACAAGAAATAGTTTCAGGGAAGAAGTAACTATAATAAAAGTAACCTGACTGCCTGTTCAGAGAAATTCTTGTTGGCTTGCTTTTGCCGGAGCACATGCAGATCACCTCCTGGACAATATTCCATCACTAAACATGAATACTTGTCATTGGTAATATGAGCATAGAGTGTAGGTAGAAAAGGATGGTCCAGTATTTGCAGTATTTCTTTTTCAGTCTGCGCTCTTGTCATCTTCCTCCTGCTGATCAGAAAGTCATTGTCCATAACTTTCACAGCAAACTGACAGTTTGTGCCCATTAGCTCAGACAGATAAACAGTCCCAATGTCCCCTCCACCAAGTTTTTTAAGCATCTTAAATTGCTTCAAACTAATGTTTCCATGCTGCTTCTGAACACAACGAATGGCTTCCCATCTCAAATCTACGGACATATGAGGCCGATATCCACTACGGCTAGACCCACTACGATAGCTTTCTTCGCTAAGGCTTGTGGTGCTGCTGTAATCCCCAATGCTACTCTTTGAACTTTGAGATATCTCTCCTTTTTCTCTTGATAATGATCTTTCATCACCTTTTTTAACTATACATCTTGTTCTGTTACAACTGCTTGAGCTGAGACCAGGTTTAGTAACACTTGATTCCAGAATAGATGAGCTAACTTCTACACTATTTTCACCACATGATTCTGAAGGTTCTTTATCCTCTTCTCTCTGATCAACATATTCAGGTGTCTGACAAGGAATCTCACTGGTACTACAACTCAAATAATTGTCAATTCCACCATTAGATTGCTTGGAACTGTTGGTGAGAGCAGAAATGACATTCTTCTTAACAAACATTCTGCTTCTGGACACAGGTCTCATCAAACTTGGACTTCTAGAAGTAGGTCTCATGACTTTATTTCCAGTAATAGAAGTACATGAGCAAGAGACAAGATCAGAATCTAGTGCCTGCTCTTTGTCTGATGGGATTACAGTTGTTGGATCTTCATCTGAAGCGGACACTGTCTGGGCTTCCACTTTATTACCAGAAGTGGCAGTTGAAGATTGTGGCAGTTCCAGAAATAATTTCCGCTCTGACCCTTCTTTCAAGTAACCAGAACCGATCTCAGAAGAGCGAGGGCAAGCCTCCTTTCCATCTGAAATTTCACTAATTTCTGCACCATGTTCCGTTGCACCTTTAGAAATATGACAAGAATAAGCAGCATAAGTAGATTTTTCTTTAGTGGGTATATGTTCATATTCAGTAATCTGATCAGAAGTATTTGACAGACTCCTATCTGGGATAAGGGATATCTCTACTAAATTCCCTCCACCTTCATTGACGGTATGTTCAGGGACATTATCCTGAAGAACAACAGGTCTGTAAACGCTTTTGACAGCCCCTGTCTCTGAGACGCCCGACAGTCTGGACGCTTTTGACGATCGCTTCTTCACAGCAGCAAGCTCTGATGCCTGAGAGATGCATAATCCTCTGAAGGCCTGCTTCAAACTAGCGGGCTCAGAATTATCAAAACCTGATGCTCGAGAGGGGCTAGATCGCATTGGTCTCTTCATTGCGCTTTTGTTGAAAGCATCTTTGACACCCTGTTCTGACTTACTCAAACCTCTGCGGGGAGTCCTAATTTCTATAGCTTCGAACAGCTTGTTAATATCATCCTTCATACAATACTGTTTATTGGTTGCAGGAGTTAAGTCCTCTGTTGACTCGGTAATTTCACTAGTACCAGGCAACCCGCCCATTGCTTCTAGAAGCATATCTAAGAAGATGGACAAAAGCAAGTCCGATGTGGCCACCAAAAGTCTATCTAACCCGTCTCAGACTAAGCAATATGGAGAGAAAGAAGCAGACAAATGGAACAGTGCATCAAAAGACCTCCAAAAATTGTTGTTGATCATATTGACAACTGCCTCTTTACTGCATTCAGTATGCAGCAGCATTTCTTATCTGCTAAGAATGAAGAAGTTCAGCAAATCACAGATGAATAAGTAATTCATAAGTAAAATTAATTCATTTAAATCCAAAAAAAAAAGGGATTTATACCACCATATGTTATGTCCTTATTAATGCTTCTGTTTTAATTATTGCAGTTGGGAGTTGAAGATAAAGGACTAAGCAGTCCTCTAAATTATGAACCTGCCGCTAAAATTCATGCCATTGGACACCTATCTATAGAATCTACAGCCAGTTGTAAATATGTTCTTTAAGACAATCAATTTAAAAATAAAACTGTGTAGATTTTAGTATTACTATAGACAACCACCATGAATGACAAGTTTAAAAACAATTTAAGTTTCCAACATATCTTCAACTCTCTTGCTCACTCATTAATTCTCAAAACTAATTAACTAATATAACCACTTCATTTTTCCATTTCATCTTAAGTTCTAAATAGTCAGGGTCTATCGGAGACAACCTCTCTACCACCCAAGGAAACAACACACTACTCTCCCCAGACCCCTACTTGTGGATCGGATTACACTAGGTTGTTGTATCACAAATTCTAAACAACATTAATTGTATATATACATTGCTCCAACAATTTCATTTGCACTTAGCAAATTCAGAGCCCAACAGTTTCAAAACAAAATCCACCAAATCAAGCTACAATGATCCAAATATTCAGTTGAAAAATCCAATAAAATAAGAAAAATAACATAAGATAAAAGGCAACCCAAAAAAAAAGGGGGTTAAAACCTTTCAATCTTTAATAGGGGATCAAGAAACAATAAATCTCTTAGCTTTATGAAAAGAAACAGAGGCAACAAAAGCAACTAGGATCTTAAATGTATTTCAATCAAGAGCATAAGAAACAAAACCCAGAAAGTAGAAGCAGCTTTTAAGACTACCAACTGCAAACATTTTTTTCTAAAAAGGAAGAAAGACAAGTATAAAGTTTCCATCTTTAAACAACTAACATATAAGGAAAATGAAAGAGATAAATAAAGCAACAACCTGAAGCAGCAAAACAAAGGAAAGCTAAATCTCCATAGAACAAAGAAGGGTAATTTGAAGGTGTATGCGCATGTGAGAGAGAAGGGTGTAGGTCAAGACTCAAGAATGAGAAAGTTGAAAACTTTGAAGGAAAAAGAAGAAACCCCATAAGTGATTACCACTTTTAGATAGAGAGAGAGAGAAAAAGGGTGAAATTGAATTGAGGAAAATCACGAGAAATGACACTGTTGTTTTGCTCTGTATATTTGTCTGTATATATCTTTCCTATGTTTGGGGAACTCCAAATTGGCGGAAAAGGGGAAAAAACTTACGCTGCGGAGACGAACAACATTTGGGGGCCATTGTATTCCATATCCCAATTAAACACAACTATACTCCTAAATTGTCTAATTAAAATAAAATTAATCGATTGTAACAGGTTATTTTTATAGTTCAAATTATCATATCAGTAACATACTGCTATAATAACAATAATTTACGATATGTTTTAGTGAGATAGAATGTACACGAACAAACAAACAGCATATAATTGTTTGATATTAGATTAAAAAAAAAGGCAAGTTTTGAAATTGTTTAAAAACATTAGATGAAAAAATGTGTGCACATATGTATACAATAAATTAAATTAAATTCTAATACAGTACCTGGTAGATGGGGCTCTTTATTCGAAATGCTGATTTTCTTTAATAAGCTTCTCGGTACACTCTCTAACATGTTATATTTCTTCTATTTCAAAATATTTATCGTTTCTTATTATATATATATATATATATATATATATATATATATATATATATATATATATATATATATTAAAATATTTATTATTTTATAAGCTTAACATAAATATATTTTTTTCATTTGTAGAAATACTTAATAATTATTCTTAAAAATTATAAATATTTTGATTATGACACATAAATAAAATAAATATTTAATTAAAAAATTATATATTAAGAGATAAATGAAGATAAACTAATTAAACGTGTTTTTTCATTCATATTATCTTAAAAAATATATAAATAAAAAAACGTGACAAATATTTTAAAACGATTGAAGGGGGGGGGGAATGTAGGGGACATAAGGAGGTTGATAGAATAATGTGTTTTTGACTGTTTATTCATCTTTTAATTTAGCTTTTTAATTAAATTATGACTTTTTTGGTTACTATTTTCATTTTGAGAGAAAAAGTTGAGGTGGAATTTGATGATTTCAATTTCAAAATTCGAAAGAAACGTCCTTCTACTTTAGACATTGCCTAAAGGTAAAAAAAATATTCAAATATTTAGCGGCTGTTTGTTTACAGAAACTAGGAGGTTATCCCAAAGAAAAATTGTTTGATATTTAATTATAATATTAACTAAAATCAAGTATAATTTATTTCAATTTTTTTAATAGTTTAAAAAGGTAGGGAAAATTGAGAATAAGAAAACTTAAGTTGTATATATAAATAATTTTTCTTAAAAAGAAATGAAATTATTTATTTTTATCAAACGATAATCCTAAAATAACTTTATTTTATGGTACCAAACTTAAGGGTTATAAGGCATTTTCACTCTATTGAATTGTACGATAAATGTTAGATAATTTTGTCTAATTTTTATCTTTAATCGAATATGTGAAGATTAGGCTTTAAATGAATCAAAAGCATTTTATTAGATTTTCCATACGCACATTAAAGTAATCATAGCTGTATAAAGTTCAAATATAAATGCATAGAGAAAAAAAACATTTGACAGTTGAAACTTTGAAGTCTCTAAGTAGGGATATGAATTTAATTTGGTAGGACAAATGTGTACATCATGTGACCAAAAACCTAAACCATATGTTGTATGACCTAACCTTCAAACCTTTAGCGGTCGTTTGACTACTATATAAGTTACATTTTATTCATATATAAAAAGTGCATAAGTTTATTTATGTTTGGTAGAAGTTTTGTATCAGATATAAAAGTTAATATAATTTATAACATGTTTGGTTGTATCTTTTCGTAGTCCTATATAATTAATACCAATATAACTTATGAGGGAATCTGTGTATAAGGTAAAATAAGTTATGTGGATATTAATTATACATATATTAAAATGATAAATTACATATTTACCCTATTAATTTATTTTAATGCTTTTCATTGCAAACTGTTCTAGTTTCCTATATATACGGTTGTTGTTTTTATTATTATTTATAAATTGACCATTTTTATTTATTTTAATTGAAAACTTTATTGTTACCTATCTACATGTGTTATTTTTATTTCGTATTATATATTAGATCATTTTCAAAAAAAAAATTATATACTTATAGTTTTCATAGATTTATGCAAATATATAAATATTTTTTTAATACTAAAAATTAATTGTATATTTTTTAATGGTACATATACTAATCAAATATTAGCATTATATATTATTCACTATATTCCACATTTAATGAGCATATATTATTATTTTGTAAATAATATATATTAATAATTTATAACAAGTTTAATATTCAATGCATAATAATTCATGTATTGTAATCTCTACATAACGAAGAAATACCTACATAACTAATATCCACATAGCTAATACTCACATTATTAAACCCAACATAACTAAAATATGCGTTACTAATACCTGAATAACTGAACCCTGTATAACTAATACCTACATAATTAAACCTTGCATAGCTAATACCTGCATAACTCTAATGAGTATCCAAACGAAATGTTAATTCATTTGAAAACTTATACCACTAATTAAATTTGATCCTTAATTTTAATTAATGGTGCGCTCGTAAGACATGTATTTTATAATTGATAAATGTATGTACGAAAAACACATACGTAAAATTAAAACTATATTAATAACATGTACTAAATATTGAAAGTAGATAATCTTTTACCTTAATATATTATGTATTATTGATAAATTAACATGATGAAATAACAAATTTGTAATAGTATGTAATAACTACACGCCTCATTAGTGGCGTACACGAGACTTCTTGCTAGCGGTGTTTGGTGGCGGATTCAGGATTTTCATTAAGATAATTTGAAGAAAAAAAAGAAAATAGTGATTTGAACCCCTAAATTACGAAGTCAACCTCTAATCTTATATTCAGGAGGTTCAAAATCAATATATAAACATAAAAATTCTTTAAAATATCTTATATATATATATATATATTTACGTATACTATCATATCTTTTTTTTAAAATAATATAAAATAAAACTTTTTCCGAATAAATTTATGTTCTAAGAATAATCTCAATGAATATAATAATGCTACATATTTATTTTAATTTTTATATAAAATATCAAAAGAAATAAAAAGCAAATTTGTTGAGGTTCAAACTCATGACTCTCGCAAAATTGAATAACTTAATCAACTGAGCTACAAACTCCTTTACATAAAAAATTGACATTATTATAGTATATATTTTCTTTCTTATTTTCTTTTAATTATATGAATAATAAAAATTTCAACAAAATAGTGTCTATCATATAAATATGAGAGGTTGGTAAGGTTTTTATATTTTCCCGTAATTATAAGATTGCATGTCAAGACACAAGTAGTAACGTAACCTATACTTTAACACCAAAAAGAAAAAAACGTAACCTATACTATATTATTAGTAGTTAGTACTTCTTTTCATAATTTTTTTTTTTAAAAAAAAGAGAAAAAATTATATATAACAATACAACTTTTTTATAAAGGTAATTCAAAAAGTTACATCTACTTTTAGAAAATTACATAAATATAGTTCATTCTAATTTTAAGATTTTTAATTACATTATATATAACTTTTGATATTCCTAAAATATCTCTATGAAATGCATTAAAAAGGAAAACATGCATGAAAAATTCACTAAAATATAAATCTTAATTAATAACTTACACCCTAATCTAATAAAACTTGACTTCCTTTGTTTTTCAATAAGTAATTAAATGTCTTAATTTGACTAGATGCAAAATTTATCAAATAAAAAAGACTTTTAATTATTATAATCCTTGATAAATAAAAGATTTTACTTTTTTTTTATATTCTATAAATTTTATTTGTCATTTTTGGTTAAATAGAGTGACAACTATAATAGTGCACCACAGTGCAGTGGCCCATCACCAAATTGTCAAGAGTGTGTTTCTCGTGGCATTTTATATTTGTAGTGTTGCTGTCGCATTTTATTGATTTGATTGATGAATATGTTAATACCAAATTTGTTTGTTTTGTTCTTCAATTCCTATTTTGTCTTTCTTGATCCATTACATTTAATTGAATTTCAGAGGTGGGTGATTTCTTTTTGACATCTGGGTTTGATTTGACAAAACCCTTTTGGTGGTATGGAGGTTTATAAGAGATGGATTAGAAGGAATAAAGGTTTTGTGCGTCAATTGGATTCTATTGCCAATGTAAGAACCCTTTCTTTTTTAAAATTTAATTTAAAGCTCTCTATTTGTTTATGGCGTGAAAACAAGAATGAAATTGGACTTCATTTTTAATATGCTGGATGAGTTTAGTTTATAGATTTCAGTTCTGTGCCTGATGGGGTTTTTGTTTCCCTTTCAAAGTTTGTATCTTTGAGTAGTTTTGTGTTGGTTTGAGCTTAACACATTTCTCGGCAGTTTGGATTATTCAAATGTTTGGTAAATGAAACTAAGGATTGTTGGTATGTTGGAAAATCTCATCAGGGGAACTTACACATAATAGTGTGTCGATCTTCGTAGATGTTGACTTTTTTGCACCAGGATAATAGGGATACTTGTAGTAATTTTGAATTTGAGGGTGTAGGCTATCGTTTGACAAATACTCGAATAATGTTAGTAAATGGTTTCTTGAGGCATCTTTGCTCTGTGAACCCAGCTGCTAGTGAAGCTCGAATGGGCAAATTACCCCGAACATTAGTACTAGTTGGAGAATGTTGGTAACCTGGTAATATAGTTGAGGTGTGCACAAGCTTAGACGCAAGATAGTCTTTCATTTTAGCAATCCATTCAACGGGGGTTAGAATTAATTTTACATGTATAGTTAGGGTGGTCAGCTAGCTGCAGAAAATACAATTATTTGGGTAAAATGGAAAATGTATTTCAATATTTTGTGTTTGGTATATGATGTAAATTGTTTTCTACGGAAAATATACTTCCCAAAAATGAAAAAATCAGTGAGAGATGGAGAAGCAACATCCTATACAAGCCAAGAACAATTTTCCCAGTGTGCTCACAATACCCACTTCAGCTTCTTTTTTTTCTTCCCTTTGTTTACTCTTTGTAGGAGTTCCTTGTTTACATTAAGACATACATTAGCCAATGACATTTTCCTCATGTACTATTGCGGAAAACTAGATGGAAGGTATCATTGCTTGAGATGTTACATTGCCTCCAAATTAAAAGAGATCATGGTTTTGTTGTTCTCCCTCATATAGTCGACGCCTTTGCCATTTTCCATCTCTAAAATTATTTTACATACTTACTCCTTCAAGTCTGTTGTTGCATACATAGTTTCCTCATACTTGACAGAGATAAAATGTGGTTGTCAGCAGAATATGTATGTACTAACTAGTTCCTCATCCATTTCTGTATGTTCAGAATTTGACGTGGTTCCTCCCAGATGAGTTTGCTGAATCAGAAATCGGGCCAGAAGCAGGTTTTGTGAAACTTTGGTAACAATAGGCTTCTTTTTTCTGCTTTTAGGACAGTTAATATCTTTTGAGACTGATTTTCTTCTCTTTTGAATTTGGGATCACTCTTTTCCATGTTGTCTTTCTCGTGTAAAAACTAGCAACTTTAATAGTATTGGCTTTATTCGAAAAGTTCTTCTTGCTTAGCGTCTCCTTTCCTATGGAGTATTAACTAATGAAAAACATGAATAAGGAATTACTTGAGAGGACAGAAAGGCTTTCATTTTAGCCTTTTTCACTTTCCTTCCTATGGTTTTCATCTCCTTTTTTTGCTGAACTGTCTATTCCTTGCAGTGTCATCCCTTGTAGGAATGATTTCTACCGTGAACGAACATATAATAGAGACATGTCCAACCGAGGCGCATACGAGATGTGCAGAATCTTCTTTTATCTCTTTATCATTGTGCCTTACTTTGCTGAAAGACTTGGAAACGTCAATTGAGGTTGTGGCTGAGCAAATTTATGGTGAAAAGAACAAATGGAATTTGATTGCCATAACTGAGGCTGTCAAGTAAGTGTCCCATCTAACTTATTCATACTCTCCAAAAGATATGTTTGGTACTTCACAACTAAATCATTGCACTGTTTGTTTCCCCTTCAGGGTTTGTATTAGGCTGGTTATCTTCAGGAAGACTGGGTACCAAATGCTTTTAGAAGGAGGGGAAACTGAAAATGGAGAAAATGATTCTGATTCTTTTAGTCCTCAAGAAACGAAGAGGCAGCTTGGTAAGCCTACAGGGAATGAAGAGTCTTGTATCACAAAAACACTTCATGCGCAAAACTCTGGGAATCTTGCAGACAGGGCAATAACTGCCTTAAGCAGTTTTGGCAAGCAAGCTACAATGCAACATCCACAAGCAATAATGGAACCTCCAAGTAATTGTTTTTTTTTGTTCTGAGCTAAATTCAGGCAATGTGATTGTTTTTCTCACTTGCCTTTTAATTTTTTTTAAAATGTCTTTGTAGGTAAACTAGCTGAGAGACCTAATCTATGGACTTTCTTATCTGAAAAAGGTGTTCCTGGAGGCTTCTTCGTGACGGGAGAGATTTTGTTCATCATAAGGCCTCTTGTGTATGTACTATTGATGAGGAAATATGGAACGCGGTCGTGGTTTCCCTGGTGTGTGTCACTGGCTGTGGACCTCATCGGAAATAGCATTCTCTCAGTTACATTGATGTCTCAACATAGCGGGAAAAATCAGCAACTTCAGTTTTCTGACTCTGAGAAGGACGAGGTTAGGATACTTTCAGTATTTCAGCGATTTTCTTTCTCCTCTTACGGAATCTAAGTTCACTTGTAC
Source organism: Solanum peruvianum (assembly GCA_027705065.1). Lineage (NCBI taxonomy): Eukaryota > Viridiplantae > Streptophyta > Magnoliopsida > Solanales > Solanaceae > Solanum > Solanum peruvianum. The sequence goes on along the minus strand of JAKWJD010001760.1, from coordinate 48,080,805 downwards.
TGACCCTAGACAATAGCAGTTGATGCCTCCTTGGATTAACATCATTTGTCATAAACTTTTTCCTCATTTTTCCCGCGTTGGATCTGATTCTGGACTCTTGTTGGGTGTTGATTCTTTGTTGAACTTGAACTGGACTGTGCCTTGTTTCTTTCTTAATCATATCGGTGGAATATTTCCCCTCTGGTTTTTTCTTATGCACTCCTCCATCATCAGGCAACCATGCACCCCGCACTTCTTCTGTGCAGAATTTACCTACCAATGGTAGTGAATCCTGTTAAATTTATATTTTGCATGCTGAAATAAGATGATTTTGTTCAACACTCTTATGCAGTTAAAAAGACGAAGAATGTTATGGGCGTTGTACCTCATGCGAGATCCACTTTTTACCAAGTATACGAGGTAATTATGTAATTCCTTCTTGTTACATATGCTTCTGATACTAAATAATTCCTTCAAAATGAAGTCGGAATCAAGTAGAATGGTGCTAATGCCATCGGTTATTGCAGGCAAAGACTTGAAAGCACTCAAAGGCTAGTGCAGCCCATTCCCATTCTTGGATTTGTTGCAGGTATGTTTGAAGATATTTACGGAGTATAGCTTTTCCCTTACAGTATCTTGACAATATCTGGTCTTGAAATGCAGAAAAAATAATTGAAATTCTTATTGGAGTCCAAACGCGTTACACGTACATTTCTGGTTCATAACAGGGGGAAGCTATCAGGAGAAATTTGAAGCGTCTAGATCTAGACATTTGCAGTCTCTTTCTTTAGTCGTTTTCTTGATGATTTGGGGAGAATTCACTATATATCTATGTTGTCTTGGCAGGCTTACGCAAAGTATAGTCAACTATGTTAAAAAATTGTCAATGTTTCTTTTTAGTATAGTCATCTAGTAACCCTTTTCGCGATATCTACCAAAGGGTTTCTCTGATATTGTCAAAGTAGATTAAACCTTTATCATAAATCATTACTGAAATGAATAATTCAAGAAAGCTATCACTATTAAAACAATGTTCATACTACCTTTCCAATCTTGAACAGAACATTGCCATGCTATTTGTATAAACAATTTACTCTTTCAAATCAGAAGGAAAGTGGGATGAGAATGAGCAATATATAGGCATTCAACACTCCATCCTATCATCCCTTAAGCTTAGACAAGGAAAAGATGTTGAGTATGCGGTTTTCCTGTCATCATACATGAATTACCAAAGTTATACTAACATATCATTCAGGAAAAATAACAAACAACAAGAAAAGTGTCAAAGTTGCAAGAAAAAAGACGCTAATGAAACACACACATTCCAGAGACAGCCAAAATCAGTTCTAGACTGGCTTTATATACTACAGAAACGAAAACTAGGGAGAATTAATGCCTAGCCAACTCAAAATTATCTCTGCTTGTACAAGGAGGACGAAGGATGAGCATCAACTGCCTTTGAGCCACGGCTTTGGTTTAGTTCAGTCGCTGGAACAGTATTAACAAACTGATGTGGTGGAGGTGTGTTTGGCAACCCCATAGAGTCTTCCAAATAGGGTGGTGGCCTATAAGCATCACCATTTATGGTGTTTGGCAACTCCATAGAGCCTTCCAGTTTTGGTGATGGCCTATTAGCATCACCAGAAATGGTTTTCCGCAAACCCTTAGAGCTTTCCGTGTACGGAGAAGGCCTACAAGCATTACTAGATATGGTGTTTGGCAACCCCGGAGAGACTTTCAAGTATGGCGGTGTCCTACTAGAATCACCAGGTATGGTGTTTGGCAAGCCCTTTGAGCTTTCCATGAATGGTGCAGGCCTATAAGTATCACCGGTTTTGGTGTTTGGCGTTGATGGCCTATAAGCGGATCCATAAAATTGACCAGCATGACTTCCTATTAGCCCGGGTATGCTACTCCCTCCATGACCAGCATATGGAACTCCTTGCGGGACAACATCCATGCCTGCATGAATACTATTAGCTGATATACCTGCTCCAGGTCCACCAATGGCCACACCTCTCACAGGTCCTGCCAGCGAATAACCAACATTTTCATGCATTGAACCCTCAACAGGTCCATGCAATACCAAAGGTGGCATAAAATAATCATAATTGTGGCCAGCAGTTACACCACCTTCAAACAAGGTGTTATTGTTAATGACATTACTAGCAACTCTGTGATGTTGTGGCGGCCATGGATTTGAAGGATGTGAGTGTTTCACTTCTTTGTTTCTCAACCACACATTTCCATCCTTTTTCCTCTTATGCGATCCATGTGCTATCTTCTTATCAGGTAGTATCTGCTTATTGAATTCAGATATTTCTTTCTCCAAGCTCGCTATTCTCTTACTGATTTCCCATCCTGGAAGAACTTTTGAAGGATCAACCTCATGAATTCTCAAACATTTGATGATCGATCTCAGATCACCTAAGTACTTCCCTTTTGCTACAATATTCCCTTGATGTGCACTTTGTGATCCATTCATGTCATCAAATGATTTCTTACACTCTCTTATAAATGTTGTTAAAAGTGTCCTAGGGTTAAATTTGTCCTGCATTCCAACACTATAGACAATATGAACAGCTTTAACTACTGCCTTGTTTGCCACCATTTCCTCTATTATTTCTGGAAGCTTCGCCAAGAGAGCGTTTGATCGTTTGAGTGCATCACAACTCCACTTAAGGTTACTTACCTGTAACAAATTTCTGATATTCGCATTTGTAAATTGATCTGGAATCCCAAAATTCCCAATAAAGAAGAGCAAACCTCGGGCATCGATTTCTTGAGGCTTTCCTCCTTCAGAATTCATCCTCTCCAACCATGCTAAAGCTGTATGCTCTGCCTCTTCCTTCACCCAATTCTCAAGCTCGATTTCCTTATCGTAGATTCCAGTCATTAACAACAAGCACTCCAAAATCAATACTTTAGCCTTCCTTCCCCGACCCAAAGGTGATTCATTAGCAAACTTCTTGCCCACTGTAATATAAAACTTACCGATACAATTAAATACAAGGGTTGCAGGATTAGGCGAATGTCTCAACGCCTTATGGACTTCTTCACGCAGTCTACGAAAATTTGAGATATGTGCTGTCATATACTTCCGCAAACCACAATGGTCCATCGTTTCACAGAAGATTTCCAACTCTGATCGAGGCGATTTCAGTTCTGAACGAGGCGATTTCAGTTCTAAACGAGGCGACTTCAGTTCTGAAGGAGGCGATTTCAGTTCTGAAGGAGGCAATTTCAGTTCCAAACGAGGCGATTTCAGTTCCAAAGGAGGCGATTTCAGTTCCGAAGGAAAAGATTTCAGTTCCAAACGAGTCGATTTCAGTTCTGAAGGAGTCGATTTCAGTTCCAAACGAGGCGATTTCAGTTCTGCAGGAGGCGATTTCAGTTCCAAAGGAAGCGATTTCAGTTCTGAAGGAGGCGATTTCAGTTCCAAACGAGGCGATTTCAGTTCTGAAGGAGGCGATTTCAGTTCTGAAGGAGGCGATTTCAGTTCCAAACGAGGCGATTTCAGTTCTGAAGGAGGCAATTTTAGTTCTAAGTGAGGCGAATTCACTTCCTCGCCTTCGCCCTCGCCTCCCTCTCCCTCCACTACCTTCTCCTCTTGGTTGACTTCTTCTTCTAGGTCTTCAGAGGGGTCAGATTCCCAAGATGATTCTGGCTCAGGGGCCAGGGTCGGGGCTGGGGTTGCAACTGCTGGTGATGATGATGAGGCAAGTAAAGATTGAGGGGGAAGCAGCATAGAGTTGATTGAGGTTTGTATTGAATTCATGTGTCGTTGCAGATCATTCAAGCATTGTTGAAAAGCGGTGAGAGAGTCGCAGAACGTGCGGAGATTGTCGGCAGTTATATGTACCTGAGAATGTGATGGTTGCCATTGGGTGGCCAAAGGTGGCTGCGCTGCAGCGGAAGCATCCATCGTATGAACCGTGAGTAATTCTTTACCGAAAATTGCTACTTTGGATTTTGGAATTCCGGAGAATGTTAACCCTTTTCTTTTTCTTTCAATTAAATTAAAATAAGAATAAGATATTGAATAGTACTTAAATACATATTGGAATTGTGACAAAGCATAGTTTGATAAGGAGTAGAAAACATATTTTCCATATTTAGTTTGGTTAAATATTTTTAAAAGTTTTTTTTTTTCAAAAAATTAATCCAATGAAAATAACGAAAATAAATTTTATTAGTGGAAAATTACACATTAATTGTGTTTTCTCCGTTCATTAATTATGATGGTTTAAAATATGATATTCCTTTTATTTACATACATAAAAATTATGGAATACACACTATAAATGAATCAAAATATGTCTATTGAAACAAGTAAATTGCGATAGTAAAGCTTTATTTTTATATAAATTAAACTCAGGAATCTATTTGTATTGTTTAATGCATGAGGCTAGACATGCAAGAGACGTAAGTCTTGAGACATGTTGCGTAAGTCTTATGAATTTATGGGGCATAGTCTCATATATATTATATTTTATGGGCATAGTTTTATTTAAATAGACATTTTTTAATTATATTACAAAGAAAATTAGTAAAAGTAAAATTTTCAATTATTTAACAAATAAATTTTAATATATAAAAAAATATTACTCGATTTTTATTTGAGAAATTTCTTAATAACCAATAAATCAGAAAAAAAGTATGACAATCACTATTTAAGAAATATCAACGTGTACGTTTAACGCTTGGAGCTTACCCCCTATCTACGTCTTCAATTGGAGCACCCAAATTCTAAAACTTACGCCCTATGAATCTACGTCTTCAATATCTACGTCTTCAATTGGAGCACCCAAATTCTAAAACTTACGCCCTATGAATCTACGTCTTCAATATCTACGTCTTCAATTGGAGCACCCAAATTCTAAAACTTACGTCCTATGAATCTACGTCTTCAATTTACAGCCCAAAACATTTTTAGTATGCCCCAAGAAAAAAACATTTTTGAGAACACAGGTATTGTCCGTGTTCTTTACCCACTCCTTTGTCTATTAAATTTTTTAAGAATAGAACAAAATTATAAAAAAAAGTTAAAAAAATGCTATGTAACCTCAACAGAATGTTTGCTATGAGAGTGATATGAATTGCTAAGTCAATTGTACTATAATGATAAAATAACTAATACCATGACATGCAAACATTTGATTTATGTAATACCAAGCTCCAGCGCCGATGAATGTTTCGACATCAAGACCAAAAGCTCAAATCAAACATGTATAATGAAATGTTTTAATATTGTAAGATCGAAAAGGATAGATATATTGAACCAAGCTGAACATTTGAAATACATATTATAATTTCAACTGTTTGCCAATGTTTTCCATGAAAATTCTAAGTTCAAGCAAAATCTGTAAGTAGACAATAAACCTCCTAAAATACACTCTCAAGGGGAACAACAAATGGAAAAGGGGATACTTCATAAACTGATTTCTTCGACTTCTAATCGAAAAGACTGAAACCCATGTCATCGTCTGACTCTTCTTTTTCTTCCACTTTCTTTTCTTCCTTCTTCTCCTCAGCAGCAGGTGCAGCAGCACCGCCACCACCAGGTGCAGCAACTGCACAAGCAGCACCTCCACCAGCAGGTACTGAAGCCAACTTTTCTCTGCCGGCAGCAATCAACTCAGTGATATCTTTGCCCTCAACTTGAGAGAGTAGTAGTTGAATCCTATCATCATCAGCCTCAGCTCCAACTGCAGCATGTATGACGAGTGTTAATTCAAAATGAACCACTAAAACCAGCAGACATGTATCACAGTTAAGAACAACAAGCCAAGCACAGTTTATTATGGGAGCATGAACCTAATTACGTATAGCCAGTTACATACAAGACAAAACATAAAAACAGTAATATCTACTAGTTCAGTAGGATCAACTAAATTACATGTAATCAGTTTAAGATACTTCAGAGAGAAAACCCAATATAGAATAATACACAATAGCATCAAGGTGATTAGATTGCATCAACTTTCGACATTTGAAGTTGAATCAGTTACTGCAGGGTTCTTAATGCAAAAGAAAAAAGAAAACAAGTATCATTGCAGGTACGGCACAGGACGGATAAACTTACGCAGGCATCATTGCAGACTAACTCAAACTTACTTTGAGAACCATGAAAAACAAAAATAATAAAATCTTACCCATAGTCATAATAGCCACTACTAAACCTGGTAACTTGAACGAATGCAAGGAACGAGTTTAAATTGATGCTATTCCATAACCCCTAACTAATCTTCAGTCCCAATTTACACTCTACATTCAAGGGTTCCCCTGGATCCCAAAATATTTAACCCTAATTCACTAATATGAACTAGTATATAACTTTCACAAACTTCAAACAATTCCAATTTCTGAAAAATCTCTACCAAACTATTTTTTCACCATTCCTACAATATTTTCTTTAGCTACCTCTATTACAATCACAAGTAAAATTGTGATAATATAAGCTGCCACTTCTCTCATTGTCGCTAATAATATCTAATCTCTAGCAATTGAGCTAAATCGCACAAGTAATTTAGGCACATAAACCAACTACATAGACATACTAATAATAAATAACTTCACGGATCAATCGCTATAGGGTTATATAGAAATGGCAACACATTTCGGATCCATATGCAACAAATCCGTAAGATGGGAAAAAGAAAAAAAATTACTCTAAGGACTTGAAGGTCGTACCAGATGCAAGGATTTTCTTCAAATCCTTCTCTGAAGGGGAGGTGTTTCCACCCAAGACGGCCAACAAGTAAGCGGCGATAACCTTCATTTTCTCTTCTCTGATCAAAATTAACACAACAAACAAAAAATTCAGATAAAGAGCAGAGAATAAATTACGAACAATAGAAAATTGAGAGGGAGAAAGTACCGTGGAGATTTTAAGCAAAGTGAGCCTCCGAATGGCGGACCTTTAGTGCTGCTTCTAGGGTTTATGAAGAAAGAAGGAATGATAAGATTATATAGCTAGGGTTTGGCGGAAAGGCCCATTTGGTTTAATTTTCTTTGAAGGCCCAGGCCCTATAAGATATTGGACAATCCACAAAAATATCCAAATGGGCTTTAGTCTACAAAATATAGTCCACTAATTCTTTTAACATTTTACTTAAGAGCATTAATCGGCCACTTTGCAGTATTCTTTTTGAAAAAATAGCCATTATAATAGTTTAATTACTTACCTCAACAATATATTATATTAAATTACATGGGTTTAGAAGTGGTTATTTTCTTAAGTTTAGCCACATTTACATCCGCTCACACGTGTAGCAAGTTAGTTTGATGTAAATTACTTTCTTCGTCCAATAATAGATTATGAGGCAGTAAATTATAGAAATAATTTTATCAAAGCATTCTTATTAAATATAAGTCATTCATTGGTTTACAAATTAGACAAATATTAACATACATTTCAAAATAATGTAATGGACAGATGACAGATGGTGTATCTTTTCTCTTGTGAGTTGTGAGAGCAAAATTCATTGAGCTATTGCACGGCTATATTCTCATGAAATAAATGTGTTTAGTACGAATATATATATTCATTTATATATATATATATATATAGATTTTAAAAAAATATATATATAATAAAAAAATATAACATTACTCATTAGAAGCAGCGAAAAGAAACTTTTTCATGTTATGAAATAGTCTACATATATCATATGTTCTCTATAATAATATATCGTATTATAACTGATGATGTCATTGAGAGGTTTGATCTGAGGACAATATTCTCTATTTATTTATCGAAAATTAAAATATATGGGAAAACTTCTTGAAGTATTTAAAATTGACCTTAGTTGGAAAAAAAAAAAGGCAGCAGTCTCGTTCAGGCAAAAAAAAAAAAATACTTCTTGGAGTCTTTTGATTATACAATTATTTAAATAATACTAAATATAACTTACTCCAAAAGTATATAATATAATAGAAAATGTTTATTTTACCAAATCAAATACTTTAGCACACAACAGTTTACTTTTGTCCCTCAATTATAATTCAATACGTTACCTGCTAAGCACATCCGATGTTAGTGTTTAAAATGTGTTCAATAAGATGTTAATTATTAACGACTTTGTTAATTATCAAGTATTTTATAAACATCCTTTGTGTATTAGTAAGATTATAAAATTCAATTATTAGGTATAATATATTCAATGTCATGTAGAACAAATCTTTTTTTAAAAAAATTGTTTTTCAATAGTGTTTGGTGCATGGAATATAATTTGGTGACACGTTATTATACAGTTGGAAGTGAGATGAGTTAATCATGGTCGCGAGGTAAATTATATATATATATATATATATATATATATATATATCAATTTTTAGACTTTTTAAGTTGTAATTAAAGTAACATCTTGAAGTTTTTAAATTGAAGATAATTGTCAATTTTGAAATTTGTAACATTGTTATGAATTTTGTATAAAAAATAGGTGAATTCAAGATATTGTAACAAAGACATTTTTTTAAGAGAGAATTCATGATAGCATATCAAATATTTCACTTGTTTAAATTTGAGGACAATGACATTTTTATGTTTTTCAAAAAATAAAAAGCTTTTAAAAATAAATTTCATAAATTATTTTGTAAAAGTTAGTCATAAAGTGGTTAGCCGTAAACTTTTTTACATCATGTTGATATCTAGGGTTGTTTGTGGTTATGGTTAAACAATCAAATTAAACCGTAATTTGAATCAAACCGATTAAAGAATTCGATATTTGGTTTGATTTGATTAGGTTTGATTTTTAAATTTTGAAAATCAATACTATTTGATTTGATTTTGATTTTACTAAAAAACAACTGAAAAAATAACCAAACCAAATCGATAACTTAGAAATTTAAAATTTATAATTATTTATAAATAAATATAAATACTTTGTTAAATTTTAAGTAACTTAAATCTTTAACTTTACAATTTTCTTAAGCTCAACACTTAAATTTTAGTTTAATTACAATCCTAAGTCCAATTCCATCAAAATTTATTATTTACCATTAGGGTTGTTCATAGTTATGGGTAAACAACCAAACCGAACCGTAATCCGAACCAAATCAATTAAAAAAATCGATATTTGGTTTGATTTGGTTTTTAAATTCTTAAAACCGATACTATTTGGTTTGGTTTTAATTTTTACTAAAAAATAACTACAAAAACAACCAAACCAAACCAAACCGATAAATTAGAAATATAAATTTTATAATTATTTATATATTATTTATAAATAAATATAAATATTTTGTAAATTTTTAAGTAACTTAAGTCTTTAACCTAACAATTTTCTCAAGCCTAACACTTAAATTTTTGCGCAAACAATCCTAAGTTCAATTCCATCAAAAATTTATTACATACCATACCTTTCATAAGATAGTCACACACTTAATAACTTTGTTCATGTAATGATAACTCTAGTATTGCTTATTTACTTAATTGAACCAACAATAACTCTTTTGCGGATTGTTCATGTAGTAGATGTTTTTTTTCTATCAAGATACGTATGTCCTAAAAAGTTTATTACTTTCAAATCGAAAAAACCAAAAAATACTAAACCAAATCGAACCAAACCGTCAATAACCAAATCGATGGTTATTTTTTTCATTTGATTTGATTTGATTTTAGAAATTTAAAAAAACGACTAAATTAATTTAGTTTTAATTTTAACCAATAATCGTCCAAACTGAACCACGAACACCCAAGTGATATCAAAGCTTATCAATTGGACTAGGTTGAACAATTCTTCAAAAAAATTACTTAGCCCTCTGTGATAACAAATTAATATATCTTATATCGTCAAATTCATTCTTTCAAGAAATATTAAATCATATTCCTCATACGATATATGTCATATAGTAATAGAAAATTATATAAAAAGATAATTGATAATTCATTCCTTAAAAAGTAAAAACTTTTTATTCCTCTATGAGATCTCTGTATATACTAAAAACTTTTTATTCCTCTATGAGATCTCTGTATAGTATATAACATATATAGAAGATTGGTTTCATGATACCACATAATATACATATCACATACTAATAAAGTATCAAATTTCAAGCTTTATTTTGATGTTTTAATTTTAATATAATTTTTATGTGTTTAAATTTTGTATAAAAGTTTTTAGAAAATAGAGTCATATTTTAGATTTTAAAAAATCGTTTGCAACAGAGAATAAAGGTTGTAAAATGATTTTTCTATTAATTTTGTTTTAATAAATAATTTAGTTACGTTAGTATTTTTTTTCCTATAAATTATTTCTTGTCTAGTTATTTGATTTTCTAATAACCTAAAATAGGCAGTTAATAGTTTTATCATTATATATATTTTTTATATTTGAAAATAAAAAGAAAAACACAAAAAAGTCTTACAATAAGGTTCTTTCAGGATTATGATAAAAAATTCAAATTAAACCGCAATTCGAACCAAATCGATTAAAAAAAGAATATTTGATTTGATATTAAATTTTAAAAAAATTGATATTATTTTGGTTAAACAGATGGTATCAATTTTCAATTTTACTGAAAAAAATCACAAGAATAATCAAACCGAATCGAAAAATTAAATATATAAATTTTGCAATTATTTATATAAAATTCATAAATAAAATATTAATATTTTGTTAATTTCAATTAATTTAAGTTTTTACTTTACTATTTTCTTAAGCTCAATACTTAAATGTTAGCCCAACTAATACAATCCTAGTCTAAGTCCCTCAAAATCTATTAGTTTAGTTTTTATTTACTCTGCCTCACATAAGATATTCAAACTTTCTTTTAATTGAATTACTTTGTTTGTGTAATAATAATTTTAGTATTGCTTAATTGATTAAGTGAATCCTCATCAACTTTATTGTGAGGGTTTTCATATACTAGGAACAGTAAAACCTCTATAAATTAATATTCGATAAATTGATAATCTCTTTAAACTAATATTTTTCTCCGATCTCGACTTGGGTCAATGGAAAAAATCATCAATTTTGATAAGATAATATATTTCCAGAAGACCCCTATATAAATATATGGTCACATTAATATCATAAATTAATAATTCTTTAAAAGTACTAATATATTGAATACAATTTAGTGAAATATGATTCTATGTGTTCTGTTTTTTCCTAAAATTTAAATCTAGTTTAAGCTCAACTCTAACATTTCTTATTGCATCCAAGAGCTCCGGTATTGTCTTTTCGAACTGCACCATAAAATATGAAGAGTTGTAAATGGGATAAGCATTTCTTTATGCGTAATTGGTTCCAGAGATATAGTATCATCTCCAACTTCATCACCAACATTGATTTTTCCGATGCTATTCACAATTTCTTTAAATTTCTGAGTTTCTAAACATGTATCACTTTCACCCAAATAATTAAATAGGTTATTGACATCCATTTTATTGTAGTAACCGAGATTATTCGTCAATAACTCCAAGTTCCTAAATGATGTTTTCACAAGTAGTTTCATTTAAATTCTTTAAGATTGAATCCCTTTGACGAATTGCACAATGTCGAAACAACTTGCTATTGTCTTAGATATATTTGTTGTTCAAACATGAATTGCAAAATTTATAGTATCCAAAACATTAATATTTCCTAGATTAGTTTGTCGCACTTCATAGTCTTCTAATATCCTACGATAGAATCTGTTCAATAATACATATTGAAATCTCTTATTATCCCACAATCACAAGGTTGAAATTAGTAAGATATAATGATTTTTATGTATTCGTTGTACTTTATATATACTTTTTTTTTTAAATGTGAAATCAATAAATATAATACATAAGTTAGTAAGATACAATGATTATGATATATTCTAAACTAACCTTCATTAAATCTCAAATCGTTCTTTAAGTTAATAAATATTAATTTATCGATTAAATAATATCTTTATAAAATAATAAAATTTCATAGTCCCACCTATATTAATTTATAGAGTTTTTATTGTATATATGTGTGTTTATCAAGACATGTATGTCTTTAAAAAATTGTTACCTTCAAATCAAAAAAGATTAAAGAAATCGAAATAAATTGATAATAACTAAATCGACGATTATTTTTTTCATTTGATATGATTTTAGAAATTCAAAAACCAATCAAATTTATTTAATTTTAATTATAATATATAACCGATTCAAATCGAACCATCAAAATGTCCTATTCACAATGTACTATTACCATGTACTACCAAGTACCATGTACTACACACACTTTTTTGCCATTTCAAACAAAATAGATTATGCACTACACAATTATATATAATGAAATGATTAACTACCTAAATTAGAAAATTCAAAAATTAAAGTTAAAAAATATTGTGAAAAAAGTGAACAACTTAGTGGATGTGTGCCATGGTAGGACATTATTTATTGTTTTGTTGTATGATGTATAATATTCTGTTTAAGAAAATGTTTCAAATGATAATAGGCAAACAAATAAGCAAAGAATAATTTGATTAAAATTGATTATTTTTTTTGTCCGAAAAAATACACACAATTTCAGCAATAATGGGTTATGACTTTTTGAAACGAATATGATTTTTTATGAAAGATTATGTCTGTTTCAAGGTGTGACCTTTTTAAAAGGTTATCTTTTTTTCTTAGAGCTGTGACGTTTACCATTTGTTGACTGACTATAGATAGAGAGACTTTCTCACTCTCATTTTTCTGCATTGAATTCTTCCCTTCTCTACTATACATTTCTCATAAAAATAAAATCGGTCGATTGTGTCTGTGTGTGATTCGTTGCTGTCGTTTTGAGTTTGTTGAAACTATCAAAGTTTGAGGTATCACTACTTCTTTAATGGTTAATCCGTTTTATCTTAGAAGAAATTAATCTACAACCTCGAATACTTGACGGGAATAAATTTTTTAAAAGCACATAATGAATTTGTGAACTCAAATAATCCTATTATTTTTCTGTTACTCTTATTATTTTTGATCTGTTAATCTATATATAAGAAATTGAAATTAAAATATCTTAACAAAAGTAATACACTAAATGTGTACGAATAACTAAATATGTAAGGTTTTTCCTTATTATTGACATAAGTATTAAAAAAAAGCTTAATGCATCGATTGATATGTTTTAAGCCTAAAAAATAAAAACAAAAATACAACTCAAACTTTTACCCTTGAAATTTGATAGAAAGCTTCTTTGACATTTTCTTCTATTGATGAAACAAAAAACGCCACATGGATATATTCCCCTGTTAATGGTCTATTTAAATTATTTCTATTCTTGCAGCATAATTAGTGGAAATTAATACCACATGCCTTCTATTATTTAAACCCACAAAATGTGTTGACAAAATTAATTAAGAATTAAAAAAGGGTAAATCACATGTTTTAGAGCTGCAATTAGGGGTGGCTAAGTGGACATCAGATTGAATATGAGACGGATCAAAAGGAGTGGGGTAAAAATAGATTATACAGATCCTTAATTTGACGTTAGTTGGCAATTATAACTTTTAATTTTGAGTTTGTACAAATAGATACTTAAACTTGTATAAAATTGAACAAATATACATAATCGTCCTACATGACAATTTGATAACCTACATGACATCTTATGTGTCTTATGCCATGTAGGACACATATATGTACTTATCAATTTTATATAAGTTTAAGTGTCTACTTGTACACACTTAAAGCTGGAGGGCATAGTTATCCGTTGAAGCCAAATTAAGGATCATGTTTATGTATTATATCTAAAATATTTGACTCATTTCCTTTTATATTATCCCTAATTACTTATTTATTTTGACAAATTAAAAAAAGTAAAGTGGATTGCTAATTTTCAAAAAAGTCTGTGACTAAATCTTCCATAAAAATTGACATGGTCAAGATAACTTTGTTTACAAATATGATAGATATCTACGAATTATCAGTATTATTTTTTTATGAATTAATCTATATTTGATTCAATTTAAAATTGATTGAATATCTAACTCATTCCAAATATAAAAATAATCATAAATTTTAACCATTTTGTCACCCTAGCTGCGACCATTCCAGAATCTGATGGAAGAAGATGCATGGAAATTCAATATTCTTAATTGACCAAATTATTCCCCTATTAAATTATATATTAAAAATTATTTAATTAACATGGCCAATATATCACGACAACTCGAACATTGACTTCTATTTTTAGAATATAACCGACACAATTAATTATTTCAATCTTCTAGTTAATTAAACGTTTTATTCTTATTGATGTTATTCATGTGACTACTAATAAGGTCAATTAGCTAATTGAAAGCCACTTAAAGTGGATCACAAATCTTATTCAAAGAAAAATCAAACAAGCAGAGTCTTCATTATTAACAAGATATGGTGTTCGTGAATTCATGGTCTCTCCGCTAAGTTAGTGTCAGTATTTGGAATGAGTTTTAAACGTTTTTCGTAAATTCATGATTGAAATTTATCGACTATATAAACAATGAACTCTCAAACAACATATGTATTAGATTAGAGCAAAGTTACTAGCTAGATTATGTTGAACCCACACTTTAATGATTCTATTAAGATCTAAGTTTGCATTTGGCATATATCAAGATAAAATAAGTGTGAAATATACCCAACATTATTTTGAACAATTTTGTTATTAGATCATCATAAGTCATAAGCTCTTTTGACGTTAGTCGTCTATATACACATAGTTCAGCTTTCTCTAAGCCTAAAACGCTAGCTAAAAGATGGAAGTATAAACTAATAATTAATTACAAAAGTTTGACGATACTGACTCTAAATTCTGAATTCGTGTCACTGCCTATTGTTCTCGTCTTTTTTGAACCATGATGGGAAGTCCGCCTCTCACGGTGGCTGTCAATCCCGGCATGAACTTAGGTGCCTGGTCTTTAGCCAAATGAACTTGAAAGTCGAATTGCCTAATCAAAGCCAAAGCAACACTCTTCATTTCCACAATAGATAAATCTTTACCCAAACAAACCCTAACGCCACCTTGAAAAACGGGATATTTAAAAGGACACTGTGCCTTAAAAACCCCGTCTTCCAACCATCTTTCTGGCTTGAATTCTAAACAATCTTTACCCCAAATACCCTCCATCCTCCCCATTGCATATGGATGATACGTCACCCTCGTCCCTTTAGCCACGAACGTACCATCAGGGAGCGTATCGTCTTCTTGACAAAACTTCGAATCAAATTGAACAGGCGGAAATAGCCTAATACTCTCATGTATAGCTGCAGTCAAAAAATGCATTTCGCGAATTTCTTCAAACGTAGCTAGATTTCCATTTACTGTTTTTCCCATTACTCGATTCGACTCAGCTCGAATTTCATTAATAACATGTGGATGTTGAGCTAGTAGCCAAAAAAAAGTAGTAAGTCCAGACGCAACAGTGTCTCTACCCGCCAATAGAAAACTGACGATAATGTCCCTAAGGAGTTTATCATCATCAATATTCCTCATGAACCTAGACAAAACGTCATTTTGCGAAGAAAAAACGTTTTTTCTTTTCTGAATTATTACCTCCTCAGCAAGTACATCAACTTTTTCGATCGCTTCTTTTAGCTTCTTTTCTGATCCAATATTCAAACTCCTTTTAATTTTCCATACTAAAGGTGAAACCGTCATAGCTCTTTCAGCGGACAATTTCGAAGCTAAATCAAACGACTCTTGAAGATCTGAATCTGGTAATGATAATTTCAAACAACCAGGATCCACACCAAATGAAAATTTACAAATACTATCAAACGAAAAACGTCGTAAAACATCTTGCAAGTCCAAAACCGTATGGATATTACTTTCCAAAAGCGGAATCAACCGGTTTCTAATTTCGTCACTGACGATATCGAAAGCGTAGGAGCGTATCGATACGCGTCCGAGTTCTAAACTTGCCATCTTCCGTTGAAACTTCCACATTTCGCCGTCTACGGCGAAAATTCCTCGGCCTAATAAATCGCCGAGGATAGTAGAAAACTGTTTTCCTTTAGGAAAATTATCGAAATTTGTTTTGAGCATGTATTCAACGTTTTTTGGATTTGATGTAATGACATTTCCGAGAACGTGTACGTGTATTGTACCAGTTGGTGATTTTTTGAGTAGATAAGAGTACCAATCACAAAGATTTTTGAACTCTAAAGACCATGTAGAGTTCAAATAGCTTTTGCAAATCTCACACTCACAATAAGGTTTAAGTCTAGAAAGAAAAAAGAGAATTGATAACACAATAGCCAAAATCAAGAAAAAAAGAATAGTAGCCATTTCTATATATGATGACGACTTATGTAAAAGTGAGTGAATGAGTAGAAGTGAATAGAGGGCGTTGCTATTTATAATGAAGAGGAGGATGATATTTATGGGATTTTCAATCCTACTTTTCTAGATAAACCAGAAATCTACGTACTCAATTTTATTTATTTTTTTGCGCTAGTGACACAACCTTTTTTTTCCCGAGAGCTTATCATTTTATCTGTATTAATTATGAAGTCGTTGAAATTAAAAATTTAAAATTTTAAAAAAGTATTAACTTTTTTAAAAATAATTAATTGAGAGTATAATATATAAAAGAAGTATTTCTTTTAATTTCTCAAAACAAATAAATAATTAGAGATAATTAAAAAAAAATAAACAAATAATTAAAAAGGTATAATATGTAAAACAATTTTTTTTTTAAAATTTCTCAAAACAAACAAATAATTAGAGATAATTACAAAAATAGTAAACAAATAAATAGCGACGGAGAAATATATTAGTTAGAGTACTTATTTAAGTTTTAGAAAAGGACATTACGTTACAGCTAGTGGATGACCATAAAGGACAGCGACGTGAAGGGGGTACACGAGTTACGCGTGCGCTAATAAATATTTATTTGCTCTCGCTCTCATTTTAGTTTATGTTATATAATTTAATTTGACGTATGTAAAATTTAAAAAGATATATTTATAATGGTCATAAATTATTCATTAATAGTACGATGCGTACATTAAAATTGTATTGTTCCAAAACATAAAAATATGTTATTTTTTTGGAATTCGTGAGTCGTATAAATAGGAAAGAAAATATGAAATAAAGATTATCAACTGTCATTTGTCGTACGCTGTATATCGTCTATTATAACACTGTTCTATTTGAATCAATTATTGATTATTAAAATCTAATTATAGAATATTAGTGGCTAATAATGGATAATTAGCTGTTTTTATCATTTTAATATTTCTTAATCATCTCTGGAGAATTATTATTTAATTTGTAATTTTGGTTTAGAGGAACATAATTTTGGTAGTCCTTTCTAGTTACGCACTTGCACTGTGTAATGGGAAGTAATTATTGATTAAAAATTAGTGGATTCCAATTAATATAGCATTACTTATAAAGTGCATGTGTGTGTTGTGTGCTGCAAATTATTTGATAAATATTATTATTATATACTATAATTTTGTGACACCCGTCAAGCTAAGATACAATATAATATTCCTATAAATTGTTTTCAGCGATTAAAAGAATTAAGTAATTAATTCTAATTTATTCCTACTAAATTAAATTAGTACTACTCGCATTTTCCTTGTTTTATTCATTGGTTAAGACTTGAGTTTTAGAAAAAACTACTTTTAATCTAAGGTGTTATATATTGACATTTTCAGATAAGTACAATATACATATTGTTAAATTAGAAAAAAAATAACTAATAAAAGTAAAAAAAAATACGATTTAATAAATTGATTTGATATTTATATGGAGTAAATCGATAGATAGAAAGAAGTCGTAATTAATGTCACCCATGTCGGCAACATGGGGCAAGTTACATATGACAAAACGACGTCGGCAAGTCCAACTGGTACATGAACAAACATTTAGTATATAATAATACTATTTTTAAGACAGATTGGCACTTTGATAGACAAAAAATAATGTAGTTGTCTGAAGAATAATTAGTTCATTTTAACTCTTATCCATATGCTGAACATGTCTAGTTGCATTGTCTTCGATCTCTTCTTGTCAATTTATACAAAGGCATAAAATATCTCATGGCCAAACATGTTCCCTTGAGAAATGAGAAGTGATACACAGTGTTTGTAAGGTTCAAAATTGTAGCTGACATACCGTGAAATTAAGTCTTAGATCTTACTCACACTCAAAAGTACACTCATCTTATTAATAACCGATGTGTGACTTTTGTCATTCTTTAACCATCTGGTGAGTGGACAATTTTGATTTTGGGAACCCCAACATCGGGTGAGACGGGCCCTGCTCTGATACCATGTGAAATTAGGTCTTAGGCGTAACTCACACCCAAAAAGATAGCTCACAGGATTGCCCAAGCCTTATAATGAGTCCACCTATCTCATTAATCACCCGATGTGGGACTTTTGTCATTCTTTAACACATACATGGTTGTCAATTGTCATTGACATGCTAGCTAACTAATTATCTCAAAGTTTGACAAGATTATTTTAGTTTATAGTGGAATTATACTATATTGTATATATGTTTTATATGTTGCTCGATTTTGATCTTCAGACTATATGTATTTGCGTCTTCAGATAAATGTACCATGGATAATTAAGGTCAAACTAGATATAATTTATTCTAAATACATCGTATTACATTCAAGCGAGACTCACGTGTACTTGAGTTGCATTGACTTTCTCGTTCGTCCTTCTCGCTCGATTGCCGAGTACTTGATAACATATACCGTAGCAAAATACATGTATTTAAATATTTCTGACTTGAGATTATTAATTAGTGAGACAATATGTAATTATTTCGAAATTTAAACTATAGAAAAAAATTAATAAATATAATAGCATTGTTTTTATTATTGGAAATATTAGCGACCACGTTTTCTACGTTTATAAAAGTGGACGTAAAAGGGGGTAGAATTTAATTTCACTTTAGTAGAAAGCAGAGTGGAAAATATGTAGCTTCTCAAGTTCTTAAAAAAAACGAAACAAGATGCCGTGGGTTGTGTCGACTAGTGAGGTACATGCACAAAGATACACTTGCACAGTTGAATTAGTGCTACGTACGTTTTATCTTTTTCTTTATTGTGACAGGACATGAGTCATGACATGTCTACTTGCCCGTCTCATCTTTTTATCCGTTTATTGCGGACTCAGAGATAGATAAAAATAATAATCTCGAGATAATTAACTAATTTAAATATTATTTTATCTCGCTATTTGTCTTGATACATAAAATACTTTTATTTCACATATCAAACGACACTATATACTTTTATTATATTATGAAAATGCTTTTTTTCTTTATCTCACTATTTAGAAAAAAAAAACATTTTTCTTCAAATCAAATATTCAACAAGTGTGAAATTATTTATAAAAAATATTATCTTTCGTACCAACCAAACTGAACGTAAGTGTGAAACTCCTTATTTACCATTTTAACAAGTACGTACGTACTCACTGGCATGCATTTGCAAATTGCAGTCAAGTTTCCCACACGTTTTGAACATATGACAAATTTTTGTATATAAGAGAAACAAATTGGCCTAATAACAAGTAAAGGTCGTAAGTTGCAACTAATTGTAAAATATCCACTCAGACTATACAATTTGATTGTGATAACTAAAAGAGAATCAACAAGTTGGATATATATATACACTTTACTTTTAATTCTTATATAATATAATGTTGTGGGCTGTGGACATCAAGCGTTTGATTTTTCTACTCACAATCCATTCACACTAACCTCAAAAATTTAACTTACTAATCAAATATTAAAATGAAGAAACTTGTCTTGTATTTATTAGTTGGGTGTAAACATGAAAATATATGAATTAAATTTAGGACAACTTGCATAAATTTCATTAATTCAGTAACTATTTTTTTAAATATATTTTAGTTTGCAATATTACTTATCTTAATAGATTTTGGTGCCTCCAAGCACGTACAAATACCTGTAATTAAGATATGTGGGGTAAATTAGCTATAATTTGTACTCTAGATACACTGTATCCAAGTAGATTCGCATGTATCTAGAATACATATCAAATCTCGCTTGCTTTCCTCGTCTCTCCCATCTCGCTCACCACTCTCTAATGTATCTGCTATCCCAGATATATGTGAATCACTCCAGATGCATATAGATACATGTATCTAGTGTGATTCACATATATTTGCGATTCATTCAAGTCTTGTTCGCGTCCCTCTCAAATCTCGCTTGTCCTTCTCTATTTTAGTGCATATGATAGCAAAAATATGTATACCTAAGTGTAAAATACGTAGAAAACTCTTAATTAATGATAAAATATATAATGTTTTAAAATATAAATAATTATACTATATATGATAATGAAGTATATCTAATTGTGTAGCTTTTTCTTAAATTTATTCTTTCTCTATTTCTTTTATAGAGTTAAAGTGGATTTATATCATGGTCTTTTTGCTAATGAAGAATCGTGAATTGTGCTTTGGGATGAAATATCACGCTTAATATAATATAATAATAGTGTTATGCTTTATACTGAAAAAAAATGTGCTTTAACAAGGGGACCATAAGTGGAAAGAAGTGTTTAAGTGGATTTTAATATATTGTATATGTTATGTACGGAGAATCTTCTTATTTTATTTAGTAAATAAGTGTACTGATTTTTATTTCTATTCGTAAAAAAAATAACATATATATATCATGATGTCGACAAGGCAACTTTGAGACAAATTTAACTTACTTTTGATTGGATAACAATAAAAGCAGTGATCTGTCTGTCAATCGATATTGTAGTTGATGCACTTAAGTTATGAAATTGATTAGTTCATCTCTGACATAATTTCCAACTACTAATATATTGTTTATTTTATTAATTGGATTCACTAATAATTGAGATACGATTCACCTTACAAATAGAAGCCACTTATAAAATGAGAAAGTATGATTTATGATTGATATTTTATTGTTGGTATATCTACTAATATTAGATAATTATTAACGTGGTTAATTTAAGTTCATGTTATATAAAATAAATAGATTCCTTAGATATCACTCAAAGTAATAATAATTAATTATTTTAGTTATCAAAAAAAAATTAAAATCAAGAATAAAAGTGACTTTATGAGAAAATAAAAAATTATTAATTAAAAGGGTGTTGTTATAAAGAATTTCTCTACTTCCAAAATTTGATTTCCAAATCTTTAGTTATAAGATAGAGAGATATATTATTCATTCTACTATAGGTACGTTATATTTAATAGCTCAAATACGAAATTTTTTTACGATACTGACAGATCTTATCCGTTCCATTAAATTTATATATATAGATATATTTGGTATACTATATATATAATCTCATGAGATACTTCGAATCGATTTTCTTTTTTTTTTGTCTCCTTTTTTCCAGCTTGATATGAGAAGGATATGATCCTGATCTGATTCTTTTCTTTTTTTACTATTTTAATTTATTTTTCTTTTATTTAATTTATGCATGCAGGAAGAAGAGTTAAGCCAATTGTTAAACAAAAATTATTTGCTTTGATAATTACATGCACAATATGTTATGTGGGGATCAAAGCGCCAGTTGAATCAGCGCCAACTCACGAGCTCGAAAATTGATTTTTTGCCCAATATGAACCAATACGATATATTCAAGATTTAAATTTTATAAATTTAATATTTTTTTAAGTATCGACTCGTTATATTTTTAAAGTTATGTATATATATCTATAATTTGTTATAACTTAATTGGATTTTTACGTATAAGTTTATATTTCTTGTGAAATGTTGTGGCGAAATTAAATTTTTTTAAAAAAGAGTTTAAAATATGAAGATTAAGTAAGCATGCAAAAACTTTTAAATATTAGATGTATAATGATATTTTTAAGCGTGTTTTAAATTTAAAAATCTCAGCTATCTCGTTAATTTTTTTTTAAGAATAGATATTCAATTTGAAGTATTCTTGATTTACTATCTAATCTTATGAGATAGTTTCACAATCGAAAGAATTTGTGTCTTTTTTCCAGCTTGATATGTGAAGCATATCGATGTTGATATGATATTGATTTGATTCTTTCTACTCTCTAATGACAAATTAATATTCAATTCCTCATCAGAATTCTGATTTCTTTTCATTTTTTAAATAGTGAACCCCCACCCCATAGTTATACATTTTTTGTGACATACTCTTTCGATCTCTATTTACTTGTTTATATTATATTTAGTAAATTTATTGAGAAAATTATAATTGATATAATGAATTTATTATTTTACTAATTTAAAATTGATTGTAAAATATTGATGAATTTTGATGAAAAACTGATGCAATGTTTAAATTTTATTTTATGAGTATTAAAAAGGGGTAATTTAATTTATAATTATTTGTGAATATGTGACTATTTTTTTGATGAACAACTTTCATATATAACAAACATAAAGATCATATTTGTATGTTGTAGCTATTGTTTATTGCACTTCATAATAAAATTTATGTTGCTATGAAGCTATTGATTTGTATAATTCGCTTCAAATATTCAATTTCATATAAATTGTTCAGTTTTGTATAAATTCATTTATGCATTGTAATTTGTATAATAAGATTTGTATTAGTATAATTACATGTGTGTAGGACGAAAATATATGTATTTATATATACACTTTTCTCTCGCTTTATACAAATACAAACGCATTTTATATATTTTATATGAAAATGTATAAAATGACTAATTATATACGGCTTATTGTATACCGATCGGACGGCAAAAAAGAGATATTTGCTACGAATTATAGTTAAAATAAACTGTGATTATAATATTAAATTTAAATAAATAGTTTGCTATTTAATACAATTTCCTCTTTTTGATTAAGGACACTAAAATAGTTATATGTGAACTTTATACACCACTACAGAAATGGTAACTTAATTGGGCTAATAGGCTCAGTCCCCTTCTATGTTAAGGCCCTATATATGTTAATGTTTGGGAAATTTAGCATATAGTCTACCTCGCTAACAAAAACTAAAAAATGCAAATCTTATACAATAATTTGGAGAAAGACTGTCTAGAAAATTCAGATTGTAAAACGTTTTGAACATTCAGTATCGGAGCGAGGAATTTCATTAAAAATGTTCAAAACTTTAAAAAAGTGAAATTCATTTATTTTAGCGAAGTGGGTGCATAATATATGTTTTTTTAAATAAGATATCATTTAACTAAATCATACAAAAATTAAATTTAAATTATAAAACAATGAATAGCATAAATCAAAACTAACGGAGAAGAATTAAGAAAAACAATTTTAGCTGCTAATTAAATACACTCCCTTGGCTCATATCAAATGACTCGTTAGACTTTTTTCGTGAATTTTTTGAAATTCAAGAGAACTGTTTAGATTATTTTTTTTCATATTTACCTTTTATTTTTTTGAGATTCTTAACTATTTTAAGAAATAATTTAGAAATAATTAAAAGAATAATGATGAAGTATATGTTAAATGCAATATCTTAGTACTAATAATTCAAAGCTAGAAATAGAAAGATGTAATTTCTTAGTATTATTAATTCAAGCCTAAAAATAGAAAGATGGAGTAATTTCTTAGTACTATTAGTTCAGGGCTAGAATTATAAAAATGTTATTTCTTAGTAGTAATATTAAGTCAAGGCTAGAAAAAGAAAGATGTAATTTCTTAGTACTATTAATTCAAGGCTAGAAATAGATTTTTTTAAAAAAAATAGTTATGAATTACAAACTATAATCAAACTCTGAACGTCAAGCACTCAAATGAGCAAGCTTATCGATGAACCGACACCATTCATCGGGTACAAGTATGTTCATTTATTAAATAATAAAGAATATTTTGCCTATAGACAACGTCTAATTTTCCAGCGAAGGGTATTTGACTGACACCTTTTACTTGGTTGTGGCTCCGACCCTGAATAGATCGTATGCGTCCATTATAAGGTAATGGACCAGGTTTCTTGTTACAACAAGAACATACGGAAGGTAAAATTTAAAACAACAAACACTAACTGTTTACGTGAAAATCTTCATGCTCAAGAGTGGAGAAAACCATAATTTGTCTCGATGAAAATCAACAAACAACTCTATTACTTCAAACGAGCCAATGTACAATTTACAAGCTATTACAACCTAGGAATTAAACTCTAAATCATTTTCCTTTGTAGCACCTTTTTTACGTAGAAACAAATATGCAATAACTCTATTGCCCACTACACCTACACCAACTAATAACGCTAGTTACTTTGGGATCAAGTCCCCCCCCCCCCCCCCAAGATCTCTCATTAAATGTTAAATCATCAAAACTTTATAATATAACATTTGAGAAAAATATTGTCATTGAAAATCGATTTGATAAAATAAAACCCAAATTAGTGTCACTTTTATTAAATTTAGACATGATAATATTGCATAACAAGTACACACAAATTAAAGCTTAAGCATATATAATCCTTAGAAGAGGTACTTGACAGCACCAGGAATGTGAGCATTCATAAAGTAATCCTCCCATTTGATGCAACGTGAGTCAAAATTAAGCACTTGATCCATGTTAATTTCCTTCATTGCCAATCTCAATTTTTCAGCATTAACCTCATCAAAACTGTAAAATAAGTACATGCTTAACATTAATATAATTACGAGAGAAAATATATAGATAATAATGTGACTTAATTATAACGTACCTTCCATAGAAAAACACATAGGGTTCGTATAGTTCAGTCAGACGTATAGCCTTATATATCTTCTTTTTCATAAGTATATAGTTTTTTTCGTAGCGATGGCATGAAACTTGATTCACAAACTTTAACATCTAAACAGTTCTAAAACATGATTGAGTTAGCATTTGAAAGTGTAGCTTTTAAAAAAAAAAAACGATCAATTTTGTTCATAATCATGTATGGATAACACAAATTTTTTGCAACCTTTAAGAGTGGCAAATAATGAGTTGAAATGTGTTTGCGATAGCTAGTCATGCTGCTAAATGGACGCATAGGAGCCTTCACTTTGATAGTTTTTCCATCTTTATTAGCCCATGGATTTTTGGTGAAGTAGCGAAACACGTAAAGCACAAAGTCTGAAATTATTAGAGGATTGTTTAAAGATGAGCTGCTATGATAAATAACTACTTGTTGAGAATATTGATTTTCATGTGCTATAACCGCGGCAAGGATTGTGTTTACCACCATATCTCCTGGAATCTGTAAGTCATAACAATTAATCAAAAAAACACTTGGTAGAATTTCAGTACACCTTTTCCATAAAAGCCAAAAGAAATGAAAAAGATAATAAAGTTTATTTACCACATCAAGTTTTGAGTAAGGATCACCATAGTAGAATTTCATTGCACCTTTTCCATAAGCTAAAAGAAATGAATCCACTGTTCTGTTATTTAAAAAACAAGATAAGTTTTATATAATAAAATATATGTAAAATATGCGCAATGACGATTATAATTTATAACACGTACTTCACTCCTTCAATCCATCCAGGAAATGGCTCTTTGTAAGTACCAGTTATAATCGTTGGACGTATGATAACAATCTCTAGATTTTCCTTCAAATGTCCCAAAATCATCTCTCCCATTGCTTTTGTGAAAGAATATGTGTTTTGTCATCCATTTAACCTTGCCCTAAATAATTATTAAGACCATATGTTATTAGGATACTTGTAATATAATGGGATTGATTGGTTCGAGAAACCATCTTTTAGGTCCTTTTAATGACTCCAGAGCCTAAACGATATAAAATATTAATAAAAATTTTAAAACGGTATATAAAATTTTATATTAACCAAAACGGCAAAATCGCTGGAACAACAGCGATTTCCTTCGCCGGAAAATGCAAAATCGCTGCTACTGAAGCGATTTTCCAAAATGTGATTTTTTTTTAATTTTTTTTAAGGTAGCGGTTTTCATTTTTTTTCAATTCTTTAATTTTTTTTTAAAAAATCACATTATGCAAAATCGCTGGAACAACAGCGATTTTGCTTTTACCGGTGAAGGAAATCGCTGTTGTTCCAGCGATTTTGCCATTTTGATTAATATAAAATTTTATATACCGTTTTGAAATTTTTGATAATATTATATACCCTTTAGGCTCCGAACTCTCCTTTTAATGCCTAGTCTATTTAATAGAGTAAGTCTATTGATATTGAATTTAATATTAAAATTTTTAAATGAAACAAAAAAATTTGTACCTTCCGATAGGGAGCATGACTATTATTAAAAGTGTTAACTAAAGAAATTGACTATTATGAAAAGTCATGTCGTAAGTAGCGTATTTATATTTTTTCTAACACCATATGAATTGTTGTAAAAAACAAAAAAATTAAACTTGTTTGCAGAACTTACTTTAGCACGGTAACTTTACGGGTAATTCTTTAATGAATTTAATTTTTTAATATATGGCATCTTGTAATAACCTTTGTAGGCCGAGTTCTTTCATAGCTATTGTCAATTCTTTTGCTGTCGCATTTTGAGCTCTAAGTTCCCTAAATTTGCTTGCTATAATGCTCCTTTCTTTATCCATATCCAAATAAGAGTTTTTGTTCAGCGTCTCACCCATAACTAACGATTTTTCTGATAAAATTCCTGTTGTTTTGCCGCAAACATAAGCTGCGTATAAAAAAACAAGAGTTTATGTTTCATGCATCGATCATATATTTATATAAGAACGGAGATGAAAAATCATAAACTCGTACCGGTAGATACATGAAGAAGCATTTTTACTTTTTTACAACTCTTAGCAAACTTGAGGACATTCTTGGCCCCGATTACATTTATATTCATTGCAATATCATATCTATTCAAAACAGAATTGAAATAAAAAAAAATTAGCCAAAAAAAAACAACAAGTGTACAAATAATTTTTAATAAATAAACTAGAAAAATATATTAATTTGTATATATATGTACCTCTCATCAAAGTTGGTGGTAGCAGCAGAGTTAATGATTATATCAATTTCTTTGAACATATGCTCTCTCAATTGAGAGTTTTTAATTCCCATATTTTTTTTAGAGATGTCACCTGAAATTGGTAGCACCTTGTCATCCACCAGAGAGCTAAGATATATTGTACCCATCCTTTCCCTTATAACATTAAATAATTCAGACATCACGACCTGTGTGAATTAGGAAATGTTAAATAAGCGAGTAAAAAAAGGTAAAATAAAAAAAAAATGCTTGCAATTAAATAATCTATATTATCGATCAAATAAAAACAAAATTGGTCCTTGATTACCTCATTGGTAAAGCGTTGTCTAGCAGAGTTGTTGTCTGAAGCTCTTATGAGAAGGTAGAGTTTCTTCACATTTGGTTGAACTCGAAGTATCTTCTCCACAAGAACTATGTTCATTTTGTATAAACAAATGAAATTAAGTTAATTACAAGGACACTAATTAATTAAACAAATCGATAGAGAGAGTAGATCGAGATCGAGATCGAGATCGAGATCGAGAGTACTCTTTGCAAGGAAACCGGTAGCACCGGTGATCAAAATAGTCTTGCCTTGGAACTGCTCAATTGTACGTGATTCCATCACCTAAGCTTTTTTTTTTTTGGCTAATTTAAATGACCAAAATTAATTACTATGCAACTGTAACTTGTAATTGATGTATGGATCCTTGCAAAGTAGCACTTATATATAGCGGATAATGAAACATATAAGGTAAGTAGTTATTATGATAGTGTGAGAGGGCTACGATAATGTTTTGTTTTTTTTTAAAAAAAAAAAAGAAGCAAATTTGGAATAGTTATTATTAATCACTATTTATATATATATATACCAACAAACTATTTATATTGTATTTTATACATTGTATGTATCAGCCCATTTTCTTCGCCGAATTGATGTTTTCAATAAACATACATAAAATATTATGTATAATTTATCCTAAACGTAATAATTATATTTAACCTTCAAATCGATTTGAAATTTATCAAATATTTCAATGTTAACACTGATATCTGACAAAAGTTTTCATTGCTCAATTGGAGCGACATGTCTATATAACTTTTTATAAGCTGAAGTGAGTCAAATTAAAAGAAGTTTGAGCTAATAAATAAAAGTGTCATTAATGCGCCCAAACTTGAAAAAATTAAACTAATTTGTGTTTTGCTAATTTGGCAACTCTCAATTGATATATACTGTCTACATAGCTTATTTTTAGGTAGGGAGGTCTAAGATTTGAAGGATTAATGTATTAAAGTTGTGGTCCATGTTGATATTCATTTGAAAATTCAGTATTTAAAACGTCAATAATATTAGGAACTTAAAAGAAAAAAAAGAATAACCGAACATACTTTAAATTTTGAATTCATCTTTAAATCCTACGTAGTCATTAATTAACTTAGGGGGTGTTTGGTAGGATGTATTAAAAGAAATAATTCATGTATTAGATGTGGTATAATTTAATACTTTGTTTGGTAGGAAAGTGAGCCTATGTATAACTAATCCATGGATTAGTTAATACATCCCACATGGTATTATGTGGTGTATTGCTAATACCTTCCATTTGGAGGTATTAGCTCTAATACCATGGACTATTCTAGGTAAAGACAAAAATACCCCTCAAATCCTTTTAATATTTAATTATTTTTTTGATTTTATATTTTATATTTTATATTTTATATTTTATATTTATACTAATAAAGTTATTTAAATAAATTAGCTTACAACTTTTATTATTTAGATATAATTTTTTGTTTCTAAAATATGAATTACGTAATCTATTTATTATTAATATAAAATATTATAATCCAACTAATATGTTAATGTTGATGTATGAATTTAAGAACAATTCATAAGTAATATATTGTCTCTTAATGAAAGTTCATTAAACATTACACAAGTAGTCTAAAACAAGAGTGTGTATACATATATATATACACACACATCTCAAGTATAAAAGTAGTTTAATTTATTTTTCTATATTTATTTTATATTTTTATTTTATTTTATGATAAAGAGTTTTTTAAAATTCATTGATACAAAACAAAGTTCAATAAATTTTCTCTATAATCATTATAGTTGTGTGACCTTTTGAGTTATTAACTCTAATTTATTAAGATGACAATTATTTACTCTCAAATAATTTAAGTGAGAAAATAGTGAACATGACAATAAAAATTTTATTCTCTTATTTACTCTCAAATAATTTAAGTGAGAAAATAGTGAACATGACAATAAAAATTTTATTCTCCTAACTAGTTAAAAATGTTATAAAAAAATAATATTCTCCGCTATTATCTACTTTGACTCAATTACACAAAATATCTCATAATAACTCTAGGGTATAATTGGAAAGTTTTTTTAAAAAGAACATTTAAACCACACACAAAAAAAAATGAACCAAACACTTGATAAAAATAATCCCTGCATTACTAATCCCTGCATTGTTAATCCCTGCATTGTTAATCCCTGCATTGCTAATCCCTGCATTATTCATTTTTGTACCAAACGACCCCTTAATGTTATAAAGGAGAAGTATTATAATGTTAAGAAATACAATAACCTTGTCATGTACTATGTTAGATACCTTAATAAGTTGATATTTTAAAAATATTTGATAGTAAAAATTTGTGTAGCATGCGAGTGAAAATCAAAAGTTCAAAAATAAATAATTAAAGAGATATTCATATAACCAATTTTACCATCTAGTCTAGATAAAAAGTAGTTTAGTGTGGCCTAAAAGTACTAGTAGTATTTACTAAATAAATCAAAAGAGCGATCTTTCAAAATTTACCTAAAAAAGAATATGACACGTAATAGACTTGAATTAACCGTTCTTTATTTTCTTAAGGTTTAGACGCTAAAATTTTCTTTGCTTTGAGAGTTCAATATCTAATTAATGATATTTATGCCTATAAATGTGTTAATGTGCTTTCATTTTGTTGTTAATCATATTAACGATCAACTAATAATCAGATTTTTCTATCACATTAAATATATTCCTTTATTATCTAAAATATCAATTAAATATCAAATTTGTATATCACAATCCAGACTATACATTTAGATTAGTTTATATTCCATTAATATTCATCAACAAAAAAGAATCATGATTATCCCGTCCAATATTCGATATTTGTATTAGAGTCTAACAAAATTTGAATTTGCGTAGAAAAATTCTACATTGGACGAAAACTCGAACGTGATACCTACCATTACTATATTATTCATTAGGCTTAAGTCATCTATAGCCACCTAAAGTTGTTCACATATTTCATTTAGACATCTATTTTTAAGCTTGTTTCAATTGAACACCTTTTTTATTTTTAAAAAAATACCTATTGAATATATTTTGACAATTAACTAAAACTAAAGAGAGAGTGTCCTACACTCACTACGTGGTATAATAGCTAATAAAAAAGAGACATGTGGCACTGGGCCCATAAAAACACTTAAACATAAATTAAAAAAATAAAATAAACAAAAATTATGTTTTCACTAAAAAATAATAATAATATTTCTTTCCCCTTTTCTTCTTCTTCTTCCCGAACATCCCACCCCATCCCTCCCCTGACATCTGTTCACCATTTCTCTTAGCACGAGACACAAAATGAAGCATTTCGATAGTAATTTTGGATTTGACTCTTTTTCCTTTTAATTCAAAATTATATGAATTTGTTTTCCATCCATCCACCTATCCTTCTCCTTGAATCTTACTCATTATTGTAATTGGTATTTTTCCCAATCTCACTACTTTCTTAAATATTAATTTAGTTTGTTAATACTTTTTTTCTTCTATGTTGTGAGTTCTTTAGGATTTAAATTTCTTAACGATTTTGAAAAAAATAATTTCAGATTCGTCGAAAAATGGAGTTTCCACAAAATTATTTTTGATTTTATTTCTTTCCACAATATATTTAAATATTTGTGATGTCGGTGATGGATGGTGAAAGAAGGGGAAGAAAACGATAGCTTGAAAAATAAAAGATGAAAAAAATGACTGAAAAAAAAATGGTGATGGAGGAAAGTTATTAGCAATGGTGGTTAAGTTGAGTCAAAGAAGAAGAGGAGATATTACTCTAATTTTAAAAAAAAAATCTTTTTTTTTAAGTAAATGATGTCTTCCACGCTCTTTAGGTGTGTGTATTACACTCATAGTGCCATGTCAGTAAAAAAATGTCTAATAGGTACAAATTTACTGTAATATAGGTGTTCAATATGAAAAAAGATTGAATTGGGGTGGCTAAATGAAATATTACAACAACTTAAAGGGTCTGTGTATGACTTAAGCCTATTCATTACAAACACAAAATTTATGCAAAAGTTATTGAGTTCACGAAAAGACATATACATATTAAATCCGCCATTGATTGAAAACATACAACGAGTATACCTAAATTAAACAATCTTCTAATCAAAATTCACATGAGCAATGAAGGAATCCATCTCCATTTGATGAACTCCACCAGTCTTCGTTGATTCTCTTATCCAAAAGAACTATGTACGTATGGTACATTTTGTATAGACAAATGAAATTAATTTAATTACAAGGAATTAATTAATCAGTACTTTAATTAAACAAATTGATATATTAAATGAGTAAATAGAGATTGAGAAACCAAAATTAAGTAATATGAAATTGCAACTTGTAATTGATGTATGGATTCTGCACAGTAGCACTTATATATATACCGGAGATAATGAAATATGTAAGGTAAGTGGTTTTCATGATAGAGCGTGAGAGGGCTACTATAGGGGAAATGAGGGTAGGGATTATAATGTGGGAAATAAGTCAAATTAAAAAAGTCGAGCTAATAAATGAAAAGATTAATAATGTATTCAAATTTGATCAAATTGAACGAATTTATGTTTGCTTATTTGCCCCCTCTAAATTGATATTTATCGTCTACATTGTTTATTTTGAATCGGGAAGTCTAGATTTGAAGAAATGATATTTTTAAGTTCTGGTCCATTTGGATATTCATTGCAAATTTTTTTGCTAAATATATAGGCTAGTGAAATGGAACTTCTTTTACGGTAGAGGAACTTAAAGAAGAAAAAGAAAAGCCAAATATATTTTGATTTTTAAATTCATCCGTAGATCACACGTAGTCATTCATTAACACACTAAAAAAGAAATAGTATTATAATGTTAAAAAATAATAGCCTTGTCTTTTATCGTTAGATAGTACTTAATAAGTTTGATATCTCAAAAATGTTTTATAGTAAAAATTTGTCTAGTATGCGAGTGAAAATCAAAAGTTAAAAAAGTAATTAAGAGATAATCATAAAGTCAATTTCACCATCTTGACTTGATAAAAAGTAGCTTAGTGTGGCCTAAAAGTATTAGTAGTATTTACCAAACTAGCTAGAAGAGTGATTTCTTAAGATGTACGCAAAAAATTAGCTAGAATTAGCTTCATCAAAGATAACTTGAACTTAAATAAATCGTGTTCTATTATCTTAAGGATTAGATGTTAATTTTTTTTTTTTGCTTGAGAATTCAATATATAACTAGTAATATGTATGCTTATAAATGAGATAAAACTTACTCATAACATAAATTTTATTTTATTAAATCACATAATAATAGAAATTGTATTAATTGAGTGTAAATATTTTTCCCTATAAATGTGTTATCATTTTGTTGTTAATCATGTTAACGATCAACTAATAATCAAAATTTTCTACCTCATTAAATATATTTCTCTATTATCTAACTATCAATTATAAATCAGATTTTTATATCAAAATCCAGATTATACCTTCAGATTACATTATATTCCATTAATATTCATAACAACAAGAATCATGATTTTTTTTTTTAAATATTCAATATTCACATTAGAATTTGATAAAATTTTAAGTTTGTGTCAAAAAGTTCAACATTAGAGGGAACCCCTATTGTTACTATATTATTCAATGCAAATACAAAATTTAAACAAAAGTTATTTGATTCACGAAAAGATATATTATATCTGCTAAATCCGTCCTTGATCGAAACAAATAGCGAGTACACATAAATTAAACAACCTTCAAATCAAAGCGCTAATGTAAATCTTATAATTAAGTACACATATAAAAGCTTAAATATAATTCCTAAAACAAGTATTTCATAGATTCAAGTAAGTGATTCAATAAAATAACTAAAATATATATCTTATTATTTTTTCAAATTAATTTAACATAAAAATTATTTTTAACAAATTTAATGAAAAATATATAAATTTGTTGACTGACTTTCTACGTGAAATATCAGTAATTATAAAACAAAGTGAGAAGGAATCCATCTCCATTTGATGATCTCCACCATCGATCCTTCACTAATTCTCTTACTTTTTTACCAAACTCAATGGCACACATCCTCATCTCATGCTCTTTCTCTAGAAGCCATTAGTTTTTTAACACAGTAATAATGCTGATCTAAAACAATAACCATGTTTGATAATAAAACTCAATCAACATTACAGAACAATAACATAACAACACAGAACCAGACTAGAATCTGTTCTTTTTATGTTATGAATTCGAATTTTACAATAGAAGCAGAAGCAAGTAGTACTATGAGCAATGAAGGCAAAACCCTAACAAGGTACGTATTGGTTGGGCTAGTCCTGTGGATGTTGTTGGGGAAGCAGAATGGACCTCAAGATGGGAATGAGATTTACGTAAATTATACAGATAAATATTTGATCATATTTTTGTATGATAGCGTAAATTATTTTCAGCTTTAAACAAAAACTAATTATAAATTTATTTTAAAATGGAGTGCTTATTTCAAATTGAGAACAATATTACTCATCAATATTAAGCATAAGTCAAATATATTGAAATTTCCTTAAAACTTTTTTCCTAAAATTCAAATAATAACAAGGGACAACTTTAGTGATGAGAGCGTAAAGTGTGATGTATAGTACAATGTTAAACTCTCCTATAAAAAAAATATTATTTAAGTGCAAAAATTGAGAGAAGAGAACTTATTATTTACGTAGTTATAAGTTTTACCCTAAGAAGATTTTTTCCTTTAAAAAATATACACACAATTAAAAAATTTTGATTTCTATTCTGAGATCAATAAAATATGACAAAAAGAAATAATTGATCCAAGATTTTGTAATGCTTTTATAAATTTATATTCAGTTTTATATTAATTTTGTATTCACGTATGAAAAAATTGAAAATAGCCCACTAAAAGGTCTTCCCAAGAGCCCTTTTTAATAGTAATTAATTAATTTTTTTAATTTGGACCCTTAAAAGACAATTAAGTAATGTCTTTAACATTGATATATTACTAAACCCTCAAAATTATACTCCAAAACCCAAACCCAGGTGTAGCTACTATTTCTCCGCCGCCGCAGCTGCAGCCGCTGCCGCCATTACTACCGGAAAATGGACAAAGCCAAAAACAAGAAGAAAAACCTAACCCCAGAAGTTCAATTCCGGTCAAGCCTAGATAATTGCTCCAAAACCAAAGATCTTTCTACTGCCATCTCCTTATACGAATCCGCTATTTCAGATGCCTCAACAATTCGCCTTTCCAGTAACCATTTCAATTCTTTTCTTTACATCTGCTCCAACTCTTTTTCAGACCCATCAACGAAAAATGACGCTATTCAATTTGGGTTTCGAGTTTTTGAACATATGGGTTCGTGTAATATAACCCCTAATGAGGCAACTGTCACGGCTGTTGCTCGGCTGGCGGCAGCAACTGATGACGGTGACAGAGCATTTGAGTTGGCTAAAGGGGTGGGGAATTGTGGAAAGTTAAGGACTTATGGACCGGCTTTGTTTTGTTTTTGTAAGATGGGTGAGGCTGATAAGGCCTATCAAGTGGAAGAACACATGCGGTCTCTTGGTTTGCAACTTGAGGAAGCTGAGCTCGCTGGGTTGTTAAAGGTGAGTTCTTTTTGTCATTGAATGGTCCCAGTTATTGCTAATTGATTTATTGATGAGTGTTTCGGTAATTTTCAATTGTAGTTTGTTTAGTTTGTGGTTCAAGATGTAGTCTTTTTTTCAGTGTTTTGAGTTGCCAGCACTTTTGCTGCTTCTGTTGGTTGCTATTCTGTGTTGTGGGGAGGAGGCAAATTTGTACTACTCACATAAAAATGCAGCATGTATTTTGTTTGCGGGAAAGTCCAATTTGTCAATTGATCAATAGTTCAACGAGTTGTAGTATATAGGTTTGGGATTCCTAATGATGACCCAACTATTTGGAATTGAGGCATAATTGTTGATTGAGCTTTTACCTTCTAGGTGAGTGTGGAGAAAGAAAGGGAAGAGAAGATCTATCAGTATTTACATAAACTGAGAATGTCAATCAGGAGCGTAAGTGACTCGACAGCAGAAATCATACAGAGTTGGTTTGGAGGGGAAATGGCAACTAAGGTGGGGTTATCCAACGGGGATATGGATCAGGTGAAAGAAGTAATTTTACAAAATGGTGGAGGGTGGCATGGTCTCGGATGGCTTGGAAAGGGTAAATGGCTTGCACAGAGGTCCCAAATAGCTCCTGATGGGAGGTGTCTATCTTGTGGCGAACAGTTGGTTTGTGTTGATATTGACAGATCAGAAACGGAACGATTTGCAGAGTCAGTTGCTGCTTTGGCAATGGAAAGGGAAGTCCATTCCAATTTTAAGGAATTTCAGGTGAGGAAGTTATCTTTAGTTATTTCTTTGTATGTGATTTACCACAACTATTCTAATCAAATGCAACATATATGCTTGCATCTCTCATGTTTTTTTTGATTTTCTTTCCTAACTTCTCCAAGAAATGTTTAGGACTGGCTGGAAAAGCATTCAGATTATGATGCTGTAGTAGATGCAGCAAATGTTGGGCTTTTTCAGCAGAATTTTGCTGAGGGAGGCTTTAGTATTGCACAGGTTGATAATATTAAGTTTACTTTTTATTGCCTTTCATCTGGTCTTTCCATTTGATGTTGTTAAATTAGCTATTTGACTCATGTTCCATCCTGTATTGCAATAGAGCAGCTTGTTGCTGTTGTGAAGGAATTGCATAGCAGGAGCAACAAGTGGCCACTGGTCATATTACACAAAAAGCGTGTTCGTACACTTTTTGAGAATGCTGGCTATAGAGAGTTGCTTGAAGAGTGGATAAATGAAAAGATACTTTACGGAACACCTTTTGGATCCAATGATGACTGGTAAAAACTGAAGACTGTTTGAACTTCTCCCTTACACTAGTTTTAAAAAAAATGTTCTAATGATCAAAGAAAAATTGAATATTGCAGTGTTATATGACAGTTGATTTCCATTACCTTGATCATTTCACCTTTTACGATGTTGAGACTTGAGACCTGATGTTGAGACTTGAGACCTCTTGTAGTCGTTATTTATCTTGCTTTCCTTGTAGCTCCTTTGAGCATTTTAAATGTTTTACTTTTTACCCAGTAGTGATAAATACCTCCTTTTCTTATCTATTTGACTGGGCATATGATTTGAATATTATTTACCTGGAGCATAATCAGTAAATCTGTACTATGTAACATTGTGCAATATGATATAGGTACTGGCTTTATGCAGCAGTGAAACGTAAGTGTTTGCTCGTGACAAATGATGAAATGAGAGATCACATCTTTGAGCTCCTGGGTAGTAGCTTTTTTGCCCGATGGAAAGAAAGACATCAGGTTCAATTGCTTAAACTTATTCTAACATTAATTTAACTATTT
Source organism: Solanum peruvianum (assembly GCA_027705065.1). NCBI lineage: Eukaryota > Viridiplantae > Streptophyta > Magnoliopsida > Solanales > Solanaceae > Solanum > Solanum peruvianum. The sequence goes on along the minus strand of JAKWJD010001760.1, from coordinate 48,044,266 downwards.
ACGGTCATATTTTTATGCATTCTTGAAAGAACTTTTTTATAACTTCTGTTTTCATATTTTTCCTATAGTTGAACTCCATTCAGTTGATAGATTGATTGAAATTGAGGGATTTGGTTGGTGAATTATATTTTATTTTCTTCTTCTTCCTTTTGAAAAATGCAATCAATTCACAAGTAATGAACTGGCTTTAAAACCCTTGTGTTCTTGGAATGAAAATAATATGCAAATATTAAATTTTATCTCAAACCACCTTCGATGGCAAAAATGAATTGTTTTCTATATTTCAAACAAAAAAAAGGAATCAGAAAGTATTTCATGGTGCCTTGCATTTCCTTTTTTTCTTCTTCATCAATAGTATTAGGTTAATCTAATTCATAATCAAATTAACAGGAAGTCTAATTGTTGACACCCAATTTTAGCTCTCCATAGTTAATTAATTAAGCTCCGGCGAGTATTAGTAATAATAGAAAGTATCAAAAATTTCTCGGGGAAGTATGAAAATATTTTTGATAAGCTTTTTCATTTCATTCAGCAAATTTATTTTATAAATATTGTTTCATATAAAAATTAAATATATAAATAAACATTTACTACTGTCATTTTTTACATTTATGTCAAGTAAATATCATTCTTTATGGGTTAAATCATTTTTTTTTTTGATTGAGTTTAATTTCTATCGTTGCAAATAAATATGTTTTGTATATTATTCTAAATTAGGAAGCTTATACAAATTTTATTTTTAAAATGACCAATTTAATTAGGGAGCTTAAACAATCAAAGTGATTAATTTCAATATAATTAATTCTTATTACTTTATAAAGAAGGGGAATATAATTTAAATAGGTTAATTTGAGCAAAAACTTGGTAATCCAAGTCTCCTAAAATCACCCAATCCATGTGTGCCACGGAGGAAGCACATGGATGGTGTGCTTCTTCATCTTTAATCTTAATCCTTTAATTTGATATAATGGTTCTCATTAAAGAGAGGGATCGGCTAGGTGATGACGAATGAGATGGCGATTTGAAGGAAGAGGGAGTAGGAAGTGGGTGTCTATCATTTTTGGGAAAGGAGGAGCGTAAGGGTATGGATAATGTAGTGCCATAGTGGTTTGTAGAAAAGATTAGGGTTATGGGTTTGGGAAGAAAGAGAAATGAGTTTCTTTGTGGGGGAGAGATTGAGTATAGGGGCGGTAGGTGTATTGATTATAGGGAAAAATTGTCTTATATGATTTGGGCCGTTTGATTAGATTATTAGGGATTTTAAAATAGAAATATTATTAACGAAATATTGGGTAAAAGACTGAATTAATGAGGATCAATTAGATCAACTGAAGGGTTGAGATTAAAGATAAAGAAGCACGCAAATCACAATCCATGTGCTTCCTATGTGGCACATGGATTGACTGATTTTAGGGGACTTGGATTGCCAAGATTTTTCTCAAATTAGCCTTATGACCCCTTTTTTTGTTAAATAACAAAAATTGGAAATAATCACATTTAGCTTATTTGACAAAAGTTGTTCATTCTTGATATTTTTTTTGTATGAATTAGTAAATAATAATTAATTAAGCTTCTAATTTTGAATAATGTACGAATTTTTTTTATTTGCAACCATAGAAATTATATTTAATAATAAAAATGGTTTAACCCTTGGAACAATATTTACTTGATATAAATTTTAAAAAATGCTAAAGTGAATATTATATTGTTATAAGTAACAATATTTATGAAATGAATTTGCTGAATGAAATGAGAGTTTATCAATATTATTTTTTCAGACTTTTTCCATAAATTTTTTGTTTTTTTATTATTATTACTTACAGAAGCTTTATTAATTATATAGAGAGAGCCAAACTGGGCGTCAACACTTATGCTACTCTATGTCCTACTTCTAGACTAAGTCAGCAAAAGAACTTTATTTGGTGGCATAATTTGGCTATATGCAGACACATTAGTTATTTGAGCCAATTAATTTTGATCCGTATTTTCATGTGCAGTGGTGTACTAGCTTATGTTCTTATGCAGATCATGCTGCTGAGGTTCTTATGATTTATGATCCTCAAGAGTAATACATACAAACAGAATGTAGCAAAATACGTCTTAGGAGCACACTTTTTATATTTAAAAAAAACAACTTTGCCAAACACTATTTGATGCTCAAAAGTGTTTTTCAAGTTTATTGCCATACAAACTGCTTCTCAAGAAAGGTACTTTTTTGAAAAAAACGCTTTCCAAAATAAGCCGATTTTAGAATCCTTCCAAACATGCTATCAATATTCCAATTTGTGACCAATTAGTTTTTCTATTTGTTTGAAAAGAACTGAATTGTTTGTAATTTTGGCAATATGTTTGTGCTCCTATGCATAAGGTATTCTATTTTTTTAAAAAAAGAATTAGTCTTTTATTTCTACTTGAGTAGATTATGACTGATTACATCTGATTTCGGTCATTTTCTTTTTCACTGGGTTATACCTCATTCAGTTGGGGTGACCAAACTTTTTACTTTAGGTGATAATGTCTCCAAGAACTAGGTTACTGTTTTAGCTGAGAGGTATGATAAATGCTAGGCAACTAAGTTACAGTCTTTTGATAACTGTAGAGTCGAAAGTTCACTACACAGTCTTTTTCAACAGTAGTGTCAAGTTATTTTTAATGGCTGCTACAGGAGCATGTACCTCACCAACGAATGATCGTATGTATGATTGTTGGATATGGTCTTATCTATGTCATAAAGACTTCAAAAATTGTTTCAGGCACTTATTCATTCATTACTCTTTAGGTGGGTGTGTCTCTAGGCTCTCTTTTTCTTTCATAATTTGTCTTTAGGCTTTTTATGCGCTCTCCCCTCTTATAATGCTTATAGTTAGAGTTAAATTGTTGTATGGTGTTTCAGTCTTGGTGATTAATTAGATGATGTTTTTTCATGATAAATGTGGAAAAAAAAGAAATAATTTTGACAAGTTGATGTATCTTGGTAATATTGTAGGTCAAGTACACTTTTGTTAAAGGGGAGATTAAGCTTCTGATGCCACCCACATATTCTGTTGTCATTCAGGTATACTGTCTTGCTCTCATTCTCTTTTAAACTGCGATATTTCCTTGACAGTAAGCAGGGGGTTTGCCTTCTGGGTTGAGCTCGTCGCACACGGCTTGCCTAGTGCGGGTTATCTCTCCTATGTGGTTTGCGAGCTATTGCATAGGAACGAGGGTTTTACCCTGTGCGCACCCAAAAGGGTAGCGACTGCGGGTTTCCCTTGTCATTATGAAAAAAAGTTTTCTATACAAATATCTATAGCATATAGATATAGGGATTCACTGCCACGTGATTGATGCTCGAGTTGTTTGAAAGGGTTACGACGTGTAGATGAAGCTATACAGTTTTATATTGTCTTTTTACCAAAAAAGTAAAAAAAAAAAGTGACGTATTTTTGTTGTTGCCAATTAGTGAGTTGAAATGATCAAGATGTCTAACCATTATATTTCACCTAAGCACATTAGTACTTCTGTCTATTTTTGGGAGTTTGATCCTTTTCCTCAACTTGCATCTTACACCATATTGGTATCCCATCACAAGTTGCATGATATAACTTTAAATTGCTTGGACTGGTAAACTAAAAATGATCTATTATGAACTTATATTAAAAAAAATAGATCTATTAGGTACTACTGATTGGTAGTTACATGTCTATGTATAATTCAGTTTTCAGTAAATGTAATGATTTGCCAGCATTTTAGTCTTTGGATATTTACATCTCATATTAATATGTCTTTTTCAGGAATCCGAGAACGGGTCGTGGCATGTGCCTCTGGCAGGTGAGGTAGTTGAGGAGTCTTCAAGGACTTGGCTCTGCATCACCAGACAGGCTTCATGTGAATCTGACATTAAACAACTTGCAAGTGTAGTAGAAGCTTCTCAAGTTAGTGAACCTGATCAAATTGCAGCCTGTTGCCATTCAGATAGTTTTACAAGTCAGAATGGCGGCAGCTTAAATAAATGTTCTGGTTTGGCTGGTAAGAGGAAAGAGAGGTCCCCTTCTCCAACTCCATCTCACTCCAGTCTACAATCTTGAAAATTTGAAGGTGATACCTTTTCCAGAACCTTACCAATTGCTCAGCTGTTTTGTTGTGGAGCTTTTTTTTTCTTTCTAAATTAATGATATCGCGGAGATTTACTGGTCGGAATGTTGCTCAAATGAACACATTATGGGCTTCTGTCCATGTGATCTGAAATTATATGACATGACGTTGAAGTTTTATTTGGACATGCGCTTTGGATTTCTAAGTTCTTTTGCTCAAACATAAAAATTCCGAAGTTGTAAAAACTATCAGAATTGCCCCAATCATTTATACAATCTTTTACCAAACAAGCCTCACAACAGAAGTACATGACACTATTACAAAACTATTATGAAAAGACCACAGCATTTATTTATTTTATTATGGTTGGTAAGAGTAATAATGTCAACTGTAGATGATTTAAAGCTTCGTAAGAGTAATAATATCAACTATTAAATGATTTAAAGCTTAGTAAGAGTAATGTCAACCATGAATTTGGTTGGTTAGGGTAATGATTATATGATATAAATGGTTTAAAAGTTGGAAAGAGTAATAATATCAACTATAATTTTTTGTTTGCATATGAAATAAAGAGTTGGTAGATATAAAATGACAGTAAGTCATGGTGTTTGCAACTTGGCATCCCAAGTTTTTCTGTGTTGAGGTTAGTCGTCTGTCCGTAGCTCGATGCTGCTGGTGTTTCTGTAGAGGTTGTAGACAAGAGAAGAAGAGAACTTGGAAAAGAATTTCATATATTTGTGCTACCAATTGAAATACAAGAGTCTTGTATGGGAACAATTCTTTAGTGTATCCCTGGGGATACAACAAATTAAACTGGATAGACTGAAAATAATAAGCAACAAAGGATATATGGGTACTTAATAACCAACCACATAGAAATGTAAATTATTTATTAGGAAATAACAAATTTGTTTTCTACTTAATTCACTTGAATACATATTTTACCACCCCAGGCATGTGAGTGTTCAAAAAATAGTCTTCCCAGTTGATGCTCTTGGGATTAAAATTGAACACATCTATTTCAATTCCTGACTCCTTTGCTGCTCTGCGTAACTTCTCTGTGTTCATGTCATCATATCTGTCACAAAATTTTACATGATGAGAGGATTACAAAATAGAAAAGACGAGTTTAGCTTCTATATACTAAACCGATGTGTATGTGAATTAGATCTTATAGAGGTAGGTAGTTTGCTTACACTCCCTTGAAGAATAAATAAGGCTCATAAAGATCTATCAACCTCATCACAAACTTGATTTTCCTGTCAAGCTCTGAATATTTGTCTTGAAAGAATTGGCAGAGTATTGTGTTAACTATTTCTAATCCCTGTAGAACAACAACTTCATGTTAATATTAGGAGGAGGAACATAGTTCATTTCTCGCTGTGTTTTGAACAAAACCTTTAAAGGAAGCATGTAACGGAGGGCCATGTATCTGCGAAAGCTATCCATGCTACTCAAAACATTAACTTTGCCTACAATGACTGGTTTTCCTTGCTTGTCAATCCATGGATGCTCTTTGAAGTGACGGAAGGCATACTCCTGAGGACATGTGAACTTTACTGGATTTGAAACTGATGTTCCAACATGGTATATTATTTGACTCCCTCGTTGATCTGCATGAGCCATCATTGTTACTATCATTGCATTCACCACCATATCTGCTGGAATCTGCATGCACATAATTATTGAGTTTTACAATTCGACATTATTTGTTGTTGAATGCTCAGCTATAATGAGAAGATTGATTGTTACTACTTACTAGATCAATGATGGCTTCAGGATCTCCGAGGAAGCATGTGAGTTTTCCTTTACCATATCCAACGGCTAAACTATCAATGGTTCTGCAGAAGAACCATCTTTTGTGTAAACATGAAAATCGTTCAACCATATGGTAGCTATAGTGTATGTGAATATTTATATGTATACCTTATGCCTTCAACCCAACCTGGGAAAGGGTCTCGAAGAGTACTAGTAACAATTGTAGGACGAAAAATGACAAGAGGTACATCTTCTTTCATGTCTCCTAATATCATCTCTGCTAATGCCTTTGTGAATACATAGGGATTTGGCCATCCATACTTCCTTGCTCTTCATAAAACAAAGCTCATCTATTAGTAGTGGAGATTTACATATATTGACAACAGACGAGACAGATCCAGGATTTGAAGTTTTTGTGTTTCTATAGCAATCTCATTATATGTGAAGACGTGTGTCTTGTATTTATTGGATTGATATAAATACGGAGTGCAAGTAAATTAATACTACCTTTGAAGGCCAAGCTCCTTCATGGCTGATGTTATAGACTCTTGTGAAGAACCCTCAACTCTGAGCTGTTTCAATGTTTCCTCCATAACTCTCTTCTCTGTATAAATATCTAATCCTGATGTACCATTCAATGTGTCACCCAAATTATAGGGTGTTTCCAATATTAACCCTCTTTTTTCCCCTGATACATATGCTAAACAAATATCAAAAAAAAAAAAAAAAGTCATTTATGATTTTTACCATGAAGAAGGGTATATAATTTAGGTTACACATTTGGGAAGTCCATAGAAAAATTATTGCTAATTGCCCCATCTGAGAAGCAAAAATATTCTAATAAAGACGTTCTTCAGTAATATAATTATTATTTGGTAAAAATAATAATAATAATCAGAGGTACCAATTACCAGTTGATACGTGAAGAAGAACCTTTAATTTACTACACTTTTTGGCAAAGTTGAGAACGTTTATAGCTCCAAATGTATTGAGTCCCAAGGCTACATCATATCTAAAAAATGAAAAAACAAAATCAATTTGCATTATATTTAACTTAGATATACGATACCAACCAAGTTTTATATCGTATTTTACTAATTTCACTTATTATGAACGTACGTGTATATATATATATATATACCTTTCGTCGAAATTTGTTGTTGCAGCTAGGTTAACAACAACATCTACTTCCCTCCACATTTCTTCGAGCAAATTAGTGTCTTTGACCCCCAAGTTTTCAATTGTGATATCACCAGGTATAATCGTGGTCCTTTCTGAAATAAAAGTGTTCAAATTTGCCCCATGTTTTTCACGTAGAAGCTTGAACAAGTCCTTTGCCACAGCCTGTTCATCATTAAAAGATTAAATTGATCAAAATTTTACTATACCATTTAATTTTGCCTTTATTAATTGTACCATTTTACTAATGGTTCGTTTTTTAAAATTATATTCTTATTTTTTTCAATTATTTTCAAATTTTCTCACACTACAACAAAAGAGATATTACCGTAAAACATTTATCAGCATTTGAGTTAATGTCATTGCATTCAGATTCGCTTAATTTAAAAGTGCTCATTATATTATTGTCACTTAATATAACATAGCAACAACTATATTATTGTCGTTAAATAAACATATCGACAATTATATTATATAAGGGTTTTGTTCTTTATATGTATTCCTCCCTAAATAATTTTTCAATTGTTAAAGGGGGAAAAAATGCCCAAAAAGAAGAAAAAGAAAAACATTACATAAAATGAGAAAAAGTTAAGAAGATCAAATTTATTTTAAGATACGATTTTTTTTTTAAACTCGAACTTATGATGAGTAGTGTGAGTTGTTGTACGAATATAATAAATTTAATTAAATGAAATGTCCGTTCAGTTAGGTGATAACTTGGTAGCACCACAAGAAAAAAATAGAAGAAAAATAAATGTAGTACGGCAACCCTGAAAATCCAAGGAATATTTAGATATTCCTTTATATTAATTAAAAAAAGTAGTTTTGTTTTCTTAAAGTTCAAATTAAATGAATCTCTTATTTGGTTCTTTATATAGTCAAAATACAGTAAGTTATAACATGAATTTCACCTTATTAAATCATTTAATTTAAATTTATATAACGTGATATATATAGATAAATTCTGCGGACGAATAAATATTTACCAAATAATACTAATATAGTTTCCAACGTTTTAGGTTTTTATCTAGCAACAACGATCATAAAATTCTAATCGAAAACGAAATAGTACGTTGGAAAAATTGAATGATTATAATTTCGTATAATCTTTTCAACAAATCTGTATTAAAACTAGTACGAGGAGGAAGAGGAGAGCATGTAGTGTATAGTCAATTAGTTCAAAATACAATATTTTCAACATAAAGTGTAAATATGTATGTGAAAAACTACTAAAATAATTAGCGGATTTTTTTTTCTTTTAACTTATAATTTCAAAAGTTTTCATATTTAGACTATTAGCAAGCAATACTTTTATGATCTCGTATATTTCGTTTCTCTGACATTTTCCTTTCATTTTTTTATTACAAAAACCCACTCCACGGTAATAGTAATGGGCTCAACGATATAAATTCAAAAGTTAAATATAACAAAATTTAAATCGTGGATCCACTTCTTCATAATTTTACACCGATATTTGCATCCCAATGATTTTATATGGTTTTGAATAATTATCATCTCATGAATCATATTTCTAGGTTGAAATAAGTGCAACAATCTTTTTCTAAATCATCAAAAATATCTGGTAATAATTTCTTTTTCATGAAAAATATGCTTTTAGCAGCTAGGGCATACTCTACTTTTATATTAGATTCTCATACGCTGAATTCAAATAAGTCAAACTTCAGATAACGTGATCGTAAAACAAATAAAAATATATACATACCTCATTGTTGAAACGCTGCAAAGCTGCGTTGTTATCTTGAGCTCTTAAAAGCAAATATAGCTTCTTCACGTTTGGTTGTACTCGAAGTATTTTCTCTACAAAAACTACGACAAAAAAAGGAAAACGAAAATAAAATTTTTGAACACCCCATCAATTAAGATTAAGAAATTAATAGAGAATAATTAATTACTTTTTGCAAGAAATCCAGTAGCACCAGTAACAAGAATGGCTCGATTTTCAAGAAACTTAAGAACACTCGTTAACTCCATCAGTATTAGTATTATTATGATGAAATAAAAATCAAGAAATATAAGATAAAAAGACAAGAAATAACTTTTCAATTAGTAAGGAAACAGAAGTTGCTGCACAATAGAGCAATTTTAGGAATAGGGTGCATTTATTTTTATAATAAAAAGGGGGACACTCATAGAGTGACACAAATAGAATTGAGTGCACGAAATTAAAGTTGTTGATAATTTCTTTGGTAGATTGGAAAAAATAAATAATGCTACTACATAGTAGTAGTAGTATTTTTATTTTTTTCACATATCAAGGTATGGTCCAGGGAAAACTGAACTGACTGTATGGATTCAGTCTAATTTAGTACGTGTCCGATAATGTTTGTTATAATTTTTATTTTTAGAGTTAAACTATAGAAATTTTGATTGATATTTTGAGATAAAAATTTTCATCATATTAATATAAAAAAAAATTATAATTTATAGTACTTTTTATATAGTTTTAAAATATCTAGTTTTATTTATTTAAAATATTAAATCAGTGTAATTTAATTTATCTTTAAAAATTAATCAAATTAATTTTTAATAAGCGCCCGTGACAAACATTTTCTGGACGGAGGGAATAATTATTTCCCACCTTGCTTCTCCCTATTTTTTCTGTTTGCGGGAGGTCAAATCAATAATCGACAGAGTATTTTGACTCTGTTGGGACATGATTTGAAATTACAATTCATTATTATTAAATTTTTTAAGTTGTTTTCTTTTTTTCTATAAATATGAAAAATTTATGATTGTAAAATTTGTCAAAGCCTTTCTAAAGCTTAAACAATTTTATCATTACGATTGTAAAAATTATCAAGCTTTTCTAAAGCTAATATAATTTTATCATATGAGCAAATCATATAATTTATAAATAAAATGTCAGAATATTTTAAGGTATCGCATTAATAAATTATATATCTTTTTTTCTTTTTTTTATGAGTAAATATTTACGATTAATATCATTATAAATTTTTAAATACATAATTTACGAAATTCCCATGATCCGAAAAATCAATAGCAGTAACCAACTGTTTTTAATATAATTTTTCCAAACATCGAGTACGAGTCCTTTTAACAAAACTTAAAATGACAAATCTTTCCTTTTTTATTTGCAATATTTTTGAATCACATTTTACATTTATACATAAAATAAAAATAAAGTGAAATCACTACTTAATATTCGAATAAATATCTTGCATAATAAATAAATATAATTTTTTAAATATTAAAATAGAAGTAATTTTTAACTTTTTTTTAATCTTTATGATTATTTAAAGAAATATAATTATCGAAATGGACCGCAGTAATTATTGGTGCTCCAATCTTTATATATTTTTTAGGATTTTTAATTTAGAAAAGTGGAGTTTCCGTGAAGGTACACAAGTAATTAAATCTCCTCTGACTTATATTAAATTTGAGGGTTATAGGGGTAGTTACTCCAATTTAATTAATTGTCAAAGTCGGTAGCAAGGGTCAGCCTAGTTTAAATCAATTCGAAATTTAAACTTTTTAGATTATTAATTAATTTTTGTTTTTTACTTTCAAAATTTATGAATGTTGCGTTTAATTCTATGATTTTTTGTATATTCAAAAATCTGAATTTTCTATGGCTTATGTTTTATGTTATTTTCAAAGGTTCAATATGTACAAAGATTAGTACCGTATCCCCTTATTTATTATAATACACTATGTAAGCGATATCTAATTAAACAATTAAGTTAGTTTTTAATTTTTTATTCTTTGCAATCAAATTTATGCCTAAACAAACATAAGTTCTTTAAGGGTGGGAACATAACTTGTAAAAGATTATAATATGAAAATATTAAATTATGTCCTGTCAAAAAGTTATTTGCCATGTGAAAATGATCAAAAAAGTTCTCTCTCTATATATATAGAGATAGTTTTATTTTAGCCCTTAATATATTAATGATTGAAATAATATTTAATTTAAGAGTAACTTTCACATATAGCAAACATAAAAATCATATTTGTAGCTTTGCATAATTGCGCTCCTTAGCAAACATAAATAAGTATATTTTGTTATGTATATACAAAAAAAAAACAAATGTATAATTCTTGATACATACGCAAAGAAACCAGTCGTATAATTTACTATATATATATACAAAAGATCAATTGTATAATTTGTGTATGTATAACACGAGAAAGAGAGAAAGACAAAAGAAAAATAGGCAAGGGAATATTTGTATTTGTATAATCATAAGTGTATAGAGAAAAGATATATGCATCTGCATGTGTGTGTGAATATATATATGTATACAATTTTCTCTCGCTTTATACAAACAGAAACATAATTTATACATTCTGTTTCTGTTTGTATAAGCGAGAGCGGTGAGGATGGCGAGCGAGATCTGGGAGAGGGTAGAAAGGGGAACGAAAATATATGTATATATACAATTATCTCTTGTTTTATACAAACACAAATACATTTTTATATATTTGGGTTTGTATAAAAACAAGAGTGTGCGAGCGAGAGAGGGAGAGTGGCGAGCGAGAGTTAGAGAGAGAGAGGCATCCGGTAAACTGTTTGCTGAATTACACAATTAAATCAAAATATAGTTATAACATTTAATTTAAATTATTAGTTTACCATTATATATAATTTTCCCTTAATTTGCTCATTTGAGTCCATTACCGCCTAACATATTTTTCAAAATAGAATGATAAATTTAACTATAAGCCTCACATAACTAACAAAATTAACCATCATTTATCTTATTTATGAGCTCCAAAGAAAGAACTTAATGAAATCTAACACTAGTTTTTTTAACTTTTTTAAAAAAAAATTATTTCTTTTTTAAAATATTATTTTATTCATCCTTTTTTCTTTGTTTTCCCAAAATCCCAATCAAAATTTTCACATCTAATTCAAATAATCCAATCTAGGGATAGAGTCCATATATTGTTAGGGATTCGTTTAAACTCGATTCAATAAAAAATATTATTACAATTTATATATAATTAAAATTATTTTAAATATATATATGTAATAAATATCAAATTCTCTTAAATTAATTTGTATATTCACTTCTTTAAATTTCAATTTTCCTTATTAAAAAATTAGCTAAGCCACTGTTCCAACCACCGCCTCTAATCAGTAGGGTGAGCTCATAACTCCGCACTATTAATTTTTTGGTCCTATCATTTTCTCCGTCTTTCATTTTTGAGTAGGAATTCTTGTAACTATTGCCTCGATCAAAAGAATTTTTTTTGAAACTAAGATTGATAAAATCTTATCTAAGATCAATAATATCAGATTGAATATATTCTTTATATTATCAATTGAAAAGAAATTACTAAAATAAATTGATCAGAAAACAGGAATTAATGACTTGACATCTAAAAAGACAAGAAAAATAGATTTTAAATAAATATATACATGATTATTATTATTTTTTTGAAAAAAAAATATTAGGGCCCCTAAGGTTTGGCTTTAGGCCCCAATCTTGTTGAGTCGGCTAAACATTAGTTATGCATAAATTAGAAAAATGTACCGAACAAAATAGTAATAATAGATCCAGCTAATACATGCACTATTTTCTCCAATACACTCTATCAAACGACATGTTCAAAATTTTGAAAATCCTATATCAAAACAAATTTATTTATCTTTAAAAATAAAGTATATCGCAAAATAAAAATTTTAAAAATATTAAATTCGACTTTTGACTTGTAGCTTGGTCCATGATCATAATGTTGCATCCCCTCTAGATGTAGTAATTAGTCTATACTCTATAACCAAGTTGGGTGAAAGTGGCCCAACAAATAAAGGAAAATATTACTCGTAATTCTTGGAGTTGGGAACCAAAATAAGCCACAAAAATATAAAAGTAACTAAAATAAGCCACTATTTTAGTAAGTAACTAAAATAAGCTTAGTGGAAGAAAAAATTCCACTATATCCAATTTTCTAAACGTTTTCCGTTACTGTCATAACGTTTATTTTTAATATATAACGGAACTTTTTCTTTCACTTTATAAAATGGAACTTTTTATTCCACTTTATAAAATGGAACTTTTTATTCCACTTTATAAAGTGGAAGAAAATCTTCCACTTTATAAAAAGTTACCTTTTCATCTTCACCTTCACCTTCTCTCCTTTTTCTTTTCATGGCTTCCAAAAAAAAAATTCACTTTGAAGATGGTCAAAAATTCACTTAAAAAAATAAGTGTTAGACATAGTGATAATCATCTGCATCAAAAGTAGGCGAGACATGAAAATTTGAGGATGTCCCAACATTTTCCGTCATTTCAAAGTGTGAGGACTAACCAAAATAATTATTTAGTCCATAACTTGGAGCAATAGCCCTATCTTGCTAAGGTAAACCGCTACAAAATATATAATAATAAGAATAATAAATAATATAAATTAATAAATAATTGACAAAATCAACAACCAATAATTGAAATCTAATAATTGAGCATTACCGATCACTATCATTGATAGTTTTGTTTAAATCAAAATCATATTGGCCGGTAAAAGTATTTTGATAATGAGTCATTTTAGGAAAATCAGTAGATTGAATTATCAGAAATTCATCAATGCTATTATGAATTTCTAATTAGGGATGAACATCGACTGATAAAGGAGAACGTTGTTGACTAATCTTAGGCTCCTGCCTAACATAGATTCCAAGTATTGTTGACTTGATTTGATCTATATAGTAATTTGGAACCCTTAAAAAGTCAGTCAACGATTCGTCATTATATATAATTCACTCTCCAAAATTTACTTGTCCTTGTGATAAAAATGAAGTAGGGTATTTTCCGGCTATGATCAAATTATAATCGTACTGTTTATACCCATTCATTTATAATTGATGAAATAAATTTATGATATCGGACATTTATTAGATATTTAGCATTGTGTTGTGAGGACAATTATAATAAATGGTATTTCCGTCATGTATAATTTCGCCATCCCAATAAATTGAAACTTTAACTTTAGGTGTAGAAGATATTTTTTTTAGATTGAAATGAACAAATATAGAAGACTTTATGTTGTAGGTGCTATCGACTATGTATAACGTCCTTAAATAGATTTTTCAGAATAAAATAATAAAAATACATATTGAAATATTTTTTTCCGTTTTAATGACATATCAAATCAATATAATTTATATGATAACACTGAAAAAGCTTCTTCAAGACGTGAAAAATATTCTTCTTATAAGTGTAATAAAAAGTTCCACTTTATAAAGTGGAATAAAAAGTTTCAGTTAATAAAATGAAATAAAAAGTTCCACTTTATAAAGTGGAAGAAAAAACTTCACTTTATAAAGTGTAAGAAAAAGTTCCGTTATATATTAAAAATAAACGTTATGAAACTAACGGAAAACGTTTTAATTATTGGATATAGTGAAACTTTTTCTTCCACTAAGCTTATTTTAGTTACTTACTAAAATAGTGGCTTATTTTGGTTACTTTTATATTTTTGTGGCTTATTTTGGTTTCCAACTCTAATTCTTGTGATTTTATTAAAATTAATTAATATACGTCGCACGTTCAGCAAGTCTATATACATTAGCATATGTATTTTTATTTCTTCATATCAAATAATACTATAATTAAGCGTTGTTCTTGTGTTGGTTATAAGTTTTGAGATCGAATTTAATATTTTTTTTGGCCTTGAAAGGGATTCTCGTGCTAACTATAGAAGAAATAAACAATTCGATTACTCAATTTGGAATGAGTTGAATAAATAATTCTATGCAATTTTTGGATATTTTTTCCTAATAAAGGAACTTTGTTTTTAAAAGATGAGGTTGATTTGATCATTTATTTTCTAAAATTAATAAATGATAACGTTTAGACGATTATATTATGGGGGACCTTAGTTCGATCTCTATCAACCCCATAATATTTCCTCTAGACGATTATATTTGACTCAATTTCTAACTAGATAAAGAATTGAAATGAGATGAGTCTAGAATTTAGAATGACTTTATATACTGATCACTGAGTACAAAAAGTTCTATTTTTATTTATTTTTTAAATTAATTTTTTTTAAATTGTCATATTATTTCGATTTGAATTTTCTTCGATATCGATATGATTAGATTAATTTTTGATATATTTCTTTTAAAATGTCATATATAAAAAACATAAGTAGAAGTCAAATTCTCTGAATATTCCTACAATTTAAAAGATAATGAATAATGAAAATAAATAAATGATACAATAATCATTAATATGCATCCCACTATAAAGTAGTGGAATTTTTTTAGAAGAAATTAGTAAAGGTTCCTTATCTTAATGGAATTAGTAATGTACCGAACTCTCCTTATCATATTTATTTATTTTTTTCTTTGTTAATAAAAACTAGTCCTAGGCATATTTTACCTAGCGAAATTGCTTATAAAAAGGCGAAAAGAAATAAATCAGGGCTCAAAAGTCACTAAGTTTAATTAAATATCCATTTCAATCATATAAAAGAGGGAACATGTCTAATATCCTACCTCTTGTTATCCAAAGATTGTTGAAATATCTTTGTAGCTTACCATTCGAAAATGCTAAGTAGGTGTTTGGACATACAAGTGAAATTACGAGATAAAACTAACGTTTGTAGATGTGATTTTATCTGTAATTTTGTAAAAAAAAAATAACCACACAAATACATCTACTAACCATTTATTCATATGTGATAAAGATTTAAAATTCATACAATTACTTTTAAAACTATTTGTATCTCATATATTGATTATTCTCACTAACATAGAATTTATTAATACTTCAAATCAATTTCTACTCCTATGATCATTATATTCACCAAATTCATTACATGTTTATCAAATATATTTACCAAACAAATTGTGTTGGGTATGTAGCAAGAATTGATGGGAAATAGAGGAAATGAGAGGAATTTGAAAAGTTGAGAACTTAAAGAGTTGGAACTTGAAAAGTATTCTTATGCTTTAATGAAAAGACATTTGTCCCTCATCGGTGATGGAAAGAAAAATAGGAGAGTTTAAATACATAAACACTCCTATTAATTGTTAAAAAGGTTGGAAAGAGGGACCCCCCTCACGCTGTTGTTGTCGCTCGCTTCGACTTCGGCAAATGATCGAGAGATTATTTTTTGATTGCAACTTTCAGGAACAGTCAATACCATTTGAAAGGTTGCAAACTTTCATTAATGGTCGTGTCAATTCTGAAAGGTTTGCAACCTTTCAGAACATATTCTTCTTGCCTATAAATACCACTCGTTCTTCAGAATATTTCTTGACGAATTTTCTGATCTTCTTCTTCTTCTTCTGCACACATTTTTCTTCGTGTACTTTCCTGTTGTGGATTGATTCGCTGACGGTAGAGTTTTTGGTATTTACATTCTGCTGATTAAGATCATTTTACCATGGGAGGTTATATTCCAAATCAAACCTCGGATACTAGAGGGTCATAATTTCCTTACGGGGACACTGTGAGTTCAGTGGACTTGATCTTTTTTCAATTTTTTTAAAAAATATTTCAAATTCTGGTACGTTTTTACAGATTTAAGTATTTTGTGAATTAAATTTCTGTTCATCTCGCTTACTGGTTCTATAAATTTCAGTTGCTTCCTGTTTCTGAACAATTTTTTACAATCAGTAATTTCTGATTTTGATAACACAGATGGGAAACAAATTGAACAATACATGACTCCAAAGTAACAATGTTGGTTTGTCTTCTCAAACATATAAACGAGAAATGCAAGTTTAACTTGAGAAGACTATCTGTACAAATGTTAACGGATTATATTAAAAGCAGTACACCATAACTTATGTTTAATTTTTTTTTTATTAAAATAATAAAGTTTAATCAATAAATAGTTTATTATTTAAGAATATATTTGTGATAGTATATTACGTGATTTTATAAACTTGATTCTTATTTGATAAAATTGTATAATGAATTAGGCTAATTTTGTTATAGTTTTAGCATTGTTATATCTATATAAAAAACACACAACATAAAAAATTCAAATCGTATATCTAACAAAATTTTATCTTTTATCTTATAATTTCATACCTAATACTAATCTAGTTTCACAAGAAATGGCACAAAAAGTTAGGAGTTGGGACTTTAAATGCTAATTAATGTTGGCCAGTAGTAATTGGTTCCACCACCCCAGACCCAGGCTAAAGCAGAAAAAATCTGAATGTCTAATTATAAAATATAACTCGTATGTAAAAAATTATTTGATATATTTTTCTGGTATATATTTTTATAGAATTAAAATCTATTGAGTAATTCAATATAGACATAATTTATATAAAAATATAAATTTAATTCTAAAAATCTAATAATCAATTCGATATAATTTGACATTTAAATGGACACAAATTGTGTGGTAATAGTAATGCAAACTGCAAAGAATAATTGAATGGCTTCAAATATTAAGGTAGCTTAGTACTGCTTTTCTTTTGGTAGATTTAAAAAGGGGAAACAAAAAATTCATATTTGTATGCTATAGCAAACTTTGCATAATTGCGCTCCATAACAAACATAAAACTGTATAATTTGCTATACATATACAATTGTATAATTTGCTGGCTTAAATTGTATAATTCGCTGGCCTAAATTGTATAATTCGCTGGCCTATTTCGCTGCAATTGTATAATTTGTTTTGCATACAGTTGAATCGAATTAAAATGTATGTATATTGCATAATTATAAGTGTATAGCAAGAAGATATATGTTTTTCTCGCTTTATACAAAAACATAAACACAATATATACACTTCTGTTGTATAAAGCTAGAGAAAATTGTATTTCACTGCAATTATATAATTCACAATTGTATAATTCGTTGGCCTTTTTCTCTGCAATATTTGAAGTAAAATGTTTGTAAATTGTATAATTAAGTGTATAACACGAAGATATACATTTTTGCATGTGTATATACAATTTTCTCTCGCTTTATACAATACAGAAACAGAATTATACACTTCTGTGTATAAAGCGAGAGAGGTGAGCGAGAATGGAGAGTGGCGAGCGAGATTTTTGGGAGAGAGACGCTGGCAAATTTTAGCTAATGTTTGCTATGGAGCACAATTAAATCAAACCTAGCTATTTCATTTAATTTAAGTTATTAATTTGCTATTATATACAATTTTCCTATTTAAAAATGGAGTTAATGGAATAACTGTCTCTTTTATTTTATTTATGTTTTCAAGGTGCACCTTAAATATGCAAGCATTAAGTTTTCTAGATAAAATTCATAGACTCCAATGAAATAATAAAAAGTCCGAAAATAACCTTGAGGACATTATTAACTCGGAAAAAATGGTACATAATAAAGAAAAAATTATATTAAACAATTAATGTCTTTCACATTCATATATAATAATATGTGGTTTTAAATAATAAAAATATTCTAAATTAAAACACTTCAACATAAAAAGCTTATTCATGAAAATATTTGAAAAACAAAAAAATATTTAATAGGATTAAAGGCTTTTCAACAATTGACAAGGACAAATCTTAGAATAAGTCAAAGTATAAATTGATGTCAAGCTTCGATCAAACAATTAAATTTAGACTAAGATTGATGTTGTATAATGTGGTGGGAACGTAGAAATATTAATAAGTATTAGGTAAGAAGTATTTGTTGAAAATTCGGCGGGTTGGATAGTTGGCCAAGTAAAAGCACGCAAAATTATTAATTGTCCATTTACTTTATATTAATTTAAGCCATATAATTATTAATTGTCTATTTACTTTATATTAATTTAAAACCGTATAACATATTGTATCTTAAATGCATCATTTAGTAATATATATTAAGCAGGGGTGAATTCCAAAAAAACAAATATACATTTTAGATTAAATCTTCTAAATTCTTCTATACGTGTATCTATCGTAAACATATACTCACATAAACATTACTTGATCTATAGTTTAGTAACACGAGGTTACTTGTTATCTTTCTAATTGGGTTAATTGTATTATATTACGACATTTTATAAATGTTACAACTTGATTTTCCATTCAGCAACCAAAACCAAAGTTAAGGGCAGATGGACCCCCTTAATTTAGTAAAGGGTGTCACTGTCATTAAGTATCACCTTATCAACAACAACAACAAAAATAATTTCTGATATACTAAAAATTTTGGAAAGATTTTCCGAAAAGATTATGCTGGAATGGTATATATTTCATTTATAGTTAGAGATAGGGTTTCGAGTTCTTTTAGATACATAATCGTCTTTGTTTGGAAACACTTTACTCTTCAATATGAAAAAAATAATTCGTGGCGAATCCAAATTCAATACAAAAAATGTTTATTTACGATTCTGAATAAGAAATCAAAAAATAAAAAAAAATGATTATTTACGAACTCAATATTTGATTTTTAAATTATATTGTAGACATTTTATTATTTTTTAAAAATCAATTCATCATCAATATTTTCAAGCAGTGTATGATAAAGAAAAATAAGGAAAATTATATATATAATAAACTGTTGACACCTTCAATGGAGATTCAGCTGCTCAACTACTTAGCTGATTAACTCCTTAAATGGTGATTTGTGTGCAGGTGTGTGCAGAGAAGGACGTGATCTGCAGAAGTGAAGATAGGAGAAGAAAGAAGAAGGAGTAACAGAATGCAATGTTAAGAATATGTTTGTTGTGTATTGATAGGATCAGTATCCACATGTATATATACATCACATGTTTATAACCAATTCAGTAAAACAGTTATAACTAACTTATGCTCACAACTAATTAATGAGCTATATAGTTGTACCAACTAACTACTTTTAACTAACAACTAATTACTCAACTAATTGCTATTTATTATCTTCAATACTCCCCCTCAAGCTGTATGGTGCAAACAAGTTGTATACACCCAGCTTGGATAATAGGAAATCATGTTGAGTTCTCCCTAAACTCTTTGTTAGTATATCAGCCAGCTGCATTCTTGAAGACACATGTTCTGTTTGAATGAGTCCTTCTTGTATTTTCTCTCGAATAAAATGGCAATCAATCTCTATATGTTTAGTTCTTTCATGATAGATAGGATTAGCAGCAATTTGGAGTGCTGCTTTACTATCACAAAACAATCTAATTGGTAATTCCAACTCCATCTTTAGCTCTTTGTACAGACCTATTAGCCACACCACTTCTGATACAGCATTAGCCATGCTTCTGTATTCTGCTTCAGCAGAACTTCTTGACATAGTATTTTGTTTCTTCGACTTCCATGAAATCAATGAATCTCCCATTTTCACCACAAAACCACTAACAGATCTTCTTGTCATAGGACATGTAGCCCAATCAACATCACAATAGACTGAAAGTTGTTTACAAACCTTTGATGTCAGCATAATTCCCAGACCTGGTGCATTTTTTAAGTACCTTATCACTCTTAATGCACCCTCCATGTGTGACTTCTTAGGTTTATGCATAAATTGGCTGAGATTCTGCACTGCATAACTAATGTCTGGCCTTGTCATGGTGAGATATAGCAACTTACCAACTAGTTTCTGATAGCCAGTTGGATCATCAAGAACTATGTCTTCATGTGTATCCTGAGCTTCATAACTCATGTCAAAATCTTGGCTAGTGAACCTTTGATTAACATCCAAAGGTGTGTTAGCTGGTTTGGTGCCTGCAAGCCCAAAATCTGAAATAAGGTCCATGGCAAACTTCCTTTGACTTACCATAATACCATCTCTGCTCCTTGCTATTTCAAGACCAAGGAAGTACCTCATCTCCCCCAGGTCCTTGATCTTGAAATGAGTGTTCAACATGAGTTTAGTGGCTTGAATCAACTGAGAAGAAGAACCAGTGATCAAAAGATCATCCACATAAACTAAGATAAGGACCAAATCAGAACCAGAACATTTGGTAAACAAGGAATAATCACGGTGACTCTGAATGAAACCAGAACTTATAAGTGCCTCACTAAGATTCAAATTCCATTGTCGAGAAGCCTGCTTCAAACCATAAAGTGATTTGTTCAATTTACAGACTTTAGACTCCCCCTGTTGTAGCAAACCAGGTGGAGGAACCATATACACTTCTTCAACTAAGTCACCCTGTAGAAAGGCATTAAAAACATCCATTTGATGTAGAAACCAACCATGCATAGCATCTAAGGAGAGTACTACCCTCACTGTTACCATTTTAACAACAGGAGA
Source organism: Solanum peruvianum (assembly GCA_027705065.1). Classification (NCBI taxonomy): domain Eukaryota; kingdom Viridiplantae; phylum Streptophyta; class Magnoliopsida; order Solanales; family Solanaceae; genus Solanum; species Solanum peruvianum. Next base: position 48,023,108 of record JAKWJD010001760.1, on the reverse strand, counting down.
GAATGTCTCTTGATAATCCAGTCCTTCTTGCTGTGTATACCCTTTAGCTACAAGTCGAGCTTTATACCTCTCTACCTCACCTTGAGCATTAAACTTGACCTTGTAAACCCACTTACACCCAATAGCCTTCTTCCCAAGTTGCAAGGATACTAGATCCCAAGTATGATTATCATGTAGTGCCTTTAGTTCTAGCTCCATAGCTTGAATCCAATGTGAATGCTGCACAGCCTCATTGTAAGAAGTAGGTTCTGAGTCAGCTGAAAAATTACACAGTGACTGAAAATATGAAGTAGAAATGGAGGAATAGGACATATATGTGGATAAAGGGTGAGCAGTAGAGTAAGTAGAGGAATGTGTAGGACTGTGTGTAGCATTATGGACAAAGTTATGTAACCATCCAGGAGGTTTAGAAGATCTAGTAGACCTTCTAAGATCAGTAAGATCAGTAGTAGTAGAATTGTCAAATGGTTGGGAGATTGGACTAGGTGATGAATCAATTGTGGTGGAGGTTGTATCTGGAGAAGTAATAGATGTGTTATGTAAAGGGATGGTAGGAGAATCATCAGAAACAAACATATCAGAATTTTCAAAAAAAGAAGAGTCACAGGACTCATCTTGAATATGCTGAAATGGATATTGATCTTCTCTAAATATAACATCTCTACTAATGAAGAAGGTTTTAGTAGATAAGTCATATAGTTTGTATCCCTTTTGAGTGGTAGAATAGCCCATAAGCACAGACTTGATGGATCTTGTGTCAAATTTATCACCATGAGTATGGTGATTGACAGCATAGCATAAGCAACCCATAACTCTAAGATGATGTAGAGAAGGTTCTTTGCCAAAAAATACAGCAAAAGGAGATCTTCCTGACAATGCAGTAGATGGTATTCTGTTAATCAAATAAGCTGCATTTTGAACACATAAACCCCAAAATCTGATAGGCAAATTAGCTTGAAATCTAATAGCTCTAGCAACCTCTAGAATCTGTCTGTGTCTCCTTTCTACTACTCCATTCTGTTGAGGTGTGTAAACACAAGAGCTTTGATGAACAATCCCTGTTGTTCTAAACAACTCACTACAATGAGAATTAAAGAATTCTGTACCATTATCACTTCGAAATATTTTGATATAACCACCAAACTGCCTTTGTATTAGCTGAAGGAAGTCTTTCAATACAATGAATACATCACTTTTATACTTGAGGAGAAAGATCCAGACCATTCTACTACAATCATCTACCAAAGTAAGAAAGTATCTATTTCCATCATGAGTAGGAAATTTATATGGACCCCAAACATCAGCATGAATCAAATCAAACACATTATTAGCTCTAGTAGAACTTTGAGGAAAGGGCAGTCTAGTTTGCTTGGCCAAAGGACATATTTGACATGATGTCAATTTGGAAGAACTAGAGATGTGTGGTATTTGCATTTGCTGAAGAACCTTGTGAGGAATATGTCCTAATCTTCTATGCCACAAATCAATATTATCCAATGTACTCAAAGCAGCTGAAGGAGAAACAGAAGAAGCAACAGTTGGAGAAACAATGTGTGACCAATAGTACAAACCATTTTCCATGCTACCAGTCCCCTTCACCTTCCCAGTGTGAAGGTCCTGCAATATGCAATGATCAGGATAAAACACCATGCAACAATGCAGTTCTTTAGTCAGCTCAGAAACTGACAATAAGTTGTATTTGAAGTCTGGAATATATAGAACATGAGATATATCTCCTTGTGTCAATCTAGACTTCCCACTAAAAACAATTGGTATTTTTTGACCATTAGACAAATGAACCTTATTGTATTCAGTTGAAGGCAGAAGTTGAGTATCATGAAGCAAGTCTGGAGTAGAGGACATATGATTTGTTGCACCTGTGTCAACTATCCATCCATGGCTAGATGAACTATGTATTACTGAACAGTTAACAATACCTGCAGTGTTAGTTGAAGGAGAATTTTTTGAATTAGGATGGTTGATTTGATTGCTTGTAAAAGCCATGTTAACACCAGCTCCTCCATGATTACATGATCCTGTAGAACTATATCCATGAACACACATGTCAGCAGTAATATTGGATCCTGAACAATTATGAGATCCATGTAATCCACCATAACCATGAGCATGTGTTCCAACTCCTGTATGATCATTTCCTCCAACAGACTTGTGAACTTCTCCTGCAGAATTATGATTGTGAGAAAATGACAAGTTTCCATAAGAAGGCCCTACATTACGATTATCATATTCTGGTTTAAAAACAGGTGCATTATGTTGCATATTAGCTCCATCTTTCTTCTTCCCTTTATACCAAGCTGGATACCCTATAAGCTGAAAACAATCATTTTTTACATGGCCTTTTGTGTGACAATGATCACAGAAAGCATTTGGAGATTTGTATCGAATTTTTGGTGGATTTTTGTGTGACAATGCATCAGATGCATACACAATGCCACTTAAGAGAGTGGAAGACACAGTATTCATGAGCCATGAGAGAACAATTGCATTGCAAGAATCCCACTGATCATGATACTTAGTTTCAAAACTTGCCTTCTTACAGGTTCCCATTACAAAACCTAATTTCCTCTTAGCTTGTAAAGCAATTCGCATAGTTCTCGTCCATAATCCATAATTTTCTGATCCTGTCAGCTTAACAGGACAAATAACAGATCCTGGAGTGTCCGATGGATGCAAATAAAGAGGATGCGTGTAAGGGATGACAAGATCGACTGTCATTGTTGTTGATTCACTCACCCGCTCTGATACCATGTTAACACCTTCAATGGAGATTCAGCTGCTCAACTACTTAGCTGATTAACTCCTTCAATGGTGATTTGTGTGCAGGTGTGTGCAGAGAAGGACGTGATCTGCAGAAGTGAAGATAGGAGAAGAAAGAAGAAGGAGTAACAGAATGCAATGTAAAGAATATGTTTGTTGTGTATTGATAGGATCAGTATCCACGTGTATATATACATCACATGTTTATAACCAATTCAGTAAAACAGTTATAACTAACTTATGCTCACAACTAACTAATGAGCTGTATAGTTGTACCAACTAACTACTTTTAACTAACAACTAATTACTCAACTAATTGCTATTTATTATCTTCAATATAAACCTTATTTTTATTTTTATATAGCAAAATAATAATATACACAGTGTAAGTTTACATATAAATTTAGGGAGGGTAGAGTTAAAAGGTCAAGTGATTATATCAAATAAACCTTCGACTTAAGTAGAAGCATTTCAAAAAAGATCAAAAATAAAAATAAAATAAAATAGAAGTGAAAAATCACAACCAAAAATCCAAAAAAAAAAAGTATAATAAAGTTTATAACTCCAATTAAAATTTGAAGATACTTATCTTAACATCATTTCAAATCTATATACTTAAGCTAAACAAAATTAATTTCAATGATCTTCTTTTTGCATGGCATATGAGAATTATACAAAAAAGAAGAAGAAGAAGGTATTAAAACTAAGAAGTATCAAATATATAACTATCAATCTTTCTAAAGTAATTTCGCAAATATTTAAATAATGATAAGAAATTGCCTACTTGATGAAAATTAAAATAAACCACATTATTCTTCACAACATTCTAAAATATTGACTTTATATCATGTTTTATATATAACAATATATTAAACATGATATAAAATAAATTGCAATAACAATAAAATATATGAAGAAAATAGTTTTATTCATTAAGATCGTAAATATAAATCTATTAATCCGTTGATCCTTATTTATAAGATTTATCTTTGATTCAAAGACATTTACTAACATATTTCTCGAACTAAAATAATTTGAATTTGATTTTTTTATGAATATTTTATGAATTTGCAAAATATTCGAGATGTTTTTTCAACGGAATATAATAGCTTTTATATAGGCATGAACTGAAATTTTGGATTGCATAACCTCTAAAAATACTAACTGAAATTGAATAACCTTATATAATTCAAACTCGAACTGAACATGTTTTTGTAGAATATCACAAAAATTCTAGTATTTACCGTATGCATTTTAGAAAATGAATTTTTCCTTTTCATAGTTGTTCGATGGTAACCTCTTTCAATTGGATAGGAGTAAGTTAACTTCATAATATATAATGATAAAGTGTTCGAATTGAATGCGTACACAAATGAATGTTTTCACAGAACAAGCACTAGATTTTTTTTCTTAGATATGCGACAAATTTCTTTTATTATGACGAGAAAGCATATGTGATTTGCTCAAGTTTACGACGCAATTAACATTTTAATTTTACAACAACATAATGAGTACATTACAATTTTATAAATATGATTCTATGAGTGCTATGTATGCAAACTTACTACTATTTTATAAAGAGAAAAGAAACTGCTCTAGATAATTTTTAATAAGCTCAAATTGTACATGATTAAATTAAGTATCAAAAAAAAAAAATACAAAAATAAATCAGTTTAAGCTCCAGATCTATTGGAGTAGTATTTAAGGATTATTATTGAACCCTTTGATAAAATAATAGAACCATTGTTTTTTTCTAATTTAGAAAATGAGAATTGTTTTATCTGAGAGTCTCTTTAAGCTCCAGTTTTATTATTTAAGGATTATTTTTGAACCCTTTAAAATTATTAATGAAATATTCCCTATAATAAAGTAACAACAAATTTAATTTGCTATTGTTTCTTTAGTAATTAAACTTTAACAGGGACTTTACAACATTTTCAAAAGTTTAGTGGTCAAAAACCTTATATTAAAGAGTTTAGGGTTGAATTCAACGTTTTGTTAGAAAACTTTCAAAAATGAGAAAAAGAAAATAAGGGACAATGAAAACGCAAAGGTTTTACTTTAGTCCCACAAAGTTCGTCGGCGGCAGAAAAACGGCGGCCGTGAAAAATGGGGAAGAGCGGGAAGAAGAAAAGTCACCAACAGAACCGTAGAGATAGAGCTTACTATCTTGAACAGGAAGAACCAGAATACCCAGTTGCCCCAACTGTTGAGTCCACTCAAGAAGATGAAGAAGATGAAGAAGAGAGTCAAGATGATCTTATTTCTTCATTTTCAACCAATGATATCCCTTCAAAGTTTTCATTATACCAACAGTCTGTGCAGGCAAGAATACCCATTTGCCAAAATCTTTTCTATTTAACTAATTAGACAAATTGGAGTAACTTGATTAGTACCATCTTTTTATTGTTGCAGTCACCAAAAGGGGATATAAGTTATCTGCAGAAATTCTTCTTGATGTACGTAGGTGGGAGGGTGCCCCTTCATTTCCAGGAAGATTTCTGCGGAACTGGTCTTTTGAGGTATACTTTGAACTACCATGTGTACTTGGAAATTATTGGCAATTTTAGCTTATTTGCTGCTCATATGCTCTTTATGTTTAAGTTTCTTGATCATCAATTTGTACATTGCTTAAATATATAAGAAACCGGAAATTGAGCGGATTTTGGCAAGTAAATTATTGCTGAAGATTTAGCCAAAGCTGATGAAATACATACTAATATCTTCAGACTACAAGAGTTAAGCCATTCTCTTATGCAATTCTTGGAAATGTTTAATGTAGCTTAGTGCTTTAAATTGGGTTTCGCTATACTTTGCGCCACTGAAATTAGCTGCTGGATGGTAGGTTTTGTTACGTAACTATTAGTGGTCATCAAAGTCCTTATGGGACTTGATTTCAGTTAAATATTTGAGCACTTATAAAGCTGCAAGTCCAGGGAGAGCATGGCTGCTGGCCTGCTGTCCGATAGCTGGTTAGATTTATGTGCTAAACTAGTTCTTCTTCGTGTCTGTTTGTTCTATAATTATATTTTACTTTTAGAGTGACAATTTCTAGTAGCTTGATAATGTTGCTTTGTTGCAAGAGTTAAACTTCACCTATCAAAAACACATGTTATCCGAAAATTGATTTGAAATTTTTGGTACTAACGTTGTTGATAGCCAACAGTTATTCCCACTGAATATAGTACAATATATTCTCTTGATTGATGTCTTTCTTTCTGGAAATAGAGTATTTTTGCAATTGTTATTTCTTTCAAACTTATATTTAAGCTTACTCCTCAAATTGTCTGTCAGTTTGTCTCCATGTTGAACTAATAATACTAGCCATACTTGTCACACCTGTTCATTGGGACACAAACACTAGGTGATTTGTTCTCGTCTATCCTAGTCTTGGTAATGGTTGATAGAGTTAACCACACTTACTCTGTGGAATTAGCCGAGGTGCGCACAAATTGGCCCAGACACCATGGTTATAAAAATAATAATCAATGCATAGTTACAACTCATTTCCTGTGCAACTTCATTAGCTAACTCAACTATTATTGTGTAACACCGCCTATCCTGATGCATTTTGGCAGTACCGAATGGCTCCATAGTGATGCTAGGCGCACTGCTATTGGATTAGATTTAGATGTTGAGGCACTTGATTGGTGCATGGAGAACAATGTGAACAAAGTTGGTGCTGATGTCTCTTCCAGAATATTTCTGTTTCATGGTAATGTGTTGCAACCTCTTGAGGCCAAATTGGTTAATGTCGCTACTCAAAATCTCATGCAAAATGCAACACTAGGAGATAGTGAAGATGATTCTCCTGATCACAAATTGATGAAGGATTTTCAATTTCCTGCAAGAGATATAGTTTGTGCTTTTAACTACAGTTGTTGTTGCCTTCATACTCGCCAAGAACTAGTTTCATACTTCAAACATGCCTTAAGTGCTCTGCACAAGAAGGGTGGTATATTTGTGATGGATCTATATGGAGGCACATCAGCAGAGCATGAGCTAAGGATGCAGAGAAAATTCCCGAACTTCACAGTATGTCTATCCAAACTATAGATGATCTTTGTCTTCTTTGTGTACTAGAATCTGGATTTTCACTTTCTTGCCATTTTCTTGTTATTTGATTTCAGCATATAAATTTTTTCTTCTCAATTCCTTTTCAGGACAATTCGGAACTGTGCTATAATGAATTTTTTTCAATGTCAACATGTCAATTCTGAGGATGCTCGCATTTCTATGCATTTTTCGTCATTAAATTTTTGGGTTGTTCCTGCTTTTGATCCATTTCTTTCACCATTTACTGCATTAAAACTCCATTTATTTCAATGACACAGTTAGTCAACTTGCTAATAGAGCCAACGATTCCATAATGGAAAAGCTCCTCCATGATCTATCATCCTCGACTGCTGTCACCAAACCCCCTCCCCCCATATCCAACCCTATAGCTCCTCCTCTGTTATAGACATGCAAAACTTATCTCAGTGTTATTAAATAATAAAACACATAAAACCTAACATGTACATGAAATTTAGTATCATAATCTTTGCAAAGAATTTTTTTTTTGTATAATCTTTTTTGGCTGTCATTTATTTTAAGGTAAAGACCATATAATAAATAAACGAGTTTTAAGGTAAGACTGTATATAGCTGTCATCTGATGATACAGCTCATTCAGCTAGGTACACAACACACCTACCTTAATTCATGTCACAATGGTGGTGTATTCCAATTTACACTAAATGACTTACTTTTTATTGACAATTGGCCTAATATAGTAATTGCAACTGGTCATGTAATGGAGACTGGACAAGATATCCTTACTAATGTTGATGTGATGTGCTAGAGCTTAGTTCCTTTGGTTAATTGCTTCACTTAGAAAAGAACGTGCACACCCAGAGGTCAGAAGTAAGCTTTTGTAGCGAATTGCTGGCTTTAGGTTTCTTTATGGCATAAATTGATATATTGTGATGCATCTGGATGAACAAGGTCCTTTTCTGAAATACAGACGGTGAGCCATAACCAGGCCTGTGTGCCGGTCTTATGTAATAGTAACCCTTATATTTGTAAGAACTGTTACTTCCTCGAGATATTCACTGAATGATTGAATTGTAAACTGTGCTCTCTGTCTCACAGTATGTTTGGGAGCAAGCTGAATTTGACATCATTAAGCGGAAAACGAGGATCAGCCTCCATTTTAATCTGCACAAGCCGCAAAGGAAAATTCGCCATGCATTTTCTTATAGCTGGAGACTGTAAGTCACTTCCTCTTCTATTATAGAGAAAACGTCACATCCTCATTCTATTATGGTACTTCTTTTATTGTTGCTGTTCACTTAATAGCATGAAATGTATTTCTTGCGTATAGGTGGTCATTGCCTGAGATCAAAGACTGTTTGGAAGAAGCTGGATTTCAGTCAGTCCACTTCTGGATCCGACATATGCCTGACAGCGAAGATATCAGAAGCACATATGGGCTTGCTGCTGGACGAGACATAAAATATGAAGAGGTTACAAGTTTTCAACAACAAGACTCATGGAACGCATACATTGTAGGTGTTGCATAGCTGCTATATCTGCCTCATTTTCATGAAAGTGGGCTTAGGTAAGACGTTATTATTCATTTCGTCTGAAGCTAGATCAGCAGATTGAATTACGTGCGTCTTTTTTTGATAATTTTAGTACACAAACAATGTTGTACCCTCATCTATAAGTTTTTTTTTAACTAGGAATTAATTCAGTTAAGCCTCTGGGATCTCTGAATATGGTGCCTCAGTTCTTCATTTAGAAATAGGCTTATAAACTTCTTAGTATCATAAAGAGTTTCAGTTTACTCAGATAATTAGATAGTGAGGCCCCATCAATCAACATGAGCAAACTGTTACCATATACTATCAAAAAAAAAAATTGGATTTAGCGACGGACAAATTTTGTAGCTTAACATAACAAAAAAAATCGGTCAGTAGTCCTATGTAGCGACAGAATTGTCATTGATAAATTTAGACTGCATCATTGCTGTAATCATTCATTTATTCCAAAGGCGTGCACTTTGACTGAAAATTAGTATTTTTTGAAATGATAAAAATAATGATACTAATTGATTGGTGCAGGGATGTAAAATTATTATTGGATTCCTTCTGCTGAGTGTTCTCGATTAAAGTCTTAAAAAATGAAAACACAAGTTCCTTTAATTTGAAAATCAAACATCCATTTGGTAATACATCAAAAGAACACTACTTTTTGTTAAAGCTCAAAATTTCCAAACTTCAAATAAACTATATAGATTCCTCTTCTATCATTAATTAAAAATTTTAAATTCGAGTTTTGAAAATAGATTCGTTTTGGTAAGGAAACACTTCATCTTCCAAAAATTTATACGTAATAAGTCTGAGTTCAAAATATGATCCATCCAAATATTTGAGATTATGAACTCCAAATTTTAGAAAAGACACCATTCAGTTTCGGATCAATCAGTTATAATTCAGTTTCGGATCAATCATACAAAATTTTGAATAAAATTGTCAATTTTGTATTTAAAATTCTAACTTCACTTTTAGATTATGCGTGTAAAAGAAAGAAAAGAAAACTTTGATCAGCAAAATTTATGTGGCGTGTTGACTTATTAAGTGTCAAAGTAAAAGATCTCTTCGTTATAATGAAGGAAGACTATAGTTTATAGTATATGGACCTAGGGATTAGAAAAATTGATCCTCATTCATAAGTGGATTAATTAACGCCTAAAGTAGCTTAAAAGCTATGTACTAGTATATTTTACTTACTTGTTCATCAACCTAAATAATAATAGTTTATAGCTCTAATCTACTGAGGTTATGCGATTTCAATTAATCTGTTATTTTCCGTTACGAAATACTATGTATGTGTGTATCATATAACACTTATTTGACTAATAATTAAAGTTTGTTTATCAAATCTTTTTCAAACATTTCTCATTTTTCCAGTACAATACAATATTCGAAAATAAACAACATAGCTAAATCTTGTCTCTATAGCACAAGCACATGGTTCGTAGATCTAGCATCTATAGCACATTGAATTATTGAACTTCTATATGATTTCATAGTACTTAGTACCTACTCGATTCTCTAATTTATTCAAATGTAGAGGATTTCTGAATACTTTCTATCGAAGATTTTATTATTTTCATAAACCCAAGTGAGTTATTTAAGCGATGATATAAAAAAAAATCTGTCTCATCATGCTCTTGGTGTTAACTAGCTAAGTTTTCATCTTACAAATTCACACTATTTTAACATGTTTCATGATGATCATCTCAACCATGTGATTACCTACCAAAACAAAACATAATTAATATGACCTGTTTGCTTGTGCGTGATGTTTTGAAAAAAATAAGTTCAAGGCATATATGCTACGTTAAAGATGAGTATTTAGACCATAGTAAGCGTTTATTTTAAAGTTATCTATTTTTATACATTGTGTAATTTTTAATTTATAAAATAAAATATTCAAACAAAAATTTCAATTTTAAATTAGCGTGATTTGAAATAAAGAACAATCATACCTTGGGGTAATGATAAGTACAAAAGCAAATCATTCGAACTCTTTTTTCTCAAATTCTCACATGGAAAAGTTTAAATTGCAACAAGGGTTAATAAGAAATCCATTTGCATACGTTTATAATTAGTAAATTCTACCTAACCTGAATTACTTAATCTTTAGCGTAAGACTGTAAGGTGAACTTAATTAAAAACCTACAATTTCCTAAATGAGAAAAAATAAATTATATGTATATTTTTTCTAAAATGAAAATTAACTTTATATATTTCTCCAAGGAAACAAGAAATTAATTTCACTAATATCATATTGTTGACGGCAAATCCATAGGCACTCCGCCCAAAACATGCCGTCTTCAATTTATTTAATCTTATATCATGTTTATATTTTAATCATAAATATCACAATCATAATTTAAAAATTTAATTAATCACATTAATATAAATTATTGTGACTCGTGAGTAGCTCCATTGAAATGCACAAAGTAAACATTTTATTCTACTTAATATTTTTAACACATCAATATAACTATTTTATTCTTAACGTTACATCAATTATAATAATATAAATATGACTGATAAAAATAACGAAAAAAATAAAGGAGATTTCAGACCTCTTGAAATGATGAAAACGATATTCGAAAACAATGACCGGAAGATATTCTTTTTTGGTTGGGTACTACTGGACTAGTAGTTGAATTAAAGCAGGTGTAATTAACGTCTTAATTAAGCGAAACTAAACTTAATTAAGAGTAGTTAATTACTACATTAAGTAACAAATTAAAAACCTCAGAAACCCATAACAGTTAAACACCCAAACCCCATTGTCACTAAAAATTTGCAGTTTCCATAAGTATATCACCATTTTTTTCTCTCTTCTTCCTCAGAACTATTAGGGTTCTACCCCACCCCCACCACCCCCGTTAAATATCTTGGTAGCTACAGATCTATTGTTGTATTTAAACCCTACCCAACAACTCATAAATCTTCATATTCTTGATTTTTTCTTTCACTACCCAGTATGAACCAGAATCGTACTCGTTTAATTTCTTCTAGATCTTTACATATCATTTGCACCTACAATCTCTAGCATTCATAAAAATCTTGTCTTTTTTGTATTATTGTTTTATTTTACTCTGATTATGCTATATGGGTATGATGAAACGGACAATGCGGCCATTGTTCAGTGTATTACTGTTGATTGCAGTGGCAGCTACACTTGTTTTTCGAATTACCCTTCGTTATAGCTCTATTGAGTTGAAAAATGAATACCCATTTGCTGGGAAGGCTGAAAAACCAGTTTTGAATGAGACGCTTTTGAAATATGCGTGTATTGATATTGGGGAACCCCGGTTGAAGAAAGAGGTTGAGGAGTTATTGGAAGGGAATTTCAGAGGACATAACCGTCATAGATCATTTCTGTCTTCTGGGAAGTATCGTATTGATGTAAGTCCGAGGACAGCTAGAGGGGTATCGGTGCAGCTCCGGTCACCGGAGTTTTATCGTCTTTGGCAGAGTTTTAGGAGGAATTTGCAAGATTGGTTTAGAAATAGGAAGCTTCCTAAGGATGTGATGATGGATTTGGTGAGTGCTGTTAAGGTTCCTATTGATGGACATAATGGTTTAGTGCGATCACAGAAGAGGTATAAATCATGTGCTATTGTTGGAAATAGTGGGATTTTGTTGAAGAGTGAGTATGGGGAGTTGATTGATAGTCATGAAGCTGTAATTCGACTGAACAATGCAAGAAATAGGGGGTTTGAACATAGAGTAGGTTCAAAGACTACTCTTTCATTTGTGAATAGTAACATTCTGCATCTTTGTGCAAGGAGGGAAGGTTGTTTCTGCCATCCCTATGGAGTGAATGTGGCTTTAGTAATGTATATATGTCAGCCTGTGCATTTCTTGGATTACATGGTGTGTAATTCTTCACACAAAGTGCCATTAATTGTCACTGATCCGCGCTTTGACATATTGTGCGCTAGGATTGTAAAGTATTATTCGTTGAAACGATTTGTGGAGGGAACTGGGAAGTCTTTTCAAGAATGGGCTCCTGCTCATGATGGAGCTAATTTCCATTACTCTTCTGGTTTGCAAGCTGTGATGCTTGCTTTAGGTGTTTGCGAGAAGGTTAGTATTTTTGGATTTGGGAAATCTGCTTCAGCTAAGCATCATTATCATACAAATCAGAGGGGTGAGCTAAAGTTACATGACTATGATGCTGAGTATGATTTCTACCACGATTTGGTGGAGAGACCGCAGGTAATACCATTCATCTCGGAGAAGTTCAAGTTTCCTCCTGTTTCTATATACCAGTGACCTTTCCACTCCTTTAAAGTGAGAGATTGATTGATTATATGTTTAGTACACTCTTTTCTGTTTATCTTGTATCTGTATTCTTCCACGTTTAAGACGAGGAGAAAATGTTGTCAAATTGTAATTGTAGGTTATGCAGGTTGTTTGGGATACAGCTCAATTGTATAATGAAATCACAAGCAATGAATGAAATCTTTGTTGTACTTCTTTGTTATTTAAGTAAATTGTTCAATGAATTGCACCATTTGGTCTTTACTGCTGCAGGATTTTCTTAAAACATATTGGCACCCAAGTAAAAGCGTACTTAGCTTCAATATTAAATGCCAAACAATGGTATTGTTGTGTACTCTATGCAACAAGCTCTTGGGACACTGTTATGTACAAACTAGACTCGAAGTCAAGGTATGTCTCCTTATTCATGTTGGCTGGAAAAGACTGTAGTATGAAGGTTTGTTGCTACCAATTGATTGATAATTTTATGTACTTAGCACTAAAATTTATCAGTAGCACGTTTCTTAGATCTGTGTGCGGCAAAACTTCTACAGAGACAAGGCAGGATTGAGCAATGATTGATCAAAGCATTCATCGGTACCAACCATTTGTTGCTGGATTTTTATTAAGAGGGTAAGTAAAAGTTATATTGCAGAAGTTAGACCAGCTCTAAGATAGTAGAGATCTGTTAATGAAGTTGGATTCCATGCACCAAAAAGATCTGAGCTGATAAGCTAATAAAATCTACCATTTACTCTTCTTTGTATAACCATATAATGCTGGATTTTAATACCATCTATATCTATGTTTGGGTGTGCATTGTTCTCTCGGAGGTTGCTTATTTGACTCGTCTGTCCCCTGTTGTCATTAAGTTGGCTGTTAACTATGTCTTTTGTACCGAGTAGGTGCTTATGATGGGAATTCTAGTGTCTGCTTTGTTAGTTGTATGTAGAATGTGGCCACAGTACGATTGCTTTATTAGAATTTCTCTTGTTCTGTAAGTGTCTATAACTGATATCACATTAGAGTAATCCGAGAAGTGGATGTTTCATTTTGCATTGTTCTCTGTTGTATCAAGTCATTTTCCTGTCATAAACAACTTAGCCTTTAAGAAATGACAAAGGATGTGTAGGGTTGTGTTCTCTGTTCTGCTGTTCTATACTTCTTCTTATAGAGTGTGAGCACCCCACAATAAAAAGGGGAAAAAGAAAGAGAAAAATCTCAAGAAATGAGAGAGCATATGCTCTCCCACGGGCCTCTTGAGTATTGAGACAAATCATGAAAGGGTTTTACTTTTGTATCTCTGTTTAAGCATCTAGTCTCTCATTCTATTTTATTTACTTCTCGAGTAAACAGGTTGTGTCAGCGATGAAAACACTGTGATACAGATGCCCTAATCACATTTGTACATATTTGACTCTACTATTTTGGAAGAGCATATATATTTGAAGGAAAGAAACACCCCACTACATAACACTAAATACTTGCAATTGTTTGTTCAGTTTTACCCAAGAACTTTAACAGATATACATCAGCCTCATTCAAGTAAGATACCAAACAAACATATAGAAAACAGAATATGGAAAAGGTCAATGGACCAATTTAAAATCTCTAAATCATAAGACAGTTTTGTCTTAACATTGTTAAGAAATCATTTTGGATCATGAACTGCATATTTGTCATATTCAAGTGGATTATCTTTGTGATCGGCTGGAATCAGCCAACTATGTAGACAAAATGCCCCGAATCGATGATTTTGTTTAATCCTTCCTAGAACTTTGCTCCCTTTGTCTTCTCTTCTGAGTATTCGGTGTTATCTATCCAACATTAGGTACAAATAAGGTATTTCTTGTGGAACCTATGCTTAAAGTTATGATAACTCCTTGATTTCTTCTCCAATTGAAGCAATAGCTAAAACAAAGGAACCTTTCTGGCCTATCTACAATTGTGAGACCTTATCTAGCAGCTTCCGTTAGACCATGTAAAACGACTGAATCTTTCAAACTGAATGCATAAACATCATTGCATACTAAGAAACATAACAATGCTATGTACTACCGTTAGACTTCTTTCATCCTCATACAGGTCACGGGCAGTCAAGTGTATCAGATGGAGCTTACATAGATCTCATGCACAAGGAAAGAAGCTGAATGTAGCAGCTGAAGTATATGTATAAAATCATCTGGTTGAAGTTAGTTAGGACTTGGGACTTGTGCCAGATCAGATTACTTGGTGTAAGTTTGTATTGATGAGTTGAGTGCTTGCAACTATGTTAGTTAGCAGCAATTTTGCCTTTGTATATACATAATGATTGTTGTGCACAAGATATTAGGAGAATGAAGAGAACACACTCATTTCTCTTTCAATCCCATGATATTACTCTCTTTCTATTTACTGTTTTTGTGAGAATTTGACGCGGTATCAGACCCTATGGAGTCAATTGATGCATCCTAGTGTGATTGTGATTCATATCTACTGGTTATCTTCTTGTTCTCTGTCAGTTTTAGCTTCATTATTATCTCTCGATTGCTGTTTGAGATCGAATCTGTGCTTTTCTTCTGATAATCTGAGAATTGTATAGATTTAGTGATTCACGGAAGTAGCTATGGTTGATGACAAATGTTGATTTATTTGCTAAGAATAAAGGATAAGGGTAAGAATGATTCATTTGGATCAACGAGCAGACTTGAATAATGATTCATTTGGATCAGCAAGCTTTTTCAGCCCAAAAATCTACCAACATCTACTCTATTTGTATATTTAGAGGATTTTAATGTATATTTATTGAATAATATGATACTCTAGCCTTAGCATCATATTAGCTATGCTCAATGGTTGAAAGTATTATTTCATAACATTTACAATAGTAAAAAGGTAAATTTTCAATATATTAATTTGTTAAAGCAAGGTCATTTTTGAAAGTTTTTTAAAAATTCAAGATCATCCATCATCTTTATCATCTTGAGCAGCCACACAATTTTCTCGAAGAAAAGTAAAGTCAAGCGACTCCATCATATGTTTTAAGGAAATGTCACATATAAATCTAGTATTAAGCATACAAAAATCCAATATTGATATACAATAAGGTCGAGCCAAGAAATTAATTAAACTAGAGAAATGGGAACCTGCTTCTTTTATATTTCTTCCGACAAAACATAGTGGAGAACCCCTTCTTCTTGACCAATATTTTCAAATTTAGAGAAAAAGAGAACCAAAAATAAATTTAAAAACTTTAATATTTAGCAAAAAAAAAAAATTGTTTCATTAAATCCAGTCAAAACCCATTCCATGTGAAATTAAAAATTTTCCGGTCTTCCCATTCCTATTGAACATATTATTACTTTGATAATTTGGACTATCTACGCGGAATTTACTGTTTATTTTTCTTAATCGATATACATGACCTAATCATACTCACTAGTTATATACATATTATCTATACGCCGACTGTTTAATTTTTAAAATCCATTGAATTTAATATGGAGAATGAAAGTCTTGTATGCAAAGACTGTATCATCAACAATTCAGTCGTTAGTTTCTTTTGGAGTAATCATGTTATTGCATAAAGTTGCGGTCCAGCAACTAATGATATGATTGAACCCTTAACATAGGGTAAAAATTACACAAAAAAAGAAGAGGATATATTTCTTTAGTTGAGACCTCCAAATTGGACTAGGAAAATGAATTACTTACTATATATATATAATCTGTTCAACTTCCCCAACTAAGGTGTGAAAATTCTGAAAAAAATAAAAAGTAAGTACACACTAGCTAGTGGTTGATATAGATATACATGTTGGGACTTAATTGGTAGTATCCCAAACTCTTAATATCCAGGCAAAAAGTTCTGACTTTCACTTTACCTAAAAGATACTACATTTTCCCCACTTGACAATTTCATGTTGATACCGCTAGATTATAAGTTTTGTTCGTTTTAATCATTTTATGTTCATAAATTATCAAATAAATCTATGAAGATTAAAAACGAAAATATAGTAGTGGTGATAGACTGATAGTAATGATTATGATATGGGGTCGTATGTTGGCTCTATCAATGTAAATCTAAACTAATTATCATGTAAAATAAATAACATTATTTATTGATTTAGGAGGATTCTTTCGAACACTTTATACTTTTAGAAGAGATAAATCAGTGACACAATTTAACTCAAACTCATTACACTATGAAACATTACAAGTTAGCAATGAAGCTGATAAATTTTCTCCAATAAATCTATGAGTAGCATAGCCAAGGAGAAAATTCACCTGCTTCATGTACTTTAATGTTTTATAAGGTCATCGCCCTTGTTGTTACAAAATACACAAAATTAGTAAAAAATTTAATAATATAAAACCATATATATCTAAGAAATACTACTTATTCATGATCACCACCATGCTAATGCTCCTCAACAAACCCCTCCCTTCTTGAGATCTTTTTGTTGCTGAGCAATTGCCAGGGCTGCACCATCCATCAAACACACACACACACACACAAAAAGTAACATAACTCTTCAATGTAAACAATTTTCACACAATCAAGTCATTTTTACCAGTCGTAGCAGGTAACATATCTTATTTTTAGATTTGAATGACCGGATGGTGTGAAAAGTATTTATATTGATGACGATGTATAAAACTCAAACTCCGTTAACATATCACTCCAAGAGTAGTCAAGAATTTCATTTGAATTAACAAGGGAGAAATTCTTAATTACTCTTGAAGAACAATTTTAATAATCTCCTCAATCATCATCATCACTAGATCCACCAGTACTACTATTAATGCAATACTTTTCTTCAAATCCATCAAGTGAAGGGTGAGGAGAATGGCCTTTACCAAATGACCTAATATGATCTTTAAGTGACCTCTTGTGCTTAAAATCAGAACCACAAATGCAATACCATAATTTCCCACAATTCTTCTCATGTGTTCTCCAATCTCCTTTAACTGCAAATGTCTTGCCACATTTCCTACAACTAAATGATTTTGTACCATGTTTTCTCTTGTAATGAGTTTGAAGTGTCCTAAAATCTTTTAATGGTTTTGCCCTTGGATGGTTGATGTTGTTCTTGCAGCCTTGAGCACAACAATAGCATGGTAGTCTTAGCATTGCTGCTGGTTGTGTTCCTCTAAGTGATTCTGGTCCTTTTCTATATTCAGAACCATGTCCCCACATATGCATCTGCAAAATATCGACGTTTTTTTTATCATCAGATCACTTAAAAGATAATTTTTATTCATAAAGAAAGTTAACCAATCAAAGTCTAATATATTAATGGACACAATCAATGTATATAACTTGAACTCAATTAAAAGATTAAAACTCATGCTATTTCATTAATGCGCTTATTAATTTCTTTTTGAGTTTAAACTTCTATGAACACAACATGAAAAAGAAATAACTATATAGTTATATTATCAGATTATCTAAAAGATAATTATAGATAACTGTTCATAATAAATGAAATGGAAAACTAAGTAACTTGCTATAATGGAGTAAAAGCACATTGATAGAAACTATCAAAGTATATAAGTTAAATCTTGTCTTTTTACTTTATTTTGTTGGAGTTTTTTTTTTTGGGCACGTTTAAACCCTTTAATTGTATTAAAAAATTTGTTAAATACGTAGGCACATTTTATTACAAACTCAATAACTAAAACGAGTTATGAGTTCGATAACAAATTGGAATTAGAGGATTTGCTATCGACAATGAATATTTTTGAATCCCTCAAGAACAAAAAAGGCAAGATAAATAAAAGGAGAAAGAGATGGACAACAAATCCATTTTCATTGATTTTTGTGAGATCTTTATAGTAATTAAATCAAATTCATAATATTATGTACAGAAAGAAAAAGAAAAACAAGAAAGAGTTATGTAGATAGTTAAAATTTACTTCATTACTTCTTTTTTTTTAACTTCTTTTTTTAAAAAAAAGGAAGACCCTTAACTTACAAAAGTGCTACTATGATAGCTTGATTTTTATAATTATTTGCATTTAAGGTAACTTTTAATTGTTAATGGAAACTGCAGCAATCAAATAAGAGCAATCTTAATGTTTTTTTGCTTTATTAGAAAAGAGTAATGATAAAATGTTTCACATTCAAAAACTTAGCTATATATCAAGTTCGATACTATTTAACAAATAATAAAACGAAGAGCACTAAAAAATAAGAATGATCATATCTTTGACTAATAGGAGGTGCATGTGCTTGTCTAATGCTTAATATGTTACAAAATTTTGGGTACAACTAATGTGATCGATGTGTGAAACTTCTAAGATAGGCAATAATAATATACCCATTATAATTTCGCTTTGACAATAATAAAATGTATATAAATTTTATTTCTATCTAATTATGAAAAACGCGACAATTAGAAATTTTGAAAATATTAAAAAAATATATGACGTATGAAGTGAAGATTGAAGAATTAATCTGATCATTTTGTTCAAACATACTACAATGAAAAAACAAATTAAAAAGTGATATATAAACCTTCACATGTATGATTAGTTTCATTGTTATTTTTTAGCATAGAGGTGTTGCTGATCCATTAAGTAATTACCAGTATAAAGAAAATTTAACGTGATTTCAGAATCTAAAGTCAAATAGATTTAAAATAAGACTAATTTTATTATATGTATGTATATATAATTCGAACTGAAAGCAACATGTTTAAATGAGCCATATACTAACTAAATTCACCTAAGAGATAAATCAAAATTGAGAAGCATGAGTTAAATTTCATGAGACTAACCTGCATGTTGTTGTACCTATTAAAGGTCTTGTTGCATATATTACAAGCAAATTGCATTGGACCAACAAGAATTTGAGCTGGTGTTGGGATCCAAAACCTACTCTCACTATTGAAATTGCAACCCTTATTAATAATAGTACTATTTTTCTCCTTATTTTCTTCTTTCTTGTTGTAGCTAAAAGGCTTTGTTTCATCAACATGATCAGGAAGCCCTATATGCAAAGATACTCTAACTTTCTCCATATTTTCTTCCTTCACTTGATAATCTTCCTCCTCCTTCTCCGTTTTTGCATCGCTTAATTTGCTTAGAAGAGGCAAACATTGAATTTGATCTTGTGGGTTGTATAGGTGAGGAAGTTTCAAGAAAGTATTCATGATGGTGGATGAAGATGAAGGAGGAGAAGAATTATTAGATGATGGTTTTAACCATTCAATGAAATTTGGAGTTTGATCAAAGCAAACATCCATATTGTCTTGATGAACATGAAAGTTCATATTTCTTATTCCCATCTTGAGAGAATTAATTAATAATATGAAGTCTCTCTTCAATTTGATGGTGTTAATTATAGTGCCTTTTTTTATTTGGACTTTTATGTGGGAAAAGCTCCACTTAAAGGTTGATTTATGAAAAGGGGTTTGGTTTGTCTTTTTTAAGAACTTTTTCCTCTCTTTTCTTCATTTATGAGGTTTTGGTCTCACATAGAAACGGTTGAAATGGGGTGAGGAGATGTTGGTTAGTGGTGGGGTTAGATAATGACATACAAATATGTGCCTCCCTATTGAAGGAGAATCCTATAATACTTACTAATATTTAACTTTTCATTTATATTGTAAATATTTCAATTATCCCTATATATAATTATTTGTAAACCATCATATTATTGTTAGTTGTTATGACAAAGGTAACATTTTAAGGAGACTTTACCTTAATTAGGGCAATATTCTTTATTAATAATATAAAACACTCTATGTATTATTAGTGTATGTATAAAACTTAAATTCATTTGTTATGTTTGATATATTTTTCTTATATTCTTTAATGTTACTGATTTTGATCGTGAATGCTACATGTAGCTATCTCTTACCAGATGTAAAAGTGTGAAAATTATTCAAACTATGGTAGTTGTATCGTGTAGAATTGATTATCAAGAGTGAAAGGGTCAAATCATAATTTAAGAATCGTAATTTTTGAGTTTCATATATAAATTATTAGGTGTACGGGCTAACTTCTACATGAACGGTCATTAAATGTTTCTATGAATTGAGTTGTGTTTCGCTAAATATTTGGTGATAGTTTAGGTATAAAACTTACAAATTTGATAGTGTAGGTATATGTAAAATTCAAAAATTTGGGATTTAAGTCTTCCAATGGTGGAATAATTTATCCATGTGGAGCGCCAATATATTTTATTTTGGCCTAAGTCATCCACAAATACTTCATGTTGTCCTCATATTTCACTTAAACACCTCAACTAAGGAATGTACCTAGTGAACAGTTAAACTTTAAAAAATTTATACCTATTTGACACAAACTGACAATTAATTGAAAAATAAAAACGCGTGTATCTCAAACGCGAACTCATAAATAGTTTTACCAATAATATGAATGACACGTGGCATTATATTTTTTTTAAAAAAAACCTCTATTTAATTATTTAATAAAGTATTTTAAAAAATTATAAAAAATCTATTTTTAATTAAAGCCTCCCCACTTTCCTCCTCCTTCTTCATAAATACCCATTTCTTATTTTCCATGGAGCCGGGGTTGCTCCATCTCTTTCTTGTCTTCCATTGGTATCAGCACTACAATGACACACCGTTATTGTCTATTCAAGCTAAATATGCATTCTTTTTCATTTCGGTAGCATTAAAATTTTTCACTCATTGGCTCCATCTTTTATACATTAGAAACTATTTATTAGAATTGAAAAAAAAATTAACAGACTTTTGCACAAATAAATATATTCATATTTTTTTCATCATTGTAAATAAAATTTCTTAGAGATATTTGAAACGTAAATCGATATAAGAAAGAAGAGAAAAACAGGAAAGAACAATGAGGGTGAGAGCAAGAGAGGTGGAGGGAGTGTGGTGTGCTTGCCTGTGTAAAAAAAAAGAGATAAAAATGGTCAAAGAATAATATGATAGAAAGAGAGAAGAAGACGATTGTCCTTCTTCTTTTTTGTTAATTAATTTTTTTAAAATTAATTTAGGAGTATAAATTAAGAAAAAAAAGGAAATATATTATTTTTAATAAATTAACGCGCTCAAAGAAAGTGAATTACACGTTTTTTGTCATATCAGCATTTTGTGTATAATAGGAATGACTTTTGAACAAATAAAGTGTTCAATTGGCACAAAAATTAGTTGAGGTGTCTAAATGAATTATGTGGACAACTTTGAGTGGCCGCAGATGATTTAAGCCTATTATTTTAAACATAAAAAGTAGTACAAGCACCATGTATTTTTATAAACATTTAGTGATAGTTCAAAAAGAAAAGTCACAGACCTAATATAAAACTAAAAAAAATGAGATATTTTAGATGTATTTTTAACCGTTCATTCCATTGTCAAATTTAATAGTTCTTTTCCAGTCTGAGTTTCATTTTTATTGGTGTACTTGTGTATTTTGGGGGTAGTTATCGGAAGACTTTATTCAGATGTAGTAAGTAATTGATCGTGTACACCTTAATGCAACATTTAGAAGGTAACTTATTTAGTCAATACCTAAAACGAAAAACTAATTCATAAATTAGATATGTATAAGTGTCATATGCAGATTGCAAGGACTGCAAACAAATATCAATTTATATTCAAAAGAAGCTGCTGAGTGCTGAGTATTAATGCAAAAGTCCAATTGTTTCAATACTAAAAGACAGAAA
Source organism: Solanum peruvianum (assembly GCA_027705065.1). Classification (NCBI taxonomy): domain Eukaryota; kingdom Viridiplantae; phylum Streptophyta; class Magnoliopsida; order Solanales; family Solanaceae; genus Solanum; species Solanum peruvianum. The sequence continues at coordinate 48,000,852 of JAKWJD010001760.1, read as the reverse complement.
AATCACATACATATGCAGTAAATTTCTGTGATAAATATTACACTTGTACCTTTCTATAATAATCATCATCTATACCAATATTTCATGATTATAAGTTTTATAACAGTCGCGTTTATTTTGAAATCAAAATTTCTATTTTACAATATTTTTTTATATTTTCCATTATAACATCTCACTATACTATTAAAAAATTATCTAATAAATAAATAATTTTGTTATACAGAAGTGTAACTGTAATACATAATTCTGAAATGATGATTATATATATATATATAGCTAGTATGTTAATGTAGTTATTATTGTATTAACTTTTAAATTTTATCTAACCATGATTTATAAGGTGTCTCTCCCTTTCAATTTGAAATGAAAAGAGAACGCAACGAAAGTTGCTTTGTCAAAATCATTATGAAGTTTTTTTAGAGCCACTTTGTGCCTTATTACTTTCAAATTACGTCATAACTCATAACCATGGTTGCTTCCCTTTTTTCAAAAAAGATGAACACGTATAATTTTTGTCATTTAGTATTCGATATTTATTGTTATCCACTCTTAAAAAGACTTGGCTTTAAATTTGGGTAACTAATACAGTTGTTGTCCTGCGACTATTAGGTCACAAACTCCAACGGATAGCTCCAAACAAGATTTTTATAATTGAAGCTTTGAAGTAGTTCACAGTTTTCTAGGTAGCTCAGTTGGTTCGGAAGGTGATCAGATATGATTCGAAATCAATTCTCGTAGCTTTTGAGTCGAACACTATTGCTGTTTATATTCTCGTATAGTTTATATGTTATTACACATTAAAGTTTATTCTATATACACCCAAAAAATAGAGATTATAGCAGATGCGGATCGAGTTTCAAAGAAAAGTAGTCCAAGGAACAGTTTGAGGTGTGGTCTAATAAAATTAATCGACAAGATATCATGAAACCGGATTTTCAGGAGATCAAAAAGAATTGTCACCTTTTTCTCTTTTTCTTTCTTAGTTTCTCATTATTCTCTTAAACTTTTCCTTTTGTAGTATTATTAACACTTTCTGATTCTCTTTTTTTATTTATTTCTTTTTTTTCCCTCAATCTAACCTTGAAATAAAAGCAGTGTGAAAGATAAACTTTTTAATTGTATGGCTATTAGTTTAGTATTTTATTCAAATTAATTTACAGTGCTGTCACGACCATAAAAAGCAACTACTTGGACCTACATAAACTATATCTCTACATTAATGTGTATCATAATTTAACTTGAGAGCTCAATCCAGAAAGAGAAAAGTTGTATTAATTATTAATTACAAATGAACCTTTATAATTAAAGTACTCTTTTTTTTAGGTCATGATGAGTAATTTTGTCGCCTACACGTAATTAATAGTAGTAATATAAAAAGGAGAGAATAAGGAATTTGTGATTCTAAATTTGTATGTAATTTGTCTTAAAAATCAATTTAGTTTCAGTTTAATAAAATCTAACAGAACAATATCTAATACCTTGCGTATATATTTGCTTTTGTTTTTGTTAGTTTGTTTCAGTTAATCGAACATTAATTGTTTTTCGCCTACTTTATCCAACTTTGATAGAGTATAAAATTTCGGGGTGACAAAATTAATCCAGACATATGTTACATTTGCATAAAATTACATGTTTGCACTTAATATATGTTGACCTTTATCAATCGAAAGTTTTTTAATTAGAAACTAAAGTCATTTTTGGACATTATAATTTGTGAGATATTATAACACGAAAATATTTATGTTTCCTGAAAAAATATTTATCATGAGTGGGCAAAATGTAAATGATCCCCCGGTTCGTAGTATTTCACTTTAGATTAAAAAAATTGCCTAGAAATTATTGTTTTTTTTTTTCATTATAATCAATTGTTATCGTTATTGATTATTAGAGTTGATGTTTTTCCATCAATTAGTTCAATTTTTGTTTATAAGAACCATGCAACTGTAGTGATAAAAACTTTCATTACACATTTTTTTATTCACTAAATTCATAATTTGTTGAGTTTAATGATTTGTAAAAATGACATGATGGAATGTATTTATTTTTTTAGCTCGTGACATTAAAGGATTAAAAATACATATATATATATGTGTGTGTTGAATTTAGGTCTTTTTATCTTTTCTATATGGATGATAAATAAATATAAATACACTTCGAATCAGTCTATTTTTATATTTGGCTCATACATTAAGTCTTATTTGGAGATAAGTGAGGGACTTTGAGAGAGAGGAGATTTTTAATTCATGCTAAAAATTATCTTGAGAAGCTAACTTCTTTGGTATTGCAATAAATTCGAATTAAAAGTGTTCTTACATTTTGGTTCAAATAAATTGAAAAATTTTAAATTTAAGTATTTGTTTTTTATTGCTATCTTATCGTGCACTTTAACAGTTTTGTATTTTTTTTCAGCAAAATAGTATAGAATATATACGCAGCAAAAAAGATATTTTTGTTTTTCTCTTTTCACATGCAACATAGTTGTTGTCCCTTTAACTTGTTCTTAAGCTTTTAGTACAAATTAATGCCTTTTCTCCATAATAAACTTGAGATCAAAGTTCACTTCCCGTGATACAATTATTTTTTCTTAGACTTTTACAACATGAATAACACTAATTAAAAGTTTGGTAATATTTCACATACTTTATACATTGACTTGTTCAAATTACTTTCTTTTCTTTTTTTTGCTATTAATAATAGGAACAACTTCAATTGATGTTTGATGAAAAACATTATATAGTATATGGTTTAATTTTGTTAATGGCTAATTAAATATGATTTGCAAATTCTAATATTTCGGCCACCATTTTTTTTTTTTTTTTTGTGATTGTTAATTGCAATTCCTAAAATATTTACCCAAAGACTTTTACGATTTTACCTTACACGTTAAAGGTGATGTAATGATTTGATCATTTAGGAGTTAAAAACACTATACATTATGAAAACAAATTAAATCAAGAATATAACACGGTCATGGGGCAGACTTGTCAAACTATGGAATAATATTTTATTCAGTCAAGTCAACAAAAATTACACCCTACTGAAATTTTCATTATGAAGTGACCCCCACCTTTTTATTTTTCTTCCACTCTATTTTATTTATTAATAATAATATAACAAATAGGTTAAGTTTTTATATGTATTTAATAATAAAGAATTTATAGCAATCAGTATAATTTAACTTGTAATAACAAGTGTTAACAATTAAGCGTATTTATAGAAAATTACTTATAATTATTATCAATGATCAGATTTTGTAAATACTTACAATCCTTCAATACATAATTACATCTTTCATTGAAAAAATCAATACATAATTATATATATAACTTAAACTAAATTTACGATATTGTGCTTTGTAAATCTTGAGAGAAAATTACAAATGGTCCCTTAATGTTTGGGATAGAGTTAAAATAGCCCCTAAAGTATACTCCTAAATAATTTTACTCATTTAAGTTAGTCAATAGAAATCAAACAAATTATGTCTATTAGATATAGTGAAAACTTGGGGGTAAAAAAGATTTAACGATTACCAATTAAAATTTATAGACACAATTTATTAAATATTTAACATAGAATAATATATATTATTTTAAATGAATTTAAAAGATTTAAACTATTTAAGATTTATTGCCTAGCTAGTTCGAAAATAAGGAACCAATTGGCATTTTATCTAAAATGTTGACAAAATTAGTGAAAGAATACCAAATAGGTGGACTCATGACTAAATGAGTGTACTACTATTGGAATGGTAGTCTAAATTTTCATCATTACACTTTTAGGCTCTTTCTTAAAGATTTTAACTACCAAGTTGAAAAGAGCAACTTAATTAATTAATCACCATTTATATTTATTTAGGCCTCCTAATACTTGACTTAATTCTATTAAATTCCCCGTGGAATGCGCGTACCTAGTGACGTTTTGATTGCAAAACAATTTCTTTTCTTTTTTTTTGGTTTCTTTTCATTTTTTTTCTTTTAAGTTTTTTATTATTATTATTATTATTGAAATACACGATATGTTTGGAAAAAAATATTCTGTTCAACGAGAAAGGTTTTATTCTAATAGTTGAAGTCTTTCGTCGATTAAAAAAAAGAATAGTTCAATTCTTTGATGTTTTTTGAGTAGATGTTTTCTGAAGGAAGTTACATTTAAACCGTTATATATGAAGAGTATATATATATATATATATGTATATATATATATATATATATATATATATATATGTTTAATAAAAGAATCTAGTATCTTATAGGAGGAATATCGTGATTAAACTATCAGAAATGTCATTACCCATAAAAAAGTCACAACTCTTTAAAAAAAGAGAAAATTGTATATAATAGCAAATTAATAACCTAAATTAAATGGAATAGCTAGGGTTTGATTCAATTGTGCTCCATAGCAAACATTAGCTAAATTTTGCCAGCGTCTCTCTCCCAAAGATCTCGCTCGCCACTCTCCATTCTCACTCGCCTCTCTCGCTTTATACACAGAAGTGTATAATTCTGTTTCTGTTTTGTATAAAGCGAGAGAAAATTGTATATACACATGCAAAACTGTATATCTTCGTGTTATACACTTAATTATACAATTTACAAACATTTTACTTCAAATATTGCAGAGAAAATGGCCAACGAATTATACAATTGCAGTGAAATACAATTTTCTCTAGCTTTATACAACAGAAGTGTATATATTGTGTTTCTGTTTTTGTATAAAGCGAGAAAAACATATATCTTCTTGCTATACACTTATAATTATGCAATATACATACATTTTAATTTGATTCAACTGTATGCAAAACAAATTATACAATTGCAGCGAAATAGGCCAGCGAATTATACAATTAGGCCAGCGAATTATACAATTGTAAATGTATAGCGAATTATACAGTTTTATATTTGCCATGGAGCTCAATTATGCAAAGTTTGCTATTGCATACAAATATGAATTTTTTGTTTGCTATATGTGAAAGTTGCCCTTAAAAAAATCACAACATTTTCATGTCAAAAGATATCTATTTTTAATATAATACAAATAATAAAATTAATAAATAAAATAAATTGAGTATTTTTGATTAGGGGTATTACAGTAATTCAACATTTAGGTTTGTGAGATCATGCTTCTAAGGTAGTGTGTGTATATGTATATATATAATACGCATACTATATGTGTATATTCTTTAATATACAAAATATATACATTTCCAAAACTAATCTTGAAAAATCTTTGAAGCTTTTTCTTATTTTTGGGTAAAACTTGAAACAAAATTCTCTATAAGTTTCAAAAATTTTATTTCTAAGTGCCGCTTTGACATTCTCGAAGGGAAGGGAGGTTTGGACATTACGAGTATTACTTTAATTATATAGCCTTTTCAGAGGAATAAATCAATAATATTAATTATTAACTAATTTAGTACGCCATATAAATTATAATAGTTGCTATAAAAACTGGGCTATTTGTATAGCAATCTCTTATGAGATGTGCATCAGCCCAGATACATTGAAACCTTCTGTTGTATGGCCCATTAGCCTATGGCCCTGTATAATTCATGGGCTAACCTCTTGGATGGGAATGTGTAACTCTTTAGTCGGGTTGAAATAAAAAAGGGAAAATTGTATATAATAGCAAACTAATAACCTAAATTAAATAGAATAGCTAGGGTTTGATTTAATTGTGCTCCATAGCAAACATTGGCAAAAATTTGCCTGGCGTCTCTCTCCCAGAAGTCTCGCTCGCCACTCTCCCATTCTCGCCTCTCTCGCTTTATACACAAAAGTGTATAATTTCTGTTTCTGTTTTTGTATAAAGCGAGAGAAAATTGTATATACACATGCAAAAATGTATATCTTCGTGTTATACACTTAATTATATAATTTACAAACATTTTACTTCAAATATTGCAGAGAAAAAGTCAAAGAATTATACAATTGTGAATATACAATTGCAGTGAAATACAATTTTTTCTAGCTTTATACAACAGAAGTGTATTTATTGTGTTTCTGTTTTTGTATAAAGCGAGAAAAACATATATCTTCTTGCTATACACTTATAATTATGCAATATACATACATTTTAATTCGATTCAACTGTATGCAAAGCTAATTATACAATTGCAGCGAAATAGTCCAGCGAATTATACAATTTAGGCCAACGAATTATACAATTTAGGCCTGCGAATTATACACTTGTATATGTATAGCGAATTATACAGTTTTTATGTTTGCTATGGAGCGCAATTATGCAAAGTTTGCTATATTATACAAATATGAATTTTTTGTTTGCTATATGTGAAAGTTGCCCAATAAAAAAAGGGCAACTTTCACATATAGCAAACAAAAAATTCATATTTGTATGCTATAGCAAACTTTGCATAATTGCGCTCCATAGCAAACATAAAACTGTATAATTTGCTATACATATACAATTGTATAATTCGCTGGCCTAAATTGTATATTCGCTGGCCTATTTCGCTGCAATTGTATAATTTGTTTTGCATACAGTTGAATCGAATTAAAATGTATGTATATTGCATAATTATAAGTGTATAGCAAGAAGATATATGTTTTTCTCGCTTTATACAAAAACAGAAACACCAATATATACACTTCTATTGTATAAAGTTAGAGAAAATTGCATTTCACTGCAATTGTATAATTCGCAATTGTATAATTCGTTGGCCTTTTTCTCTGCAATATTTGAAGTAAAATGTTTATAAATTGTATAATTAAGTGTATAACACGAAGATATACATTTTTGCATGTGTATATACAATTTTCTCTCGCTTTATACAAAACAGAAACATAATTTATACACTTCTGTGTATAAAGCGAGAGAGGCGAGAGAGAATGGAGAGTGGCGAGCGAGATTTTTGGGAGAGAGACGCTGGCAAATTTTAGCTAATGTTTGCTATGGAGCACAATTAAATCAAACCATAGCTATTCCATTTAATTTAGGTTATTAGTTTGCTATTATATACAATTTTTCCATAAAAAATATACTATAATACATAGACAAATATATATACATAGGGAGAAAACAAGCGAAAGAGTTAGCATATTACAGATATATATAATTCACCCGCATCTAAATAAATTACAGAGTCAATTTCCTAAATACTCTCCCAAGTTGAGAGAATTATCTTAAAATATCATTTAGGTTTCATTTAGGACCAAAATATTACTCAACTATCACTATTTTTCTCAAAATATACCTTATACTTCAAAATTATCACTCTTTCCAAGTTGGCATGACATGTCATTACAGACCTTTTTTTAATAATAGACTAATCTTATTCATTGAACCCATTTAACTAAAATAATGATCATATTATTTTAAATTTTTTTTTTAATTTATTAAGAATAAATTTCCATACTTAAAATCTTTTATTATAATTAAACTTTTTTTTAATGTTATGAAGAATATATTTTAAAAATGTACTATATTTTTATCAATTAACTATCACAATGATATTAATTATGTATTTTGCAATTCATGTTTCCGATATTATTTTTTTTCAAAAAAAAAAGTGAATAATATTATATTTTTTATCTATTAGAAATACTAAAATACTTCAAAAGTTTCCTTAAATTCTAGTTGATATGCCCAACCATTAAATCATGAGAATTTACGAAAATTATAAGAAAAATAAGTTAAAAAGTCTAGTAACTTTATATATTGTCACCAAGCAAAATTCAATGAAAAAATATCTGTGTGCACTTATTACCTGAGAATCCTAAATAAATTACTTGAAAATTTTAAGCAATTTGTTTTATAAAAGTATTTAGATAAATTTGTAAGGTTGACAAAAAATATTGGTAAGAAAGAGAAAATTATTATTTATCTTTTTTTTTTTTTATAATATATTATATTATATTATAATATATTATATTATAACTTTTCATACAATTAAAATCAATGAATAAACTAATAATTAATTGAATTTCCTTATTTAATTCAATAATATACATATTATATGAGATTAATATACTGATAAATAAAGATTAAAATTTCATTTTTTGTGATATCATTCACTTACTATAATCTTTTTTAAAATATATTGTAATTATATATAGATTTCAAAGCGCCCAAATAATTATTTTTTTAATAATTAATCGACCTTTAATATTATAGATTCATTATACAATTTATGATTAATTAAAATAAATTAGCGTTCATGAGTGATTTGTATATTAATATTTTTTTGAATGTATGTGTTTATAAGTATTCAAAATTAATGAGATTATAGTACATTTTAAAACGTATTCTGCATAACATAAAAAAATAAAAAGTTGAATTATGATAAAAGATTTTAAGTATGAAAATTTATTCTTAATAAACTAATAGAAAAATTTAAAATAATATGATCATTATTTCAGTTAAATGAGTTTAATGAATTTAATTAGTCTATTCTTTAAAAAAAAAATTAATGACATATCATGACAATTAAGAGAGAGTGATTTTTTTGAAGTGCCAAATATATTTAATGGCAAATTAGTGATAGCTGATTGATATTTTGATCCTTAATGTAACACAAAATAACATTCTAAGCAATTCTCTTCACTTGAATGACCATTTAGAGAATTGACTCCAGACATGTATGTTGCATGTATTTAGGATACGGAAGGTAATTTGTTAAACTAAAACCCAAACGAATTTGTATTATTTGCTTTTTAATTTATTGGGTCAACGTCTTACGGGCGCTGGCTCTCTCTTTAATTATCTTTTTGTAAGATTTATTTATTTCGTGAAAGTCTTAACTTTTTAATGGAATTATATCAGATCATAAATTAACTCACAGAATTGCATTGTCCCTACTCAGTTATCTTCGTATTTAGAGTTAGATGGATTTTGAATTTTAAAAAACGCAGCTTATTGAATTTAAACAAAATTCTTAACCTATATTCAATTTTTCAAATTGTTGTTGAATTCGTATCTAATCCCAAAAGATGTACAATAAGCTATTTTTTTTTAAGGAATTCACCTCTAATATCCAATTTTTACATATTTTTAAAAAGTCGGACCAATAAAAAATGCAGTAGAAAACCCTAGCTGCGCTGACAAGACACACCCTTATAGATGGAAGTGAAAAAGCAAATGTAGTAAAGTATCTCCTTTGATGCATTTGAAGAGGCAAAATAAAGGAATGGGTTGGGGTTTGTTCTCAATAACATATGAGTATGCCCTAGCTTTTTTTCCTTGTTTTTCTCCAAGGAAATGTGACCTAATAGCATGACTACTTTTTATTTTCTTTGTGTTGAAAAAGGACAGCTTTGTTATTCTCGTACACACATTTTTGCATGCAGTCTACATAAATAGAGTCACTAGTACATATACTATGCTTTTAGATAACGTGTCTTGTTGTTAGATATCTTTAATTGGGAGTCCACAATCCCCCCCTTTTCATCTCTCTTTCTCTTTGTCTCTTTTTTTTTTGACAAAAAAAAAATCTCTGTAGTGCTCTATTTGATTGGACCTATTGGTTGTTCAAGTACAAGATATATGTGGTCATAAATGTTATATTCCATTATCCCACTCTGGTTAGAACTGACATGGTACATATTGCTTGGTAGATAAGTGTGTACTGTGGCTTATTGGATAATCACTCACACATTCCAATTTATAGTTAATTTCTAGTACAATTTTAACCTAAGTTCTCACAAACGAATAATATCTTTATATTAGGAAGTGTTTGACCTTATAATTTATGTGGAAAGTTATGCGAATAAAAAAACATATACTAGTTAATTAGCTAATATAGTTATAGTTTGAATTAATTGTCATATGCAACCTTTTTTTAATTATAGACTGTATAGAAATCTCACATAGAAAAATCAAGAATTGTATTAATGTATTGATAGTATTAATAGTATTGATGATACATAATATTGAGTTACAAGCTCCTTATATTGGAGAAGATTGTAGAATCCTAAGTTAACTATATTTAGAGTCCTACTACAATACTTATTAGTCTATTACTAATATAATAATAATAATGCAATTATAAATTTCTAAATTCTAGTTGTTCTATAATTCTAATAGAAATCCTATTCGTAATATAATTCTAATCATAATATAATTATAGACGAAATATAATCCTAACTAACATAGATAGTCTAATTCTAGTGCGACTCTAATTTTAGAGCAGTGTTGTAATCTTGTCCGTCGGTTTCGTTGGACATGTTCAATCCTCATCTTCCTTCTTCATCAACATTTGCAGCAGACATGCAGTCAGCTGCGTTGGACCTGTTCTTTTGGCATGTTCCAATCGTCAGTTTCCTTCTTCTTTAACACTTACGCTCAAGTCTCAAGCTAGTGAGTAGAGTAACAAATACTTCTAGCTTGCTTTGAATATCCAGCAAAAAAACTTTAAATACCTAACAAAAACTTGTTTTGTCAATGCTTCGGTATATTGATGTTGTTGTTGCCGAATATCCGGAAAAAAAAACTTTGAATACACAAAAAAGCTTATTTTGTCAATGTTTCGGTATGTTGATGTTGTTATTTCCTCTTCCCCTGCCTTTTTGGGCAGATAATACCATGTTATGATTTTGTTATGACACTTTTTCCTCCTCTTACCTTATACCAAAACATGTGAGAGCTTTAATAAATTGATTAAGAGTGGGATATGGTGCCTTACCTAAGCTTCTAATTAAAAAAATTATTTTTTTTGCTTGAACATATGTTTTTTTTTCCAAAGCATTCTCACATCTCTTTGGCAGTTTAGCAGTCCAAAATTAAGTATATGCTTTTTACGTCAAGCTTTATGAGATCCAACTCCTTAGCAACATATCTTTCTTCTCTTATCATCAATGGTGTCGCTATCTATTGCATCTTTCTCATCTGCTACAACTTTCCCAGCAGTCTGTCCAGTGAAATAACTACTTTTACTTGATTCATTTTCTGTTATATGAATAAATTGGGATATGTGTGTTCTATTTATGAGGTAGTTTGTTGGCTTAGATTTAATGAACAAGCGACAATGAGTTGTTCAAGTAAGGATGTTGACATATGTCTCATAGAAGAGGTCCTAGCAACATGTGGTAATTATTTCATTTTTTTTTAATCAATACTCAGAGAGCGAAAAAACTTTAAGCTCTGATACCTTGTAAAAATCTATGTAGAAATCTCATGTAAAGAAATCAAGGATTATATTGATGTATTGATAGTATTGAGATACATAATATTGAGTTACAAGCTCCTTAGATAGGAGAGGATTGTAGAGTACTAAGTTAACTATACTTAGAGTAATACTACAATACCTATTACTAATATAATAATAATAATAATGCAATTATAAATAATCTAAATTCTAGTTGTACTATTATTCTAATAGTAATCCTAGTCGTAATATAATCCTAATCAAAATATAATTATAGATGAAATATAATCCTAATTAACATAGGTAGTCTAATCCTAGTGCGACTCTTATTCTACAGCAGTGCTGTAAACTCGTCCGTCAGCTTTGTTGGACCTGTTCCAATCCTCAGCTTCCATCTTCATCAACACTTGCTGCAGACACGTTAGTCAGCTGCATTGGACATGTTCTTTTGACATGTTCCAATTGTTAGTTTCCTTCTTCTTCAACAACAAATACAAATATACATATACGTATACAATTATATGAAAGATATATAAATATAGTTCGCCTCTCTCACTTGCCTCTCTCCTCCTCCCTCTTCCGATATCGTTCACCTCTCTTCTCACTCTCCCAATCTCGCTCGCGGTATGTATTTCAGTTACATATATACAATTATCATGGCATATACACCTATATACAATTTGATATATATACAAATAGAATTCACCTTTCTTCCCTCTCCCTCGCCTCTCTTCCGTCTCTCAATCTCGCTCGCCTCTCTTCTCCCTCTAATATGTAGTTACGAATCATAATTTGTAAATTATAATTACAGAGTCTAATTAGTGGCTATTTATGAAATTTCTCTATTAATTTATCCGGTGCATATTGATCAAAGTGAAGTGAGTTTCGGATTCCTAAAGCAACTCAAAGAAAGAATATTTTCTCCTATATAATCACTAAAAAAATATGTTGGGACAAGATAGGGGAAATGGAGACCGGTAAATAAATTAGTCAATCTGTGGAATATAATTATACTCGAATTCAACTTTTTGAAGAATTTTCAAACTGGCTCTAAAACTGTGGGTGGTCTTAATTAGTCTTGAATTTCAAGTATTTTGGGTTAATAATCTAAAAAAATTGAGAGATTAAAAATGATGCTACACATAATTTTTCACTGAAACGTATAAAATGGAGACTCACATTAATTCAATGACTTGTGTTATACGAATATGTCACCAAAACTGAAAGTTAAGTTTAATTGGTCATGTTGTACAAAGCCAAATGTTGGCTGGTCAATATAACTCGTAGGTACATTCAAAAGATGAAAATATCAATAATGAAGTGTTGAGATGGATTAGTGGAGATACTCGGAGATATAGGATAAGGAACACTATGATATTCAAGATAATGTAGGAGCGACGTTCATTCTGGAAAAGATGAGGGAGGTGAGACTGAAATATAGATTTATCAATGAAGACTAGGCGTGAGAGGTTGACTATTGATGATGAAAGGAATAGAGATATGTCGAATAATTATTGGGAGAGTGGAGATATACACATTCTTACGAGGAAGTCAGGAAGGACACTATGTTGCTTAGACTAATCTACTGAGTTCTTTTATTTTTGACCTAATTATGTTTAGGGAAAATACACCAGTATCCTCAATCTATGTCCGAAATTTCAGAGAAATATTTATATCATACTAAGGTCCCATTATCCCCTATACTTATTTTACAAATAATTGTCTATCCCTTTTCGGTCTACATAAAACTATCTTGTGGGCCCAGTGATTGTTGACATTTTTTTCCAAGCTAGTGCAACGTAGGTCGAAAAGAGGTAGAAAATTATTTATAAAGTAAGTTCAGGGGGTAATAGTACTTTAGTATAGTATAAGTGTGTTTCTGAGATTTCGAACATAGATTGAGAGATACTTATGGATTTTTCCTTATGTTTATTAAACTAGTAAATCTTTTGTTACCAATTTTTTTTTTTAAAAAAATATATATAATGATATATAGGAGTAGTAAATTAATGTTAGAATTAAAGCGCATAGGTGGGTGTGGGTACAATTAATAAAGTTTGTAATAGAGAATCTGTAGTACCTGGGAGGAATAGTCATAAATAGGAAAAGAGAATCAAATCTGGAGGAATTTGTGGAAACAAATGAACTATAAGACCTAGGCTGCACTTGACTCTACGCAGTCAAAAAAGAAAATCTGAACATGTCATTTCGAGAGTTTTCGGATTTAGTTTAACATATTTATAAAAATAATTAAATGAAGTCGTATGATTGTGTAACATTTATATCAATAAATCAGAAATTATAAAGCCGAGGGAACATAAGCTCACTCCCTAGGCAGTGCGGAACAAATTGAGTTTAACGTGCAAAATTTTTGATCAATATTTCAACCTTCTATTCCAATTTGCTATTAATAACTTAAAGAGTTTTATCTTAAAATTTTATTTCAAAGTTACTATATTTAAGATTTATGAAGTAAATAATCGTAAATAATTAGTAGTAAGTAACTCCACGATATATAATACTAGTAACAATAATTTTAAGAATTTGTAATTGGTAAACTGAAAAAATAGATATAATCTTATTGTATCACAAGTCTTGATCAAGAAAAAAAACATATTTCAAAATATCGAATTTTTTCGGACCATAGAAAAATCATGATCTCCCGTCAAATTTAAGGTAAAAAATTGTCTTAGATATGTGCAGTATTAATTAAGACTGCTCGTTTGTATTTAATTCACTTAAAATGTAATTAAAAAATAATAATTACTTTATAATACTGAAATCATATTTGAAACAATAATATCCATGTTATAAAATACGAAAAAACTAGCTCATCGAAGCTTAAATTGTGCAAGACTTCGTAGAGTTTTGTGTCTATCTAGGGGATAAAAATTGAATAGTTGTGAATATCGATTTGTATTCCAAAAAGTGACTAGTTACGTAATTTTATCTTACTAAAGATATGAAAAAATTGACCTAAAACATAAATATAATAAATATAAAGAGAAGGAAAACATATAGTAATAGTAGTTAGTACAAAAGAAAACACACATAGAATATATATTAATTAAGTGAAACATTGATGATATTACATTAAATTGTGCTTATAATTAAGCCATTAAGTTAAGAGGGTGAACAACCATTAACCCCCATATACATAACATAATATAAAATTTAAGTCTGCATGTCTTATTAAATTATATAATATTAAAAAAGCATATAGTAGTAGTAGTCCGTCCACGCACTAATTATTATATAATTGTTGATGCTTTTAATTTGTCGATATATCAACGCCTTCTAGCGGCAGTTTCCCTCTGACAATTGAAGAAAACAGCAGCAACTGGTGAGCCAAGTTCATTTTCTTCTGAAAATTTTCTACTACTAAATTGATCTCTGGACACTGGTGCACTCGATATTGTTTGCCTTTTCTTCTGCTTAAACAGCAAAAATACAAACCTGTGGATTCCAATATTTGGCCTTGGCATTTCATACCCAACCACTTCTCTTCCTGAAATATTTTTACATTCGTTATTACGCGTTCGTAGTAACAGTATAAATAACTTTTAATTTCACACAAAGACCTAGATCGATAACATTATGTAATGATGTCGAAGGGCGGTCAATTCACTCGAAAATTATATTATTATGTATATATGTGAAGTTTTTTTATTTTTTTATTTTTTATCTATGCATATTATATATAACCTCTGGAATAATTTTTTAATATTTTTTTAAATGCATGCTTACGTGTAAAAAGAGTAACCAAGTAAGTATATTTTTTCATATAGGGAAGTAGGAGGTAAGCACTTTATATCTTTTTGTTTACCATTATTATTATTAATTATATACTAATAATTAAGAATCAATACTTTGATCCTATTACCACCAGGCAAATTATAATATATTTTTATACTAATAATATAAAGAAAATATGTAGTGCTTTCTTAGTATTAATTTGCTCGTCTATTTGGCAGAGATTAAAATATCGTTTAATATTATTATCTTAAACATATCATATATAAATTGAAATTAATTTTTTTTTTGTACTAGATAATAATGGCAAATAAAAAGAAAGTACATTATTTTGATTTATGGGTTAAGGATACATACCAAAAGAGCAATCTGTAGTGCCTGGAATGTCTGTGACAATCCTGTAAAGATGGTCAAATCCTCTTTTCAGTTACTTATTTGTCTAACTCACTTTGATTCTATCATATTAAATAGAGTACGTTTTTTCCGTTACACATAATAATATCACCATTTTGCAGTCCTCTTTTTTTGGTAATAACTAATAATAGATGAAGAGAACAAGTAGTTATTAATTAGTACAATTATTGGACATTTGTTTAATTTGCCCGTCTAATCAACTGTACGACAACATTGTATGGTATAGGAGTACTCATGTTTCCAAATATAAGGATTTTTTAACATATAAACATAGGTATATTGACTAGCATTTTTAAAGTTGATTAATAATACTCCTAGTACTCATTATTTAAGTTCAATATTAGTACATGTTCTCCATCTTTACAGTGGTATTGTATATAATTATCAGTTTTTTCTAAAGAAACACTTATTTTGAGACGAACAGAAAGTATGTACTATGATATAATGATCATGTCATTTCCCCTTCCAAAGTAAACAATTGAAGATAAAATTGACTGAGTTAGTTTTAAGGCATATGTTGTCTATACCAGTGTAGATGTTCCCTGAGATATGGATCACTAGGACCAGGAACATCTGGATCTATCATGATCTGTGAAATAATGTATAAAAGAAAATGAGAGGTCAATAATAGAAGATAAATGTACTAATCATATCATCTTGTCCGTCCCAATTTATCTGACGCTGACTATGAAAGTCCAAGAAAGATATGTTTTTTACTTTAAAAAAGATATGGTCTTAAATAATGTTTAAAACTATATACCATAGAAAATGCGTGACATAAATTAGGACAGACGGACAGAATAAATTGGAAGTGTTGAAGATTAATATATACCAGTGTGAAGAAGGATCTGAGATCACCACCATGAACTTCAACCCTAGGTTTAGAAGTTACTGAGGAAGGAAAGAATTCATGTCCATTATAGACATGTTTGTTGTTGTTATAAACAACAGACATCTTAACACTTGGACAGAAATAATCAACAACTTCACCAATCACTCTACCAATCACAAGGGGTTCACACATTTTGGAAGCCATATATATATTTAGAGTTAATTATTATTTAATTATAAGAAACAAAACAAAATCTATTTAAAGAGTTGTAGTTGTTTTTTGGTGGAGAAAAGAAGAGCAAAATACCAATATTTATAGTGGCCCTAAGATCATTAGAGAGTCAGATGGGATAGGGACTAAAATATTGATAGTTCAAAAAATGGGGAACCAAATTAAAGAAATAAAAAGCACAAAAAGGTTATTCTCTTCTCGTGCTACAAAATTATAAAGTCATAGCTTAATTAGCAGCTAGAGAAAGAATATATATGTATTGTTCTATTTTATTTGCGTTTGCCCCTTTTTTTTTAAAAAAAAAAATACTCCCTCTATCCTAAAAAGATCATGTGTGTTCGATATGAAGAAAAATATTTTATACGAATATATAGTCTATATAAATACTATGAAAGGTGAGAGCTTGTTGTAGGGTAGAAGATTAGGTATGTTGAAGAATGAAAAAGACACTCATAAGCGTACCTATTTTTCATATTTCTATTTAGGAAGTTGTTATTTTCCTTACGGTATACCTAGAGAAAAAATATTTAATCAATTTAACATGGAAAATAATTATGATCGATGAATAATTTCCTTATAAGACTTGGATATTTAATTCCTCCTCTGATTTGAGCTATTTTACGGAATTGATCAAATTTGAAATTCATTTCTTTCACATTTTTGTGTTAAAGAAAGTTCACTTAATATGTATAAATAATGTTATTCCAAACACAATAAGTAAAAAAGAGTAATATTTGAGAATTGGCAATAGACTTAATCTTATACGTCTCTGAAAAAAGTTAGATAATGCAGTTGTCTCTCAAAACAAAATTAGCCATCTTTGGCATTTGTAATCGTATATTATAATAATAAATATGTATATCTCTACTCGAACGTTACGCTGATGGTGAAGATAGAAACCATACTTTATATTAATGAAAATGTTATAGTACAAATTAGAAGATTAAATATTGTACTACCAATTATGTGAATGTGGAGCTAAATGTAATGGTAAATACAAACTAAATATTGTACTAATTAGTTACTGTAACATTTTATGTCGAGATAATTTTCCACATATCGAAAACCAAACTACCCTGGACTATTAGAAGAAAATGTATGTCCCTATACAATTAACCCTTAAACAGGAATTGCTGTCCAAGGGTAAAATTTAATTTTGGGGAAACGAATAATTAACTTCCCTATTTTAATTAAGGGTGTGTTTCATATGTTTTACTCCCTCCCTCTCATTTTATGTGGCAATATTTGATCCGACTCGGAGTTTAAGAAATAATGAAGACTTTAAAATGTTTATTAAATTGCCTTTTAAAAAAGTAATTCATTTTTCACTCTTCTCATAAATGTATTAGAAAATTAAGTGGGATCAATAAAGATAAAAGAAAAATTATACCTTTAAATACATATCATATAAGGAAATAAGACGTTTTTTTTGTGACCGATCAAAAAGGAAATGGTGTCACATAAAATGGGACAGAGGGAATATCATATTTGTCTGTATTAAATGTATTTTGGAACTAATTCCAACTTAAAAATTAATCAAGAGGAAAAGATTGATTAACTAGAACTCATTTATTTTTACTAAAATCAGTTTTGAATCTAAATTAATATTTGAATAAAAGTAAATGAGTAGAGTTTGTTTGTAATAATGGTTGTTGTTAGTGATTACTGATAATGTTGGAGACTGTTAGTTTTGTAATGACTGATGTGATGATGACATTTAATAGTGGTGATTGTGATTGTCCCGGTGAAGTTGATTGATATTTGTTATGCGGAATTCGATATAATACGAGAAAATATAAACGCGAAAAATAAGACAACAGATTTACGTGGTTCACCAATAAATTGGCTATGTCCACGGGAAGAGGGGAAGCAGTTTTATTATGGAGAGGCAAGAACAGAAATTACAGAATAGGGTTTGCCCTAGCGTCTATATATAGTGCTAGGTTACGCCCTAACAGGCTTGGGCCCAATATACAGAATTGACAGATAATTAAGGGCCCAACATACAGCGAGACCCCCGTCCTTTCTGTTGTAACGGGTCCTATTCAAGGCATTCAACAATATTAATTGTTAGTGATATTGCTAGTGGTGGTTGAAGAATATATATGGTAATTGATGATGTGTTGATAGTAGTAGCGGTGCTACTTATGATAGTGAAGATCATTGGTTTGTAGTAGAGATTGATCGCAGGGATTGTAGTGGTTGATAGTGATGGTGGAGGTGATAGTAATTGTGAGTATGGTAACGATGACAGTGGATATAATTATAATAAACGTGAAATATATGGTATCAACTAATAATATATAGTGATTGACAATGATCGTAATTATGATGAGAATGATAGTTGATAGTGATAATTAGTCGTTGATGACAATAATGATAGTAGGATAATTGTGAGGATAAAGATAGTTAGTAATAAATAACATATTGACAAAAACTACACACACAAAATACCTTTTATTAGTATCATATTTATCAGCTCAACAACATGCTAATTAAGTGCAAAGAAAGAAGGGCAACTTTCACATATAGCAAACAAAAAATTCATATTTGTATAATATAGCAAACTTTGCATAATTGCGCTTCATAGCAAACATAAAAACTGTATAATTCGCTATACATATACAAGTGTATAATTCGCTGGCCTAAATTGTATAATTCGCTGGCCTATTTCGCTGCAATTGTATAATTTGTTTTGCATATAATTGAATCGAATTAAAATGTATGTATATTGCATAATTATAAGTGTATAGCAAGAAGATATATGTTTTTCTCGCTTTATACAAAAACAGAAACACAATATATACACTTCTGTTGTATAAAGCTAGAGAAAATTGTATTTCACTGCAATTATATAATTCGCAATTGAATAATTCGTTGGCCTTTTTCTCTGCAATTTTTGAAATAAAATGTTTGTAAATTGTATAATTAAGTGTATAACACGAAGATATACATTTTTGCATGTGTATATACAATTTTCTCTCGCTTTATACAAAACAGAAACAGAATTATACATTTCTGTGTATAAAGCGAGAGAGGCGAGCGAGAATGGAAAGTGGCGAGCGAGATTCCTGGGAGAGAGACGCTGGCAAATTTTAAATAATGTTTGCTATGGAGCACAATTAAATCAAACCCTAGCTATTCCATTTAATTTAGATTATTAGTTTGCTATTTTATACAATTTTCCCAAGAAAGAAGCATACGACTATAATAAGGAGACCATTCATAACTTTTTTTTATGTGGTGTGAGATTTTTCAAGACTCTCACAATAAGGCTGGACATTCCAGCGTAGGGAATTTAATATGGAGAATCAATATTGTAAAAAATAAGAATTGAGATGTAATATGAAGAATCAATATTGTAAAAAAATAAGAATTGAGATGTAAAATGAAGAATCAATACTGTAAAAAAATAAGCTAGCGTTTGGCCATAAATATTCAAATATTTTTGGCAAATATTATTTGGATGAAAATTTAGGTGAATTTTTACCATTTGTTTGGCCATAGAATTTGAGAAACATATTTCATTTTTTTAAGAAATATGATTTATACCCATAAGTTTTTAAAACTATCAAACTAACCATAAATTTGTATTACATAGCACAATAGAAATCTCACGTAACAAGATTTATGACTTCCGCCACAAATCAACAAGAATCATTACAGTAAATATTCGCATAGTGAAAAGGTCTTGGTACAAATCATGATAATGAAAATACAACTAATATAAATTCGGGAAAAAAAAGAGAAGAAAACAAAAGGAAATAAATATTGCAATCACTGAAGAACCTATGTTTTCTCATCTGAAAGAGTTCAACCTATTCTTTAATATAATCTTCATACATTTTATGAACAATCTCTTCTCGATGAGCTTGCATTTCCAAATCAGATGATCGAGAACATGAAGCGATTACCCTGAGCCAATAGTTCGTTACTTTCATCAACAACCATATCATCATTTTCATATTCATTGAATATTCCATCACTACTTTGGTGTTCACGTAAAAAATTATTGGTTGGTGTCAATAAATATATTATTTTTGTTAAAAAAAAATTAAGGGTAAAAATTGAATTTCTAAAACTTTCCAAATAATGAAATTTGGCCCAAATACTAGTTTTTTCCAGTATTTGGGAATTTGGAAAATTTGCAAAAAAAATTTGCCAAATAATAAAAAAGTGTATGGACAAACAAAATTTGCCAAGTTTTTTCCCAAGTTTTACTTACAAAATTTATTTTATTTTTCATAAATAACATTTCATAATCAAACATCAAACATCAAACCCCAAGATCCCTCTGTGCAACCTAAATTACACACAAATATTTTATGACAATTTTTTTTTTTAATTATCATAATCAAACATCAGAGGTAAGTGAGAAACACACAACACCCTAAAAGGAAAATCAGATGGAATTTACAGATACCATATTGGACATTCTGAAGCTACTTAAAGCATCAAACAAACTTTTGTATTTAAGGTAACAAAAAGTTGCAACTTTTCCTAATATTTTTTCTTTTTTTGTTAATAAATATAAAAAAGTGTTAGTGATAACCAAATTAAAAATTAAATGGTAGGCTAGGTAGGAGTATAAAGGGAGATTAGTAGTCCACCACCAGCCTGCAAAACAATTGATGGTGGTAGCCAAGTCAAGTCATATCAACAAAAAAGAAACTCAATTTATGCAGCTTTATAACTCCTACTCCTACTAGTAGTAGAAAGAAGAAGCATACTATTAATAGAATTCTCAATTTACCCTTTTCTCCATATTCCTTTTTATATTATCAAAATTTATAGAATCCAATAATTTAATTTCGATTATATATATATATATATATATACACACACAGAAGAATTGTGTAAAATATAGTAATTCATAATGATAAATAATTTTGAAAATATATAAAAGAAAAATAACTCGTTTAAATCTTAAAACTTAAAAGTAATATATAAAATGAGACGATAGAGTAGTTTATTTCTCCTTAATTTTAATAATTATAATTATATATGTTGCACTATTCAAGTAGCACAGATTATTGCTCATGATCAATGAAACATACGGATCAAAATGAGTTGATTAATAAATTAAGTAAATTTAGTTGTTTTTATTTAAAATAAACAATGTATACCTAATTTAATTCCAAAAGGATATTGAGATGTAATGCTACTTTTTTCTTATATTGTGAAGATAAAAATACTGTATCAGAGAAAATTACAGATCTTTAAAAAACATCAGTATATAATACATTTAATAAAGAATCGAAAACAAATGAAACAACAAATTCTATTAAATAGAGATAAGTATTTTTTTTAAAAGATTTAAATAAAATAAAAGTGAAGAGAATATGTATTTGTGATCAATAAATTAAGTTAATAGTAGGTGCTTTGTTCCTAGTAGATAACAAATTTGACTGCAAACTGACACAAAGGAAGCTACCTTTATGCATAAACTCTGGGGAGTGGTTGAGGAGGCTTAGATTAGAGATTTCTTCACTCATCATTACAAATTTATTTGAGAGTTATTTTTAATTTCTAATTAAATTCATCATTAGAAATTTATTTGAGAGTTATTTTTAATCTAAAAGTAAATTAGTTTGACACAAATTTAAATTGATCGAGAGCTTTATTTGATCAGAAAATTTGTCTCCTTGTTTTTGAACTCAAACAAAAACTTTAAAATCTTTGTGTTGCTCTTTGACAAGTAGACCCTATTTAACATATGTATTATTTTTGATTATCCATATTATTTGAAAAAATATATTTATAGTGGCTAGAAGTTTTAAAGATTTAATTAGTGTTTGGCGATAAATTTCAAATATTTTTATAAAGCGGATTTTGCTAAAATTTGTATTGAAATTTTAAAATGTGTTTGATCATATATAATTTTAAAACATATATTTTCACCTTTTTAAAAAATAAATAAAAAAGATGATTGACAAATTAATACATTATTCTAAACCATAACACAATATTTTAAGAAAAACTTCTACTAATACAATCATTGGCTACTACAGCTCATCAAATAATAATTAGTTACAAAGATTCATTAATATAGAAAAAATAATAATAACTAATTATTCTCTAATATAATTTTTTATATTCTACGGACAATCCATTCACGATCAATATTCTTTCAAATCACAAGATCAACACAAGTATTTTTAATTAGTTGGGATTTGATTAATAAAATATTTCAAAACTAGATAAATTTTATGATCAAATTAATATTTACCAAATTTCTCAAAAAAAAAAGAAAAGGTTTCTCATGACTCGTAATATTTTAACAATAAAAATCTGATTAAAAAATTCATGATTAAATATATATTTAAAGATAAAATTATAAAATAATACCAAAATTTTCTATCATATAAGCGAGTAGCTAGGGTTCTCACCTATAAATGATAGATTAGTATATTCTACGAACCACTATCCCATTACAAAAATATTTGAATTAATTTATGTTAATTTCTACCATTAATTGTTGCACAACATAATCACAACAAATTTAGTGGTGAATTAGATAATATATACTAGTAATAGTAATTATCAATAAGAAATGGAGTTGAAAAAAGGTATGAACTTGACATAATGAAGAATCTTTACTGAATGAAGAAAAAAATGTATAGTAAGTGAATTTTTTTGAACGATAAATAATACCACCTATTTGCTTCTTGATTCCAACCACACAATGAAAAATTGATTCTCCACCATTTGAGCCAAAGATAATTAAAAATAACCTCACTATGATTACTTGTACCAACTCCATTTTCGGTTTTTATTATATATATTCTACAAATATCTTTTGATTATGCTTTTAAATTAAGAAATGGATTAGATAATTTGGTTAGTCATAATCAAACCCAAAGACATTTCTTCTTGGATTATGTTTTGATATGATTTGGTTATATGTCAATTTGGATTAAATAGACTTCCCAAAAGGCTCAATTTATATATGAGCTAACTTGATTTGGTCAAACTAACAGATGTAAATACCTTGGAATGGATTTGATTCTAATAACTTATTTAAGAAAATAAATTGTGACGTTAAATGAAGTGTCGAAAAATATTTCATGATATCGGTGAAGATTGTCAAGATTATATAAGAAGACTAAATATTCACATGCCACCCGATGTGGTGGTAGATCTTTTGTCTTATTGATAATATACAAAGTATATGTTTTTGTAGTTATTTATTTGGTACCCCATGTGGTGGTAAGTCAACAACTTGATCTTTTGTCTTATTGATAATATACAAAGTATATGTTTTTTGTAGTTATTTACTTGGTGTAAATATTGAATGAGATCAAAATTTCCTGTTACAATAGTAGATAAATCAATTGGATTTTATCTTTTATGATGTACATGTTAAAAAGAAGATAATTTGGTGTTTTTGTGTTAGAACAACCTAAATTTTTATTAAGAAAAATGATTGAAAACCCCATTTACCCTTTTATAATGTTGTTGACCCCTAAATAGGAAAAATGACATTATTTCTGTGAAGGCTCAAACTGGGCTCGGCCCAAATTCGAACAGGTTTAGGACAAAATTTCTTTTGGGCCTTATGAATGGGTATTTATCGACTTTGTCGATAAATATTATGCACAGTTGAAGTTTGAATAGGTGAAATTTATTTCTAAAATACTATAAATTTCATTCACATAATATTTGTCAAAAATATCTGGAAATCTATAGTCAAACGCTACCTTTTAAGTGGCCATTTGTTTTATTTTTAAAGTCCTCTAAATTTTTAAACATCATGGTTATCCACTGTTAGTTTAATTTCGAATTTAAAAACTATCCCTCTTTATTCAGATCCGTTGAGTAGAAAAAGAATTGAGTTTTTTTTTTTTTTGCATCTAGATGAGGTGTTGAATGTTAAGAAAATAGTCTCGTGTATGTAGATTTTTATTAACGAAAAGTATAAATATATATCATTTCTTAAAAACGACGATAAATATATATATGCACACATGAGAATATTCATGTCAAACTTATATATTCGCACGTTTTCCCTTGTTTTAATTCATCATTATTTTTCCTTGTTTAAAGGAGGTTGAAGGCACGTTATATATGTAGAACATAATATAATTAATAGATAAGACAGCTAATTAAACATTTTATTAATTCATCATGCATTTCCCACTCCCATTAATTTATTAATTAATTAAACCTTATTCCCAATACAATTATAACGGTGATGTACTTTATATTCCTCTAATAACGTTAGTTGAGATCTATTCCCATACTTGAATAATTTGTTTTGCAATCTTGAATCACTCTTGTTAGAAATGCAATTAAGGATAGTTATTGGCTTTATTGTGTTACTTTGGATAACGTTCACGGAGATACATTTAAAGAGAATTGCAATTCAGATATTAAGTCTTGTGAGATTGAATCGTTGTAATAAAAAAACTCAAGGTTGTAATCAAACTCAAGATGGTTGTAAATTGCAGAGTAGTTCAAAAAGAATTCAACTAAAGGATGGAAGATACCTAGCATACAGAGAAAGAGGAGTTCCACTGGACAAATCCATATACAGAATCATCACTGTTCATGGCCTTCACAGCGCCAAAGAAGTTGATGTTCTTGCAAGCCAAGTATGAATAATAATACATTATTTCTTCTTTTTAATGTCCTGTATGCTGCACAATGCTGAAATTTTTGATTGTTTAGGAAGTGCTTGAGGAAATGAGTATCTATATGGTACAATATGACAGAGCTGGATATTGGGAAAGTGATCAAAACATGAAAAGATCAGTAGAAAGTGAAGGTTGTGATATTGAAGAATTGGCGGATCAACTACAAATAGGATCTGAATTCTATTTAATTTCAAATTCTGCGGGAAGTTATCCTACCTGGAGTTGCCTGAGGCGCATACCACACAGGATAAAAGGCGTGGCTTTTATGGCTCCGATGATCAACTACAAATGGAAATCTCTTCCTCCAGATTTAATCAAATACGATAATACTAACAAGCTTGTGCGAATCATTTATTGGTTCTGTTGTCATTATCCTGTACTACTCTACTCTATTTTTATACAACAATATAACGGGGTTCCATTGTGCACTGCCTCTTTGTTTACCGATAAGGACAAGCAAGTAGCAGGGGATGAAAACACAGAGCAATCTGATAATATGGTAAAGTTTTTCAGTTACTTACTCTTAATGAATTTTTATCAGTGATTGATGATGTTAATTAATTTTGCAGAAACGTTATCCGACTCAAAATGCTTTCGAGTACTCTGTTCTTCAAGATTTTAGGGTGGGTCTGGGAAATTGGGAGTTTGATCCACTAGAAATGGAAAATCCATTCCCTGAAAATGAAAGCTCAGTTCATATTTGGCATGGCAAAATGGACGATGTAGTAACGAGTACCTTACAAAGATATGTATGTGAAAGGTTACCTTGGATTCATTATCATGAAGTTCCTGATGTTCCACATGATTTCTGGAAGGCTGGTCCTGTTGGTGAACCCATCTTGAGGTCCTTTCTGCTTCCCCAACAACATCCATATCCCAATTTACAGGACTAGCCCAAGCAATACGCATCTTGTTAGGATTTTGCCTTCATTTTCTTCATTGCTCATAGTACTACTTGCTTCTGCTTCAATTGTCAAATTCGAATTCATAACATAAAAAAACAGATTCTAGTCTGGTTCTGTGTTGTTATGTTATTGTTCTGTAATGTTGATTGAGTTTTATTATCAAACATGGATTCCTTCATTGCTCGTATTACTATCTGCTTCTGCTGCATAATCAAACTTCCTTAGAATGAATACTGTTACTCTTGCTGTGTTTCCTTATGTAATATTGTATTGTTCAGAGTAGTTTTACATATTTGTATGCTATAGCAAAGTTTGCATAATTGCGCTCCATAACAAACATAAAACAGTAGAATTCGTTATACAATATACAATTGTATAATTCGCTGACCTAAATTGTATAATTCGCTGGCCTATTTCGCTGCAATTGTATAATTCGTTATCCTATTTCACTGCGATTGTATAATGTACAATTGTATAGACCGCTGCCTATTTCGCTGCAATATTTTTAAAAAATTTACTTTGCATACAGTTGAATCGAATTAAAATGTATATATATTGCATAATTATAAGTTTATAGCAAAAAGATTTATGTTTTTCTCTCGCTTTATATAAAAATAGAATCACAATATATACACTTCTGTTGTATAAAGCTAGAGAAAATTGTATTTCACTGCAATTGTATAATTCGCAATGGTATAATTCGTTGGCCTTTTTCTCTGCAATATTTGAAGCTAGAGAAACTTTAGCTAACGTTTGCTATGAAGCACAATTAAATCAAACTCTAACTACTTCATTTATTTTAGGTTATTACTTTGCTATTATATATAATTTTCCCTAGTTTTAAACCATTACCAAAAGTAGAAAAGTAAACTAAATAATTTTTTCTCGAATAGTTTGGTTTGAGACGCAAAAAAATTAAGCAATTTGATGATTATTTTTTTCTTCTTTCTTTTGGTGTCTCATACGTTATTTGTAACATGGGTAGATTTGAGTAATTGTAGTTAGTGTCCATACATACGCTAACGAGTTGTCAATAACTTTGTTTTGTCTCTCTAATAATATACGTGACATTCAATTTATTTTCCCAAAAGATTTTAATTTTCCTCGTAAGCATTAAGCTATGCGCATGTGCAAGATTGCTTAGAGTTGGTTTTCAAGTAAATTATAAAAAAATTACTTCCACCGATATCGAGTAATTTTCACACCTATCATATATAATAATATTGAACCTCCTAAAATAATAGTGTGTAGCTGTTAAAATAATAATAAAAAATATTTGCTTTTTGTGATACAATTCAGGCAGTTCTTCATTCAAATGAACACACGTTATCACTATACTAAAGACATAACTTTTGTTAAAGGTGTCTAACTTTAAATATATATCATTTAAATGTAGAGTTTGAATCTCTAGATTACCATACGAAATTAATGACTTTTAACTTAAATTTCACCCAGCTAAGAATCATTAAATTACATTTCTAGTCAACTGCAATTATTATATCTTTCATTTCATCCTCCGTACTTCATTTCAACCATTTTAATTAATTTCCGATAATTTCGATATTTGACCAA
Source organism: Solanum peruvianum (assembly GCA_027705065.1). NCBI lineage: Eukaryota > Viridiplantae > Streptophyta > Magnoliopsida > Solanales > Solanaceae > Solanum > Solanum peruvianum. Next base: position 47,973,411 of record JAKWJD010001760.1, on the reverse strand, counting down.
CTATATATGAGTAAAATTTAGATTATAGTATTTGAGTGTGTATGGTATTAGATATTGATGTTATTCGGTATTCCGTATTTTTACTCTATCAAATTATTTACTTAATGAAGGTGCTATATCAATATAACAATTATTCATTAGTACAAGTGCAAAGAGAAAGTTAAAGAATAAGAATAAATAATTCAAATACATATATCTTTTATTATATCAATTTATTTATTTTTGATGTCTTCTTACTTGTTGATATTCTATTATTACGTATTCACATTAAAAATGGAAATAATTGGAGAAATCACATTAAACTCTGTAATACAACCAACTATAATTTCAAGACGATATTATCAAATACCTCACTATTTACCAAATTGAAATAAAGAAATTTATCTTACGATATTATAATTAAATTTTTGAATAAACAATATATAAATAAAGAGATTTGATTATATTTTATATGATACTTTTCTTTCTGATCCGTTCAAAAAATTATCTTACTAAAACTTTGTATAATTTAATTTTAAATTTTCATTTTCATCTTTTACTTAAATAATTTATATCTTCTTATAAATATCCAACAATTATTTTACACTACCAAGTTTTATTAAATTTTCCTTCTTTTTAAAATAAAAAATATTCGCAAAATCAAATGATGCCCAAGAGGCCAAGACTGAGAGAATAATAAATGTTCACATGGGAAGAAATACCTGATTTATAATTCTCTGGCAGCAAAACATGTGCTGGCAGTAAGATCTCATAATTTACTTTATTGGAGCCAACATTATATTGTCCCTAAAATCTTTCATCTTTTCAAAATTATAGAATTGCAACGTCTCCAATTTTCTTATAAAATATTGACATCTCTTAGATTTAATCTAGTAATTACGTTATTGCAAAAGTTTGCTAAGAATATGAGTTCAAGCCTTATTAGCATTCATAATTATTTTTTGATTATAATACAAATATAGAATATCGAATCGAATTTTTTTTTATAATATTTGCTCATGTCAATACAGCATTAGAACTCCAAAGATAATGCAGCGTCAGCTAATACAAAAATTGCTCATAAGATACATAGTATTAACTAACTTTAATAACTCAATTAGTCAAAAAGAAGTAAAAGGGTAAAGATGGAAAAAAGTACAAATACCCATACACCTCATCTACCAATCAATCAAGGTTACTAATTCTTGATTTGATTCAAAGAATTTATGTATCTGGTATGCCCAATTCAAACCCATAAACTGAAAGTTTCAATTTTTTTTTGGTCATGATGATTAATTTTGTCCCCTTTTTTTCAGAAAATTAATGGTTTTCAAGAAACTTGTATTGATGATGATGGGTTGTCTAGGATGTGCTGGTCAGCCCACAGAGCCTTCTACTGAGAAAACTGAATCTAAATCACTTATAGATGAATCTGTTGTTGTCACTTCACCTAGGGTTAAACTTGGTGATGGTAGATATCTTGCTTATAGAGAAAGAGGGGTACCCAAAAACATATCCAAATACAGAATCATCATTGTTCATGGCTTTGGCAGTTCTAAAGAAATGAGCTTTATGGCTTCTGATGTACGTAGATTATGTTCCTCTTTCAATTTTTTTTTTGATTTGTATCTATACACCATAGTTTCTTGATTTTGAATCTTACTTTTTACAGTTTGAGACTGATACTGGTAGAGAATTGTGAATTTGGTATCGATATCATAGATTTGAAGAGAAAGGGTTGAAATTAATAGATCCATAAATTGGTTTTCTTTTTCAAGTACAATTGAACTTGGCATTACGTGGTTAGAACTATTGTTTACTGTGATAACTGAAGTGACTTAAAGGCAGAGTAAGTAATTGAAAATTTCTTCTGCTTTGTGTTATGTGGCGTGGAATCTCCAAAAATGCACTACTTTTGGAGGATCTGATATGCAGTTGGAGATATTTTTTGAGAGTCCGAGCAACATTGGTTTTGTGGTTAGCATATTTAGATTCTTTGAGGGAGTGGGGAAGTGTGTTCTTTTTGTGCTAAGGAGATGTATTCTTCAATTAGGTTGTCTAAAAATGTCTAGTTTAGAATGATCTAATATTGCTCTAGTTGCCAGGAACTTCTTGATGAATTGGGGATATACCTTTTGATCTTTGATAGAGCTGGATATGGAGAGAGTGATATAAATTCAAAAAGATCACTTAAAAGTGAAGCGTCTGATATTGAAGAGCTAGCTGATCTGTTGGAATTAGGATCCAGATTCTACGTAATAGGTGTGTCGTTGGGATGTTACCCGGCTTGGAGTTGCATCAAGCACATTCCTGGAAGGTTAGAGAACTAACTTGAGAGCTTTTAGCTTGTTGGCTTTACTGGTTAAGGTTTAGGCCTATTAGATTTTTCTTTTGAAGTATAATGCATTGCAGGCTTGCAGGTGTTGCTCTCGTCGTTCCCTTTGTCAATTATAAATGGCACACACTGCCTAAGGATCTAGTGAAGAATGATTACAGGAAACAACTCTCGCGGTGGGTAATTTGGATCACATGTTATGCTCGGGGGATATTACATTGGTGGTTGACTCAGAAAGTTTTCCCATCAGCGTCTGTTCTTGATGGAAATCCTCAATTTTTCTGTGAGAGAGACTTGGAAGTCTTGAAGAATACACCGGGATATCAGTTGTTCACTCAGGTAATGTTCCATTCAGACAAAAAAAGAACACATCTTGTATGATCTGCTGTATCCGAATCGCTATTCTGGTTGTTGGCAGTAAAAGTCACTCACTACATGTTTTTAGGTTCCGTAAATATGATAAATTTGATCAGAAGCTGTACTTTAATTTACAGGATGGCCTTAAGGACCGAAGTGTATTTGACTCCCTTTGTAGTGACATTATTGTAGCTTTTGGAAAATGGGATTTTAATCCGTTGGAGCTAACTGACCCATACCCTCAAAACGAAAGCTCAGTTCACATCTGGCAAGGTGTCAAAGACAAAGTTGTGCCTGTTCAATTACAAAGACACGTCTCGCAAAGGCTGCCCTGGATTCAATATCACGAAGTTCCTGACTGTGGTCACTTGCTTGTGTATGAAACTGCAGTGTGTGAAGCTGTCTTGACATCACTTTTGCTTGGGGAAGATCCTCCATTATACAAGCCAAAGTTAGCAGATCACTAAGTATTTATACCCTGTAAGTAGATTCATTCTTGAAATTAATCAATACAAGTGTGATTGATTTGCATTGTCTTCATAAACTTTTTGAGGTATTTCAACTGTACTAGACATAGAATTGAAACATAAAAGGGAAAGGGGAGGAGAGAAGGATATCTCTAAGGCGGCGAGACTTGCTATTACGGATATCAGCTTTCATTCGATAATCTTGTCACAAAATGATTGACACCCCCCTCTCTTACCTACATCTAAACTGAAAATGAAGTCTAAGGGATTGAATCATGTAGATCTGTGTGCTGTTACAGATTCATCGAGTTGGATGCATACTGCTGAATAACTTTACTTGTTTTCATCTAAGGTGCATCGATTGCAACAAATAGAAATCAAACTCCAGTGTGGAGATTGCTAGAATAGTATGCTTGACAATTTTTGATATTTTTGTATGTATTCAAGAAGAATTAAGACAGATGAAGTGACTTGGTTGAGTTTTTTCTGCAAATAGAAAAACTTCATTCTTGAATCTTGACTGTTGTTTGTTTCTCTCTGTTAATTAAGTATTGGTAAACAGACATGTTCCATGAAGGACTTCTTTGAATGAGCAAAGAGAAGGCCTTGAAATGTTATGTGCCTTATATATCAAAACAAGACACGCAAACTATTTAAACCATATCACTCACTTTCATGTTCTTAAAGCAAAGAGTTGAAGTTTTACATAATGATAAGCGTAATAAAACACTAAAGATTAAGGTACTCAAGTGGTTGACATCTCGATTGTTTAATAAGATAACATGACTCCGCTCTTTGGCATGTTAATAAAGAATTGGTTCTCTTTGAGTTTCAAAAGACACTAGAAATGTCAAATCAATTTGATAGTGAGCCTAGCTATCACACAGGGGCTTGCTGCAAAACTAACACTACCATAACGCAACATTGTGCCTACATTGTCAACAACAACATACATAGCTTGGTCTTACAAAGTGGGGATGAAGAGGGTACAGCGTACATGAACCTTATCTCTATTTCAAAGTTGAGGTACATTGGTGGTTTTCGATGGATCGTCTACTCAAGACAAAAATAGTCTAGAAAAAAGATGGAATGTATGTACAAAAGGTAAAGATAGTTACAAAAACAACTGATAGTAAAAGAACAAATACTACAACAAAATAACACGTCAAATTACACGAAACCACAAATAAAAGAACAAGAAATTGCAAGAGTAGTCCTACAACTACAACTCTACTAGTAAAGGAAACAAGACAATGTACTCATTCCTAATAGTATGGACACACTCCTATATACCAACCTTCTTCCAAAATTTGTGTCCTCCCCCACCTTCCTATATGAGTTCGCAAATAACTAAGGTAAAGTTACCTAAAAGTTAGTAAATGTTACCTTTCAGATGACTCTTTATTGTAAGAATTGACTGATAACCCACCATCGATGGTAACTGAACAATTATAACAGTTGAAAATTAATCAATTACATCTTCCAACTTTTATTTTTTAAAATAGGGAAACTTTTGTATATATCCACTTAAAAATAACCTAATTACTCTCCATAGCTATAGTTTAACAATTACAATTTGTAGCTACATGTTATAGGTAGGAGAGAGGCGAGAGAGACTGGGAGAGAGAGGAAGAGAGAGGTAAAAAATGGGAGAGACTTGAATTGTATTTGTATATCGGTTAGATAAATCGTATATTATGTATAACTCCCCAAATTAAAAATTGGGTTGAATTGTTGCATCGTCAAACTCGCTAGAGATGAATGGGCCGGCCATTTTGACGGCCCAATGGATAGTTTACACTTTGCAGTTACATTGCTTTGTCGGTAACAATTCAGTTATGAGTCAAACAACAACAGAAATCGGAAAAATTATCTAAATAGACAACTTATTTTTGTTATATTCTTTAAAAATTTTCACTATTAGAAAAAATTACAAAAATTATTCTTAATTTTTATGAAATATATCGATCGGATATATCACTTTATGCGATATATCGAGATATTACTTTACACATTGTATTAATGGGATATACATCACACTGCACAATGTGTCGATCAGATGCATCACTTTATGCGATGTATCGAGATACTGAGTGAAGTATTCGGACTATGAAGCAATGTATGAGGGATGTATCCGAAACCAAGATGCGTTGTATCGGAATGTTTTGGGATGTATCTGGATTTTACTAAATTTAAGGAATTTTTGTAATTTTAGGAATAGAATCTGATTAGCTCTTAACACGATGATATTTGGGTAAAATCTACAAAGAAAAATGATTAATTTGATCCATTTTTTTTATCCTTCTTTAGTTATTTTCATTTTATTTTTGTAATATTGGGTTGTTGGGGATATTGAAAGTTGATTAACGTAGAATTTTTACTCCTATCAGTTTGTCCTTACGTTCTTGTTTAATTTCGAAAACCTGGTGAGCTGCTTCAATCATATTTGCTCAAAATTCCATTTTATAAAAAATGTCAAGAAAATAAATAAAATAAAGCACTAGATCATTCTATTATTAGGTGAACAAGGATAAAATTTATCCGCATTGGGTATTTATAACACCAAGGCAATACATGAATGCCATGTGTTTAAATTAGTAGTTCATTTTACTTAATCATAAGTAGTTTATTTGTGTTTTACTTCATTTAATCACGTATTGCATTGACTTGATATAAACATCTGGTGCGGATAAATTTTTTCTACGAAAATAAGAACCATTAAGTTTCCTCAATTAGTCGACACTTCACAACAATTAAGTACTTCTTAACTATAAATTTCTACATCAAAATTGTAGAAATGCTTAAAGTATTCAATGATTAGCCTGGACAAAATGTAATTAATAAAGACACTTTGATCATCATCGTTAGATGTAGGTTCATTTCATTCATCACCTCAGCATGCCTAGCTCCGTCAAAGCACGGATGACAATATTGTTCACTTAGACTCAATAATATTTTGCGGACTTGTTTCCAAACTCATTGATCGAGGAGTTCGAAGCCTAAAAGGTATAAAATATTAATAAAAATTTTAAAATGGCATATAAATTTTATATTAACCAAAACGGCAAAATCACTGGAACAACAGTGATTTCCTCCACCGGAAAAAGCAAAAATCGCTGTTACTTTGATTAATATAAAATTTTATATGCCGTTTTGAAATTTTTGTTAATATGTTATACCCTTTAGGCTCCTGACTCATTGATTGAGTCCATAAGAGAATCAAACACAAGATCACATAGGCATCGACGATTTTATCTAATAACAAATATCACCTTGTAACTTAAAGTCTTCTATTTTTCAAACTCATGAATGATATTATGAATAATATAGAACTAGAATCAACTATAGAAATTTTAAACGAAGCATAGTCTCAAGTAGTAAGGCAACTGATTTTTAGGTTTGAATCCTTCCGTCCAAGAACATATATTTATATTTTTGCTTTTACATAGTTAGGTTAAAAGCCTACGTTTTAGTTGAAACATCAAGCTGTTTTTTTTTTAAAAAAAATATCTAAGTACTACTTTTGGACCACCAAAACAATTAGTACCAATTAAAGAATAATTTTACATATCATTAAGGCAAAACCTAATTACTAAAACGACATGAGATTTTAATAATAAAGATTTGGTCATAATCATTTGGTAGTACACAAACTACTAAATTTTAATTCAGTAAGCGAAAGCACGCTGATAATGACAGGTAATCGCATTTTTGATTTCCACTTCAATTAATTATGTTTTCATAGGTTAATTTAGAATCCTTATGCCAATCAAAAGTAGTGAACTATTTAAGTGTAAAATGATTTACTAGAATAATTTGAAATATTTATTATTTCCTATGAATTTTCGTTTAAAATGTTCATTTTATTTTTCAAATATTTTTTTATTTCGAAAATGTAGTCCAAAAGAGTATCAAGCAGAATAATTCTACTATTTTGTTTTCGATTATTTGTTATTTTATTTACTTCAGATATAGTATTATGTATAATATATTTGTTATTGTTATGGTTCTTTTCTTCATTATTTTCGACATCATTTGATATATTTTACATGTGTCAAGGATACATATAAAATAATCTCTTAATCTTCATAACATATAAATTAGACTGTACACAGTACACACTACCCTCTTCAAATTCCGTTCATAAACATTGAATATATTATCATTGTTTGATTGGTCGTACCTGCTTGTAGAAATATGAGTAACGTAACAAAAAGAAATGGACAATTTCTTGAACCTTGCAGCGTCATAGCAACTTAAAAAACTAGAATTTTATTGATTTGGTTTAATTTATAAATTTAAAAATTTGACACTATTAATTTGATTTGATATTTGGAAAATCCGAACAAGTCCGACCATATGGACTCCTAGCCAATATCTTCATTTTCATCAACTCAAAAGTTGATGAAATTTATATTGAAACAGAAAAAAGAAGAAGAAAAAAAAGGGTTTAAAAAAAGCAAATATACAACCAACTTCCTCATATTCATGGGAGTGGATGAATTAGGTATTCATAGCAACTAATTTTTGCCTTTTTTTCTTTCACATTGAAGAATCCACATGTTGTTACGTGTGTGCCATACTAGTATATACTAATTCCCTTGATTTTTTATTTGTTTCTGTTTGATGTTCCGTATTTATATTGAGGTTCGATTAAATTCAAACTTCATACATTATCTAAGGGTTATACTCCTAATAAAAATAATTATATTTAAAATAATTTCACTCATCTCACCACAAACCATATTAATATATACATATACAATCTCCCTACTTCATCCTTATTTTAATGAATATTTATTGATTATCTTCTATTAACATAAATATCAAATAATTTAATAAATCATATACAAGTCCTCTCTCCATTTCTCTATTAAAAAATTATACACAACTTGATAAGTCTCTTCATGCACACCAAGAGCAAGTCACCCTCTCAATTAACATCATATATCTTCCATTTGCAAGAGACAATTATATCCAACTAATAATTTGCTTCTTTTTTTCTTTGTTATTTTTTTTGTCCCTTCCTCCTTAAAATAATATTCTCAACCACTTCACAGAAATGAAGAACAACCAACTATCTTTCTAAAATCCTCATTAAAAATACTACAAATAAAGACAATTATATTGAGTCAGCTTCATTACCTTATCTCCCAATTCTCTCTTGTCCTTTTTCCACAAATAAACTTAATATATAAATTTCAAATTATCTAACATTTATTGCTCAACGTACGTTTTTTTTATATTTATATGTGATTGATAATCGTGATTATAATCTTAGAATAACCTGATTTTGAACCAAAACAGACTCTAAAGGTAACTTCCTCTTGCACATAATCTTGATTCCTTACATTTACATGATAACTTAGTCATAATATCAAGAAGCTAACAACAAAAATGAAAAAATAAAATAAAAATAATCTACTTAACTAAGTAGGTAGCTCTCAGAAATACAATTTGATCATCATGAAGAGATTTATCATCAGAAATTTGAGAAGTGGTTCTGAGAAGATTGTACCATTTGTAATCCCGTTATTGTTTGACAAGAATTATCATCCGCGATCAGTGTCCTAAATCATATAAAGATAATTGAAATAAGATAACGATTTGAATGAAAATATATTTACTTGTTCATTATGACAAAACTATTCGTTTACAAGATCATAAATTATAGAATCTTACTCTCGTGGACGAGATAACCATAGAGAACTTAAAGCTCGTAGTCGACCATAATATTCTCCAATCACCAAGAAACATCTGGCTGCTTGTCTAACTGTTAATATTCTGTGTAATTGATGCAATGTTTGTTGTCTCAAATTATCAGCCTGGAATTATCAACAATAAAGAAGTGATCAGTAGTTATACGCTTCAGTCTCAAACAAGTAAAGGGGTCAGCTACATGAATGAAATCTTTACTGCTTCGTTTAAGCTCAACTTATGTCGTCATCATATCTACCAAATGATATAGACAATGGAGACAAAAGAATTGATTAATTAAATATCTCAATCAAAATAAAAAATCAATTAGAAGTTTGAAATGGACCTGTAATTGTCAGGCAGCCAGGACATAATATGTTTAAACAATGTTTTAAATGGTTGAAACCCTTCAAATTGTCTTGTATAGTTGTATTGAGATAGCCTTGGAATATTCCAATCATTAAATAAGTGGTAATAGTATTATGTCTATTATTTGAAATAAAGTACTAATATTTGTTGTAATTTGTTTTAGTTTCTTGATAGCTCTACTATGGCTTCTATTGGAACATGATAGGGATACAGTTAAATAAAATATAATGATAATAATAATAATAACAATGATGTTATCAAAGCATGCGTGCATTCTTTATCTACAAATGGTATAATTGAAGCAGGTTGTTGCAATGAATAGAAAACCAGAGTATTTTCGTCCTCGAGTGTGCATGATAAGCAGGGGCGGAAGGGAGTTCATCGCTTGAAAATCACATTTTTTTTATATACTATATACGACATCAAAAGTTAATTATATGTATATATAGTAAATAATGAACCTCATTGATGAAACCTACTATCTACGCTACTGATGACATGGATATCAAATAAAATATATACATACTTACTAGTGAATAGTAGTACTACTGAACACTGTTTCATAACAACAGTTACAAACTTACTATATGTACTTGAGAAAAACTTACTATAGTTTTGAGTCAAAAAGAGTAGGTAAAATGGACAATGACATATGCACTTAGAATCTACATAGATAATAATAATATCAGAGAAAAACGAATATTGTAAACAAATTTAGGAATAATGTTTACCTGACGAACAAATCCTTCAAGATTGGAGAGTTTCCCCAATGCAAGAGCCATATGATGCATTCCATCATGGAGAGAAGCAGTGGCAATGGTATCAATTAAAGATTGTTGTAGTTGTTCTAGTCCCTGTGAAAGAGCTTCCTCTGCCTGTTGGGAAGATTGTTGGAGGCTGTATATTCCAACTACTTGTTGCTCTGTTAAAGGGTCTAATTGTCCTATCAACATCTGTTCAATTTCACAAATGATCATAGTATGATTAGAAACAAAACAAAAACAGTAAATTTGATCTCATTCGAACTTTGACATGGACATATTGTAGTTTTACTAGAAGAAAGATCATCTAAAATATAATTACAATTACTTTACACAATACGTGGAACTAGTTACCTGTAAAATAAAACAGACAATTTGCTATAACAGGTTAAATTATATGATATGCCACCACCTCGACCATGTTTTTCCTTTAAAAGGACAATCTTTATTCGTCGAAAAACATATTTGCTTCGTACATAACAATATACAACTTTCTTTTTTTTGCTTTTTCATGAAAATTATCCAACAATAGGTCAGAAAATCCGTCCTAAATTGCAACATTTACCTTGATAAGCTCCGAGGGCCTAAAACCACCCATCCAAAGGAAGCAGCGTTCAGCTGGAGTTGTCCACGTTCCAGTGATTAGGTGAAATACATCAGATTTTGCTGCCACACCCTTTAAGCTGAAAATTTCGTCGTAATGAGCAAGGTATCCATCAACTATTAATCTAAGATCACCATCTGATAAATGTGCTTGTAATGCAGTTCGAAGCTCGGCTATGTGCCTATGATCATCATCCAACCACCTTGAATATTCCATATCAAATATTGCAGCACCTGCAGCAAAAAATTGAACAATGCATTTCTGTCAATTGTTTTTATTAAGGCTCTAATATTAGCAAATGCATGGTCTTGACATCCAAACAGTGTTTTATTTTTATGAAATAGTAAAAAAGTAATATCCTTTTAACTCTTATTTTAGTAATACTAATAGAATATGTAAATTAAATTTAAATCTCTAAAGATTGTATTCAGTCAAATACAATTTCAACTCATATACAATGGAGTACTCTGATTTTCTACATAATGTCACACAAAGGAGTACAAAAGAAAAAGACAAATTTTCTGTAGTCAAACTCAAGTTGTTTGTCTGCTACTAGAAGCCAATAAGAATTATAATGCAACAAATTCTGGGTGCTGCCTGTATAGTCAAAACTCTGAACTATAATAAATTAAAATGTACTGATAGGTAAAAATTTAATTACATTGGTAATGTATACAGTAGTATAAGTTGAATTTATATTCTTGGTTGTCCATAAGCAATGCATTGGTTGAGAAAATAAAAAAAGAAGTCCAATGCACTAAACTCACGCTATGTGCGGGGTTCGGGGAAAGGTTGGACCAAAAAGGTCTATTGTACAAAGCCTTACCTTGCATTTCTACAAGAGACTATTTCTATAGCTCGAACCAGTGATCACATAACAACAACTTTACCCGCTAGAATAATAGTCCAAACTTACCAGAGCTGATATTGGAACCAGAAGCAGTACCACCTCCCAAGAAAATCCCCTGTTTGCCACAACAATCAGTAGAAAAAATCATTAAATAACCACTTGCATTTATTATTCTAAAAAAAAAAAAAAAAGGGGTGCAAGTCATTTTCAAATATTACCAACCTGAGAGCTAGCCCTTTGAAGTTCTTGTTCTAGCTGAGAAAGTCTTATCCTACTTGTTTCTAGCTGTTGTACATAAGCCTGCATAAATGCAAATAATAATAATGAGAATGTGAAATGTAAAGAATATTGATAGAGGAATTTGGCATATAAAAGACTTTGATAATGGAAACAAGAAAAGCATTACCTTTTTTCTTATCCTGCTTTTCTTTGCTGCTTCTCTATTTTGAGCTAAACGTCTCAATGTCTACAATAAACAAAGTAGAAAGAAATAGTACTGTTTAATAATTTTAAAAGTTCCAATTAGGAAACAAGATAATTTAATTGTATATTCTTGGCAAAGCGAATATGTGTGGGCACCCCCACCTTAGGATCAAGTACCCTCTCTGAGGTTGAAGCAGCACCTTTTTTCTACAAAAATATATATTAAAACAAAAGCTAGTTATATATACTAATGTTGTTTAATTATGTAGAAATATTCAAGAAGAGAATACTTCAATTGCGTGAAGATAAATATTCGTTAAGCAATTAAAAAAAGTAGTATAGCGTGTCAAATAATGCAGATTCTTTTTTTAAGACTTTAAGATTTTTGGACAGAATCAAAGTAGTTGTATATTTTCAAACACTACTACTGGTGTGCAAGCATTTAAGAATAAAACATCTGATGATGTATACATGAGCTAATTCATTGAATCATCTGGTATTCTTGTGAATTTATTTTTTCTGGTTCCAAGAAAGATTTAAAAACCTGAAGAACAAGGAGTTAACTACAGTTCTAGGGATAAGTGAAAATATTATAAACTGGAGCTTAAACTACAGTAATGAATAGTGCATAAGGAGGTAAAAAGTATAAAAAGCACTGTAAAGATTCTCTTTCTTTTCATTACTGATCTGAGAGAATCCTTCAGAAAACTGTGTCTTAAGTGTATTCATTAGCAGTTGTTGGGATTTGTGATTGTGTCTATACAATAAAGATTCCACCTTTTTTCCTGAGATCTTGGGATATGATAATAGAAGAGGAGATAAAGTTTTGTGAGAAAAACCTTTTCACTGTTGGACTTGGAAGATAGTTCAGTTTGTAAAACTCCTGTTCTTGGATTATTATTACTTGCCATATCTTGAAGCTGTTGCTGTTCTTGAGATTTGTGTGTTATCTGAAGTTGATGGTCTGAAGATGCTTTTCTACTGATGGGAGATTCTGGCTCAAAATGGGGTTGAGCTCTACTTGAAAGTGAACCTGAATCAGTACTTTCTTCTCTTGATTTTGAGTTTTCCTATATGTAAAAAGACAAAGCCAAGAAAACAGATTTAAATGGGGTGCAAAATTATCTTAACCTTCATTATATAAAAGTTTCCAAGAGGGGTTGCCTATTTTGAGTAAAAGTCCAAGCTTGTATTGCACAAAGGACAATTTTAAAACAACATGGTCAAAGAAGGATAAGCATAAAAAGGAAAAAATAAATTAAGTACTCTTGGGGTCTGTTGGTATCTCATAGGCCAAGAAGGGAACATCTCCAAAGTTGCAGCAGGCTTCCCTGTGGCTGCTGCTGCATATAAAGCTGTACAGAATCACAAAAGCAAAATCTTCAAGGATCAGCATAAAAAAAGAGAACATAATAAGAAAGAGAAAAAAAACTTTCAAAACATCATAAAGGGAAGAACCTAATCTCCTCTTTTTCTTTTCTTTTTTTTTCCTTTTTAGCTGCAGTTATGGAGTCAGTAAATCATGCAAGGAGTTCATGTTTCCTTGTTTGAAACCCCACGCCATTCAAGTCTTTTGCACAAGAATGATTACAATATTGGAAATAGTAAGCCTCTTAATGAACCTTTCTATGGACTTATTCAAACACCCTTTGCTTCTTTGCTTTACAGTAATGAGTTAGTTATACATTGCAAACGTCAGAAAGAAAAAAAAAACCATACATGCTTTAGCTTCATCATTACTCATCTTAAATCCTTGCAGTACAAAAGCTTCTTCTAGCTCTCCAAAATCAAAACCAGCTCCTTCTTGATTACCACTATAACACAAAATATGTTAAAAGCTGAAATTAAATGTATTTTTAAACCAAAACATAAGGGAAAAACAGGATTTTTAATTACTTGGGTGAAGAATGATACATGAAGCTTGTGCTAGCAGGATTTAACCCCCTATAAACAGCATATGGCATATTGTGATTATGGTGTGATGATCCAGAATCTGTCAAACCAGTTTCTCCAATTCCTTGACTCGCCATGCAAAAAACCAACCTTTTCAGACCATTCTTGAACTTCTAAAAGAAAAAACAAGAAAAAGATGTAAGCTTTGAAGTAAAAGTAAAACCAAAGAAAGATGCTAGTTAAAGTTTTCACCTTAGTTTCTAATGAAATGATCTTCTCAAAGAACCAAATGAGAATTAGACAGTAAAGATCAAAACTTTCTTGTCAAAGTATATATGTGTCACACACACAGAGACATATATACAAACAGCTAGGGTCCAGTTTGTTGATCTTTTATTGGTCTTTCTTTCTCCTCCTCTAAGAAGAAATAATTAGTCTTTATACTAGTTGTGTTTTTTGTTTTTGGAAAGGGTGGGTTTTATTACTTTATCTCCCTCATCCTGTTGTAATCAATTATAATGATTATGAAATTTGAAACTCATCTTATGGTACAGAAAATCTTGTCCTTTGCAGACCTGTTCTCTCAGGGCTATTTGTGGGGTTTGAAAACACACAAAACAATTTTTTTATTCATTCATGAAGAGAAAAGGACATGGGGTCACTAAATCAGTCTCCTACTCCACTCTCTCTCTCCTTAACCGCCTGTTGTTCCTCATTGGCCCTTTTCTTGAGCCATTTCAGAGTTGTAAGTACTAATACACAGACCACCAAACTTGTGATGAGATTTAAAAGTACTACTACCCTTGTGATGGTTTCATTTGTAATTTTGGTAGTGTTCGAGTTAATTTGTGTATGTTTGATTATTTTATTGGATATCTAATGTTATGTTTTAATATGAAATTGAATAGCTTTGTTTCTTAAAGTTTAAGCAGTTAAAAAGAAATCGTACACTTTATTTATTTAAAATCATATGAAAGTATTTGAGTGAAAATTAAATTTTAAGAGAAAAATACAATTTCCAAAGTGTGTAGAGAAGCAAAGAATTATATGTAACTATAGATCATTTCTTGAAGAGTAAATTAAAAGTTTGAATTTAGATCATTTACTTATAAAAAGAAAAGGTCATTTCTTCGAAAGATGAATTGAAGAAAAAAGGATATCATGTGAATTGAAACGTAAGGAATAGTATTTTGTTTCTACAAGAATTTATATATACTAACATGTTGACTGCCAAATAATTTTTTATCGACTTATGAATAGAATAAATTTGAAAAGAGTAGAGTTTACCTGAAATATGTTTACCATGTTTGAATTAAGATATGATTAGTTCTTATTTCTGTAAAAAAGCTAATAAAAGCAAGATCAATAAATAGATTAAAGTTATTGCAAGATATGTTCTATGTGAAATATACGTAAATTCTTATAATATTTGCACTAATAAACAATTTCTTTTAAAGTTACAAAAATTAAAAGTATACAAATCACTTCACTTAACGATATTTAAATGTTTCATAATTTATCTATTATAGATGTCTTGTATTCATGACTTGATATAAACATAGCGTGCAAATAAATAATTTGTTTTTCTTTTTATTTTGGAAGTCACTCATTTACACACCTAGATAATAGAAAATGAATTTCAAAGTTTTAGGTTGTAGCCTATCAACCAAAAGTTTTTATATAATGCCCACTACAACTTGTGTTCATAATTAACTAATCAAGCCTTTGAAATGGCTTTGTTTGGTATTATCCCCTTCATTGATAGGTCAACATCCAATCCTTCTCATCACCTAAAACAAGGACACACCAAAAATTCTATTAAAAAAAATTAATAGAAGGAAAAAAAAATGTTTCTTTGTGTCCCTTGTTCACAATTAAGTCCAAGGAAAATTAAAGTGGACTTAATAATATAGGTTCCCTTGTTTGCAATTGCATTAGGTATACCTTTGCCTTCAATTATCATGCCAAAATATTGTTCTTAAAATCTTCTTGCTTTATTTAAGCTGCTCGGAAAATAAATCTTAGAATCGAATCGAATATTAAAATTTTAAAAAAATTAATATTGAAATAAAAAAATCAAATTAATTCGATTCGATTGTATTTTTATTTCTTTAGTGAAAAGGATGTCAAGTTGGACATGTCTATATCTCTAAAATATCTAATTAATAGATGAAATTTTAGTCATTTTCAACTATTTGTAGATGTGTATATATATGATATATTATTCAATTTTAGACAATGACTCTGGATATCATTAATGCTATTAAGTACTAATTAATAAGAGGCAAATAATTAAACAAATGATATGGAGGCCAATAAGATCGACTTTCAATTATACAAGTTCAGTAATTTGTTTTGTTGCCACCTAGAGTAGTTTGAACCTTCAATAATGTACAAAATTTGAAAACTTAATTCTCTTTGTTTAATGATTAAACAATATTAGTATTAATTTAACAAGGAAATTCTCTCTTGTTGTCGCTTTTTAACTACCTAACAATTATATATATATATATATATATATATATATTATATATATATATCTAAATATAAAAATATGCTTTGTAACTTAATGATAAATCCTTCCAACTTCTTGATAATATAAACTAATACCCCCTTTTACATATTGTAATACACATGCACGCATAACGCGGAGCTAGAATTAACTAGTTTTCATTATAATAATATACACATATTAAGAAATTTACTAAATATATATAAAATTTTGAATCTGTTTTTACACGCACACCTTTATATATACCTTTGATCATCAAAGGTAGGGTGCCCCTACCAATAATTGCTTCCTAAAACCAATGATTGGAGTTGGAAAAAAGGGGAGAGATTCCATATAGGATTTGGTATGCATGCATTTGAGTGCAAAAACTTTTTATTCTTAATAAAGATTAAAATCCATGTTCTTCATGTGGAAAATTGTTAAAACACTTTTGAGAAATGAGTTCCTTTTGGATCTAACATTCTTTCTTCTTTATTCATGGAAAATTTATTGATTTGAATCATATCTTTAAGGTATTATTCTATGGCTTTAATTACTGATCTTTTCAGATTAGATTTAATCAAATCATTGCTTGTCACTTAAGCATGGAATTAACTTACAATTTGTTAGTATATTATATTTGTTGCGTGACATGTTATGTATCATTAAAATTAAAATTCCGTGCTTTATCGTCTAGGTTTATTCACTAATTTTTAATCTTGTGCAAGTTTTTTCCCCAGTCCCCACCCCATTGAAATAAAAAATAAAAATATAAAATATAAAAAGAAGAATATTCACAAGCATTAATCTAGTCTACAAAGAAATGTATTTTACAAAAAGAAAGAAAAAAGTGGGACGAAGAAAGGGACAATTCCGTAAAATCAACTCCCACAAAATCCCCTTAAAGTACTACTTTAACTTTCTACTAAAAATAAGGATCGTGGCAGAGTAATAAGTATTTTTCATCCTTGACTAGAGATTTCATATTCGAGGTACAAATCGTCTTTTATAGAAAGCATTAACAAATGATTTGTTGCAATTTCTCAACTATAGACTAGTTCATTCTTCAAATATTCTTTCCAGTTAGTACAAGTCCATGATGTACTTGGAAAGTTTCCCCCCCTTTTTTTTTTTAAGTGATTCTTCTTTACCCTTTGAACAAGTCTTGTAACTAATTGAACAAAGCATTACATAAGCTTAAAACCATAGAACAAATCATTATAAAAGAGTAGCAGGGCCATGGTTCATGCATATATAGAGAGAATTTGTATTAAATTTTCAGAACACATTATATATACCCATGTTGAATACTGCAAGTACAATGACTTTTTAACTAGAAGTGTCATATGAAGTTTAGTAGTATTTGAAACTCAAAACAGTGTGCCACATACATATTGCTTTCCTTGTACAACACATCTTTGACAGAGCCTATTTTACACGGATGCCTAATTGAATACATACTTGTAACTTCCTAATACTATGATCTATCAAAGAAATTTACAATATACCTGCAATGCAGGTAACGGTCATCTTCCAATTCAGTTCCTTGATGAAAATGCATCCCCTAGCAAAGCAAGTCTTTGGAGAACTACGCATCAACCAATTCGATGCAAATTATCTGTTTGTTTAACACCTCCCGTTATTGATGTGGAAAACAAAGGTACCATTCCCCTCCATGCCTATTCCACATGTGCAAGACTTGAATCAACTCAGCCCCTTTTATGAAGATCCTTGTAAGCTAAACAGGCATCCTAAAACAGTAATGAAGTATACTTCATAGGGTGTAGTGATCAAACATTGTTGAAAACGAGTATATTGCTATAGAGTTTCAAACCACATTCACAAGCAGTGGATCAGGGGATAAGTCCTGTTAATGAGCTCAAATCCATCTCTGAGAGCAGAGAAGCATAATGTAAGAGGGGAAAAGCATATAATGTAGAAATATGTGAACTGGAACATCAGCCAAAGATTTTTAACAGCTAATGAAACACAAACATTTAAGAGAGTACATGCATCTCAAGAGACCTAGGCGGAATCACAACTAGACTGGCTATACTACAAAAATGGGAAACTAAGGTAGAAAGTAATGCCTGCAGCGTGCCCAAGGCAAAACTACGTCAACCAGTACAAGTAGACCGAAGAATGAGCAGGCACAGCAGATGGAACAGCATCAACTGCTCGCGAGCCACTGCTTCGGTATAGTTCAGTTGCTGGAACAGTATCAACAAATTGATAGGTATCAGATGTAGAGCTCCTGCCAGCAACATCATTGGGTTTGGCGTTTGGCATTTACGTAGAAATTTTGGCCTATAAGCATCACCAGCTGTGGTGTTTGGCAACCACATAGAGCCTGTCAAGTATGGTGGAGGCCTATAAGCATCACCTGTTATGGTGTTTGGTTACATTGTAGACGCTTCCAAATATGGTGGCACTACAATAAAAACAACTTTTAGCGGCATTAAATATTGACACTAATAAAGAGTGCTAAAGTCTTCACCGGCATTAGTTAAGTGTCATTAAAACCAATATTGCTAAACACTTTAGGGAAATATACAAAGAGTGACAATAGCCACTAAAAGTTAAGTGTCACTTTTTTCTCTCTTCATAAATGTATTAGAGCACTAGTTTTAAAATTAAGTGGGACCAACAAGGGTAAAAAAGAAATTATACCTTTAAATACTTACCATATAAGAAAATGTGATATTCTTTTTGGGACTGACCAAAAAGGAAATGGTGCCACATAAAATGGGACGGAGGGAGTATTTATCAAGGAAAAAAATAATTACATTGTTAGCCATTACTATCATCAAATATTTTGATGTTGAAAAAATAATTCGTTTAATTATTTAAAATTCAAATTTTAACGTAACAATTAAATGTTTAGATGTGTATTCATGTTCATGTTATTAAATCTTAAGACACATCTTAATACTCAAATCAATTAAAATTAAAATATCAATTTGTCATGAACCAAAATCTCATATCATGATAGCACCTACTAAGCTAGCGTTTGACCATAGATTTCCAAATATTCTTGACAAATATTATTTGAGTGAAATTTCACCATGTGTTTGACTATAGTATTTGAGAAATATATTTCAATTTTTTAGAAAAAAATATGATTTATATCCATAAATTTTTAAAATATCAAAACTAACCATAACTTTGTATTATACAAGTCAATTGGATCTTTGTTACAACAATAACAAATAATGTCCATGACAATAGAGCAATGTGGTAATTTGGAGTGCGTGCAACAAACATCATTTCATACATTGTAAAGTAACAAAATACATGACTTTGTTGTCTTGAGCCGATTGTTCATTATTTTCATCAATAATCATATTATCATTCAACATTCATAAAATATTTCATCACTACTTTGAAATTAACGTAAAAAATTATGTAATACAATGTAAGCAACAAATATAGAGAGTGTTTTCGTAAAATATAAAAGTTTGGGATAAAACCACAAATAATGAGATTTGACCCAAATACTAAAAAAAAAACTAGTATTTGGGAAATTGAAATATTTACTAAAAATATTTATCAAATAATGACAAAGTGTATGAACAAACACTATTTGTCAAGCTTTTCCTCAAATATTATTTGAAAAATTTATGACCAAACAGGCCATAACATTTTGTCAAAATAAAATGAATCCATAATCTAGAATCAAAAGTAGCAGGCTATCATGCGAAAGATGGTGAACAAATACAAAAAGCAAAAGGTGAAGAGAGAGAGAACAAACTATACGTACAATACTTCCAAGATATGATATCAATCGGTAATCAAGCTACTAATTACAATAAAAGTACAGGATTAATATAAAATGAATTGTCTCTGTATACAAAATAAAGGCTAGCTTAGAAAAAAATTAGAGGGAGAATGACAACTTCGAACATCTTGAGCTCACCCTAGGCATCTGAGCCACAAATATTGTGCACGAAGTACACATCAACGATGAAGACTCATACTATCTGCAAGCGTAATTTAATAATTTACCCTTTTTAATAATTATTTATCGTAAAACATTTGCCTTGCTTTTTTTTTTTTTTTGGAAATGAAGTTAAAACACACGAGATTGTATTTTGTTTCTTTACTATGTTCTTCGCTAATTTGTTCACTAAAGTTTGGATAAATAAAATAAAATTATCTTAGTGTTTTTGAATTTTGTGATAATTTAAAAGTATGTTAAACATAGTATTTTTTTTTTATTTTATAGTCTTAAAATGTTAAAGTGGAAAATTGAAATTAAGAAATTGTAAAAGAAAAATAATAGAAGAGGAGTAAGTAGGTGTTTGGTCATGCTATATTGTATCACGATATGGTATCGTGAGCAGTAGCATAGCCAAAATTTTCAATAAGGGGGTTCAAAATTCGTAAAAATAGACACGCGGAATAGCTGAAGGGCGTTTGATATCTATTTTGTATACATACAATATTATTTTTAACCATGTATAAATAGTATAATTTTCCCTCAAAGGGGGTTCGGAGACCCCCTTGTGTCAAGGTCGTTCCGCCCTGATTGTGAGATGGAATCAACGTTTGGACATGACGATTTTACGCTGATTCCATCTCACAATTCCATATTCTCCAAAAACCATGATATGGAATCATATTGGGAATACCAGATCATGATTTGAGATATTTTAATACAAAAATTGATTTACGAGTTTATATTTTGTCAAAAGAACCCCACATTTATATCTACTAACCATTTATTTCATATGCAAATAAAATTTATAATCACATTATTACTTTTTAACATTTATTATTCTCACCAACATAAAATATATTCATCCAACATTTAGTCACTTTAACTCACACTTTACGATTGTTGAGTAATAAAATCCTGAACCCGTGAAAGGTGTTTCATGTTTACTCAAATATATTGATGAAATAATTATTTAAGTGGAGAACAAATAGTTTTATAATAATTTACTATGCGATGTTATAATTTTTATTTATTTGATAAGATTGAATAAATAATTGGGGGAAAAATGCACAAGTACCCTCTCAACCTATGCCCGAAATTTCAGAGACACACTTATACTGAACTAAGGTCCTATTACCCCTGAACTTATTTTATAAGTAATTTTCTACCCTTTTAGGCCTACGTGACACTAGTTTAAAAGAAAAAATCAACCAGTGTTGGGCC
Source organism: Solanum peruvianum (assembly GCA_027705065.1). Classification (NCBI taxonomy): domain Eukaryota; kingdom Viridiplantae; phylum Streptophyta; class Magnoliopsida; order Solanales; family Solanaceae; genus Solanum; species Solanum peruvianum. The sequence goes on along the minus strand of JAKWJD010001760.1, from coordinate 47,952,024 downwards.
CACAAGATAGTGTCACGTAAGTCGAAAAGGGGTAGAATATTATTAATAAAATAAGTTCAGGGGGTAATAAGACTTTTTTATAGTATAAGTATGTCTCTGAGATTTTGGGCATATATTGATGGGGTACTTATTCATTTTCCCAATAATTGAGTTATTTTAATAGTTTTAGAACTTATGAGATTTTTATGTTTATTTTTATGTTTATAAAAAAATTTACAATAGCAAAATTTCATATTGCATATCCAAACAAAACTTTAATTTCATTTCATGATTTCATATTATCACATGGCCAAACAGTCTTAAAGTTGTATTTTGGGGGTTATTTTTTCAGAAACTAAAAAAAAAACAAAATAAATTCAGAAATTAGTATGCCTGCCTTAGTCCTTATTACAGTGTTGGTTGAGTTGACTATTTAATTAGGAAATCAATTTCCTTTCTTGTTTATTCAATTGAAGAATTTGTGTTTCTTCATCTGGATCGGGTAAATGGGTCGTATGATTTCTCATTTGGTCCTACCATTTCACTTGCTGCTAATGCTGGGTGTCTCTCTGGCTTCACTAAATGATCATCGCTACAACATTGGAGATGAAGTCCCTCTTTTTGTCAACAAAGTTGGTCCTTTGAATAATCCCAGGTATTCCCTCAAATGCGGAGTTTTCAGATTTTCTTTTGTTTCCGTGAGGAATGTTGTTAAAATTGTTAAACTTTGTGCTGTTATTGACAATATTTGTTGCCATTAATCAGACTTGTTGCCGAAAACCTCTTCCTGTCACCTGAGCTAGATCCAGGATGTTTAAATACTCCCTCTGTCCCAATTCATAAGATACTTTTTTTTTTCGAGAGGCAAATGTTTAAGTTTGATCGGCAATTTGCACATGGAGCAATTTGGAAATGAAATTTATATATTTGTAAACTACTTATAAAAAAAATTATGGGTCACAAGTATTAATAATTTAAAATGTTTACTCGAAATCCAAAAAGTACCACATAAAATGACCACGGAGGGAGTACCATTACACTCAGTTGATACTCTGTGACAGTGACCATAAACTTAGTATAAATACATAAATTCAGCATAATTGAGTTTTAAGGCTTCAGTCTAGCCACTTTGACAAAGGCCTAGTGACCAAGTTTGTTAGGCAGAGTTTCCCAAATTGGAATACACAATGTTCAATTTTGTTGTTCGAATTGTTCTCAGGAGACGTCAAATTAGTTGATTATTTAGATTAGAAAGTGGGAAGTAACGGATGTTATGTCATTTGCCAAGGACAAAGAGACTGATGAGGGACTATAATTGGTCTTGAGTGCTTCTATTCTTGAAGAGGAAGATAGTCATTGGTGGCATTTCCCTAAAAGTTTGTCTTTAAGAATCATTTCTATATCCTTTATCCATTGAAAAACGAATTGCTTAAACTTGAATTATGCGAAGTGAAATGAGTTGTCATGTCCGTATATGGTTTTGACAATCCTCAACCCTCGGGCTAGCTTTTGGTGTTAAATTAGAACTTATGTCTATTTTCTCAAAATGGTAACAAAACCAGACTCATCCTTATTATTGATTTACCCAATATTGGGTTCTGATGCATGACTGAGCTACAATAGAATTTAGGGTTCGGCAGAGCCATGTAGTTTTAGGCTAACCCCTGTATTTTGTGGTAAGAAATTCACTTAATATTTATAGATAATTTACGAGAACCCAGTAAACAAATAGAGTAGTGGTTCAAAACTCATAAACTTAAAATCCTGAATTTGCCTTTGCAGTCCAATGTTACATTGATCATGCATCACATGTCCAGTCCTAGCATGGGTAAGGGGTGCTAAGGGCTATGTAGCTCGGACTCTTCAAATATGTCAACGGGTGCGTGTCGGATTCGCCAAAAGTAGTGTATTTTTGGTGAGTCCTACACGGGTGCAGCATCAAAAGTGAAGAGTCCGTGCAACTAAAGCTAAGGGTCCCATATTTGTTGAGGGTATGGCCTATTGTCTTCTTCTGTGGTTGTAGCCTTTGGCTATCCTCATCTCATGAGCTAAACTTTGAGTTGAGTTAGGTTAAGGTCCATATTTTTAACTTATCGCTCCTCATCTTTGTGGCAAATTATTTTTTGACTTGCAAGCTTGATATGTTTCAGAGAGAAAGAGATTTTGTTCATGGTACACATATTTTACAAGTCCTCAATACATGTTGGAAAATTTGACACTTAATTCTTTTTATAAGTTTAGATGGTAATGGCCAATGGGTATTAGATTCCTAAAAATGTTTTGTATATCCACACTTTTAAACATGAATTTGCTTCTTACTTGGAGCTTTCCTTCTTCTTCCATGATTGTATTTGTTATGCTAATTTTTGTGGTATACTTCTAAACGTTTCTCTTTTGGATCATCTTCCATTGCGGCTTTCTTTCTTCCCATTTTTGCTTTCTTTTGCCTAAAAGAACTATGAGATCTTTCAGCAAAATGTATCCTCCTTAGGAAGTCAATGATTTTTTTTTTTTTGGGCACTTGTTGATATCTTCCATGGATTTCCCAGGCTATTGTGGTACATGCTAAAACTCTATGTGCTGCATAAATGAAGCTGTTAGTCATCTTGAAGAACTTTCAGCATCTGCATTTAAATGTGTCAAGTTTCAAGGTCCACATTCTCTTATCTTTTTCTAAGCACGAAATATTTTCCCTTTTTAAACCCCAACGTAAACCAACATATAAGGAAATTTTTTCTTTATTTTTAGATGGAAGCTCTCCAACTCTACATCTTCCATTGATATTCTTTTAGTGGCTTTAGTAATTCTTAGAGGGTCTTTCTCATTCTTGTGCAAACTTCTATGTAATTTGAATCATCAAAGCAAAGACCTTAATGTAAAATATCCAAGTTTTCTTGCTTGCTGAAAAAGTAAAATGTCTGAGTTTTCACCCTTGCAGCAGATAATCCTGATATTCCTATATCTGTTATTCTTTTGCAGTGAAACATATCAATATTATGACCTGCCATTCTGCCAGCCAGGTCAGCATTTTTAGCTTGCACTTGAGTATAGTTGATCCCAACTAGTTAGGCATAGTTGCTTTGTATCTTGCTAGGGTACTGTCATATTTTCTTGCAAACATGCTTCGTTTTTCTCTGTGTTGAGCTGTGGGTTTATTAGAAACAGCCTCTCTATCCCCACAAAGGTAGATGTAAGGTTTGCGTACATCCTATCCTCCCTAGACTCCACTTGTGGGATTATATTGGGTGTGTTGTTGTATTATACAGAGACACTGTACTATTAACTTATTCTGCTTCTTATATACTTACATAAACTCAAAACATTATTACTGGTTAGACCAAGGGCAAACTGTGATGAGAATATTGTACTGTTTTATATATTTTGTATTTGTATGACTGGTAATCTTTAGAGTTAGTTATGTTAAAAATTTAACTACTTTCAAGAATTTTGACCTTTTAGTTTCACTTGACAGGTGAGCTGCTTCCGGAAAAGGAATCCCTTGGGGAAGTTCTGAATGGTGACCGTTTAACCAATACGTTGTATCAGTTGAAATTTGGAGTGGAGAAAGATGGGGTTGTCCTGTGCCACAAGAAGCTTGATCAAAATGATGTCTCAAAGTTCAGGGCTGCTATTATTAAAGATTACTACTACCAGATGTACTTTGATGATCTCCCTTTCTGGGGATTTGTTGGGAAAATTGAAGATGAACTCTGGACCCTGGATGGAAAGGGTCCCAAGTATTTTCTCTTTAAGCATGTCCAATTTGATGTCCTTTACAATGGAAACCAAGTCATAGAAATACATGCTCTCAGTGATCCAAGCAATGTTGTGGATATAACAGAAGATATAGACCTAACTGTTACCTTCACATATACTGTACGCTGGAATGAAACATCAATTCCATTCGAGAATAGAATGGCAAGATACTCGAGGGCTTCGGGAAAACCAGTGAACCGTCAAATTCATTGGTTCTCGATAATTAATTCAATTGTTATTTCTGTTCTGCTGATGACCTTTTTTGCTGTGAGTATGATGCAGCGCCTTAAGAATGATCTGAGAAAGTAAGCCTCATATCATGCCCATTTTTGCTAATGGCACAACAAATAATCTATGTACATGAAAGCATCTGAAGCTGAAAGCACTGTCATCATATTTGTATGACTGATATGCAGATGGTCTAGCGGTGATGAAGAGGAAGACAAAGAAGTGGGTTGGAAGTACCTTCATGGTGACGTTTTTAGATGTCCACCAAACATGCCTCTGCTCTGTGCAGTTATTGGTGCTGGTACCCAGCTATTAACATTGTAAGTAAGCTCTTATTGATCCGTCAGATGACTTCATAGTTGTTTATGCCGTTCATACGACAAGTGAGCCATCTTCTATTTCTTTTGTGACTTAAGACTAGAAGAGAATCTCTGTGCATACGATTGCCTGTATCATATCTAGCTCAAGATATTTTATCTCTAGACTGTAGTTTAGGATATTGTATACCATACCCTATAAGATCCATTAATAAGAAAATATGAACCTCATCATATATTCAACACCATCACGCCAAAAAATGCAGATTCTGAGGACATCTGTTCTTTCTCAAAAGAGAAGTTTTGCTTTCTTCCTTGGAAGCATCTTTGTTCTTGACTTCTTTCCAATCAGACTATCCATGTGATACTATATGCAGTAGACTTCGACATATGCGTCCTTCTTGTATCCATCCTCTGCCCTTGCCAATAAACTCTTACAATGCCTTAGTCATTTTGTGACAATGTTATCCCAACATTATGTTCCATGGTATCAGTATCAGCATCATTTATCTTCTATATTCTGTATTGTCCGGTAGAAGTAAGATATAATGGAAAGATAGCTTTGAGGAAATGTTGTTTAACCTTGACAATTAGCGCTTAGATATTTTGAAAATATATAGGACAGAAGGTCTTGTAACAAGATAATGTAAAACTTTCAATTTATGAATTCTAAAGATAATGTCAAACCTTTTAAGCTCTTTTTTGTATTTTCAAAGTAATCCGTGTGGTTCCCATTATATGCGAATATTTTCCATTTATGGGTGGTCCTTATTGCATGATTATGTTTGACCTATTTGTGTTACCTAATTGATCATGCAAGGCACATTTTTTGCCTTTGGTTAACTGTTTCTTCTGATGCCCATACAGGTTCTGCTGCTTATTTATATTGGCGTTTCTTGGTGTCCTATATCCATATAATCGTGGAGCTCTATTGACATCCTTGGTCATAATTTATACCCTTACATCTGCAGTTGCAGGATACAGCTCTGCCTCCTTCTACAGTCAATTTATTGAAACTGGATGGGTAACTTTTATCAACTTCCTTCCAACTTTTTATTTCTGTAATTATTGTTTATTCAGGAACTGAAAACTTTTTTTTTAACCTCTAGGAAAGGAGTGTTACTTTCTCCGCAGTGCTCTTCGTTGGACCATTCCTCGTACTGCAGTTTTTCCTTAATTCAGTGGCGGTATCATTTGGAGCTACTTTAGCTATTCCATTTGGCACCATACTTGTCATTATTCTTGTTTATACCCTCATCGCTATTCCACTGCTTGCTCTTGGTGGGATAATTGGCTATCGGCGTAGGTCTGAGTTTCAAGCACCGTCTGCCACAAAGAAGTGTGCAAGAGAGATTCCATCGCTAGCTTGGTACAGGAAGACACCTGGTCAAATGTTTTTGGCTGGTCTTCTACCTTTCAGTGCCATTGTTGTTGAGTTACACCAGTTGTATTTTACCCTTTGGGGCTACAAGATTTCAACTCTTCCTGGTATTCTGTTCTTTATGTTTATAATTCTTATACTGCTCACTGTGACCCTAAGCGTTGGTTTGACATATATTCAGCTGACAGTGGAAGATCATGAATGGTGGTGGCGGTATGTATCAATTTGGATCTTTCTTTGTACTAATCATTCCTAGGGACTGCATGCATACATATCTCGCCCGTTATTATTTTCCTCACTGCATAAGCTACCTTCTTGTGACTTTATGACATTAGTGAGTGACTCATCGAATCATGGTACCGTGAGAGGTACTGTGTGTTACATGAGAACTGAATGACAACTGAGTATTGTTGAACACCAGATGCAGGACACTAGAGTTAACAAGAGGTCCCTCTCTTTGGGACCAAATCCCACTTTTTTTCTGTTCATCAATTACAGTTAACATCAGTTTTGACATTCATGGTAATTGTCATTCTGGTAATGAAATTGAACTCTTTACATTTGTTAAATTGGGAGTGCCAAATAAGTTTTACTTGGTGAGTCTATGCGCAAGTTGTAACCCTCATTTATACTGGATCAATATATATGTTGAGCAAAATGTGAACCCAGATTCAAAAGAATTTTAGGTTCCCAAACAATTGTTAGCAGATATCTAAGAAATAACTGCAATGTAGCTTAATTTACTAAGTTGCTGCTTGCTATTCATTTGTTCTATTTGCTAGTTCTTTCACAAAATCTGTGGCTGCCTCAGAAAACTGATCAATATGGTACTTGGTGCAGGTCTATTTTCCGTGGGGGCTCAACTGCTGTATTTATGTTTGTCTACTCCATATACTTCTATTGCAAATCAAACATGAGCGGGGTCTTGCAGACTACCATCTTCTTTGTATACAACACTTGCATATGCTATGCATTTTTCCTTATGCTTGGAACAATCAGTCTCCGCGCTTCCTTGATGTTTACTCGTCACATCTACCATGCTGTAAAAAGTGAATGAGAGTCCTCCTTGATTGCTACTTCTTGAAGCACTCTTCAGTGATCTATGAAGTTGAACAAAAAGGGTTTCCATTTTCATGCTTGATATCATTTTACAACCTCTTCAGTGATATGAGAAGCTAAACAAAATGGAAAAATGTTTCTTGTTTTTGGACATATTAGCATTGACAGCAAAACTAGCAGAAATGTCAAATTGTAAAGTACTTGGCATCCCTATATGAGCTGGAAATATGACCAGAGTCCAGATGTTGGATGAAACTATGTAGTTAACATTTTTCTGGTTCATGTTCTCAACATCAATTTCAAATTTTAGCACTGTCTGGTAGTTCATTCTGCTTATTGTTTGTTGCTATACAGCTGGGGTTTGATTCGATGAAAGTTGTTTTGCAGTTTATGGAGTCATTCTATCCATCAACTATGTGAAAATACGATGAAATCTGCATATTTTTTAACTGCTCAACACTTCAGATTCCACATTCTGTTATCATACTATGCTAACACAAGATTTTCCCATGAAATAACCACGAGACAACTCCATAGGCATTGGACGGAAGTTGCTGGTAGGGTTTTTCGTGATCTTATTAACAGTATTGATCAAGGCGAAACAAAAAAAAAATGTTTCTCATATATAATATTCACATTATTTTTAATTAGCCAATGTCGGAGTCAGATTTTGTAAGAAAATCAAAATATAAAGAAGTAAATACACATAAAATCAAAGAAATCTAACATCTACCATCAATAAATTTTTCTTTTTCGAAGGAGATTCAGATGAACCCCTTGCTCTCATCTAGATTTATATATGTTGTTAAGGTCAACGTCATATACAATATAGTCTGATTGTAAGTTGTGATCATGACAAACATTAATTAAGAGATAATGGTGAATTGTAATTATTTTTTTCTTAACAATAAGAGTTAAATGTTAAAAATATAACAATCTTTTCATGTTAATTTCCCTATTCATTAATGATAAACATATTTTACTTCCACGTTCATAAACGAACGTGATTATCACTTCCATCTCTTAATTTTTTTGAAACCTAGCTATGTTCATGAAAAATTAAAAAAGCTAGAAATAAGTTTAAAATGTGACAAATAACCATTAATTAAGTATTAAGGTTAAATAAAAAATATATTGAATGGGAACGAACCAAACCAAATCCAGAACTGGGCTGTTGGCTTTCTTCCATCTAATGGGCCTACGTGCTACGGGCCCAGTTTCTATACCATCCTACCCAAGCCCGGCCCACTTAGAGCCCTGTATTTAAAAAGATAGCAATCAATTGGACTTCTCATCATCGGCTTACAAACCCTAAATCGAGGGTTTTCTCTTACAGGTATCTTTCTTATCTACCGCTCTCTCATTCACATTGATGCATCATTTCTAGGGTATGAATTTGGATATACTGATTGATATTGTAAGATTTTGTGTTTTGTTGAGAAGACGTGAAAATGATTGAATTTTCTTTAGCTCCTGATATATCTGAGAACTGATTTTTTTTGTGTCTGTGCTTTTTTATTGACAGGTGAGTTTGAAGGAGGAGAGATTTTTGAGCCATGAGGTATGAATGAAGCTCCAAATTTCTGTTTTTTTTTTTTCAATTCAATATGTTAATTGTTTTTATTGTGTTATATCTTCTAAGTTTTGCTTTGATAATCAATTTTCTGCATTGTTTTGCTGATTATAACTAGTTGATCCACCTTTCCATGCAATTTTTATTCATATTTATGTTTTTAAAAAGGCAGGAATACTTCGCATCTGAAGCTTTTATACTGTTAGAATATTGGTTATAACAGCCTAGTGTTATTTGGCTTTCTTTTGATTTTCTTGACGATTAATTTCTAGAAAATTTTATTTTATGTGTTTAAGTAGTTACTCTTTTGATTATTTCCTTGGTTTAAGTGAAAGAATCCTTTATTAGAAATTATTTCTTTCAAAGAGCTCGTCTTGTATGTGGAGACCACAAGCATTATGATTGTAAGGTTCGTGCTAATAAAAATGCTTGAGAAATGCACCTCCCGTGTTCAGCATTTGAATTGCAGTTTTGATTATCTTTTCATTTTTATAAGATCCTTTACTATATGACCTTTTTGTTTAGTGATAGTTGTGTATCAATTATTAAAAATCCCTTTTGATATCCATTTAAAGGTGTTGCTGATTATTCTAGACCTTTTGTTTTGTAATAGTTGTGTCTCAATAATTGTTAAATCCCTTTTGATATCCGTTTAAAGGTGTTGCTGTTTATTCTAGTTTTAATTTGATTTTGATTCTTTTACAGTAAGCTTCAGAGTGAGGCCCTCAGAGAAGCCATCTCTGTGATTAAGAATGATTCAGCGGAGAAGAAAAGGAAGTTCAGTGAGACCATTGAGCTCCAGATTGGATTGAAGAACTATGATCCCCAAAAGGACAAGCGTTTCAGTGGATCCGTGAAGTTACCACACATTCCTCGCCCTAAGATGAAGATCTGTATGCTTGGAGATGCTCAGCATGTCGGAGAGGTAATTTTAATGAATATGTTAACTAGTGGGCAATATCTGAACTGATTATGTTACGAACTACACTATTGTTGGAAGGCTTTACTGAACTAACATCTCCTGCTTGCAAGATTTAGCTTAACAATGGGATGATTGATTTCTCATTATAACAAGCCTGAAACATCAGAGTTTTTTTTCCTAGCCCACCAGACATGATACTTTGATGTTGGATTGTTATTGTTATTGATATTGTCTTGGGAATATTGTGGCTGTTAATATCAGATTGGCCATAAAACTGCATCTCTTTGTACCTTTCCTGAGTCTTCAGTTTATTTGTTTAGAAAGAATGATTATAACTTTGTACTTTTTATGTTTGCAGGCAGAAAAGATTGGTTTGGAGTACATGGATGTTGAAGGCTTGAAGAAGCTCAACAAGAACAAGAAACTGGTCAAGAAACTTGCAAAGAAATACCATGCTTTCTTGGCTTCAGAATCTGTCATCAAGCAGATTCCCCGTTTGTTGGGGCCTGGTCTGAACAAGGCAGGCAAGTTCATAGATTATCTTAATTCTTTATATGCTGTTTGTTTAGGTTTTTGCTGCTTTTCTTCATCCAGTAGAATGTTGCATTTGTCACTTCCTTTCAGTGGCAATCATGTACTCATGGTAGTTTAGTCCAAGCTTGTATGTTCACCTTCAAATTCATGTCTGAGTTGCTTTTTCCATTTGTAAATGCAGGTAAGTTTCCCACCCTTGTTTCCCACCAAGAGTCTCTTGAATCCAAGGTTAATGAGACCAAGGCCACAATCAAGTTCCAATTGAAAAAGGTGCTCTGCATGGGTGTTGCTGTTGGAAACATGGATATGGAGGAGAAGCAGATCTTCCAGAATGTGCAAATGAGTGTCAACTTTCTTGTTTCATTGCTGAAGAAGAATTGGCAAAATGTGAGTACCTCTCGGAGTCCTAGTTTAACCATCTCTATTTCAATATTTTCCTGGATTGAATACTTTACATTCCATTTCTAATTTCTGAAATGTTTTTGTCAATACAGGTTAGGTGCTTGTACTTGAAGAGCACCATGGGAAAAACACAACGTATCTTTTAAGAAGATTTCTGTTTCTGTTGTTGGAAATTTTTCAGGCTTTCTGGTTGTGAGCTGTAGACACTTTGAAAATTTTGGGTAGTTGTGATTTTTGTTATCTTGTTTTGAATATCTATAAAACTTTTAGGGCTATGTCTGCTTTCTCTTCGTTAATGATGTTTTCACTGATCCTAGTAACAATCCGAGATGCCAATTGCAGTACATTACTTTATTCTGTAGTTTTTGACTGTGAAACATAAAACTGTATTGGTTTTTATAACAATCTCACAGTACATCATAAAAAGCTTTTTCGGTGTAATATTCTCTAGGAGACTTGAAAAAAGATTATATTCAAACCTACAAATATTTTTAAAATGTCTTTGGTAAAAAGGACAACTATAAGTTGCAACTTTTTTTAATTGACTCTTTCTAATTAGCCTACGTGCTTAGCTTATAAAGGTGATAAAATAATACTCGTTTCAAGCTTATTATTCACGAGGCATCACCACTCTAAAAAATTAACAGACTAAAATATAGATGTATGAGAGAGTTTTAGATCGATGATGCCTGCGTTGTAGTCCGAGTCTTGTAGTGTTCTATTTCTAAGTTGACTGTAGAATGTATTTCGCACTAATGGTTTGGAGAGTGATAAGTATCTCGTAAAATTAATTTAGATTCACATGAACTAGTTTGGAGGGCAATAAATATTTCATAAAATTAATTTAGATTCACGTAAATTAGTTCGAACAATAATAGTTTTTATTTTGATCATATTTCGAAAAAGAGTACAAAATGAGTAGAAAAGGACAAATAGGTAAAGACTCCCATTGTAATTCCAAAAAGGGGAAAGAAGAACCCATGGGCTGCATCTTAATTCGGCAATCCCCAAAACATAACTCACTCTCTATATATTTGTTGAAGGTGACCTTTTGAGATTGCCTAACACATTGCTCTCATTTGGAGTCTTTCTAATCCTCTCTGCTCCTCCTTGATTACTCCGCCTTCCTTCTCCAGTAAGAAGCCTCCCTTCTTTTTTAATTTTTTTTTTTTTATGTTTTTGACCTTTTTGGTTATGATTCTGGACTTGTGTGTTTCATGTGAATATCCCGTGTTATGCTTGTTGAAGTCTTCTGAGTATTGGTTTGTCTTGTTTTAGTATTGGTTGTTGAAATTTTCAATTTTCCCTTTTCATTTGTTGGTGAAATTCATGGTTTAGGAATTAAAGGTTGGATCTTTAGTCTTAGCTGAATTTAGGGTGTTTGGAACTATTCGTTATTCTTTCATTCTAAATTCAATTTGATGTTTTTTTTTCTTGTTTACCTGAATGACATGCAGATGGAAGATAGCTCTTTCGCTTTCTGGTTTTAGTAGTAACTTTTTACAAGTGTCTAGCAGGTCACTCTATATGGAGCTTCGAGTGAAGAGCAGTACATTATTGAATGTTAAATTGATTACAAATTACAACCACTTTGTTAGAAAAATCAGAAATGTAAACCCTGTTAGTAACTTAGTTTTACCTGATACGCAACATTAATTGGGTGAAGATAAAAATTCTAGTTTCATTTGAATTCAATAGATCTATATACTTTTTCTTTTTTGAGCACCAACAAAGATAATTTTTCTTGAACACTAGGTGTTATAAGTAGTTAACTTTTTTTAATCAGGTCAACATGTCAACTGTCGGACTTGCTGCAACCTCTATAGTAAAAACTGCTCCTCACACCCAAAGAAAGAGTGTCTTCATTAAGACCCCAGTGTCTCTGGGGTTTGTAAGGAGCATTTCTAAGGGCTTTGGATTGAAGTCTAGCTCTGGCTTTAGAGTATCAGCATCAGCAGTTTACAAGGTCAAGTTGGTTTGTCCAGATGGTGTTGAGCATGAATTCGAGGCATCTTCAGATACTTACATCCTCGATGCAGCTGAAAATGCAGGAGTCGAACTCCCTTATTCTTGCAGGGCAGGTGCATGCTCAACATGTGCTGGGAAGATTGTATCAGGATCTGTTGATCAATCCGATGGATCTTTTCTGGATGATAATCAGATAGAGGGGGGCTATGTGCTCACATGTGTTTCTTACCCAACCTCAGATTGTGTGATTCATACTCACCAGGAATCTGATCTTTACTAGTTATTTATATATCAAATTATGTGTATGCTCTTGTTTAAGGTTGAAGCAGTTGGAAAATTGTTCTGTAATTGAGAATGGTCAGGTGTAGAATTCAATCAGGAACCTATTGTGTTTGAATGATGTTCGTTTAATGAATGGTTATTATGGTTCACTTTGTGAAAATGATATCCGCACCTGGTGTTTATATCAAACTACATCCATTTGATCGTGTGCACATGAATAATATCTACCAACAATAAACAACTAGAGAGATATGTGTCGTAAATGTGACATGAAATCTGAAGAATTTCATAGAAATCGCTATTAAATGTACCTTTATATAAATCCAGTGAAAGAAAACTTGAAAAAAAACAAAGTCACACGAAACATACTTAAAACTGAAGAGAGAACTGTAGGTATTATTTTTGAGACACAAAAGAGTAATTGTTGGTGATGATCTGAAATCAAGTATTGTATTTGCATAGACGAACTTTCCTTTCCATGCGATATCTTTTAAGACCTCTAGTACATGTCTGGCGAATGAAATTGGCAACACAGGGTATTGGTATCCACATTGATTCTGCAACTTGTGTAAGCTTGGAAAAAATAAAAAATCCATGAACTCCGAATAGTGCAGCAAACGAACATGCAGCGGCGATAACCCACTCGCCGTTGTAATTTGGCGATATGAGTATAACAGACATTGAATAGGTGACCATGAGAGACACAAGTGACCATAGCAACAATACAGTGTTTTCAACATGGAAGGGCAGCAGCGCAAAAGTCAGAGCAACAGCAAGAGCAAAAGTAATGGAATTCATTATTAAAAATGGGTAAAAAAGACCTTTTTTTGGTCCCCTTACGCTTGGAAATGAATGTTTGTGGATTGAGGAATTGGTTGTCTTGGCAGGCATAACCAGAGAGGTCTTATTATTGTTATTAGTGTCGTCGTCTTTCGTTTCCCAACCGCCACCTGGAGGACTGAGAACGGCTTGAAAACTAGCCGTTACAAGCAAAATAGTAACTATCAGGTATGCATTTCGCGCATCCTCTGTTAATCCTTTACGTGAATCCACAATTGCTGCTGCATGTGATCTGATTACGTTGGTGAGCTCAGTGAAATGTGGAATATCTTGAAGAAGATCCGCCATTGTAAACTTCTTAGGAAGTTCTGATGTCGTCATGGCACCAACCTTATCCAATATTTTCTTAATTTTTACATAAACTTGGTTCGGATCATTCAAAGCTGAAAATGTTATTTGATCCTCAACAATATCAAGAGCTGTCTTATCATACCGATTTGTAGCATTAATATACGCTTGTTCCTTTGCTAAAATCTTCACAACCTGCAGATCATCATCATATATAACAATAAAATAACCAAAAATGAATATATATTGATGACTTAAAGAAACATGATATACCTCAACTTGACTTGTTTCTACAGCAATGTGCAACACCGTGGATCCATCGTTATCTTTCCAGTCCAATATCTTTTTGTTGCCAGTCCGGTAGAGCCAACCCATTAGAACTTTAAAAGCCGGCAACTTGTTACTTAAGACAGCGAGATGCACAGCTGTTTCTCCTCGAATGGTCACTTCCTTGATTGCGGTGGGGCAAGCAAGGAGAAACTCGCCGAGAAGCTCAACATTGTCAGTTTGAGCAGTTACATAGTGCAGCGGTGTTAGCCTCTCCCTGCTTCTGACTTGAATGAGTTTAGGATCATATCTTATGAGTACCTTCACAGTGTCTATCTGTCCATTACTCAGTGCTAAATGCAGAGGACTATATCCCCTGGGGTCCAGCTTCCTTCCGAAACTAGGCATTAAGCTCAACATTTCAATGGCAAAAGCAGTGTTCCCACAAGCTGCAGCTGTGTGCAAAGGAGTTTCTACAAATTCTGACGCGTCAATCTCTTTAAGAATTGATGGATTTTTTTCAATTATTCCGTAAAAAGCATTAACATCCCCATTTTGAGCTGCTCGCTTCATCTCATCCATTTCCTATCAAACAAAGTCCGTACTCAATAAAATTAGTCGCCTAAATACAATCTGAAAAATAAATTAAACTATAAATCTAGGAGACCTCATCCTTTTAACTAAAAAGTGCAAAAATCTCAAATTCCTCCTTAAAGCTCTCGCTTTAGTGGCTTGACAGGAAGCAGTATGGAAAGTGAATGTGTGTGTAAGTAAGAGAAAGAGATACCTTTGTAAATGAAATATGGATGTTCACTCTTCAGTGGTTTGTGAATTGTGATTAAACAATTGGGCGCATAAGTCTAGTAAAATACTAATTGGGAGACTTGTGTTGGGGGGAAAAGTATCAACAGTACTAGTACCTTCAACTCACACCCCAAAAGGGCTCAAAGAGACGAGGATTGTCCAAACCTTATAAGGCAAAAGCGCTCAAAGGGAAGAGGATTGTCCAAACCTTATAAAGAGTTCACTCATCTCATTAACCATCGATGTGGGGCTTTTGTCATTTTTAATACCCCACTTCACGCCCAGTATTTAGCGTCTGGTGCGTGGGCAATTTTGATTTTGGGGGACCCAACATCGGGTGAGACGGACCCTGTTTTGATATCATGTGAAATTAGGTCTTAGGCCTAATTCACACCCCAAGCTAACTCAAATAGAGGAGGATTGTCCAAGCCTTTATAAGGAGTCTACCCATCTCATTAATCACTGATATAGGACTTTCGTTATTCTTTAACACAGATATTTCAAAATGTACAGAAATAGTTTAGATAAATATTATAGGTAAAGTATTAGGGTAAAGGCGTAGGGATAGACCGTAACAGATAGAAGAATAAAGGAGGGAAAAAAAAAGGCAGCAGGAGATGTGTTACTCCAAGAATTTGGTGTTATGTTACAGGAGGACCTGAGAGAGTAATTTCTTTATAAAATACATGTGAACTAAAAGAAATATATATATCTAAAAATGAATTAAAGATATAATTTTCTTGTTCACGGTCAGTCGAGAAAAAATAATCTCAAATGTGATAATGGATAATTTTAATTTATTTTTCTTATTTTTATTTTAATTTATTTTTTAATAATTTTTTAATTCTACTTTTTTATGTAACATGTTTAAAATTATAAGATTAAAAAAATCAAGATTGAATTGACTTATCTTAAAGCATGAAAAGATAAAAAAAAATGGTCCTTTAATTGTGCAAAATTGAACCAAAAAACGCGCTCAATTAATAGTTTGGAATAAATGTCATTGCAGTCAATAGTTTAGTCTAAAAATACCCTTGAACTATTGATGACAATGACCCAAACTATAAAACGAGAGCATTTTGATCAATTTCACATAGTTCAAAGACATTTTTAACCTATTTCGTATTTTAAGTGAGCAAAATATTTTTATGCGTTTTTTTAGTGTTTAGGTAAATTAAAAAAAATGCTTATGAGCAGTTGATTTATACAAATCTTTAATTTAACATCACATTCAAAAATCTTTTTTTTTTTCATATCGAATTAAAATCAGTCAAACAAATTGAAGCGAGATAATATTGTTTTATTCCTAATTTAATTGAATGGATTATTGTCTACATCTTGAAATCGCGTCAAAAATACTTTATTCTAAATGAAGCATATTGGTTTATTAACACATAAATGGAGAAGGGCCTAAAATTCTTCTTAAGTATTTTAATTGAAATAAAATTACCCTCCATCCATCTATCGACCTTAAAATATCGCAAATGTCCATTTTTCAGTTCAAAAATATCATTATGTCTAAAGGATCATACTCATTAAGTGAATAGAGGGTAATATTAAACCAAATTTCAGAATTTAAGGGCATTTTAAGCCCTTTCCGTTAAAATAATTTGAAGTTACTTAATATATAAGCTCACGTGATTGACTTGATTTTAAATTTGATAGTAAATTTAAAATTATATAAAGGTTGGTATCTACTCTCTTCTCTCCTCCCTTCACGGTTCTTCACTTCCTATCTCTTCCATTTTTTTATATGGATCTTGTCCATTAGTTTTTTTATTTATGCAAAAAAAAAAGGAAAAAAGAAGGAAAACAACGATGCATTCATATAGAAATAATTAGCTCAATAAAAGATGAACTAATTAAGCAAATTTGGACAAATATTATATTTTTCTTTTGTGTGTACCCATAATTGAAAACAAAAGATTAAAAGCAATCATTTCTCTTATCCCGTGCACCCTCATCCATCATGATAATAATACTAATTAAAATAATATAAATATCTAAGTTCATTTCAAATTTAAGTCCCAAATATCCCAATTAATAATAAGAGATTAAAAAGGAATAAAAAAGAAAATAAACAAATCATTTGAATAATTGGGAGAAAAGTTTATATTGATGAAAATAATAATTCTTTTATATGGAAAATCAATCGAGGTAAGTATGAATTTTAATTGGATCCTCATTTATGAGTTGAGTTACGTTATAATAAATTGAGGTTGATTTAAAATAGACCATTCGGAAGATATCATGAAATTAATTATTTTTTTCAATATTATTTTCAAGTGCATCGGGTCAAAATATTAGTCGTAAGTGGGTTTTTTTTAATAGAAAATAGAATTTTTAAAAATATCATTTTTATTATTTATATGAGAAAGGTTTAAATTGTAAATAATAGCAAACTATTAATTCAAATTAAATGCTATAAACATAGTTTGATTTAATTGTACCCCATAGTAAATTGTTGCTATTTCGCCTCTCTCTTGGTGAATCTCGTTCTCTCCCTCGTCTCTCTCGCTTTTACACAAATGCAAATGCATAAAATATGTTTGCGTTTGTATAAAGTGAGAGAAAATTGTATGTATACATATATTTTCATTTTCTTCTCTCCCCTCTCCCAGATCTCGCTCTTCGGTCTCTTCCTCGCCTTTCTCGCTTGTACAAACAAAAATGTATGAATTGTATTTCCTTTTGTATAAAATGAGAGAAAATTGTATATACACATGCAAGTATATATATCTTCGTCCTATACACTTATAATTATACAATACAAATATTCTTCTACCCAATTCTCTTTTGTCTTTTTCTCTTTCTCATTTTATACAAACACATATTATACAATTAATTTTTTGTATATGTATACCGAAATAGAAACAAATTATACAATTGCTTTTTTTTTTTTGCATATATATAGCGAGAAATACATATTTATGTTTGCTATGAATCACTATTATGCAAACTATAATTATAGCACACAAATATAATTTTTATGTTTCCTTTATGTGAAAGTTGCTCTAAGAAATATAATAAATAAATATTTAATAATTTTATTTTAAGAGAGCTATTAAATATAAAGAAAATATGAATCAAAAGATTAACATCGAATGCAGGATATTTTTGAATCGATAACGTTAAAAATATCTCAAGATCTATAGATAACTAAAACGTAATTTTATATCAATTCAAATACTTGATATACGTTTTAGAACCTTCTCTCATATACAAAAATTAGAGAAGGCGACTTATCAGCCTTTTAAAAAGCCCGTCTGTCTTCGCATAACAAGTTGATTTTTTTCTGATGCAATTCCTTAACCAACAATAAAGAAATGACAATTGCTTTTATTTTTGCGTAAATTGACAAGTAAAATTATTCCACATGTGATATTCATGTACTCTTTTTATTATTTCAATAATTTTACAGTTTCAGATATACAATGGAAACCACCAAAATTTATTTCATTTCTAAATTGAGAGGTACTCCTGTAAAACCGGAACTATTAATAAACATCACATTTCTCTTGACTTTATCAACAATCCCATTCTCATCCTGTGTTAGTTTTGTGTATGTATGTATATCTACCTCCAACGTAACTCACTTATCATCGAAATAATTGGAACGGTTTTAAAAAGTCTAATTTTAGTAACGATTTAAATTTGGATATAAACTAATTAAATAAACCAAGTCATTGACACCTTATCTTCCCATCCTCACCACAAGAATCGCCTATGTTTCACCATTAGAAAAACCAACCTGAAGTTAACTCTTTTTGTTGCTTCTCAGTTCTTAGCTCAATTAACAAAAACTCTGTTTTAAGGGTTGATAATAAATATGGTTACCTGTGGAGGCCTAAAACACTTTTTTGACAAACCATTCCCAGAAAATTCAACAATTCTTGATTCCACTTCTTCATGGAATCAGATTAAATCAACAAAAACAAATAAAGATTCATCCTTTATGGAGATTTTTGATGAATTAAATTACGTTTCATCGTTTTCTTCTAATAATCTCCCTCCATTGTCTACTACCACCTCATCATCGTCATCGACATGTTCTTCTTATAATAATTCGTCATTATCTTTCGAAGCAATTCACCAATCTGGGGTTGAAGGGAAAAACAGAGACCCCATTTATCCACCAAGCAGTCAGAATAAACATTACAAGCATAGTGATAGCTTTTCTTCAAGAAATTCAGATTGTCTTTCAATATGTACAGAAAGCCTTGGATTTGAAAGCTGTGATGATGTTGAAGATATTATGAATGCATTGAGCATTGGGAATGAT
Source organism: Solanum peruvianum (assembly GCA_027705065.1). Lineage (NCBI taxonomy): Eukaryota > Viridiplantae > Streptophyta > Magnoliopsida > Solanales > Solanaceae > Solanum > Solanum peruvianum. The sequence goes on along the minus strand of JAKWJD010001760.1, from coordinate 47,933,142 downwards.
CAAGAACACGAAGAAATTAGATCAACAAACATTCATAATCAGGGGATTATAAGTCATGAATATACAAAAATTAAATCAAGAACAAACAAAGGGGCATTATTGCCTCCTCCAATTTCTTGCATTGGTAGAAATGGAAAGCCCTGTGTTTGTTTTGAATCTTTTAGAGAAAATGGTAGGTTTATTCTCAAGGAAGTTAAAATTCCTGAGTGGGAATTCTTGCATGCATGTAGAGAAGATGGACGATTGAAGCTACAGATTGTTCAGTCAGATGACGAATTTTTCGATGAAGATGAAGAATATGACGATGATTCAGAGGATGTTGAAGAAGATGAATCAAGTGAATACGTAACAAATGATGACGACGACAATGATGATGAGAAAAGAGAAGTTGGAGAATCTTGCTTGAAAACAATTTAGGAATTAAAAAAGTAGATATCATAAAAAGCAGAGGCGAAGCCAACATTTAAGAACATACGAGTTCAGGTTTCTAGTCCTTCTAAGTTACTTAGTTACATATAAATACAGTGTTCGAACCAAAGCATTTGGACGAACCTGAAACAGAAGCTCTAGCTCCGCTCCTGCACAAAGACAAAGGGGTGTTTGATTTTTTATTTTTTGGTTTCCTTGTAAAAAAAAAAAGGGTTTAAAACTACTCTTTTTCTCTCTCTGTTTCAATTATGAAAATAAAGAGGAATCGGAAATGTAATTCTGAATTCCAGATTTAGATGATGATGTAAAGGTAGTAGCAAGAGAGTAGTAATGTTCATGGGGTAAATTAATGTATTCCCAGCAATAACATGAAATGAGGAATACTCGATTTCATACTCAAATAAAATTTGAACTTGTATTTATCTGTAGCTTAGTATTTTCGATTCTGCCTTGCATCATGTTAAAATTAAAATGTTATTTATCAATGTGATAATACAATGTCTTTGTAATTTTATACTTTGCACCTAATGATGTCTAAATATGAGTGATTTTAGAAATTTTAATAGGAATTCACAATGTTCATATACTGTGAGCATAGCAAGAGATATATTCAATATTTGTTGAAGTCAATGCAGCTAAAGGAGAAATAAAATATATATATTATATGCATGGAATTTCATTATTTTGGGTCCAACTTTTTATTTGATCGAAAAGAATGGAGTTTTAGTCAAGTTAATTTTTACTTTTTTGACCAAAAAAAGTATTACTAATTTACTATATACGATTAAATAAACAAATACTCTAGTCATTACACCTAAAATAGAAATTCAAAAAATAACAAAAAAGTATGGTAAATGATATATTAAGAAAGGTAAGAAGATATATTCCACCTAAAAGCTAAGTTGTCTAATTTTACTGGTTCAATTTAGGAATTCCAAAAATGATTTATTAATTTGTGTTTAATTTTATATTTATTAAGAAATATTATTAATTTAATATTTAATATTTAAAATAACTTCTATTTTTTTAAAATTATAGTAAATCATCCTTCTGTTTTTTGATATTTCTAAAAGGATATAGCAAGTCAAAGATGGAGCACTATGATAATACATATTATATCATATACTCTTACACTCTATGTTTGAATCATTTTTAATCCATTATATTATAATGTATTGTTACTATACCTAGAATGTTTATTTTAATTGTTACGTAAAATGTATTATACTATATTGTTAAATTTCGTTATTACGTAACAATGGAAATTCCTATTTTATAGAACAACCAATTTGGTGTGTTTCCATTGTTACTTAATTTCTTTTTTCAATTATATCTTTACATAATATTTTCAAATAATATTTTACCCTTTATCTTAATTATTTAAATCTAATCAAACCTCTTACCGTAAAATAATTAAGAATATTTAAGTAAATTAATAAATTACAATAAGCACCATGTAATCAAATTAAACAATTAAAATGTTACAATAACAAATAATACAATCTAGTAAACATTATATCTATCATACAATGCAGTACAATAGAATACAACACAAACAAAGTGTTAATATTTATGAATCATATTAATGTTAGATTAGGAGTAATAAAGAGGGAATATATACTATACTTTTACTATTATTAAGAATATTGAGGATGCATGTTAATGGTCACGTTTTTAGTGCGAAGGAATTTTTTCGACAACACAAAAAGCAGCTCCACTACTTCCGTAGCCGTGTTTCCCTTTAACCCTATTTTGCCTCCGCAATTTCTCCATGGATTCAGGCGGCGGCGGACCCAATAATTCTCGGTACCCGCGAAAATTGCCGTCGTCCGATCGTTTCCTCGGCATTTTCTCCACTGCTCACTCACAATCCCAACCCTCTGCTTCGACTTCCGCTGCCGAAGTTGAGCTCAGCGAGCACGACATTTTTGACGCATCCTCCGATGCAATTCAACACTCCACTCCTTCAACTTCAACAAGTCCGAACGCTAATTATCATCGGTCCCCTAACCATCTCTCCCATCACAAACATTTCGGTATCCTAGCCGCGTTGCCGGAGTCTGAGTCCCACGCGCAGGCTTTGCTCTCCGTTTCTTCATCCTCCTCGTCTTCCTCTACGTCGTCGGCTCGTTTAATTCCTACAATTCCTAAACGGCCGCCAGTGGATAGGGTTAAATATCTCCAGTCCGCACCGGTGAATGTACCTGTAATGTCAGCAGCAGCGCGCCGAAGAGGCAGGCATTTCGACGATGTTGATGATGATGTCGACGGTGGTGAGATGTTACCGCCGCATGAAATTGTTGCGTCGAGAAAGACACCAATTTTGGCATCCTCTGTGGTTGAGGGAGCTGGGAGGAAGTTGAAAGGGAGGGATTTGAGGCAAGTCCGAGATGCTATTTTGCAGAAGACAGGTTTTCTTACCTGAATTTTCTAGTAAAATTTGAGATAATTGTTAGGTTTTTCTTGAATTTGTATCAGTATCAGGGCTGATTGATAGCTGTGGTTAGAAAGTATCCGCAGTAATAAGTTACATTGTCAATTAAATGTGCATGCCATATAGAGAAACACATTATTTAATTATCATCATGGTCATTGGCATTAGCAGTACCGGTTGCAAATCCAAGAAGATTGTCTTTGTCAGCTGCAAGTTGGAAGTGAAAGCTTACCAATTGCAATTTCCAGGCTTATAGGTCTAAACTAGGTGGGTGCTTGGTGCCTGTCCTCTAATATGTAAGGGCCCAAAATTAAGAATGGGGCTTACCAAAGCAAATTATATTAGATAGATTGGATAGGAAAGAAAAGAAAAGCAGGGATGGCATTTGCAGTTAGCAGCCTCTGTTTCTCCTTCTAACTAAAAGCGAAGTGCCTGCATGATATAAAAAGTTCTTGTTTGAGCTATTGTGAGCGCGAAAAGCCTGTCGGCTGTTTTGTCGCATAAAGGTTGTTACCTAATATGTTTTTCTCTTTGCTAGCTATCACTTTAAGGTGTGTGCATGGGCACATCTAGGTAGAAGCAAGGAGGTTCTTTTATTCGAAAAAGCTCAGCTCTGTGTTAAACGGGTTCAGTTCCTGCTAACCACAGTTTCTAATCTTTTTAGCTTTAGGCGTTCTTTAAAATTCTTTACACGCCTTCGGCAAATATCTTTCCTCCACCCCTGGGTGTGTGCATATTTCTCAAATGCTTTGCAGTTACAAGTGCTGGTCTTATTTATAATATTAGAATTGCCATATTTGATGATCCCTGTTGAGTCAAACTTGTAACATTGGAAGGCCTATGAACGTGTCAAGGAGAATGAACAGTATTATTGCTGAGGAATCGTTTCTACTTTCTACACTAGAAGTCAACAGGGAAGAGAGTGGAAATGCTGTATCTGAGTCTACTTTGTTTCTTGGTATTTGCGCTCGAGTCATTACTAAATTTTTGTTGAAACGGAGAGGAAGTTCTTTTGACATATCAAGATTCGCAGGAGAAAATAATCACAGCTATAGTTCTTCCCTCTTCCACTGTATGGACATCCTCTGGGTACTATAACTTCTGATTTGCACAATTAGTAGCAGTTCATTGTAAGTGCTATTGTCCCTCCAACTTCCTCCTATATTCCCCATCTTAATCCAGCTCAAACTTTTGTAATGGCAAGTATTATTGTGCTGTGCTTCTCACGCTAAGATTCTACTGGTTAAATTCAAATTCAGGTAACTACATACTAAATCCCATTTGGTGAAGAAATTCATGTTGGATAGGTAAATGGTTAGATTTCGGAAGAAACAATATGTACTTGTAGTAGATGACCTTTGGTTAGTCAAGGTCGTGTGCTTCAACAAATATTTCAGATATATTAAAAAGAAAAGCAGTACATCAAATTTGTTACAGACATAATAGTCCATGCAGCAATGTCCAGCATTTTATTATATATTAGTCCATGTACATGACTGCACAGTCTAGTCAATAAAAGTTTCTGGACAAGGGTGACAATTTTGATATTTGAAGAGATAAGAACTCCATGGTAACCATATTAGAAGACAGTCTGTGGGTTTAGTAGTGAAAAAGCTCAGGGTAAGTGTAGAATCATGGGGATAGAGAAACTAGAGAGCTCAACAAACTTGCTTCTCCTTAGTCTTTACTATGTGATGTAAACTTGCTACTCCCATCAGTTCTAACTATATAATATAACCTTTCTACTTCAATCCTAGCTATGTCACGTACTTCAGCATTGGAGTCTCCAATCAGTTTTTGGTTCTTCATGAAAATGTTTCAGTTATCTTTGCATATGGAGAATGTATGTAATTTGAAAGATGTTAAAAGCAGTATATTTGAAGGCGAGTATAAGGTGCTCCTTGGGGTGTCCTGGTGAAAGGTGCAGTAACTTGCCTCAAGGTGTGCGTGTGAAGGGTGCACACTATGGGGTTGGTAGGACGCCTGGATTTCCTGCATTCCTGGCAGCAGGTTATGCCCCCAACAGTGAAGGGAAATTATGTAAGCCTTCAATTTTCAGAACCTCTCTTTGTGGTTTGTTTACCCGGTATGCTTCTACATATATCTGATAAAGTTAAGCAGCTCACTGTTATCACCTTACAAGTTTCTCTTTGTAGTTCGTTTACCTAAGAACCAAATTCTTTTCAGTATACCTGAGAAGTGAGCCCCAAATTCACTCTCTTCAATGACCCTCTTCCCTCCCTGCCCCAAAAGAAAAAAGAAAGAGAACATCTTGAGTAAGTTGAGCTATTCCCCCGTCTTCTCGACCCATTGGAGGAAATACCAGCCTAAAGTCCAAGATTATCGCAAAATTGTTACTCCCTCCGTTTCACAAAGAATGATCTTGTTTGACTTGGCACGGAGTTTAAGAATATAAAGAAGACTTTTGGATCTTGTGATCCTAAATTAAAGTTAGGTGAAATGTACAAAACTGCCCTTTGATTTTGTTGCCTGAAACATGTCACATGGAAAGTTGAATTTAAAATGTTATAAAAAAAAAGGGTCGTTCTTTTTTAAACAGACTAAAAAGAAAAGGAGGTCATTCTTTTTGAAACGGAAGGAGTATTAAATTTTTGTAGGTCATTTTTCTTGTGAACTTTAAAAGTTTTAGTTCATTTTTTTTTAAAAAAAAATGCTTTAGAGGGTGTAAGAACTAGTTTGATTGCTCTAAAATTTGGACATGAGCTGGTAGGAAATGGAATATAATTGAAAACGAAAATGACCATAAAGTTAGGTTGATGTTAGGGTATTAAAGTTTTGGGTTGTTAGCATGTTGTTAATTTGGCTAAAGTTATTTTTACGTTTTCTGACCCTGAAATTATTACTAGTATAATTTTTTACATTTTGGATGTAATAATATATACAAATATTAATATTAAATGGTCATGTTCATGCCTTTGTGTAAAATGCGTTGCCTCGCACAGCTAGAGCTACCTTGTAACATTAATCTTTTTACAGAGGTATTTATGAGGTGAGATGTAAATGATGAGAGGCCAGTTCAAAATTCAGATAAACGTCCTTGTATAGAAATAGGAGTAAATATGGTCTTCAAGGTTTCATTGTACGTATCTGCGGAGGTGAAATAAAAGCTTAATTCTAACTCTCCTCCTTACATTTATTCAAGGTGTCACACCAACCACCCTTCTGGTTGGGAATTCAGATACCTGCAGCTATCATCAACCACATGTTTCAATGTTGTCCAAAAACGAACACATCTACTAGTTTCAATTAGACAATCTAAATCTTTGGTTAATCCATATTTGCAGCATGTAGGCTTGTTAGTGGGGGCAAGGTGATCTTTACATTCTTCACTCTCAGATTCATAAGTGAATTTCCCCAATATAAAGCATGTGTATATCCACGAGCCTCTAGCTTGTGGTCCTTCACAAGAAAAATAATGAAAGGACTACACATCTTCTCTTTATTTTCCTCCTACTTCTTTTCTTGGTAATATATGTATATATGTTTAGATGTGGGAAATCTAAGTGGTACTTTTGGTTGGAAATATCCGACCCCCCTGCCAGCGAAAGCGCGGGTTTATCTTTTGGGTCGAGCTCGTTATCTTTACTATGTGGTTTGTGAGTTATTGCATAGGAGCGGACACAGTGGCTGCAGGTTTCCCTTGTCAACAAATAAAATAAATTATTTTATCCCAACATGACATGTGTTAGAATTAAGAAGTTATTGAAACAAAAAAGAAGAAATAGATAGATGTTCTCTTTTAAACGACTAATTAAGTTTCTGTAGCATGAAATAATTAACATGTACTTATAATATTGTTCAACACTAACAACATAACATAATATCTATTGGGTGTGAAGATAAATACATCAAGAAAAACACAGAGGGTTGGCACGCTATTGATCATGATAACTCAAATTTGGTCACATCATCTTTAAATTAAATACTGTATAATATTATGTTATAGCGACTCTTGAACGAATCGTGAAAACACTCATCTTCTTTTAATTTTATGTGAAAAAGTTGGTGACATATATGTATAGTATATAAGAAGTTATAAGTCAGCAAGCTCTAAAGAGAATTTAAGAGCCTGCATTTGTTAATTCAGTGTTTCCAACTACCATAACAGGCCTTGTGGACCCTTTCATTTATTGTTATTTCATGAACTACTTCCTCCTCTATTTATACTTATAATGCTTTTTTTTCAACATTCACTACTTAGAATTATTTTCACAACACTCTATAGTCTATACTGTATTCTATAGCTACCTAACACAAGCTTAATCAAATGGCATCATATCAGCTTGGATATGCACTCTTCATCACTTTGGTTCTTGCCACACTTCAGTTATCGTCTTGCTATGTCTTGAAGGGTTCTGTTACTTGCCTAGACTGCAGTCAACATAACGATCTCTCAGGTAAATATTCTTTTTTGATCGATATATAGTTTTCTTTTTCTGTAGAATATGATTATTTGTGATGAGTATTTAAGTAGTTAGATGACATATGTTGAACGTAGAATAATATATCTCATAGCGTTAGATTTCGGAAACAATCGTTTTTGTGTTGAGTGAAACAAGCGATACATGGTAGGAGTTGCTGTACTATTTGTTACAAAATGTTTACTATATGTAAGTAACAAAAGTCATATTCCTCACTTTAATGCAAGTAATATAACACCAAAAAGTAATTTTATAAGAATATATATATATATGTTTTTCATCATACCAAACAATAACATGTCAGGCTTAAAGGATATTGCATGATATGATATATTTTTAGGAAAATAAAAACTAAGCTCTCCCTGTCCATAAATCTGAAAATATTGTTTGTTCATGAAATTTAGTCAGTTTTTGAAAATATATCTTCAAAGAAATTTGAAGTTCTATGTTGGGTGAAATTTCACCTTCATTCACAAACCTTCAAATTATTTCAAAGTCAAAAACACATGTCCAAACACAATTTTTTTTCAAGTTTCAACTAAATTTACGCAAGCTAAGTCTTGAATATTATATCATATTTTGACCATACTTTACAAAATTGAGCAGGAATAAAAGTTTTAGTGAAGTGTAGTCAGGTGAAAAGATTGACTATGGCTACAACAAAAGAAGATGGCTCTTTTGAAACAAAACTTCCCTCTACTCCAACAAACAAATGCTATGCCAAGATCCTTGGAGGTCCTAATCAGCTCTTTGTTTCAAGAATTGAAACAGACCCCAATATTGTCAAGTCTCAAGAAGATGATAACTCCTACACTATCTCTAACCCTTTAAAGTTCTACACAAAATGCCCTTCATCCAACAAGAATGCTAAAGGAAAATGTCATGATGAGTTTGGTTCATCTAAGACTATTGATCTACCATTGCCAAAAGAATGGGGAATTGCACCAACTAGCTATTATGTCCCTGTTCTCCCCATTATTGGGATACCTTAAGTATGTATGTATATAGTATTTTAGTGTGTTCTAGCTATTCTTCTCATTATATTAGAGAAAATGGCTACACTATTTATTTATGTCATGATTAATTATGTTGTTGGGAAGAAAGGTCTTAGATATATCTTCGACATGTATGAGATCAATGTTATTATTATATGAATATTAAATATATAAACATATGTCTATTTATGTTAATATAGGTTTGGCTGTAGAATATTGTGTAATTAATGATCATGTTTAGTACTATCTTAGCAAAAAGTGGTTGTATATGTGTAAGTGTTGCAACTTAATTAATGTTTGATATTATTGTTGCTAATATTTGCTTTTGGATGTAAAGTTAGTACATTACATGCCTCTTTTGTTTTATTTGCAAGATATATATATCATAAACATTTCAAGGTTAATCTTTAATGCAATATTGGACAATTTGAATAAGTTTGCTTCAAGTGTCATTAAATGCCATTCATAAATTCCCACCAGAAGTAGGTAAGGTAAAAAAGAAACTTTAAAAAGTTGATCATAGGTTACTATTCAACACTTCAATATTGCCAACTACACAATTATAGGCTTGATTCTTATTATTTGAAAATCAATATATTACGCATTCGTTCATTTTTACTTATCAACTTTATTAGAAATTGATGTACATTTTACAAATAATTTATCATGCTCTTATTATTATTTATTACTATTCATTTTTTATATCTAGATAACTTATATAAATATGAGTAATATAGTAAAATTTACCTTTATATTTATTATTTTGAAAAGAATTTGTTAAATCATATATGGACCAGAAAAATAGTAATTGTTTTGGCTTAACATATTTAGAAATATTCACCGTTTTGAAAATACTATGAACTCAAAGGAGTATTAACGCTTCTTCTTAACTCGAGCAAATTCACTCACCAACATTTTCTTTATTGGTATATGCTTTGTTTAACAAGCCATCGGAAGAATTTGAGCATATCATGGTTAGGTATCTATCTTTGTATTTAGATTCTCCGTCTAATGCTAACTTTAGGCCTTTAACGCTCCTCCCTAACAAATTTGTATTCAGAGACTTGAATTTGAGATTTCTAATTAAAAATAAAGAAATACTTATCACTCTATCATAATCCTTGATGATTACTATATTCATATTTATTAAGAAGCATTTGCAATCATATACTCTGCAAATTAAATAGCATAGTATGCAATCATGCTCACTATTCACTAATCAAGATTAATTAATATAATTAATTATAAAGAATGGATTTGAATAATCTCTTAGTCGAAGGTGTAGTAAAACTAAAAGGTTGGATGAGAGGGGGTCATATGTGAGAAACAAAAACTCAAGGGGTGTAAAGTGTAGTTTAGAAAACTCTATGACAGGTAATGCTGATGTCCGTCCTATCTTATGTGTCCTTATCAAAACCTCCGTAGACTTACTCTCCAGTCTACAATTCGAAGCTCCATACTTTTTCGATACGTATCTGTGTGAGAGAGAAATGGCGATAGTGTATGCGGTTGTGGCGAGAGGCACAACGGTGCTGGCGGAGTTCAGTGCCGTGACGGGGAACACCGGGGCGGTGGCGCGGCGGATATTGGAGAAGCTTCCAAATGAAACGGAATCGAGGCTTTGTTTCTCTCAGGATCGGTACATCTTCCATATACTCCGATCGAATGGAATCACCTTCCTTTGTATGGCTAACGAAACCTTTGGAAGTGAGTATAAATTCCGTCTCTGTTGTAGATTTTGTGTGAAGTTTCCTTTTTTTGTCAATCAATTTATTTCTCCAGCTGTTAAGTTAATCTGAACTATAGAGCTAGAAACAAATAAAATCTGTTTCCAGATTAGGTCATTTTAAGAAATCTACTAAGTATCTAATTCATGAACTTTAAATTCTGGATCTGCATCTAATTTAATCCTGAATGGCTCCATGAACAGATGCTGATTTAGCATTTGATCACTGTTTCCCTCAACTTAAACCATGTTTATGCGTGTGTTTGTGTTTTGGTTTAGCGCTCTTTGTTGTTCGATATTAGAATGGCCAACTTTTGTGACTTCAAAGATCATATAGAAGCTAATTAGTGTCTTCTCAATATCTGGTTGGCACAAATATAACCTTGATTGTCCTATTTCCATCTGCAAATCTCACAGATGCCTTTCTGACTTTCCTAGTTTCATCTATTCACACTTTTTTTTATCGAGCATCTTTCAGCACTTCCTGAAAGAAACATTGTTGGCATTGGAAAATTTATGAGTTGATATTTTATGGATATCTGTTGCTAAGGACTGAAAATTCTGTTAGTCATTTGAGTTATCCTTCACTCCTGCCACTAACGGATGCTGTTCTAGGGAGGATTCCGTTCTCATACTTGGAGGATATTCAGATGAGGTTCATGAAGAACTATGGTAAGGTGGCTTCTTATGCTCCTGCCTATTCCATGAATGATGAATTCTCAAGGGTCTTGCATCAGCAAATGGAGTTCTTTTCAAGTAATCCAAGTGCAGATACGCTAAATCGTGTCAGAGGAGAAGTTGGTGAGGCACGTATTTTTTCTGTTTACTTGCGCCAAAGCGCGTGAAGCTTAAGGATTCTTTGTTTCATCTTCATTTGTTTTCCTTTTATTTATCTTTTGTTTTATCTGTCTTCTATGCTTCAGGTATTGTGTCTATGGATGCATGCATTAACTCTCCACAATATCCACAGTTTATTAAATTATCAATGGTTTTATATTCTTGGAAACTAAATAAGCTCCTACAGAACAGTTATGCATCATATTTCAATTAAGATAATTTGGTGTGTTGAACACAAAATCATTTATGATTTTGTTATCCAATGTTCAATCACTGCTAAAATAACTTCTCCTTTCCCTTAACTCTTACTTATCCTTTGATATCTGTATACCTCCTCTACAAGTACTGTCTGGCTTTTGTCTCCACTTCATAGAACTCGAGAAGCAACTAATGATCCTAACATCTCATGCAGGGACAATCAGTCACCTTTGTGAACTATAAACTTACTCTAGTCTATTTTATTTTCTGTATGATACTCTTCCCTTCTACTTCTTCCAAAAAGAATAATATTTCTCTCAGTAGGAAACTCTTTAACTTTATACTTCTCATTTTGATTTTGGTGGCATGCTTTTATAGCCATAAAAATGTTATGTCATGTTTAAGACGACAAGCTCTAAGGGTAGTAATGTTTGCGATACTCTTTTCTTTTCTGAACTCTAAACTGAGTCAAACACCACCATGTAAAATGAAATGGAGGGATATCATTTACGACCATTTGATTTTTTCCTGCAGTATTCAACTGACAGTTTTATCTTACAATATAAGTTGCTGTAGAGAAGCAAAGAAATATTATACCCTATTGCATTACCTAGTTATGATTCTGGTCCTATTGCATAATTTTGCTGCATGTGTTCAATTCTTACCTTTCTGGCTGATGATTTTTATAGTGCATTTACATCGTGATATGCTACTGTTACATCCTTTTTTTAAAAATCCCCACTCCTTCATGTATTGCAACTATTCTAAAAGTACAAAAAACTCCTTCAATGTACATACAGATACGCACCATCATGGTTGATAATATTGAGAAAATACTTGAAAGAGGGGATCGGATTGAGCTACTCGTTGACAAAACAGGAACAATGCAAGACAATGCATTTCACTTCAGGAAACAGTCGAAGCGCCTTAGGAGAGCTCTTTGGATGAAAAACGCAAAGCTCCTGTAAGTATCTTTTACAAAGTATTGTAGACGTAGTCCACTCAACTAAAAAAGTGACTCACACTCTTACTGTAACAAGTTTCAAGCTCAGAACACTGTCAATTCAAATTATGTATACCCTGACAACACTTACTATAATGAATGCCAACTTTCTCTGCTAATAATGCTGTGACGTTAGTGTTGCTGAAGGCATACTTGAAGGTGTGCTTAAGCTCTAAAGCTATTCGCAGGGCAAACTGAGCACTTAGCCTTTCTTAGGCTTGAAAAGTTTTTAATTAGACAATTAAACATACTTGGCAAAGCAATATGTTAATCATTATTTTATTTTGATTTTGGCTATCAACAAAAATTTTCCTCATTCAGAAAACTAGATGAATATGTTATTGTTCAGGAATTGGAAATGTTGAAATTTAGTACTCCATTAGAAAAGTAGTTAGTAAATTTGATGAGAAACAACAATCAAAAAATAAACGTGAAACTGCACCTTTATAGATTGAACTTGAACATGATTGACACAGTATTTATGGTTAAAATCCTTAAGTTAATTGAAAAAAGTCAATTCGTTTGTACGTAAAATTTCTGTCTGTGGTTGAAGTTACTTTTTTCTTGTATTACGTGTTTATTTTTTACTTTAAGAACGTGCTTTAATTGGGTTTTTGGAGTTAGTAATCTTCCCCAGCTGCTATTGTGGTGATTATCATAAAACGATTGCAGTGGGCAGTAGCTAGTCAGTGCTATTTAGGCTCCCCCATTTCTAGTCATTTGATATAAACAGGTGCACAACAATGGAAAAAAACTGTCTCAATCCCAAACTAGTCGATGTGGTGGACTACTTTGCCGACATCCATCCATGAGGCTGGAACCGTTGCTCCTCATATCCAGACAATATTATGATAATCCCTTATCCATTTTTCATCATACTCCAGTAGCAATATAACATGTTCCTAGGTTCGGTGAGCTTAATAAGGTTCAAGATCTCATTGTATAGCTTGTCTTTTGTTTCAGTCGTCTTAGGCTTGGGTTAGTTGGTGTTGCTGTTTCATACTTCTATCAACCTTGTGTGAGTTCCTTTATAAAATATGACTGTTGGAGGAAGTAATTTACCTTTAGTTCGACTAGTCTAATACTCTTAACTACATCAAGATTTGCATCATTCTCGTCCATGAAAGTTCTTAGTTTGAGGCCTTTTGGTCTTGTATATTTGTCAATCTGAGCTTCGCAACTTTTTCATGACAGGGGTTTGTTGACATGCCTGATTGTGCTCTTCCTTTACTTGATAATTGCTGCTTGTTGCGGAGGCATCACTCTACCTTCCTGCAGATCATGAATTCTCTGAAAAGGAGCACCATATTTGCCGCACTGTGGTTCATATTTCCAAGTACATTTAGATGAACTATATCATCAGAGTGAAAGGTTATTGTATAATCAATCCAGTGGATTCTCGTTCTGGCACCTTTAGACGTACATGTGCGGAAAAGAATGATAAGGTTTGTATTGTTGTGGACAAGGCCTGTTGCCTTTCTCATTTGTAAATGTTCTGAACGACTCCTAAATTACTCTTAAAGTGTAAGGTCTTCCGTGCCTGTTTGTAAATATAATGCTGTGCCGTGACTTACCTTTTGTACCGTTTGTTCAAATGTATGGCCTGGACACTAGGGTTGTCAAAAATGTCTCATGACTTCACCCTTCTTTCTTGTCTTGGTGCCCGTTTTATTGGTCTGAGAACGGTGTGATGCCAAATTCTGCCGCTCCACAGTGAGCATTTCGATCTACTGGAGATTGACCAACTTATTTTATCACTTGATAACTAGAGTTTGGGTTCAACAAAATTCAATAACTTTAATCATACATTTGTATTTATATTGAAAAAATTATGCATAACTCAGTAATTTACCTTTTTTTAGCAGTCAAAAATTCTAGATCAGTTTCTAATTAATCAAAATGGCCTTTATAGGGTCCCGGTTCCACTAATATACCTGCCGTCCATGCACTGACTACAAGACAAATACCTCACTATGTTTGTTAGTGCTTGGTAATATAAAACCTTTTCTTTTATGAGAAAGTTCACGGAAAATAATTTTCTATTTGTGGCATAACTAGTATCGAAGTATATAGTGCAGATTGACAAGAATTTAATTTTGCAGTTGGGCACATGTTCAATTTTCCTCAAAGTTGTAGAAAATATTTTTCATTTTCTTGTCACCAAAAATTATTTATAATTGAAATTGAAATCAAATGAGCTGCAAGACTCGAGTCGAATTTCAAAAAGATTGACCAATCAAATATGAAAAAATCCGAAAATATCCCCCACCGACCCATTTACTATCTATTATTTGATTGACTAATCCTTTATATTGGAATGGCTGAAGGGTCAAATGATTTGGTAATTCCCCATGAGGGGATGAATCGAGAGAAATTTGAATCAGAGCTCTGGATTTTTGTAATATCTCGGGGTTTGCAGCGATAACTTGATATATCTACTATGACCATTAACTAAAATATGTCGATGGTTAACTAATTGACGGGCTGCGGAAATAATTGACGGGGTGGCCCTACCACACATCCTAAAGTGAGGTATAGACTGGGACTGGGATTGGGAAAAGGGTAAAATGTTTGCATTAGCTTAGCAAAGATTCCACTTTGTTAGCTATCTTTCTTTCTCATTTCCTTTTTTCTTTTTCTTTTTTTGTTATATAAGCCAAAGTAGGTACCCAAAAGCATCAATATTTTGTATTGCTTGGTGATTCCTCTTTAGTCCAGTATTTCATTTTCTACAAGTTCCACCTCCCTCCATAATTAACCATTATCAATCTTTACATTTTCTATAATGGAAACTCTTCTCAAGCCTTTTCCATCTCTTTTACTTTCCTCTCCTACACCCTATAAATCTATTTTCCAACAAAATCCCTCTTTTCTAAGTCCCACCACCAAAAAAAAATCAAGAAAATGTCTTCTTAGAAACAAAAGTAGTAAACTTTTTTGTAGCTTTCTTGATTTAGCACCCACATCAAAGCCAGAGTCTTTAGATGTTAACATCTCATGGGTTGATCCTGATTCGGATCGGGCTCAATTCGACGTGATCATTATTGGAGCTGGCCCTGCTGGGCTCAGGCTAGCTGAACAAGTTTCTAAATATGGTATTAAGGTATGTTGTGTTGACCCTTCACCACTCTCCATGTGGCCAAATAATTATGGTGTTTGGGTTGATGAGTTTGAGAATTTAGGACTGGAAGATTGTTTAGATCATAAATGGCCTATGACTTGTGTGCATATAAATGATAACAAGACTAAGTATTTGGGAAGACCATATGGTAGAGTTAGTAGAAAGAAGCTGAAGTTGAAATTGTTGAACAGTTGTGTTGAGAACAGAGTGAAGTTTTATAAAGCTAAGGTTTGGAAAGTGGAACATGAAGAATTTGAGTCTTCAATTGTTTGTGATGATGGTAAGAAGATAAGAGGTAGTTTGGTTGTGGATGCAAGTGGTTTTGCTAGTGATTTTATAGAGTATGACAAGCCAAGAAACCATGGTTATCAAATTGCTCATGGGGTTTTAGTAGAAGTTGATAATCATCCATTTGATTTGGATAAAATGGTGCTTATGGATTGGAGGGATTCTCATTTAGGTAATGAGCCATATTTAAGGGTGAATAATGCTAAAGAACCAACATTCTTGTATGCAATGCCATTTGATAGAAATTTGGTTTTCTTGGAAGAGACTTCTTTGGTGAGTCGTCCTGTGTTATCGTATATGGAAGTAAAAAGAAGGATGGTGGCAAGATTAAGACATTTGGGGATCAAAGTGAAAAGTGTTATTGAGGAAGAGAAATGTTTGATCCCTATGGGAGGACCACTTCCGCGGATTCCTCAAAATGTTATGGCTATTGGTGGGAATTCAGGGATAGTTCATCCATCAACAGGGTACATGGTGGCTAGGAGCATGGCTTTAGCACCAGTACTAGCTGAAGCCATCGTCGAGGGGCTTGGCTCAACAAGAATGATAAGAGGGTCTCAACTTTACCATAGAGTTTGGAATGGTTTGTGGCCTTTGGATAGAAGATGTGTTAGAGAATGTTATTCATTTGGGATGGAGACATTGTTGAAGCTTGATTTGAAAGGGACTAGGAGATTGTTTGACGCTTTCTTTGATCTTGATCCTAAATACTGGCAAGGGTTCCTTTCTTCAAGATTGTCTGTCAAAGAACTTGGTTTACTCAGCTTGTGTCTTTTTGGACATGGCTCAAATTTGACTAGGTTGGATATTGTTACAAAATGTCCTCTTCCTTTGGTTAGACTGATTGGCAATCTAGCAATAGAGAGCCTTTGAATGTGAAAAGTTTGAATCATTTTCTTCATTTTAATTTCTTTGATTATTTGAGAGAAGAGCTATACACTGTCAACAAATAAACTACTATTGGAAAGTTAAATTAGTGTGTTTGTTGTATGTTATTCTAATGGAGTGGATTTTGTAAATCAAAGTTTGGTTTATGAACTGCTCCACTTTGTTCCTCTTAAAGCCTTAATTCCAACATGAAGGGAACTGCTCCATCAAATTTTTGAGAATGTTTTATCTGTCAATGGCCTTCTTTCCCATTATTTTAAAGTTCAAATGGAAGTGCAACAGCTAGAAAGAGTTGACAAATACAAAGCAGTTATTACTTTTAGGTTTCTTCACCAACTAGGCTAGGCCATGACACCAACAAGTTTTCAGTCAGAAAAAGGCTAACACGATAAATGTTTTGATAAAAAGGGAAAAACACACGTGGAATTTCACAAATAGAGTTGGGAGAGGAGAGAGTACGCAAACCTAGTTATGAGTGTGAGGTAGATTGAGCGGATATAATCAAATATAAAATTCCATTTGACGAATTCGTTTTTCCTACTTTCACTAAAAAACAATCATTTTACTCATTTTAAGTAAATTATGTTAAGTATATATAAATGAAAAATGTCATTTTATGTAACAAAAAATTTATAGCATGTGATTGATTCAAAATTCCTCTATTTATTACACGAAAAAGATGTTCATTAAGCCAAACTTATTGCTCCCAAAGTACATTTATTATCATTTAATTTTGTTTTTCCTTTTCATATTCAATGAAAGAAGGATACTTCAACATTTAATATTACACTTTACAACAACTCCTTCATTTAAAAATTCTCAACCATTTCATTCAAACTAATCCATGTCACCCCACACCCCCACCATACTCATATATATATATATATATGTGTATTTCCATCCCTTTTCATAACAGTAACTTATAATCTTACATAAATACATACAGCCCCCTTATTTACACATATATTTCTTTTGTAACGCAGAAAATTAGTTATTAAAGAAGCTATCTCAAATACATAAGCAATATAGTAGTAATACTTATGGATTCAAAATCCACTAGCTATGAAACAGCAATTAACATGTCTGAAACAGAGTCCACCAAGCAAAAATCACCAATTATAGCTACCACAAAGACCATTTCACATAATCAGAAAGGAGGATGGCGAAGAGGACTTAGCATTTTCGACTTTATTTTGCGACTTTGTGCCCTTGCAACTACTCTCGCTGCAGCAACTGCTATGGGAACTACTGAAGAAACTCTTCCTCTTTTCACTCAGTTCTTTCAGTTCCAAGCTAGCTACGACGATCTCCCTGCTTTCTCGTACGATTTATTTATTTATGCGTTGTAATTAATAATTTGAGTTGATCTTGATCATTTTTTTTTTAATTCAGGTATTTTGTGGTGGCAAATGCTATTGCAAGTGCATATGTTGTCCTGTCTCTGCCTTTCTCCATTGTTTGCATTGTTAGACCTCATCTCGTTGGAGTCAAACTTTTGCTTTTAATTCTCGATACGGTAATCAAATTCAGTCCAAACCGTCCGTTTTGATTAAATAATTATAACATTTCTACATTTTAAAAGCTATTTATAATGTTGCAGGTAATGGTGGCGTTTACTACAGCTGCAGCTGCTGCGGCTGCTGCCATAGTGTACTTAGCAGAAAACGGCAACTCCACCACACAATGGGTGGCGATATGCCAACAGTTTGGGGATTTCTGCCAGCGAGTGAGCGGCGCAGTGGTGGCGTCCTTTATTGCAGCATTCATCTTCATCATCCTTGTTGTTTTCTCTGCTGTGACTCTACGAAGGGCATAAAAATTTTCTGAAAAATTTGGATTTCGTGTCTTTCATTTTGATTTTGTTGTAATTTAATTGCATGCGTCTTTGTCGTTTTGAGTTTTTGGACATCAATTTGCTTATTCACTTGTGTAATTTATCCACCTTTTCTCAGAAATTTGATATTATTTCAAATTCAATTTTGTCTTCGTTTAATTCTAAAAATTACTGACAAAATACGGTTTCAAAATTGAAAAAAGAAAAATATGAACACTAAATTTTTTTTATGACGAAGTAAATTCTGAAATAGTTATCTTTTGAACGCGCATATAAGTAAAATTTTAATTTTCGTGTGATATTTCAAACTTGAGACCTCTAACGTAACAATCTCAAGCCCAAACTCGTGAGTCGGCTGCCAGCCCAAAAGGATAATATGAACACTAATAATTCTGCTCAAAATTAAAAAACAGAAAGATATGAAGCAAATAAGACAAAAAGATAAATAATACACATTACAATTATTCATATTCATTTTCCTATATTCCGTATTTATGAAATTTTAGTCAAACGTGAAAGTAATGCTGTGGGCAATGAGGGTTGCACTAGTCGACATGTGTAAAGCACTTGACCGTAACAATGGTAAAATTCCCAAAGTGACGTGTCCATTCTTTCCCTTTTTCTCTCTTCCTTCGCCTGCAAGGTAATTACATACATTTTTTCCAATATCCGCTTCACAGATTACATACTATAAACCCTAATCACTCCCAATTTCTGCTTCAATTCGGTTTCATTACACAGTAATTCGCCTCGAGTCGACTCTAGGGTTTTCTATTGGTAAGTTCTTGCCCCATCTATCTTGAATATCGATTTTGTCTGGACATTATGGGTTATTTTCTATCGATTTGCGTTTGATTAGTAATATTATGGTTTGCCATCTCTTGATATTTATTATATCTAATTTGTTACTAGTGAATTGAATTTATTTGATGGTTCTGGGATTTTCTTTCTCATATTTATTGTCTTGAACTTCTATTTTAAATGCCACGGCTGTTTTAGTTTGGTATATAAATGTGAGATCTTAATAAAATTGTATAATCCTTGACAAATTTTTTAGCTTTGAAATGAATTGGGTCCAAAGAGGAGAATGGTTTAAGAGTTAAAGTGTATTTGTTCTCAATTTGTTTTGGGATTGAGAAATAGTTGATACTGATGATCTAATGATCTTAATTTCAGCTTTAAGGTTGTGCCTTACTTTTGGGAAATTTCAAGGAACATAAAAAGAACAGGCCTTGTTGTTTCAAGAAGGAGTTCTGGAAGTGAAGTTCTCATGAGAATTTTTAGGGGAATGCAGAAAGTAGCTCGCGAGGATCAAAGGGAAGTAAGTTGCTGCAAGAAATCATTCAGTAAAGGTATTGGTGTGACCGCCCCAAAGGCCAGGAAGCGAGATAAATTGAAAGTGTTTCTCTAATTTGGGTCAAGGCAGAGTGATTGTTCTGTGGGTCTCTAGTTGAAGAAGGGCAGCAAAAATGACAAGGATACTTGTCCAGAGAGGTTCTACAGGGTCTTCATCGTCGTCGTCAAACCAGAACAGGTCGTCAGTGTCACTCCCTGGATCATCTGCTTCTTCTTCTTCAGCTTCATCACAGCCACAGGCTTCTAGTACTAGTCAAGTGCCATCAGCTCTGAAAGATGATGAGTTGGTGGGAGAGTTTCCAGAACCAATTGTCTTGGATGATGTTTCAGTTGGTTCCTTCAATCAAAAAGTGATGGTGATGATGCTTCAGTAGAAAGTTTTAGCTGTGACCGAAGCCTCCTTGAAGAAAAGATTGTTGACAATGAGAAGGTTAGTGATGATGCTTTTGTCTGTGGGGACTCCATAAAAGGATCTAGTGGTTTAAGAGTTGAGGTAGTGGAAAATGAAGGTACTTCTCTGCTGGAGCCTAAAGGTAGTTCTTGTCCACCTCCCCCTCCACCTCCTGTCCCACCTCCTAAACCTGCTTCACTTAACCCTAGACCAAGGAAATTTTCATTAGGTAGTTCAAATGCAGTACGAATAGGATCATCTAGGGAATTTGTTGGGCAGACCAATGTGTCAACTAGGACTTCACCTACTGGATCTAGGCCATCCTCTCCACGGTCACAATGCGAAAGTGAAGGTTATAATAGCGCAGATGAGCAGAGTCTCAACTTTGGATCCTCACGCAATGATGTGGTAAGTCCAGAAACTTATCTAGTAGAAACTGATGAATGCTTCAGTTTGTGCTCCTCTTATCCATTATAGGAATAGGATTGATTACTGGTTGATTTCCTAAGCACATTTTATCAGCAAATACCATCCGCCCTGCGCTAAATTATGCATCACATTTAGTTACTGTTGGAATGGTCATTCTGCTCATGTTGTTTAGCATGAGTAAAGGATGATTTATTTAGTAATTTACAAGCTACAACTATCCTACTATCAAACACTGTTGCACATATCTGAAATGTGAAAAATTAATAGTTTTCATATTGTTTCAGGAGAGAGAGCACCAGTTTGAAATTGATATCAGAAGATCCAAAGGCTTAGAAGTTAAGAAAATGCGTGAAGATGGGAATTGCCTCTTCCGTGCAGTTGCTGACCAAGTATATGGTGATTCTGAAGCTTATGATTTGGTCAGGCAGATGTGCATCGACTACATGGTAATTTTTGTGCAGAACACACTGTATACATGCGATTTTATTTGTTGACTTCCTTTTCTTCTTTGGTAGGTTAAGAGTTTTGTTCACTTAATTTTGGTTTCATTTAGAAATGTGTTCTTTTAACATGCTATTAGATAGGGAGATGAAGCTATCCTCTTGGGTTTACATTAGAGGGTCACCAGTTTAATTGGGTCTCTGCTTGTTGATTTTTAATTGTAAAATGTGGGTGACAATGGCCTGGTACAATTGAGGATAGAAAGAGTGCACCGACAGAACAAAGTAGAGTACATAGCATCTACCATAATCAAATACACATCTGTTAATTTGAGAGCCAGATTGGTTTCCTATATGTCTATATGTAGTAGGTTCTTGGCATGCTGAGATGTCCTATGTTGCATATCTTTTTTATCTGAACTGAAGTAACTTCTTTCCCTGGACTGGTGCTACAAATTTTTTCATTATATGGTTTTTGCATAATATTTTTAGTGGCGTATTTATTTTTGGGTTTTTTGGTTAGCTCCCTGGTTCAAGCATAACATCATGTATGGAGCCAACACTCCTACTCCTGTACTCTTTGCATCTACTTGATGCTAGTACTGAAACATCCTACTTAATAAAAAAATAAAAATTTAATGGTCTATGTTGAGAGTAGAGTTCTGTCAAAGGTGGATCGATCCAGGACTGATGTTTATGGTTTCAAACAAAATCTCTAGTTATAATATGTAACAATTACTGGGTTTACAATTATATATTCATAGATATTTAGTGTGTTTCTTAGTACATATACAAGGTCCTGGTAAATGCTTATGGGTACCCACCTGTGAACCCATAGCTTGTCCTCTAAATCTGTCATCGAGTCCGGTAACTGTTCAAGTTGAAGTCACCTGCACTTGCGCAAAGCTGTGTTGCAGATTTGGTGAGAGAATCTTGTAACTATGTATAGACATATGTAATATTTGTTTTCCTGAGAAAAATAAATAATAAATAGGTGTAGACATGAAATTTCCATCATCCCATCTTATAGCCACGCCCATACATTTAAGAGGGTTTTCTTTCAGATCTCAGGAGAGAGTGAGTCTGGTCCTTATATCTATTCTGTAAAGATAATATTGAAAACATCAGTTAATAATTGAATTACATTTCAGTTAGCGATTGGAATCCATGATATAATATTTGAAAATATCAAGTAAATTTGACAAAACCATCTTTTCTTTTTTTTGAAACTGGTAAGGTTGAATTTGACAAATATGGCAGAAAATTGTTTTGTAGAACCTGGAGGATTAGGATTATAGTTGGTTGACCACCCGTCTCAAGATTTGCCTTAGGTGAACTCTTTAAACATTAAATCTATTGGGCGCGTTCATCTTGGCATGTGCTACAATGGCATTCTAGTGTATTCTAAAATTGGATAGACGTTCCCATCACATGGCCTCCTGAATAGAGCAAAATGAATATTGTGAATTCATATAGTCAGTATATATAATTGGGATGGTCTTGATTATTTGATTAATTGACTGATTAGAATGCAAAGGAATGTTTATCCCAAGAAAAAAGGGACAACTAGTTTCATTTTACTGGTTGTTGCTAGTTAATTCACCACTAAAATTCTTTGACGGGCTGATTCTCAATGATAATTCTCATGACTTGTTCCTCGACTTCTTTCTATCTTCTACCTGGATCAATTAGCTTTCTTTTATCATTAAAATAACCCCTTTATCCTTTTGAGTGGTCTGGGTACGATTCTTCCTGAAGCAAGGGTCAAGGATGAGCTTTTTTCTTTTTGGGGTTACTTTGTGGTAATAGGGATGCGTTAATGGTTGAGAGGATTCTGAGCTTTGCACCATTGTTTGCTTTTTCTTCCTATTTCTTTTGGTGGTATGTTGAGTAATATGTAACCATTTCCGCTATTTTAATGGTCTATACTCTAGTGGAAGGAAGTCCACAGTCCATGTATCTTAGAAATTGAGGGTCCCTGTCTGCAGTTATTTTAGGTATCAAACCTCACCTAGGAAAAGTGGGGTTAAATTTTGAAAATTATATTGTAGTTGTAGTGCTAAGAAAAACACAGAGGCTTAAGTTCATATTGGTGTGTTTGGTATAGAGGTCCAATTTTCCATGTTCGTGGAGAACATTTTCCCTAGGAAAACAAGTTCCTTACAAATGAGGAAAGTGACTTTCCTAGTGGAAGTAGGGAGAACAAGTCCCTCAAGTGTCATTTCACATTGATATGTGTCCTAGGGGCGGACCCAACATATGTCAAGGGGTGTCGATCGACATTGCTTCATCAAAACTTTTTAAGTTTTTTTTTAATATATATATATATATATATATATAATATATATATATATATTATATATATATATAAAATTGATGTGTGTCCAATTCCTAGTCAAATTAGGAGAATACATACCAGTTGAACTAATATAAAATTGATATCCTGTTATACAAGTTCAATTATTTGTCCAAACCGGAATTAATGAGTTGTAGTAGTTCATTTGATTTATGTTTTATTAGTATGCTTTAAATAGTTTTTGTCAATATAATGTTGTTGTATCATTCATTTATTTATTTACTTTAAAATGTCGACGTTGCTTACAAAAAAAATGTGTGTATGCCACTGTGTGTCCTCCCCATCTTATCTTCACCCCTCTATGTAGCTTCACCCCCACCACCATCGCCCTCACGCCCATAGTATTTTTCTAGATTGTATACAAAATAGTGCTTCTAGGATGATTTTTTATTTTTTTTGCTTCTATACCAAACAGGCCAACACAAGAAAATAAAAAAGAAATCCATTATTTCTGGGTAAGCATTTTCCATGAAAAGCATCGTCCTTCTCCCAAACACACCCTATGCCTCTTTTTGTGGGTGCAGGGGTGATGGAAGATGTAGGGGATGGGTGGTACATGTGCATATTGTTTGTTTGGTTTCCATTTCATCATGTCGGCTTCTTGCATTTAACATGTCGGTGTCGAAATTTTTTGCTTAAATGTTACGTGCTTGATGCATAATTTTGTATCCTCGTGTTACCTTGATGCCGATAACTTACTGGAGAAAATACAAGAATATTATGACCATCATCATGTCTGATCACTCAGCTAGAGTTTTATCATGTATAAGTTGGTTCATCAGTATCTTTATCATTTATATGTCTTTTTGCACCGCCTTATAACTTATTTTGCTGCATCTTTATTTATATGTTTATCATATTTTTTTTGTAGGAGCGCGAAAGGGACCACTTCTCCCAGTTCATAACTGAAGGATTCACATCCTATTGCAAGAGGAAAAGGAGAGACAAGGTATGTCATGTGATTATTCAGCAATTATCTATCTGAATTCTTTTGCTGCTTCTGTCTTAACCGGTCGCAAGCAGAACTGGAGCACTTGTTACACACATCTGTAAAAATGTTATTTGAACGTGAAAGCACTAGCCAGGATGATGCTATTTTATAGATGATTGTCATCAGAGATAATTTTGGTGTTATTCTTAACTGTGTAGTCCGACATGAGTGAATGCTAGGGGTTTCCCAGTGGAAAAGAATGTGGTTGCGCTGTATGAATTCTCTTCTCTATAGTTTTTTGTTCAATATTTTCATACTGCTTGAACCTCTTAACATCTACATTCTGCTGTTAGTTGTTTGCTAGTTTATAATGCATATGATTAATCATGCATTGTATTTCCAATTATCTTCAGGTTCTTCTTTCTTTTGACGTTAAGGTGGTTAAGTTTTGCGTTTTGGTCTTGAATGATTGTCTACTTTTCCCTTCTCTTTCTCCATTCTGAGGGATAAAGGAGTGGTTTAGTGTACCTGCACAGGGGTTTGATTTCAAATCACTTCTGTTTGTTTTTTCTTAGATATCTTCATTTTCAAAAGGCTGGATTAAAGAACTCTCTTGGACCAAAATTAATATCCGTTTCTTTTTAGAGCTTTTACTATCTGTCGCATTGGTGGATCGTGTTTTGCTTCTCGATTATCATTTGTGTGCATATCTTTCTATGTTTCTCAATTCCTTGTTAGAATAACTTGAGTTATGTTTTCATTACTTGATTGTAGGTCTACGGCAACAACGTGGAGATCCAAGCATTATCTGAAATGTATAATCGCCCTATCCATATATATTCTTATAGCATTGGTAAATTCTCTTTTTGACTTTTGATTGTTCTTTTTGTAATAAGAATGGTGATTGTAATGCTCAGTTTTGCAGACTTGTGTCTGTTGACTTTTTGCACTAAATTGTGGAACTTACTGATGCAGAACCAATGAACACGTTCCATGGAAGTTATAACTCAGATACCCCTCCTATCCGTCTCAGTTATCATCATGGAAATCACTACAACTCCCTTGTCGATCCTCGCCGATTATCAGTTGGTGCTGGACTTGGGTTTAGCTCTCTGCGAGGGGTATACTCTTTAATCTGCAGACAAACATGTTATCTGTTAGGAGATAAGTTGGTAGTCTCCTCAAACCGTCATTCTAGTGGTCGTGAAATACGATATCAATCTGTTATCTGCTACAGCAATAGTGCTTTAGGTTATGCAGTTGAAATTATTCTTTATATACTTTCTTACTGTCATTTCAGTAGTCTGTGAAATATGATAATGTTCTTTCTTCACCAACCTATCAATTAGTTTCATGTATATATGTTGTTTTTATTTTCTTGCAGAAAAACGTCGACAAGGATAATGTAAAAGCTGCAATTAAAGCTCAACAGGACCAACAGATCGATAACGTTAAGTACCTATAAGTTCTATTTCATTTGAATGATCCCCATATACTTGGCTTTCATGTGGATATTTTAGTTGGCTAAATGGTCCCATTTCAGGCGCTTCTTGCTGAAGGACGCTTCTACTCAGATGTTGAGCTCACTGAAAAGGAGATGGAACGGATGGTGATTGAAGCTTCTAGGGCTGAGTATATTGCGCATGATAACAAGTTCCGGCAACAGCTTGGTCGTCGAGAATCTTCCACATCCGGTGCTGAACCATCATCTTCAGGAACTAGTGAGTGTGATCTTACATTTTGCCCTTCTATTGATACAAGACCCGTGAATTTGGTGGTTTGAAATTTCAACATCGAATCACAGGGTCATCAGGAAGTGAGAAACGGCAGGAAGCTGGGCAAGAGCTGAGTTCGCCAGATTCTGCCTTTAACGACTGCATCCAGGTTATGCTATCGATGGGTTTCAGCTATCCACGAGTGATTGAGGCTTATAGCATATTCGGCGATGATGTGGATTCCATGGTTTGTTACCTCATAGAAACCAGCTGTAGCAGCAGGCGCAAAGGAAAAGCAACTGAATGAGGAAACTGAGAAAAGAGCTGTGTGGATTAGTCTATCGTGTTTTTTTCTAGTATAAGCATTTGCTTTGTGTTCGGTTGTCTTCTGAAGAGTACGTACTATTTTATATGGATTATTCTAATGTTTCTAAGTCGGACTCTGAGATTGGATTACTATTGTTGCTGCTTGTGTAATGCCATATAAGTTGGGCAAGAACAAGGATTTTGCTTAAAATTTGAGGATAATTTTTTTTTGACATTTCTAAGTACATGAAATGACCTAAGTATTTTGTAGTTCATCTACACGTTATAATTCATGTTAATTTGAGAATAATTTTTTGACATCTTTAAATGGAGCAGAAAATGTACTCCTAACTTTACCAATATACACTGCTGCTAGGATTTTTTTTAAAAAGAAATTACAAGTTGGTTTTTTACTTTCATTAACCAATAATGTATGTCCGCTCATGAAATCAGCGTTTTGAATAACATTTTTAGGCAAGTCTTGTGGCGTAAATTGAGGTTGTAATTTATAGGGCGTAAGTTTAAAATGTAAAAACACTAGTCCTGAACGTAAACTTGGATTTGTTTCTTTTTTCTTTAAATCATATTTTTTTTATCATTGGTAATAATATTTTTCAAATAGTAATTCTAATTTTTTTTCATTATTGGTTAGTAATGTATATATATTATAGGTTATTTATTACTGTAAATTTTACTTGTTAAATGATTAAAAGTTTAACTTTTGTTTATTTTCTTAGTAATAAAATTATAAAATTGAATATTTATGAGACTACGCCCCGTAAATTTGTAAGATTGATGTCTCGTTTCATGAAGTTTACGTCTTGCCGTGTGCTGCATAAACTGTTTCGCTTCACGTCCCATCTTTAGAACATTGCTATACATATTATTTCCTACTTTACTTTTACTTGTAATTGTTAAAATTGACACACTATTAAGAAAACAATTATTGATGGAAACATTTACCACATTATTCCTGTTAAATGATGTTTGATAATCCATCCGTCTATTTTTTATTGTCATAGCTTTCTTTCTTTTTTTTAGAGTCAAACGATAAGAATTTAGACAAACATTTTTTACGATTTTTTTTATCATATTGATATATAAAAAATGCAATTTTATAGTATTTTTGAATATCTAAATTTTTTATTTAAAATATTGAATTACTGTAATTCAATTTAACTTTAAAAATTAGTTAAGTTTGATTTTAGAAAAACACAACATGACAGTTAAAACTGACACGGTGAGAGTATTAGTTTTTCAAAAAAATTGGAGAATGGTACTCATTAATGCTAAGTTAAACATGGTAAAAGGGTATATATGAAATTTCGATACTTTACTACACAGAAGAAGTCTCGAAGCAGGCGCCTCTGTGTGTGTGTCTACTTCTAACCGAGAGTATATATAAGATCTCAATGCTTCTTCCTACTATCGAGAAGAGATTCTAGATACAGAGATATCTTTTTATCAGTGAGTCTACTTTTATCCGAGGGGTTTTTATAAAAGTTTTACCCTACTACTCTCTAGAAGAGTTTAGAAGCAGGCGTCTCTTTGTTGACATGTCTACTTAACTGAGGGTATATATGTAATTTCAATACTTCTTACTACTATTTTTAGAAATAAATAATAAATAAAGGTGAATGGAGAGAGTACTTTTTCAGTACATTTTTATTTGTCACAATTTTTTGTGAGAGTTAAAAATTGTGTAATATTTTAAAGATGTATTCTTTCGTATTAAAAGAATCATTATATTTGTAAGTAGTTTCTAAATAACTACATTTTTTATCTTAAAAATGACAAATTAATATAATTTAACTTAATAATTTATAATGTGACAATTAAAAAGAAATAGAGGTAGTAAATTTCGGTAAATATTTGCAAAGTAAAACTAAGAAAAAATAATTTTATTTACATAAAAAAGAAAAAAAGAACTTTTTTTATTTTTTTGAAAACTAAATTAAAGTGTGATGTATCTATCCCCTGTTCATCATCTCTCCCATCAGATATATATAGAGCCAAAAAAAAGGAAACTGGGCTTCCTTCAATTTGGAGCATTTCTAGGGTTTCTGTGATAGTCGAAGTTGGGTCTCAGCTTACAGCAACTTGCCGTTCTCAGATTCGGTGTAATAATGTCGCAAAACGGGAAATTGATGCCGAATCTGGACCAGAACAGCACGAAGCTGCTAAACTTGACGGTTCTTCAGAGAATTGATCCTTTCATTGAAGAAATCCTCATCACTGCTGCTCATGTTACCTTGTACGAATTCAGTATTGATAACAGTCAATGGGTATCAAATCTTACCGATTTTATTCTTTTTAGTGGTTCATACTTTTGTATTCACATAGTAATTGTTAGTCTAATTCGTAATTGAATTGTCGTGCAGAGTCGGAAGGATATCGAAGGATCTCTATTTGTTGTCAAGAGGTGATTTTTTTGAAATTTTTAATTTTGATATAATCAATCAACTAAATCTCAGTTTCTAGTTTTTTTTTTTTTTTTTGGTAATAGACCGTGAAATATTTTACCATACCACCAAAACAAATTCAAGTACAAGTAAAGAGCACCCATAGACTCAACCTCCTTTCAGATTGTTAAGTCTAGTGAGCCTCAAAGCAAAGCCTAATTACATTAAGAATAGATCAAGTATCCACTCCTCCTTCCTTATTTCGAGTACCTAAACAACTGTAATCTCTCCCTTATTATATTTTGCACATGCTGTATCATAAACTCTCTACTTACACTTTGTCCTCGAAAAATCTTTTGATTCCTGGCAATCCAAATGTTATAAACAGTAGCTCCATGTATAGTTGGAGTCTGCTTTAGTTCCTGTAACCCTCTTCCTTCATCTGTGTCTGGGCTTAATCGTTCCCTCGTAGTAAAACTATGTTGATGCTGTCTGTTAACTTATCATAACCTTCCTCTTTTATCCGACTTTGTGGTTAGATAAGCTTTGGGAAGCTAACATGGAGGAGGTTCATGTTTTTGCGTATCTTTCTTCACTTGTTCTTGGAATTTGATGAAAACAGTGACCTGACCTTAATACTTAAAAAACTCATCTTTACTGGAATATATGTTTTAAGTTTTAATTTTGATCCCTGTACTTCTTTCTTTTGTGATAATTACTTTTTAGCGGGTCTTACAGGAGTTCTCAACCTCGGTTTCAGTTTATTGTAATGAACCGCCGAAATACAGGTCAGTTCATCTGCTTTCAAATAAAGACTATAAACAAAATATCTCTTGGCTTGCCTTTTATGTTCAACGGATTTGAATGTAACCTTACCTTTTTGCTGCTGAAAAATGTTCATAAAATTGAAGCATATACATGATTGACTATTTGATGTGGAGACCTCAAGCAATACTATTCATCAGGTTTATAACCTTTATGCATTACAACAATGTAATATTTCCTTTTTTGTTAAGAATCCTTTAACAAATAAGTACCGGGGTAGATATACCCATAAAATCAGCCTTAGCATTTGGACCAATCTCTTGCTTTACTCAGATGTGAAGTTCTAAACTTCTAATATGAAGGCTAGCATTTCCCTTATTTTAATGGCTGTCAGCATAGATCCACAAAATGGAAATCAAATAAAAAGCAGAGAAGAATGCAGTTGGACTACCATTGAATAAGAGGAGCCATCTTAGAACTTGAAAGACAGATGCCTTCTATGAGGCACAGGAGTACCTTGTCTGGTCGTGTGGTATGCTTAGTCGTGTTACAAGAATTAAATGATGCCCTGGATTGACTTAAGACCAAAACTTCTTACCGCTCGCACCAATAGCAGGAAAAAGAGTTCTCTTTTAATAAAATTGGATACCTGAAGTCACTCATATTCTAAATAAAATTTCTGGCCTGCATGTTGATCAATTAGTTTAAAATTTCTAAAACCCTGTCTGAATAGTATAATTTGGCAACTGGAAGTTACTTCTCAATGCAATTATCAGTTAATAAACGAGGACTGCACGACATTGAGTACTCATTTTGATTTATTTAAAAAGAAAGATAACAAATATCCTTTTTACATTTTCCTGTTCCAAATTCAAAGAACTTCCTGTTATGAAAAGATATCCTGGGGGTACACGTCTACAAATAACAAATAAAAAATTAACAGAAATGGTGCATGTATCTTAGTAAATTTGATGTTTAAAGCTTGTCATATGAATTGCCATATTTACTGAAAGTTGCAATAGGGACTTTGTGAGTTTTCCTCCTGTGTGAGTACATTTGATCAATTACTGTGCCTTAAAAAATGTTTATTCTGGTGAGCAGATAATTTGGTGGAGGATCTGTTGGGAGATTTTG
Organism: Solanum peruvianum; assembly: GCA_027705065.1. Lineage (NCBI taxonomy): Eukaryota > Viridiplantae > Streptophyta > Magnoliopsida > Solanales > Solanaceae > Solanum > Solanum peruvianum. Next base: position 47,902,722 of record JAKWJD010001760.1, on the reverse strand, counting down.
AATATGAGATCCAGCTTCCATATTTGTTGTATCGAAATGCTTCCCAAGAAGTTAACGGGATATGGTTTTATAATCAGCGTGAATGTGAAGAAGTTGCAAATCTCTTTGACAGGTAATTTTTCACAGTTTCTCTCTCCAGAAATGATTCCTTTCCTCCCCTTCTCTTTCCTGTTTTGGCATGGGTAAACTTTTTGGTTCCATGTAGGGTGTTAATTCTAGAAAACAAAGCAGTTAAATTTGTCGGATTCAGTTGGTCATGCCTTTGAGATCTTGAAGAGTAGTTTATTTCTGGTACTTATACTTCATTTGTGATTCGTCATAAGTTATCATATTTCTCCAAATTGAACTTGCTCAGTGCAGGTTCTCCTTGTTTATTTGATTTGGGGAATACATATGTTTGAATATTTGTTAGTTGATGATTTTTAGATTTAGTGGAAACATAGTTTTTGCGAACTTATAAACAATCTGGTGTATAAGCTAGTGTCTACTAGGCCTAGCTTAGTTTCAGGAAATTAGTTTTAAAATATTTTAGAGCCCTACTTGATTCTCTGAAGGAACTGTAGTACGTAATATTTATTGATTTATTAATGAAGATTGTGGAAGTGAGAATTCAGACGGTTGGTGCTTACTGATGCAAATCAGCACTTCCATCAGATCCTAGTTTAGGGAATTGTTCGGCACAAAGGGATCAAAGGAGTACCTTTCTACCACACTGAATACAAACATATCTTCGATGTTTTCTCTTTGTTGATCAACTTTTAAAGCTGTCAATCAATTTAGTGTTTACTGGTTTTCAGGATACTCGGTGCATATTCCAAGGTGCCTACCAAGTCAAAAGTTCCATTGACAAAGAGGTATATAATTTATGCTAACTGAAATTTAGATACCCCCCCCCCCCCCCCACACACACACAAAAAAAAAAAAAAAAAAAGAGCCACAAATCCCAAATACAGAAAAAGGATTAAAGTAAGGGTGTTAATGGCTTCAAAAATTTTGTATGTATGTGTAATAGATCTATTGACCTTTGTATATATTGTTGTTTTCATTGCCCTTAGTGAAATCTTACTGAAATGGTGCATAGTAGATAATTGTTGATGTCATCCATATGAAGGGATCTGGTCACAAGATATTAGATGCTATTTTTTTTTGTTAAACATGGTGTCTGGGCCAGCTCGCTCACCTCATGACTAATTCCATGGGATACCTGCCACCTCTACAAGGATAGGACAGATGGAAAGAAATCACCAAGTGTTTTTTTGTCTCTGCTAGGGTTTGAACCGGAGACCTCATGGTTCTCAACCCACTTCATTGACTACAAGGCCATGCCCTTTGGTGTATATTAGAAACTATTTCAATCTTGTTGAGTAGTAGAATGAGTTCTATGAATACTTCGAGTGCATGACATTTTCCAATGATCCAATCACACACAATTCTGGGTATTACATTAAAATAAAGCCCTCTTGTACATTTTGAAGTAACTAGATGTAACAAATCTGTCAAGTCAGACAGTCTTAAGGTATAAGACCAATTGTTAAACTGTTTCTGGAATAATCTCTTTATCCATAACCTGACTTCTGCCAGTTGCTGTCAATTGGTTTCTGAAAGGAGCTTTTGGTAATATGCAATTTTACTACAGTGAATTTGAAGAGCTGGAAGCAGTTCCAACCATGGCTGTAATTGATGGTCCTCTGGAGCCTTCATCGTCTACTGCATCAAATGCTCCACATCTCCCTGAGGACAATTCCTTTGTGAACTTCTTCAGTGTATGCCTTTTTCTCCCTTCCTCTTTGCTCTTCCTTCTAATATACTGTGTCTGTTGTGCAAGAGATCTTACTGAGAGAATATCTTTTTGGTGTGCAGTGCTTTTTTCAATTTTTTTATTTACCCTTGCTAGGCATTTGTGTTCAGATCCTTACGTTTGTATAGAACAAGTTTCCTTAATATTGTGGGGTGTTTGTCTGATATGCATTCAATATGTTAGTGGACTACGTGACTCTCTTGTGCAGTTCAAAATTTACCAGTTATTTGACCCTAATATACAAGGGTAGAACACTGTCTAAAATATTAGCATAAAGTCTCGAGGTGTACCGAGACGGCGATTCCGGCCATGAATCAAGGTTACTCTGTTGGCAGGAATTTCTTTAACAACATTAATTAAAAAACTAGCAATGATTAATTTATGTTAGTAACGGAAAAACATGAAGTAAATATTAACTACTTGAAAGAAAAAAATTGCTGGAATTTATCTTTTTTGTCTATGTTGTCTCATCTTGACTAAATTTATGCTTCTCTTTTGCAGAATGCATTGACAATTGGAAATGCTTCTAATACTGCAGTTCAAGGGCAGCTATACCACGCATCTCCAGCTACCCTACCTCCTCCTCGTCCTCCTGCTTCTGTTCCTTCGTCTTCAGCACCAGTCCTGCTTCCATCTCCTCCTCTTTCAGCTTCTTCCCTTTTGAGGCCCCTCCATGATGCACCTGAACCAGATGTCAGTGCTAAATGGTCTTCAAATCTGGTGAAGCCGTCATCTTTTTTTGGTCCTCCACCTGCCTCCTCTCCGCTGATGCCTCCCATTTCTTCATCAGTGCCTACTGCTCCACCACTTCTTCCACTTGGAAATCTCCAGCGCCCTTATGGAGCTCCTTTGCTTCAACCATTTCCTCCGCCCACTCCTCCTCCTTCTCTCACTCCTACTTCTTCTTCTATCCCAAACAATATTCCTGTTGTTAACAGAGATAAAGTGCGGGAAGCACTTGTAATGCTTGTTCAGGTATGTTTTCCTAGATTCCTTAGTTACCTTGGTTTGCTAAACATTCTTGAAAACATTAAGCTTTTAGTATATGCAGTTATTTTCTTTTAGCATTGTAATGAGACATTGATACAACAAGGTATGAACTCTCTTCTGAGAGGGTATATTGAAGGAAAACAACTGTTCTAACTTGCATAGCTATGTAAGGAACAATCCACATAAGGTGAGTAGGAATATGCAGTAATAGCTTAAGGACTTGAGGTTTCATCTGGAGTCATGTCTGGATGCCCTTCCACCTGAGAAGCCTGACGACATTTACAGTCTAGGATATCTGAATCTACACCTTTTGCATATATATGGTGCATCAGTGAACCTGATTACTATCTGGTTGCTCTTGCATTGGATATTTGATTAACATATTGGAAACTACACCAAATATAACACTTGACTGTTTTGCTTTCTTATTTCTTAGAAGTAATAAGTAATTGTTTATTCATAGAAAAAAGGGATATGTATACCATGACCGTCACACGTGTGAGAATCATGGAATTTACCATAACCGTGAGCTTACTCTAGGGATCTTCCTTGACCCTGTTTTTCAAGTATGGATTGGGTAACCACTAGTGTGCAAGATGGGTTTTGATATGTGTCATTCATTGATGATAATATGTTAATTGGCAAAGCTAGAGGGTACTAAAACCTGATACTATAGAGAAGCTTGAGACTTTCATGATGGAGGTCTCACGTTCGAAACCCCTTGCCGGCGAAAGCAAAGGGTTTACTTTCTGGGTCTAGCTCGTCGCACCAGGCTTGCCTAGTCTCGGTTACCCTTTCCTACGTGGTTTGCGAGCTATTGCATTGGAGCGGGGGTTTACCCTGTGCGCACCCAAAGGGTAGCGGCTGCGGATTTCCCTTGTCATCAAAAATAAAGAAAGAATATGGGATTAATGATGAGTAGAAGTAAGTTAGAAAATAAGTGTTAAAAGTTTATCCTCAGAGCTTCAACAAGAAGAACGAAAAGTAAAGATTGGGGGATCGTGTTGGCTAGAAATTTCAGCTTCCTAGGCAGTGTTATCAAAGGCGAAAAAGCGCCGAAAAACTCCTGTTTCCCCTTTCAGTATTTTCCTTATTATATGAATATTTTTTTGTGAATTCCTCATCATACTCCCCTATTTTGTGGTCTTATTTATTGGTAGTGTTAAAGCATGTGTGTATTTCACTAATAATAGGTTAATTTTTGCCTAAAATGGGTCAATTCTCAATTCAAGTGCTATTAAGGAATGTTATAATTGACATGAACTTAACCTGTATGACTGAAAACTTTTTCCTGCATGAAATCGTTGGTCAACTACGTTTTATGTACTAGGGCAAAACTGATTCACTTGGAGGCTGGTAAAATAAAATATTACTGGCGTGGCATGGCGCTACGCTTCAGCATGATATGGTCTTTGGTCCTTAACTATACCAAGCGGGAAGGAGGAAGGATGGGTCATATATTTAACACATAATAGTGTCAAAAATGGAATCGATATAATTGGATGCCAAGTTTATTTCATAAAGGCTGATTAAGAAAGGTCATCTTTTGTGCCCTCGGGGTTTAGAAAAGAAAACAGAAAAGGATCATCTATTTTCTTGTATTTATGTTATAACACAGGGACAGCTGCTCCCCAAAATTTAGCTATTAAAGTGGGAAAACCGAGGCTATAAATACCCCACATCTGCACTTTGTAGTTCCGATGAGGAACTCTGCAATGGACCATAACAAACCACCACGCTCCGCATCCATCTTCCTTGTGTCACCATCCAAGGCACGATGGCCGGTGGGTGGCTCTAATTCCATTGTTATAACCTTCGAGAGAACCACACCCCAAAACCGAGGCTATACATACCTCACGTCGGCACTTTGTAGGTACTGATGTGAAACTTTGCAATGGATGACAACACTTTATCCCAAAAAAAAAAAAAGGATCATCTATGTGCTTTCTGGCATAACAAAATATAAGAGCAATATAATGGAATGAGCAAAAGCTTTCTAACTGCTCTACAATTCGAAAGTGGAAATAAATTTTCTTTTGCCTGTATAAAGAACGCCAAATTATCTTCTTGCCACTCTATCAAAACCACATAATTTTGCAGGAGATAGATAAAACCTCGGCTGTAAAATACAACCACACATAACAATACCTACCATGGACCTCTAGAGAAATTGAGATTAAAGAACAATGAAAAGGTTCTGAATTCAGCTGTTGTGAAACTAGTGAGGGATTCCTCTAGTAGTTAAAGAGTTATAGTGGTGCTGTAAGTACACGGATTATTGACTTGTCTACTCTTGATAGAGTCGATGGTAATACTTTTGTTTCTGGTTTTTTTTTTTGGGCCAATTTAACTTGTTCTTGTACATATTGTTCCAATTACAAGCCTAGATTAGATAAGTTATCTGCTGGTCTCTTCGTGCATCTAATCTGATTTTTATTTGAATAACAGGACGACCAATTCATAGACATGGTATACCGGGCACTGCTGAATGCACATCATTCGTAATTCAAGGAGGAACTCTTCTAAATCATCTGATGGAATTTCATTACATCCTTTCACCCAGGGCTAAAAAAGAGGATCAAATGGTCAGTGTATAGGGAGTTCTTTGTGTTTATGGCGTCTGTGTGAGACCCGCCTTGTATAGATATATTTTGTTCCAGTGCATTAGGTTTTGGAGTTGAACCTCTTTGATATATAGTTTCTTTTATCTATGATCTGGACATTCCAATTTTGTTCTTTACAGCGTTAAATCAAGAAACATGTGAACAGTTGTACTTATATGGTTATTAATCCATAGTTCGGTTTAGTACTAAAGATTTAAGAATTGATTGACATAAATATTGGAGTAGTATTTTTAATTAATTATGAAGTATAAAAACAATGAATGTTCAATAAAGAGCAGCCTGCACCCAGTGTATGTTAGGAGTGCTTAGTTTTCTAGATGTACAGACTTTTGTTCGTTGTGATCTATAATGGAAGTTTTAGGTTTTGGGTGCCCACAGCTTATATAATTATAAATTATATTGCTACTATAATTGTTCAAGTTTTAAATTTTATCAAATAATTTTTTTTAAAGTGATGTAAACATGAAGGAAACACAATTTCTTGTTATAAAGTTAGTATTAGTATTAACATTATTAGAAACAAATGAGAGATAATATGTACAAGAATTCACTAAAATTGTGATAAATAAGGAACATGAATCTATAACTTGAAATATATAATAAGTTCACTGTTATGAATTTTAAAATATATAATTTAATATCTGGATTCACCTGCTGAGGTACTACATTCATGTATTTCTTTGTTTACAAAATCAAAATAGGTACCCAAATTGATAATTAAATTCCACATAGATTAGCTAGTTCCAACATATTATCCAAAACAGAAACCAGTCTATCTATAAAATTCCACATGTCAATAAGAGATTGATCACCAACATATCTATGATTTTTATGAAAGAGACAATCCTACTTGTCACCACACATTTCCCAAATATGAATATTGTCCACAGAAATCATCAATTATTTGTATACACTCTTTATTATTCCTAGTGAACCCCCCCTAACACTAACACAAACACTATTCAGAGAAGAAAACAAGAACAAGAATGGCAGCAACAATGTCCAGTGTTGTAGGCTTAGCTAACTCATCTCTTTCTGGATTTTCTTCTGCAAAGAAGACTAGCCTTTCCTCAGGTATGCCCATCATAATTTTCTCTAAATGCATTTGCAAATGAGTTTTAAGTTCTTTGGTACCATTACACCATCATGTTAGGTTGATTTAGAACAATTGATTCTTCGAAAAGAATTTGACTTTTGTATACACCTTTTTTTTTATTCTCTGACTTCCGCCCTGACTAAATCAGAATCGTGTACATAGACATTTTATAGACTATAATGTGCTATTGTTATTGTTTTGAATAATAAAATCTATTATATATTTTGTGTTGATAGACTTCATGAGATCACCAGTGACAGCAAGGAACCCTTTAAGGGTAGCAAAAGCTTCAGGAGGCAGAGTTACATGGTAAATTACTAAATTAAGATCCATCCAATTAATACAATGGATTATAATTATTTTTCTACCTAGAGTTTTGATGATTATATTTTTATGAAATTCAGTTTCCAGAGGGACTGGCTAAGAAGAGACTTGAATGTGATTGGATTTGGTTTGATTGGATGGTTGGCTCCTTCAAGTGTTCCAGCAATCAATGGAAAGAGTCTTACTGGTCTTTTCTTTGAAAGCATTGGCACTGAACTCTCTCATTTCCCCACTGGACCTGCTCTCTCTTCGCAATTCTGGTACATTTTTACGTCTTTTTTAACTCTTTAATTTCAACTTTACACCGTCTTATTTGTCAAAAAATATTGAAATGGAATAATCATATTACAGGCTATGGTTGGTGTGCTGGCACTTGGGGTTGTTCCTGTGCCTGACTTTTGGACAAATTGGATTCAAGGGACGGACTGAGGACTATTTCTCTAAGTAGAGACATTATTTTCTTTTGAAAATTTCATGTATAAATTATAATTAAGCTACTGAAGTATTTATTTTTCTTTCATTTATGCATTCCAAGATTTTCAGTTTTATGTTTATTAGTTAAAGCATGATAGATGAGTTATCATAAACAATGATACAATATGGAAAATGAAGAATAAAAAATAAAGATTGAATTTAAGATAGACAATTGACAAAGATCAATTAATAATCAATTACGAAATACCAACAAAGTGAACATAAACAATAGATGAATACTCTCAAAGTAAAAGAAATTAAATTCCATTTGATAACATAACTAGTAAAGTTGTGTTCAACAATGACGATGGACAAGTAATTTCGATTACAATCGATTCTAGGAATTGAAGAAAGATAAAAATAAAAAAAATCTCAGTAACTTAGAACAAAAAAAAATTCTTCTCTCTGAAAGACATGGAATGTTTAATTTTTTTTTTCTTGTGAGAATGGCAACCTAATTACAAAAATAACCTTCAATTGAAAACGAAAAAATATTGACGGCTCTCTTATTTAGTATGACTATTAAACCACATTGACTAATGTATACCACTTAAATATTTCCTTTACAATCTTGTTGTCTCTTGGACTAAAAAAAAATCTGTTTAAATTAACTTATTTTGAATAGTTTTTAATTTAGAAATAATTTTTTAACGCGAAACTGTTTTAGATGACTACGGCCAAGTGGAGGGCCACACGAATTACAGAAAATTGTTTTTTTTTTCTACAAATATGCAAAATACTTTAAGCCGTTAAATGGGGGCCCTTCTTTTACAAAATCCCTGCCAATTTAAGCCTTCAGCAACGGCTACAATTGCATTCAATATTACTATCTGCTCAAGCAACAATAATGCTGGATAGAAACAAATGGTTAGCTAGTAAATGCTTAAATTCATTTACATTGCTACTATTAAGTAACTCGGGAGTGTGGTTTCACTTTATTAATCATTAGGCTACATGTATGATCGTGATTTTTTAAACTTTTGTATATAACTTGAATAATGTCAACAAAGAAACAAGTAGGTGCATACCAAATAATTTGTGTTACGAAAGTATTTAGCCCTTTCATTCATTCTAGTAATCATTGAAATACACTAAAGCCTAAAGGGCTATTTCCCACTTCTCTTGTTCCCTCTTTTTGTAAAGTAGTTAAAAAAAACTTGTGAACAGGGGAAAATGAGTTCATCAAGATCAACTTCTTTGCATAATGATAAGTATATGCAAACAGAGGGCTCTGATGACTTGTCGGTTTCGGCAAGAAAACTGGCTTCTACTCTATGGGAAACGAAACTGAAGGATTTGGAGGAAATGGGTTGGAAAGAAAGAGTTTCAAAATTGGGTTCAGCAACTCTGCAATTTCATGACCCTGTTTCTGAGGTGGGTTTAAGGGAAAAATTGATTTTTTTGTTTGGTCGTTTTCTTGGAAAAGTTTGTAGCTTTTAAGTTCATCATATTGTATGTGGTTCTTGAATTTTGCAGCGAATGGAGCGATCCAAAGTGGGTAGTCATAGAAGAAGAAAATCTACCAAGGCTGATCTCTCTAACCAAAATGGTTACTCGATAGAGGTATGCTGCTGTGACAGTTTATCCATTTTTTAGTTGGAGGAACTGTTCTTTATAGGTTTTTTGGTTAAAAAAAATAATAACTTTGGTGTTGGGTTAGTTTGTGTTCTACTAATTTTGTATCTGCTAACTTAACCTGTCCACTAAAGCTAGGACAAATGAGAAGAAAGTGCGTAATATTTTTTGTCTCCACTGGAATTTAAACGTGAGACCTCAGGGTTCTGAGGCCATTTTGTTAAAAATTAGGGGTGATTAGTGAAGATTCACTTAACTAGCTTGAAATTGAGGCAAAGTAGTTGTTGAACCTATCCAAGTTTCCACTTTGGTTTCTCTTCTTAGTGGCGTTTTGACGGGCCCTTTGGCCTCTTCCAAAGTTGAATGGACAGAAATTATGAACAAAGGAACAAACATGTGACTTGGTTAATGGTTCTAGTTTAGGTTCTATCAAAGCCGACAGGCTACAGGTTATATGTTAATATCCAAAAACTGAATTGATGTATGTTTGAAATTTTTGTTTTTATGGAAGTTTTTCTTGTAAGATCTCCGAATGTATTACTTTTGTTAGCTGCTGCTACTTTGAGTTAGCTACTCTATATTGAATTATATGGTTAATACAAGGATGAATATGCAGCTTGATAGAAAAAATCATGAACAGACTCTAAGTAGGCATCATTTGAAGGATGTGTGTCATGGCCTCGACACATGTAAAGAGCTGCTGAGAGTTCTGAGTCATGTCTGGAATCTCAAAGATCAGAAATCTACATGTTCATCCCTTTTCTCAGCTATAAATACAGAGCTTGACCGGTTGTGTGATGAGGTGTCTAAATTGAAACACGAACACAGACATAACCACAGTGAAGTTGATGTCCTCTTGAAGAAGTTTGAAGAAGAAAAGATGGCCTGGAAGGTAAAAGAGCAAGACAAGATTCATACTGCCATTACATCCGTAGCCAGGGAGTTCAAGACTGAGAAGAAACTGAGGAAGCAAACTGAGAGATTAAATAAGAAGCTAGGTAGAGAACTGGCGGATTTAAAGGCATCTCTTTCAAAGGCAGTCAAAGAACTTGAAGGCGAGAAAAGGGACCGAGAGATATTGGAGCAAGTCTGTGATGAATTAGCTAGAGGTCTTGGAGAAGATAGAGCTGAGATGGAAGAATTGAAGAGACAATCTGCTAAAATCCGGGAAGAGGTGGAAATGGAACAGAAAGTACTTCAACTAGCTGATGTCATGCGGGAGGAAAGAGTTCAAATGAAGCTATTAGAAGCCAAATATCAATTTGAGGAGAAAAATACAGTTGTGGATAAGTTAAGGAATGAACTTGAAGCATATTTGAGATCCAAAAAGGGCCAAGAACAAGGCTGTGATTCGCTGAATTATGGAACAATCAATGAGCTTGAGAGACAATTTAGAGGAACGCTTCCAAGCACACACCATTACCGAGATAAAGAGAAGGCAGATGTAGAAATACTCAATAAAGAAGAGGATGGAGAAGAAGACGATTCAACTGATAGTGATCTTCATTCAATTGAACTAAACATGGGTTACAATAGCAAGAGCCATCAATGGTCCACTGCTCTACAAAATGATCCGAATAGATTGTTGGTTTCTGATAAAAATAAAGGGAGGAGGTCCATCGCAGAGAAATTCCCAGTGCAAAGCACTTCCTTAGAAAAGGAAACTTCAGATGGCATAGAGTGGGAGTTCTGCGTGGGAGAGAAAGAAAACGTGAACACCATATATAGAGGAATTTCAAACTTACTTAACAATGGAGGAACACCAGAATTCTCTTCTCAAGCTTGGAAGAAGGATCATGCGGATGAGACGGAGAGATATAAAATGATCAAGAATCTTTGTGATCGTATCATTTCTGCTTCAAGAATTACAGCCTCTCAAGGCTTTTCTGGTCCCACCAACAACTGTAGCCAACAGAAATTTTCTGCCAATGATCCTAACAAAGTGATGGTGAGGGCTTTGCCATCTTGCAAGGAGAAACTTGAAGGAACACCAGAGATTATTGCACTGTCTTGCAGGGAGCTACTCGAATGAATGCCAGAATGCCAATCTCAAGAATCCATCATAAATGTCATGCTTCTCCAGCCTGATACTTCTTTCACATAACTACATGGACATAAATATGTTGTTCTTTGTCTGAATGAAAAGCTAAAATATCTGATAATTCAGGAATGTCAACAGAATTTTGAGTTTTGGCTGTTGGATGAGACAAAACATTTCAAAATTTTGCTAATGTTGTCTAAGGACTGAATAAACGTTTGCTCTATTCAATACTATATATGACTTTTCAGATTCTTCATTTCTGTACCTCTAATGGCTCCCCTAGTATCAATCTTTTGTGTATTCTTATGTTGCGTGCTTCACTGTTCCCACTTCTGTTATGCTTAGCCTACTACATTTCCAGTCAATTCGAGGTAAACAATGAGTTGAGTACTCAAGTGGAATATTTCCACAGGTTGAAGCAAATGTCAAACTCTTATTGAGAAACTTCCTTTAAGTGATATCCATTTGGAGTATCATTATGTCGATTCAAAGCTTTACGAAAGTCTATTTTAATGTAGGTGTAATCTGTCATTGGAGAGATTTTTTTACTGATCTTTTCTGAACACTCAATCATCAGGTTAAGGGAATGTCTTCCATGTGCTTAAGCTGGTTAATGAATCTTTTCTTGCATAAAGCACATCCAAATGACCATCTTATAAACAGTTGAACAGTGAAGTACTTTGAGTTCCCTTCATGTTCATTTATTTTATATTGAAGAAACATCAACAACTTCAAAAGAGAAGAATAACAAACAAATATACAACATTAGTAGCTAGATCATTCAAGTTGGTTGGTTTACTCTGGGACGGATGCGAGCACACAATGGATTCTTCATCATAACGGTGAATTCCAGCTTCTCAGATAGATCAACATTGTTTCCATCCACAGCCTTCCACTCAAAATGCCAGATCAAATTAGCCACAATGTGCTCTAAATGGAGCATAGCCAAGCCATAGCCTGGACATACTCTTCTCCCTGCACCAAAAGGCATCATCTTGATCTCTCTAACGCCTGTTATATCAAACACTTCACCGCCCACTGATAAGAACCTATCTGGATTGAAATCCAAGGGATTCTCCCATACTTGTGGATCCAAACCCATATCTGCAACCATGAAATTGACAGCTACACCCTTAGGGATGACATAACCGTTGAGTTCCACTTCCTCCGTCACCGTGTGTGGCTGCAGGAAGTGACCTGGTGGATGCCGCCTTAGACCTTCCAAGATCACTGCTTTTAGGTAAGGCATTTTCTCTAGATCTTCCTCTTTCAATCCATCCGGCTTCAAATTCTCTCTGCTCACTATCTCAGATATCTCTTGGTATAGTTTTTCCTGAATAGAAGGGTATTTAACCAAGTTAGCCATAATCCATTGCAACGAGGTGGCGGTAGTATCAGTGCCAGCGGTGAGGAACTCACTGCAGAGGCTAACAATCTCTCCCTGATTAAACTTCCTCTTTTTCTCAGGGAATTCCAAATTCAGCAATGTATCTGCATAAGCCACCACATCTTCCTCAGTTTTTGCTTTCATTCGAGCCTCGATCAGTGGCATAAAGACACACTCTTGCTCTTGTATTAGTTGGATGAGCTCCTTCCATTGCTTCCTGTGTATGATTTTCTGAAGTGATCTTGGGAAGAAGCTGAGATTGATGAATCGACCCGCACTTTGAATGTATCTTCGTTGTACATCGCTGATCCGTTTGACTTGAGCCTCGTCAATGTCTTCACCGAAGCACATCAAGACAAGTAGATAGAACATAGCATAATGAAAATGATCAATCAACCTGATCCCTTCCGTTGCTGCAGAATCAGAATGAAGCTGTTGAATAAGGATAGTGAGTACCCGTGATCGGAACTTAGAATAGGGCTTGATGCGAGAAGGGTGTAGGATTTCAGATGCCATGTTTCGCCGGAGGAGGCGCCATGAGGGGCCATAGGGAGCGGAAGTGATGTTAATTCGGCTACTTTGAAGGCTTACACTGGTCTGAGCGGCCTTTGGGCGGTCAGAGAAAACAGCACCTTGTTGGACTAAAGCTTGATGTGCTAATGAGTGGCTAGCTACAAATATTGAAGGACGACGAAATCCAATTCCAATTCTTAAGTTGAAAATAGGACCATATTTAGTCTTGAGGTTCCTGAGGATGAGTTCTATATCAGCATTAGCGCGTAGTAAGCCGGTAATCACAGAAAATGCAAAGGGTCCTGGGGGAAATTTCTTCTGTTTATTGGATTTGAAAGTAATACAGACAGTGATTATGAGGCTGAGGATGAGGATGATGAGCCATAACTCCATTATTTTCCAACTCTGTATGATCTGCACTACTTAATTTTTCCACCAAATTGTGGTACAAGTTCATTATTAGTGGAAAAAAAGATTCTATTACTTGTGGAAAGTAGTGATTTTGCTCGTGTTTCACGCACAAAACATAAGAGACAATAATAGCTCCATTTACAATATTTTATGTTTAGGAAAGGAACACTTGAACTGTCGTTGCATAAAAAGAAGAATAAAAAACTGATAAATCATATGTATATCTTTGGCATAATACATTCATTTAACTTGGTTTTGAATAATTTATGTCATTCAATTTTGAATGTGCACAAGTAGACACTTCAATTTGTATAAAGTTGAACAAACAACACATGTCCTAAATGTCATCCTACATGTCATTTTTTGTTCTACGTATATTGTGTCATGTAGGACTCATGTGTTTATTTATTTAAAAGTTAAATAGTTAAAGTGTATGTTTGTGCATTATGAAAGTTGGAGGTCAAAGTTAAAATTTGAAGCCAACTTTAGGGTCCAATATATGTATTATGCCTATAGCTTTATCCTATCTTATAATACGCATCCCACTCCTCTCTATTTTCTCCAAGTTTTACATGACATATATTGAATTTAATGGTTAAAATTTGATTGATCAAAGTAAACTTCTAATCATGATTTAGATAATAAATATATTTGTATATCGATTTGATTTCAAAAATTGTTATTATCCCTAAATCTTAATAAGTAGTAATATATTATCTTGTACATAGATATAGTAAAAATAATCCTCCTTCGACAACAAACACATCAGCTTAATAAAATATTATCTTGTTCAATAATTTCTTCTTTTTTCTTCACTTTTACTTTATTGTTAATTTTTTAGTTAAGAGTTTCACCGTCGGCTGGCCAAGAATTTTGGACATACTCTTCTTCCTGCACCAAAAGGCTATCATCTTAATCTCTTTATTCCCTATTATATCAAACGCTTCTGTATCATCACTTGATAAGAACCTATCTGGATTGTAATTGCACAACTAACTCGGTTTGAAGCACATTTAAGAAGATCTAAAATTATTGGGCTATAACTACCTATCGAATTAAAGCTGTTCAAAATATATTATTTTATTACTTTATGTATAATTTTACTTGATGTACCATATTTTTTTCCGACAAAGGTGTCCAATTGGACACCATGACCACCATGTATTTACGCCCCGGGAGAGCATGACAACTCCATTTGTACACATTTCATTTTTTTGATGGTCAAGTAATTTAAGTTTGATCGGAGATTTACTCATGAAATTTTTAAATTTTTTAAAATAAAATTGATATATATATAAACTACGTAAAAAAATATTTAAGTCATAATAATTGATAATTTAAAATATTTAAAATGTATATAAATTTATAGTTAAAAATAAACTTGTTCAAATCTTAAAACTTAAATTGTGTTACATAAATTGAGACACGAACAAAATTACAAACAGATGAACTACAAAGATGTTTGACGGTATAGTTGATGGATTTGTGAAAATCAATATATGTTTTTTCCTATTAGACTTTTCATTACAATATCAAATCATCGAAAATACATATTTACAAGTAAGTCTTTTTAAGATGTAAATTTCATAATTTTAAAGATAAATCACATTAATTATTTATTATAATAGATAAAGATTATTCAGCAGTAAATCATTTCATACGCTAACCATATGTTAAATTGAAATATTTTTTACTTGTTAAAAGGGTCCATCATCCATGAATGGCTATTTGAAGGGATTCAAATAACGATTTCCATTAGTTTCCATATGCTGGTATTCTTACAAGTATTTGCAAACAAGTTATGTATTTCAACTTGAAGACAAATTTTGAAATAATAGTTCAAAATTTGCATTTTATCAACAGTTCTCTTTTCAAACTTTAGCTTTTTAAAGTACATATAGCATTTGCGTAAACGCCAAATTGACTAAAGTACAAAGTATAGCGCATGAAAATATAGCCAAGATAGAAAAAAAAAAAAGACAAAAAATCTAACCTCATTTTTTTTCTGGGAATACTGTAAACATCCAAATTTATATATATAAATATATGATACTTTTCCTATTTAAAGAATAATAACTTTTTCTATTATTTTTAAATTTATTTTAATTAGAATGATCTTTATTCTTTTCTTACTTTAATTTTATATTTTTACGTGATATGTTTAAGATCATAAAATAGTGTAACATGGACCGACGCTGCAACTTCCTGTAACTTAACAGCGACACGTGTCCATTGGCACGTGAATTTCCCGTGACCTCTCAAAACAGAGCATGTAGTACAAATTAACGTTGAAGGAAGGCACCGTTTGCTTCCTTTTTCATTGATTCTCTTCTTTTTCTTCAGAGATTCCAACACCCTTTTTTTATTATTAGTACAAAACGAGGGGAAAAAAAGAAGAAGAAAGGCGGCGCCTTGAAATTTTCAGTTTTTTCTTTTTGTAAATTTTATTGAGTTTATTTAAATTATGGAAAATGAGCATGTATCGTCTTCTTCAAGAAATGAGACAACACCCAGAAATAATGGTAATACGGAAATTTCAATAGCGACTGCGTCTTCAATGTTTCCTGGTTTCAGGTTTTCTCCAACTGATGAAGAATTGATATCATATTACTTGAAGAAGAAACTTGAGGGCTCTGATAAGTGTGTTGAAGTTATTTCTGAAGTTGAAATTTGGAAACATGAACCTTGGGATTTACCAGGTACTTTTTCTCTTTCTTTATTTTTTACATGATTTGTATGTGCTATATATGTATGTATATATTATGATGATAGTGGTGGAGGAGCCTTGATGAACAGAGTTACCTCGCACTCTGTGTTGGGTTAGGTCAAGTTATATATGTGCAAGTAGTTTAGAACACTGGTCGCAGTTATTCGGTACTTGTGCTAGAGTTAGGTAAGTTGACATAGAGGGAAGTTGGTTTGAACACCATCATTCAAATTATTTGTCCTAGTGAATCCATGGTACCTCCGTAAAATTAGATTTTTTTACGTGATCTAATATTAGCTGTTGACACCCATTCTATCAAAACGTTAAATGGTGCATTCGATTGAATGCTTAGTTATTTACAATCTTGATAGGGATATTGGTATCAATGCTACCAAATAGTGGTGTGCGTATGTATGTATGTATGTATGTACGTACGTGTATAAGTATATATTGTGATGGCAGTAGCCCAATATGAAACATATGATATCAAGTAAAAGGGTATGAGTGAATCATAAACTTGTTAATCTGGTAGTTCTATGTTTTTCGAGATTTTGTTCAATAAGTTTGAAGTTTAAAGTAATTTCACTAATATTGTATTTTTTTCCTAATTTTGATGTTACATTTGTTTTGTTTCTCTTTCATCGGGTCACTTCCTTCGTTGTTGTAATGTGATTGTTTTCACAGTATATTCATAATAGATTCTTTTTCCCCCCTTTTTTTGTACCTTAAAACAGAGAAAGTGATGGTCAAATATTCCTTTTTTTTTTAAATCTTTCTAAAAGGTAATGAACTCCTGATGAGACAAATTGGAAAGTATGTCCACACAAAGAAGAAAAAGAAAGGAATAACCTCCTCTTGGATAGTCGGTTAATAAGATTCTTCCTGTGTATCAACTTTATCGAATCTTAGGTTGATTGATATCAATTGCAAAGTGAAGAATCTCCTTGTTTTGACAAAAAAAGCAATAAGAGTGCTTCTAAATGAAGTCATGTTATAAGGGTTAGAAATCTAAACTAAATAGATTCTTGTTTGACTATATTGCTAGTCTTCCCCATTGTGTCTCTTAAACAGTGTATACAGTGTGAACCATTCAGCTGCCATGGTTTCACTATTGCAACATCCTTTTTCTACTGAATACAATTGATGGAAAATTTTAAATTCTAAATATGTCGTGATGTATCGATGGTTAGGATATGCAAAGCTAAGTGTATTAGTATGGTGATCACCATACACTGTAAAATATAGGATCTTACGGTAGTTAAATAGTTTATTCATTTTTAATTTTTTTTTATACGGTGCTTGGAAATGATGAGAAGCATCACATTATCCTTATTTGTTTGACTTTTTTAATTAGTTACTCTATGAGTAGTAACTCATACCTACATACTTGTTCTATTAATTGATCAATCCTTCTTCACATGTAACAGCTAAATCCGTCATTCAATCAGATAATGAATGGTTCTTTTTTTCTCCTCGTGGAAGGAAGTACCCGAATGGATCACAAAGTAAAAGGGCAACTGAATCTGGTTACTGGAAGGCCACAGGAAAAGAACGTAATGTGAAGTCTAATTCGAATATCATTGGCACAAAGAGAACACTGGTGTTCCACACTGGTCGGGCACCTAAAGGACAGAGGACACAATGGATAATGCATGAATATTGCATGATTGGCAACACTAATTACCAGGTAATTATGAGCTCGGATCCAACCCATAGGGACTGATCCTCCTCATGTGATGAACTCCCTATCTTGTTTGCTGCGACATCAAATTCAACTCCTACTGTTAGTTGTTTGTTCCTTGTGTAAATATGTTGTTCTTATGAATTCTTATATACGTATCATCCTAAATTTCTAATTTTAGCATTGGTAGTTTCTTTTGTTATGTGATGTTAAATGTTATGCTCAATTTTTGTTGAAAGAGAGAATAAAAAGAAGGAACAGTTTGGTTGATGTAACAGTCACTCATTATAGCTCTGCAGCCTGCTCTAATGGTCTTACCAGCTATGCCAAGTGAAAAGTAACTCAAAGAAACAAATATTTTTATTGGTGGTAGGCCATAACATAGCCATAGTTACTATAATGTCTCATATGAGGGAAGAAGCTTGAAGAGTTAACGTGTTGTCACATCCATTTGCTTACTGTTTAGAACAGAAATCAACAAAAACATATCTCACCTGGAATGTTCAACCGTATTGCAGATGTTGTTTGAGTGGTGATATTATTCTTCATAGAAGGTTCACTTGGAGCTGCTTCTTTTAATTCTGTAACCTTAAAATCTGGTGTGGATGTCTATACCAAAATTTTATTTCTTGATCAATCTAATCATCCCCTTGCAGAAGCCTTCACCAGGACTTGACGTGATCTGATATAAATATTAACCGCCTTCCACAACTCCGGAGATTTTTATTGCGCCTATTGTATTTCAGGCTGTTTTTTCTCAATGAGATAGTTACTTTGCTGCAATATGCCACTTGCTGAGAAAATGTCAATCATCTATATTAAGTAAGTGCTTTGATTGTTTGGTCTGCTGTGTTATACAGGATTCTATGGTTGTCTGCCGCCTCCGGAAGAATAGCGAGTTTCATTTGAATGAAACTCCAAGAAATCAGAGGAATCAACTGGTTGCTATTGAAAGTGCAACTGCTCTGTCTGGAGCAGGACAATTGGGCAGCTTGGAATTGGTCAATGTCGGGGAATGCTGTTCGAAGGAAGGTAGTAGCAGTTTTCATTCCCACTCAGTTGAGCAGATTGACTCTGGATCCGAATCTGATAAACCGACTAAAGAGTTCTCTCATCACGATTCCTCTGGCCACTTCAAGGTTTTGGTTTTACTGCCATTTTCTGTTGCTCATTTGTGAAAATGTCTAGCCTACTTATATGTGGCCTCGACCTTTTCCATTCTAAGCATAACATAACTTGGTCTGTTTTTTGGTCTGCTGTATGGGTTCCAGGATTTTGATGTCGAAGATGACTGGTTTGCTGATATAATGAAGGATGATATCATTAAGCTAGATGATTCTTCACTTAATCCCAGACCTGTTTCCATGATCCCCGATAGGCCTGAATCCTCTGAAATATCAAATCGTGAAGCTCAAGCTGCGATGTCCTCTGTTGTTCCTTTCCAGGGCACCGCGAATCGAAGACTCAGACTAGTAAGAGAAATTGTAATGAAGTGTGGAGTAAAGGAATCCAAACCTTACAAAGCTATTAAGAAGAATAAAGTAGGAGTGGGCACGACTAGTTCAGGAAGATGGTTGAGAAACATGTTTTCAGTTAAATGGATGAGGCAATATGTGATAACTATATTTGTTGCTACCTTGATATTTCTGGTCATGCTTCTTAGTTTGTTGGGAGTCTCGCAGCAAGTAAAACAGCGTAGGCATCTTCTCGTCTTGTTTAAGTAATAATGTTATTTGGAGTGGAAATTGAAGAATGATTAGTTATGCGAAAAATGAACAAGTATCAAATTGTGTAGAACAGATGTACAAGTAAAGGTTGTGGTGGTGATTGTAACAATATATAACCATATATTTATATTGTGATCTATTTGATGCATAAATTGTTGCCTGTATTCTGTTGAATTGCTGGGAATTATGTTTATTATGCCTTTCATAATCGGTTATAATCAATATATCAATCTCCTTCCTGATTGATTATCTATCATGATTACATCAACCTCTGGGCTACGGTGAAAAAGTTATTTATATGAATGGCTTAATTTCAAACTTATCACACAATTAAATAGAACTCATTTAAATAACCTAAACACTTATACGAGAACTCAGGACCGCAATTTTTCAAAGTTCAAAGAACAGTTCATGTTAAATAGAAAAAAAAAAAAACGTGTGGTGAAATTTATATATTTATAAATAATTGAAAATTCTAATATATGAGTTATTTAAATTTGGAAATGCAAAAGCTGTTGGGAAAACGCGGACAAACACAAAAGTATATATGGTAAAAGTAATGGAAATAAAATGGGAAAATAACGACACCAAGAATTTTACGTGGAAACCTTCTGAATAAGGGAAAAAACTACGGACTAAGAGGAGCAATTGATATTACTATAGTAAGGAATTTTACACTGTGTAGTCACGAATACAATACTCAAAGTGACTACTACACACTCAAAAGGAACAACACTCTTTTGATTTCCGTCTTACTAAAATATCGCTCACACTCTATTTTTTTTACAGACTATTTTTTTGTATAGTCTATGGAATATCTCACTTTGCTCTCAAAATGGTTTTTCTCTATAACTTGGTGTGTTCTACAAATGAGCAAGAATGCTCTATTTATAGAAGGATAAAACCATGCCTATGTCACTAATGACATATATAAACATAGCAAAGTCAAGAATGGTTTCAAATCTTACCAATTTGTCAATTACCAAATCTTTTTTTTTTTCAACTCCAATTACTATTCTTTTTTAACAATTGTTTGTAACAATTAAATAGTTAAAATTGACTAAAACAATGGGATAGATTCAACAAAAGCGGCCACTTTAAATTGGCATCGAAGAGTATCAAATCTTTTCGAAACAGAGAATCACAATTGTACAGCCAATCTGTCACCGCCGGCGGCTTGCCCGCTACTGTGTCTGCTGCCTTATCTCATGTATAGTCTTTTCGCTTTTCCATTTTTAGTTCTTTCTCACCTGCCATTTTTGTGAAATCATCTGCTCACGCCATAATAAAAATGACAAAGGAGAGAGGGAAAATCGTATCGACACATCTCCCCTCTAAAAACCCCAGCCAGAGGGTAGCGTTTCTTTCTGAATTCTTTGTGTGCGCCTATCGTCTTAAAAGTCTAAAGCCCATTGGAAGATATTGAAAAATAAAATGGAGAGAAATTATGTTGGTAATGGTTTTCCTGCCTTCATTAAGGTTTACAGCCCTGAAACATGCTATCTCAAGCTGGTAATCTCTTCTTTTTCCAAAATGGCATAATACATAATCATGTGATTTTAACTTAGGTCTCCAGCATATATGCCCTATAACTTTGTGTTTTAAATTTGTATTATGCCACATTTTCTATTTTTGGTTAAACTTATGTTAGTGTTTATGTTGCATATTCTTTCACCAAGTTATATTTCTTTTTCTTTGTCTTTTTCCCTAGAAAATTCCGTCGCGCTTCCTTAAAAATTTGAACGGGGATATTCCAGTGATCTCTCTCCTTGAAGTTGAAGGTTTAGCGAGGAGATCTTGGAGGGTTGTTATTGAAAAGATTGAAGAGGACTTCTATTTCAAGGGTGGTTGGACAAAATTTGTGCAGGATAATAACTTGGAGAATGAAGATTATCTTAATTTTCTTTATGCTGGAAATTCTACTTTTTCTGTAAAAATATATGGAAAGAATGGCTACTTAAAGCAGGAATTAAATGCTATTGCGGAGCTTGAATTGCATCCATTGGATGAAGAGAACCCTAATGGTAAGTTCCTTTGAAGATCTTTAGCTTTGGTGCGATACATCAGTTTATGCATTATTTAGAAGTTTAAATCCAAAAATAGTAACTCTGAAAAAAGAAACCTGTGCAGAGATACAAGTGGTATCTCCCTTAGCTTATGAAGAACTTGATGGATCAGAAAATTCTCTAGTCTCAGTCACTCTATTTGAAATCGTCATGAAGAAATCCAATTTTTCAAAGATGTTGCTGGTAAGTTTATTTATTGCAGTTTGCATCTATGCCTAAATTCTCAAAACTGTGTCAAAAAGTTCTGTTGCATTTTTCGAAAACTGAACCAAGATATTCTCATGAGCTAGTTGTTGAAATAGTAACTTTGGAATTACAATTCTGTGTTGTAGTGCATCGCATTGGATTTTAAATTTTAGGGGAGTGTAATATCAGAGAATTTTTTTGAAAGATATTAACGTGTTCATTTTCTTAATAATGTTTGACAGCGATAAATATATTTTTTCCTTCAAAACTTGAAAAAAAATCACTCATACTTCTGATGTGTATATGAGTTGCAAAAGATATTAACTCATTATCTAGTTTTCACTTTAGTGTCTTTACACTAACATCAGCTAAATGAATCATATTGGTTAAACAGTATTCTTTGAAGTACTTGATTATACTGTGAATCATCATGTTAAGTTGTGTCTACTACTTGTACTTTATGCAGAATTTACCCTCTACGTTTGGCAAAAAGTATATGAAGAGGGGGCAAGTATTTGAGAAAATGGCTACTCTTCAGACCGATGGTAAAAGTTGGCCAGTTGTTGTTCGTAGTTACGATAGACTCAAATTGCGAAAAGGGTGGCGTCAGTATCTACAGGACAATGATTTGCATGTAGGAGATGTTTTGCGTTTTAAGCTGATTGATGAGGAGAATTTCATACTCAAAGTTCTCATCAGGCGGAACCCAAGTCACGTTGAAGTATTATCTTAGAAATTGAGGCCATTACCTTCGATTGTTAAGCTTACTATTAAAATTTTGTATCAAGAAGTTCAAAATCAATGGATTTTACATCATTTTGTCGTATGGTAAATGCTTTAACATAGTTTAACAACAGCCTGCAGTTCCATAGCCGGCACTGTAAAACTGCAAATCAACTCATTTCAATCTAAAAAGTGGTTATCAAGATCCAAATAGCCTTGTATGATCAGGTGTCTATGTTGTTTTATCAAAATATCTGTTAAAAGTTCGTAGTTGTAGTTAGTATGGAATGACATTTGAAGTGAAAGCATTGAAAAATAAATGAACTGTGTAACCTCAGAGACCTTGATTTCTCTGTTTTGAACAAAGGAAACTCCTTTTTTCATGATCAACTATCTAGTTTATACTGACAATTCATGCAACATGTTCTACATTTTATTAAGTACTAACAATAAATCTGTAGAGATGTTCGAGCAACGAAATCGTCACCTTAGAACCTTCATCTTGCATCTCAATTCACAGCTCCTTCTGCGGATGTCCTGTATTCCCAGGAATGATTTAAAGTTCCATTGAGTGAGAAAGATGATCCCAAGAAGAGTAACCTTACATAACGACTTTCAAGGTGAAGGAGATGACATATCTTGACTTGATGGTGTTCTCTGATTTTCACACGGTAGAGGAGAAGGTAGTTGAGGCTCTACAAATGAAGGTGATGGTGACGGTGATGGCAAGTCTGGTGGCTGAGGTGAATAAGGCGATGGTGATGGTGATATGCTTGGTGGAGAAGGTGATCCTGATGGTGCAGGTAGTGGTAGTGGGGATGATGGTGGCTCGATAGATGGCAATGGAGATGGTGATGGTGGAGTCAAACAAATACAACAGTTGTTTTCTGGAGGGGTGGTAGGTGGTGGAGACGATGGAGGTAATGCACATTTGAAAGTGGTACAATCAACTTCATTTGATAAAAATCTTTGGCAATCTAATGCAGGTCTCTGCATTGGCCTATCTCTAAGACAATTCTGTTGATCAGCAAATGCATTCAAGTTTAAACAAGATGGACTCTCTTCCGAAAAGTAGTTGTGCTCATAGACGAAATTTTCCAGATTCGGAAGTGTACATATGTTGCTAGAAACCATTCCAGAAAACATATTATGACCCAAATTCAACTGCTCCAAGCTCACCATCTCTCCAATACTATCAGGTAAACTGCCCATCATTTCATTATAACTTATATCAAACACAGTCACATTCTTCAGCATTCCAATCTCATTTGGCAAACATGAATGAAAATTGTTATTTAAGAGAAGCAACTCATTCAATCTAACCATTTTGCCTATACTAACAGGTACACATCCAACAAAGTTGTTGTTAGCCAAAACCATAACAGAAACCGGCGAATTCCCAAAGTTATCAGGCAACTCAAAAGAGAATCTGTTGTTATTAATGAACAGAGCATCTAAATCCCTTTCAAAAAGTTGCTTTGGCAATGCACCTTCAAATTCATTGAACCTCAAATCAAGAAACTTCAAGTTAGGCATTTGAACAACCACATCAGGAAACTTCCCAACGAATCGATTATTACTTATATCTAACTCAAAAAGAAGCTTCAAATTCAAGAAACTCTCAGGTATTGTACCACAAAACCTATTAGAGTTAATATGAATCAATCCAATGTCAAATAGTAAACCTAATTCATGTGGAAGTTTGCCAGCTATATCGCCATGATTGATATCGATACCAGAAACTGTTAGTTCAGAGGGCTGATCAAGTGAAGGTGAACAAAAAACTCCAGTATAATTACACACATTAGATCCTACCCAATTCTGTGTTATATTATGAGGATCAGAGAGAATTACTTCTTTCCAAGCTTGTAACGCGATGTAAGCATTCTTTAACCTAAAATTCTCAATAGAAAATGATGGATTGATGGCAAGAACATCACCATTGTAGGACAACAACTTTCTACTGTTACTTATTTCAATATGGTCAATATAGTTAGATATTTGATTTGTAGTAGATGCAGCATTGAAGAGAATAAAGAAGATAATAGGATAAAATAATGTGTTTGAGCAAGAACTATGAACTGAAAAATGGTGCATGGTTTTCCCTAATGATGCTATGTACTTTTTTTATTCTTCCCCTTTGTTGGGAAGTTTTGGGTAGCAAAAGTTTCTATAATGAGATTTGTTTACAGTAGTAAAAAAAATAATTAAGTAGGGTTTTGTTATTGCTAGTTGTTTTGTTTATTAGATAATTATTTGGATATTTAACTCCAAAACAAGAAAAAGTCTTTTAATTAGTTAATGAGATGAGCTTTTTCAGCTTCTTTAATTTCTTAGTAATCGGAGTTCTGGTAAAACAGAAATTGAATTTGTTCCAGAATAAGTTTTCGTTCAATCTATTGTTTATGGAAAAATAAGAAGTTTTTGAAATAACTAAAGTAGATAGTTTTTCTCATTTAGAAGGAATATGTTTCTTTTCAAAAATAATTGAACATGAAAAAATTGAATATTTTACTTAACACATCTCTAGAATATGATAAATACATTATTAAAGTAGCAGACGTACTCATCATAACTTAATTTTTTTTTAGTAACATACGTTATCAATTTATGTACATTATGTTAAAGTTAATGTATTTGTTTATTTAATTAATATGAATGAAATTATTATCATTGGTTGATAATTAGCTGATACTTCAACTATGATTGCTACTATCTTTAATTTAGGTATTGGAATATATATTATACAAAGAACATAGTGAGCAAAATTTTATTTTAACCCGTATGTACTATATCGAAAAATTAAGAAAATAATTGTAATGCTGAAATGATAATGGAGAAAAAAGATTAGAATGCAGTATAAATTGTTGTTAAAAAAATTGTGTTGCCAAATCACACAAAGAAAAAATAACAAAATAAAGAAAAAGTCTTTACTCGTTTTAGATCAGTTTTTTCAGCGTCATGACCAAATGAGTTAGAAACTATCAGCAAACCTTGCGGCAATTAGCAACAAATTTACTATAATTATATATCATTTATACTTTTCCGTTATATTTTTCGTCCATCGTTACCCCGATTTTATATAAACCAAGAATATAGCCAATGGAATAAGTGAGCTATTTCAGTTTCACATGTATAATTTTCTTGCGGTTTCTTTAAATCAACCTCAAAGTGCAAGGACCTAATCAAATACATCCTATAAGCGAAACCTAGAAAAAGTTGAAATTCAATCGATAAAAAGGGAAAATAATTATCTACGTATAAGTCTATAATATTTGATTGACGCTCAAAATTCTATCTGCACTACATAAATTGAAATAAAGAGAGTAACATATATTGGGCCCGTGCTGGCACTGGCTGTGAATATAGTAGTATATAATAAAACTTATACATGTAAAATGAAGTTTCAATGTATATTTTGCATATTGTTATGCAGAATAAAAAGCATATAAATGTTGCTACAATTTCTACAAGTTACCATAACAAAATAGATCTATTGACCAGGATATCTTGTCAAAAAATAAATTTGTACACATGGAGAGTTGCTCCAAACATTATTATGTGCCCTTAATATTTCCAGTGCTTTTTTCCTTAAACTTGCTTCACAATTTGCTTGAATCACCATACATAACTTTGTCACTCCCCCAACTCTTAACATTTCCATCAACACTTCTTTTGTAGCTGAAAACTTGGCAATTAATCCAATAATTTGAATTGCACTTTCATCTGTTGCTGGTGAAATCCTAAGTATCTTTTTAGAAACAATTGCAATTCCAGCTGCATGTTTTAGTAACTCTGCTCTTCCATCAGCTAAACTACACAAATGTGACAAAAGTGAAAACACTAACTCACTTACCCTTTTCTCATTGTTGCTTAATTCGAGCTCAATTAGCTCGAAAACAGCCCCTAATTCGATCATTTTCAGCCTGTTTCGTCCCCCTGGACAAGTATCTATTAGCACATGTAATGCTGCTTTTGTTGCTTGTTGAGAAATGTATTTTACATTGTTTTTCCTCAATGTATTCAACATTTGTTGGAAAAATTCAGGTGTTAGACTCGATAAAACATTTGTACTCGAAACTGAGATCACATTTTTCAGTACCAACATTGCATGAGTCTTGATTGATGTTACAACTTGAT
The DNA here is from genome assembly GCA_027705065.1 of Solanum peruvianum. Lineage (NCBI taxonomy): Eukaryota > Viridiplantae > Streptophyta > Magnoliopsida > Solanales > Solanaceae > Solanum > Solanum peruvianum. The sequence goes on along the minus strand of JAKWJD010001760.1, from coordinate 47,876,259 downwards.
TATTATCGTAGCACACTTCGCGACTCTTCAAAATCCATAAAATAGCTTCAATTAGATCATAATTTTCCTTAACAAGTTGTTTATTTTCATGTGTTGGTCTCCAAACAAAATGAAAAATCCTTAAAGCTTCTTCAATTCCCATAACTAATTCCCCTTCTTTAAAACTCCTCAGTATAAATAAAACCATAGCCTTAATCACACCACCTTCATCTAAACACTTTCTATTTTCCTCATTCTCACTTATCATAGTCACCATTTTCCTTAAAGCCTCTAAATAAAGATCGCGATTTTTCACCTGACGGATTAGCCTGATGACATGTGATTTATTGAGAGGATATTTAGGCGATGGAATTTGCTCAATCCCTTTTTCAGCATTGCATATAGTCCACGATCGTATAAATTTCCCTAACATATGATTTGGTGTTAACAACGCGATGTCTCTAGGCAAAATTTGTTTTGTCACCGGACACGTAGATGTATTTTCCTCTGCCATCAATAACCATGTTTCAATATTTTCTCTATCGTATGTAATTCCAGTAACTGTTGTAACTGGATCTTTCATAATTTGGAGTGATATTGGACACAAAAAATATTTAGGTATTTCTACTTCTTCCATATTTTTTATATGATAGAAAAAAAATAAAGAAGAAGAACCTAACAATATATAATATGAATGTAACAGAGAGAAACAGAGGATTTTTTATTTTTTATTTTTTGAATGAATGTAATTAAAGGTGGTAAAAGAAAGTGGCTAAATATTTATAGATCAAGTTTGAATGGAAAAGGCAATCATTTTGTTAATTATTGATACATTTTTTTATTTTTTTATTTGATTTTTTTGTTTTTTTGGTCAAAGATTGAATTATAAGGGGTCGGTCAACACACGTGAAACAATTGATAAAATAAAAATATTTTTGTGTTTTGACTTTGTAATATTTTTTTTCAATATTCCAGACAAGTCATAGTGGCCCAGTGGGGCTAAAAAGACAAGTAGAACGCATGAGTAGAAACCAGTAGTGGACGTAGATTTTTAAATTGAATTTCCCTCTTTTTAGAATCGGATTTATAATTTAAATTTCTTGAATTTAATCTTTATTTTAGTTTTTGTTTGTATAGATATTTAAAAAATTGAGTTCTAAATGTTGTGTTTATGATATTCATTTTACTTCAAGAATAGAGGTTCAAAAAAGTTACTTAAGCCAATGTTTTATCGTCTATTTAAATTGACTAATTAGCTTATAACTTATAAAAGTTCATATATTAAAAATTCTAACGTACATTAGCGATGGTAATAGGTGAAACAATAAATTTGAATATTTTGTAGAATGGTTTACCATAGTTGGAAGGTCAGATTCAAAATTGGTTATTAGCTTAACCTGTGCCTCACGTTAATATCCAAATACATGGTGCATGCATGCACTAAAAGAAAAATCCATTTTTCATTTTTCTTAGACGACTTAATTTTTTTGTTGCATGCATTTAGCCCTTAATTATATATATATATATATATATATATATATATATAATATATATATATATATATATATATATATATATATATATATATATATATAAAGTTTACACCTAAAACGATTCAACCGATAAGTGCCACCAATTTTATTTGATAATTTTTGGATAACAGGAGTAAATTATTGTTCTTTGTGTGAATTTTTAGTATTACGAGTCTTATTAGAATTTGGACTTCTGAGATATGCATTTGGACGTATCAAATATGTAGGGTCGAATTAGATGTAATTTATAGATATTGTATCCAAATAAATTCACATATATCTGACTCTCTCATTTGTCTCAATTATACACCTTTCTAATGAGTCAAAGAAGAGCGTGGAATGTAATAGCGGAAGGACTCCGGCGCTCATCGGACTAGAAATATACTCCTATTTTTTTAACATAATTCCAATAATAATTAATTATTCAAATTCATGATCAACTTAATTAATTTAATTATAAACTATTCAAATATCTAGGCAAAACTCTAAGACCCAAAGGTTTACCTAGCTAGTGATAATGAGACTTTTGGAATATTTATTTGAGTTATACCTTCAATACAAAGATAACGTATAAAATAAAAATTAACATCATGATCGATATATATATAGAGTTGACCTTCAACAATATATTACTACTATTTTATTGTAAACATGACATAAAATAATAACTTTTTATACAATCGATTAAAAAGATTAAAATTTCATTGATAACGTAAAAATGATGGCATTATTGGTACTATAACTCAAACCTATTCCCTCCATCTCAGTTAGCGTCACGTTCAAATTTTAAGAACCTATCGAATTTGTTTTACTACAATTTTATATATATGTTCTTAAATATTTTGAATTGTCTATTATTCTGAAGTATATATATAATCACAATTTTCTTAATTATTTCAAATTCATAATCAAAATTAGAAATGTATATAATTGAAAGGATCACCTAGAAGTAGTATTCCACATCCATAAAAATTAAAATAGTACTCTAGTTCCAGTCAAGGAATCATTTAATTGTCTTCATTAATTTGTAGCAAAATATAATAGGTGTACTATGGCTGCTCTTGAATAAATCGTAATTTATTAAATTGTTTTTTCTTTGGTCATGCACTTATTTATTAGATGACGTGATTCAAAATTTGTCTCAACTATTTTTGTACACGTAATTAAGAACATTAATTGTTTTATTCTTTTCTGAATAAATAAATATGGTTGGGAAAAAAAAAAGAATAAATATGGTTGAAATTTAGTATTGCTTTCATCAGTTATCAATAAGTTAATTAAAAACTGAAAACATATTGATAAGTCTACGTACTCCAACTTATGTGTTGCATTGTACTTATTATTTTAATATTATTAATATTGTTTGAAACGTCACTAGGTGTTTCATATACTCATAATACATAATATATTTTTTTGGTGAAGTCAATATTTTATATAGTTTCAAAAGTTTAAGAGTTTAACAATTCAATTGAAAACATGATTTGTCCCCAAAAATTAAAAATGTAAACAAGCTTTGACATTAGAAGGAGTCAAATTTGAACAAGTTAAATGAACCAATTTGTGGTTGATTGAAACAAAAATTGTAGAGATCAAGTTCCACTCATAGTTATGTGAATTAGTAAAACTTTGTCCATACATTGAATGTGAGGGAGCAATATAATGACCAAATTAAGGGCCAAATATAATGTTTCACACTTGGAAATATAAGGTATCAGTTTGAGTCTCCATAGGAATTGTGAAAGTTAAATAGAATTTCAAGAGTATAAAAGGAATTTTATAGACGTGAAAAATGTTGTAACTCATCATTTTTACTTTAATAAAATATTGTGTGCCGCCTCCTAGTTGAGTTTTGACTTGACTTGGTACAAAATGGGATCACAGGCCCCACAATAAGCAACAAATAATAATTTGTGCATTATGAGCACAACTCCACCAGGCACCGACCAAGCATCATTGACGTTCACACTCTTATGACCTATCGGTGCTTACACCAAGCCAAGATATTACGATTAAGTAAAATAACTGTGTTCAAAACATGACATGTCAGTATTAGCTTGGTGTAAACATCTAATGAGGTGTGTTTTTACCCCTTTTTTCTCTAAAACAAATGATACAATTTTGACATGACGGGTTATACACCAGAAACTGAAATAATTAAATCTGGTTTGGCTCATTTCTGTAGCTATACAAGCATGGGTGCAGTACCTTTAACCAATCAAGAATCATTTAATCATATGTTCAAGATATGCAAACTCAAAAAGTAAGGCTGGTTAATACATTAGTTGCATACTGAAGAACAAATGAAAATTTGGTTATCACTCATCATCACCCCAAGCATCATGCTTCAAGTTTTGTCTTGAAACTATGCGGTTCTTCCTGGCTTCCTCCTGTCTCCTATATTCTCTGGACCCAAAGTCCGTAGAAGGCAACTTTATACCCATACTTTGAGCAATCAGCCTCTGGGCGGTTCTAGCTGATGTCTGAGGTCTTCTACGAGGAGGCTCCAGATCTAAAAAAAAATACATTTAACGAGTACCATAAACAATCCACAAACTATTTTTGCTGTAATCGAACAGGAAAGTACATCTGACATATGCAAACATGGCTGAGAACATTATTATAGCTTTTGGCTTTGTTTCTGATGTTATTTATGCTCCTGAAGTGAAAGATGATACAGAAATAAGTGTTACCTCTTGGTGGAATTGAGTTCAAAAGTTCATCTTCCTCGCACAGTACCCTCACTGTAAATGGACAATGTATCAAGTTGCTGGCCTCTAATGCTGCATGAAAAGATAAGAGTTAGCTGAATTATAGTTGCAAGCATTAAGTATGTCCTTGAAATTAATATGCCACCATTTGTCAATATGATAAGTTAGCGAGACAGTACGATTGAAAACATGACTTCAATAAGTGCATCGAAGAAGAATAGCTGCAAAGCATCAAGTAAAAATATGTGAAAGAATTGCTATTCAATTGCCTAGCAGATCTGTTGCTTTTTCTTTTTTAATAATTAAACAAGAAGTATCTTGAAGAACGGTTGTTATTGAAGAGCGTAGGGCTTCAACATTTTTCTAAGTTATTGTTTCTTCATCTATGCAATCTATGCCTGCACACATATCCCCAAGCTGCTGGCAAAAGCTTTTCAACCAGAGGATAAACAGAAGCTGAAGCATTCCAATGAATACTTGATTTAAGGGGAAACCACTACTAATAGAGAAGCAATTTCCTCCCTTTGGAGACTCATTCTTGAACCTCCCTGCCTCCACCAGATGGAAATTCTGAAAGGTATACATCTTAATGGTGTCCCGCACTTCAATTTTGTTTGGGACTTCCAATGCAAATAGCAGAATAAGCTTACCGCTGTACCTCTTCCCTGGTTTGGACATAACTGGACCTGCCCATGAGGTATCGTCCCCCGAACTGAATATGGACTAAAATGATCTTGAATCTACATGCCTCCATAGTTTTGGAGTAGCCTCTTTAATGCCATCTTCTGAGTGCAACTTTAGAGCTGCTACCTGTGTGCAACTGACGGGAGGCAACACAGACATGCTGGAAAACCTCCAAAAGGTTGCAAAATGAGTAAATGTATACTAACGGGAGGCGACAAGAGCTTCAATTCCATCTGTCATTGTTTCCATCTAATGAACCTCTCCATTTTCATCATTACATTTGACCAACCTATGTCCGTATAAGGTTCCGTGAGAACTGTCATCCTTATTCCTACTTTTGAATGATTCCAGACCCAAGATTTCCTCGTCTCACAATGTTCAATCACTTCAAAAGATTTCCACCAGAAAGGCTTTTCCTGAAGAGGCTTAGGATTCAAAAGTTAATATATCAAGCATGACAAGATTCTAAGGCCTTCTTGCAGAAGCCCTATGATCCCGAGACGAGCACATTTTAGCGACTCGGATAAGAATAACTTTCATCAACGACAGGTTCTTGTGGTCTTAGAAGTAAAGTGACTAGTTCCCTTCGCATTTGAAAGATATCTCAGAAGAAAATCCTTACCTTTCAGTCTTTAACTCAAAATCTGAAGATTAGCTTCTCTTTTTGGATTAGAGCATTTACGCTGAACCAAATTTAGGCTGAACTTGAAATTTGCATCTTATGAAATTTCTCTGCCGCGTAATTAAGCTAACACCTTCCTTACATAATCAAAAGAAGAATGGAACTTTATTTTGTTATGCGCTAAAAAAAAATCAACCATAATGTCCATCTCCTCTGGCCTTGCTATTTCAGTCTAAACCAAAGGACTACCATACTTTTTCTGGATATATTAAATGACCTTTAATGTCCAACTGACATGTTCATCTATGGAGAAAAGCTAAACAAAATCCAAGTCATCGCTAGTGTAAAAGAATGATGATTTAATGGAATTCATCTGCCTGAGAAACTCAGACATACTAGTTCTCAACTTCGCTGTTAACGATCAGGATAAACCTAGGTTAAGCATTCTGTTTATAATAGAACCAAAACACCCTTGGCGTAAAGAAAAGGTCAAGGGAGCATGGTGAGTCATTAAAAGCTATGCTAATGGAAGGAAGCAATTTTAATTTCAAATTACACACAAAAAGAAAGAACCAAATTACCAAGGGTTGGTGTTCTGAACACTGCAAGTGCAACTGTATCATTGACCCAGCGAATTGCTACATCTTTAAATTTCTCCAACAGTTTCTCTAGATCATTTGTTTTAGTGCTCGGCGGGAAATCAGCGAGAACCAAGACGTGGCGCGTTCCATAGTTTACTGGTACAAACAGAAGAAATGTGAGAGAAAAACAGTCTGCCACTAAATGAAGAGTCGGGGGGAGAACTCAAAAATGAGGATGTTCTCATGCACAAAATGGAAATTATTTCAGCAGAAACGAGTGAGGACAACTTAAGAGATATTTATTGACATCTCATGCACTCGACCTATTAGTATAAGTGGCTAATAGTTCTAATATTAGGTGCTCACATTTGTGCCTAGTACCTACAAATATTCCTAAGTTACACCCAAGTTTATTATGCCCATGAGACATGCTAAACTAATTTTATTGCATCATTGGCATTTTGTGCATGTGCAAAAAAGGCCAATACAAACCACTAGATAACAATATGTCAAAACAATGAGGAGGCATAAATGACAGATTGGATTGCTTACTGCAACATTTTGAAACATATACAAGTATAACATTTGGGTTAATCAGGAAAAATGAGTAGATAACAGGAATATATTCATAACCAAATTAGTGACATGATAACAGTTGATGATCAAATACTGCCATGCTTAAAAAGAATGTCGTCATACAATTTTTTGTATCTGAGCTCCCCTCTGGAGTACTGGAAACAGCTTCATCTTCAATGTCATCATCGGCAGGCTCATCAGACTGCTGATCGCTGTAGAGACTCTGCTTCTGATAGGAGAATGTACCCCTTCCACGTCGCTTGGGGGCTTGAACTTTCGAATCTTGCAAAGAAATTTTAGACACTTCTGGCAAGTGTTGTGGGGAAAGTAATTCATCTGGAGCACGATCAGCAATAGCTTCCCAATCTGTATTCACAAAAAGATTATGTTTTAATAAGGTATTCACCTCAAGGTTATAACTAAAAAAATTATCTTAGGGATCCTAGATATATATCAAACTTTAAGGAGGTAATTAAGGACACATTAACTAGGGATCAGTAATACGGGAAGGTCATAAAATCAGCTTCCTGTACAAATTGACACTGAACCCAGATTTTTGGCCTTACCTGGTTGATCATAAACTTCACAAGTGAAACAAACTTGTCGAATGAGTGTAAGGCATAATGCAACATGTTTCTCATACTAACATGGAGGAGTGGAGCCAATATAGTACGAGGCCAGGTTTGACAAATGTTAGAAATCAACATTGTTCTCAAGTGGACATACATATAATTGAGCACTTCAATTGAAAATATCTAGTATCTTAGAAGTGAATCCTTTTACTGGGCAAGCAGAAAGAAAAATACTAAAATATAGCACCATCTCAGAATTCTTACATTCAATTTCCATTGGACCTATTCCCGAAGAGGATACCAAACATGATAACCCCTCAGCTGGTTACTCCAATAGAAGCAAGCAATTCCCTCCTCTCCTCCCCTCAACCCATTTCCCTACGCAGCACCCCCACCCCCACCCTCACCCAATGCACTTAAAATTTCCATGCTCAACAAAGATCATTGGCTACACAAAACATAATAGGATAAGTTAACGGAGGAGACGTTATAGCCTCGTAGATTTGGGGTATTACCATCATCCTCATCATTCTGTGAGGCATCAATTTGCAAGCTGGCGTGATCCTTGTTATCACCTGAAAAATAAAATAAGATTTATAAGTCTGAGAACAACAATATAGAAAAAGAAAGAAATTTGGCATGGAGGAAATGTTTTCTATAGAAAATATTTTTCTGAGGGAATGTTTTACTTAAAAAATTATTTTCTGGACATTATTCAATGATCAGTTATAAGATTATATGATATATAGTGATTGTACAAGATGTAGAATAAAGTCATTTCAAGTTTGAAAAGTCGACAACAATGACTACTACATGGAATAAGAGTTGTGATATCTGTTACGCATGAAGTCGGTTTTCTCCTCTGGATACACGTCTAGTTAATCAAATACTTGAAGTTTATCTTTAGACTGATGAAATTAAAAAATCAACAATCTAGACAAAGGACAAAGAAGAACACTAAGTACAGGCAAGAGCCTCACTTTGTGAAACCCGACTACCTGAAATGTCATCACCAGTTGACTCCTTGGTAGCATTTACATCCCTGGTAGAGAAAAAACAATGGATAAGCTAATGATTACACCTGATCAAAACCAAGACTAACCAAAGAAATTGTATAAAAACGCCAGCCAATTGGATGAAAACCACAAAGTTGGAAGTAGAGCAAAATCATCACATATAGAAGCTACATTCAAGCAATGAGAGTTCACAATTTATCACCATTTTCTCCTATTTTAATGGCAGACAAATAGCTAAAGGGTGCAATAATAGGAAAAGATCGAAATCACAATTCCCCCAATCATTGCCACCTTAATTCAAGTAAAAAAGGAATTCCTATAAGATTCTGTTTATTGTTAAAAACCACCATTCATATCAAATAAACTCAATAAACACAACTTCATCCAATTTACTAGTCGCTCAAACAACAGAAAAGGGGGAAATCGGGTTCAAACCTATTTTCTTGCTGCTGTTTAATGAGAAATGCCTTAGAGCGGGTTTGGTCAGCTCGCAAAGATAATCCTTGAGTGGAGTAGAGCTTCGATAATTCCAGTAGAGCAGTAGATAGAGGAAGCTGGGAATTTGACGAGTTTTGGGACTCAGATTCTAGCTTTGCGACTAATTCTTCTAACAAAGAAATGGCTCCATCGATTTCTCCGGCATCGACGAGATCCTCTACCTTCTCCGACCAGTTTGTATCGCTATTCATGCCGGAAAATCCAAAATGGAATATTGGGTTTTACTGGGTTTTACAATAGGATTTTAATGGAAGATTTTCAGAGAATATAGCACAGAGAAATTGCATAGGCTTTCCACAAAGATGGTTTTTTTTTATTGGTACCTTTACTCTTTATATATGTTTTTTCTTACATACCTAAATGAAAATCTTTTTTTTCTTTGGGTAAAATTTGTAAACAATTATTACCTAAATCTATTTCCTTTTTAATTTGTTTTAAAAAAAATGTTTTTTTTATAACACTTTAATTTTAATTTTTCACATGACATGTTTAAGACTACAAGATTAAAGGATATTTTGGTATATTTGACATAACTTTGATTTAGTTCCACAAGATTAAAAAGTCTTTTTTTTTTCTTAAACTCCGTTTCGAATCAAAATAGATCATCCTTTTTGAAAGAAACGGATGGAATATATTAATAATTCGGTATAAATAGTTAGAACAAAAAAATGATTTCCCATTCGATATATGTAGTATTATGACTTGATTATTTTAAATTTACATTTGTAAAGTGGACTCATTTGAAAAAAATACTTTCTATTAAAAAAATTAAAATTAAGATTCAAATCCAAAACCTTTAATAAAAAATAGGAGAAGCTCTATTCATTGTCACATATAAATAGTTAAGGAGTACTATTTATTTTTCTTTTATATTTCACATTTCATTTTAAATACTCAAATTTAATTAAAATTAACTTTTTAAAGGTTGATGACTGGTGAGTTGTTCACTCATGTGACAATGGAAGACACATGTGATCCACCTCAACTTCTACTACTGTATCATTTAATTTTTATGGAAGGAATTTTTATTTTATTATTACTAATAATTATTTTTGGACCGACTTATTTTTTACTTCAAGTAATCAACTGATAATTGAATTGTTTGACACTTGATTTAACATATACATATCTAATTGTGAAAAATATATGTACTTCATGACAATGAATAAAAAGAAATTTGTAATTTATAATTCATGAAAGTTATTTTTGCTAGAATTTTTATTTTTTGAAATTTGAATTTTTTATTTTTAACCTTCATTTAGTTTATGGATTTCATTTCTCTAGTAGAATTCATATATAAGGAAAAATTAGTTAAATAAGTTAGAGCATTAAATGGGCCAAAAGAAGCCCATATTAAACCCATTATAAACCCACCGAGGCCGGCAGTCGGCCCATTAGACGATAATATCTTCCTCAAGGATATAAGAAAAAACTTTAAAATATATTCTGATCGAAATTGTTGTTACGATATTTAACTTTGAAAAGAAATTTTTACCCTCTGAACTATCTAATAGTATTTTAAAGATCCTCAATAAAGTTTGATATAGTAATAATAATTTCGACCAAAATTGAAATATTTTTCATACCTTTTTCCAAAATTATTTAGGTGGATTTTGTTTGTAACAGCATATAGTTTTATATGGATATATATGTGGTATATACATAAGTGATTAGATAATTAAAATTTCTAATTGCGATAATAGCGTGGAGCAAAAATCATGATTTCATTCGATGAATATGTTGCTTGTCAATAGTCATGATAGTAGAAAAGGATTATAACATACAAGGATTTGAAATGACAAAATATGTGTATCAAAAGTACATAATAATAAACTTTATACCAAGATTATAAGATAGTTTCAACGTATATAATAATAATAATGTTATTAAGATTATTCTTTTCTATGGTATTTTTATAATAGCTTTTACTTTGTATTTTTCTTATAACCCTTTTTATTACACTTTTTTTTGAGTTGTGGTCTATTGATAACAACTATCTTACCTCTAATAAGTAAACAGTAAAATCAGCGTACATTACATCTTTTTTTCCACTGCGATGCCTCCTTTTTATTTTCTTTCCTATGTTCGACTGTTTGTCAACATTATATATGTTTATACAAATCATTTATGCAGTTCAAACTTTATACGGTTTATATAATTAGGAACGCATATTCTAAATGAAAATAACAAGTATATGTTAAACACCTAAAAACGATGTCTTTGATTAAAATATATGTAATGATGTATGATTAGGTATGACATGTGATGTTTAAGAAAACAAAAAAGACTTCCAGCATATGATAAAATATCATCTTAACCGATAACTTTTATAATGTCTACAAAACTTATAATTGAGCATGTCATCAATGATAAATACGAAGCTTATAACCAAATAGTTTTCAATTATGAAAAAATGTCATTTCTTTTTAAATAGACTAGAAGTGAAGAAGTATCTTTGTACAATGAAACAAAGCCAAGTTATTTTCTTAGCTAGGAAACGATAGTCGATATAATAATTAAACATTGAGATGTGATTTCCTCTATATATTTGACATTTGTAGAATCATAATAACTTGCTTCTTCTGTAACAAATCCTCTCATCTCTTATAAAAATCATAAGTATATGACTTTACCATAACAACTCTATTATTAATTTCTGTAGGGTTCCATCTAGCATTATTAGAATTGGCTTTTCTTAATTAATTAGGCACGCAATCTAATCAACATTATGGTAGTATTAGGCATGCAATCTAATCAAAATTAAAGTATTAGGCACTCAAACTAATCAATATTAAGGTGTACTTTTGCTAATGTAATAATGATAGCACAAAATTCAAATAAAATTGCAATTACAAGCAATGGAAACATAATTTAGAGACTAGCTAGTAGGTACAAAATATTTCAAATTATATGCAAATTGAGAGTAACAATTTCACAACTTTACAACATATATACTATAGCTAGTTTAAATATCCATATTAACTTAAACAGTACTCCAAGCAAGCTATTTCAACCCCCAAAAAATAAAAATACTACTAGTTGTATCAATCTTCTCAAGGAAGTAGAAGTATAACCTATACTAAGTAGACTCTATCTATACACTAAAGCACAAAATCTCTTCTTTTCTATACTATAGTTAAAAAAAGAAGTATATATACTAGAAAGTGTGCTTTAAACTTTTGTCCTCCGACTTGGGCCAGAAGGCCTCACACAATATAAGAGTATCCCTAACTTCCTTTTTTATGTTTTTCAGCTATCAATACGAGACTTTCTGGTATTCATGTTCCAAGATTACCAGTAACAAAATCTGGCAATAGTTGAGTTGGAAATCGCTTATTCCCACTTTGAAAATCAATGTTTTCATATCCCATTCTATTGTAATGACTTCCTATTTCAGGCCTACTTCCCAACTCATTAGAAAGATAATTTTGTTGGCTCACTGGCATGGCTAGGTTTTCAGAAGGAGGAAGTCCTAAAGTAAGAGATACACCATTATTTCCATGAAAATTCGCGGTCATTTGTTGATCATGAGGATCAAATCTTCCAAAATCACCCATCGCGTACGCTGCCATTAGAGGATTAGTAAACCCTTTGTTTGTTGATTCTCTAGCTTTGGCTTCCATTTCAACAGATGAAAGAATACTACTTGGAGAAAACTTGTGCATGTCATGATTTCTTGGCTTTTTCGCGTTGTTTTCAATATGATCAACAGTAGTAGTAGTATTCTCCATGTTGAATGAACCAAGGAAGGAGAAGTTGTGAGCATGATGAAGTGAAGCACCTGCAGTAGGGGAAGTTGAAATAGTTGAGGCAGAAATTTCTGCTTGAGTAGTACCATCTTGTAATAAGCTGCTAGTAATAATTGGTTGTTTCTCTTCATTTGGAGCACTTATATTCGTCTCTTTGTTTTTGTTATCTCCTGAAGTATTACTACTGTTTTGTTCTTGATTCTTCACCTCTTCCAAGTACATTTCTTCAACCATTGGCTTCCATAATCGAACTCGAGCATTAATGAACCAGTTAGAGACCTGCATTTTCTTATATTAAGGATTTTTCTTAAAAGAAAAAGAAAGAATAATTTAACCAAGTAAAATGTGTGTCCAAGAACCTGGCTCCTTGTTAGCCCCGTTTGCTTAGCAAGCATGATTTTGTCTGAGTCTTTGGGGTAACTGCAATATAAAAATATATCAAGAAAAAAACATTTTTATAAGTAGTAAAAAACATAGACGAATTCAGAATTTAGAATAGTAATGTAATCTTACTATATACATGCACATATTTTAATTTTTGTGTGCATGCATTTAGTTTCAAAATAACTTAACGGGGACATGTTAAAACCTTAAAAGACACGGAAGACGTATGACACAATTTTTAGCATGGTTCAGGAGTACTCACGGATGAAGAAAATGCTCGAAAAGCCAAGCACGAAGGACAGAGACAGCTCTTTCAGGTAAACCTCTTTGGGGTCTCCAAGCATTTGGTTGCATCATTCCTAGCTGTTGCAGCGCGCGTTGTTGCCTTAGATGATGGTCCACAAATTTGAGTCTTGAGCCTTCAATTTTCCCTCCTAAGCCTTCATCTTCACCTAAACTCTTGCTCGTCGCCTTTACTTGCTCACTAATTGCATCCTTTAGGCATCTGAATTGTTTTGAAATTGCATGCAAAGCTAATTGAGTGTATGATTTTGCTGATCCAACTCCTGCTACTTGCTCAAATGATGATACAATTATTTGCATTTGGTGATGGTACTGTCTGTACCTTTGCTCCACCTGAACAAAAACATTATAAACTTTAATCAATCTGTCGTTTTACAACATGAAGTTATCTTATGTCGGCTACTATTGAAATTAAACAATTTTATTTCAGTTAAAAGATTATATATTGCAAGTGAGAAATAAGTTTGCAAAACTTTGTAAATCATCAAATTTTTGTGAGTCATTAGATCGAAGACACATCGTGGTGTAAAAAAGGTGAATAAGAGATAGTGGTTTGAATTTTGGTGCAGCCGAAGGCTTAACTTTAGGTTCGTAGCTAACTTTGGTATATTATCTTTATAGCTTTAGTTGGACCCGCAGAAGAAAATTTAAGAGCCACACATTGTCAGTTTGTTTTAATATCAACAGAAACCGCAACGTACGTGATTGGCCTATTGTTCTTCAACTAATTAACAAAATTGTACATTTCATCTACAAACTATTATTATTGCAAACATATATAAATCAATAGTTACATCTATTCAATTTTTTATAAGAAAAAGTTAATTTTATTAAAAAATTACATTTTCGAATCATTTGAGAATAAAATTGTAAACATATGTCGGCCGTAGCTAAAGTAATAGTTACGAGTTTAATAGAATTCAGTAATAATTATGTTTAGAATTCGAAATTCTTAGACTCAAAATTGAGGACGGTACCTCTTCAAGCATGGCAAGAAGCTTGGCTTTTTTCATTTGAAGTTCTTGTCTTTGAGCAGTTGTAAGCTCAATGGCAACTTCATTTTTCTGCCTGCTGCTACTTTCACCACCACCACCACCACCAGAACTATTCGTGTTGACATCACTAACCAAAGGCATTAATTCTTTATTCATTGAATTATCCTTCTTTTGATCATCTCCTTTGTTACTTTTTCCAACAATATTAACAACTTCATCAAGAAGCTCTTGTGCAGCTTTCAGATACTTAGAGCCTAAAATCATGTTGCTAGAACTTCCATCCATTGTTCCTCTAATAGTAACATTATTTGTCCTTGGTGATGATGATGATGAAATATTGTTATTAAAACTAATTTGTTGTTGTTGCTGAGGAGAAAGGCTCAGTGATAGACCGCCTTGCTGTTGTTGTAGTCGGTGTTGCGGTGTCGGAGACACCACAATCGGCCTCTGAAACGCCAGTTGAGACGCCAAGTTGTGGTGGTCCCGCCACATGACGTGGCGGAAACCACCGTCGACGACGGTACTATCACCTGCTGAGATTGATCTTGATTGTTCCACATACGCTGTAAAAGTCCGTGATGATTGATCTGATCATGCAAACTCACTGCCGGAAGAGGCACGCCGACAAAGTGCTGCTGTTGCAGCGGCGCGTGTTGTATATTCGCATGGCTCAGCGCGTTGCCTCCTGCTGGTGATGAATTCAGAAAAAGTAACTGGTGCTGGTTCTGTTGCTGTTGCAGGTGCTGCTGCTGCTGCTGCTGTGTGTCAGATGTAGTGTAGCCTTGCATATAACTGTTAGGGTTCATCAGATACAGCGTCTGAATATTATTATTACTATTCCCATGATTATTATGTTGCTGTTGATGATGATCAGCTTGTATATTATTATCCGAGGTTCCTTGATAGTACATATCTGCACAAACTTGTTCAAATTTCTCCTTTTATCAATACCAGTACCTGCAAACAGAAAGTAACAAAGAAGAAAATAAGTCCACACAAACATTTTTACAAGTGAAAAATTAAATTTTGTTTACAGAGATATTCAACTATAAATAAAACAAAAGAAACACAAAGGAAAATGATATAAAAGAAAGAGAAAGAGATGAAAGGAGCTTTAGCAGTGTGAGTAAGCATCAAAGAATAGAAAGAAAAAATAATAATAAAAATCACTCACTCACACATGTAACTAACTGTCTATCTTTGGGTGGTAGCTCTCTAAGCTTTGAGAAGTTGCCTTCTTGTCAGACTGATCTATATTTTTTCTCTCTGCATACTCATCTCTTCAACCACAAAAAGGAAATATGAATAAAGAGATGTGGGGTTAACCCCCTTTCTTCTATCAACCCACCCATCCCACACTACAGGACAATTTAGAAAAGAGAAAAAAAATTGATACTTAGATTTTTATTTTTATTTCATTATTTGAAGAGGATAATAGAGAGCAATAATTAATAATTGAGACTTGAGAGGAGAGTATTTATCTTGTTTGTTTCTGTAGCTTGCAGAGTGATATAAGAGGCAATATTTTCTTTCTCCTATAGAATTTATGAACAATTTATTTCTATAACATTTCATCTTTATTTCATAGCTAAATAAAATTAGTACGGAATGTTCAATATAGCTTTATGTTGAAAATTGTTAATATTAGCACTTTAACGAGGAGAGTGATAACTGACGAGTTAAAACAATGATAAATAATAATAAAAAGAAAATATTTCACTAATTATCTTCGTAATAATAATAATAATACATCAATATAATTTTAACAGCGAATTTTGATCTTACTATTATATTTGTGCGATAAAAGAAATTATTTCCGATCGAAGGTGTGTGGTGGGAAAGGGATATGTTAAACGAGGAAACGTCCACTCCGACCACAGGTTGGGTAGGTAGGGTAATAATTGATTGTATAAGATACCTTCCCTTTTTTTTCATCCTACTACTACTTATAATTAATTTTAATATTTAATTTATTTCTTTAATATTTTAGTCCTCCATTTCTTTTATATATATATGAACTCCATAAATAATTTTCTTTAGTTTGCGGGAATATAATGTGTATCCACTAATTTATCTGATATACTGGCTGTCCATTAATATTATTATAAAAATTAAATACGTGACATTAAATTATTTAACTTTGCTTTTATTTTGACTGAAACTTAAACTTTGACCTTTATGATCAATGCTAGATTATTTAGGTAAGTTCTAATTAATGTAGTACCAAGAAAAATTAAAGCCCACTCTCTAGAAGGAAGACCAAGAAATGGAAGTAGACTTGAATATATATATTTTTCCATTTATTTTTACGTTTAGTTTTAATTATACAGATTTTTTTTAAAAAAAATAACGACTGACATAAATATTTTTTTAATAAATTGAATAAGTAAAAGTAAACGATGGTACATAATATTAACTATATAGACTTTCTGAATTAATAATGATTAGTAAAGTGATTAATTGTGAAACCAATTGAAGAACTAATCTTTATTGGTTTCATCATCTAAATAGAAGGTTCAGATAAATATATAATTTAAACTTATGGTACAGTATATATTTATGATAGTCTAATTAAGTAGCGTATACTAAATATAACTTAATTACCTAAAACCCTTACAATTTTTCCGTACTACTATCCATTTAATGGTCTTAAGACTTTTGGCTATGATGCCCATCCTCAAGGTTCGTAGACCTTAATTAATTCTCATCTAATTTTGTTTGCAGAAAGAAAAGAAAAAATTAAAGAAAAAAACACTAATTAATTAATATTTACATAAAAAAGAATCAGTTTATTTTTCTGCATCACTTGAGTAAGAAAGCAGCATATTTAGAACTTCTCATATATTTAAATTAGAATAACAAATTGATTAATATTTTAGTTTATCACAAGGAGTCAAGCTTATATTATAATAAAAAAAAAGTGTAGGCTAGACCTATTAGGAGTACTAGTCCTGGACTCCTGGAGAATAGAAATGATGCCAAGGGTACAAATGCCCTAATTAAATATTGTCCTATCGTAACAAATTTAGAATTTTTAGAATATGAGGATATCACTTAAGAGTATTTCGTGAAAATTGATCCCTAGTCCTCTAGCTAGACCTTCAACCAAGTGCACCTCTTAGTCTTATTGTAATATGGATTCCAAAAGATAATGTTATACACATTTTAGAAAATATTTTTTAAAATCACAAATGAATGTCCCTCAATTTTTTCCCATAAATTTGTCCGGGGTGCTAGGCTACATGACCCTCTGAGACAAATAAAAATGTAACATGTGTTTTGACTTGTTATGATAAAAATGCTGATGGTCCTCATCAACAAACAAGGATTTTTTTTTCTTCATTTTTAATAAGAATATAGTTCAATTTGAGTTTTATTTTGTACAAAAAAATTAAGTTATTTAGTTGGATCCTAATGAAAGTAATATGTGGATGGATGGTCCCAAGCGGCGGCAGAGAGTATAATGATTTAATCGAAGGAAATTATTTCTCTAAATTTATAGGCGAAGTAGACAATTTACTGATTTCAATGACTAATTTTTTTGATTTTATATCCGATATTTAAAATCTGTATTAAAATTTCGACTATATTCAGTATATACATTCTCACCAAGAAAATTTCTGTATGCGATATTTAAATATGAAATCTATAATGAAGAGTGAATTAGTCCTAATTTGTACACGGTATTTAAATATGAAATCTATAATGAAGAGTGAATCAGTCATAGCATTGTATTGATCCAAATGACTTACTAATTTGTGGAGTTTGACTTTTCTGTTGAGTACATAGCAAAAGTTTGACTGTGAACAATATTGTAAAGCTTTTACTCTCACTTAAAAGTACTACTGAACTATCTACTACAAGTAGTAAATTTATTGACTTTTTTGTGCTAACTGATCCAATAAATACGTAGCTATACATATCCAACTTTACAAAAAATAAATTAATTGAATGCCTAACTTCGTGGCTTGACATTTTGAAACGTGCGATATCCAATCAATTTAAACAATGCCTTTATTTTTACAGTTTAGCATTAGTACTTCCTCCGTCCTTTTATTTTACTTGTTATGATTTCCTTATTTTATAATTAAATAATAATAATTTTGATTAATATTTTAGTATTTTTTATCATATTGTAATTTATAATATTTTTCGTATAGCTTTTTTAAATACGTAAATTTTCAATTTAAAATATTAAATTAATATAATCTAATTTAACTTTAAGAATTTTAGTAAAACAAAACATGATAATCAAAAGGAGCGGAGAAAATACAACATCAAATTTTTAAAGAACTAATTAATACCATAAAGGTTAAGTTTTTTTAATTCCTTTATCTAGCTACTTTTGTTAAAGTTTATATCTTCATGTATATACTCGGTGCATTATTGCTCTCTCATTATGCACGGGCTTGAGGAAGGATATATCGGATCGACCATAAGAAACTATATATTATATGCGATTTTATCCTATATTTTATTTGTAAGAGATTTTTGAGATTTGTTTTACTAGTTTTTTTCAATTGAAATTTGAAAACAACCCTGGTGTAAGTCAGGTTGATGAATAGTCTATGAGTTTAATTCCATATATGACATATAAAGTACGTAAATAGGATTTTGTCATGTACAGGATAAGGTCAACTTTTCATTAATCCAACACCTTGATATAAATTCTTGAAAACCTGTAAAGGAAAAAATCTAAAGGAGGCCATCCATCATGTACCAAAGTTCGTACAGAATTAAAGGTTTTATCTTTTGAATAAGAAATTTAACTTTTTTACCTTCAGCGACATATTTAATTTTTTATAGCATCAAGTTAAAGTTTGACCTACTATAATATATAATTATTGATTGACACTAGATATACATGCAAACACGGATGCAAATTAGTACTATATATTTCTATTATACGATAGAAAATCTAAGTTGGGGACGATCAAGAATAAATTTATCATTTCATATATATAAGATAGTGCCGTAAATAAAATATTTGTGTTAATAAGGTTCGGGTAATGTCCACAGTTTAAGGGGTGTGATTGATATAGTCTTGTTATAAATGTGAGTCATTTGTATAAAACTAGAGATATATATGAGTCACTTTCATAACGTTGGGTATATCAATTCTAAATAATAAAATTGAGGAGTTTGTCAGGCTCTTTCCTATATATAGTTATCGGAATACAAAATTGAATGAGTGATTTCATAACCTAAAAATCACACAAAATATTACCGTTGCTTTTAAGGCTCCCTTCAAACATAAAAATTGAAAAAAGAATGGAGCTGATGATGCTGCAGATAACATATTCTTGAATCTCTGATGGAGAATGATTATATATCAGATATATTCTATTCCTAATAATAACTTAATTTTCCACTGACATATAAAAAGATTGTTGCTATCGTACAAGGACATAGAAACGTGACAATTTGCATGGACCATTAATCAATTTAGAGAAAAAGACAAGGTTAAAATATTCCAAAATATCACATCCCACACTCAATTTTTACCTAGTTCACAACTTTATTGAAAGAATCAGATGTAAACATAAAGTCCTTTTCTAATCTTTTTTTTTACTTGATATAAATTAACATAAAGTAGTCCTTTTCTAATCTATTTTTTACTTTATATAAATTATATACATGCGCCTTACTCCTAGAATATAATTACTGTACTATATTTCAAAGTATATAAAAAAATACAAGATTAATTTCTCAGATATAACTAATTTTTACCTTTCTTTCTGATTTTAATTTGTCATGACTTTCTCGCATAATAATTATAATAATTGAATAATCACGTGAAAAATCAACTAACAATGTTTAAGATCCAATAAATCACTATCTTTTTCCATCGATACGGCCAGTACCTATAATTGATGATAATAAATAAAATATTTTGCTATAATGAGATGGAATATATGGACGTGTAGAAAAAAAATATAAGTTTTTAAAAATATAATTCAGTATTTTGTGATGCCAAATGTACCACGTCACTTTAAATCACCATCAACCTCGTGATCTATTGTTATTATATATATAACTCAGTAAATAATTATGTGTAAAATAAAGGTAGTTGTTCAATTTAATTCTTATTGCATTATTGTTAGCGTCAGTATTTTTTTCAACTTTTTTGGTCAAATTAATTCTTTTAGACTGGACTTTAGTATTCATTGCTCGTTAATTGAAGCAGAAAAATATGGAAAAGTCAGTATGTTGTATTAATTTCAATGGTAGTTGTAGCCTGTACAGGTTTGGTTCATTAATAGTTATATTATACAGCAAATATTATTACAATTTTGAAATTTCAAAATGGATGTTTTTAGTCAAATTTAGTATTCTAATTTCAGATTAGTAGGATGGTACTTAATAATAATTTCTATAGAAGTCTTTTGTAATTTGATTTTTTATTAAAAAAAAGTTTCAATTTTTTTAAAAACTCACCCAATATGTATTTGTGAGTCTTTTAATTTCATTCTCTTTTCTTTGGTGTTGTTTGATTAACAGTTTCATCTAAACAAAAAAAAAGAATAATTTTGTTAGTTAAGAGAGATAGGGATTAATTCCCATTAATGATTTCATTTTTTAAATTTTACAACGCTAAAAAACCCAAAAAAAAAAATCCTCATGAAATAGAATTAGTAAAAATAGGGGTTCGAGTTCTTAGAGCTAGATTGGGTCAATGACAGTAAATAGTTGATAAATTTTAAATGTTGGGAATTGATTTTATAAATATATAATTATGTGTTTAGACAAAAAATAGTGAAGATATGATGTTAATAAGTAATTAATATTTTGGTTTTAAAATATTAAGAATAAAATAATAAAAAATGTGTATAAACATAAAAATTATATATATTAGAAATGATAAACTTACAACTTTGGCTGATTTTAACTTGTAAATACCTTAAACTTTTAAAAAAGTACTTATAAGTCAATTTAGCTTATAAACTAGGCCAAACACCCTCTTAGTCAATTAAAACTCGAGTTTTTTATTCACTAATCTCAAGAGTTCATATTGAATTTTTATTTGATAAGTCTTGAGTATTTGTTCGCTAATTTCAAGAAAATTTTGAATTTTGCTACAAAGATTATAATTCTTATTATATAAAATGGTGACCAATGGAGTATATACAAGTGATAGAAAGGTTAAAGGAGTTGATGTTGCAACCCACAAAAGTAGTGATAATGCGTGTCATAGTACCATGCGATGTTCTCAAAGCAAATATCATCTCTACATATAATAATGGTCAAAGAAATGATGGCATAAGTGATAAGTGGTCCATAAAACACATACCATAAAGTCAAGTGATTAAAAACAAAGAGAGCCCCACCTAGAGGGGTTAGCATTGTTAGTCACGTAATTTCCTTTTTTTTTTAATCGTATCCGATTGTTCGATATCTGAATTAGAATTCGATTAATTCAAATGAAAGTCACTTCTCATAGAGGAATTTTCTATATTTCTTTCATTTCTTTTGAAATTCGTTATTCTAAACCCTTGTTAGTGATGCTTCCTATCCTTAATTCATTATATTTACCTCTTTAATTTAAATTTATACGACAGAATTTGATCAGAAACATTTTTTTTATATAAATATGTATATTAAAATTAATTATAATGCATGACTAAATTTTCTCATTAAAGGAAAGATAATAAGTTCAAAATTATATTAGTATTATTTTGAATATAGCAAGGTTTTTTTTTTAATATTATAAAAATAAAAGCGTGTCACAGAAAATGAATCAGATGAGCTCGATTAATATAAGAAAATTAAGAGATAGTAACGTTATTCGCTAGGGATGTAAAAGGTTGAAATTGACAATCTGGATTCGTGTAACCATCCATTGATGTGTACTATGTAGTATTGAAATACTAACAAGAATAAATAAAAACTGTTTAAAAACAAAACAAAAAAAAATAAAAATAGATAAAGGATTAAAAAAAGTTAGTATAATACCAGTATAAATAAAGATTGACAATTCGAATTTCATAATCACCTAATAATAGTCAGTAGAATATGGTGAATAATTTGCTAAAGAAAAAATTCAAAGTCTTCATATAAGGGAGCCGATTAATGACCTAAAACAAACATATAAAGTTGTTGTATTTTATTAATTAATCATAATTATAATTGATTTTAGAAAAAAAATTCTAGTAATGTTTTCTTAACATTCTCTTATATACACTCGTCTATCAGTTAACCATTTGAAACTTGTCTAATATATTTGCATTTTCACTCAATAAGTAAGTTTCTACTTTGTTTATCCTACATGCGGATACTGTTGCAGAAATTAACATTCTCTTATATACATACACTCATCTATCAGTTAACCATTTGAAACTTGTCTAATACAATTTATATTTTCATCCAATAAATAAGTTTCTACTTTGTTTATCCTACATGCGGATACTGTTGAAGAAATTATGAATTTAGATATTTAAAAAAATAATCGATAAACATCAAGATGATGAGCCCTTCTTTTCGAAAACCAAAATTATTGACATGTTTGTCCATTTCTTTCGTTCTTTTGTTTTATCCTTTGTCGTCTTATTTCACCAAAAATTATTTTTCAACAATTAGAAAGGGGGGACTTACTACTAAATTGTAAATTATTGATACTACAGTTTGATGGCGTTATTAAGTTTGACAATTCCCAAGAAAACAAAGTAGATAAAGTTATTATGGAAGTATTGGTTATATATACCACCAAAAAATATAACGAGACTATATGTTATATGGACGACACAACTAACACTAACAAATAATTGAAATTATGTGGAAAAAAAAGTGGCCCCTTTTGCAATCAATTCAATGGAGGCACTTTTTAGCAGCCTAGTTCCCACATGTATTCATGACAAGGGATATGAATTTACATATAACTTTATGGATATGTGAGATTTTAAATTGATGCTTATTCAACAAAAAATATTGTAATGTATTTAATATTCATGTCTAGAGAATAGTTTACATCACATGTTTTGTGTTTAATCTTTCATTTTCTAATTTCATTGAATTAGATCTAACGTTCAATATACTGAAATGAAATTGATAAGAACTAGCTTGAAACTAAGTAACTATATCTCTCTCTTGAGTTAACTTTATTCATCATCGATCTTTTAAGGACATTGGGATATAATAATCCCGCAACAATACGGTTAATTATTATTCATTTCATTATATAACCTTGATCCTCTCTCCCCCCTCCCCCCTCCGCCCTCCCCCACCCCACCCCCTTCTTCGAATGTACAATTTTCCAAGTCTAATGGAACAAGCCTTATTTAATAGAGATTATTTTATTTTTCTTCAACCATAAATAGATTGTTAATATGATATAGAAAGACCATTATTTGACTTTTTCTATAAGGTGAAAACACACACACACACACACATATATATATATATATATATATATTAATATATATATATATATATATATATATATATATATATATATATATATATCGATTTTTTAGCTAATCAGAGGTTGAAAATAGTATTCATGCAAGAGTACTAGCTAATAGTCTAAAATTTATAGTTTAACATCAAACATGGATTACTATAAAAACATTTTAGGTAAAAGGATCAGATATATCCCTCAACGTTGACATTTAGAATTGATATATTTCTTGTTATGAAAGTGATTCATATATATACCTATTGTTATACGAATGACTAGTATATACCTTTCTCGTCTAAGAAAAGTGAAAAAATTAATTTGAATTATTTTTGTTGAAAAACACAATCCATATGGAGTATTACATTTGATTCTCCTCACACATACAATTTTTTACTTTTTTGTTTCAATGATTAATTTAAATTTATTATTTTGATGGTCAAATTTATTTATGTTTCACTAATTTTCTTATAGAATTTATTACAAATACCCCATAAATTATTTAATTTCTACAAATATAAAAACAAAATTATAATATAGCCAAAAAAAATAATTTTAAATTTTTCTACACTAAAAAATGAAATAAGAAAAATAAGAAACTCAAATAATGATAATCAACGAAGTCAAAAAAAATTATATGAAAAAGATTAAAATTTACCTTGAATTTTACCAGAAGTATCATATATATATATATATATATATATATATATATATATATTATATATATATATATACCCCACATGAATTTTACTAAAATTAAAAATTAAAAGAATAAATTTCAAAACTATTTATTTTCACTTCTGTTAGACACGGATGCAGGATAATGTGAGTCACTCGTATAACAGTAAGAATATATATGAGTCACTTCAATAAAAAGAGATGCATAAACTTTAATAATAAAATTAAAGAGTGTATTAACATTTTTTCATAATTTTATATTATTATAATATTTATTTTTTAAAATATTGAAATAATTACTCCTTATTTTATTCGACGTTAAGGGGCCCTAAAAGAACGTGGTACTGTGCACGCGTCAACTTGCAACAGCGTTATCTTAGACAAGGTGGGTCCCACAGATAGACGGATGATAGTTGATGTGGGACCCGCAAGACACCATTGCAATTTTTTAGGCTTTCTTTTGGCGGGGCCCAACCGCTTCTATTATTCAAATGGATTACCCAATCAGATGGAGTTATTAATTGTCGGTAGCGACTGCAATGCGTGGCATCGTATTTCCGCAAACATACCACATACTTATTTATATTCGATATTTATCACAAATCAACAAATAATTTATTTTGTATATATTTAAAGAATAGATTTGAAATTATCTTTTTTAATATATATTGATATTAATTAATTGTCAGTACATTTAATTAGTGCATTGAAGATCTACACTACAAAAACACTATGAATTACATGAGATTTCTCTAGAGATTAGTATGAAAATTCGCATATTTTCATACTAATTTCAAAATAAATCCTTATGTAATTCATAATTTTTCTGTAGTACTAGATGAATAGTCTACAAAGTAAAAGAAAGGCAATATTAGGGCTATACAAAATTACTCATATTAGATACTTTTATCAATCTAATAAAACACACGATACATTTCATATATATTTAAAAATCAATTTTTTTAAAAAAATAGAATGAAGGGGAAAGATAAGGATAGAATGCGTTTCTCAATTCCCAAGTTAAGTCGGTATCATCGACGAAGTTAATTCATATAAAGACATAAGTCAACATATTGTTGATTTATATATATATATATATATATATATATATATATATATATATATATATATATATATATATATATATTTATTTGATCGATTTAAGAATATTCAATATCATTATCATTACATAAGGTATGGTAGAGATCTAAAACTACCAAATAATTTGCTAGAGAAATACTAGAAAACTAAGTACCACACGTAAATCATGAGGTTAGCAATGTCCTTTTTGGTGTACCAATATGTTATGATGGGGATTAAATTTAAAAGATTATTATGTTACGATTAATATTAAAGATGTTGTTTATTATTATCATATTATAAAACAATACACAATTTAATATCGCAAAATATTCATACATTAGTTATATCACGGTTTATTTTCATATATAGACCACCAAACACTATATTATATACGTTGAATTTTGCTCTTAGATTAATTGTTCCAATATACCACCGCCAAAAAAACTCTTATGGTTTCTTCTATTGTCAATTTATTTATTATATTTAGAAATTGAAGTTGATATAGAGACAAAAGCCTTTTGAAAATTGTTTTCTTATCACATCAAGGGGGGAAAAAAAAAGGGAAAAGGGATGGTACTTTAAAAAGGAAAATTAATTTGAAAAGGAAAAGTAATAAGTAGTGATTATATTAATTATTAATTATAACGATGTGGTTCATGGTGCATTTTCTCGAAGCATTAATTAACAATTACTATCAGCATTAGTATTTGGTGCTGCATGCACTTGTAGATATTAGATGGTTAACTTAATTAAGAATTAATTTAATCTCACTTTTTTATGAAAAAAGAGTGGAAGATTAGTTCCCATTAATCTCCTTAATCTAACAAAAGTGGTTGGAGATTAGTCTTGTTTTGGGTCCCATTTTGATGATAATGTCATATTATTATCCCTTATTATTATTATTATTATTATTATTTCATTAATCGTTGTGGGCCTTAATTAAAATCTTGTTTGTGACTGATTAGGTGGTAAGTTGGCGAAATCAACAGCAAGATTACATTACAAGAAAATTGTGAATTACATGGGGATTTTTCTGAGAATAAGTATAAAAATTTACATGAAAGTAAGTTTCTTGTGAAATTTCATACTAATTCCTATGAAAATCACATGTAATTCACAATTTTTTTTGTAGTGTTATCAAGTCCAAAACAATAATACATTATCTACACTTTCCAACCGCTATGCCAAGGTCAAGACCCATCCATTTATTGATTCCGTTTTATTTTGATATGTTTAACACCGTCTATTTGATACTTGATAACTTTTATATTATTTAGGAAAAAAGGTTGGAGATATATTCAAATTTTGACTGAATTTGTTATAACAATCTCAAACTTAGGACAGGACCTATTAGCTCCATGTACTATTTAATAAGTGTGTATATATGTGTCCAACTGGACATACAAGTTTCTATTTATAATGATACAATATTTATGATGTCCATGTTGATACTTATATATCTTTAAAATACACTATTAAATAGTGCATGAGTAATAGGTCCTTTGATCCCAAAGTTTAAAATTGTTACAACAATTTCCGTCAAAATTCATATATATTTCGAACCCTTTTCCCTATTATTTACTTGCCACTTTTCGATTCTAATATGAAACACCATAATTATATCCTGAAGTTTCAATTTTGAATCATGAAGGTTGACAATACACTATAAAAAAGTTGTGAATTAAATGAGAATTTTCTTGAAGATTAGTATAAACTGTAATTAAGTGGGTTTTCGAAAATCGAAAAGCATAATAGGACCCTTTGTAGGGTTGTACCATTTGTCTTTTAACTTTGAAACTTTTATGAAAATGATTTTGAAGTTGCTAATAATTCAAAGATATTGCATGAACCCGTACAATCACTATTAATCCCCAACTATATACTTATAAAGTTTCTTGTCTTCTTATGAGCAAGTTAATCAATATTTTAAACTTGTCCATTTATAGTCTGAATGTATTTGACGAATACTTCTCGTCCCAATTAACAGTGGTGACAAAACTATATGTGCTACAAAACTAAATAACATCATTAACTAACTATGAAATTTTATCGATAATTTATCATCAAAAAGTTTGTGATATGAAATCTAGAGTTATAAAAGATTTTTGTTATAGTATTTGATAAGGAAGTTGTTTGTCGCTTACATTTTAGTGATGTGTATGTCTGTATGTATGGTGACTATTTCTGCTGAATTACTAATATTAGAAAGTGATTATTAACATTACACTCATAAATCACTAAGATAAAAATAGATTTTAGCTACAATAAATATACGGAATAGGACCTAAAATATCTCGAAGTATTGAAAATGGTATAAAATTATACTCTATTCATCTATTGGATCCAAAATGTCCTTCTACATCACCTGTTGGCTCCAAAATACCCTTAACCACTTATTTAACGGTTTTAAATTTTTTAAGGTATTTAAATATTTTTTTAAATACTTGGCGCTCAACTATTGGATAATATTTAATTTATTAATATCATTTCTAAACCAACCCACTACCCACCCGTTACTAATTAAGCCTCTCCCAATCAATAAATAAATTCTAATACCAAAATTATCCTAAACACTACTGAAGCACGACGACATTACAGATTCCTAAAAATGACATTCAAAATTATTCGAGTCTGAATTGAAGCCCAATTAAATTTAGGTTGAGCCGCTTATTTAGGAGGACACTTTCAATAAGATTCTCTTTCAAACTTAAATTCGAAATTTATATTAAAGGTGAAGAAGGAGTAAATCCCGAATTAATTCATGTACTTTTTAAATATAATTTTACAAATATTTATTATTTGTTTTAACCATTAAAACTTTAATATAGTATTTTTCTAAAAAAATTATCTATTAAGTAACATCACATAATTGAGACGAATGAATAATTAAAATGAACATAGTCAGACTTTTAGGTTTATCGGCAATTTTTATTTAGACACTTGAATTATACTTAATATGTTTTAATTGAGTACTTGAATGTATGATAACTCACTTCTATAAACATTTTTGCCTCAAATTTTTAGAAACATACATTGTCAATGATTTTCCTGTTGTTGCATTCGTAATGGGGCGCATTTATTAATTGGATGAGATTTAATTAGTAATGGGTGATTAGTAGATTGGTTTACAAATTATATTAATAAGTTTAATTATAAAAAATAGTTGAGTGTCATGTATTAAAAAAATATTTAAATAATTTAAATTTAAAATCGTTAATAAGAGAATAATTTTGAACTCAAAGGTGAATAACAAAGGTATTTTGGAGCCAATAAGTTGATGTGAAGGGTATTATGAAGACAATAGATGGATGGATGATAGTTTTGTACCAATTTTAATAATTCAAGTGTAGTTTTGTAACAAAGTATGCTAAAGCCTTTACGGTCATTAATTATAGGCTTTAAGGACATTTACAAAAAATGTTAATTGTCTCTAAAAATACATATTCAGTGACAATTGTTATCGCTACTTAATTGTTGTTAACGATCACTTTTAGTGTAGTAAATACAGACATGAAACCATTCATATAATAGGATAATTCAAGTTCTAAATACTTCGACTAATTAATTTATAAAATATGTATAAAATGTATAACTTGTATATAATTTATACTAAATATGCATATAATATAGGGCAACTTTCACATATAGCAAACATAAAATTTATATTTGTATGCTATTGCAAAGTTTGCATAATTGCACTCCATAGCAAACATATGAATGTATAATTCGCTATACATATACAATTGAAGCGAATGTATAAAACGAGAAAATCAAAGAGACTTGGGCAGAGAATTGTATAAAATGAATTATATAATTATAAGTGTATAGAACAATTATATACAATTTGAATTTATAAAAAATGAGAAAGAGAGAAAGACAAAAGAGACTTGGGCAGAGAATATACAATTGAATCGAATTATATAAAATGAGAAAGAGAGAAATTATATACAATTTGAATTTGTATAAAACGGGAAAGAGAGAAAGGTAAAAGAAACTGGGCAGCTGAGTATTTTTATTGTATAATTATAAGTGTATAAGACGAAAATATATGTATCTGAATGTGTATATACAATATTATGGCGCTTTATACAAATAGAAACACAATTTATACATTTTGTTTTTATTTGTATAAGCGAGAGAGACGAGGGTGGCGAGCGAGATTAGGGAGAGTGGGGAGCGAGATCTAGAAGAGGGGAGAGAGGGGAACAAAAATATATGTATTTATGCAATTTCCTCTCGCTATATACAAATAAAAACAAATTTTATACACTTGTATTTGTATAAAAGTGAGAGAAAGCGAGTGAGAGATAGTGCGACAGAGGAGAATAGCGAGCGAGAGTTTGAGGGAGAGAGATGATTGACAAACGATTTGCTACAAAACACAATTAAATCAAAGAATGGTTATAGTAATTATTTAATTTATTAATTTACCATTATATATAATTTTCGTGTAATATATTAATAAACTAATTGTCGAACGGTATATGAATTTGTGAATTTGCTAATTGCTTGGGCCATAAAATGTTTCAGAAAGTAAAGACAAGGTGATAGTTCCAGCAAATATGGATGATATTTTTCTTTATTACTATCATATACTTATTTCATTCTTTATTTACATCACAATGAAAAGGTAGCTTATCTAATAAAACAATATGTCATAAAAATAATAAAATGATGAGCAAATTTGCACTTTTGGCCATGCAAAATAAACAAATCTCATATTGACAGGTTTCCATGCAAACTCTACTTTCATTATGCTAGTTATCATAATAATAATATCCTTAAATTAAGGTTTAGTGAATGGAGTAGGATATGATTGTCATTAGTGCTAATTAATAACAAAAACACTAACTTTAATTAATATTAGGGCTTCTAAAGCATATTCGAGATCTTACCTAACCCTTTGTTGTGTCTTCATGCCATTGAGCAATGATTTTTTTAAAAACAATCAATTATCATGTGCTCCTAAACTAAAAAAATAGTTATCTTTTCTCTTTTAAAAAATAAAGAATATAGGAGAGAGCATATTTAAGTTATATACACTGATATTATAAAAATTCTTTTTCCAACGATAAATGAGTGAATTTTAATATACGACAACAAATTAAATATCAATTTTATCAGATTATCAATTAAAATTTTATCGAAGAAATTTACTTAGTATTATGTACTATAAGTGACATGCATATGATTATGTAACTATAAATTATTAAACTATTGAAGTTATGAATATTTAAGTTGGTTACAAATTCAATCACCTTATATGTATTCCTAGCAAACACCTTCACCTAACCCAAGAAAATGTTTATATAATAAAATATATATACAAGAGACTATTCAATATAAACGAACCATTGTTTTCAAACACATTTTCAATTTCATTAGGTATGATTTCCTGCATCTGAAGTTTATCTCTGCTTGACTAATTCAGGTATCGCGCACCGAGTAGGTTGTCCCATCCTCAATACTATTTTAATCGTTTGAAACTTGAAATTTCTAATTAAAATTGTCGGCTAGTAGACGGAGGTTTTACATGCACTAAAGTTGGATTACACAAGTAAACATGTGTTTACGGAGTATGGACTAGATTTGAATGTGTATAAGTGTCTTTAAGAAATAATGTTGTTAATTTTAATATAAATCACTAATATTTTAACAATTATGAACTTTAAAAAACAGATAGAAATTGATAGATGATGTACTAAAATGATAAATGTTTAAAGTTTTTTAGTAGGGATACTAATTTATTCCTATATGATTGGAAAACTTTGGGTTTAAAAGTTAAAAGGGAAAGTAATTGGATTTCTGACTGAAGGCCCAAGGCCCATAATAAAGATCCATATCTCATACACACCCATAAGTTATTGGGCTCCTGAATGAAAAGGCTCAAAGCCCAAAATCTATCTTTTTCTCTTCTTTGCTTTGGTTGTATAAAGTAGATAAATCTCATACATTTAGGGCTAATTACATCCTAACTTGGAATTCTCCAATTATAAAAATCCTGAATTTTTCGTTGTTCTCAAATGCATTCTTTGGTTGTTAGATACATTGTAAATGATACTTTACTTAAGATTATGTTGCATCGTATACAATCCTTTGTTGTTGGATACATTAGTCTCTACTTTTTTGTTGTGTTGGATACCTTCCCTTGTTGTCGGATACATAACTATGAACATGATTCATGATGTGAGGGATGTATTTGAGAGGAGATAGGGATGTCCCGAGACGGAAATGTGGGAATGTATTAGAGAGGGGATTTTACAAATATTTTAAATGGTAGGAAATTTTAGAAATTATGATATTTTAAGTTGTGTATTTATGTGATTTTTTTAAAAAAATAAATCAAATGAGTAAATATATGAGATTAAATTCCATATTGATATGGACAATTTTGCTCCAAACATGTGAAGAAACTTAAAGTGTACCACGGTCCACGTAAATATTAAATAAAAGATATGAACAAAAAATATTTCTCTGTCTTGTCAAAAAACAACAGTAAAGCTAATTAATGCCCTATAACCATTCAAATATATTCATTATCTAAATTAGGGTTAGGGATATATTTTGATTAATTAAATCTGATCTATGACATATATTACTAATCAAGATTAGAATTTGAGGAAATAGAGAGAAAGAAAAATAGAGAAAAGCCGAATCCATAATTAAGTACATTTAAAATATAAATTCTACCATTTCAATTTATTTTTTCACCTAACTTCTCTCTTGTAATTATTTCTCTCTTTTCAATCCTTTTCACAAAAGAAGATTATAATTAGTCTCACCAACTACTGGAATTAAGTATCTACTAATTATCAACACTACATTAATTAAGTTGATATATCCACTTCTAGCAGAAGATTAGTTATATATTTATCCAATTATAACGAAGTCAATCTATATATAGATATATATGATTTGGTCTGAGAGGCATGCCATGGTCGTGCCCTACCAATTTTTATAGTGACAAATGTTCATTATTAATTATTCAAGCCTACGCATATTTTATCAGATAATTACTATATATATACCTCCCATCAACACAAGTAATGAATAACTCAGTTTATCCAACTTGAGGTCTAATTTTCATATATATGACAGAATTATAAGTCAATCCTATTAGTTTTTAAGTTACATATTTTATTATTACTGTTTTTCTTATCAAATGTTGTTTTATGCATGGTCCATGGGTATGCTTTATTGCGTAAAAAAATTGTGTTTGATTCGTAATCTCAACAAGAATCTCTTTTTGATCATAAGATCAATCTTTTAGGTTTAAGATAATTTAACTTAATTGTGTAACCACAATAGCCAACATCAAGTGGAAAAAAGGGTGATATGATAAAAACAATAATCTCTTTTTATTATTAAAAGGTCGTAATATTTATGGACAATTTCAATATTTCTAGATCTCAGTGTCTCATTAACATGGAAATTACAAGCTTTTATGTCAAAAAAAAACATGTCCATATTGGATTGGACCTTAAAGTAAATTAATTATAATGCCTACAATCCTTAAAATGCTTTTTCACATAAATATTACCACCATCAATAATATGTAACGTGTACACCTTTTTCACACCTTCAATAGGTAAAACATAAAATCTTGTTGTATTATATCGATATAATACGATTTTTTTTTACGTTGGAGACAGAATTTGAAATTTAAAAAAAAAAACAATATAAATTAGAGACCTTTTTTTAGCAATAATAGTTGATGTTGGCCTAAAATTTGAGCACATGATAAAGATTGAAGAGCTGAAGGAGATAACTGAAAATATTGATATTTCAGTAGTCTAGGATTCTAAAAATTGACATATTTTATTTAAGTTTACATTAGGGTTTGTTGTTTTTATGGAAGAAGTTTTTTATTAAGAACTTCATTCGGTGAACTCCTTACGTATTTTCAGACGTTCGATAAAATATTTTTGAAATTGGGTGGAGATGGGACTAGGATTGCAGGAAAATGAAGTTGTGTTAGAGAATAAAGAGCATATAATTAATATAGAACGTCATTTATGAAATTTATTTTTCTTATTTCTACTATAAAGTCATTTTCCTAGAATCTAAATGATTAAACAAGAAAAAATTAAAAAACAATTTAAAGAAATTGTTCATACACAACCCCAAGAATTGTCTTGAGTTCTGATTAGCTCTTTGAACCTATATTATGATGAGTAAACCTATCTTTCTTAATTAATTGGTAAAAGTTCATAAAGAAATATTCAATAGTAGTCAAAAAAGATATAGGTGAAATCTTGAGAATTTTTTATACCACCATAATATCAAATAATTATGCAATGAATGATTAAATTCTTTAACAAAGAAAACCAAATTATAACATACCAAAAATTGTCGATCCTTCTGCGTTTTTGGACGTAATAATGAGAAGCTTTAATTATTTATTTTTTCAAATCATGTTTTTTTTTTGTTTCCTTTTGCCTATTAGGGGTGTGATGTCACGAAGAATAATTTATTTTTTTGGAACATATGTATTTAAAAAATAAATAGATTTTTCCTTATTATTATTTATTTATATTAGATAAGTAAGCAAAAAGTATTATCTTAAAAGTAATTATATATAGAAATTTTTTTGGTCAGAATGGTATTTTACCTTTTAAAACATTTTTATCTTTTTAACATTAATACCTTTTAACTAACTTTTAATAAAAAGATTAGTTTAAAATTAAAAAAAATATTATATTTTTAGGTCAGTTCAAATTCAGGCCAAATTTTCTAATCATTTAACATTATCCTTATTTATAATTTTTAAAAACACTATTAAAGGTGGTGATGGAGTTATTTTGCTGAGTGAAAATGAGGTATGTTAAGAAAGAGAAAACATAATCAATGTGAAACTTTAATCGAAGGAAATTATTTTCCTTGTTTTCAAAAAGTTATTTTTCTCAAGAAAATATTATCAAAAATGTTGACCAAATAAATAAAATAAATTAAAATATTTTTTCCCACCTTACCAAACACAACCAAATGAAAAAAGAATTGTTCTACTATTGACTTTCATTTCTTAGAACTATTATTGCAACAAAAAAGGGAAACTTTATTTTTGTGGACCTTTAATGTTTCATGATATATATTCATTTTGATACCTTTCTATGTTTCTCCGAGTCCATTTTGCTTTTTTTTTTTATTCCTCTCATTTTGGAGGTATTAATTATATTATCAATGTTATAATAAGTTTCTTATACAGATTAAATCTTAGTTAAAAAATTGTAACAAAATTAAGGACATTGAACTTTTCTGTTCTGTTCTACACTTTATTTACATAAAGTAATATGTGCCACAATTTGCTCATTTGAGTGAATTTTTTAAATGATAAAATTTCATTAATTTCAACATCTTTTATATTATCTCAAGATGAAGTATTTATCCATATTCAGTCTGATTCCCAACAATTAATTAGAATGAAGGGTAGGTGCACTGAGTATTCCATGTTACCAAGGTTTTGAAAATTAATATTCTTTTAAAAAAGAATGATCGTTTAACAAATTAGAGGATATTTTGATACATTTGACATAATTTTAATTTAGAATCACAAGATTAAAAGTCTTCTTTCTTTTCTTATACTCTGTTTCAAGTCAAACTAAATCATCCTTTTTGAAACGAAGAGAGTATCATATTTAAGGAATTATGATGTGAAAAGTTTATCTTAGTACAAATATTATATAACTTAAATTTGTGACCGATAAGCCATATAAAAGATAATTTTTGCATTGGTCCAAAATGCTCCTTTGTACTATTTATATTAAGGTTTAATTTTATAAAATTTAGATTTGCTTCACTCCACCAACCATGTGCAAGGAGGAGAGTTTCTTAATAATTAGTTATAAATTGTTAAAAGTATATAGTATGATAGAATCATAGTAGTAGAATATATAGATGCATAAACCTTTTCACAGACCCCCAAAAGGGTGTCATTTTAATTTGATTAATTAATACATAAAATTAAAGAATATCTTTTACTTTCCAATTAAATAAATCTACAAAAAGGTGAAGACAATAACTGGAATGTCAGCAAACCTAAACATATAATAACTCAAGAAAAGGAGACTTAAACAGAATATAACACTTAGAACAACCTTAATCAATATTATCTTGGGAAATTAAGTATTAGAAAAAGAAAAGAGTTGGATATTCAACAAATTATTCCCATTGTCTTCTTTTTTTTCTTTTTTTTTTTATCAAAAGGAGCAAAAAGACCAAAAGAGAAAGACAAAAACTAAACAAAAGCAAGGATACACATGCATGAAACAAAAGAAAATTAGGACAAATTTAATTTCCTAAGTAGTTATAGTACTCTTGACCCATGTCCACACCCTAATATTCTTACATTTATAGGTTTACAAAACATAGAACATGTAAATACAAGAATGTTGCCCAAAAGGCAAAATAAAGGAGTCTTGAGAAAAGGGGAAAATAGGGACATTGGACCACAAAAGACCAATGGAATAAAGTGCAATATAACATGGTTCAATTTTTGCCACCCCCAAGTCACTTAGGATAGGACATTTAGGGGCTCCAAGCATATTTACTTGACTCTCCCATATAAAAATATCACCAACTATTCGAAATCTGAATATTGATTTTAAATATTTACTATATGAAATACTTGTATGCGCACGAAATTTGTCTAGACTGAGATAAAAGTGACTTTAATATCATTCGTAACGAATAACCTGTTAGTGATATTATCCAGTTAAATTTAGATCGATAATCTATATATATCTAACCTCTCTTTTAAGTTAAATGTGACAACTCACATTTATAATCATAGGTAAACAGTCTATAGAAGTGTTGACTAGTAACTTAAAAAATTAGACAGGTTATCAATGACGATACATTAAAATAGACTAATAAAGTTAAAAAAAAAAATTCCACTATATTAAATGCATATATAAGCTGCAACCTTTGTGATTTGTGGGTATAGCAAATAAAAAGTTGTCTCCTATTGTTTTTCTTTTTTTTTGACAAGTGTTAACATTTTTTGATGGGCCACTAAAAAGCAGTGTAACGCTAGTAATTGTGTAAAAATAGTTATCAGATCATAGTACAGTATCTATATCTTTTTCACTTTAATCACATAAGTTATGACTTGTCAAATTCTCTTATCTGACTATACTAATAATAATTGATGGCAATTTTTAGGTCATAGCATATGTGACTATTTAAAGTTTAAAAAATCGTATAGATATAAGTTGAAATTTTGGAAGAAATAAATATTTATTTTATTTAAAAGTATAGATATTTTTGAAATATATAAAAATTTACTATATCAATGCTATATAATAATATGTCAAGTCGAATTATGATTCACCCAAACCATAGTTTAGTTCTCTCAAAATTGAGTTAAAAATCTTAGCTTTTTACATTATTGTGATCATTTTACCTACATATATATATATATACAATAATCCATAATATGTGATTTTTTATTTGAAATTTACTCGAATTCTTCGAGTCTTATATTAATCATATCGATAAGTTTCAAAACATAAAATTAACATACGAAAAGTCTCAAATCAAGAGATAAAATTTAATACTCAAAATTAAGAATCAGAATATAACAAATACTCAAACAAAAGAATGAAATGTTATAACTTTGTTCTTCAAATATATAATTGAAATGTATGCAAAATTTAATCGTAATTATAAAATAGAAACAAAAACTATGACATGTAGCTAGGACATAATTATTAGTAGTGAGTAGAGCTAGTTAGGCCATATTATTATTTTTCTGCCTCGTTGTTAGGTAACCATGATTTGCTATGTAATTATTCAAATAAGTACTATTTCATGGTAAACTAAAGAAAATGCCAGACGTATAAAAGTATAACGTCTCCCACATAGACAATTATTTTTGTAAATACAACAATTCTTACCTAAAATTTTAGAATAATGAGATTATTGTTTAGGCATGCTTATCCAAAGTCAATACCAATTATTATTTAAATTGATGACATGCAAATCTACCAAATCAATATTTTTCTAGCAATTATTAAAGCTTAAACATGTTAAATAAAATTTAATCGTCGTTCGTTGATAATTATCTTTTTCTTCAGTTTCATGTCTACGAAATAAATAAATCGTATAATTTTTCTTTTTGAAAAATGGAATTGAGGTTGAGTGTCATTGATGTAATATAAGTGAAATGTAGGGGTGATTGTGGTAGAGAAAAATAGTGAAAGCGACTCCCACTATGGGCAACTCCCCTTGATGACTACAATCTCTGAATAAGCTTCTGACTTCCCATTAAGAAGAAAGTAAAAAAAAAAATAAAAAAAAATGAAAAGTGAGAAAGTACAAACTTTGAGGTCCCCAAATTTACATGACTCCACCAAAAGCAAAAGGAGGTTGCTTTACAAATAAACTACCTCAAAGCATATAGCGATAGATTTGTTCAGATGGTAAGCAATTTTCACTTTTAATTGTTATAAATTTGAGTATTTCAAAGTCAATAAAAGAATATATACATGGTTTCTTTCATTATGTTACATAGTTTAGAAAAAGAATTAAGTGAAAATTATGATTTAAAACAAATAAACATAATTAAATTGAAACATCCTTATAGAATACAACCCACATACACCTTCCTCTAGCAAATAGTTAAATCTTTTACCATTTTTGCTAAAATATTAATTAAAATATGTAAAATTAGGTATTAGTTTAACTCACACCTTAAAAATTAACACAAAGGAGATCTCAAAAACTAGCAGAAAGGAGAAGGATTGTCCAAAACTTATAAGAAGTTCGCCCATCTCATTAACTATATTCACCTCACGCCCAGTGAGGTCAGCATCGTTGCTATGGTACCATGTAAAATTAGATTTTAGACCTAATTCACACCCTAAAAGTTAACTTAAAAAGAGGAGAATTATTCAAACCTTATATCCATCTCATTAATTAATGTGAGATTTTTGTCATTTTATACAAAAATACAGAATGAATATATGGGAAATTAGTGTTTTTGTTTGGGATAAAAGAGAATGTTAATTCTGTTTGAAGAAATTACAAATGAAGATTCCATGTATAGTCCCAATGCATAAAACACAAAAGCCCCTGAATTTCAAAAAGACCAGAAAGCTGACAACAAAAACCCCCCACACAGTGGCAAAACTGTAGTTCCCTACTACCCCCAAGCCTGTTTCTGTCATCTCCACATTGGTTTCTTTAATCATCACCATTTTCTTCTTCATCTAACAAGTGATGAGCAATTACAACCATTGTCAGCTCTGAGAAATACACACTGAAACTAAACTTCAACCACTCAAAACCTTCATAAAAAGCCTTTTTCTTTTTTTCACCCAACAACACACAGTGTGACATAATATTAGTATACACCAAAGATTCTATATCCCACTCAAGAATTCTGTAAAGTTCTGATCTTTACATATATATATATACACTCAAATTTTCATTTTTTGTTTGGGGTATTCTTAAAATGGAGAAAATTGTGTTTGTTGTTAACTGTGAGCTAAAAGCTTGTGGTATCGTGTAGTTTCCTGTAAAGGGTCATCTCAGTTTTACTATCTAGAGAGAAAAGTTTTAGCTTTTTTCATTTTCCTCTCTTTTCACTTTCTTTCCTCTCTTTTCTACCATTATAATGGGTTGCAGAGTTCTAATAGTAGTGAATTTGGATCCACAGAGGAAGAGAAGTGGTGGGTTGAGAACTAAACAGGCAGGGCGTGGGTCTTGCCGCGGAAGTTAGACCATTTACTTCAGAAATAGTTAAAAAAGAACTGTCCTTTTCGCCTCTATTGAAACATTCATATATGTAATATTGTTTTGGTGTCTTCTGGGGATACATACATATAACACCAAAACTTGCTATGGGGTACTTGCTGAAAGAGATTTTGAAAACTCTTTGTGGAGTAAACCAGTGGTCTTATGCTGTTTTCTGGAAGATAGGTTGCCAAAACACCAAGTGAGTTTTCTAATCAATGTTTCTATCATTTCTTCCATGTGGGTGTTGCTTTATTTTTCAAGAAAGATTAAATGGAAGTAAAAAGATGTGATCTTTGTGTTCTGGTTTTGAGTTCAAAGTTAAGTGAGTTGTTGTTTTAAACACAATGGAGAAAAATGTGAGTAAAAATATTTACCTACTCTGCTGATAATTATTCTATGGTGAGAAAATACAGGGAAATAAAATGTATGAATTGGAAAAGTTAAAAGTCTACTGGTCCTTTTGTTGTTCTGTGATGCTGCAAAACTGTAAATTGAGTCTCACTGATTCTATTGCGTTCAGTTCCTTTCTTCACAGTCTCCCTTGTTTGACCAAAAGACAAAGCTTATGTATCATAATGCTGTGGTAATAGAGATAAAGTTGTTTATTCCGTTGTCGATTACGATACGATTTGACTCATAATAAATATTGTTGTAATGTTTGTATTTTGTAATCTGATGACTTCATTTTCAGTTTTTGGAATGTTGTCGCTGGTCCATTCTGTTTTGTCTTGAAGAATCTTGGAGGAAGTTGAAAAAAAACAGATTTGTTATAATCTTATAGAACCCTTTCAACTGCTGTGATCTGCTTTGCACAAACATACTCATTACTGCTTTTGTCAATTTTGTTTGATTCTATATGTTCCTAGTATCAAACTTCTTGTCTCTTGTTCTTTAGTTTATTACACTTTTCCTGTAATCTTGTGATATAGGAATTCAGAGAGCTGTCGCTTTCTGTGAATGACTTTATTGATACTTCTCTATCCTTGATTAAAGTTTTTCAACCACTGGAAATGAATTGATATTTCTCTGGTGGTTTTCCAGGATTTTAATTTGGGAAGAATCTTATTATGAAACATCAACATTGTCTAATATTCATGGAACTTCTGGAGTTGAGAATCCAGAATTAGCTTTCCAAGATTGGAGTACTGGTTGGGCTTTTGGTGGAGTTCAAAATTCTCAGCTTCAGAATCAAGCAGGGGAGAACTTGCATTTGCTTATAAACAAAATGATGATGGACAATCAGTTCAATCTAGTAGGAGAAGGGTATGGCCTTTTCTAAAAAATGTAGCTTATCAATGTTTTCTATCCTGAAATGAGGGCGAATAGAGTTACTTCATATGTTATATCGTTAATATTGTGTCTCAGACTAATTGGCCGGGCTGCAGTTACTGGGAAACATCAGTGGGTTCTTTCGGAGGGTTTAAGTAGAAATGTTCATCCACCAGAGGTACGTATTTGGATAATTCTTTCGTGCCAATGGTCAATTGTTTCCTTTAAGATGCCATTCTACCCTAAAGTATAGTCTGTATCAGCTAAGTTATAGTATGATTCTACTTTCTCTATTACATTCGGAATATAAACAATTTCCCTTATAAATTTCCCCGTGTGGTTAAAGAAGTTTGTTTTACTATTCAACTGAATTTAGAAGCTCAGAAATCTCTTAAATTTAATACAAGCTTAGATATTGATGTTAGATCACTTCAATTTGGTGAAACTAAGATGTAATGCTGTAGTATACTACTGGATTGATCAACTGATGTTTCGTCTTACTTCCATATGCTGTGGTTTTATTAGGTTTTGAGAGAACTTTGCCAACAATTTTCAGCTGGCATACAGGTAAAATAATCTTGACGTCATTGATATGCTAAACTGTCTCTAATTTTTGCAACTTAATTTAATTCTTTATACATCATTGTTATGCAGACAATTTCAGTTATTCCTGTTCTTCCTCATGGCGTTGTTCAATTTGGTTCATACTTGCACGTAAGTCTTTCGCTTTCTTGCCCTTTTAGAATCTTAATCCACTGTTATATTTTTGGTCAGCCTTCGAGCTGATAGGGCTATCTGTTCTTAATAAATAAATCATTAGTCAATTAAAAGTGGATGTGATCAGTTCCCAGTTCAAAATTCTAACGAAAAGGTCTTGTGTGCTTTAAGGTTTGGGGAGGGGGCTAGATATGTTAAGTGTTTTGTTGCCGGTTATTGTTAAAATAATGCAGTCATAAAGAAAGTAATTTGTAAAATGCGCTCAATCTTTTAGTTAGTGCTAGTTTATGTGCCCAGGGGTGATCATTTTATTTGCTAATACTTTTAACTGTGCTCAACTGGTTCAAATATTTGCTTAAAAGTGAAATGGTCATTTTGTTGCCTCAGATAATGGAGAATATGGGATTTGTGGAGGATGTGAAAACACTAATGAGTCAACTAGGATGTGTCCCTGGTGTTTTATTATCTGATGAGAATGCAACAAAAGAACCAGCACTAGAAACTTCCAGACCAGTTTACCTTGGGAGTTCAGTCTCAACGGAATATTGTGGGAGAGACAAAGTAATGAACTCTGCTTCAATAATTGACAAGGATAACTCAATTCAGACTGAGGGTTTTGTTGGTCAAACTTCTTTTTCTTTGGTTGATGCAACGTTTCAAGACTCCAATTTCACTCAAAGTTTTGCTGACTGCCATGATAACCACTTACACAAGAAAATTTCGCCACAAGTGAAACCATGCATGTATACGAACAACCAGCTGACAAATAGTGTCATCAAAACTGAGGTAATTCCTCCAAACACCGACATGTGGAAGAAGCAACAGGCTTCACAGTACATTCCAAAGCCACCGTTCTGCCAGGAATCTTCTGTTGGCTCATTACCTCTAGATAGTGACAGCATAATGTTAACTGAACAACAGATCTCTGGTGAAAATAGACTTGCAAAAAGCAATTTAACTCTACCAAATGTCTTAGGATCATCTCATGGAAGATCCCATCATGGAGTGATGTACAAGTCAATTCCACATCCCAATTTTTTTGCAGATGCCAGCAGACCACCACAGAAAATCATA
This sequence comes from Solanum peruvianum, assembly GCA_027705065.1. NCBI lineage: Eukaryota > Viridiplantae > Streptophyta > Magnoliopsida > Solanales > Solanaceae > Solanum > Solanum peruvianum. The sequence continues at coordinate 47,834,111 of JAKWJD010001760.1, read as the reverse complement.
TCTTGCACAGAGCATATTGGAGATGGGCTTCAAATAGGTTCGTCTGAATTGATGGCATCTTCTAAATATGATGTGAACCATGTGATCAATAATCATTCTTTGGATGGACAAGGTGCAGAATATTTGTTGGATGGGAGCAAGAGAACGGTAGAAAATGATTTGTTTCAAGCACTTGGCCCTATATTAACACAGAATGAGAATCCAAGTTCAAGTGAGTGCATTCAGGATTTTTATAGTGAAAAAATTGAACACGGGGCGCGGTTTCCATTATTTGACAGTGCATATGGAGATGTGCATGTCCAATGTCAGTCTGGGGATGACTTGTTTGATGTTTTGGGTGCTGATTTTAAGAAAAATCTTCTAAATGGCAGCTGGAACAATGACCAGTTGAATGAACCAAACTCAAACACAAAGGATTGGATTAAAAATAGCTCGACTTCTACAATAAGTCGGGATGCTTCTTCTACCATCAACCAGGGAAACTCAGATAGTTGTATGTTCTCCATGACTGGCTTTGACCGTATTTTAGATACTATGGTATCAAGTCGTTCTGCTAAGCAGAGCCTGGATGACAATGTTTCTAGCCGTACGACTATAACAAATTTGAGTAGCTCTTCTGCCCCTAATGCTTCATGCTCCTATGATCGAGTTGGGGTCTCCAGTCAAATTCAGGGAGAGCAATTTGTGTCTCCCAAGACACTTTTAAAATCAGGAGCAATAAGTTCTTCTTCATACAAATCTGAATGCTCCAAAGAAGACACAGGAATGTACTCTCAAAGTAGTTCAATTTATGGATCAACGATCAGTTCATGGGTGGAAAGTGGTTATGACACAAAGCCATCAAGCAGTGTTTCAACAGGCTATTCTAAAAAGCCAGATGAAATGAGCAAAACAAACCGCAAAAGGCTTAAACCAGGAGAGAATCCTAGGCCAAGGCCAAAAGATCGGCAAATGATCCAAGATCGTGTGAAGGAACTTCGAGAAATTGTGCCTAATGGGGCAAAGGTGATACACATCCTTTGACACTTGGAATTCCTGTTTACTTTTTGATATTTTTTTATTATTATTTTCCTATTTTTTAAATGAAAATATTGCTCATGCTAATGCTTTTCCTTGACGGATCATCTGATTTCAGTGTAGCATTGATGCACTGTTCGAACGCACGATCAAACACATGCTTTTCTTGCAAAGTGTTACAAAACATGCAGACAAACTAAAACAGACTGGAGAGTCAAAGGTCGGCTCATAACTATTTAGCCTTATTTTCATGATACTGAAAAAGTTGAGTTTTCTTATTGATATACTGTGTTGGGATTCAGTACTTACAATTATGGCTGGAGATCATGAAAAAAAAAAAGTTTCCAAGTTCAAGAAAAGTAAGAAAAGAATATTTTAACATAATAACACACTACATAATTTCTCAGGTTTTTAGCTGCATGGATAGCTAGTTTATGCTTTAAGTTTCATAGTTAATAAATCATATAGGAGACCTGAATTTTATGTGAGAATCGGTCATCACTTCTGACCGTTTTGAACCCGCAGATTATCAGTAAGGAAGGAGGATTGCTTTTAAAGGATAATCTTGAAGGTGGAGCAACATGGGCATATGAAGTAGGCTCACAGTCTATGGTCTGCCCTATTATAGTTGAGGATCTGAATCAACCTCGTCAAATGCTTGTGGAGGTTGGTTTCCATGCATCTTAAAATAATGATCCATGTGTTCACCCTCTAGCATATCTGACAGGACATCCATTACTGGAAAAATATGACTGATGGTTCATCTAAACTTCCTGTTCTATGCAGATGCTTTGCGAGGAACGGGGCTTATTTTTGGAAATAGCTGACATTATAAGAGGTTTGGGCTTGACTATCCTGAAGGGTGTGATGGAAACAAGGAACGACAAAATATGGGCACAATTTGCTGTAGAGGTAACCAATTAAGATTTGGATATAACCTGCTACTTATACTCCCACAATTTTGCTTGGTTGTTTATCATTTAGTATGGCTTAAAATTTGCTAAAAACAGGCAAACAGAGATGTCACAAGGATGGAGATATTCATCTCACTCGTTCACCTCTTGGAGCAAACAGCAAAAGGTGGAACAGAACCTGTCAATGCTGCTGATAACAACACAGCAATGGTGCATTCATACCACCAAGCAGCGGCATTACCTGCAACTGGTAGATCTTGTAGTTTGCTGTGATCGACATGCTACTACTGCTTCACCCGGTAATGTTAAGAGCAAGCGACAATTACATGCTTGCCATGACTAACATTTACACCAAAATGACTTCTGGTGGTTCTAACGCTACTCGGTAATTTTTATGTCCCATGAGCCCAGGTGTATCAGAAACTCAGAATCCCCTGAAGACCATAAGCTCTACTTTAGGCCCTCATTCAAGGCGGATAGAATATTCCAATCCATCCCTGGTTGTAAACTTGTAAAATATGTAGCAATCAGATGCTATAGAATACCTCCTGTAGGATGCTATGATTGCACAAGTTAGTTGTTGTTTTGATTCTTTCCTTAAATGTGCTTTGTTTTATGGGGTTTGTCATAAAAAGGGTTATCTGTTAGTTTAATGTATAGGAAAGTTGAGATGATATAAGGGGTGCTAGGAGATATTATTACTTGATGTCTTCCTTTATTGCAATTTGTGTTTTTGGACTTCAAGTTCTGTTTCTGCTACCCAAATGACTCTTGTAATTTGTAAACCTGTCCTTTGCCCTGTATTATTTCTGTCATTCTTTTTGTGATTTTGCTTAGCTTACAGCGTTGCGAAAAAAAAATGACTATTGTCTCAATCGGTTGAATAACAATAGTTGAGTGACATTTATATTATAAAATATGGAGTAAATTTTTTAACTACCATTAATTGATTAACTATTGTATTACAAAACAAGGTTGAATAACCTTTTGGGATAAAAAAGTTGTCTTTTATTTAAAACAAGGTTGAGTAACTTTTTTGAGATAAAAAAGTTGCCTTTTATTGACATTATATGCACCGTAAAGGTTCTAAACAAATAATTGCCTAAAAGTTTCATCTAACAAAATTTCTTCACAGGGGAAGTTACATATTGTGTACAAAACTTCTTGTTACACAACACCCTACTTATTTTGCGGATCTCTTAGAAATTCTGACTTCGTCACTAGTCCTCACTCTCCTGCAACATCATGATGTACACTTTCTGTACTCGGCTGATCTGGCGTTACTCTAGTTTTCCAACTATTAGTTCTTACTCTCACCGGGGCGAGTTGATTAGTCTTCTTAAATCTTGCTGAGGTAGCAAGTTTATCAAATGATTCCACCATCTTTACGCTAGAAGAAACTATTTCTATGAGTAATGAAGCTACTGTTGCCATAGGAATGACATCAGAAAAATTTATTCCCTCCCATGAACTATTTGTGTGGAGCAAGGTCTTGAGATTTTCAGCAGCAATTTTTGCATTGTCAATGTGGATTGTAATGGTGTGTGGATATGTCATTGTCTTCATAGCCAATGCTAGTTCTTTTAAAACATGACCACATTCTGTGCTCACCTTCTTGCATGGTTCTTGAATTTTAGTTCTAATTTCCTGTTCAACCTGCAATAATTGTAGTAGATTAGTTAATTAATTAGCTAGTCATTTCATATGTTTAAGTAGGACCATATACATGTAACTTCACGAAAATAATTGATATTGACAGTTACTTGTCTCGGTCACTTTTCTAGGTCAAAAGTTAAAACTTATTGACCTTTGAATATTTGGAAGGTCAAAAGTTTAAAATAATCCCACCTTTTGTTTATTTGATAAATATTTTTTTGTCCCAAAAATTATATATTTTTTTTTCATCATATTGATATGAGTAAATAACAACTTACTCATATCATAAATAGTCTAGTTTTCAAATATCCGACTTCTAATTATAAAATATTAAACTAATCTAGTTTAGCTTTGAAAATTAGTTAGATCATTCAGTAGAAATTATATTTACCTGAGTTTCATAGTTAAGGTAGTCACTTAGGGCGTGAATTCGAAAAGCACATTCTCTAGCAATGCCACCAATTTCCAAATATCGACCCCAAGGATGACGATACCTAAACTTCCCATGTCTAGGCTCCCATCTTGCTAAATTAGCCTACAAAAACATGAAGAAAAAATTAATGAGAAAATTACAAGTACTCGTCACGTTCTAATAATATTGTTTTTTTTCTTTCAAAAAGCTGTCTCAATTCGTGACTACTCACCAGTACTTCTTCAGCGCTTTTTGAATTAAGCACACTTTTATATCCCTCCAAATCAGATGTTTTTTGTTCACTAGCTTCCCCACTTGATGTGTTCAAGTAATCAGTCCCAAACACTGTCATGTTAACAAAATCCAAGATTATATAACTCATTTCTAATTTTGGTTTATGTAACATAAAGTATAAAAATAAAAACTATATATACATACCTTCAAGAAAAGAGCCAATTTTTTCAAAATTTGATGAAATTTTATCGTGAAGTTGTTGACCAGCCCAAACAGGACATATCAAAATGCAAACAAGTACAGCAATGTCACATCCTATAAGAATAGTGGTTATCCTTGTTTCTGCCATTTCCAACACTTGTTTATCGTGATAACCAGAAACGGACACCAATGAAAATGTCAAAATAAAAATAAGGACACCATAGTCATATCTTGCCTTCAACTTTGGTAGAAATCTCAAATATGTCACTACTGCAACTGCATGTACAAAAAATAGCATTTGTTACAACACATATAATCTTTAGAGAAAACTACTGAAAACATTCATAATACCCTTTTATTTGACTAACTGAACTTAAATACACTTCTAATCTTACAGAGTTTATTATGTCATGTAACAGATCGGGGCGTATCTAAATTTAGTTAGTCAAAATATATGAATGTTTTTTAATTTTTTTTAATGAATTTACCTATTAAGAAGAGAAAAAACCCAAGTAAAATAGGCTCTATTGTCTTTGACCCAGAGAAACAAGCTAATCGATGAATTCCACCAGCTACTGAAGCACCTAAGCATGTTGCAATTGCTCTATTTATAGCTCTTCCAAGTGTTGCTCCTGCAAAACAACAAATATAAATTTTAATTAACTAAAACATAGTAATAAATTCATAATCTAAAATGAAATAGGGCAAAAAATTCAAGTAAAAATGTTAAGTGGTGTATAAGCCAACATGCACTATCTTTTTTTTCTAGAGTTGTTAACTTTTATGTCGAACAGTCTTCTGATCAGCTAAAAGATAACTAGCCATATAACATGACATGTTATCTAAAAAAATAGAGTGTAATAACTTACCAACAGTAAATTCGAAGACGACGACGACAGTAAGAACAGCCCACATTGCAGAAACACCAAAACCTTGATACTCAAATTTAGGCTCAAAATAGTAGAAGAGTGAGACTAGAGTTATGGCAAACCCTACTTTGAGAGAATGAATAATTATTCTTGGATCTTCTTTTCCTAATTTCTTTGCACTAATTGCATTATCGACAACCTTAACCATAAAATTTTTAACTAATTGTTTGAACCAAAGCCATGCATTAAGGAAACATCCACACTCAGCAACTTCAACTTGATTTTCAACAACAATAGTCATTTTAGCTTAGGTATTATAACTTTGTTGTTTCTACTTTTTAGAGAAGAATTAATTAAGATTGGTTTGGACTTAATGTAAAAGTTTTCTTTCTATTTATAAGAAAAAAAAATATATGAGAAATTGACTGAGACAATTGACAACAAAGAAATACAGATACGTACGATTTTATTATTTTAAAATTTGTTGTTGGGATGTATTTCCCATCTTTCTTTTGGCTTCAAGATTCTAGGAACACGTTTCCGTGTGCTTAGCTGTAGCAGTCAGTAACATAAACAGAAAATATTTTTGTTTATTTGACATAGTTTAAGAACATTTTTGACTCATTTCTATTATCTAAGTGAAGATATTTTATTTTCTAAAAATAACTCGAATAAATAGACTCAACAATAATCATTGATTTAACTCTATTATATAGTCTCAAATTAGTTACTTGTGCATTTCATATCACTATAACAAAAGTGATCATTAGATTTAATTAAGAACTGCTTAATATGTATTTTTAGCGGCAGTTGTCACTCTTTGTATTTAAGCAACATTGGTTCTAATGATACTTAACTAAAAGCGATAAAGACTTTAGCATTTTTTATTATTGTTAATATTTAATGCCTCGAATTTTTTTTTATTATTTATAGTGTATGTATGTCAGTTAGCTAACTATAGACGTTTAATTAATGACCTAAATCCCAAGTACATAAATATTTATCTTTTCACCAGTAATACATTAAATGTAAATAATGTATCGAGGAACTCAAAACACATGTATAGATCTACTAATAAATAAATTTTCAGTAATTAAAAAAATTATGAAATATGTGTGTGTCCTCCTCGTCGATCGGTCTGAGTTGTACATCATAGTAACCCTTTGTCAGTATATGACGCGTTTTATTAACAAATTACTAATTCAAAATAAATAAATGTATATATGGTACTGTACTAACATATAAATTATAATGCTATCTCCAAGAATGATTGAGCACCTAATTTTGAGATTCCTTTTTTCAATTTTGCCATGCTAAAGATAGATGGGAACTAGACAATTATATGAAGAACCTCTTATCATTCATTTAATAATCTGTTTGGTTAATCTTATAAAATCTAATATTTTAAAAAGTACTCTCCCCGTTCCACATCATACATTCTATTTATTTAGAGTTAATGCTTTTCAAAATTTGAAAACAATCAATAGAGTAAAATGATTCAGTTCTTTCGTTTAAAAAAGAATGATTTTTTTTTAGTCTGTTTTAAAATGAATGACCTCTTTCTTTTTTGGTACTACTTCCGTCCGGTATTATTTGTCATGATTTATATTTTTAGAGTCAAACTATAGAAATTTTGACTAACATTTTAAGAATCATTTTTTCATCATATTAATATGTAAAAAATCATAAATTATCTTTGACTTTCGATAAGCGCAACATGACAAACATTTTCGGACGGAAGGAGTAATATTTTAATTTCAGCTTTTCACATGGCATGTTTAAGACCACATGATCAAAGGATAATTTTGTACATTTGACTTAACTTTAATTTAGAACAACAAAATTTAAAAGTTTTTTTTATATTCTTAAACTTTGTATAATGTCAAACCAGATCATTCTTTATTAAACAAAAAAAATATATGAGAATCAGAGAGTATTTTATATACATGTAAATAAGACAATGCGAGTATTTTTCGAAAAAAAACTTTCTGATTGAGAAGTAATTTGTGTTTGGTCAATTAATCTAGAAAGTACTTTTGAGTTTTGATTAAGCTTTCAAAAGGTGTTTTTAAGTGTATTTTCTATAAAAAAAAATATTTTTAAGAAAAAACTATATTTTTCAGCTTAACAAAAACAGCAGATAAGCACTTCTCCCAAAAGTTTGACAAACATCTTATGACCTTTTAAAAATAGATCATTTTGATCTCTATAAAACTTGATCGGACCGTGAGTTTAATTGAATTATATTGTTTTCAACACAAATTATGTATGCATATGCAATGACTTATAGTATAAAATGTGTATAATAATAACACAATAATAAGTACGTAGTACTTATTTTAGATCTAGATCTTTAAATTTTTAGCTTTAATTATTTAATTTCAAATTAAACATGTCGTACTATATCTTTTTATGAGTCAATGAGAAATCCTTCAACAAAATCTCCTTTATGACAATTCTGTTTAGAGTAAATTGCAATTTATTTCAAATATACGATACATTAAGAACAATTTAATTAAGAGGATCTCAAGCTTTTTTCGTATATATTTCGAGTCCGAAGTCAAAAGAATAACTTTTTTCTTTCAAAAAATAAAAACGGAAAATCAAAAAAAAAATTAACCAAAATAATAAAATCACTTCATGGGAGCAATTTTCTTCTGACAAAACTCCGTTGGTTAGAAAAATAAAAATCACTGTCTTATAAGCGATTTTCTCAAAATAAAAAAAACTTTTTTTCTTCAAAATAGCAGTGATTTTGGTTATGAATTCAAAAATAAGTTTTTCTAAAACCACTATACTTCCGGCAATTTTGATAAAATTAAAAAGAAAAATCAGGAATTTCTTTTTTTGATGTGTTCAATCTTGCCCCTTTTGAATTTTTTTTGGATTCAATATTCTTTTATTATTATTATTATTATGATATAAATTTCTATTAACCTCATGCTTCACAATTTTATTGAGTATATGTCGTTCTTGTTAATCATTTTTATATGTTAATAATTAACAACAGGATGAAATTAATAGCACATTAATAATAGGAATGAAAACGCTCTCCTGCAGCGATGTAAGGAAAACAAAACTCGACCTAAAATTACTGTCGCAACAACCATTATTTAAAGAAAAAAAGTTTTTAACACAATCGCTTCTAGGAAAGCTATTTTTAATCATTTTTTCATAGGAAATCAATTCGTCAAGAACTATTTTGCCCTTTTGATTTTAAAAAATTTAATGTGCTCTTTTGAATATTTTGATAATTTTTTTTGTCTTTTTAGCTCCGAACTCTACATATTTGAGCATGTGTGAATGTGGCTTCTCAAATATTAAAAAAGATAGATGGAGAGAAAAAAAATAGATATATACTAAAGAATATCTAATAAAATAAAATATATGTGTATATAGAACGTGTGATAATTTTTAGGGCATATAATCACATGGAAAATATCTTATACTTGTTTAGAAATTAATTATTGGAGATCCGTGGGAACTGTATCATCCCATACTGATTTGGCAAGATCATGGGTAAGTGATATAAGTTGTCAAATATCACACCTGTACTTAATAAAAAAAATTAAAAATTTGACTTAAGTGTTGAAATGTTTCCCATGTCATAGATCATAGCTATTGCAAGTTTTTATTTTCTCATTTATCTCGTATTTAAGTATACATCATTTTAACAGCCCAATTGAAAGTGCTCTTTAATTGAAATTATAATATTATCATTAATAAAGAGTGTAATTAAAAATAAAATTTAATTAGAATTATGTTCAATTGTGTTGCAAGTATAAATCATCCATGCTTATGTAGTCAATCTTTTTATACGATGAACCAAAAATGTAAAAAATATATTTACCCGCTAACCAAAGTACCTTTAGGGAAGTGAAACACATGTTTTACTGGAGTTCGAAGTTTATAGGACCAAAAAATTTGACAAAATTTTAAAAGGACATATAAAAAAAATTTAACCAAAGGAAACAAAATCGCTTAATAGAATAGAAATTGCAAGCTGCGAAAAAAGGAAAGAGTCAGAGCCATCACAAGCACAGAGCTAACAGACTAGCTATGGTGAAAGAAGCAAGTACACTAATGGATCAGAAGTACACCATCCGATGGATAATGAACTAGCATCTAAATAACATATGGCATATTCTTTGGGGAGTCAAAAGTACCTGAGGTCCAAGATTTACAGGATGTTTGACACTGGGTCATAGTTTTTGTTTCTATTTTATAATTACCATTAAATTTGCGTTACATCTCAATTATATATCTGAAGAATAAAGTTATAACATTCCATTCTTTTGTTTGAGTATTTATTATATTCTGATTCTTAATTTTGAATATTAAATTTTATCTCTTGATTTGAGACTTTTCGTATGTTAAATTTTTATGTTTTGAAACTTATCGATATGATTAATTTAAGACTCGAAAAAATCGAGTTATTTCAAATAAAAATCACGTACTATGAATTATTGTCTGTATATATATTTAGGTATAACAAGTTATTGCAATTGTGAAGGGTGACAATTGAGGGACAATCACAATTACATGATCAAGTCTGAAACTAAGATATTGTTAATTATATATGTGATGATCAATCACAATAATGTAAGAAGCTAAGACTTTTAACTCAATTTTGAGAGAACTAAACTATTATTTTGGGTGAATCATAATTCGATTTGACATATTATTATATAGCATTGATATAGTAATCTTTTATCTATTTCACAAATATCTATACTTTCTAAATAAAATAAATATTTATTTGTTTCGAAATTTCAACTTAAATCTCTAAGATTTATACAACTTTAAATAATCACATATGCTATGACGTCAAAATTGTCATCAATTATTATTAGTATAGTCAGATAAGAGAATTTGACAAGTCATAACTTACGTGATTAAAGTGAAAAAGATATAGATACTGTACTATGATCTGATAACTATTTTTACACAATTACTAGCTTTACACTGCTTTTTAGTGGCCCATCAAAAAATGTTTAACACTTGTCAAAACCAAAAAAAAAAAAAAAACAATAGGAGACAACTTTTTATTTGCTATACCCACAATCACAAAGGTTGCAGCTTATATATGCATTTGATATAGTGGAATTTTTTTTTTACTTTATTAGTCTATTTTAATGGATCGTCATTGATAATCTGTCTAATTTTTTTAGTTACTAGTCAACACTTCTATTAGACGGTTTACCTATGATTATAAACGTGAGTTGTGACATTTAACTTAAAGAAGTTACATATCGACAAAACATAAGAGATTAGATATATATCGATTACAGATCTACGCTTAACTGGACAATATTACTAACAGGTTATTCGTTACGAATGATGTTAGAGTCAATGGGTTGAATAACAATAGTTGAGTGACATTTATATTATAAAATATGGAGTAAATTTTTGAACTACCATTAATTGATTAACTATTGTGTTACAAAACAAGGTTGAATAACCTTTTGAGATGAAAAAAGTTGCCTTTTATTTAAAACAAGGTTGAGTAACTTTTTTGAGATAAAAAAGTTGCCTTTTATTGACATTATATGCACCATAAAGGTTCTAAACAAATAATTGCCTAAAAGTTTCATCTAACAAAATTTCTTCACAGGGGAAGTTACATATTGTGTAACAAAACTTCTTGTTACACAACACCATACTTATTTTGCGAATCTCTTAGAAATTCTGACTTCGTCACTAGTCCTCACTCTCCTGCAACATCATGATGTACAGTTTCTGTACTCGGCTGATCTGGCGTTACTCTAGTTTTCCAGCTATTAGTTCTTACTCTCACCGGGGCGAGTTGATTAGTCTTCTTAAATCTTGCTGAGGTAGCAAGTTTATCAAATGATTCCACCATCTTTACGCTAGAAGAAACTATTTCTATGAGTAATGAAGCTACTGTTGCCATAGGAATGACATCAGAAAAATTTATTCCCTCCCATGAACTATTTGTGTGGAGCAAGGTCTTGAGATTTTCAGCAGCAATTTTTGCATTGTCAATGTGGATTGTAATGGTTTGTGGATATGTCATTGTCTTCATAGCCAATGCTAGTTCTTTTAAAACATGGCCACATTCTGTGCTCACCTTCTTGCATGGTTCTTGAATTTTAGTTCTAATTTCATGTTCAACCTGCAATAATTGTAGTAGATTAGTTAATTAATTAGCTAGTCATTCATATGGTTAAGTAGGACCATATACATATTACTTCACTAAAAATGATTTGATATTGAACTTTTGACACTAATTTTCTCGGCCACTTTTCAAGGTCAAAAGTTGAAACTTATTGACCTTTGAATATTTGGAAGGTCAAAAGTTCAAAATAATCCCACCTTTTGTGTATTTGATAAATATTCTTTTCGTCCCAAAAATTATATTTTTTTCATCATATTGATGATATGAGTAAATATCAACTTACTCATATCATAAATAGTCTAGTTTTCAAATATCTGAATTTTAAATTCAAATATTAAATTAATCTAATTTAGCTTCGAAAATTAGTCAGATTAATTCAGTAGAAATTATAATTACCTGAGTTTCATAGTTAAGATAGGCATTTAGGGCGTGAATTCGAAAAGCACATTCTCTAGCAATGCCACCAATTTCCAAATATCGACCCCAAGGATGACGATACCTAAACTTCCCATGTCTAGGCTCCCATCTTGCTAAATTAGCCTACAAAAACATGAAGAAAAAATTAATGAGAAAATTACAAAGTACTGGTTACGTTTTAATAATAATATTTTTTTTTTCAAAAAACTATCTCAATTTATGTGACTACTCACCAGTACTTCTTCGGCGCTTTTTGAATTAAGCACACTTTTATATCCCTCCAAATCAGATGTTTTTTGTTCACTAGCTTCCCCACTTGATGTGTTTAAGTAATCAATCCCAAACACTGTCATGTTAACAAAATCCAAGATTATATAACTCATTTCTAATTTTGGTTTGTGTAACATAAAGTATAAAAATTAAAACTATATATACATACCTTCAAGAAAAGAGCCAATTTTTTCAAAATTTGATGAAATTTTATCGTGAAGTTGTTGACCAGCCCAAACAGGACATATCAAAATGCAAACAAGAAAAGCAATGTCACATCCTATAAGAATAGTGGTTATCCTTGTTTCTGCCATTTCCAACACTTGTTTATCGTGATAACCAGAAACGGACACCATTGAAAATGTCAAAATAAAAATAAGGACACCATAGTCATATCTTGCCTTCAACTTTGGGAGAAATCTCAAATATGTCACTATTGCAACTGCATGTAAAAAAAAATAGCATTCGTTACGATACCTATAATATTTAGAGAAAACTACAGAAAACATTCATAATACCTTTTTACTTGACTAACTGAACTTAAATACACTTCTGATCTTAGTTATGTCATGTAACAGATCGGGACGTATCTAAATTTAGTTAGTTAAATATATGGGTGTTTTTTAATTTTTTAATGAATTACCTATTAAGAAGAGAAAAAACCCAAGTAAAATAGGCTCTATTGTCTTTGACCCAGAGAAACAAGCTAATCGATGAATTCCACCAGCTACTGAAGCACCTAAGCATGTTGCAATTGCTCTATTTATAACTCTTCCAAGTGTTGCTCCTGCAAAACAACAAATATAAATTTTAATCAACTAAAACATAGTAATAAATTCATAATCTAGTGGTGTATAAGCCAACATGCACTATCTTTTTTTCTAGAGTTTGTTAACTTTTATGTCGACAGTATTCTGGTCAGATAAAAGATAACTAGCCACAAGTTTAATGTAACATGACATGAGTGTAATAACTCACCAACAGTAAATTCGAAGACGACGACGACAGTAAGAACAGCCCACATTGCAGAAACACCAAAACCTTGATACTCAAATTTAGGCTCAAAATAGTAGAAGAGTGAGACTAGAGTTATAGCAAACCCTACTTTGAGAGAATGAACAATTATTCTTGGATCATCTTTTCCTAATTTCTTTGCACTAATTGCATTATCGACAACCTTAACCATAAAACTTTAACTAATTGTTTGAACCAAAGCCATGCATTAAGGAAACATCCACACTCAGCAACTTCAGCTTGATTTTCAACAACAATAGTCATTTTAGCTTAGGTATTATGACTTTGTTGTTTCTACTTTTAGAGAAGAATTAATTAAGATTGGTTTGGACTTAATGTAAAAGTTTCCTTTCTATTTATAAGAACAAAAAAAGTATGAGAAATTGACTGAGACAGTTGACAACAAAGAAATACAGATACGTACGATTTTATTATTTTAAAAATTGTTGTTGGGATGTATTTTCCACCTTTCTTTTTTGGCTTCAAGATTCTAGGAACATGTTTCCGTGTGCTTAGCTGTAGCAGTCAGTAACACCTTATTAGAAAAAAGAACGTATAAAAAGAAAATAAATAATATATTTATATGGAAAATAAATATTTTTGACATATTAAATAACAATAAGAATAATTTTAGATTAAAGTATTGACCACAAGAGCATTTTTGTACAAACTCATAATAGAAAACATTTTTATTTATTTAACATAGTTTAAAAACATTTTTGACTCATTTCTGTTATATAAGTGAAGATGTTAAAATCCGATAATAGAGTTAGACATATTCTATTTCCCAAAAATGACTTGAATAAATAGATTCAACAATAATCATTGATTTAACTCTATTATATAGTCTCAAATTAGTTACTTGTGCATTTCATATCACTATAACAAAAATGATCATTACAGCAATTAAAAATCGCTAAATATATATTTTTAGACGCAATTGTCAATCTTTGTACAATATATGATTTTAATAACATTTAACTAATGCCGGTAAAAATTTTAGCACTCTTTAATAATGTTAATATTTAATACCGCTAAAATATTTTTCTATTTGTAATGTATGTATGTCACTTAGCTAACTGTAGATGTTTAATTAATGACCTAAATCCCAAGTACATAAATATTTATCTTTTCACCATTAATACATTAAATGTAAATAATGTATCGAGGAACTCAAAACACATGTAGATCTACTAATAATTAAATTTTGAGTAATTAAAAAGATTATGAAATATGTGTGTGTCCTCCTCGTCGACCGGTCTGAGTTGTACATCGTAGTGACCCTTTGTCAGTATATGACGCGTTTTATTAACAAATTAGTAATTCAAAATAAATAAATGTATGTATGGTACTGTACTAACATATAAATTATAATGCTATCTCCAAGAATGATTGAGCACCTATTTTTGAGATTCCCTTTTTTCAATTTTGCCATGCTAAAGATAGATGGGAACTCGACAATTATATGAAGAGGCTCTTATATTCATTTAATAATCTGTTTGGTTAATCTTATAAAATCTAATATTTTAAAAAGTACTCTCTCCGTTCCACATCATACATTCAATTTATTTAGAGTTAGTGCTTTTCAAAATTTGAAAAATAATTTTTTAGGGTAAAATAATTCAATTCTTCCGTTTTAAAAAGAATGATTTTTTTTTAGTTTATTTTAAAATGAATGACCTCTTTCTTTTTTGGTATTCCCTCCGTTCGGTGTTATTTGTCATGATTTCTATTTTTAGAGTCAAACTATAAAAACTTTGACTAACATTTTAAGATACATTTTTTCATCATATTAATATGTAAAAAATTATAAATTATCTTTGACTTTCGATAAGCGCAACATGACAAACATTTTCGGACGGAATGAGTAACATTTTAGTTTCAACTTTTCACATGGTATGTTTAAAGCCACATGATCAAAGGACAATTTTGTACATTTGACTTAACTTTAATTTAAAACAAGAAAATTTAAAAGTTTTTTTATATTCTTAAACTTTGTGTATGATTAAACCAGATTATTCTCTGTTAAACCAAAAAAAAGTATATGAGAATAGGACAGAGAGTATTTTATATACATGTAAATAAGACAATGAGAGTATTTTTTTTTTAAAAAAAGAAAATAATTTCTGATTGAGAAGTAATTTGTGTTTGGTCAACTAATCTATAAAGTACTTTTGAGTTTTGATTAAACTTTCAAAAGGTGTTTCTAAGTGTATTTTTTTTTAAAAAAAAATTTTTTGAGAAATTAACTATATTTTTTAGCTTAAGAAAAACAGCAGATAAGCACTTCTCCCAAAAGTTTGACAAACATCTTATGACCTTTTAAAAATAGATCATTTTGATCTCTATAAAATTTGATCGGACCGTGAGTTTAATTGAATTATATTGTTCTCAACACAAATTATGTATGCATATGCAGTGACTTATAGTATAAAATGTGTATAATAATAACACAATAATAAGTACGTAGTATTTATTTTAGATCTAGATCTTTAAATTTCTATTTTTAATTATTTAATCTCAAATAAAACATGTCGTACGTATATCTTTTTATGAGTCAATAAGAAATCCTTCAACAAAATCTCCTTTATGACAATTCTGTTTAGAGTAAATTGCAATTTATTTCAAATATACGATACATTAAGGAACAATCTAATTAAGAGGATCTCAAACTTTTTTCGTACATATTTTGAGTCCGAAGTCAAAAGGATAACTTTTTTCCTTTAAAAAATCAAAACAGCACATCAAAAAAAAAAAATTAACCAAAAGAGTAAAATCACTTTGTGGGAGCGATTTTCTTCTGACAAAACTCCATTTGTTACAAAAATAATTCTAAAAAAAACAAACTTTTTTTCTTCAAAATAAGTTTTTTTAAAACCACTATACTTCCAGCGATTTTGATAAAATTAAAAAGAAAAATCAGGAATTTCTTTTTGTGATGTGTTCAATCTTGCCCCTTTTGAATTTTTTTTGGATTCAATATTCTTTTATTATTATTTATGATATAAAATTCAATTTAACTCATGCTTCAACAATTTTATTGAGTATATTGTCCTTCTTGTTAATCATTTTTATATTATTAATAATTAACAATAGGAATGAAAATTAATAGCACATTAACAATAGGAATGAAAAACGCTGCTCCTGCAGCGATGTAAGGAAAACAATACTCGACTTAAAATTGTTATTGCAACAACGATTTTTAAAAGAAAAAAGTTTTTAGACAAAAAATCTCTTCTAGGGTAGCTATTTTTAACATTGTGTCATAGGAAAATCAATTCGTCAGTAGCGATTTTGCTCTTTTGATTTTAAAAAAATTTAATGTGCTCTTTTGAATTTTTTGATAATTCTTTTATCTTTTTAGCTCCGAACTCTACATAATTGAGCATGTGTGAATGTGCCTTCTCAAATATTAAAAAAGATAGATAGAGAGAGAAAAAATAGATATAATACTAAAGAATAATCCAATAAAATATATGTATATAGAACGTGTGATAGTTTGTTAAGGGCATATAATCACATGGAAAATATCTTATACTTGTTTAGAAATTAATTATTGGAGATCTGTGGGGACTGTATCATCCCATACTGATTTGGCAAGATAATGGGTAAGTGATATAAGTTGTCAAATATAGCACATGTATTTAGTAAAAAAAAATTAAAAATTTGACTCAAGTGTTGAAATGTTTCCCATGTCTAGATCATAGAAATTGCAAGATTTATTTTCTCATTTATCTCGTATTTAAGTATACATCATTTTAACAGCCCAATCGAAAGTGCTCTTTAATCGAAATTATAACTATTGTCATTAATAAGGAGTTTAATTAAAGTTCAAAGTAAACTTTAATTAGAATTATGTTCAATTGTGTTGTAACTATAAATCATCCATGCTTATGTAGTCAATCTTTTTATACGATCAACCAAAAATGTAAAAATAATATACTTGCCCGCTAACCAAAGTACCTTTAGGGAAGTGAAACACATGTTTTACTGGAGTTCGAAGCTTATAGGGCAAAAAAATTTGATAAAAATTTCAAAAGGACATACCAAAAAAAAAAATTAACCAAAGGAGCAAAATCGCTTAGTAGGATAGCGATTTTGGTTTGACTCTGTTACTCTGTTTAACAATCAAAATAGTTGACTTACCAGTATTTTTTTCCATTTTTAAAAAGTAAATCTCTGTTCGTGCAGCATTTTTAGGATTTTTTTTTTAAAAAAAATTGGTGAAATTTCTTTTTCAGGTTACTAATAAAAAAATAGTAAATTAATGAAGATAAAGATATAATTATCTTCCCGCTCATAGAAAATCACTTTAAAATTAAAACAAAAAAAAAAACTTTCACCAAAATCGTGCCGGGGAAGCGATTTTTAAGAAAAAAAAACTTTTCCGCCTAAATCGTGGCATTTATAAAAAGTAATTGGTAAAATTGCTGTCATTTTCAAAAAAGCGCTTTTCAAAAACGCTACACGGATAGCGATTTTCTTTTTTAAAATGAAAATTTTTTTTGGACAAAATCACTGGTAGGTCAGTGATTTTGATTGTTTAACGGAATGGTGTCAAAACAAAATCGCTAGCCCACTAGCGATTTAGTCCCTTTGGTTTAAAATTTTTTTTATATACCTTCTTAGCTAGCGTTTGGCCATAGATTTTCAAATATTCTTGGCAAATATTATTTGAGTGAAAATTTGGGTGAAATTTCACCATGTGTTTGGCCATAAAATTTGAGAAATATATTTCATTTTTTTAGAAAAATATGATTTATACACACAAGTTTTAAAAACTATCAAAATTAACTAAAAGTTTGTATTACAAGTCAATGAATGTTCGTTACAACAATAACAAATAATATCCATGACACTAAAGCAATGTGGTAATTTGGAGCGAGTGCAACAAGAATTATTCCATACATCGTGAAGTAGACAAAGTACATGACTTTGTTACCTAAAGCCAATTTTTAATAATTTTCATCAACAATCATATCATTATTTAATATTCACTACATATTTCATCACTATTTTGGTGTTCACGTAAAAAATGATGTAATACAACGCAAGCAACTACTAGAGAGGGTGTTTTTGTAAAAGATAAAAGATTGGGGTAAAATTTTAATTTTTAAAATATCCCAAATAATGAGATTTGGCCCAAATACTAGAAAAAACTAGTATTTGGAAATTTGGGATATTTGCCAAAAATATTTGCCAAATAATGGCAAATTGTATGGACAAACATTATTTGCCAAATTTTTCCCAAATATTATTTGGAAAATTTATGGCCAAACGGGCCCTTAGAATTTTTGTCAAACACTTTTTGGCCTTTAGGATCCGAACTCTGTTTTAGTGCTCATTTTAATTGGAACAATATTTCAAGTTGGTTACCTTTATGATCATAGAGTCCAAGTCAGTGTCCAAGTCAGTGAATCACGCACCTCAACTAATTTCACGGCATAACTATTTCAAGCTGATTTTTTCATCGCGTTACAACTTACAACCATAGAAATGAGATGTTGGTTCAACTAAAAAGTGCTTTATTGAAAGAAGAAAATTTTTCATGGTCTAAATACTATTACAATACTAGAAGCAGCACTATTAAAGACAGTTCATCAGTTGAAGCTCATGAATCACTAATAAATTCCAGGGACTACCCGGTAAGGCACCTTTTCACAATACTTTTTCCAGTATTTGCCATACCTGCAAAGAAGCAAGACATTGTCAAACTCTCACCTTCACTAGATTTTCATAAGACGCGAAAGAGATTGAAACGTCCTGTTGTTTACTGATATTAGGGGGGTAAAATGCTTGCGCTAAATCTTTTCATCAGTTTTAGTTCAATCTAACTTCATACCTCGAGCTGCTTATGCCTCGAGCTTATCAAAACAAGACTATATTAAAAGTAACATCCTTTTATGAGGGGCTGGACAAGGAAACCTCAGATAAAGACGTCTATTCATGTTAGTTTTTAGCCCTATGTAGCTTGGATCTTCCAAAGACATGTGTGGGCAGCATTTTTGGAGGATCCAAGCAACATAGCTTCCAGCAAGAACTCTCTGTATCTCTCTCAGTAGGACATACAATGGACTATAATTTCGCCATTTCCTTAACTAAAAAATGAAAATTGAGTTCCAGGGAAAATAAAAAAGCTCTTTGCCATCTCTGCCTATTGGAGAATGGAGATGTCCCTGTTGTTACTTATCCTAATTTTGAAACATTACTGTATTGTGCACAAGGGAGAGAATTTTAGTTCTCAACTATAAAAACAACAAAAACATCTGTTTGTTTGCATGTGAGGTTCTTTGTGTATTGGATTGCATAATGTTCAAGTTTTTATAATAGATTTGAGTTGCTTACTTTGACTTGCACCTTTCGTCATCCCTTTTGGCTCGATCCAAAAGGAGGCCCGTCAAATAGATTACATAGATGTAGGGCATGAACTGCAATGAAGAAAAGTTATGAAGGAGAATGGATTGGTTAGATTCTAGTACCTTAAGTAGACAGCACAATAATGATAGAGAGGAGGCAGAATATTTTTAAATTTCTTCTTGATATGCATAAAAATGTAAGATTCTGTCTATTTGGTGTAAGCAAAAGCTTACATGGTTGAGAAGAGCTGGCACACTCCAGAAAAACGAAGCTAGTATTTCTGGAACATAATGGAAATGCCGCGATAAGCCCCACCTGCAAAATGTTTGAAGTTTATATTTAGTGTTGCATCTGAAGTTTACAGTACTATCAGCATCGAGTTCTTGAGAAATAGTTAAAGAGCAAATGAGAGCAAAACGGTAAAGATTTTCTCTGAACTACACATTCTAGCTCATTTAGCACTCTTTTGTAACAGCAATCTCGTACAGCTTTTAAGGAACAAATTTGGTGGTTCAACTGACTACAGCTTGTAAACTGGAAAATTCGTGGCGGAACAAGAGTAAGTATTTGTTCCTATAAAGTTAACAAGGTTAAAGAAAAGATCTGACCATCCAGATGTCAGGAGAATGCTGGTTTTAGTTTCGCCAGTTGTAGTAGTGTATGAGGCGACAATCTACACAAAATAAGAAACAGAATCAGATATTATTACGAAGGGAAAAGAGAATTTCTAAAATATTTTGACTAGAAATGGAGTTTAAAATGTCAAGTTGACTAATGCATAATATTAGTGGAAGTAAATATAATCATGATTATCATATAAGTTGGGACAGAGGGAGTAAATCATAAATGCTATCCTCCAACCTTTGAAGGAGCCTTTCCCCAGACAAGGGCTTTGCCATTTGTTCTGCGGAACTCTTGCCTCTGTCTGTCACAATCATAGTTTATGTATACGCAGAGAATACCAGCTACTAGGATAGAAATTGCAAGCTGCGAAAAAAGAAGAGAGTCAGAGCCATCACAAGCACAGAGCTAACAGACTAGTTATGGTGAAAGAAGCAAGTACACTAACATTTTTTGTGAATATACAGCTTGGAGAATAAAATATACTTATATTTTCAGCTTATTCAGAGGTTCTATAATGCTTATAATTTCAATCCATACTGTACTGGACATTCACATTGTAATACAAGTAGTTTATTTCTGTAGGTAGGTATAATGCAAGAAATGTTCCACTGAAAATATCATCGTAAGCTATCGACCATCTTTAAGATCTATAACCAGTATCCAGTGGATGAAAAAGAGCGACAGATTGTTCGCCGAAAGCTGTTCTCACAAATGATAATTTTGGTATAGAAAGATGGTAAGTCCAAAATCTTAGGTACAAATGGATCAGAAGTAACATCCGATGGACAATGAACTAGCATCTAAATAACATATGGCATATTCTTTGGGGAGTTGAAAGTACCTGAGGTCCAAGATTTACAGGATGTTTGACAAGGTACATGCCAGGAGAAGTGTACATACATGGAAGAAATACCAAGCAACCCCAGCATATGTAAAAACCGGCTGCCAAAACAACATCAAGATACAAAAAACATTAATATCTTACGTTCATGGTAGGGAAATAGGAAACCAACATAGCATAGGAGAGCTAAGGTAAGGCACTAAAAACGACGAACAAATACAAAGCATGTACAAACCTCTGTCATGAGCAATATCCATGGTGTTCCAGTAACCTGCTTCCCACCAAAAGAATTTCGTGACATACACCAATGTTATTATGGTATGTATAAGCATGGAATCAGAGAGACTTCCATATTCTTCATACTGTCAAATCGAAAAGCATACATTAAAAATGCTGTGAACTTTCAAACTCCAAAAGTTGGAATTGAATGTAAATCAACAGGTCCATATATTGACAGTAACCGAATACTGTTAGGGGCTCTTAAGATGAAAGAACAAGAACAAAAGTTAAGACTGCTGAGTTATGGGACTTCCAGAATATAAACAAGAAGTAATTTAAATAATGCCCCTCCCTTTCTGCTGGATGCTGCTAGTACAGAAGAATTAAAAAAAAAAATTATCTTGGAGCCTACTGCATTTCAAAGTCGAATAACAGAAAACAAACAAAATTTGTTATTTCTTGATAGCCTGACTAAAGAAACCAAATTACTATCCATCAACAGTGACAAGAGGGCTAGCAAAAATAACGAAATTTGAGGCTCTAGAACTGCAAAATATAGGAACCTTCATTCTCACTTTCGAGCATTTCCTTAGAGCATTTACCTGCTTTATACAGTATGTAATAGGGAGGAGTCCCCAAGATATCATGCCAAATCTGCAGTTTGTGAAGACCTTGATATCAAAGTGTTTGCCAATGCGAGGATACAACTCCATCCCCTACAAGAGTAAAAGAAGGAAATCCCTAGGTTAAGATATATGAGATGACTTCACAAGGATATTGCAAAATGCAAGTACAAGATTCAAATCAGGCCTTTCTAGTATCACCAATTTCATTCATTGAGAGAAAGAAAAAAAGGCAGAAGAAAGTAGACAAGACAGTAAAGTAATTCATGCATACTTTCAACACCAGGTTGTTTGAATGATCAAAGGAAGACAAGAAGTAGTCTTCATGTGTATTGCAAAAGATGCTTACCCAATAGTAGTCAACTATTATGTTCCCTGATGAACCGTGATCAGTGGAAGATGGTGCAACATGACCCTTGTAAATGTCAACATCATGTATCAGAGAGGTAATACGTATATAGGAAAACACATTATCACTGAGGATTCTTTTGTATGCTTACTTTTATGTATAAAAAGAGACAGAAGATTAAGCTTCCAAAATTTAGTGTAGAGAGAATCTCTCCCAGATGATCATACACGATTGTAGGATTGAATATTCCAAACCTGACAAAGAGGGAAAAGTACAAATAAGGACCAGAATGTGATTAATTTTCTAGACTAAATTACTTGAGAAGCACAGCTGGAACAACTAATATTCAACATGGCTGTAAATCATGCACAATCAAACAAGTAGTATCATGAATACCACACAAGAATATAAACAATTTCCTGACAAACTTATAATGATCAGCTTCATAAAATGGGAGGACAGAGAGAAAGGAGAAGCTTCACATATATCAGACACCCAATTATAGTGAAGCTGCACATTCACAAACTATAGTGCAGCAAATATACTCAAGAATAGATATTTTAACTAAACAAACTAATAAGTTGGGACGATACCCAAATTTACTATGTGCTACTGTGTAGCTTCCATTATTATCAAAAAGGAAGCCATAATACTTTCCCATGCAAAGCTGCTATTCGCCAAAAAATACCGGTATGATTTACCAAAACAGCGCTCTATAGAGTCAAATTTTCAGAATTCTAGGGCAAGTAAAATGTCTACAGTATGTGAATGGAACTTCTTACCACCAAAGGCTGAGATAGGTAATTAGTGTCACTGTATATGCTGCCATGCCATTTGCCTGCCATAAGACAAAACCTAATTCAAAATTTGAAGTGTATTAACTGTAAAGTAATTGCAGAAAAGTCTTTCACCATGTCACGAAAACAAATAATAGTGAAATAAACTAGCCACAGTAACATTTTGCAATTCAAGAATTCACATTATAAAACAGACCACAGGGAAAATTTCCTGTAGAATTATCATCAATTACCTTATAGACAGGCCTGTGTCCAGTTGGAGATATCGGTCCTTCAACCCTTTTACCAGGCAACAAAAGCTGAAGTGTAGCCTCAAATAGAGCATAGCAAATTATTATTTTTCCCGCAATTGCAGTGGGTCTTGGCCAAATGTCAATTAGTCCTTGCAGGCCATTCTCTTTTAGATAATTATATGTTTGCAATACAGATCCATCAGCATGAACATTTGTATACCACCTGCATGTAGCACATCATATTACCAAGATATATCAATTACATAGATACATGTCCTCATTAATAGACTATTCCGCGAACTGAGCAACTAATAAGCTAAACCAGCCCAGTGAAACATTAACAGACTTCATGTCGTTTAGATCCATTTATCAACTTTGCTTTCTGTACCAACTTTACACCATTCACATGTCTGAATGTATAGCTTTTGTTATAAAACTGGAATCTTTATCACTTCCCAGTTTCATTATTACTCCCTTTTGTCTATGTAGTCAAACTAACAATGGTCTCTGGAAAGAAAGCATTGAACCATAAACAAGAAACTACTCTCTCCCTGTATTCGCTATAGATTTCCACTTTCACTTTATCACGTTTAACGTATCTCCTATTTTACCATCAACATTAATTACTTATTTCCCAAATCATTTCCCAACCTAACACTATACATTATTCATGTTAATTTTCTTAAGGAGCATGCAAAGTCCAAAGTGGACAATAACCATGGTAACAAGGGTTCAAATTACAATAGAGGCAAAAAAACAACAATTATTTCTTCTAATTTGCGTAAGCCTTGGTCGACAGAGTTACTTGAGGTGCATCTGAGGTGGTAAGAACAACTCCATTATTTAAAGATGCTACCTTTTTACCTTCTAAGAAAATTCTCTAGCCCTTCTAATGACCCAAATCATATAAAAAGTATACAAAGAAGCAATCTTGATAAAAACCCACAAAAGAAATGAACAGTCCACTAGAAATTAGTATAAAAGAATCAATCTTTATAAAAACCCACATAAGGAAAACAAAAAGTCCAATCTTGAAACACAGAAACAAGTATAAGATATGTGAAATTGATAGATTTTTGAAGTAAAGAGGATGAACTTACATGAGAATAACAAAAGGGGGTACTAAAGTGAGCAGAGTGATCATTGAGATATAGGTGAATAAAGGAGGGTGAACCAACTGAGACTCCGCCATTGCTTCTTCCTCCCTCCCTGTTCTCTGCACCTCTTCTTGTTTTTGAAAAACTCAAAGATAACTCGGCCACTGCTAATTTTGTTGATTATAAATTACACACACTCACACTGTACACTGGTAATCTTCCTTGTCGTATACTGCTAACGTGGTTCTCCAACTCTCCGCTGATTCTTTCTATATAGAAGTTCACTAATATAGCACGTGAGAGAGTAGGTTGCCTGGCGTGCTGCAATCACAATCAGTAATAAAACATTGCAATATTTTCGTGTCCACCATGCTGGTTACCTATAGTGTTATGTACCAATTTGTTCTTTTGATTTTGATTGGTCATTGAATTTTAAAAAATAGAAAATAGACTTTTTTAAAAAAGAAATTTTAAAGACTCCAAACTATCGATAAATCATATATCAGATGTAATCAAATCTGTTTGAATTAGCTTATTCAAGTGTTTTTAAGTTAAATTAATTTCTAAGCATTTTTAAAATATTTGAATAATTAAAAAAAGTGTTAACTTATAATTTATAAGTCAAAATTTTTTAAAATCTTATGATCTTAAATATTTCACATAAAAATTCAAAATTTAAAGAATAAAAAAATAATGTCTTTAGTATATTTTAAAATCATAAAATTGATATATTTTTTAAAATTTTATGTTAAATTAAAATCGGACAAATAAATTTCAAATAAAAAAAGAAAATAAGTGAAGTATGAACAAAACCTAACAAATTTATGCAGATGAGATGGAAAAGCCCAAGACCCAGTTTGGTGCCGTGTGTTGGCCCAACACCGATCACTTTAATAAAGGAAAAATTAAGTAATTAAGCTAATTTTTACTACTTAATTATACGTTATAGCTATAGACTTTAGTATTACCTCTGTTCCTAATTACTTATTCAATTTTTCTTTTATATTTATCCCTAATTATTTGTCCATTTTGATAAATTAAAAAAAGATATTTTCTTTTACATAGTATACCCATAATTAAATGACTAATTACTTTGAAAAATGTAGAACTTTTCATTCACTTCATAATTAATACGATAAAATAATAAACTCACTATGTCATTAATTATTTTCTTAATAGGTATTTCAATTCAAAAGTGGACAAGTAAAAAGGGACAGAAAAAATATTAATTAATTATATATTATAGAGTTTGGTGTTGTATGTTGGCTCCAGCGAAAACGTTCTCATTGTCACTATAGACTGAATTCGCTGTGAATCTTTTCGATTATTAGTAGCGGCTCATGAAGTATAATTTATCAATTAAAAGTTTATAATCACAAAAATTTCTCAAATGGATACAATAATATAAGCGCTGAACATTAAAAAGAGGATCGGATACATTAATAGCCAAAAACTTAAAGCATTGATACATTAAAAAGAGGGTGGGATACATTCATAGTATTTTTTACTTTAGAGAAAAGTGAGGAATTTTGAAAAATTGCAAAACTTATAGGATAATGGTAACAAGTAAATTAAAAGATGGAATTTCTATAGATTTTGATCCATTTTTATTAGAATGGTTCTTAAATATATAGAGGTAATTATCAAAATGATCCTAATGTATAGAGGCTGGTCTATTTTGATCCTCTAATTGATGTATTCCCACAATAAAATTGATCTTTTATGTATGTAAAAAGTAGATTAGAGTATTTTGATTTCGGAGTAAATCATAAATTTAATGATTGTGATAATTTTTTGTTAAATGTAACTAGCTATTATATTCACTTTGCCAGTGGTGGATTTAGGATTTTAAGGTCGTGGGTGAGATTTGAATTTTGATACAACAATATTAAAAGAGTCTTAAATACCCATTCTAGAATCATTGGGCCAACTATATAATTTATTCATTGATTGCTCTATGTTAATTTTATACAAATACCAATGAATTTCTATAGAAATATATATATTTCGTAACGAAATTAATGGATGTTCGAGCACCCGGCGGACACCATGTGAGTCCGCCCGCACTCTGCTTGAATTGTGATAATCAATTGATCGATGGATAGACACTTCACTGTATACACTCATTTACCACCTTTAAGTTGTAAGTTCTTTTTTTATTTGTATTTTTAAGATAATAACTTATTCATATTTGAGTATTTAAATCAAATTAATAAATAATAAAAAATAGGTAAAGTTTGCTTTGTTCCATCTATTTGACATTTTTAAAGCACGCTGCTTTTTTCTCACCCTATTTATCATTACCACTTACTCCACCTTTAGCCATGAACTTTTTTTAATGAAAAATGCATAAATCATGAAAGAAAAAGGATAAAAAAATAAATAAAATAACTCGAGAAAGGAGAATGAGTCTTTCTAAGGGAAGAAGATCGAGCCCAGCTTTCTTTTCAAGTCATCAATAATTGTCGACTTTCAACGGGTCCGGCTGGCTATCCTTTCACCGATCAATCAGTTATGAAAGACTACTGAAAAAAATTGATATCATTATTAATTTATTATTGAAACCTCATCGAAAAATCATTATCAATAAAATAGTCCTTCATATAAAATCTTCAACAATTTTTCTTTTTTTAAATGAAAACATGTCCTTAATGAAAATAAATAAATTTCATATGTTCTATTTCAATTAGTTATTATGTAATGTCATTTATAAGTAAAAAAAAAACACTATATATTACGTATAACTTTATAATTTAGCTGATTGCTAAAACAATTATTAACTATTCTTTATATTTATTAAAGTTCTTAATTAAGTAAAAAAAAAAACTATGATTTTTGTTATTTTCAATCCACTTGATATGCAGGGGAGGAAGAATTATTTGGAGTAAAAAAGAGTCAGAAGCATCAAAACAAAGTGGCCATTATAGGGTATTGGAAGCTTCAAATTTGTCCATGGCTTCTTCAGCATCACAATCTGTACCATCAAAAAACAACCTTATTCATGTATTCTGGGACGAGGGTATGCTGAAACATGACACAGGAAGAGGTGTTTTCGACACAGGAATGGACCCTGGTTTTCTTGATGTTTTAGAAAAACACCCAGAAAATTCAGACAGGGTTAAAAACATGTTGTCTATTCTCAAAAGGGGTCCTATTTCACCTTTCATTTCTTGGCACCATGGACGCCCTGCTCACATCTCTGAATTATTATCTTTTCACACCCAAGGTACCCAACTTCAACTTCCTTTTCAAGATTCTTTCTCTTTTTTTTTATTTGCTTTTGTTCTCTAATTGAGTTTGATTTCTATCTGTCTTTGCTGGTCCTATTGATTTTTGGAGTGTAATCATAATTTTTTGTTAGGTAGCATTAAAGATTAGGTTTAATTTTTGGTTTTGTTTCTGAAGGTTAAAATCAGCATCTATGAAGACCCAAGTTAATTTGTTAGACTATTGGGAAGTGAAAGACACAATCTTTTTGGTAAAGATTGAACTTTTAGGCATTTCTAATTTTAAGACAAATGCGCAAAAATTAAATTAGTATTGTATAATTCCATGCCCAAATTGTCTTATTGTGCTTAATAGCATAAGTTTGAAAATAAAATCAAATATCAATGGGTGATAATGAAGACCCATGGCCTAGGCTGGTAACCTCCATTGTACTTAGGAGGGGTGTCCGCCTACGGTCGGCCCAAGTGGTCAAGCCTACGTCATAATTTGTGGCAGAGGGGCCTGCGTTCTAGCGGCGCCTATCCTAATCTAAGTGCAATATTTGTTAACTTTCAGAGAGTTTCTAAAATTGGATTTATTCTGAGCTGCCAAAGCATGGATAGCACAATCAATATAGTTAAAAAGAATGAAATTATGGAGAAGGAAGAAAAGATAGCACATTATGACAAACTTAATGGATTGGTTGGTTTCAAGAAACAAGAGGAAAGAAGGTGTTGATTATATTAAAGGAATTGGAAGAAAGGAAGGGGTTGATTGGTTCGAAAGAACACGAGGAAAATAGGAGTTGATTTTTTATTGAAGGAATTGAACGAAAGAAAGGGGTTAATTGGTTTGAAGGAATAGAAAGAAAGTAATATAATGCATGCTTAATTTCAAGTTGGCGTTGGTTATAAATTCAACCCTATTCTGAAACCTATTCTTATTTCAAAATTTAAGCCTCTTAGCTTTTTCATTTTTAATTTGTCAGAATATGTAAATGAACTAATTGAAGCTGATAGAAATGGCGGAAAAGAATTATGTGGAGGGACATTCTTAAATCCTGGGTCATGGCACGCTGCACTTCTTGCTGCTGGTACTACATTATCGGCTATGAAGCATATAATTGATGGACATGGGAAAATTGCGTATGCATTGGTCAGGCCACCTGGTCATCATGCGCAACCTACTCAAGCTGATGGGTATTGCTTCCTTAACAATGCGGGTCTAGCTGTACAACTGGCTTTAGATGGTGGCTGTAGGAAGGTTGTTGTCCTTGACATCGATGTTCATTACGGGAATGGAACAGCAGAAGGATTTTATCATTCTGATAAGGTTCTTACTATCTCCCTTCATATGAATCATGGTTCTTGGGGCCCCTCTCATCCACAGGGTGGAACTATAGAGGAGCTCGGCGAAGGTGAAGGTTTTGGGTATAACCTGAATATACCATTGCCAAATGGAACCGGGGACAAAGGGTATGGTTACGCCATGCAACAATTAGTTGTTCCTGCTATCGAGAAATTTGAGCCTGATATGATGGTTTTGGTTGTTGGGCAGGACTCAAGTGCTGTAAGTGCATTATCTTATTACCGTTCAGATTTTTGTATTTTGTGATGAAGTTCAAAGATATTTGTGGAGTGAAGTTCATTAATCAACGCAATATCATCTTTAAAATGTGAAAGAGGCATATCCAAACTTATCAGTTGGTTTTGGCCTTAAATCCACACAGTTTGACTTCTGTAATTTAATTTACAGATAATTGCTTGGACATTGCGTTTGTTGTCAATTGGATAATGCTATCATGTTCTAATGTTGCATAGTCTAGATCTGCAGTTTGTCTGTTTCAATTTCATTTTGACAAGTTAAATTTTGTTTTGAGTCAAATTTTCTTCTTATATTAGATGGTCTGTCAATTCCAGTTTGTCAGTGTCTAAACATCCTAATCATGTTCAATGTCTAAAACATATTCTTAACTGATATTGTATCGTCATTGTTTAGTTCATAGAACTATTGTGTATTCTGCTAACTCAAGAAACGTCTTTCACTCGGCTTGCATTTCAGTTTGATCCAAATGGAAGACAATGCTTGACAATGGAAGGCTACAGAGAGATTGGGCAGACAATTCGTGGCATGGCAATTAAGTATAGCAATGGACGACTCTTGATAGTCCAAGAAGGCGGATACCATGTTACATATTCAGCCTATTGTCTGCACGCGACTCTTGAAGGTGTGCTCAATGTTTCAGACCCTCTATTATCTGATCCTATCGCTTATTATCCTGAAGATGAATCATTTCCAGCCAAGGTAATCGATGCTATCAAAAAATATCAAAGAGAAGTTGTACCTTTTCTTAGAGATGCTTAGTTGGTATCTCACTTCGTGTTTGCTTATGAGCTCAAACACTGGGCTGGCTCGTTTGGTGTGAGGGATTAGGAAATAGTAATGGGATAAAGAAAATGTTTGGTTGCCTTGTTTGGGATAAGTTATCCCACCATTTAATCATAGCGATGGGATAAGTTATCTCATATACCTGGTGGGATAAGTTATCCCAGATGACCCCTATGTAACATATTGTGGGATAACTTGTTTCTAACCAAACAACCCCTTACGGTGTCCCAACAAGCCTATGCTCAGTACATCAATGTAATTTCATTAGTGGGGTCTGACGGCATTAAATGTAAAAATTTCCCTTAAATAATAATTTGTTAAATTGTATTGAGAAAAAGGGATGCTTGTGATAGATGACTAGAAATGGAAGATTCATAGGAATTGAAAACAATAGTACGTCTTTAGTTGGCTGACGAAATTTGAAGAAGACATTTCACCTAATTTTGAAATTAATATGTATATTTTATGATTTAAAAAAAAAAGAAAAAAATATCATTACTTCAGTTGCATGCAGACGTAGAGGAATTTGGTCTTCAATTAATTTATACATATTTGATCATTTTACTATAATTAAATTATAAATAAAAATACATCTACATATAATTAAGCAAGATACATGCTTTTATATTTCCCTACTCCTTGCATTATATGTAAATTAAACTTACTAATCTAGTATCATGATAAATTGATAAACAATTGTTGTATTAAAAAAATTAGTGTGTCTCTTAAATATTATATCACGAGAAAGACAACTTTTTATCTAATATTTTCTTCTTTTCGACATTCTATATATCTTTAGTTCAAACCTGTTTAAATAAATTAAAACGAAAAAAAGTAATACGTGACAGAGAAGTCACAAGAAAATTAAAGTAGATAAAAGGTTAGTTAAGAGACGTGAAGTGCCCGTGATGGATGGGACTTATATTTTAATACAAATGGTCCAACCTAAATGCTACAACATTAATTATTTCCCCACTATCTTTTCCAAAGGCTACGGACTTATTTATCAATTTATACTTATTGTGTGTTTCACTTTTAAAAAGTTTTAATCATTGAATACATTATATTTTTATAATTATATAAATACAAAATTTAATATATAATGGTACTGAAGAAATATTGTCTAAATTGAACCCGTTACACATATTCTATCTGATTGTGTTACCTTTCACTTTGACTAGATTCATTAAGTCAGAATTTTAACTTAAAAGTCATATTTTGATTTTAATTTTTTGAAAATGTTTTTGTTGAGAAAGCAACCCTATTTTTCATGTTAAACTGATAAAAAAAAACATTTTTAAGATGATTAAATTCAGTAACAAAAGGTTAGTGACTAATTGAGATTTAATTATTTATTTCTCTCGGTTTTACCAGAAGAGAGATATGTTCAAGATATACGTTTTTAAAAGATGATATTTAATTTGGACCCAATTATAGAAGACAGTTTAGTGCAAAAAATATCACATATTAGCATGGTTTATGGAGCAATGTCGTACTTAAGAGGTATGACGTACACAATATACTATTATATTTGTATTAGTGGCTGTTTTAACAACTCGAATTTGTAATCTATAGATCATACAAAAACAATTTTACCTTCAACCTCAATTGTATTACACAACTTCCTATATTCATTTATCTTTACTTTATGTATATTCATAAATTTTCAGATTTATTAATCGTCCTTCCGTTTAGTATGTTTTAGATGAAAATTGTATTGTGATTTCATATTCAAAGGATAATGTACTTTCTAAAATAGCCTAAAGAAACTATAGTTGGATAAAAAGATTTCCTCAAAAGAGGTTGTAACTTTGAAAAATGTCTTTCTTGCTAATTAAACGAAATTGTGTAGTACTCCCTCTGTCCGGAATTATTTGTTATGTTGCGTTTTTCAAAAGTCAATTTGATTAATTTTCAAAGTTAAATTAAATCACATTAATTCAATATTTTAAACAAATTTTTTTTTAGATATTTTAAAACTATATGAAAAGTACTATAAAATAAAATTTTTTGCATATTAATATGATGAAAAAATACATCTTAAATGTTAGTCAAAATTTTTATAATTTAATTCTAAAAATAGAAATCATGACAAACAATAGCGAGCGAAGGAGTAATTAACTTTTTCTAAACATTTTAAAGAAGCTAAATTTGTGTGCATTGATTGTTAACAGTAACTTTTGTCATCTTAGCTGGTCCTTTTATTACGCATTGAATAATTGATTCAATAAATTTACTACTATATATCATATTTTTCACGCTCTATTATCAAAAATGCCACTAGATTTTCAAAGGCAAATTTCAAATCTCAAGTAGATTATGTGAAAACTAAAATAGATGATGACACTATTTTTTCAATCAAAAATTTCAATTAAAAATATTTTTCTCGAATTGACCTCATGAGAATTTAAACCAATCAAACTATAAAATATTGATGCGAGATGAAAAAACTAATAAATGCCAATAGTGTAACGTAGAGAAAATGACAAAAAGGTAACATGTGGGCTGACTTGCCGGTTTGAAATTGTTGACACCTCAAAATCGATACGCATGCAAACGTAATAAAAACAACAAAAAAAAGGGCCATTTGGTCGAATGTTGCACTCATCATAACTCCTCATCATATACAAAAACAATACCACCGACACAGCCATTTCTTCATGTAATAATTAAAAATCAAACTAATAATTTCAATTTGAATTTAATCGACTCAAAGAAGATTATTTTTATTTTGTTTCTATGAAATTAGTGTAGACATGAGATTCTGAAGATCTCACTGTCCATTTAATTAAATATATAATCAAATCCAAACAAAGATTTACTATAAAAAGAAGAAAAAAAAAGTAAAAGAAGAAAAAAAACAGAATTGTGAGAAATCAAAGGACAAAAGGAGAAAAGAGAAAAAAGGTGTCATGAATTTGTACTTTGTCTTTAGGGTTTGATCCACAACTGTTTAGCTAAACTCATCTCTCTTCTTCTTTCTATCTTACAAAATCCACTCACATTATTCAAAAAAAAAAAAAAAAGGTATCATTTTTACAATTTATAGTTATTATGTACTTGAATCTTTATATGGTACTGTTATGTACTTTGTTCATTTGGGGTTCACAATTCTTGAGGATAAAGTATGTAATTTTATGATAATCTTGAATTTTCATCATGTATGTATATAATAAGTATTGTGATTTCAGAGTTGTTGTTATATACTTATGTACATTAGGTGTATTTCTTGTGAATGTTGTTTTTGGTGTAACAAATTTGAATGATTTCAAGATTTTGAGTGATTTTAGAAATGGATTAGAGAATCCTGAACTATTGAAATGGCCTTCTAAGGGGAATGATCCTTGTGGTCCTCCTGCATGGCCTCATGTGTTCTGTTCTAGTAACAGAGTTACCCAAATTCAGGTTCAGAGTTTGGGTTTAAAGGGTACTTTACCACACAACTTTAATCAACTTGATAAGCTTCAAAATCTTGGACTTCAGGGGAATGGTTTTAGTGGGAAATTACCTACTTTTAGTGGATTGTCTGATTTGAAATATGCATACTTGGATAACAATCAATTCGATACGATTCCTGGTGATTTCTTTAATGGTCTTAGCAGTGTTCAAGTTTTGGCTTTGGATTATAATCCGTTTAATGAGAGTGGATGGTTTATTCCGATTGAGTTGCAAGATTCAGCTCAGTTGACGAATTTTTCTTGTGTGCAATGCAATATAGTTGGACCTGTGCCTGATTTTTTTGGGAAATTGCCTTCTCTAAGTGCGTTGAAGCTGTCGTATAATCGTTTGACTGGTGAGATACCAGATAGTTTTCGTGATTCAATGCTTCGGATTTTGTGGTTGAATAATCAAGATAGTCCTGGAATGACGGGTCCAATCGACGTAATTGGTACCATGGATCAGCTTATGATGTTATGGCTTCAAGGCAACAGTTTTAGTGGACCAATTCCTGATACAATTGGTGATTTGAATGACTTGAAGGAGTTGAATTTTAACGGAAATCAACTCGTTGGTCTGATTCCGCAAGGTTTGGCGAATCTAGACTTGACTGTGTTAGATTTGAATAATAATAAGCTAATGGGTCCTGTGCCGAAGTTTAGAGCTGTGAATGCTACATATTCCTCAAATTCTTTCTGTCAGACAACTCCTGGTGTTCCTTGTGCTCCTCAAGTTAATGCACTTTTAGATCTTCTTGGCGGTTGGAATTATCCAGCCAACCTTGCTCCTGAATGGAGTGGTAATGATCCATGTGCAGGTCCTTGGTTGGGAATCAGTTGCAATGCTAAAGGCCAGATTACTATTGTTAATCTACAGAACAAGAACCTTACGGGTACGCTTAGTCCTTCACTTGCAAACTTGGATTCACTGCTTGAAGTTCACTTAAAAAGAAATATTTTGCACGGTCGAGTTCCTGCAAACTTAACAGAGCTCAGATCATTGAGATTGTTGGATTTAAGTGGGAACAATTTTGATCCACCATTACCGAAATTCCGGGATAGTGTGGAAGTCATTATAGACGGAAATGTTCATCTTGTTGCTAATGTAACTGCGGCAGCTCCTCCTCTGAGTATTAGCCCATTTCCTCCATCGAGTCACAGTCCTAAATCAAGCAAGGAGTTACCATCGAAAAGCCCATTTCCCGGTGATAATCAGCCAACATTATCATATACACCGCCTGCCCCAGAGAAAAGTTCAGGTTCAGACTCGAAGGCTTCCAGTGGAACCAAAGGGCAGACCACATCAGAGAGCCATAATAAGACCATGATCATTGTAGTTGTGAGTGCAGCTTCTGTCGTCTTCACTCTTCTTGCGGTTGTTTTGTTTTTCAAGAGCAAGAGAAAACGAGAGAAAGATTCAGGTACTATTGTTATCCACCCCAAAGAGCCATTCGATCAAGATAACATTGTTAAGATCACTGTCTTAGAAGATCCCATGATGTACAGCTTACAGAGTGGTACTACAACTAGTGGTGGAACAAAAGGTAGTCGAGTGATTGAGATTGGAAACCTTGTCATTTCAACCCAGGACCTTCGGAGGGTAACCAATAATTTTGCACCAGAGAATGAGCTTGGTCGTGGTGGCTTTGGAGTTGTTTACAAAGGCGTAATCGAAGATGGAATTCAGATTGCAGTGAAGAGAATGGAATCTGCCATTATCAACAGCAAGGCATTGGATGAATTTCAAGCAGAAATAGCTGTGCTTTCTAAGGTTCGGCATCGCCATTTAGTTTCACTTTTGGGTTATTCTGTTGAAGGAAATGAGAGGCTTTTGGTATATGAATATATGTCAAAGGGCGCTTTGAGTAGACATCTTTTCCGCTGGAAGATCCTGAAGTTGGAGCCTTTATCATGGACAAAGAGACTCAATATTGCTCTAGATGTCGCTCGAGGGATGGAGTACCTTCATAATCTAGCACACCAGAGCTTCATACATCGCGATCTGAAATCATCAAACATTCTTCTAGATGATGCTTTTAGAGCAAAAGTTTCAGATTTTGGATTAGTGAAACTCGCTCCTGACAAAGAAAGGTCTGTTGCAACAAGGCTGGCAGGAACATTTGGATATCTTGCTCCCGAGTATGCTGGTACGTGCGCAATTATTTCCATTAGTATCTCTTTCTTAGACATTCATTTTGGCTGTTCTGGTAAATATTATCATTTTAGCATCTGTTGTATTTTTTACTCTTACACGAACACATCTCTACCTGAATGAAACCAATACTCTTTTAGCCCTCTATTTTAATAAATGCATCACTTCTATAATGAGAATCCAGACTGTGCTGAATCGTGCTTCTGACCTTTCAAGCCCTTCCTTCTCCAGCCAAAATAGAACAGAGTAACTAATGGAGCATTTACGTTTTACCTTTAAGTTGTCGGTGTGCCTACTAAATTGATATACCGCGGTCATTGATGTACCAATCTCGCATCATTCAGTGATATTGTCATTCCGTTCACTATCCTTGTTAAACAATTCAAGTAGAAGGTTTCACTTCCTCTCTCGATATGATCATTCAGAGCATAGTTGTCATTTTGACTCCACAAAAAGAAACAGAAATTCTATCCCTTTAATGATACTTTTCTCTTGAGGCATGGTACTGAAATATGTTTGCGTAAGCTGTTCAACAAGCATGTAATACCTGTTAATTTTGGTGTAGAAAAAATATTGCTTGCTTAATCTTTATATTACCCGTATATTTTAGTTCACTGTCTTGTTGAACGACTTACCTAGTCAGTCACCTTTCATATATCCTAACTCACAATTTTACCTCTCCAGTGACCGGAAAAGTTACAACTAAAATAGATGTCTTCAGCTTTGGGGTGGTGTTGATGGAACTTGTGACTGGACTAACTGCCCTTGATGAGCATCGGTCTGAGGAAACTCGATATCTAGTTGAGTGGTTCTGGCAGATAAAATCGAATAAAGAAAACCTCCTTGCTTCCGTTGATCCAGCTCTTGACGTGAAGGAAGATATCCACAAAAGCATTTGCACTATGGCTGAATTAGCTGGACATTGCACTGCGAGAGATCCGAATCACAGGCCTGACATGTCACACGTTGTGAATGTGCTTGGCCAACTAGTTGAGTCTTGGAAACCTGTAGAAGATTCGGATGAATATTCAGGAATCGACTACAGTCTACCTCTGCCAGAAATGTTGAAGGACTGGCAAGATGAAGAGACTGGAGACTTCACCAATACTAGTCAAGATAGCAGAGGAAGTATTCCTGCTAAGCCAAATGGATTTGCTGATTCTTTTACATCCAACGATGCTCGATAGGTGAAGTCAGTTCTGGCTAGCCAAACTATTAGTTTTGCTAGCATTTTCGACATGAAATTTGCTTTTGGCTCGTGAAAATAATCTATGGAAGCGTTGCGTTCAGTCTATATATACAGATACCGAGTTGTCATGAATGATTGATCAAGAGATCAACTTAGTGTCGTCCAGATACAGAGAAAAAAGAACTTTCCAATTTTATTTTGCTTACACGGTCATTTGTTTTGAATGTTGTTTGTAAAAGTTATATGTTATTTACATGACAATGTTGAGAGTCTTGTTTGTGGAACATATGCTTGAATTTTGGAGAGATGCTAAAAATAATTATGCAAAAAAAGGTTTGATTTCTCTTTATTATAACTAGTCTAATATGAGTATTAATTTTGTATACACACTACTACTACTACATGCAATTATTTAGTAGCAATAAGCGACTAAATAATTTGAGATACGACTCTCTTGTATACCTCTCTTTCATGTATCTATATTTCAGAATGTATCTAATCTTAAAAAAATGTGTATCTAGTGTCTTTGATTCATGTATCAGACTTAGAATTTGAAGAAGTGGTGAATTTGATTTAATAAAACTTAGTACAAAATTATTAATTAGTACTAATACTATAACTCAAAAGTAGTACTATAACCATGTCTAATATATTTATCATAATTAAACAAGCCGATTAATATAATATAGGTAGCTAATTAATTAGCTATGGCATTATATTCCTAGGGAGACCTCCATGATGATGCAAAGGGTCTGGACTCATAGGTGCTTCTCTTAGTTCCCCTGCATCCTGGCTTATTCTTTTTCCATTTTTAGTAATCTGTACATTTAAATTAAGATATATTAGTACGTAATAAATAAAATTAATACGACAATCTTAATTAATTACTACAAATGAACAACCTTTCTGTTGTGAATTAA
Organism: Solanum peruvianum; assembly: GCA_027705065.1. Taxonomy (NCBI): domain Eukaryota; kingdom Viridiplantae; phylum Streptophyta; class Magnoliopsida; order Solanales; family Solanaceae; genus Solanum; species Solanum peruvianum. The sequence continues at coordinate 47,796,535 of JAKWJD010001760.1, read as the reverse complement.
GTGATCACGTAACATTGCGGATTTTCCATGTGAGTATTGATCTGCCAGGACAAGAACAGAGTAGATTAAGGAAACAAGCACAGTAACGCATTTATTAATCGAATTTTTTTATAAAAATTAATAAAATAGAGATCGAAAGAGATACCAGAGGATTGTGCTTGCATTGAGAAGAGAAAGATGCAGAGGATCATCGCCATTAACATAAAACAGGGATAGGAGTATTTGTTAGTAGAGAGAAGAGACATTTGGATTTTTGTTTTAACTCCAAATTACAGTACCTATATGTAGAAGAAATAATACTAAAAAACTCAATGAAGTAAAATGTAGGAATAATGAGCAATTTATATAGTGCGCATTCCAAGTAGGTATACACGTTTTTAGCTATACAAAAATAAGTGATGTTTCACGTAATCAAGAAGAAACGGAGATAGTAACTAATTAAGTTACTAGTAAATCATGATTAAACGGAGCAGTCATTTGAGAACGTAAAGAAAAGATTTGGAGCAGAGAGTATATAGAATCTACTACAGATCCAACTCCCACTTTCTTAATTACTCTGTCACTTGTGATTTGAAGTATTGGGTTTCTTCCGGTTGATTTTCTCGCCAGATTTGTTTGGTACGTGAAATGAGATATACGAGGATATTTCAAAAATAAAAGTAATCTCATTAAATTATTTTAATACAGATAATCATATAAGAAAATCTTTAAAATAGCATAGTAATTCAATTTTAATATAAAATTAATCTCAAATTTTATTCTTATTTCGTGTATCGAACGAGCTTTTAAGGAAGCGACAGGAGTCGGGACAAGTGCGCATCTTCCTTTCTCACTGGCAATATTGAGGATAGTACTGAGCCCAATACAGCTGCAAATTCTAGTGACGCTATAAATGCTGCAATTTCTAACGTACTCAACATATTATTAAAAATTGAATGTGAAAAATTGGTGAATCTATCATATTATAATAAAAATAATTGTTATCGCCTGATTTATTGGCCTTCGAGGTTTGCAATTGTTATCGCTTTGTTATTTTAATCCTAAGAAGTAGTTCGTCCAACTTTTGTAGAGGAATCTTAGAAGCGGTAAAATTAATTATCTCAATGTGATCGATCAAGAATTTAAATTGCGGAGCAGTCATTAAAATAAACTTATACATCTAATACCTCTTAAAATTCGATTATTTTATAAAATATTTTATGTATTAAACTATCTGTTTTTGAGATATTGTTCGGAAGATTTGAGATATGTTGGATCGATGGTTATATTAGTGTCAAATCAAAGTGGTGATCAATTATAAGTGGTGTATTTTTAGATGCCTCTGCTGCATGCAGTTACTTTTGGTGGCTCTGCTCTGAATTCTGATGAAATCTAAACAAGTCAAAACACAGATAATTACTACTCCTATAAAGCATGTTTATACATTATTATTGTTGCCTTTTGTTTTTGTATTTTATTTTACAATATTCTTTTGTATTAAGTTGAGGATTCATCTAAAATAAAATATTTTATATTTATAACGTATAAGTACAATCAGGAAGACTCTACTATCTTCAAATTTCACTTTTGATTTACGCTAAATATATTAATATATTGATAATGATAAATAAAGTTAGAATATGAAAAAAAAATAAGATCGTTACTCATTCGCAATGAATACTTCTTTATTGATAAATTTATATTAAATTTGAATTAAATCTTAAGTTCATGATATATTGACAAAGTTAAATTACTATTAATAAAATCAGATTAGTATTAAAGTCAAAATTATATAATTTAAATCAAGTCCAAGTTATAATGAATTCAAGTCCATTAAGTTGATAAGATGAGTCCAATCATGTTCTTCAAGTCCAGAGATCAAAATTGTTCGGACCAAAATATTCTTAAACCCTAGCTCAAGCCTTCATAAGACTAGAAGATAAACACATACATACAATGTTGTTTGCTTGCTATTTTTCTTTTCTGTTTGTTGTATTTCAAGAACGAAACTTAAAACTCGTATAGAGAGGAGTATGGTTTTTAATTTTTTAGCAGTCATATTCTTTTCCTGTTTTAGTTTTTGCTAGGGATACCAACATCTAATTAACTAACGGCCCGTTATTAAAGTTTGGTTCGAGTGTTTGAACTAAACTTTAATACAAATTTAAGATTTTTTTTTGTGTATTAAGCATATAATGTACGTTTTAGCAATACGAATATACTACTCTAGGCTGTTGATTCATGAGATAAAAAGGATACTAATATTTTGATCAAATATTTAGTAAATTATTTGATCCTGTATTTAATTGTTTATTAAATAATGAAATAAGTTATAAATAAATACAATTAGGGTTAATCATAGTATCCTAAATCTAATTTTCTTCATGCTTTTCTTCCATCATAACTACAATGTTTAAGAAAATCCAAAAGCAATATGATCCATGGCTAGATTTATTTAAATATATTGGAGTTTTTACCTTAATATCCCTCTTTCTCATCATCATTATTTCCGCAAAATTCCAAAAAAAATCGAAGAACCTCAATTTCACGTAAATTCAATATCTTTTTCTCCGTTAATTAATTATGATCACGACTCAAAATATATTATAGATTGGAATATTACTCTTTCCATCAAGAACCCTAATGAGGGTACAATTATTTTTGTGTATGAAGAAATTCGAGCTTGGATTTATCACATGGATGATTTTTTTTCGGTGACTAAATTATTGGATCCAATTATTCAAAATTCAAAGGAGAAAATAATGTTGGTGACAATAAGGTTAAGTAGTTATGATCATGATGGATGGCTAAGCAAAGAAATTGAAGAAGAATATGAAGGATATAAAGAGGTGGCTTTTGATTTTGTGTTGACACTAAATTAAGGTTTAGAAAGAGTGCAATTCTAGTGGTAGATTGCAATGATTTGAGGCTTCATTCTTTTAATATGACTAATGGGATTATGTCTGGTTATGGAGGAAATTGCACACAACAGCTGTTATATTGATGCAACTTTGCGCGAATTTTCGCTTTTAATACGTATTTGTGTTGAATTTTTTAAAAATATATTATTTTTGATCAATTTAATACTCACTCCTTAATATTTTTGAAGTCTCTGAGCAATATAAGATATAATCTCTAGATTTTCAAATTTTTTTTTGAAATTTTGACTAGTTCAATTAGTTTTTGCTTAGCCTCTAGATTTTTAATTTCTTTTTTTTTTGGGGGGTTTTATTGACTAGTTCAATTAGTTTTTGCTAAAAATTTGAGTTTTCTAGTACCAAGAGTTTTGACATATTATGTATTTAATTTATTTTTAAATTAAGAAATATATTACAAACTCTTTAAATTTCTGATCAAATTATAGTTACATTTTATGATAATTTAGCATTATTTTAGTAATAATTATTATATAATAATCACTATGGTAGAATTATCTTTTACTTCCTCCGTTCAGTATTGTTGTCGTGATTATGGTAGAATTATCTTTTACTTTTTCATCCACTATTATTTATCATAATTTTTATTTTTAGAGTCAACTCTAAGAACTTTAGTTAATATTTTAAGATGTATTTTTATTATATTAATATGTAAAAAATTGTAATTTTAATAATTCTTTTTATATAATTTTGAATATTTAATTTTTTTATTTATCGAACTAATATAATCTAATTTAACTTTAAAATTTAGTCAAATTAACTTTCAAAAAATATAATCCGATAAAGAAAAGTTGATGGAGGGAGTACCATTTGTGTAGAATTTAATACTAGGCACATAGATTACATGATAATACAAAATTATTAAATGTTACTCTATCCTACACTCCTTTCTAGCTGTTGAATTAACAATGACCACAAAGTCCTTTTCTCCTTTCGTCGTCTCATAGATTCGTCACCGACTTTTCCTTCGCTTTCCACTCCACTCTCCCACTACTGCAGATGCTCCATATCCTCTGCCATGGCTGACCCGAATCGACCCGTCACCGGTTACCCCGCCGCCGCCGCCGCTCCTCCTCCTAACCACAATGGCTACCCCTCCGCTCAACCTCCACCTCCGGCCACCGCCTACCCTTACGCTGCACCACCGTATTACAACAACTACCCCTACCCAGACCCTTATGCGGCCCAGCGTAATACCTTTCTTCGACGAGTGATAGCTATACTTGTTGCTTCTACGATCATCACCGGAACAATTCTCTTTGTCATCTGGATTGTTATTCTTCCACGCATCCCTGAGTTCCAAGTCGACTCGCTCAATGTATCCAACCTAAATCTGTCGAATTCCCTCATAACTGCTAACTGGGATCTCAGATTTACTGCCAGGAATCCAAACAAGAAGCTTACTCTGTACTACGACGAAATTGCTGCTGCCATTTTCTATGATTCACTCTCAATTGCTGATACTACGGTTCCACCTTTCTTTATGGATAGGGTAAACGAGACTACCCAGGAGGTTAGCTTTGTTGCCTCTGGGGCGTATGTGGAGAAATGGGCTTTTGAGGGTATGGCTAAAGAGAGGGCTGAAAAGGCAAGTGTTAGATTCAATGTGAGGATGGTAGCTAGGGTTAGTTTTAAAGCTGGAGCTTGGAGAGCAAGGAGGAGGTATTTGAGAGTTTACTGTGGCGATTTGTCAGTTGGAGTTGCGTTAAACAAGTCTTCTGGGAACTTGCTTGGAGGACAAAGGCAGTGTCGAGTTGGGCTGTGATGGTCGCATTCTAACTGAGGTGAATTTTGGTGACCCATTAGATTCTCTAATTCTATTCTGTTATATACTTCTTAGTTTAATTGTATAAGCAATGTAGTAAGGATAATGCTAATTGAATTGCGTTATGTAGATCTGATATAAAAAAACACGAAAAAGCTGATCTTGATTGTTCATTTTTCACATTGGTTTATGCACATCTTTAGGTTGTTCCTGTTGTTATTTCTGAGGCTACATTTAAGATGTGGAGATAGAATGTGTTGTATTTCTACATTATTCTTGGTTGTTTTAACTGATTATTTGCTTCTTATGATTTACATTATCGCTAAGCCAAGTGAAAAGGGCTGTAAGTTTGATATGTTTAGGAATAGAAGGTTAATTCTATGTGCCTGTAGAAGCCCCTTCATGTCATTTAGGATTCCATTTTATTGGTGATTCAAAACTTGCAAATATTAGGCTTCTGTTGTGATGAAAATAATTTTCTGGTGATTCCTAGTGCTTCACTAAGTTCCTTCCATATGATATCTTCTTTTCCCCCAAGCATTGCTTTTAAGCATAACAAGGTTATGTTTTTACAATTTCTTTTGACCTCATCAAATAAAAGCTTGATCCTATCGTACAAGTTATAAGTTCTTGACGTCTTTAACTTTTGAAGTGACGTGAAGCAGTTCAAGGTAATGTCTATATGGACTTTTAGGCTTCTACTATCATGTCTATTCGTTGATATAAGCTTAAAGTATCAAGATCGTGACCTTCATGGTGCAGAGCCAATTTGGTTGTGGGACATTGTTTTGGCTGATTAAAGAGTAACTAACTATCAAGATGTTGTGGTTGTGGGAAAATATGAATGGAAGCACTGGTAAAAAGGAGTTGTAAAGGACTATCACTGTGAATCATTTTAAATAGCCTCGTAGTTCATGTTATTTCATGTGATAGGCACTTTGATATAGTTAAACAGCATAAAAAGAATCTTTAAGATACTCTTGTTCGTCTTCAACTCTGAGATCTGGCTCATGGAGATTTCGAGACTTGGACTTGGTCCTGATAAACTGAAGCCTTGATTGTTATAGTAGGCTTTGACTTGTAGAAACTCTCTGAACTCTGAGAATTTAGCATCCCAGAGGAGATGGCTGTCTTGCTGTGTGTGTGTGGTAGTGGTTTGGGAGAGGGGGGGGGGGGGTAAGCATGTGTTCAGAGCACCTTTGCCTGAATTGTGCTACTGTTCAGGAACGCTATAGGATTATGCACTCGCTGCTGCTGTACTAGAGGTTTGATTCTTATGGTATGAATCTTCTTAAAGATTTGTTCAGATTTACCACCTCTACTTTGGGTACTTTATGGCCTTACCCCTGGTTTATTGCCTACTTCTCAAAAAGTGAAGTCATTGGTTTCAATATATCTGTTCGGATTAGACTAGGATGAACAGAATTGGTCTTACCTCTCACTCAGATGTAACACTCCTGCCGCTGACATATGTTATGTGTGAATGGTTATAAATTATTCTATTAGGCTATTACCTGGTTTCTGTACTGGGACTTCTAAAAGGAAATTAAAGTACATGCTGATATTTAGTTGTTGAGGAACAATCTTCAATATAAATATTTATGTACAGATGTGCCATTCGTTAGTGTCTTTGATAGAAGATGAAGTTAAGTCACACAGGAGGCGCAAGTCCTTCACCTCTTGAAGGACCAATCTGCTGTCTTGATGAAAGTTGCCAGCAAATGAACCTTTTTGTGTGTGTCCTACCTCCTTCTCTGCTCTTATCTGCCAGGGATGATAAGATATATGTTATTTGCGTATTCTACCTTTTTCAGTTGTGTACTATTCAAGTGTAAGGTACAGTTATATTTTCCAGTTTACTGGAACCATGTCCCGTCGTGGTTTTAACTTTATATTGTGATTCAAACAAATGTCATGTCTTGGCAACAAATGAACATGCTCATTGAATTATCTAAGTAAGAATAACATGAAAGGAGACATTCTCTTTCCTTAAGATTTGCATCTACCCTATAATTCCAATGTTGTTACAGAAGAAAGAGTTATTTTGTGCAAATAACTCTAGCATGGTTGAATATATCAACTCACCTGCAGCAAATACATGCCTTCTTGTATTGGATTTAACTTATATATTCCAACAGTGTAAAAGACTATTACACTATTCGTGTATTTTCACTTGTTGTAGGATGACCTGTCTTATTTTCCAGGTTACAAATCCCACTTGTTATGGACTGTTACTTGTAGTTATCTTTGAAGTGACCAGTGATCTGATAGTATGAAAGTTCTATTACACTGTAAGTGTGTAAAAGTAAGCTCTTCCATATCCTACCTCGTTGAAGCCAACAATTCCTATTTCCAGCTATGCGTGGGAAATGGGATCTCGGGAGTTGTTATCCTTTGTGCATTTTTTTACTCCCCACCAGGTGATTTACGAGGTATCTTTTGGTTCTGGTGCTACAAGGCATAACTTTCTTTTTTCTTTACATGTCTTGTATAAACTGTTACTTGGACTGTAAAAGCTTACTACAGTTCCAACTTAGTATATATCTTTACTTTCAGTTTATTTGTATTGAATTGTTATTCCACTTGTTTTTGCTCTAGATCGATGAAAACTTGGTCTTGAATTTGTTGTCAATGACTAGAAACACAGGATCCTCCTTCATTAGCTGTTACAGATCCTGTTTGTTGTTTTATTTTGAATGAAATTCAATCGTACGTTTCAACTTTGTTAATCTCAGAATTGACTCCCCTCGATTCCTCGTAGAGCTAGGGGTAGAAAAGATCAATGAAAAACTAGAGCGCGAACTAGCTGATCTACAGACAAGTAGGGTAAAGCCAAATGAATAACATCTGTTGTTCTTGTTGTAGTTCTCTTTCTTCAAAGCCTTCCCAGATATTAAATGATTTGAAATGTTACCTTACCAAATTTAATCATATCGGTTATAGCATAGATTATCAGTAATTAATTAACTTTCTCATAAAATACTTATGTAGTAATTGAACTTGAAGTTTTACTGATTAATAGGTAACATAGTTGGTATCTTGAGAATAATGCAATCCTAGTTTGTCAAGACTATAGAAGTAGGGCCATTTGGAATAATTCTTGAATCTTTATTTACCTTTTTTATTAGCCTTTGCGTAGAAGCATACGTCCCTAAAAGATAAGGTTGCTTGCAACTAGCACACAATATCATCACCATCACCAAACTTCATTTTCCACCATTCACTTTTCCTCTAAAATTGCCAACTTGTTACTGCATGTAATTTGGATGTATTTGTCGTTGGAACATTTCCAAAACATGCTCTTGGAAATGTGATTTTGGACATCTTTACAATAGTCTCGGCCGGAGTTAGGTGGGGGTTCGTGTGTTCAGATGAACCTAGTAGCTTTTCATAGATCTTGTATTTGTGCTAGAAAAATTAGATAAATATATATGTATATTAACTCGTGAATCCCAGATTGACAGCTCAGTGGTAAGAAAAGGTGCTTTCCATAACCCCACATTCAACAAAAAGTTGCTTATTTTTTTTTTAAAAAAAATAAAAATTCAGAACTCCCAAACTCCTGATCTTTGCTCAGCGGTTGAGTCAATAGTCATTTAAATCTCAGTGTTTAAAACAACAAATTTGAAAATAAAACACCCTGATTGATAAGGTGATAACCAGAATCTCTTCATCCATAACTATAATTCTCGGGCTCGAGACTTTTAAGTTGAGACCTTCCATGAGAAGCACTTTAGCTCTTTATTTGATTTATTTCATGTGAATCTGATTTAGTCGAATAACTACATTTTTCTAGTATCGAATGTTTAAATCGACCGAAAGTCTCTCTCACCACATTATACAAAAAAAAAAAAATGTAAAATTGTAAGATGAAGTTTCTTAACCTACTAGTATTGTTTTAATCAAAGACCACATGGGTCAGGGTTTTAACCTACTACGAAAGTTCGTGTCAAAAATCAAAGGGAATATATATTTTCATACATCCTACTTAATAGTCTCTCCACACCAACAAAGATAGAAAAATGAAAAGAAATTCTCCCAACATTTCCTATACAAAAAGACCACTCTCTTTTTATACAAGCAATAAAGTCTCTCATCTCACCATATTATAGAATCGAAGCCATATTACCAAACATACATATCTCCCAAAGAACTAATCATCACCACCACCACCACCATCATCATGTCGGCCAAAGACTGTGGCCACCACGATGAGGAACGTCACAAGCTACACCGCCGCCTATTCACCGCCTTAGTTGGCTTCATAATCCTAATCCTCTTCATCATCCTTCTCATTTTCCTAATCCTTAGGCCAACAAAACCACATTTCATCCTCCAAGATGCTACTATCTATTCCTTCAACATTTCCTCACCTAATCTCCTCACCACCAACTTCCAAATCACCTTAGCCTCTCGTAACCCTAATGACAAAATAGGAATTTACTATGACAGACTTGATGTCTATGCAACTTACCGTGGCCAACAAATTACTCTCCCTACACTTGTACCACAAACATATCAAGGCCATAAAGATTTCACAATATGGTCACCTTTTGTGTATGGTAACTCGGTCCCCGTCGCACCGTACCTTAGTGAGAGTCTTAGGGAAGATCAAATGGCTGGAACTGTGTTGATTAATGTTAAAGTTGATGGAAGAGTTAGATGGAAAGTTGGAACATTTGTCTCAGGGAAGTATCATTTGAATGTGAATTGTCCAGCTTATGTTGGTGGTAAAATGATTGGAAATAGTATTTCTGTTGGTTCAGCTATGAAATATCAATTGGTACAAAATTGTCATGTTGATGTTTAATTAAGAATTGGTACTCCTTACCCCACCCCCCTCTTTTCTTAACAATTATATATAGTATGTAATAGTTTGATCTATGAGGGTTGTATAAATTGAGAAAAATTGCAAAGTTCTAGCGGAATTTATTGATTTTATGATAACATGGTGTTAAGGTCAGTTTATGCGTATCTGGATTAATTTTACATGTGATTTCACCCTCAAAGATAATTTGGAGATGAAAAAATCACACGTGATTATTCATCCACTTCATTGATCACTATTCACTAGACTGGATCCCCTCATGTTTCGTTTTGAATTAATATACAAATTGTATTGATGGAAAAAAAGAAAATATCAAGTATCAAAAGTGGGATAAAGTAAATATTCTACATATACTTTTTGTAACATATAGATTCTATATGGCTTTTCAATATTTGGGGTTGCTTTTATCCCCTCTTTAATATATTATTTTTGAAGGTGTAAATTAGGTATATAGCATTTTTTATAGTAATATTCTCAAGTTATAGCACTAGAGTTTGAATTTCATTGTATAACATTTAATTCTCAAGTTATAGCATTTTTAAAAAATATATAATGTTAATTTTAAATTATTAAAAAGAGTTGTTAAAATAAAAAATAAATTAAAAAAACGGACAAGTTAATAATGGAAAATGAGATCTTTTATTAAATAAATTAAATGTAATTATTATTACTGTTAATAAATTAGCACGTTTTAAGGGATTTTAAATTTTTTTAGATTAGTTAGTTGCCTTAATTCTCTCAAATTAGTTTAAATAATATTAATTTTTGATTTAATTCCTTGAAAAGCTCTACCAATTGGCATGAACGTACATGTCATTTTGTTTTCCAAAATTTCACAATCTTTTTGAGATTTGCAGATTTTATTTTCATTTTTTATAGTAGTTGAATAAATTTTGGCGTTGAAAACAATCGGATTTGATTGATGGAGAACAATGTGTCGATATTAATAAAACATGGTGGAAAGTGGAATTCATCATATTAATTTTGTTATGATTTGTTGTTTTAATTATGAATTGTTGGTTTTAATTATATTATTGTTTTGTACATGTATAAAATTGTTCGATTTTTTTATTATTGTTAGATCTAAAATATAGTTTGTATGTTCTTTTTTGGATAAACAATCAAGTTACGTATGGCATTTTGAAAACGATAAGTAAATATAAATGTGTTTGAGTTGTAATTAAATTGAAGATTCGCGTGTTAGTTGATTTGTGAAGAAAATAGAAAAACGTACATTTATTAACTAGACAAATAATAATTAGATATAATTCTTTGTACAGGTGAATATTACAAATGTATGAATAATGTCTGAAAATTATATAAAATTTGTATTTAATGGTAAAACCTGCTCAGATAATATTCAAAAAGTAAGAAGATATAATTCTGTGTACTGGTGTGTGAAGAATGAAAATTGTATTAATTGTGTATGAAATTTATAAGAAACTTGTATTAATTATGTATGAAAATCTATATTTTGTTAAACTTACAATATATATTCCTGTTGAAATTATAATATATATTTTGTATTAATTTTGTAGAGAAACTATATTTTTTTTGTTTATTGAAATAGTGTGTCAGTGAATGATATATTAAATGTGTATGAAGTTTGTATGAATTATTTTGATAGGTACAGAAACAATGATGTACATTGTTATAAATGTTTTTTTATTGAATAATATCCTGTACAAAAACAATGTTGTCGTAATGTTAAATCTGTGTTATTGAGGCATTACATGTTATAAATGTTTTTTTATTGAATAATATTAATATTCATACAAATGTCATACAGTATTCATACAATTTTCATACATTATTCATATCAGTAATGTACATACAATTTGTTTGTGTTTGTATTTTGAAAAATATTTTTATAATTTGTCATAATTCATATATTTTTCATATATCATTACTATGTACTATATATCAAATTTTAATATGACATTCATAATTCATATAATTTTCATACATGATTCATACAGTTTCATATATGTTAAAGTGAGACACATTTAGTAATAATCAGTAATAATTTATACAAAATCATCCGTAGTCAAAATTAAAATAAAAACAGAAACAATTGTATGTATATTAGTGGTATGAATAATATATGTAAGATGGTGATACACATTTATTAATGTATAATTGTAGATATATTCATACATTTTTCATACAGTATTCATACCAGTAATATAATTCATACTATGTACTTATATCAAATTTTAATATGACATTCATAATTCATATAATGTATGTAAGATTGTGATACACATTTATTAATGTATAATTGTATGATATAATTCATACATTTATCATACAGTATTCATACCAGTATATAATTAATATAGTGAGACACATTTAGTAATAATCAGTAATAATTATATAAAACCATCAAAGTATTCATAATAAAAAAAACTGGAAAAATACATAAATTGTTCATAAGTTAAAAAAAAAAATTCTTCAAATAAATTATCTATGTGCCATGAAGATTTCTACTTCCTGAATGGAATTTGGAGTAGGATAATTGGTGTGTCCATAACTTGTTGTTATGAGTTCGAGGTCCACCCTTTTTGCTAGCAACTGTTCCTGTAACTTCACTTTCACTGATTGCGCCTTATCATTCTTTGATTTCCATAATGCCAAAGTAATGTTGCATATCTTTGACGATGATATGTGAATCAACATCAATATGTGACATATCAAAAACTCCATTGCTCATGTATTCGGCAAATAGAGATGTGTATAAACCACAATCACTGTAAACAAATTGAAAAAAAAAAATTGTAATGAATATTACAATTTCAATTTAAAATGAATAAAAAATAATGTAAGAAAAAGAAATATACACTTGAACTTTCTTCTTGTTGAGGAACATGTGTAACATTCTTGATACTTAGAGGTTCAGAGTGAGACTTCTGTTGATAATCAGGGAGATTATTCGCATAAAAATCAAGCCTTTTGCCATAAAAACCTAAAAAGGTCAATAAATCCGCAAACACATTCATGTTAATACATGAAGACAGATGTGTTTGTGTCTTCTTCTCCTAACAAAATTGTAAAAATTAAATACATTAATCATACACATATTCATACACATGTAATACAAAACTATTCATATACATATTATACAAAACATAATCAAAATATAAAGTATACTAATTATGAATATTACTAGTAAACAATACACAAAAACTTGCCAAAAAAAAATTCATACACATTTTATATTACAGTGAATCATACAGTGAATCATACAAAATTCATACATAATCATACACATTTTATATATACAGTGAATCATACAGTGAATCATACTAAATTCATACAGTGAATCATACAAAATTCATACAGTGAATCATACACAATCATACAGTTATCATAAAATTTTAACCTATATAATTTCTAAATATATAATATAATGAAAAAATATATAATATAATGAAAACAGTACCCAAAAAACTTGATAAAAAAATTCATACACATGTTATATATACAGTGAATCATACAGTGAAGCATACAGTGAAGCATACAAAATTCATATAGTGGATCATACACAATTTATACATTTATCATACACAATTCATACGGTGAATCATACATAAAAAAAAACAATATTATTTAAACAGAAATTTCATATATGGAATCATAAACAATTATTACATTATTTATTTTACACAAAAATTGTATTTTAACTATTTTATACCCAATAAAAGAAAAAAAATAACAGAACATAAAAAAATATTAAAAAATTAACTTTACTAACCTTTGAACTTTTTTTGTGTTTATCTGTTTCTTCTTCTTCTGCTCTGTGATTTTTTGTATTTTGATTTTATCAAATCTTCACAAAATCAGATTCAGACTCTGATGATTCCTCGATTTGTTTTCCTTTCTTTTCTTTCCTCTTTCTTTAGCCGTTTTCTCAGATTCATCTTCTTTTTCTTTTCTTTCCTTTCTCTTTTTCTTCTCATCTTCCTTTGGATTTTGTGTTTGTGATAAAAATTTTAAAAGATGGAGCATGAAAATCGTCCGAACTTGCTTCTTCATTCAATCTTCTACTTTTTCTTGGGGTTTCTTTTCTTCTTTTAGACATTGTACGGTTTGTTTATCTCAATATTTAAAGATTTGAGTGCTAAAAATTAAGATTTGAATGGAACTATTTGAGAATTCTTGAAGAATAGTGTAACAGAGATGGAATTTTGAGAGAGGAATTAGGCGTGCTAAATGTGAAAGCTGTTGTGAAAAGTGTGAAAATGTTGAAAGGTTTTGAGAGGCGTTGCGATTGTAATGATTTTGAAAATAAATGGGGAAGAACAAAATTTTGGGGAATAAAATTTTTTTTTTACAAATAATGTTTACAGTTTTAAAACTGTAATTTTTTAAATTTTGATAAAAACCCTATAATTTTGTAGTTATCTTAAAAAAGGTAACTAAATAATATTTAATTTAAATAACTTTATAAGAGTTCTGTTTAAAAAAGGTAACTTAAAATAATAAGTGTAATAATTACATTGGTTTAAATATGGTAATTGAATTATTGAAATAAGTTAATTATTTTTTAAAAAAATTAATGAGAATAATATAATATTTCTTAATATGCTATAACTTGATAATAATATGCTATAAGTAGTTTAATATGAAAAAGTTTGTTTATAACTTGATATTTAACATCTTAAATGTGGTGTGTGTATGTTATTTTTATTTTTTGAAGAGTAATAATGTCATCAATTTAATAAATGATTGAAAACTTGTAACGCTGAGTACTTGTTTGATGCAATTACATACTATGATGATATGTAAATGTTATTTGAGAAAGGAAAAAAATGGATAACATTAATTTTATCACAATTAGTGTGTTAATCAACTACGAGTGATATTTGTAATAGTTGCTGTAGATTATATATAAGTCTATTTTTGGCAAGTAATTTTCTTTAATCACCATTATTTCTACTCATGTAATTAATATGACTAGATTTTACAATCATGGAACAATGTTCCCCTATATATCCACATGATTTTAGTGTCTCTGATGCTTTCTAAGAGACATGCTTTGGAACTAAAAGATAAATAAATCAAAATAATGTTTTCCAACTAACTATTTTAATCTTATTAAAATCATTTAAAAGAAAAAGAGAGAATTCAGTGCCATATAATGCATAAAAAAAACAATCGGAATAAAAGAAATGTTAATTAGAGGACCATAAGAAACTAGCTGAAGTAAATGTTGATACCCACTGCATTAAAGCTTGGAATTAAAGTGGTACTAAATTCCTTTACCTACTCATCATAAATCATTTATAATAATCAGTGATATAGTCAGAATTTCAATTAAGGAATGTTAAAATATAAAGAACGTCAAAGAAAGTCAATATCAATATAAACATAAAAAAAGACATTATCTAGCAATACTTAGGTATCGATCGACACCTCTTAAATATATATGACTCTGTCACCACCGTTTATAGTGTGACCCTTTTTTTTAGCAAATTAGAAGTTAGTTATGAATTATTTAAAGGTATAGTTAGTTATACCGAACACGTTACTTCTAAGTTTTGTTTTCATCACAGTTATTTGAAAGGTCAAATACCAAAATTATTTTATGATGATTGAACATGTACATCATGATCACTTCATTAGGAAGCTTCTAATTTCACATCGTTTTTGTTCTTTTATAATTTCTAGTACTAAATAACTTCTTTTGTTTTCTTATTTTAATTATATCAAATAAAAAATAATAATTTTGACGATATTTTTTAATGAGTCAATATGAATGGCATATCATCTGTAACTTTTTATAAACTAAACTAATTAAACAAATAAGAATGACTCAATAGTCAGATCAAACATAAATCGATTGATCGAATTGCCTAGTATGTCATTACTTAATCATGTTAAATGCATGCAAATTATGTTTGCGCTATGTTCTACAAATTATTCGATCATCGGTGCGTAAGCAAAAAATTTCATTATTATAATTTATTCAGAGAAGAGCTTTAAATGTCCCTCGACTATTTGAATTGCTACTGAACTACTCTCGTCCATCTTTTGGCGCGTCAACCTTTTTGGCTCAAAAATGGATGGATGGTAGTTTTGCACTAATACAATTGATTCTATGGTTTTTTATTTTCAAACAAAAATGTAAAAGCAAGATACACTATGTACTTATAAAAGTTTATAGTCTTGCCATATCTTTAAAATAAGTAAAAAATCTAAATATTTTAATCTTTTAAATGTTTTATTATGGTATAATCTCCATATACATGATGGATCAAATAGAAATGTTGAGCCTAACCATTGGGCCCATAGCTAGACTGATAAGTAAATGGGCTGCAGATCAAAATGAAGATCTTGGGCCTAAAGAGCAGCCACTAAGGAGCAATAGGCTGAAAATTGAAATATTTGCTTTTTAGAGTCGTTATTTAACAAGTAATTCATATATCAAGTTAAATTTATTTTTTATTTTTTTCAAGTCTATCAATTAAGAGGACAAATTCAAACATACGGGCTAAAATATTCTCTTAATAATTTAGCAGTGACCAGTTTTCTTTTATATATAGGTAACAATAACAAAGTTCGGATAGTAAATATAAGTTTTTTCTATAATTTCAAGGAACATATTTTGACTAAACTTTAATATCAGGAAATGAACTTGATTAATTAAAGAAAATAAATCTTAATTAAATTAAATTTTCAAGGAATAAACATAATTAATTTAAACGACGAGAGAATAAAACATATATCAAGTTAAATTCAGATATTTTGATATTAAATTCAAATGAACAAAAACTATTCAGCTAGCGTCGTTCATTTTCATTCACACATCAAAATAGTATGTGTTAACCCGAGGATGGAATGGTAAGCATCCCATTTTATTTTACTACGATTCAAGATTCGATCAATAATATAATGAACCTACTCGTATTAGATTTCTTTTTGTAATTAAAGAAAAAAAAACTTATACTCTTAATATGCTTCTAATCCACATATGTTTGAATTACATTTCGTTAAAATTCTGTCTATCAATATTGAATAGTGAGCCAGATATATTTTTCTGAATAAATAACATCAAATTAAAATAAAATACGTATGTTAATTTTTTTCCTTGAAGTTTCTGAAATTATTGATACATGATTTGAAAGTCATGTTTATTGGGACCCCCAATACCCTCCATCGAACCTATAAAATAATGTAAATGGATAATATAATTGTCCCACATTATTATAACCTATAGTTTTTACTCGGTCTTTACACTACAGGAGTATACATGGTTGACCAAAGTAAGTCTAAAGAGACTAGTCAAGTCAACATATATGTAAAAGCAATGTCAAATGAGGAAGGTAATAATACAGTGTACTACTTAATTAATACTCATTAATTTTTTATATTTTACTCTGAAAAAGAATTATTATTTTTATTTTTTTCAAGTCTATCAATTAAGAGGACAAATTCAAACATACGGGCTAAAATATTCTCTTAATAATTTAGCAGTGACCAGTTTTCTTTTATATATAGGTAACAATAACAAAGTTCGGATAGTAAATATAAGTTTTTTCTATAATTTCAAGGAACATATTTTGACTAACTTTAATATCAGGAAATGAACTTGATCAATTAAAGAAAATATATCTTAATTAAATTAAATTTTCAAGGAATAAACATAATTAATTTAAACGACGAGAGAATAAAACATATATCAAGTTAAATTCAGATATTTTGATAATAAATTCAAATGAACAAAAACTATTCAGCTAGCGTCGTTCATTTTCATTCACACATCAAAATAGTATGTGTTAACCCAAGAATGAAATGGTAAGCATCCCATTTTATTTTACTACGATTCAAGATTCGATCAATAATATAATGAACCTAATCATATTAGATTTCTACTTGTAATTAAAGAAGAAAAAAACTTATACTCTTAATATGCTTCTATCCACATATGTTTGAATTACATTTCGTTAAAATTCTGTTTATCAATATTGAATAGTGAGCCAGATATATTTTTCTGAATAAATAACATCAAATTAAAAAAAATACGTATGTTAATTTTTTTCCTTGAAGTTTCTGAAATTATTCATACATGATACATGATTTGAAAGTCATGTTTATTGGGACCCCCAATACCCTCCATCGAACCTATACAATAATGTAAATGGATAATATAATTGTCCCACATTATTATAACCTATAGTTTTTACTCGGTCTTTACACTACAGGAGTATACATGGTTGACCAAAATAAGTCTAAAGAGACTAGTCAAGTCAACATATATGTAAAAGCAATGTCAAATGAGGAAGGTAATAATACAGTGTACTACTTAATTAATACTCATTAATTTTTTATATTTTACTCTGAAAAAGAATTATTATTTTTATTTTTGTAATTAAATAAATTAATAACTTGACCGAATTATAATTAATCACGTCTAAAAAATGGTTTTGTAAAATTATCGTTAAAAAATAATGGCATAAATGAATTTTTTTAACGATAATGACATAAATGAGTCAAACTTTTAACTGATGACATAAATGAGCCTATTCTGAAAATTGAATAGCATATTTGAGTCTTTTCCCTATTCTATTTTATTTTCTTTTAAAAGTATTTTTTAAAAAAATATCTTTAATTTGATAAATAATATTTTATTTTAATTTTTTCTGACGTGACATATTTAAAATATTAAAATTAAAAATTATTTTAATACATTCAATATATATTAATTTACGATCACAAAATTTAAAAATTCTTTTTATTTTTTAAAAATTGTCAAACTACTTTAATTTTAGAATATTAGGTAGTGTAGCACCACTAGTTTAATTTCTACTGGTATAATAATAATAATAATTAAAGAGATGCCACAGAAAGAGTATTCTAAGGAGGCCACAGTCATCAATATATATTTGACTGGCACGAAAATGCTGAATGTCCTCCTTTATCACGTTTTTAATTAAATAAGATTTTATAAAATTAAATCAATGATTAAACCCCCCACTATCTTATTATTTTCATATTATAAATATTAAATTCGTAAAAATTATAAATGTGAAAGAAATCTCCACAAATTGCTGATAATTACATTTTAATTGCTTTTGACGGTACGTTTTGTTTAAATGAAGAAAAAAGCTAATTAATTAACATTCAACAATTTTATATCTTTCTTTACTGCAAAAAAATGTCTTTTTTTTTCTTTTTTTATCGAATTATGTAATTAAGAATGAATATAAAATAATAAATTATTTTGTAGATATTTAAAATTAAACAAATTATTTTAATTTGTCAATCATGTGATGATTAATTTAGTTATTTACACGTGCACCGCCAAGCAGATGTCACAATTCTGAAACTACCAAAATCCACAGATTCAGAAACACCAAAATAGAAGAAAAAACAAAATTAGTTCATTTGCTTAGCTCACTTCCAGTCTGTACAGCAAAAACCATTTTCATATTCATTGTATTTTCTGTTAACATTTTGTCAAATAATATATTTTAAATGTGTTAATAATTGGATGATAAAGAATAGTCAAGAATTGATTGGTTTTTAAGCAAAGATGACGTAATTTTGGTTACTTAATATAAAAATGACATTTCTGGAGATAATGTTGACGAAAGATAATTATTTTTGTTTCAAATAATTCATGAGTATAATATTTTGCGTGTGAATTGGAGCAATGTCAATGATAAGGTTTTAAGTACTTAGGTTTATTTTACTGTTAAAAATTAGCTCAAATGAAGAAGAATTACTCGAGCCTTGTAAAGAATACATCTATCTAACTAATCATTGATATATCAATGAGACTTTTATCATTTTTTAATAAAATATTATTTTTCTATTAATTATACCTATCCTTTGTTAATTTGACAACTCCTTTTAAAAAGACAGTCAAAAGAATTTATTTTATTTAGTTATTCTTAAGAATTACTCTCTCCATTTCATATTAATTAAATTTTTTAAGCATCTTTTATTTTTCAAATTAACTTAATCATTCAATATTCAAGACTATTTTTAGAGAATTCTTTCAATTTTATCCCTTATTTGGATTTTCAATAACTTCACTAAATTTGAAAATAATTTAAATGGAGTGAAAGTATTTTTTTGAAAAAGTTCTCTCCCTTTTATTATGTAGTTGTAAAACATTTTGAATTTTACTTTGATTGACTAATTTAATAGATAAAAATAAACTAAAATTACTTAATTTTATATTGAATAATTTATGCTTTCAAGCGATAAAATAAAAAATATACTAGTGTCATTTATACATAATTTTTATGAAATGACAAACAGTAAAAGACCATCCATATACTTCACAACTTTGGAATGAACAATAAAGAAATTCTCTAAATATGTATAAATAAAGGGATTAGTAATGAGAATATATTTAAGTGTATTTAAAAAAAAACATAAAAAACGAGATAGACTTTATAATACCCTATAATGAAATACATTATGTATAATCACTCTAATTAGTCAAATGAAACAACTCAAACGCGTTGAACGTGGACTAAAAACTTCCCCTATTTCTGTGTACCATTCATTCTCTTTCCTTTCTCCTTCCCTTTTCACTCTGCAAAACCACTCAACTCCCCCCCACCACTTGCCTCCATTTATGTATTTATATTACTTACCCTTCCTCAAAACCAACAAACAATTCAGTTTCCTTCTTTCATACTTTCAATACCCATAATGGCTATTAAAATTCGACAAGTATGGGCTCATAATCTCGAATCAGAATTTCAACTTATTTCAAATGTGATTGATGACTACCCTTACATATCTATGGATACTGAGTTTCCTGGGGTTGTTTTCAAGCCTAACGTTTCCTACACTCGCCGCCAGAATTCTCCATCCGATCAGTATAAGCTCTTGAAGGCTAACGTTGATGTATTGAATCTCATTCAGCTTGGGTTAACTTTATCTGACGCGGAAGGTAACCTACCTGGTTTAGGATCTGACGAAGGCGGTTACATATGGCAGTTCAATTTCTCCGATTTCGATGTGGCGCGTGATCTCTACGCTCCGGATTCCATCGAGTTACTCCGCCGACAGGGGATCGACTTTGAAATGAACCGGGAATGCGGGATCAACTCAGCCCGGTTTACTGAACTGATGATGTCGTCCGGTTTGGTTTGTAATGAATCGGTGAGTTGGGTTACGTTTCACAGCGCCTATGATTTCGGTTACCTGGTGAAGATACTCACGCGCCGGGAACTCCCCGGTGGATTAGAGGAGTTTATGGAAGTTGTGAGGGTGTTTTTTGGAAATAAAGTTTATGATATGAAGCATTTGATGAGATTCTGTAATAGCCTTTATGGTGGTTTAGACCGGCTTGCGAAGACGTTGTCTGTGGACCGGGCGGTCGGGAAATGTCACCAGGCCGGTTCAGATAGCTTGCTGACGTGGCATGCGTTTCAGAAAATGAGGGATATTTATTTTGTGAATAACGGAGCAGAAAGACATGCTGGCGTCTTGTATGGATTAGAAGTTAATTGATTATTAGTAAATAAAAGCTATTTAATTTATTCTTTTAAGCTGAAAATATTGTTTTTCATGACTTTAAATTTAAATAATAGCTAATAGAAGAGGAAATACTCATATTGAAACTAATTATAAACTCACCAATCCTCAATTCTAATTTTAATTTATTTGGTCCAAAATAATTATTCCAAGCGAATTCTCTGACAGACGTAAATTATTAATTTAATTTTTGAAACTATTGAGAGGCTTGAATACCTATTTACTTGACTCTAGACATAAATACATTTTGATGTTGTAACCTGTCAATAATTCAAAAATAAAATTTTATATCGTCTACTTTTTCTTATTATTATTTTATTAAAATAAAATGTTGCAAGACCGAAACAGCAAAGTAACATAAATAGACTCGATACAAATTCAAAACCCAAATTACCTAAGGAAGTGTTGACTCCATGTACGTGGAGTAATAATAATATCCAATTTAAATTGAATAGTCGATCGATGAAAGCTCCAAGTTTTTATTTCCGTGACTTTGGTGTGAATCTGTATTTCCTTAATTTTCACAAAATGAAAAATCAAGTTTGTGTCATCATAGATTTAATTGAAATTTTTAAAAATATATATATTTTTAAAAATTTATTGGAATATATAATTTTTACAAGTTAAAGTTGTATCTATACATGTATTTTTACTCGCAGAAATGAAAATTTATGCGTGAAACTTGAAAAAGATTTAGAGATAGATTTTCACCAATTGGCCAATATGATGATCAAACCTTTTATTTTACTCTGTCTCATTTTATATGACATTTTTTATTTTTCGAGAGTCAAACAGTTTAATTTTTATCGGAGATTTGCGTATGAAATCTTCGATTTTTTTAAATGAAACTTATATATTTGTAAACTACATAAAGAGTACTATAAGTCACAATAATTGATAATTCAAAATGTTAAATGAATTTATGAAATATTTACAATCCAAAATAGACTTATTTATATTTCAAAACACAAAAAACATCATATAAAAAGAGACAAAGGGAGTAAATATTTATTCTCAAAATCTATGTCCAAACAAAGCTAAGAGGATGGAGATTTTTTTTAAAAAAACTGGTATGATGAAAGTCCTGTGGTAAGCTAAAAGCCAATCTTGCTCTTTTTTATCAAATGTTTTGGCACCTATTTAATGTTTTAAATTATACACAATATATCCCAATTTAATTTAATGAATTAAATCTAATATCACTGAATAATTCGTTGTTAAGCTTTGTATAAGTAACTATTTCCCTACCTAGATATCAAAACTCAATATGTTTTAAACTCAAATTCAACCTAACTCAATCAGATTCGTTTAAAATATCTTTAAAGTTTCAAAATTTTAATATTTTTTAATAGTAAAACTTTCTCCACAACTTCAAATCATTTGAAAACTTTGAACGTAAACTAAAATAACAATATGAAACAAAAATCTACTATAAAAAAAACAACTAAAAAAGATGAATCAAAGCAAAATTTTGAAATTTTGGGACTGATTTTTGTTTTACGAAATTTTTTTAAAATATGAGTAATTTTTTTAAGCTCTACAAATGATTTTAGAATTTTAACTTTCAAAAAAAAAAAAAAGAAATTAATGATGTAGCTGGAATTTGAGATGATTTCGTGAAGAATTAAAGATGTTGAAAATATGGGAGTTGTTTATATTCTTCCTGTGTCCTTAAAGAAAAAAAAAGCAAAAAGTGTACATTTGATTCAAAAACTTCAATTGAAAAGTGTTATTATTTGGGGTGTAAAAAATGATTTTACAAAATCGAAGTTAAAAAAATATCATAAATGAGACTTTTCCTTAACAACAATGACATAGATGAATAAAAAATTTAATTGATAACGTATTTAAGCTTTTAGTACTATTTTGGTCCATATTATCCATTTTAAGTAATTATATATTAATCATAAAAATACCATTTAAGCTACTATATTTATATCTCTTAAACTTTTCTTTGATTGATTAATACTAATTTTAATTATATAAGAAACAAATTAATTCAAATGATCAGTAGATAGTATATAAATCACCCAATATATATGTAGTTATAGTCAAACATGGACCTAGTTAATTAGACCTAGCTAGCTAGTTGTTTGTATTAGCCATTATTTAGTAGATAGATATAAGAAAAGTAATAAAAAGCATTCAACTGATGTTTTATATCTCCAACCACTTATCCACTCTAAAATGTTATACAAGACCCCGTTAATAATTTCTTTAATTATGACATTGTCTCTAAATCGAAAATTGACATTTACCTGAGTCATCAGTAATAACATATCAATATAATTTATAAATATAGTATGAGAAGAATGTTATATCGTAAATTTTATTTTAAAAATAAATAAAAATGTTACGGTTTGCAATAAATTTTAAACATATGGAAAATAAATAAATCATACAATTAAAATATAAAGAAACATAAATTTTATTGATCAAGATAGATTGCGGGTACAATTCGGTTGATCCCTTGATTCTACTCTCCTAGGATTTATCCATGATTCGAGAGCCGTTTGTGGCGTATTTCTCGAACTAGGAAGATTTAGATTTGACCTATCTATATGAATAATCCATCAATTTGTGGAGTATTCGAGATCTTGATCTCTTTATGTAATCCCCGAGATATCTTTTAAGAGAACTTAGTACCCTTTATATAGCATAAACTAGGGTTTAGGATTGAGTTGCTTCCAAGAATATTTATTTGAGTTAAACACAATTTATAAAATCCCAACTCGAATTAAACATATCTGTAAAGTTTTTAGAAAATTTTAATGTCTACAGTTACTTTATTTTTTATAAATCTCCGACTCAAATAAAATATGTTGTCAATTATCATGTGATAAAGAGAAAGTATTGGCTCCAAAAATTTTAGTGATGTAAAATACTTTTAAAAATCATATTGAAGACAAATTAACACCGTACAAATTTTATTAGCAGGACTTTCTTTGTGGTATTTAAAGACTTACTTTAATATTTACAACTGTTCACCATTTATAATATTATTTACGTTTAACAGTATAACCAGAAAACAATAAAATATTTGAGATAATCAGTACCTTCCCTCACCTACATTCACGCTTAATTAATACGAGTAATAGCAAAACCTCAAATACCAATTAGGAATTGACTACTTTTATTAATAACAAATTTAATCAGTTTATTAGGGATAAGTACAAGCAAAGCTAAGGAAAATTGACTAAAAATTGGTCCATAAAGAATAGAAATGTCTGATAATTGGATAAAATAATACAGGGAAAATGCACGAGTATCCCTCAATCTATGCCCGAAATCTCAGAGAAATACTCTAAGGTCTTATTATTTCCTGAACTTATTTTATAAGTAAATTCTACCTTTTTCGACCTACGTGGCACTAGCTTGAAAAAAAAATTAATTAGAGTTGGACCTACATAAATAATGTCATGTAAGCCGAAAAGGGGTAGAAAATTAATGTCCGAAATCTCAGTGGAACACTCTTAGGTTCTATTATCCCTTGAACTTATTTTATAAGTAATTTTCTACCCCTTTTCGGCCTACTTGGCACTAGCTTGGAAAAAAAAATCAACCAGCATTGAACCTACATAAATAATGTCATGTAGGTCGAAAAAGGGTAGAAAATTGTTAGTAAAATAAGTTAAGGGGTACTAATATCTTTATATAGTATAAGTGTGTCTCTGAAATTTCGAATATAGATTAAAGAGTACTTGTGCATTATCCCAATAATATATAATAATGCATCGTTTAATAGAAATTTTACTATTAGAGAAGTCATACAGTGTCGTTAATTTATTTATGGTTGTAATTAGCTATAATTAGTTTGTAATAGTGGATTGTCACATAACGGGAAGCTTATAATTAAAAAGATCGAAGACTTTCTTTTTCATTTGTTCAATCTTAAAAAGTGAATAAATTAATTTTTATTACTTTCTGTCTTCTTTATCTTATTCTACTTGAAAAATAATATTTTATATTTGATAATTCTATAACTTTAACAGTATTTCACGTATAAAGTTTGAGATCACAAAATTTGAAAAACATTTTAATACGTTACACACTCTTTAGTTATATATTATATAGTATTTATTTCATTTATGTAAGAGTTGGTGCAGTACTATAAATGAATGTGTAACTAAAATAGCTAGTGCCCTTTAATTTAAAAGAAGAAATGTAACAAGTTGAGTACTTAGTAAAAAAAAAATGAAGTACTTTACCTTATGGAAACGTTTCTCATTCTTGAAAAAGAATAACAAGAAAAAAATGACTAGAAATTATGATCAATGTTTAGTAGATAACATGTTTGGTCCATTCCCAGAAATTTGTTGTCCAGATGAAGCATTGGAGATGGCAAAACAAGCATTGGCAACAAGGAGGTTATCGTTCGAAGAAAACGAGTCTTGTTCAGTTCTATCCATGGTTGGTTTCCCTTTCAAAGATTGTTTACTCTTAGCTGTGGAAACTGAGAATCCTAAAATGGATTTTTTGCATTCAATGGAGCAAATGACTAAAGTTTATGGTGCACAAAGGGGAGATATGGTGGATTGGGAATTTATGGAGGAGTTGCTTACTTGGTTCTTGAAGATCAATAATATGAAGAATCAACATTTCATAGTAGCTGCTTTTATCGACTTGTGTTTGGTATAATCTTTATTTCTCTGATCATCTCGTATATAAACTTAAATCTAACTATTTTTACTTCTAAATGTATTTAATATGCCCTCATGTGTGGGGTGGTTCTTTTTTATGGATTAATTAACAAGTGGTATGGTAGTGAGAAGAATTTTGTTTGGTTTAATATTATTATTAGAGTGTAATTTGTGTGTCATCTCATTTAAATGATTTAAAGAAAGCAAAATATAATCTAATTTATTTATTTACATGATTATGTTAACCAATTATGAATTGTATTCACCTTTTGAAGCAAAGGATCACGTTAATCTCATTAAATAGGGGATTTCTTTCTGACATCTACGTAAGGTTTTAGTTAGTTATATATACTATTACTACAATAGTATTTTACTTAGATTATTTATATTATGTTGTTAAAATAATTTTCTTATCATTACTTAACATGATATTAGTTAGCATTATCAATGCACAAACTTAAACTTAATATCACTCTCTCATATTAAGATCGAGTTAATTCCTCAAATAATCCTTCTATCTTCCATTTTTTTGGGTTTAGGGAGGTCATGAGCAAGATGTAGAACCAGTGGAAAATGTGGAGCCACTTACTGATGATATTGTGAATGTTATTTTGGAGGAGTTGTGGTGGGGCCTCTAATTCTTCTATGTGAAATCAAGAAAGGAAATCATTTTAAAGAAGACTATTCATGTAATTGTCTGTTGAAAATTCATAAGAGAATTAGAAGCTTGTTATTAGTTAAATACATCGATAGACGCTTAAAGTTATTCAAGTTTTACCTATTAAATATATATAGTTGTATTTTGGCAGTATAGTGATTATAGAATTGACATCAAGCTATTAAATATATATAGTTGTATTTTGGCAGTATAGTGATTATAGAATTGACATCCAGCTAACTACACATCCACAAAATAAATAAATTCCATGAAAGGTTGAACAAATTATAGTACTTCACTTTTGAAGCACATGAAGACACCATTTATTGGAATGAAAAAAACAAGTACACTGTGAAATTCTAGTACAAACGGTATATACTAACTGTACAACGTAGATCATCGAGGGACTATACAGAGGA
Source organism: Solanum peruvianum (assembly GCA_027705065.1). Lineage (NCBI taxonomy): Eukaryota > Viridiplantae > Streptophyta > Magnoliopsida > Solanales > Solanaceae > Solanum > Solanum peruvianum. Next base: position 47,769,811 of record JAKWJD010001760.1, on the reverse strand, counting down.
TGAATCAAATCAATGTAGAACTACTATTATACAGATTTGCTTTGCTGCTGGAGAATTTATCATTTTGAACATCAAGCTCAAGTACTGCAACGAAAACAAAGCCAGAGTATACACAGAAATGCCAGGAAATATTACTCAGCTTCAGTAGTATTTGCAGAAGTTAGTTCAGTGGTACTGGAGGGGGGTGTTTGGGCATGTGGACTACTAACATCTGCAATTGAATAATCCTCATAAATTGAGTCCAACGCATCACGAACAGCTAACTTTGAGTCATGGATTCTATATTCAAGGGATAACATAACTTTCATCGGTAGCAACAAGTAAAGAAAAAACGAACAGGACTAGTAGGATACGCTCTGTCCACATGTCAGTGTTACTAACATTGGCATCTGACAAAAACAAGTAATCTTCTTCTTGATTCTGCAGGGCTGAAGAATAAAATTAACTGAAAGAACAAAGAACTGCATTGGATGTTTCTATAAAAAGCACTATGCTGAATTAGTCTCTTCTTCCTCATTCTTTGCTTCGAAAAAAAGTCAACAATTATTCAGTTTCTTGAAGGCTTGAAAATAAAAACTTACATCAAAATCGGGAACTATCTTTATAATTCCACTCACAGGGTTCTGGGAAGTACCAGCATCTGGACACTCCCTTTGGTTTTCTTGTTCTTCCATATCGACACCAACTCCTCTGCCATCATCAACAGGCAATGCTGCAGTTTCTTTCTCAATGAATCCTGATGTTGAAGGCATGGTTGATGGTTCCTCAACAGTAGTTATCTGTTTGAACTTCTCCTCGAATTTACTAAACAAAAAATTAGACAAAGATTGTTTAAACAATCCATCCTTCAATCGATTAAGTTTATCTTGCCCTTAAAAAATGCAAAGCTATTAAATACTCCATCCTCTCTAGCAACATATTAATCTTTTCAGTTTCATAGTAGTTGAAGAAAGATAAGTACCTGATTAGGTAAACATCAATTGGTCCCGTGGTGCTGCGAATCACTATACTGTATCTTCTTTGTGGATAATCAACAGCCTATTAGAAACAAAGAAGACATGCTAAGACACATAGAACTGTTACTTAAATTTTGCTGAGATACCAGTTAAAGAACTGGTAAACTTGTTACAATGATAAAGAAATGGATTTGGTACTAAAGAGAAAGCATTTACCTCGTTAGGATCTGGAACTTCTAAACTGGTGCCATGTGGAAATCTAATAGCTATCAGTGTGTAATTCTGATGAGAGCAATAAATTGAAATCAGAGCATTAGTCATTTGATGAAAATTGCATTACAAAGAAATCAAAGGAAAAAACAAAAGCATCTGTTTCAAAATTACCTGAAGACAAGGTAAGCTCTTTATATCATCTTCAGTTACAAAAAGCCATCTTTTAAAAAGAAAATTTAGAAGAGATCAGTAGTCAAGAATGTGAAAGGAAAAGTGAGCAGATAGATCCATTAACAACAAACAACTCGGTTCATCATTTTTTTTTTTGATAAAGTAATTAAATGATATTAGAAAGCATCAAGAAGATGAGAAGTTACAAAAGCACCTTGTGCAAAAAAGCTGCTCCAAACAGAAAATATGGAGCTAGCTTGGCAAAAACTCGTGAAACAGTCAATAGGGAACCCTACTACTCTACTGTACTAGAGATAGGGAACTAACAAAATCCGAAAGGTTATCCACACTGTTTACATTGGCAAAAACGTGCCAGGTAAATAAACTAACAAACAACTCGGTTCATCATTAAGACAAAGAATGTGGTACCTTTGATTATTTTCATCTTCACTCAGGACCCTCAACCTTTCTTGCTTTTCTCTGAGACAAGCCAATTTAACACAGTATCAGCATAATGTTGAAGCAAGGAAATATTGAATATTTTATCAGAGGCATCAGAAGATAACCTTATCTGCTCATCTAATATACTTTCTTCAATCGTCAAATTTTCTACTTCTGCCTGTAAAGGAAGCACAAACCAATTATTGAAACCCTTTTTTGCTCAGGCTACTTGATAGATTAGAAAAGGGCCAATTGGCAATTAAGAGAATAAGAAAAAAGACGGGCAATGAGATAGGTCTTCAAACCTGTAAACTTGTAACACTCTCATCAACATACCCTGGTCTTGAGACATCTAACCCCCTATGTAATAAGAGAATTGAGTCGTAACTTTTTTTTATTGAATAATCTTGAACAAAATGGAACTTAAATGACAAAATTCAATGTAAAATGTTTATTGTATAAGCATTTCCATAATTCCATTGTATCATGTTTAGGGATTTTTTTTCTATCAGACCAATGCCTTCCAGGACGCTTGTGACGTCATATAGACGCCTTTTCTTCACCTGTTAAAAAGAGGAAATCTGTAGTAAGCTGATAGAATTTCATCATACCGGCTTATGTAGTATCTACTGCGTAATGAAGAAACCTCTAATGTATCAGCAGCCTTGTTCAGATCTAGAACTCCATCTTCAGAATGTTTGATCAGGTTAATGAACTTCTTCGTTAAGAAACCTGAATGAGAATCAAGAGAGGAAGCCATAGTTACTAATTCTGGTTTATATTATCCAGTACAACAAGTAATTCAAAAAAAATGTCCTATAACATACAATTGCACAAGCACAGAAGTGCAACCTCCACCTATTTCATAGCCCAAGGACAGAGAGAATAAAAGACACAGAGTAGTAACCGAAAGTCATACAAATTTTACCCAAGGAGTTGTCATAGCAGCAAGGACCTACTGGAGTAACATTATTGCCTGAATGGGATCCTGTAATTTGAAATATTTAAGAAGTTGACTCTTTCTGTAATAAAATGTGTTCAATAAAATGGTGGGTGCCTCTGAGAAAATGAAAAACGATAAGATGGGTGACACAGTAAAGATTATCCAAACAGCTGATCTGTCAAATTGAGTAAGATAAAATGGTGAATCTTATATTGATGATATGAGATGCATAAACTAATGCTGACAAAACTTCTTGTAGGATATCCTTACCTAAACTTGAGGTTGCTTGAGCAGAAGATTTAGGTGCTTTCTGTGACTTTCCAGCTTTCCCTGAGATTGGTGTCTGCATTGAACTACTCACATTGGCATTTCCAGAACCTGCAATCTGTGCACCAACTCCCTGTTCATAATTTGCTGTTTCACTCTTCCGTTTCAGTGGCTAATCAAGACAATTGAGTATCCCCAAGTTCTTATCAGCAATAAATTTAAAAATCTTTAAAACAAGAATGTGAAGATAAGTAGATACTATAAACTGCTCAACTACATTGATCAGCATTTAAATAAATAAAGTCATGTCGAATCACCAAAAGATCTAACGAGGATTTTGTAGATATAACATAATAAACACTTGATATTAGCAGCATGCTAAGTCCCACATCAGTGGGATAAGGAAATTATGGAATCCTTATATGGAGTTGGGATGATCAATTCTCCTTATATGCATTTGGTATTTGACCAGTTATTGGTAGAGTAGACCACATTCGATTCGCCAGAAGCAACCACTTTCTAATCTCCCAGTAAGGCGAGATAATGTAATAGAACATTGCAGCTCATTAGTTAGTATGTGAATGGACAAATTGTACTGAATTTAAGTGGGACAAACAAGCCACCACTACAGCACAGCAGTGTACTAAATCAAATTTACTTTACATCAGTATCAGATTTCAAAGCTAAAACCATAGAGAACAAGATATTAAACAATACACAGAGAAATTTTGACAGCAGTTTAACCATCTGATTATTGCCACTACAAGTACAATGATATATATACTAACTGTACAATGGAGCTCATTTCCTTGGGACTCAAACTGCCAACTTCCTGACAGAGCATTTTAGACAAAGCTCCTGGAAGCACTTGTTCTTACGTTTAGGTCATTCAAGGGGCTATACAGAGTATGAATTAATTCAATGTAGAACTTTTATTATACAGATTTGCTAATGGAGAATTTATCATTTTGAACACCAAGGTTAAGCACTACTCCGAAAACTAAGCCTGAGCATCCACAGAAATGCCAGGAAATATTACTCAGCTTCCAGTAGATTTCCCAGAAGGTACTTCAATGGTACTGGATGGGGGAGTTTGGGCACGTGGAGTACTAACATCCGCAATTGAATAATCCTCATTAATTGCATCCAAAGCGTTCCAGTTAAGAGCAGCTAACTTTGAGTCATGGATTCGATATTCAAGGGATAAATTTCATTGATAGCAAGAAATAAAAAATAACGGAATGGAACTAGTAGGATACATTCTGTCCACATGTCAGTGATACTAACATCGGCATCTGACAACAGCCAGTAATCTGCTTCATTCTGCAGGACCGAAGAAAAAATAAGTAACTGAAAAAACCAAACTGCATTGGAAGTTTCTATGAAATACCTACTTATTTATGATAAAATGCACTACGCTGAAGTAGTCTCTTTTCCCTCATTTTTTGCTTCTACAACACTCTAATCATTCAATTTTATAAAGGCTTGAAAATAAGAGCTTACATCAACATCGGGAATAATCTTCATAATTCCACTCACAAAGTCCTGGGAAGTACCAGCATCTGGACACTCTCTTTGATTTTCTTGTTCCAACACCCCAACACCAACTCCTCCGCCATCATCAACAGGCAATGTTGCAGTTTCATTCTCAATGAAACCTGATGTTGAAGGCATTGTGGATGGTTCCTCAACAGTATTTATCTCTTCGAACTTTTCCTCGAATTTACTAAACAAAGAATTAGACAAAGATTGTTTAAACACACCATCCTAAAATCAATTAAGTTTATCTTGCCCTTAAAAAATGCAAAGCTATTAAACACTTCATCCCTCTAGAAACATATTAATCTTTTCAATTTCATAGGTAGTTGAAGTAAGAAGTAAATAAGTACCTGACGAGGTAAACATCAATTGGTCCCATGGTGCTGCGAAACACTATTCTATATCTTCTTTCTGGATAATCAACAGCCTATTGGAAACAAGGAAGACATGCTAAGACACATAGAACTGCCACTTAAATTTTGCTGAGATAGACTTGTTAGAATAATAAAGAAAAGGTAATTGTACTAAAGAGACAGCAGTTACCTCGTCAGGATCTGGAACTTCTAAACTGGTGCCATGTGGAGCTTTAATAGCTATCAGTGTGTCATTCTGATGAGAGCAATAAATTGAAATCACAGCATTAGTCATTTGATGGAAACTGCATTACAAAGAAATGAAAGGAAAAAAACAAAAAGCATGTTTTAAAATTACCTGAAGACAAGGTAAGCTCTTTATATCATCTTCAGTTACAAAAAGCCATCTTTTAAAAAGAAAATTCAGAAGAGATCAGTTGTCAAGAATATGAAGGAAAAGTGAGCAGATAGATTCATTCACAACAAAAATATAACACAAATAACTTGGTTTATGATTAAGCCAAAGAATGTGGTACCTTTTATTATTTTCATCTCCACTCAGGTCCCTCAACCTTTCTTTCATTTTTCTGAGACGAGCAAATTTAACACAGTCAGCATTATGTTGAAGCAAAGAAATCTTGAATTATGTTCAGAGGCATCAATCAGAAGATAACCTTATCTGTTCATCTAATCTACTTTCTTCTATCGTCAAATTTTCTACTCCTGCCTGTAAAGACAGCACAAACCAATTATTGAAATCCTTTTGCTCAGGCTACTTGGCAGATTATGACAGGGCCAATTGACAATTAACAAAATAAGAAAAAAGACAGGCATTGAGATAGTTCTTCAAACCTGTAAACTCGTAACACTCTCATCAACTTCCCCTGGTCTTGAGACATCTAACCCCCTATGTAATAAGAGAACTGAGTCGTAACTTTTGTGTATTGAATGATCTTGAATAATGTGGAACGTAAATGATAAACAACTTCAATGTAATATATTTATTGGATAAGCATTTCCATACTTCCATTGGATCATGTTTTTGAGTTTCTTTTCTATCAGACCAATTCCTTCCAGGACATTTGTAATGTCATATATACGCCTTTTCTGCACCTGTTAAAGGGAAGAGATCTGTAAGTTGATAGAAATTTATCATACAGGCTTATGCCGTATCTACTGCAAAGAGAAGATACCTCTAATGTATCAGCAGCCTTGTTCAAATCTAGAATGCCATCTTTTGCATGTTTGAGCAGGTTAATGAACTTCTTTGTTAAGAGACCTAAATTAGAATCAAAAGAGGAAGTCATAGTTACTAATTTTGATATATATATATATATATATATATATATATTCTAGAAAATTGTCTAATTTAAACATAAAAATGCACAAGCCCAGAAATGCAACCTCCACCTATGCTCTTACCCCAATGGACAGGCAGATTAAAAGACACAAATTTGTAACCGGAAGTCATAAAAGTTTTAATTTACCTAAGGAGTTGTCATAGCGGCAAGGACCAACTGGAGTAACATTATTGCCTGAAGGGGATCCTGTAATTTGAAATATTTAAGAAGTTATCTCTTCTATAATTCTCTGTGTTCTATAAAATGGTGGGTGCCTCAAGAGAAAATGGAAAACAACAATAAGATGGGGTGACACAACAAAGATTATAGTTATCCAAACCGCTAATCTGTCAAATTGAGTAAGATAAATGGTGATTCTTATATTTGATGACATGAGATGCATAAACTAATGCTGACAAATTCGTGTAGGATGTCTTTACCTAAACTTGAGGTTGCTTGAGCAGCAGATCTGGCCTTTGATGCCCTAGGTTCTTTCTGTGACTTTCCAGCTTTCCCTGAGATTGGTGTCAGCATTGGACTACTCACGTAGACACTTTCACAACCTGAAACCTGTGCACCAACTCCCTGTTCGTAATTTATTGTTCCACTCTTCCGCTTTAGTGGCTAATCAAGACAATTGGGTATCCCCAAGTTTTTATCAGCAATGAATTTTAAAATCATTAACAAGCATTGTGTCTGAAGTGAAGTAGATAATATAAACTGCTCAAGCATTTAAAAAAAAAACAAAGTAATGTCGAATCATTATAATATCTAGTGAGGATTTTGTAAAAAGAACATAATAAAGACTTAATATTAGCAGCATGTTAAGTCCCACATCAGTTGTGCATGTGACCGGCGGTTAGTGGTAGAGTAGACCACATCCGACATGAAAATAGTGGCTTAGTCCTTTGCAGTATCTATTGCCACCTATGACATGATTTGACTTCAGCCTAACAGACACTGTTTTCACCTCTCTAGGCATGAGAAACAGCTCAGGACTAGTATACTGAATCTCCATGTAGTGGCAAACGTGCTTCAGCAGAAGCAACCAGTTGCTTATCTCACAGTAAGGAAAACTAGAAATTGCAGCTCATTAGTTAATATGCCTTTATTTCCTCTATTGCTTCCTCTATTTTCTTTCTCAATTTGTGATGCACACAAGAACTGCATGCATCTGCCACTACTACACAAGCTGAGTCATATGATCAATCAATATTACAAATCTAACCATCCAATTTTACCCTCAATCTTATAAAGGACTTACTTCAATAACATAACAGAATAAACCTGTCTACAGTAGCAGCATTAAAAGATCCATAACAATAAAACCCCACAAGCTCAAGGCCTTGTAATATGCTACTACTGTAAAGATTCCTCAAAACTGCTGATTTTTCTTGTCGATTTCTCTCTTTTGGCTACTAATGCTAAACCTACCTTATCTAGGTCCTTCATTTGTTAATATTGGTCCGAAGCGATAACACTTCAGCCATACTAGTATTTCAACATGATGTAAAGAATATTGCACAGGATCACTGCAATTGCAGTGCATTTATATGACAAAAGAAAATTAAGATAGAAAGATAAAAGACAACTAATGCAGCTGTTATTCTTGTGACAGAGAATTTAGTACAGAGCAGCTTCATTCAAAATCTCACAGCCCTCTTCCATTATGCTTCAGATCTTGAACAACCTAAACAAATGACCTAGTCCCCTCTACTTTCCCCTTCTTAATTATGAAGATATAATCTCCTTTTCAGTTGAAAGATGAATACTGCTGCATGTTTTTCTTTCATAATTTCACACTATCAAGAAGTAAAGGTGGCACAAAATTTAAGAAACATAACAGCAATCTAGGTAGGTTAGTAGCTGAAAATACAATTTTGGCCAGTCAATTACGTGCACGTTCGAAAGATGAAGGTGGCAAAGATGAGAATACTCAGGTGGATGTGTAGGCATAGGTGTTGGGTTTTACTTGCCCTAAATTTCTTACCATAAATAGGTTTTCCTTTTACGAAAAGGTTTTGGATTGACTAATCCTTTTTCTGGTAGGAAAAGGTTTAGGACTCTATAAATAGAGATATGTTCCTTCTAACTTAATTAGCATTCACAATGTAGTCTTAAGGGCTTTGAGAGTTTTGGTTAGGGGGAGAATTTGTGGGTCACAAGCTTGATAAGTTATCACTTGTGTGAACCTCCCATGTATTCCGAGTGAATTGGTTGAGGTTGTTTCCCTCTGTATCTTGTACTCTCATATTTATAGTGGATTGCTCATCTCCTTTGTGAACGTAGGTCGATTGACCGAACCACGTTAAATCTTTGTGTCTTTTGGTATATTTCTCGTTGTCTTCTTACTCGTGGTCTTTTGAGGTTTGCTTTGCTAGCTTCCGCAGTTACACCTGCTTTTTTCCGGTCCTAACAATAGGAGGTGAGATAGGATTAGGAACAAAGTTCTACAGGACAAGGTGGTTATGCCCTCCATGGTGGACAAGATGAGGGAAGTGAGACTGAGATGGTTCGGGCATGTGAAAAGGAGTTGTGCAAATGTACTAGTAAGGAAGTGCGACAGGTTGGCTATAACAGGCTTTAGGAGAGGTCGAGGCAGGCCAAAAAAGAATTGGAGGAGGTGATTAGACAAGACGTGGCTCATCTTCAGCTTACTAAGAACATAACATTGTATAGGAAGGTTTGGAGGTTGAGGATTAGGGTAGAAAGGTAACGGGTAGCCGAGTGTTGTCATACTTTTATGTGGGAGAAGCTAGTCTCCTTTTCTCATCATTTCATTACATCATATCTTATTCTTCAATTTTTACTACTTCATGTTGCTTCATTTGCTTTGCATCTTTCTGTTATATCTTACAATCTTGCTTTGATTAAACTACTTTTGAGCCGAGTGTCTACCAAAAATCGACTCTCTACCCAAAAAGGTAGGGGTGTTTGCATACATCCTACATTCTCATTCCCCACTTGTGAGATTGCACTAGTATGTTGTTGTTATAAAAGTACCCAAAAATACAACTTTATAAATCGATTTCAAAACAGTATCTCCAACTTATGGAAATCATGACATTCATAAGACCCGATGATCAAATAATTCTGAAATCAAAGGGCACAAAGTTCAGAATTCACAACAAAATTAATAAAGAGTACAGGCTAAATCAAGAAGGATAGCATGCTAGAAATGTAAGTTCTCTTAGAGCAAAGAAAGAAGTTCCACCAAATTCCCCTATTACAGATGTATACAATTGTGAAAATTTCCACACACTAGTTTAATACAGTTACTTCCCTTCGCTATTGCAAAAATCATACAGCAGATTAAAATTTTCAAAGAATTTTGTCCAATTCACTCAAATGAAAAAATTATGCATCACAAAAAAGACCCATAGTAGTGTGGAAAAATCAGAACACTTACAGTAGACTTTACAGCGATTCCTTCAAGCTCTTGAGAAGAAGGATGAAGTGGGTCAGTAGAGAACCGGTGGTAGTCCCCTAACGGCGGTTTACTCGACGTAAATGGGAGCTGACGCTTCGAAGGCCGCTGTTGATTTGGCTGCATGATCTTACTAAACTTCTTTCCCAGCACACTCAGCTGAGAAAAATCCCAATTTTTTTTTCTTATTTTCAATTGAAGAAGAAGAGGGAAAACGAAATTCAAGAATCAATTGAATTGGAAACCCCTCTTGGCTAAAATTCTTGGGTTTTGAGGGGTTTCTTCAGAGGAAAAAGGGAAGAAGATGAGATCTGAGTTAAGCGGAGAGAGAAAGGGGAGAAAACGAGGGAAAGGAAAGGAACAAAGAAACAAAAAGGTTCAGATATGTATATGGAGGGAAGCACAAGTACTTACATGGTAATTTAAAGAAGAATTAATTATGGAATTTAATTAAACTCAACTCATCATTAGTCTTAAAAAGTTAGAAAATTATTGATGATTTTGTGATTAAACCCCCCAAAATAGTAATAATGGTACCAAGATTGAGAGCGGAGAAGTTGTATTAAATTTGTAAATAAAAATAACATATCTCGTGCAATTTCAGAGAGTATGTTGATTTTACCATTATATTGAATGTAAAGAAGTTGTTTCTGATAGACACTACTCTTGAGAATAATATAGACCGACCAAAGCAATATAAAAAAAATGAAAAAATGGAGAAAGTTCTAACAAAAAAGTATAGCTAACCTATTAAATTATCCTAAGCAATAGTCATAATAAGACAAGTCAGTAATAAGAGTGTAAAAAAGTCATAGATATTAATTAAACTCAAAGGACAAGAGCCTACAAGAGTTACCACGACTAATAGTATAGAAGAACAAGTGAAACGATGCTCAACTATCTAACTTACCTCCTACCTTATAATTTGTGTCCTTCGTACTTTCTAACTAAGCTCATCTCTTTAGTAAGTTGAAATTGTGTCATTTAGTTTAATCACCCCTCTCTCATACTTATTCGATCTCATCTAGCTTTTCTTAGTTCATCCACAACAAACCTCTCACACCTCCGCAATGCATTGGCGTATTTAGAGGGGTTTTTGCGGTTTCACGTGAATCAATGCTTCTCTCTTTAGATTATATATAGTTCTGTTATATATTTTTTAATTTCTTTAAATATAAAGTTGCGAAATCATGTTAAAAATAACATATAATAATACGATAATGATTGTGTGCATCTCTCAAGCCAAAGATAAAATTTGAACTTTATAGTTGTCTTATTTTTGTTAATAACACCCCTCCAATTGGTTTTGGATAACACTTTTAGCGTTTTAATCATTTTTTTATTTTTATTTTTTCTTTAATCTTTCAAAATTTTCAAGTGTGTAACATATGGAAATTCCTAAAAAGGGAATAGCATGATATAATTTTTATATAATTAAATCACATGTGTATATTAATATTTAAGACAAGAAGTATACTATATATGTTGGAGCTATTTCAATATTAAGAACGTAAAGATCAAACCGATCAAATTTATATCTCAAGTGTAATAATAGTACGCCCATTTTAAAAAATCCTCAATACGCTTCTGTCGTAATGAGGTATCCGTACATCTCCTCCACACATGTTTAAATCATCCCGACCTCATTTATTGCTTCTTAATTTCTATCGAAGTCACTTTTATCTTTTACCGATTAAAAAAAAAAAAGAGAAGAAGAAATTAAAAGGGGAATTGGCGCCTAAGAGAGAACACCGTTGAAGTGGGGTTACTATTTGGCGCGTCGAAGCTCCACATTTGCACTTAACTCCAATACAGCCCAAAACGCTAGTAACACGACAAAAAACAATTTTGTCTATAAATGGGCTGGACATGTTTAAAAACTAGCCCCTTTGAACTATTACATCATTTCAAATAGTTAAACCAAAATATATAACTAATTTATAATGTAGCCCCATTCAACCAATTTTCATACTCCCTCCGTTCCTTTTTAGTCGTAAATAAATTTATTTTTTAAGAGTTAAATAATATGAATTTTAATTTTTTTAGATATATATATATTAAAAAAGTTACAATTTATAGTACTTTTTATATAATTTTTAAATGTCTAAATTTTTTTATTTTTAAAATATCAAATTAATGTAATCTAATTTAATTTTAAAAATTAATCAAATAAATTTTTTTATATCGACAAAAAAAAAAAAGTAAGAAATGAATCTGACGGGACTCCTCGTTTTTTTTTTAACAAATAGATAAATAGTCATCGTTTGGATTGCTAATCAAGCTTTAGTTAATTTTTTTATTCAATGTTTCATCATTTTTAATGCAGAAAATAAAATCTGAATGCTAAAGTATGGGGAAAAAATCCACGAATTTTTATTTAAATTTGAACATGTAGGGGAATTTACCCTGAAGTTTTTTTTTGGTGCATTGGATGTCGCAATTCAAATTCCATAAAAAAACTAAATTTTGAATTGTGATTTGTGACAGTTCAAAGCTACATGAAATGAAAAATGGGTGGAGTTTGAATTCTAATGTTATACACAAAATGTACTCCATAAATTTTATTTATTTGATCAAACAAACAGTTTGAGAAAAGAAAAACTTTTGACATGCGAGTTAAATATTTAACGAGAAAATATATTGAAATTACTTTTAGAATTCTATGATTTTGAACATGGTAGGTCAATTGAAGCGCTGAAAAAACTTGTTGAAATGAAAGTCTAAATATATATACATAAAAATTAGTGTTATTCTTTGTTATAAAATAAGCCGAAAATGAAAGAATTCATATAAAATAGTACGAAAGGAATATTATATTTGTGATAAATGGAAAAAATATTTGTAATAGTGATTAAACGTTCCAAAATGTACTTCATAACCTAAATAAGAATATAAATACAACTTATTTGCTAAGACTGAAATTTATGCAATCGTCAATTGAAATACTTTCTCCGTCTCATTTTATGTTTCATCATTTTTTATAAATAGCTGAATCACAAAATTTGTCATTTTTATAAAATTTATGCATAAATTATCATATTTTATCTATTATACCCTTGAATCTTGATAGAGTAATTAATTAGTCAATCTTGAATATATATTCATAATTTATTATAAAGTTAATTTTAAAAAACATTTAATAAGCGTAGAAAGGTAAAATTACCTCATTTTCTTCATGTGCAAAGTAAAAAAGATAACATATAAAATGAAACGGATGGAATATTGAATAATTTTTTTCGTCACATATAGTTTTTGAAGTCAAAAACTTAATTAATGCCAGAAATTTCTTGTTGAACCGCAGCTGGAAACTTTATGTTTACATTTTCAATCTACAGAGTTTCCCAATAATTATCTTTTAATTATTGTTGTGTTCCATTTGTATATCATAAGGAAATTTCGAATATCATTTTATTAAGAATATATTCTAGCTTTAGTATAAAGTTGGTAAAACTTACTACCTTTACTAAGAATATATGCTTTAGTCCAATGTCACAAACCTCTTTTTTAAAAATTATTAATTTATACTACTAGACAGAATCTCTATCGTACTTTAATTAATAGTAATAAATTAAAAATCTTAACTTGAATTAATATAAATAAAAAGGACTCTATAAACTTTATGTATCAATCCTAATAAGGTAACAAATCTATATGAATATATAATACATATGCATAAGAATTATATAAAGCATAATGGTTTTTGTTTGTGTCTTAAAAATATCTGTATATTTTATATAAGTTATCTGAGGTGAAAATGAATTAATCAGAGGACATGCAATTGGCTTGAAAAAGTAAGCTTAACCAGTGCAAAAGGCACAACATAGAATAAAACTAAAAGGATAAAAAGGAGCTTATATTTAAGTCTCTATATTCACTACCATGCATCATAAAGTAATAATTACCGTTATATTTTTATATAATAAATATGAATATTTATAAGTAGCACTATATATAATTGTTGTTAAAGACTTCAGTGATTCTAAATGCAATGACATTAATTTTCTTTATCAATTAATTGTCTCTAAAAAGTCGTTATCGCTAAATATCCATTTTGTTGCAATACTAATTGCACCATTAAAACGTTGTGATGGACGACAAGTATAGAGCCTCTCATCCTTAAGGTGTCAAAGGCGGTTGAAGGACACAGGTGAAAGCAATCGATGCCTTAATCATAAAATTGACTTTTTGCAGCCAAATCGTGCTTGTTGTAATGCTGACAAAAGCAGGAATTTCGATTGGTTTTGCCTACTATTGAATTTGAAATAATGACTCTCACCGTATGAAAGTGATACTCTAGCCGTTAAGTCAAGTAGATCAAGCTGAGTCAAGTCACCTTATAAGAGAAAGTAACCAAAATAATCCTTGCTATACGAGGGGGCGAAGCGCTAAAAAAAAGAAAGTATAAATTCTCTTTTTTAATTCAAAATGAGACTTTTAGCTCTCGATGTGAATTTAATTTAATCAGATCAATCGACATATGAAAAATCAATATAACTTCTCTCTGCATGTAAATGTATTACAATTTTCTACTATTTGACATGAGAGTGATACCTATTTGGAAATAGTCTTATTGCTTTTAATATATTGTCAGGTTATTGACATCAGTAACTTTTACTTTAAACTTTAACCTTATAATTTTTTTTAATTTTTTTTAAAAAAAAACATGATTAAGATAAGGCTCCTTCAATTCCTGGCAGATAATGGTAATTAAAGCCAAGCTCCACTACTCTCTTGTGTGGACCAAAATTTCAATTAACTCAGCAGCCCAAACACTATACTGTATACCTACAATAATATAATTTATCTCTTTACGTATATCTTAACATTCTAAATTTTTAAACGCAAAATTAGATGTTGATTCAATAATTTAAAAACTTCAAATTCAACCCAGGTTCAAACTCTATATACGTATATACATTATATTTTTGTTTTTGAACTTCCTGAAAATTCTGAATCTGTCATAATAGCGATAAATAATGATAAATAAAGATAAGTTCCACTAGTACTAGTCGATCTCATGTGTGGACCAAAAGGACTAGATATCAATTGATTAAGTGGAGATGATGAAGGAACCTAAACCAGGAAGAATCCAGCTTTTCTTGTACTATCCTTTTTGCTTTGCTTTCCCCACCATGGCACATGGTTAAACATACATATACACTTACTTGCCACTCTCCAAAGTCCAATCTAATTCTCCTTTTTTCTCTTATAATTTAAAAAAATCGTAAATCTATGTGATATATTTTTCTTTTCAAATCTCATGTTACGAAAAAAGAAAAAACAACAACTCAAGACTAGGATGTGTATATCACCCTTAGTGACATTAGGAAGTAACTAACGCTTACACAAGACTAGCTTATCTACATCACACTTTTTGAGGTGTCGTTTTTTTTTTTGACGTTGTTAATGTGGTTTGCATTGAGTCGACACTGCTAGAAATTGAGGGTTTTTCAGCACGAATCAATGAGAAATATGTGTTATATATAAAACATGATTTTGTCATTCATTTTCCAGTATTGAACTAACACGTTCACGTATGATGGAAAATAAATTCTCACTATAATACTAAGAAGATTTTTAGTTTTTATTTTGTTTTCTTATTAGTTCAATCAAAATATATATCTTTATTTCCTTTTTTAAATTTCACGTTTGATCAAAAATGGTCGTATAAAATAAAACGAAAGGAGTATCAATTTGTGTGGTAATGCCAGAAAAGACGATTCAATATTCATTCTTTAGCAGGCTACTGGCCCCATCATATATTAACATATTGTTGGAGTTTATGATTTTTCTTTAATTGAAGCTCATAATTATGTTTATGATAAAATAGCGGTAGATATTAAATATTAATCAATGATTTTAATGAGAGTTATATATACTATAAGATTAATTTAAAGAATTGTACGCTGCTGGCATTTGGTATTTAATTTATTGTGCTTTTGCTTTTCTGTCTATTTAGTTGAAGAGAGATTTCTCAATCATACAGCTAGCAAAGCAATATATATGTTATATATGTAGCTTTAGGACCCATATATATGTTTTTGTAACTATATAACAAAATATGGAAATGTCGATTCATCTAAAACTTTTGCACACCATGCATGTGAAGATTCACATGTTATATGGTTGGAATTTTTATCGATTTGGTTAAAATTCTAAAATTAGTTTTATAATATGTGACTGATTGTAATTGGTCGATTAAATTTTTTTGAAAAAAAATATATTAAATTTGTGTTTGATGGAGATTTCAAAGTATATATGGAAAAAGTTACTTTTTAGCTTCCAAGAATATAAAATAATCATTTTTGGCTTTTTACGTTACTTCTTCGTTTCATTTTAATTTGTCCATATTTAATTTTAATACGTCTTTTAATTAATATAATGATAGAATGAATATATCACCTTTTTTAATATACTAATTAGTAAATTTAATATTTTAGTAAATGATTATAGTTAATCATACTATTAAGAATATAAATTAGAAATTAAGTATAAATTATTGTAAAATCGAGATAATAAGAAGAAGACAAGAGAAGTAGATGTAAGAGAAGACTTTCTTCTTATTCAAGTATATGTAAGTTTCATCTGTCTGTTATACAATAGTGAATGAACAACCCTATTTATAGAGTGAGAAATCACTCCAAAGGTCACCTCATAATAATAGATACATTCTTATCCAAAAAGGTTCATGTAACCTAGTGAATATGAATGGTTGTTCATGTACTAAGTTTATGGACTATCCACTTATTCAATATATTTATAACATAAATTAATTATTTCTTTCATTTTTTTCAAAAGGATAACTTTTTTTTTTATATCACAACTATCTCCCACCAAATACCATTAAACAAACTTCAACATCCTTTATTATTAAATATTTCAAGCTCTAATGCAAGAGAACATGATTATTGTTGAGTGATGGAAGAAAACCATGATGATTTCTATTTGGCAATTTCTCAAATAAATGATGCCATTGTACCCTACATCATGTCAAGTAATATAAATATCTTATTGCAATGTAGGCCTAGTTTTTAAGAATATTTACCCTTTTTCAACTAGTACAAATGCTTATTATTACTTTATAATCAGATCAAGAATCATCACATGTAGGGTGGTTGAATCATGACCCAATCTTCTACCTAAATATAAATAGAAATGAACTTTTGGTTCAACCTAATTACTTAACAAAGTGATAGGTAAAAAGAGTGAATTTAAGTTATATATACTGATACTATATAAGTAGTTCATTTACTAATATTTTATCTTGTTAGTTTTGATTTTTCACTTTGTAAATCTTTTCATCTCTCCTTTTCTTCTCTCGTACTTTTCTTAGGTTTCTCACTCAATATAGATTTCACTATTATAAATTCATGTCAGGAAATTGTCCATTATTTTAGTTATGCCGTTCTCCTTCTATTTTGATTTCACTAATTCATATTGTGTTGTGAAATCTAATTTTATAAATAAAGCACTTCTTTATTAAGAACTCCATATTTAAAGCTCGAACTTAAAACTTTTAATAACACATAAAAATAAGTAATACTGTGCAACGGTTACTACCTAAAGTTTGAAAAACTTGGCCCAAAAGTCCTCCCACCGACCCTTATTATATACACTTTGTGGAAACTTATTGCTCGTATTGCAAGAATCACATGTCACAGTGAAAGTAGAGTCACGTTAGCCGCAAAACTGGCTCCAAATTTATATTCTTTCTATCTATCACCGCATTTATATTAAAATTTAATTAAATTTATAATCATACAAAATAAAAATTTTATATCAAAATTAAATATTTTCGATAAAAATAACTTTCTATCTAAGAAAATACTAACAAAAAATCTCAAATACTGACATTCCACTGCAATCATGTTGATGCTTTGTCTCCTATATTATTGTACTTACTAATGCTACTTGAGCTATTTCATTTGGGTCCAAAGGCACATTTCCCAAAAAACTAACACAATGCCTTCTTCACTCTCTTTTGCTCTGTTTTTCTCTTTGCTTTCTCTCCTCTTTTCCTTCATTTCTTCATCAAACTCTACCACTTCTACCATTCCACTTTCACTTTTCAACACAAAACACCCATCTCAAGATTTATATGAAAAGCTGACACATTTAGCTTCCATTTCCTTAGCAAGAGCAAATTACATCAAGAAATCTCAAGATTCCCCTGTTTCCACAACCCCTTTGTATCCTCAAAGCTATGGAGGCTACTCCATTACTCTTAGCTTTGGTACACCTCCACAGAAAATCCCTTTCATTATGGACACTGGCAGTAGCTTTGTTTGGTTCCCATGTACTACAAGGTACTTATGTACCAATTGCTCTGTCTCTTCAGCTACTTCACAGTCCATTCCTACCTTCATTCCCAAATCTTCATCCTCCGCACGAGTTGTTGGCTGTTTGAATCGAAAATGTGGTTGGATTCATAGCAATAATCCAAAATCTCGTTGCCAAGATTGCGAATCGACTACTAATTGTAAACAGGTCTGTCCACCATATATTATACTTTATGGTTCAGGCTCAACAGGGGGTCTTGCTCTTGTTGACACACTTGATCTGTCTAACAAGAAAGTTCCCAATTTTCTCGTTGGTTGTTCTCTGTTTTCATCAAAACAGCCTGCTGGAATTGCTGGTTTAGGCCGGGGACTTGCATCATTACCAAATCAATTAGGTGTCAAGAAGTTCTCTTATTGCCTTGTTTCACATAAATTTGATGATACTGGTAAAAGTAGCAATCTTGTTTTGGATTTCAATGCTAGTGGTGAAAAAACTGCAGGTTTAAGCTATACCCCATTGCTGAAAAATCCAGTGGTGTCTGAAAAAAATGCATTGTCAGTGTATTACTATGTTAGTTTGAGGAAAATTACAGTTGGAGGGAAGAAAGTGAAGATTCCATACAAGTATTTAACACCAGATTCCAATGGAAATGGTGGGAGTATTGTGGATTCAGGCACGACTTTCACATTCATGAATCGCGGTGTTTTTGAACCAGTACTTGATGCATTTGTGAAACAAGTAAAGGGTATTCCAAGAAGTGAGAGTATTGAGATAACAACAGGTTTGAAGCCATGTTTCAATATTTCCAGGCAAAAAACAGTGTCTTTACCAGAGCTAAAGTTTCATTACAAAGGTGGTGCAGAGATGACATTGCCAATAGCAAATTACTTCTCATTTGCAGGTGAAACTGATGTCATTTGCTTAACAATGGTTACAGATAGTGCTTTTGGCCCTGAATTATCTACCGGTCCATCGATAATTCTGGGCAATTTTCAGATGCAGAATTACTTAGTTGAATTTGATCTCAAAAATGAAAAGTTTGGATTCAAGCAGCAAATGTGCAAATGACCCTTTTTTTTTCTTGTAGTTTTGCTCTACATAATTGAGGCTAATCACTCAAAGATTTGCCCTTTTGAGGCCTATGGTCTAGTGGCCAATGGGGGTAGTAGATGATAACATTAAGAGGAATGTTTAATTTTTTACTTGTCTAATGAAAATAAATGTACTTATTTTTCTATGCTTAATCATATATAACAAGAACCAACATTTATATTTATGAGATATTGTATGTTAATTTTATGTAAGGAATATATACTCAGTAGCTTAAGTTGAATTTGAGTAATGAAGAGTTGTACTTGTTGGTTCATGGTTGTAACATTTCTCTTTCTTTCGTCGTTATAGTAGGTAAAAGTCTCACATTGATTGGGGAATGGACTGTTGATCTCCTTAGATAGACTTGGACAATCCTCCCCTCATGAGCTAATTTTTTAGGCTGAATTAGGCCTAAATGTCATTATCAGATTTATTTTCGTTTGGGTTCCAGGTCCACGCACAAGTCAGATCTGAATGTGATGGGGTGTTAGAGTGGTCGTTTGGGCTCCAGGTCTACGGACTAGTCGGGCATGAATGTGATGTGGGTGTTAGAATGAGTAAAAGTCTCACGTTGTAAAAAAAAATGTACGAATAATATAAGAAATCTCATATTAAAATAAAATACTCTCCAATAAAAGTGATTCCATATCTAATGGGCGGTAATAGTAATATTATGTAGGCTTTCTTGTAATAGTTATAGAATGATAGTAACAATTAATAATATGGTTGGCATATGATATTTGCCACTAAAAGCAGTAATCTTTTGTGCTTTTGTAGGACATGATTGTAACATAATAAATATAGTTCATGAATCATGACACTTGCTTGACAGTTGCCAATACAATTTTGACAACTTTTACTACTTCTTCCCTTCCCATGTGCATTTTCTGGTTAAAAAAAATTGGACTTGTGCTTCCTTTGATATAATAATTTTTTAAAAAAAATTGCAGTGTTTATAGGTTGTTGCAATTGTTAATCATGTTTTAAAGTCTAGAATTTAAATTCTTAGTGCTTTTAGGAGGCGCAAGTCTTCTTCCAGCTGAATTGCATCAATATGATAGTGGTGATCACAATTAGTTAAATTTAATATAGATTTGTATTGATAAATTATTTGGACTAAAATAACTTACGTTGAAATAAGTTTAAAATGCGGATCATATTTCAATCTATTTAAATTTTTATTGTCTTATTGTTTATTAATATCTTTATCGTATTTAATAAAATAAATATCTTAATAAGATTTCTCATCGATTAATTTGAGTTACATTGCTTATTTTTTCATTGGTTGAATTAAGCAAAATCATACGAAAAGACAAAAGGGAAATTAACTCAATAAATAGATAGATAAATAATCAACCGATTTGGGTGGATTATATTTCATGGGCTAATTTATGTTGCACCTTTAATTAATGTAAAAATTTAAGGAATCCCATAGTGTAATTGAATAATTACATTCTGTCCCGATAAGTTTAATAATTACAAAAAATCCCTTAAAATTGCTGAGCCGTGATACTTTAGAATGTAGTGATACATGGTAAATGATACATGGTAACTTAAAACTGTTAAGAAAAATAGGGGATAAAAACGGTAAATTTAATGCTGTTACTAAGTCAGCTTAATTTGTGGTAACAGATCATTAATCAGCATTAAATCAGCACTTAATTGGATATTAATTTCAAAATTTGAAAAGCAAATATTGTATCAGTTATTTAGTGCCTCTCTATTTGAATATTCTGTTATGACTGGAGTTCATTCTATTTATCATTTTTTTCTTTACCTGCAGGAAGTTCTGTGGTTGGACAAGGCGAGGTTCAAGAATTTGTCTATCAGAATATTCCTGAAAATCATCCTCTCTTCAGCCTATTCTCTTCGAAATGGATGACCCTAGGCCTTGATCACATGTTCTCATCGCCTATTTTCATTGGGACATTGGGTCTGTTAGGTGCATCATTGATGGCTTGCACATACACAACACAAACTCCACTTGTGAAGGTAGCATGAAGGTCCAAAAATTGTATCCTTAAACATTTGGATAACATTATTCCCACGTATTTTTCAAAGTCCTTTAGGAAATTGTTGTTAAAGTTGACAGCAACCTTATGGGATGTGTTGGTATCTTTTTAATCTTGTACTTCAGTGGCTGCATTTTGAAAATAAAACCGCAAATTAAAACGATATAAAATATATAACTACTAAATAAAACAACTAATAACTTAATGATACATGGTTTCAGTTTTCAGAATTTCATACTACATGAAAAACATGTGATACATGTCTAAAACATGTATCATAAACACGACTACTAAACAACATACACAAAGAATCTATATGTATCATCAACTATATCTGATGAAGCATTTATTAAACTTAATGAATGATACATTATAACAAGTTTCAAAACATGTATGAGTACATCAACTAAACAACTAATACCTTACTGATACATGATATCATTCAGGAATTCATACTACATGCAGAACATGTGATACATAGCTACTACATGTATCATTACATTGACTAAACAATGTACACACAGATTCTACATGTATCATCAAGCACAGATTATACTTTACTACACTTATTGAATGATACATTATAATAATTTTCAAAAACTTAATGATACATATAAAATATTATGAAACACAACAAATTCACGTATCAGTTGACCATCTAAAACACTATACACCCTTTTTAAATGTATCAGCAAGCACACTTGATTCCTTAAAAATTTTACTAATTTAAACAACAACACCATTTTTAAGTACCAAAATACTAACTCGAGACAATGTAGGCCTAACAACAGTGTTTACTACTTGCTTCATTTTTCCTTTTTTGTTGTATTTTTACAACCTTTGATGTTTCGCCATGGTCTTTGTTTGAATCCTTTTGAAGATTCATAGGATCATGCAAAGACTTTTTCCTATTTTCTTTCCAATTATCATCATCGGAATCATATATCCTTCTATTAATTGACGGATCCATTACTATGAAGTAATAGAACAATTGACAAAAACGAAAAAGATAAGAATATACGAATTGATGATGGATTAACTATAAAAAGGGACTGGGTTCTTACGATTCAAGATTAGGAAGAAATAGTCGAATATGGATTAAGAATAAAAAGAAGAAAATAAAAAGATATGCTGGGTTGAGAAGATTCAAAATTATGAAGAAATAGTCTGATGGAGACGATTAAGGAAAAAAAAAGAAGTGAAAGTGACTTTGGTAGAACAAACGGTAGAATGCAGTGGAAGTTACCCTACTTCCAGATTTTTTGAATTTTCAAATTCAAAATTTAAAAATTTGTTCTTTTATTTAAATTTAATTAATTTAATAATAATTCAAATCAAAAAGCTGATTAAAAGGTTGAGTGTTTAAATGGATAAAATTTAAATTTCAAAAATTGATTTAAGAGGTTGAGTGTTTTAATGGAGAAAAAATAGGCATTAAAATTGGTAAATGTGTATTATAGGAGAGAGAGTGTAATGTATCTAAAAACATACACTAAAATAAAAAAAATAGGGAATTATGTAATATTTAAAAAAAGTAGGAAATTGGAGAATATAAAAATTTAGTTGTGTATTTAAGTTATTTTTACTTAATTATATAGTGTTCATATAGTTGTTTTTTTCATTTCCAAACACTTTTGAGTGAGTTAGTATAACAATTTATGAATTTATCACTAAAATCAAGAAGCATTTCAAATTTTTGAATTGAAGAGATCAAATATTTCTATATCGCTTCTCTTTTAAATCATAAAAAATATCTAGTCTGACTTAACTATTACCGATAAATATATGCATATAATATATAAAGGAAACTTGCATAAATATAATATTTTCATATTACAAAGAACAACTTATTATTCACATATAATCATTTTTTTTATGATTAATACATGTATCGCACATTTTAATACACTTATAATACAATGTGTCAATTCCTTAGAAGACAAGCATAATATATTTTTAAAAACAGTTATAATACATATTTATTGCATACATAATTCACTTTTAATACATATTACAGATTTAACATAATGTTGCTATAAATGGTGATAAATAAAAAATATCGCTAATCGATAATTATTTATTAAAAGATACCATCTAAAATAATTTTTCCTTGTGTCTACTTAATACAAGTCCAACTAAGAAGCCCAGGGGATAGTGTATTCTTTGTTGGGCCTGATAAGAACTGTAATGGGCTTTTAAAAAGTTTAAGCTGCTATACTTGCCGTTGAAGGGACAACTTGAAAAAATAGCCGTTTTATGAGCTCTATTTAAAGAAGAGTCAAGTATGTATATATTTTATGATTTTAAAAAGGATTTA
This sequence comes from Solanum peruvianum, assembly GCA_027705065.1. Taxonomy (NCBI): domain Eukaryota; kingdom Viridiplantae; phylum Streptophyta; class Magnoliopsida; order Solanales; family Solanaceae; genus Solanum; species Solanum peruvianum. The sequence goes on along the minus strand of JAKWJD010001760.1, from coordinate 47,746,460 downwards.
AATGCAAAATAGTTAAATTCAGATTTAAGAAATTGAAGGTGAATTTATTAATAGTAATTCAACTTCAAAATAAACGGCTATGTTTTTTATGATGTCATTATAATCCACTACCTAGTGCTATTCCTGCGAATTTAAAAGGATCGGCCATGGTTATTCATTTTATTTGAGTTAGATAAACAAATATTAAGGCTGGACATTGCTTGGGGTGTGTTTTACGAGTTAAACTAAATTAATTACGTTAATTTATATCTTAATGAAATGGGTGGACTCCTTTTAAGGCTTGAACAATCCTTCTCTCTTTGAGCTAGCTTTTAGGGCATGAGTTAGGCATAAGACCTAATTTTACATGGTACCAGAGCAGGGTCCGTCTCACCCGATGTTGGGGTCCTCAAAAATCAAAATTGTCCATGCACCAGATGCTAAGCACCGGGCATGAGGTGGGGTGTTAAAAGAATGACAAAAGTCTCACACTAATGGTTAATGAAATAGAATGGACTCCTTATAAGGCTCGGACAATCCTCCTCTTTTTGAGTTAGCTTTTGAGGTGTGAGTTGCGCCTAAAAACTTAGACTCAACAAGCTTCACGAAGAACCAATTAATAAGAACAATAGATAACTATATAGGTGAAGAAATACAAGTCTTATAATTTTAGGAAATAAATCCAACTGTGGAAGTTTCAATGGATCACATGTGAACAATCCAAAAATGGTAGCTTTTCATTAAATGACAATACATGGTAATGTAGCTAATTAGCTCACCCACCGTTTATTGTTCATGAATTGATAAAGATGTTATTAAACACAAATTCGCCGCCCTTTTGACATTTGGTAATTAATTATAAGTTGAAGTTTAAAACTTGTCCACGCAAGTAATTAAGACTACGATTACTATATGAACCTGTTTCTGTCAATTTCATCAATTAAAATTAATTGACTCATATTTTACGTAATTATCTCCTAATTAATTTATAACCCCACTAGTGACACTCAAAATTATGTTTAAAATGTTCAAATTTGAAACATGAATACTTAATAATTGATATTGCTTGTGGAATGTGTGTAATTTATCTTTATTCTAAAATTACATAAATTTTAAATAAGTATTTAATCTAATTAATGATCATCCTTTTTGGCACGAGGACGGCCAAAAAGGATTTTTTTTATTTTATTAGAGATTTTAAATTTGACTTTAGATATAGAATATTTTACTTTTTAAGAAAAATAAAACTAATTAAACAGACAAATGAATACCGCAAGCTAATGTCAATGATGCTTTGCTTCTTTTCCCCTACTCAAATTCGTATTCAATTTTATGTATAAACGCTGAGTAAATTTCTAAATAAATACTTTAATTTGACCTAATTGAATCGCATAATTTCTCCGAATTGCACCTAAAACCATGTGAAAGGTCTCCCAAGTAATTATTATGAACACCTAACATGTGTTGTAACTTGCATGTACACAGAAATTCGACCTTAGAGTTACGAAGCGTTTCGCCTAATTTATAGTAATTTTATTTGATAAGAATTTAAATCAATCGAGTTAATGATTTATGAATATTGTATGATTAATTAAACCGAAATATAACAAGATAGTTATAACAATATATTAATTGCATGCATTAAGTAAAGATAGCAACTTAGAGCTACTAAAACATGAATGAATTAATATGATGAACATAATATCAACCATACTAGCCTCTTTGGTTACACTCAAGATTTTCATCAAATCCATTCAATTACCTCAACAAACTCTCAAAAAAAAAAAAAAAAAGACAAAAAGGATTACAACATATATAAAGAAATTAAATCCTACTAAAACCTAATTGGTTATATAAGGAACAGTTCAATTCAAAAAGTCAAACCAACTGAGGAATGAAACAGTTACCAGCAGATGATAATTCAGAAAGCCAACCAACTGAACTACTAAGATTCCTCGCGTCTCTTCATGATCATGATCAATTCTTTGGATTATTGATTCGATCCTCGCGGAAAAAATCAAGCAAAACAGAGCTCTTACATTTGGGGCATTTTGGATCTTCCGCTGATAACATAACATACATTAAGCATCTTGGACATCCTACTAACATCATAGAAGTTGTTGTTGCTTCAGGGCTACCAAAAAATTGTTGATGATCTGGAGTTGGTTCCCTTGAAACACATGAACTTGCTGGTGATCTCTCCATTGAAGAAGTATACGAAGACGATGATCTGCTTGGTGATAATATTGGAAAAATATTATTATTATTATTTTCCCTAGGGGGTGATAAATTCAGCTTCAAATCAAGCTTTGGATCATGAATACTCTCCCTCCTGTAGTTCATTTTGAACAACTTTATCAACAAGACAATAATCCCCTGTATTTATAGTAAAACAGAGCAAAAATAATTAGAAAAAGTCATTTTTAGAAGAAAAAAAAACAATATAAAAAAAAAGTCTAATCATGAAAAAAAAATTTACCTGAATTTTTTTGTATTTGTTTGGAGAAAATGAAAAAGATTGACAAGATTTATATAATGTGTACGAGAAAGGGAAATTAAGTGGAGAATTAATTGTGTGATTATAACAGGGGGAAAAAATAGAGAAGAATTTGGTGTAGAATTAGATGAGAGGAGTTAATTTGAAGCCTGAAAAATAGAGTTAGTTTCTTGAATTTAATATATTGCATTAAATAAAGTTTGATGGAACTTTGAGAATATAGTAAATACCTTCAACTAAAAAATGATGAGAAAGCTATCAATCAATGCTTTATTGTTGGATATATTTCTCCTTAGTATTTTTTAAAAATAAAAAATCTAGGTGGAGTACTAAGATTAGAGAACTAAAAATTCTCATAAAAATCTAACGGCTAACAAAATTTAATTTCATGAAGCATAAGCCAATTCTCGTTAAATCTAATGATAATTCATATCGAAAAGTTTCACCTAAAAAGATAACTCATGATTTATTTATTTCAAAATAAGTTTTATTTTTAGTGAAAAATGTACGTTCATTAAAAATTCAATAAATGCAATAGGTAGATTATTAGACGGAAAAATCATTTTGGCCAGAATTATATTTTATCATTTTGAACATTTTTATCCTTTTAACTTTAATATCTTTTAATTAAAAAAAATTCTTAATAAATAAATAAATATTTTAATTTTTTAAAAATTTCTGGCCAAATTTTGGCTATTTAGCATTACCCTTAATTTCTAAGGTAACACTTATTTTTTAGGCGAAAGGATATTATTTTTCATTTTGTGTATTTTAAGAGTCAATTTGAGTATATTTTATAACTCAATTAGATTAAGTTAATGCAATATTTTAAAAATTAAAATTTAAATATTAAAAAATTATACGAATGTTGTAAAATCAAGATTATAAGAAGAAGAAAAGAAAAGTAGATGTAGGAGAAGACTTTGTTCTTATTCGAGTATATGTAAGTTTCATATATATATATATATATATATATATATATATATTACAATAGTGAATGAACAACCCTATTTATAGAGCTCCAAATGTCACCATATTAAGTATCATAATAAATAGATTCATTCTTATTCAAAAAAGTTCATGTAAACTAGTGAATATGAATGGTTGTTCATGTACTAACTTTATGGACTATCCACTTATTTAATAGATTTATAACAACGAAAAATATTATATATATATATATATATATATATATATATATATATTGTGATTTTTCTAATATTAATTTAATAAAATAATAAATCATAAAGTGTTAGATCGAAATTTATGTATTTTAACCTTCAAAAATGAAACATAATAAATATCTAAAAGAAAAATAATATTTATTTTAAAATATAACTAACCTTAATTTACATCCAAACGTCTCAAAGATAAAACGATGAACATGGCTTCGTTTTCCAACCGCCATGTTGGGCTATAAAATTAAGCACCGTGTTTAATTTAGCATAAATATTTTACAACTGTTCTTGAGATTTCATTTATATCTTTTAGTTGTCAAACTAACATTATTGAATATTAATAACTTATTTAACTCCCTATACAACCAAAGTTAATACTACCGCCGTTACATTAATTTTAAACCTCATTTTAGTCAAATAAATTAGGTTAACAATAATATTCAGTTTAGGAAATAAAAAAGATAACTAATTATTCCTTTTCAAATCTATGCTTCTTCCACCAATAGTCTATTCAGTTTTTCTATAAGGTTCGCTAATAAAAGTTAAAATTTTGTTAAAATTATTATTATATCATATATCATTTTAAAAGTATTTTTAAATTGATATAACGATTATTTTCAAGGAGGGGTCCAACACGACCAACTGTAGTTGTTGCCTGAGGTACAGTTAATTTTTCTCTGAAACCTAACCTAGTTAAAGCTAATATACTAATGTTAGCTGCTCACATCATTTAATGTTTTACCTATTTTTGAATTCTTTTACTCCTTCCAAAATCACGAAAACGATTGCTCTATCTTAACGAGGTAATAGTAAAATTTGTATATAATTTGTCTTCTTCAAATTTTACTGAATATGTTATTGTTATTACAAAGTTAAGAAAGTAGTCTCATATTTCTTTTTAGCATTATTTAAAAAACTATCCTTTTTAAGACATTTAATTAAGAATAAATTAGTAAAAAGAAATCTTGTTCAACTTTTTTGGAGTGATCGAGTAGTTCTTTTTCTTGATTTTTCGTTTGGCGTTTGTTATACGTATTGAATTTTTGAAAAAATTTAAAAAATATTGTATAGCTTATTTGAGGTAACGTTCCTAATAAAAAAAAAATCCTAAACTCGAATTTGAGATCTGATTGAGTATGAGATTATTTCAAATTAAAAATAACACTTAGAAAGAGAGTGTTATTTTTTTTATCCCAACTCCTGATATGTTGCCGCATTTAATTCTTCTCAGTAAACTTTGAATAGTTTTACTAATAAACCTGTAACAAAACTATATATTAAACCAACATTTTGTAGGCTCTGGTGAAATAATTTATTAACTTTGTGTCGTTAAATCTACTACAACATTAAATGTTTTTTTCATCAACTTTTTATTGAATGCTGATTAGTACTATAGCTTGTACGTACTTCTCAGATTTGTTATTTAGCCATTGTTATACTGACCCCAGTTTTAGTTTTTATGTCTTGTATTAGATTATATTTTATCTTAAAAGAAAGAAATAATACGGTAAGAATTTATATAGCTGGTTTCTAACTTACATAGAATTAAGATATTGTTATTATTATAATATGTTTATATATTTAAACGAAATTCATGTAAGCCAAAGAAGTAAATAATAAGCATTTATAAGTTTAGGGCACACCAAAAATCCTTACAAAATTAAGTGTTTACAAGTTATAATTAATGAAAGACTCAACTTATAAGCATTATTAATTTGATAAATTAACATTATAGTCTCTCGAGAAGTCCTTATAAATATGAATGTGTTCGTGATGAAAGGAAAAGAATTTATCAGTCGAAAATTAGTTCTCTGTAAAAATTTTGTTATAAAAAAGATCATAGTATTTAGGGAAAATACATAAAAATCCCTCTTAATTTGGCAGCAAAATTTACTTTGAGCTTAAATTATACGGACATTTAAATACCCCTTAATTATTTTTAAGTGATTTAAACACCCCCTTACGGGTTACATGGCAGAGAGAGTGAGTGTACTCTCCTTAAAGTGCGTGAAAAAAGAAAAAAATTGAATCTTTTGAAGTCCTACACATGACCTTTTTTTATTGATGAATATATAATTAATATTTTAAATACTTATTCTTGATACATAAACACTCTAAAAATACGTAAAAAAAAAATTATTTAGAGATATATAAAATTAGTGGATCCCCTTTTAATTTCTTTAATTTTTTTTTTCATTTTGTTGTCTTTCCTAATAAACTTTTTTCTCCATTGAAACACCTCCTCCTCCATCTTCCTCCCACTTCAAAAAAAAAAAAACTATTTTTATTTTAATCCTTTACTAATCAGCAAAATTCAATGTCAAAGTTATTTTATTGACGTTGATTTTTCGCTCTATATTATTGGTGTCGATTTTATAAATGTAAACTTTCTTAATTTTGAGTGACTCATTATGATTTCTAGATCTATTCAAATATTTCTCATAGAATTTATATTTTTTTTATCAACTTTCTTTACGTAATCTTCATTTCTTATTTGAGTTGACAATAAAGTCTTGGCCTTCAAAAAAAATTCTTCCTCCAAAAGGGTAAATGTGCAAGGTGAATTCGAAGAAGATAACGTGAATATTATAGTGAATAATTTCATTCTAATTATTTAAAAAAATGTTTAATAGTGTAGAAGAAAAATAAGTATTGAAGGTTGAAATGATGAACAACAAGGAAGATGAATTACAGAGAGTTGGGGGTACACATTTGTAAAATAATTAATTGATATAATTAATATTAAAAGTGTTTAATAGAAAATAGTGAATAAGTAAGAAAGAACTAAAAATTAATGACGTGGTACCTACATAGTTATGATGTGGCGCTTACATGAATATGATGTGGTGGGTGAGACTGGTGTTACAGTCTCAATATGGCAAAAAAATCACTTCAAAAATAATAAGAGGGGTATTTAAACATCGTATAGTTTAAGTACTAAAGTGAATTTTACTATCAAATTTAGAGTGTGTTTTTTTTTGATGTATTTTCCCTAGTATTTAATAATTAATGCAGCCTTATCCATCTAAAAAATGGTGTTTGCACATATACGATTATGCCAAGAAGATATTATAACTCTGCAAGTGGTGTACTACGAGCGGTCCAAATTAATACCATCATTAAATGTTCAAATCATAGTCATTAATAATGGGAAATTTTTGCTAGGCCAGTTTGGAAATATTTAGGTAACACAGTACGTATTACCTCCTTTTTTTTTTCTTTTTTTTTTGGCAGCCGTTTTTAATATTTATTTTGAAGTTGGTTAATTTATATTTGTGTCGAAAAATAGTATTTTAAAGAGATAGCAAGTAATTGGATTTGATTGAGTTGAATATAAATTGAGGAAAAATAATTTGGATTACAATCCATCCAAATATGATTTGGATAAAGTGGTTCTAATCTATTTAAATAAATTTGTTTTTCAAAAAAAAAATTTATTCCTCCTACAACCACCTCCCCGCGATCTTTCAGACCTACCCCTAAAAAATTTTTGTTATCGAAACAAAACAAAATCTATTTTAAAAAATAAAATAAAATTTACCCCTACCCCCCAGCCCCCGTACTCTCCCTCCACCAACCTACCCCTAAAAAATTTTATTTTTCAAATATAAAAAAAATTACCTCCTCACCCTGGTACCCCCTACCCATCCCCATCTTCCACCAACCTACTTCTAAAATTTTTTGTTTTCCAAAAAAAAAAGAAATTTACCCCCTTCCTCAAGCACCCCCCCCCCCCTCCCCCCACAACCTCCGTGGTCCTCACTTTTCATTGATCGACTCCTAAATTTTTTTGTTTTTAAAAAGAAAAAAAATTATTTCATTTCTCATTTATATGGGCTGAATATCAATTCTCATGTTAACTCATTTTGTCCATATTGTATGAACTTAAATAGGTTGAAGACCATATTAATCCAGTTAAGAAAATGAAAGAAAATATGAGTGATCCATTTAATTTAATATGGATAAAATAATTTTATTTCACTTATATGAATTGAAATTGCCGCCCCTGCTTCAATAATAAAATATTTTACGGAAATTATTTTTTTTGACCAAAATATGACCATATTTTTACTTCATGGACTTCACCCTAGGATAATAATAATCCTTCACCAAATATTTGACTATATTTTGATTTAATGGTCACAATCCAAAGTCATTAAATCACACACTTCAAAATCAAAATTCCAAGGAAAACTTATCTTATAAATATAAATGGCAGATATATATCTTTTTCCTCACCAAATCATCTTTGAAAACATCTCTTATTTCCTAATTACTACTCCAAATTGAACATTTACACAACAGATCAAGTCCTTGACATCAAATATATGTACCTGCTTAAATGTTAAAGCCTTGTCTTCCTAACGTGTAATTGTATTAATTAGAATCACCTAATGTAATGTTTGGGATTAAATGTTAGACACCAAAACACCAAATTTGTTTCTGTTTTTTTTTAGTTTGACTAATTCAGATTACTCATGTAAGGTTTATTTAACGAAAAGTATTCCCTACCAAAAAACATTTCATTCATGATTGATCTTAATCAAATTCATTACTTGCCGATTAAGGATAGAAGAATCATATTCATCTCATCATAATTTTTTGATAGAATTTTCACATATTTTTATTGAAGTATACTTTCGAATGTCCAAGTACACAATCTTAAATTCAAACCAAAGTTCAAATTCAAACAATGCCCTTTATTAACTTTCATTATTAAGCAATTAAAATTAATTTAAGTTGACCTTTGCAATATGATTAATTGGTAGCTTATTTAGGTTTATCAACTTCCACATTGAAATGGAGGCAGCAAAATTTGTTTGACTTTACTAAGTGAGTCCACTAACAATGCAAAAAACTTATACTTCACAATTTTTATGATCAAACGCTCACTAAGTGCTCTATATCATTTTATATATTATCATATTTATTTGGTTTACAAGCAGAGGCAGAGCAAGAATTTAATAAAGTGTTCAAAATCTGTAGAAATAGATAGTCGAAGGGGGTTCGATACTACTATATATACATATAAACTTATTTTAACCATGTATAAATAATATAATTTTCCGACGAAAAAGGTTCGAATGAACCCCCTTATATGAATTATAAGGTAGCTCCGCCCCTGTTTACAAGCTGACCAACCCTACCTTGTTCAAACATCACATGTTAGTGAGCAAGCTCGTATTGACAGCTCTATTCTAAATATGGACTTAAAAAATAGTTAAGTTTGAATTTGCAAAGACCTTATCCATAAAATGTTTAGTAGTACAAATATTTGAACCAAATACTAAGCTGAATAATCAAAGGGAATTGCCTCTATTTTTAATGTCAGCTAGCTCTATCAGTTTTAATAGTTGCCCTTTTCCGTTTAATTATTCAACAGAAATTACAGTTCGCCCAAGGTTGGGCAAACAACCTGTTTCAATAAAGGGTACTTTTTAAACCAACAGGTAAATCAAACATATTAGTTTGCTGTTTTCCACACGTAATTAGTATTTTTAGCCTTTTTCCGTTTAATACTCAACTACAAATAATTTCATCTAATACAAGTACAAAGTAAAAAAGTGACATATAAAATGGAACGGAGGGAATAGTTAATAGTTTTATTACCATACCATAGAACGTCGTAAATTCATCGACATAAAAGCTCTAAAACATCAACTAATGCCTTTCTCAGGCAGAAACATTTGGTCCAAAAACGAGATATTACTTGTAGATATGACTAATTTACTTGGGCTGACGCTTAATGCGAACTTTCAGTATTAACTTCTCATCATCAATCAGCTTAAATCGGCAAACATCATTTACGCGCAAAGCATTGTCGTCTATAAATTTCTGCATCCCTTCCCGAAGTTCCAATCTATCATAATATTGAGGAACAATCGTCCAGCTACCACTATCAGTTCGAAGAGTAGCCATAAGTGGCCGCTTCTTCCTCTTTAAGTAACAATTGCCAAATGCAGCTGGCAAATTCTGCACAAGTATATACATTCAAAAACATGTTCAGACACAAATATACATTTAATAATCTAGTGATTAGTAACAAATGCTATGAATTAAGAAGTTCTACATCAAGTAGAAGACAATTTCCCATCAAAGTATATTTAACTAATTCAAGCAATACCATTTGGCCACTATGATTTTACCTATCTGATGTTATTGTGAAGACACACAAAGTACAGCTATACAATAGTTAGACGCCCTGTTATCATCTATTGCATATCATACGCAGAGAAGATATCGCACAACAATTGACACAATTACACCTTCAGTAACAACTATACAGTTAAACGCCCTGTAATCATCATCTGTATATCACACCGCAGAGAAGATATTGCACAACTTGACATAATTACATCTTCAGTAACAACTATACAAAAGTCAATTGTGTTACTGAAGACTCAGATGATGTTAGAGGCTGGAACATTCAGTTAAGAAGAGATTTTAGTGATTCGCGGATAGTTAGGACGCATTTAGCCATGAGAAATTCACTTTTTTCCGGAAAATATTTGGTTTTTTATGGCCAAACACCCACTTCACTGTTAAGAGTGCAAAACTGGCTTGAAATTCCTACCAGCATTTCCTTGGAAAGCTCAAAATTGTTCACCTTTTGGACGGTAAAGCTGTTTTGATTAATGACATTTTCAAGAATAGGTTGTGTTTAATGATTTATGCATACACAAAATATTTTTGTGACTAATAAACTTACCAAGCGTGCTCTGTTCAAGTGGGATGCCTTAATGACTATTTCAAATGAAGTGACTGAAGAAGCCATGTCTCCTGACCTTTTAACTGTTTGATCAGCAGGCTCAGCTACAATGCTTTTTCCTGCATCGGTTCCCAAACTTTGTAAGTTGACCATTATAGGTTAAACATGGAGACAAATGTGTTGACACCAAACTAGCTACAAATTGAAGATCTCCAAACAAACTTACCCCGTGCTTTTTCTTCTACCAATGGAAGCAGCTCAGGCTCTTTGAGAGCTGTTACATCCTCCTTTAGGCAACCGTTTTCCCCATATATCTTAACATAAAACTTCGAGTTTCCAGCATATGAAAATGTTAGAAAATCTCCATATTCCAAATTATTATACAACACAAAGTCTGACCAACTTTCCATGAAAAAGAAATCACTGTCGTTCTTTTCTACAACCACCTTCCAAGTTCTCGCAGCTAGATCTTCAAGCACACATATTGAAGGAATATCTCCATTGAAAAACTTGATAAAGGCAGGTGGAATTCTCTAAGAGACGGAAACACAACTTCGCTTAATTTTCGGTGAGATAAAGTTAATGCAATATGAACAATACAATAAGACAGAAAAGCTTTCAACACAAATAGAAATTCTAAGTCCAGAGCTAATTTCTAAATGGATGGCCAGATTATGTCCAATATAGTCTTCTAAATCTAGAACCTTAACCACCATTAGATCGTTTATTATTCTATTCGTCCACTCTTAAGTCAGTAAGGAAGTATCTAATTGACATTCCCTTGGCAGATGCATAAAGTGTAATTTTTACACAACTATACGAATATGCATTGCTTAGTATGATGATAAACACCGGTCTAAATACGAGATACTTATTTACAAGTTTTGAACATTACTTTCCTCAACGCTTTCAATTAAACTCGATACACCTCAATCATCTTAAAGGATCCATTATGAACTGTGAACATGCAAACAAGAACCAAAAGCTATAAGAGAACATAGCTGCATGATATAGATTTATCTCTTATATAAGAGATTAAGAACAGACGGAAAGTTGGAGTAAGTTGAAGTTCAACTAGTGGAATGCTCCTTAATTTCATCCAATTATCTTAATACAAGTCAACAGCAGACAGACAGGTAGAGCCAAGGGATGAACCCCTTCCATGGGAACTTACATCGTTTATACATGGTTAAAAGTCTCGTTTTTTTATGTATATATAGTATATGTTGAACCCTTTAGCTTCTTTATGTGATTACTTTTCATATTTTGAACCAAACAGTGAAAATCTTGGTTCCGCCACAGGATACAACCAAATGCACTAATGCGTATCATCCCGAAATATCAGCATTTTAGAAAGGGGGAAAAAGCTCCTTCTTTAGTTATTTCTCCAAAAGCATATTCCCAAAGATTCAATCACTCAAATGAGTAGCTAAGTCCAAATTCCTGCAAGATTGATTCCTTTTATACATGAAAACTTTGACATTATTACATGAATCATTAGTTTTTTTCCACAATTAGCAGAAGGAAAAGAAGAGATTACCAGTTGGGGGTAGCATATTTCAGGGTGAAAAATCTTAAAGAACTCAGGGAGGTCATGAGGGATAGATACATGCTCCACTGGTGTCACCATTTTGTTGTTCACTTTCTTTCTTTGCCTAAATCTCATACTTATAAACCTAAAATGATTAGCTCAATCTACAAAACAATAGACAAAAAAGTAAGAAAATGGAGAATATATATGAGCAGCAAAAACAAAAGGAAGCATACTTGTTACCGTAGTTCAGTCTTTGTAGTCTAGCTTTCATTATTGCTCAGATTTACAGAGGTTGGATGTTAAGGAATAACAAAAGTCGATGGGTGGACTCCTTGTCCCTTTGAGCTAGCTTTTGGGTTATGAGCTACCTAATTTCACATGGTATCGTAGAAGACCCGTCTTACCCCATGTTAGGGTCTCCAAAATTAAACACTGGGCGTGAGAAGTGTTAAAGAATGACAAAAGTCCTTCATCGGATTAATGAGATGGGTAGACTCTTTTATAAGGGTCGACAATCCTCCTCCCTTTGAGCTAGATTTTGGGTGTGAGTTAGACTAAGATCTAATTTCACAAAGGAGATGGGATCGACCCATTTTGGGATCCGAATCGCCTTCTTTTTCTTCACGAAGTAGAAGCATTGGGTAGGGGGGATTTTGGGTTTCACAAAACTGGGATGTGAGAAAAAGGTGAAGAATGAACAATGGAGATGACTAAACATGACAAAGGAAATGGAGATAACTGACAGAGGCGGCGGAGAATACGCCGGTGACGAGACCGGACGACAGCGACGGCATTTCATGAAAGGGGAAAGGAAGAGAAGATAAGAATTTATCGTTGAGTTAAGTTTTACCCAAAATAGATGAAATGCAGTTTTCGAATGGTTTGGCATCAAATTAAGAAAATCAAAAAATAAATATTACTTGGACATTTTAAAAAGAGATGTTTTTAAAAAAAAAATTGATTTAAAAATAAGGAAGTTTTCTCATAGAGTCATTTGTATAATTTAATTAGGTTCTATAGTTAAAACTGGCTAATTACTATTTGTAGCTATATGTTAGGGAAGAAGAGAAGCGAGCGAGAATGAGATAGGAACGAGAGATCAAACGAGATTGGGAGAGGGAGGAAAGATACGATGAGAGAGAGAGCAACAATTTATTTACTGTATAATTCACGGATACGTTTGTATAATTCGTGTATATTTATATGATTGAGTAATATAAATTTTGGAATTATACAAATATTATAAAACTCAAAATAATAATTTTTTACAACACAAAAATTTGAACTTTAAACAGTTATACAAAATTGAACAGTACACGTTTATACAAACATTAAAAAGTTATATAAAAAAACGATTAAATGTATCTGATGATAAAACTGAAAAAAATGAAAGGAAATCACTGTCATATACAAATACAACTCATTGTATATAAATACAAATCAAACAAGAATTGTTACTTGCGAATTATATAAACTCGAACCCAACTCATGGAATTAACACTCAATGGAAGTCGCGAATGATAATTGTAGCAAACTATAGATATGATGACTATGTAAATAATATAAATTTGCTTAACCGTGTGATGTTCCCTAAAAATAATAGAACAAATAAATTAAATATCGAGTTTGATAAAGTGTTTCAATCTTACCCCTACTCCGTAATATTGAATATGATAGAATGCATGTAAATCTCATCTCAATAGATTATTTTTTACATGAAAAATGGTCAAAAATATCCTTAAACTATCTGAAATAGCTCATATATATACCCTTAAACTATATTTTGGCTCAAAACTAGCCTCTCTGTCAAACTATTGAGTCAAAAATGTCTTTCTAATTAAAGGAAATTGTTAAATGGCATGTGGATGTTACATGAATGCCACATGGCACCCCAATAGATTTTCACTGCCACATAGACTAAAAGAAAAAGGGTAAAAAATACCCTTAAACTATTCGAAATAGCTCATATATACCCATAAATTATATTTCGGCTAAAAAAACTATCATTTCCGTCAAACTATTATGTCAAAACTGACCTTCTTATAAGCGAAAGTTGTTAAATTTCACATGTGCCACATTGACTAAATCCCTAAATATTAGTTACTCATTTTTCCTTCATTTCATTATTTTCTAAAAACGATTTTGCCCCTTTTCCCTCATTTCGTGGCTAAGCTTTCATAGTTTTCTTCGTCGCTGGGTTTCAAAGTGGATATTCGTAGTTATAGGTTAGTAAATTTTTTTCTTATTTTATTGTATTTACAATTACTGAAATCCACTTTGAAACTCAGCTCCGAAAAAAGTTACGAAACCTTGACCGTGAAATGATGAGAAAGTTATGAAATTCTAACTATCATACTTTAAAATCGTAAACGTAAGAAAATACGATTTTTTTTTTACTAACCTACAACCATGAATATCCACTTAGAAACTCAGCCCCCAAGAAAGCTACGAAGCCTTAGCTGCGAAATTAGGGGAAAGTTGTGAAATCCTAACTATCATGCTTTGAAATCGTAAACATAATAAAATAAGAAGAAAAAATTATTAACCTACAAACATGAATATCCACTTTGAAACCCAGCCACAGAGAAAAGTATGAAACTCTAGCCGCGAAATGAGGGAGAACGAGTGAATATATCATTTCTGAAATAATGAAATGAGGGGGGCAGAATTAGAATTTAGAGATTTAGTTTATGTGGCAGTGGAACCTTATTGACATGCAATGTGGCATTCACATGGCATTTAACAATTTTTATTGATAAGAAGGGTACATTTGATCTAATAGTTTGACGAAAAGAGTAGTTTTGAGCCGAAATATAATTTAAGGGTAAATATGAGTTATTTCGAATAGTTTAAGGATATTTTTGACTCTTTCTATTTAGTCTACGTGGCAGTGGTATCCTATTGGCATGCAATGTAGCATACATATGACATCCACGTGGCATTTAACAACTTCCGTTAATAAGAAGGGTACTTTTGACCCAATAGTATAACGGGAAGGATAGTTTTGAGCCGAAATAAAATTTAAGGGTATATATGAGCTATTTCGAATAGTGTAAGGATATTTTTGATCGTTTTCCCTTTTTTTTACATAATGAAGTATATGCAAACCTTATCAATAGACAACACTTCTTTATTATAGATTATTTAAGAGATAATACTCAATTACCCCCCTAGCCTATACCCAAAATCCCTACGACACACCTTATCTTTGATGAGGTCCTATTACCCCCTCCAACTTTTTTTTAAAGTAATTTATTACCCCTTGCGTGCCTACGTGGCAATAATCGTGATTTCACCCATGTAGGGCGCGTGAGTGCAGAGTATGTGCAGAGTGAGTGTAGATTTTGGCTAACAATGACCAATAAAAGTTAGCCACGTGTCAAAGCAATTTGAAAAAAAAATCAAAAATAAATTTTATTGTTTCCCTCAAAAGCAAGTTCTTCTTCCTCTTTTAAAAAATAACCTCATGTTCATGGCTCTTCATTTTTTAAGAAGCTCCATCCATTATCATTCAAGTTAAATAGCTTCTTGATTTGAAAAGGCAAAGTAAAATTTAATATATTCTTTACATCTTTTTATGTCGATTATTAATTCTTATTTTTTTTTGACACTGTTTACATAGTTAAGGTTATGACAAAATCCGAGTTGAATAAGTTTTGACAATGTTTAAAATTAACTCCCAAAATCCAACATCAAAAATCAAATTTCAGTTGGAAATCTAATTTGTAACCTTTGAAATTGATCCCGTCAACACATGCAAGACTTTCCCTCTTTCTACTTCATCTACTTTTTGTTAAAATTAATTTGGAAAAGATAAAACGCCAGCTTTTCAAACTTGGGAAGTGTAAAGTTACTTTATCCAAAGCTGAAAAAGTGGGTCCCAACGCGTATTCAACAAACACCTCGACCTTGCAGATTATTATTGCCACGTAGGCACGCAAGGGGTAATAAATTACTTTAAAAAAAAGTTGGAGGGGTAATAGGACCTAATTAAAGATAAGGTGTGTCGTAGGGATTTTGGGTATAGGCTAGGGGGGTAGTGAGTATTATCCCATTATTTAATTGAAATGTTTTTATTTAGTTATATTTTGAATTTTAAATGTATTTATAATTATTTTATTTAGTTACTTTTAATAACAAAAATAATTTTATAATAGATTATGAAAACATAAATTTTAAATATACACGAGAAGCAAAATAATATTTAATTTTATCATTTTGACCTTATTTATTTATATAACTATTTAATAAACAATTGTAACTTAACAGTATTTTAGATGACAAATATATGAGCCAACTAAACTCAAATTTAACATCATTCAGAAGATTTTTGAAAAAATATATATTGATCTATTTTCTTAAATTTTAAATAATAACAATAGATAGAGTGATATGTATAAATATGTTATTCTTATCTTATAAAATTAAAGAGATTACATACATTATAAACTACCATCACTTAGGTGAGATCGAGACCTAAATTATGATCTAAGAAAACGATATTTGCATAAAATTAACTCATAAATTTACAATAAAAAGGAGAATGAATTAAATCTACTTTTACGTAATTATATTATTTTATAAGATCATCAATTTTATATCGATGTCGTCCCCCCTTTCTCTTTACTCCAACAAATATTGGAGCGGGTAATGATATGTCACAATCAAATGCATAAATGTTTTTGAAAAAACAAAATGCAGATGCATACATTAGTCACCTATCTTTATTTTATGTATTTTGGAAAGGTGGTTGGGAGACCTAAACCACTTTTAAATGTAGATTTATTTTCAAAAAACGTTACATCATAAGTTTTATTTTACTTATTATTAATAAATAAATAAACCAAAAGTAAAAGCTAGGATTTGCTTAGTTGAAAAAGAAATTAATGGGTTTGTTGGGTTTTTTAATAGCACTCTTTAGCTTAAAATGTAGGGTTCTAACTTCATAAAAGAGCATCCTTCTTTTACTTTTCCTTGCTCACTTTTTTAGCCCCATCCTAACCAAACAACAAAAATTATAAAATAATAAAAATGTAGCCAAAAGTATATTTTGATAAAATGTCATTCAATTCAATTAATCGTAATTTTATTATAATAATAATAATTTTAAAAGTAAAACATTTCTTATACAAACATCTGAACAGGAGATTCTAATTAAAAGCGAAAAAATCTTTATCACTTTATCATAATCACATATAAAAAATATACAAATATGTAGTATATGTAGGACTTATAGGTGATGCACATAATTTGGCATCTCTATTTCTTTTAAATAGGGGATTAGGGTTGGGTTTTTTTGGTTAGATAAGGGTAAACCCGTGGCGTCTGCACTAATCTTTATATAGGATTATTAATTAGGTTATGTCAATGAAACATCTTTAATTTATGATAATTAACATTAAACAACTTGAAGATTGCTTATTGGATGACCTAATACTATACTATATTAATTAAGTTTGTCATCACATACCTTACAAGACATGAAAATGGAAATTTAATTGCCATGGATTAAAATAATAGTAGCATGTAATGATGCGTTATTCCTGATTTATACTTTATAATTGACCAAATATAAAATATAATATTAAACCATGCTGCAAGATCTTGTCTAATTTAAAGTATTTCTTAATTTCAATCAGCATAATACTAAAGAAGTAATTACATACTACTAACATGTTTTTATTCCGACAAATTAAAAGAATTACTGTTTTACTGATTTTTTTTAACGATGTATTTTAATTTTAACTTTTTCTAATGTAACATTATTAAGATCAGTTATATAAATTTTTATTTATTGTATTATTTTATTTATATTTATTTTATTTTTCATTCGATATTCGATATTCACATTAAATTTGAATCTCTTTTATTTCAATGCTTAACAAGTTAAAGTAGTTTACTAGCCTTACAAATTCCTTTGCAGTTTAACTCATATAAAAAATTATCAAAGATTTAAAGCATAAAAGTAGCAT
This sequence comes from Solanum peruvianum, assembly GCA_027705065.1. Taxonomy (NCBI): domain Eukaryota; kingdom Viridiplantae; phylum Streptophyta; class Magnoliopsida; order Solanales; family Solanaceae; genus Solanum; species Solanum peruvianum. Next base: position 47,728,591 of record JAKWJD010001760.1, on the reverse strand, counting down.
AAAATGTCATAAATATTCATGTAATATATTCAATTGTAGACAAGGTTGTATTTAGGTAGAGGAGAATAGTTTCACGTAAGTGTGAGTTCATTCTTAAATTCCTAAAAATAGAATACTTTCTGAGAAAAACAAAGTTTTTATCTTTTAATTTACTATTTATCACTATTCTTTATAAGTTTTACAAAATTGCAAAATCTTTTATTTTTCTCTTAAGTCAAAAATGCTATTAAAGTATTTGACTCTCTTTTTAAAGTATTAACACTGTGATTTTTTGTCCATTAATGTATCCGGACTCTCAATTAATGTATCTGACCCTCCTTTCGATGTATTAGCGCTTTGATTTTATGATCATTAATGTATCCGACCTCTTTTTAATATATTAACACTTATATTATTGTATCCGTTCAAGGGATGTCAGTACTTATAAACTTTTAAATGATAGATTGTAATATATTAACACTTATATTATTGTATCCGTTTGAGGGATGTCAGTACTTATAAACTTTTAATATATTAACACTTAAATTATTGTATGCGTTTGGGGGATGTCAGTACTTATAAACTTTTAAATGATTTCTTTAATTTGACCTTAAAAAATGATCGACATATATCTTTACCATTTAATAAATAGCCTAAATGTACCTTTTTATCTTACGTAAATTCCAAAAATAATTATTTAAAAATTTAATGGCTAATTAGGACTACCATAAAATTTTCATATAAATAATTAAATTAAATATTATAGTAAAATTAAAATTAGTAGCTATGGACCATAAACCATAGTATTTATTAATATCAACTTGGTGTAAATGATATAGTCCTTTACGTCAAATAACCGAAAAAATAAATAAGAAAGGACCCACAGTACACCCCACCCCCACCCAACCCACCATACCTAACCCCCCCCAACTTCTCTACTTAACTCTATTCAAGCAAAGCTATTTCACCATTATCTCCTTCATCTCTCTCTTCTCAAATCTCAATCCAAATGCTCACTTCTTCATCTTCACCTCTAATCTCTCCCCCAAACCCTAATCCCCAAAACCCCTTTCTTCTTCTCCCCATTTTTAAGCTCCTTTCAATGGTACTTTCACTCTAAACCCATTTCCCCTTTTGTGTTTTTTCTTCAACAATGTTCAAATACTACATCCTTGTCCCATCTCTTACCCTTCTCATCTCTATCCCAATCATCTTCTACTTAGCACCGTCAATTCTTCCTCAACGACAAATACCCATTTCTCTCCCTGATGAACTCGACGATCTTTCCCTTTTTCACAAAGCCATCGCCGCCGATGCTACTTTTCTCAAAAAACCATCCAGGAAACACCCTTCCAACAAATTCCGTCTCGGGTCCACCACCGTTCGCCGCCCTAAAATCGCTTTTCTCTTTTTAACGAATTCAGATTTGCACTTTGAACCCTTGTGGCACAAGTTCTTCTATGCGTCTGATCCACATCTCTATAACATCTACATTCACGCTGATCCTACAGTGAAGATTAATCCTCCGGTGGGTGTTTTCGCCGACAGATTTATACATGCCAAGAGAACTCAACGCTCATCACCGACACTTATCTCAGCCACGCGTCGCCTTCTAGCTCACGCTTTGCTTGATGACCCAGATAACGTTTATTTTGCTCTTATCTCTCAGCATTGTATACCTTTGCACTCGTTTAATTACTTTTACAAATTTCTGTTGGATACCCAGAAATTATCTAGGAAGATGGAGTTCCCTAGTTATATAGAGATTCTTACGGAATCTCCTTCGTTATTAGATAGGTATAATGCTAGAGGGGAAAATGTGATGGAACCAGAAGTGAGTTTTGATAAATTCCGTGTTGGGTCACAGTTTTTTGTTATTACAAGAAAACATTCATTGATGGTGATCAAGGATAGTAAGCTATGGAGGAAATTTAAGAAACCTTGTGTAAAAATCCAGTCTTGTTATCCTGAAGAACACTATTTTCCTACTTTATTATCAATGGAGGATCCTAATGGCTGTACTCGGCACACATTGACTCGGGTGAATTGGACCGACTCAGTTGGTGGACATCCCCATACTTATCAGCCACCTGAAGTTTCCCCTGAGCTGATTTACAAGCTCAGAGAGTCGAATTCAACGTATCCTTACATGTTTGCAAGAAAATTCTCTCCGGATAGCTTGAACTTGTTGATGGAAATGGCGGATTCCGTCATTTTTAAGGACTAAAACTTCTTTTTCTTGGTAAGTTCTCTTCTTTCCCTTGTTGTGATTTTTTTCAGTTAAGTTTTGGTGAAATTTACTTGGTAGAATTGGTGATTTGAGATTGACGGCTGTTATAGTGTTTTAGAAAGTATTACTAGTAATATCACTAAACTAAAGTTAGCTTGAAGATACTTGAAGTGTGAACAATTTGAGTGGTGAATCTTTTCAAGGTGCTTTCTCTTTTCCCTTTTATGGTGATGAGACATATTTAGAATCTGTGTTGACTAGATATTTTAAATTGCTGAGCATATTAGGTGAATTGGAGCTGTTCAATATGTGAAGATAGTTATGTTTTCACCAACTTTATGTGAACTTCTCTTAAACTAGTAATTGTGAACTGTCATGTGTAACCATTTTCTATAAACATTCTATGAATCAATGCTTAGATATTGTAGAAAATCTTGAAAATTTTATTCTTCCTTTCTTTGTCGCATACTCATACCCACACAAGTCTTGAATAACAATTAATAACCTAAAGAAAAAGTTCCCCCCATTGTATTAGTATTTAATTGTTAAATTTGGATACAACTTTTTAGTCTTCTTTGGTATCTTTTGGGCGGCTGAATGGAAAAACTCCCACAGGACAAAGAAACAATAAGAAGGAGATTATGTCTTATATAAAGAAGATAGTAGGTAAGTTATGGCATCTGCTGTTGAATATTGTGGATTTGGACTGGGAAAGTTAGACCAGATGTCTCAATCATCACTATGAAACAAACTATGGCCAATTTTCTTATAAAAGGTGTTGGATTTTTGGTTTAAAATATTAAAACCAAAGTATCAATGAAGCTAGAGATATAACGAATGTGTTGGCGAATTGGTGATTGTTGAGTTAGGATCTGATGCTATTTGAACTGAACCATTTCCCGTTTTCATTTGTTTTTTGTTTACAGCTTATGACGAAGAGGAGGAGAACTCTAATGCAAATTTTGATGTTGTGAAGACAAAAGACAAATATTAGAAGGAGTATCATGTGGGAATGAGGTCTTGAAGGGTTTGTCAAAAAGAATGCCCTCAGCCTAAGTAACCCTAAAATTAAATATAACTACTAAAAACTATGAATGAGCTTTCAAAGAAAGCAACAGAAAACAATCAATAGTCAAAAGGTACTGTTGAGGTGTTATCTGGTTAAGTTCTTCTTTTACTTTTATTTAGGTGTTCAGTATTCCATTTGGTAGACTAAGGAGTTAAAGCGCTCCTTACCAAGCTGATGGATCTCTACTCGAGCTCGAGTCCAATCTGGTTAAATTTTTCTTGTTGTAGCGTATGTACTACAACGAGGTTCAAGGAGAGGATGCCGTTAGGCTCCTTCCCTTTGATGTGTAGTGTTTGTTTCTCTTGTGCATATGTAGTAAGAAAATTTGGGTGAATCATGAGGGATGATTAGAGGGTGGTTGTTGTGAATGTTCAATGATGAACTGAGTCATAAGCATATAAAGAAAAAGCTAAATAAATCTAAGTCTTTTTCTCCAAGTTACTTTCTGTCATATTTAGCCTCTTTTTCCCTCCTCTTGCACTCAATACAGCATTTTCTTTACTTTGGTTATAACTTATAGAATGTTTTCTTTTTTGCTAGTTGATAATTTAAGGTAATATTTCCCCAAACTAAACTATAATAGCAAGCAATAGCAAATAAACAACCCTGATAATGTCGAGTATGATTAATTACCTGGAGAAATTCACATTTTATGTGTACTATGTTACGTAAGAAACATGTGTTTGTCTGATTAATTTTATTTGTGTACCCATGCCCGAAGTTGGAAGTCGGATTAAATGGTACATATGTTCTATGACTTCTAAAAGAATCGAGTTTTCAAAGTTAAGGTTCAAATAACTTTTAAAGTTTGAGCTACTAATAACGATCTTCAAGAAAATTTTGTTGGGTATGTCACTCCGGGAAAAAGGTTATGGTTCGAGATAAGTGGGTTTTGCACTTTGTTAACTAATTGAATGAAGTCTAATTTTAGAGTACACGAACAAACCAAATGTCTAAACTGAAGCATGATATCTTTGCCCTAATAGACATGCTTCACGACTGCAAAAAAATTTAGAAAAGAAAAGCGCCATGTGAGGGATCAATAAAGGAATTTTTTTAATTAAAGTTCGTTGTTACATTAAATTATATTTATTTATTTAATACGGACAAGTGATAATTTAAGGCAAAATTTATATTAATTATACTTTTAAATTTAAGTATAACAGTATATGAGAAGATGTTATGCATTTATGGAATTACGGTAAACATTCAATGTGAACAGAAGCTTTGTAGCTACTTCCGTTTGCACATGACATAAGAAAATTAGATTAATATAAAGTTTGATGTTTTAATTGAGTATGCAATTTAAATTTTTAAGTTATATTTGTTTTATTAATATAGAAATTTAACAAGTTCAATTTTATCACGAGTAAGGTATAATTTATAAATAAGATATTGAAATATTCGAAGGAATCACATTAATAAATTATAGTACATTTTTATGTTCTTTTCTAAATAAAAAATAAATATCTGTAATTACAAATCGTTAAATACATAAAATTTTATAAAAAATTCACAAATCAATCGTAATAAAAATTAGTTAATTTTTAATATTATTTTTATACGATACAAATAATCTCTTCTTACTAAATATGAATCTTTTATTAAAAGAATAAATCATGAATCTTCTTTTAAATAAAAATTATGAGTTAAGTTCACATTTGCATGATATTTGAAATCCTTTTTTTTAGAAAAAGAAATTATGATTTTTCTTAATTTTAATTTCAAATCATATACTAAACAATGATTTGACATATAATTTTATATCGATGGTCCTAAAAACAAACTTAATGATGGAGCATTCGATAAAACATAAAAACTTGTAGGGTCGACATGTGTAGTTCAAAGTTTATTCTTACATCACTGTTTGCCAAAATGGATAACTGTGTCCACTGTCCATGTCATATAACATGTCCTACCGACATCTTCTTTCGTTCGATTTGAAATAAGTTATCTTATTTAAAATTTATTATTCTAATTTTAATATAAAATAAAAGTTAATATTATAATTTCAAAAGCCTAATTATTTTTTTCAGTATTGTTATATATCACAACTTTTGTTATACTTCTTAGCAAATTCAGATTTATGTCGTCGTCATGTTAAATAAAAATAAATAATAATAGTACAAATTCATGTCATTTTATCATTTTGTTATATTATCGCCATATAAATCTTAGATAAGATAATAATTCTGGGTACAATATTAATAGGTTGAAAATCAACCTGATGGTAAACTAAAACTTATTTTCCAATTAATAGATGTCAATAAAATTGAAATGTTTTTTTAACGTTATTTTTAGAGTTTGCATGTTTTTTAAGAAATAGTAGTCTTCTTTTGATACATTTTCTCTATATAATTTCACCCAAATAAATATATTAGTACACATAAATGATGGAAATATTCTAAATACTATTATTTTAATTCATTACATAGTCGATATTTGATATCTTTGTTTTAAATATTTTAAGAGATAACCAAATATGCATAAATAATCGATATTAATATATTTACTCTAAATTTTTTAAAAATAATCAAATATGCGTACATTTTAATCCCTACAATGAAGATTTCACAATTCGTGATCTGGCATTTCGATACAAGTACAATGTATGATAAATTAAAGGAAAAAAAATACATAATAAAACGATTAAAAAATAAAATAAAATAATATGAATAAATCTTAACCAATCATGAATAGCATCATCTTAAGCCAAAGCCAGCTCTCATCCCATATGTATTTGTCAGGCTGAATCAGTTTCATACACGCGACACACGCGCCTCCCCTGCGCGTCTGACGGAGTTCTTCTTTTTCACCCAATCAACGAGGGCACTGCTCCCGTTGAAATCGGAACCGGTTATTTTACAAAAGCGAAAATCTGACGACGGCACCAAATCTGATGTACCTCATGCATTAATGCTTGTACTATTTGGGAAAGCAAAGGGCACATCATGCATCAGGACTTGTACCTTGAGGGGTAAAGAATGAAGTCCACCGTAGTCACATATCTTCTAAACCATTCACATCAGATGAGAGAGACAGAGATACTATCCGCAGAAAAATACGTATGAATCTATAGATACATATAAATACTTATAGAGAGAGAAAACGAGTGATGGAGGATTGGACAGAGAAGGAATTTTAGAGAGAGAAAGTGTAAGGATTGATCCTGCTATTGCATTCCTCAAAGACCGTCTTGAAGTTTTTTTTTTCCGCGAGAAGAAGAGAGAGAAGAGAAACCTAGAATTTTCTCCTTTTGGTCTGTAATATTTTCGAAAAAGTTGGATTTATTTGAATCAGAGGATCTAGGGACTGGGAATTGTGATTTTCGACATTTGTGGTTTGAATTGGATTGGAGATGGTGATCCAAAGTGGAATGATTGAGGATTGTAGCTCCAATAAGCTTAGGAATCTAGGGTTTCGAGGTGAGGGATATGGATGTGGATTCAACGATGTCATCCGAATCCGATCACGATCAGGATAAAGGCGTGGCGCCGGAGCAGCTAAACGTCCAGTCATCAGCCGGGGGATCTCTGCCGGAGACTCCTAAGGATGAGCAACAGCCAGCAACTTCTCAGCCTCAGCAGCAGCAAGGCAGTACTCTGGTTGCGGGGCCGAGGTGTGCTCCTACATATTCTGTGGTGCACGCAGTTATGGAGAAGAAGGAGGATGGTCCAGGGCCAAGGTGTGGGCATACATTAACGGCTGTACCGGCTGTTGGAGAGGAAGGTAGCCCCAATTACATTGGTCCTAGGCTTATTCTCTTTGGTGGGGCAACTGCTCTTGAAGGGAATTCTGCTGGTTCAGGAACTCCTTCTTCTGCTGGAAGTGCTGGAATTCGTATGTTTCCTCCAATTCTCCTAATTATCCAACTTGACAGACCACCTCTTTTCTGGGCAATCCATGGACAGTTTTTGAATTTGATTAGAATATGGTTTACTTTCCAGTTGTGTAGATTAAAAGCAATGAATGAAGTGAGCAATTAATAGAAGAGGTCTTAATTGCAGGTTTAGCTGGGGCTACTGCTGATGTGCACTGCTATGATGTTTTGACAAATAAATGGTCTCGGTAAGTGGTTATTGGTGTCACTGTAGGCTACAATCTAATTTGTTGTTTACTTAGAATGGATAAAGTATGCGCCTGTTTATAAATAATTACAGGATGACCCCAATAGGAGAGCCACCCACACCACGGGCTGCTCATGTTGCTACTGCAGTTGGAACTATGGTTGTTATTCAGGTTGGTAGAAACTGAAAGCATATCATTTGCATCATGCATGATTATATACTTCAGCTAGTTAATATGTTCGATCTTATTCATCCAGGGTGGAATTGGTCCAGCTGGATTGTCAGCTGAGGATCTTCATGTTCTGGACCTTACACAACAACGCCCACGATGGCACAGGTTAGCACCTAGCAGTTCAAGTAGGAACTTAGTTTCGATGAACATAGTGTTCGCTGGTGAAGTGCGCTGATCAGCTACTGAAATAATTTTGTTCTTTTTAGGGTTGTCGTTCAAGGACCTGGTCCAGGGCCACGTTACGGCCACGTCATGGCTTTGGTAGGGCAAAGATATCTCATGGCTATCGGTGGAAATGATGGTCAGTCTCGTGAAGAGGTCTTTCCATTTAATTTAAGCAATAATATACAAAGAATTAATAGTTTAATCCATTGTTTTTAGGTAAGCGACCTCTAGCTGATGTTTGGGCTTTGGACACAGCTGCCAAGCCATATGAATGGCGCAAATTGGAGCCTGAGGGTGAAGGCCCACCTCCTTGCATGTAAATTTCATGATCTCTTTCTTGAAGATGTTACTTTAACTCCTCGCTGTACATGACGTTCACTATTTTGTCCTTGCTTCAACTATATTCATTTTGCTTTTCTGAACTTTATGTGCTTCATTACATGGTGAAGAACTTAAAATTTTGTTTGTGCATGTCAATTGAAGAAGTAGCATGAGATAAATAGTGGCAATCTTTAATGACTGTTTGGTCACTATTTATCGGTTAGAATAATGAATCTGATCCTTGACTATGGAGGGATGGCCTACTGGTAAAACCCTCCTCTCCAACCATATGGTTGGAGTTTCGAGTCACCAAGGGATCAAAGGGGAAAACTGGAAAGAGTTACTGTTGGGTAGGACATGAACTTGAGAAGTTGCAATGAGATCCTTTGACTTCTAAAAAGAAGTATTGGGGTTGTTATAGTTGCAATTGCATTATGTGAGAAGGTCACTTAAGCTGGTTTAGTTATATCCTACGTGGACCTCCAGATTAACATTGAAGAAAGTTGTTTCAAAGACCTAGAAGCTCTTGAAACGTCTGCAGGCTTGGAGGAAAAAATAGGGTACAATGCAATAAAAGGAAGAGTCATCATGTGTGCTTGCATAACTGGCTGTCGTGGATTAGCTGAGGTGCATGTTCGGTGGCCCGTATACCACCACTTGTATATATATAAAAAAAAATGACAAACATTTGCTCAAGAAGTGGGAAATGCATTCTTTTCTTATCTAGAAGATGGTTATATGATGAATAGTTGCAGATTGAGCATATATTAGTCTCTTATATTTTCAGAGTTTCTGCATCTTCTTGAGCAAAGTTTTTTAGGCTGTACTGTTTATTGAACTGAAGCTGTACAAGTGTTTGGTGAAAATGTTCTACACTTTTTAATCTTCAACAATTTCTTAATTTTCTGTTTTGAGGCCGAGCTTCTAGTTTCCTCTTATAATGACCAGCTGAAGATAAATTCTTGTGGTCCTAATCTGGTCCAACCGTCCAGTAAAGTCATGAAATCCTAATCTGCTCTTGTTACTTGGATAGGTACGCAACTGCAAGTGCGAGATCGGATGGTCTCCTTCTGCTTTGTGGAGGAAGGGATGCCAATAGTGTGGTGAGTGAAGCAAATATTTTTATGCAATAAGAAAAAAGGATGTTTTTTTATGCTGATTTACTTGTTCCTGGTTGTCGTTACCATTTTTTTACTTGCACTTAGAAGGGTAGCTCGCCAGAACGTTTGCTCTCTTTCTAGAACAAATGGTGCTCTATTTTTCTCAGCCCTATCTTTGTCATTAACTCCTCTTCTATTCCCATTTCCGCACGTAGAGTCGTTCTCATAAATTATTATGAAAATCACCTCCAACTTAAAAAGTTTTACTGCTAGATAAGGGGCTCTTTTGTTCATTCACTTTTGTATCTTGGCGAATTTTGTGTTTAAACATTCTTATTTTAACATGATATCTTTTTAGCAGATCATGTCTGTTAGATACTTCGGCTTTTGTGCACTAACTTAAAAATAATAGACTTACAACTGTCTTTTCTGGACCTCTATGCCCAAGAAACTGTCAGTGAAAGATGACGCTGTGTTGAACTTCATCCACTTAAACATAACAATGATATTTGCAGCTGATTAGTGATAAATGAACAGTGGATATCTGGGGCTTGAAGTTAAAAAGTATATGCAGCATGGCTGGACGGTACTTCAGAAAACTGTAGTTTAGTTGGATGTGCATTTTATCGCCTATGACTGTAAACCTTGATGACTTCTGCATTAGCTTTGGCCAGATTTACATAGAGTGTACATTGACAGTTTCACTGAAATCGACTTTAAAAAAATTAAAATTGACCGAGTGCTCTCATAATTTTTCAGATTTCTCAAAATGGTCAGTAAGTCTAGTGCAAACACGTGGATTTTTTTTTGTAGCAAGTATATGATTGTGTATCTGATATGGGTTGCATAAGTGATTGTAATGTGGGTATATTTTGAAGAACCATGATGTGCACACACCTATGCAGTGCTACACCTGTTCGACATGGGTTTGTCAAGAACAGATATGATGATCCATGTAACATATGTGGTGAATTCAAGAGTTCTGTTTTTGTTTGCTATTTTTTTTCCTCTTTCTCTTGGTGTAATTGATTTGTATTGGGAATCTGAGCTGTTACTTCGTTCTCGTGTGCCCTTGTGCTCATTGGTTGATTCTACTTATACTTCTTCCAATGCCTTGATAATCCACAGCCACTAGCCAGCGCATATGGACTTGCCAAGCATAGAGATGGGCGCTGGGAATGGGCCATTGCTCCTGGTGTGTCACCATCCTCTAGATATCAACATGCCGCTGTAAGTGTTTGCTTCATGCCTTTTATCAACTGCATCTTTCAGATGAATCTTCTTATAATATTTGTCTGTTATGTTCTGGTATTATAGGTTTTTGTTAATGCTCGGCTCCATGTATCTGGAGGGGCACTTGGTGGTGGTCGCATGGTGGAGGACTCATCCAGTATAGCAGGTATTTTATTTACTTCTGATGATACTCAATGGAGCCGCTGTTTGTTTAACTCCTTTATTTTTACTTCCGGTTAACTGTTATGTTCATTCCTCACTCTCATGGTTACTTTCCCCCTTTTGGCAGTTCTTGATACAGCTGCAGGAGTGTGGTGTGACACAACTTCTGTTGTCACTAGTCCTAGAACTGGCAGATTCAGTGCAGATGCAGCTGGCGGTGATGCTGCAGTTGAATTGACTAGGCGTTGTAGACATGCAGCTGTTGCTGTTGGTGACTTGATATTTATTTATGGTGGTCTGCGTGGCGGTAAGACTATAAGATAGACATCAATGAATGTTCTTATATTTGCTTTCCAGTTTGATTTTCAGATGACAACCATTTTTACTTTTCTTTGGAATTGTGAAGTAACTAGCTGATCAGAACTGTGAAAAATGAATCCGTAAAGTAACTAAAGTCTAAAAGTATCTTCTATCATCTTTCTTTGTCTCCGGGGTGGTGCTGGATGTGCTTTGTTTTAGGCATTCATAAGAGGTCTTCACTATTTGAATCCCATCTCTAGTATGCATATAGCAAACAACAACAGCATACCCAGTGTAATCCCATAAGTGGGGTCTTGGGAGGGTAGGGTAGGGTGTACACAATCCTTACCCATACCTCGGGAAGGTAAAGAGACTGTTTGCGCTACACACCGTAGCTTCAAGTAAAGCATTTCAAAGCAGTTTGAAGAGGAAAAAAAGGAACAGTAACAACAATGAAACAATGTGATAATCGAAGCACAAGAAACCCCAATGGTAACAAAAAATCGAAGACAAGAAACTATGAGATTAGTGCTAATACTACCGTAAAAATTGAACATATAGGGTAGGGTGTACACAGTCCTTACCCCTACCTCGGGAAGGTAAAGAGACTGTTTGCGCTAGACACCGTAGCTTCAAGTAAAGCATTTCAAAGCAGTTTGAAAGAGAAATACAAAGGAACAGTAACAACAACGAAATAATGTGATAATCGAAGCACAAGAAACACCAATGGTAACAAAAAATCGAAGACAAGAAACTATGATATTACTGCTAATACTACCGTAAAAATTGAACATATACAATAGATTTTGTCCTCCAACTACCATCATATCTACTAACCCTCTATCCTAGTTTGCGAATTCATACCTTCATATCTACAATTATGTCATTGGTAAGCTGAAGATGCGCATGTCCAATCTAATCACCTCCCCCAATACTTCTTTCGCCAACATCTACCTCTCCTCGGACCCACATAACCAACCTCTCGCACATCATCATTAGGATATCTATGCATCTCCTCTTTAGATGCCCAAACCATCTTGGCCTTGCCTCCCTCATTTTGTCCACCATCGAGACCATTCCTACCTTGTCATGGATATCTACATTTCTAATCGTATTTCTCCTAGTATGCCCATACAACTAACCACTACTACGTAGAACATACCTTTTGAATTTCGATGGCACTTCCTTATCACACATGTCTCTATTTCGTCTATCCCACACCAATACGATGTGACATCTCGTTGATCTCCCCATTTCCTTAGATTAAATCCTCTCGTGGGGATGATCACTGTATCAAGTCTAACTTCCACACCAACCCATGTCTTACATCATTGAATTTGCACTCCCAAGTATTTTGTCTTGGTCTTGCTCAACCTGAAGCCTTTGGACTCCTGTGTTTGTCCCAAACCTCTAGCCTAGCTATGTCATCTGCAAATATCATACACCATAACACCCTGCCTTGGATGAGTAGACATTCTTAATTGAAGTTTAGCAGCCTGTTTGGATGAACTTATTTTAAGTGGGGTTTAAGCATAACCCATTGAGCTAGGATCCATCTTTTGACTTATTATTATTTGTTGTTTTGGCTTAAAATTAATGCTTAAAAACAGTTTTTCACCTTGCCCAAACACTACAAAAAAGCTATTTTGCTTTAAAAGCACTTGAAATAATCCAATCCAAACGAACTCTAAGCAATATTAGCTGATTTCATGTTAGGAATGTTGTTGACTTGGTTTATTCTTCATGCAATGCATTCATTTAATTTTCAAAGTATAAGCAGCAAAATACTCCATCAAATGTGAAAGTCAAAGATAACATCAAATGTATCTATGGCATGTTTCCAACTATAAATAATATGAATAGTGTAATGAAATATACCTTGGAAGTTACTCAGAAGTTAGATCACTTGTTTCTTCAACAAGTTTAATCCTGTTGTTTTTTTGGTTGCAGGGGTATTGCTAGATGACTTACTTGTTGCTGAAGACTTGGCTGCTGCTGAAACAACTAGTGCAGCTTCACATGCAGCAGCTGCAGCTGCAGTTAATATACAAGCGGGTAGATTAACAGGAAGGTATGGTTTTGGTGATGAAAGAACGAGGCAAACAGACCCTGAAGCAGTTAATGATGGCTCAGTCGTACTGGGTACTCCTGTCGCCCCCCCTGTAAATGGTGATATGTATTCTGATATAAGCACTGAAAATGCGACACTTCAAGGACCTCGGTGAGTTTGCAGTTGCATAGGAACAACAACATCTGCTATCTCTGGTTTGTTAATGCATGATTAGTTTTTTAAAAATATATCTTGCGGTTTGTTTCGTTTGCAGGAGACTCATAAAAGGTGTTGAATATTTAGTGGAGGCTTCTGCTGCAGAAGCTGAGGCTATTACTGCTACACTAGCAGCTGCAAAAGCTCGTCAACAAGGGAATGGAGAAGTTGAACTTCCAGATAGGGACCGTGGAGCGGAGGCAACACCAAGTGGAAAACAGGCGCCTACTCTGATCAAGCCTGACTCTGCCTTATCAAATAATTCTGTCCCAGCTGGGGTCCGGCTGCATCACCGTGCTGTCAGTGTTCAGATCCTTAATACCATGTGTTTGTCTTAGTTTGCTCATAAGTTGACTGATGATGTGCCTTAATGCATTGAAGGTGGTTATAGCTGCAGAGACTGGTGGTGCTCTAGGTGGCATGGTGCGGCAGCTTTCGATTGATCAGTTTGAAAATGAAGGCAGGCGAGTTAGTTATGGAACACCAGAAAATGCAACAGCAGCAAGGAAACTATTGGATCGTCAAATGTCCATCAACAGTGTTCCTAAAAAGGTACTACAATGATTTGTCTCCAGATGAATTACCAGATTAAGTGCCACAATATGGCTTACTATTTTTATCTGATGTGTTATTCATGAAAGTTAAAAGGGTAAACTGCTTGCACCGAAACTTCAAAATCCCATGGTGGAAACAGTGCATAAGTCTTGCTAAATAAGTAGCTGAATTAATTAAATCCAATATATTTGGCTTGTCTCTGTTTTTTGGCATATCCATTTGAAGGGCCATTGAGTAGCAGCTAGATAGTAAGATGGCTGATTCGTTGTTCTGCTCCTGGCATAGCTCTATCACACGAGGAAGATAGGTGTTTTGTTGACTGTTTCAATGTGCCGTTCTAGGTTATATGTTCTAACTATCTCTTCCTCTCTTGATTTTGGCAAGTGTTTCTTCAAGAGTGCTTTTTAAACATAGAACTATAGAGGTCTTTAAGAAGTTCAATAAAGAACTGGGGAGTAAAAGTGTGCAACAGTACTTTGGAGGGAAGAAAGAGAGAATAAGATTTAGATTTCCTTGTCTATATGTTGTGGCCTTGTACTAGGGTGAGCTAGAGGGGGGGGGGGGATGTGATGAGAGCTGGACTATCTGTCTTAATTCAGTCAGGCCCCTAACTTTTCTGTACACACGAGCAAAGACTTCAACTCTGCAAAAAATGTAACTGTGATCAACTTTATAGCTTAAGCTTTTATATCGTGTAAAGACAAATAACTGCAATATATTAGTTATATTATTTTTCTTTCCTTGCTATCTCAGGTGATATCCCATCTTCTGAAGCCTCGTGGCTGGAAACCGCCTGTTCGGCGACAGTTTTTCTTGGACTGCAATGAGATAGCTGATCTTTGTGACAGCGCTGAAAGGATATTTGCGAGTGAACCTAGTGTTATACAACTTAGGGCTCCTATTAAGATATTTGGTGACTTGCATGGGCAATTTGGGGATCTTATGCGTCTTTTCGATGAGTATGGTTCCCCATCGACCGCTGGGGATATATCGTAAGTGCTTTGGCTCAATCTTGCTTCTGTTAGTTTATTTTCTGTTCCAGCTGTCCTTTTGACAGTCTTTAGCTCCCTGCGTTGTAGTATTATTTCTATCTTAATCCTCATTTTTGTTTTGAAATGGATATTTTGATTTGACATTGCGTGTATCACAGCTCGTTGCTGTAACTGTCAGGTGTCTCAGTAGGCTATCAGAATACTGTTTTTGATTTTGTGGGGCAACACTATTATGGAAATGGAAGGGAATGCTTTCCCTTTTCTTTCTCTAAATTAAGCCCTTGTGAGAGCTTGTTGCTAATTGTTACCAAAACAAGAACCAAACTAACTCCTTGAAGGAGTACAGAGAAAATGTGTCACAATATTTTGTTGGTGTCTCTTTGCTGTCTCTCCTGTAGTTCTGACTCCTGCAGACTTGCACCAATTTTTTGATTGATCTGATTTGAGGAGTCGATATTTGTCCTTTTAGTCTTGATACTAATTTTGAAAAGTGACCATCAGGTATATTGACTACCTCTTCTTAGGAGATTATGTTGATAGGGGCCAGCACAGTTTGGAAACAATGACCCTTCTTCTCGCTTTAAAGGTACCTCTTGTTTCTAACTCTTTTTCTTGCTAAAGGCACCTCTTATATTTTGATGTTTGCTTTGCTTTTACATTCTTAGTTACCCTGTCATTTTAATGACATAAATTGATGCTTTAGGTTGAGTATCCCCTCAATGTACATCTAATTCGTGGGAACCATGAAGCTGCTGATATTAATGCGCTTTTCGGCTTTCGAATTGAGTGCATTGAACGCATGGTATGTTATGATTTACTGGCTAAAGCTTGTAATTGCTTTTCAAGCTAGACACTGATGTCTATATATGCAACAGGGTGAGCGAGATGGAATTTGGGCTTGGCATCGATTTAACAGGTTGTTCAACTGGCTTCCTCTGGCAGCATTAATCGAGAAAAAGATAATCTGTATGCATGGTGGTATTGGAAGGTCAATTAATCATGTTGAACAAATAGAAAATATCCAACGCCCTATTGCTATGGATGCTGGCTCAATTGTTCTTATGGATTTACTGTGGTTAGTCTCCTTCTCCTATGCTTCCTTCATTAACTTTAACATCCTCATACTTTCTCACGCTGGCGCGTGCTTGTAGGTCTGACCCTACAGAAAATGATAGTGTTGAAGGATTAAGACCCAATGCAAGAGGCCCTGGGTTGGTCACTTTTGGGGTGAGTAATTTACATTTCGTGTCAATTTTGAGATATTTTTCTGTCCAAATGCAATGTCCGATCACTATGGATGCTGGCTCAACCTATTGTCTGTTATTTTGGGAAGCTGCATATTCTTATCAGTTCACTGGAGTTCTTTAAAAGGGCCCACCCAGTATAAAAAGAGATGATAATTCAAACAAAAAAGTCCAGATTGCTTTGTCTGCCCTACTTCACTTTGACATTCTATGGGCTGTCATTTTCTTGAGTTTGTTTTGTGCAATTGCAGCTTTTCCATCTGTGTAGCTTGGACCTTTTATAAGATACTGAACTCACGATTCCTTGAAGTCACTTATTTGATTCACCAGTTGGGCTTTTACGACTTAAAGTTTCCAGTTATTTGGGACATGTATTGTCTGTTTGCTGGACTGGAGTCTTAGTACTTCAGTTCATGTGGTGCTTCAGTATTAGATATCTCCTAGCTATCCTGGTCTCGTATTTGGTTGGTTATAGTTTTCCTTGCATTTCTCGTTTAACTAATGTTAACACTTGCATACATGCAGCCCGATCGTGTGATGGAATTCTGCAACAATAATGATCTTCAACTGATTGTCCGAGCGCATGAATGTGTGATGGATGGATTTGAACGATTTGCTCAGGGACATTTAATAACGCTTTTCTCAGCCACAAATTACTGTGGTAAGATGTCGCAAATTTTGGATGTTCAGAGGTTTTCTATTTCTTGGAATGTCTTTTATCTTTATGCAAATTCTTTTTGTTCTTTTCTCATCCTTTCTACAGGTACTGCAATAATGCTGGTGCTATCTTGGTATTGGGTAGAGATCTTGTTGTGGTTCCAAAACTTATTCACCCGCTGCCGCCAGCAATTTCCTCTCCTGAAACTTCACCTGAGCGGCATATAGAAGACACTTGGATGCAGGTTTGTTATTTACCAGATCTTTTTTTTTTTCTCTTTGATGTGTTTTTGATCTTGCTCGTTATTTTTGGGATAGGAGCTAAATGCCAACAGACCACCGACACCAACCAGAGGACGTCCTCAAGTAGCCAATGATCGAGGTTCTGTTGCTTGGACTTAAATTATAGTGCAATTGTCTTGCTATACTTCCAGGCTCATGCTAACATGTCGGATTTCCAGTGATATGTACATAGCCGATCACCAATCAGAGTTCAATGGAGATACTTATCCTCGCGAAAAGTTTTAAGGCTTGAGCCACGTTGTTATTCTTCCATGGAAGGGTCTTCAGAAAATCAGATTAGATATTGGAGGTGGCAATTCGTGAGTTCTATTTCATCATGATACAGAGCAGATGGGGTTTTCGATAGAGGTGTACATTGAGCCGCAAGCAGGTAGACGGAGTTTTGATCATTGTCATGGGATGGTAGTGCTGGGTTTTCATTGAATTTTTTTTTCTTTGTTTAGTCCCTACATATTCTTTTCATCGTTTAGGTGTATCATCATTTTTGTCTGCGGATTGCTGAGATAGATAATCCTGAGCTGTTGTAATTCATGTATCATAGATGTCGTTGCTTTGTGTATGGCTGCCTTGTAAAATATACTACCTCCTGAACAAGAAAATGAGATAACAAAAATTGTAGTGTGTTGTTTACTATGTAAGTTGCAGATAAGCTATTTTAAAGATCAGTTAACGGTTCTTGTTGATTACACATGAAGCTCCTATTTTAAAACTTTTATGTGTGATGATGAGTTCATTTAAAGAAAGCTATGGTGCAGTACCGCTTGACCCTTTGATTTAGGTGTTGAAATATCAGGTCCAGTCATTCTCTAAAGCAGTAAAATTGCCCTGCTCTTTCTCTCTTCTATGAAGTCTGATGAACTAATATGGTGCACAGAACATAATTCCAAAAGCTCTCTACTACCTGGTCAACACTGGAGAGCAAAATGTAATTTGCTGCTCAATAATTAGCTTTTTAACAAATACAACTTTACACAAGGTTGAAGCTTACACTCAAGAAGCCACTTCAAGCTTTCAATGAGGATTCATGGCACTATGGAAGCAGTAAAAACCCATCAGAGTACATGGGTTAACCTCTTTTAACAGGTCTTTGAACATAAGATTTGTTGGGATCTTCTGTCTTAAGCTTTGGAGGCCGAATCTCTCCTTTCTTAGCCTGCAAAAAAGCATGATGAAACTTATCATTACAAGATGTTCACCATCCACACCTTCTTTAACATCACAAAAGAGTTATTGACGGCAATCCAAGCAAATCAAAAATACCTTTTTCCCACCCTTCATGAAATCCCTCCAACTGGACACCTGATGAGACGAAGAAAAAGCAAGCAGCTATCAGGAAGAGATCTTACTGTAGATCATAACTTAGAAAACATTTAACTATAGTATTGCTATTGCTATAAACATGTTAATAATAACTGAGGATACACCATCAGTATCTTTTATAAATCCTATGAACCTGAAAAATAGGCAAGTAGTAACTGAGAAGTTCACCAACTGCGAGTTATATAAATCACATACTTCACTGAAAATACAATAACCATAAATGAGCTAGAGAACTAACCCTCTTTTCTCTAGTTCCTTCCCACTGTTCCTCATGCTCACGTTTTCTTTTCCACATCTCTTTTGTTTCTTCCTCATCTTTCTTCAAGCGACCTTCCTCTTCAGATATCTTTGCAAAATCCAACAGTAAGTTTAACTAGAAATCCAAAAAGATGACATATTAAAAAAACAGCTAAGGAACATACCCTCATTGCCATTTTTCTCCTCCGCCATTCTTGATCTGTCAATATTTCTCTAACCTTTAACTTCAGTTGCTGCTGGAATTCCTCTGACTGCTCATGTTCTTGGTCATATTTACCCTGTTTGCACAATCAGGAGTACAGAAATCAACCATCTGAAACACAAAAGTTACATAGTGCTATATATTTTCCTAAATGCTCTATTGAAACCATATAGGTTCCTTACTACGCAAACCATTAAGGTGGAATAAGAATCATGCAAAAAACGAAACACAAGGAGTTAAATAAAAAAAATACTAGTGGAATGGTGAAACAAGAGTAAGTCTAAAACGCATGAAGTTACATAACCACGGTTTAATGTGGTTTTGATTGTGTGAAATGTTCACGGTTTCATTGTAAAAATATAATGTCATCTCAATAGTAGATACAACATTAGGAAGAAAATTCACCATCTGAATATCCAGAAGCAATAATTCCAGTTAATTCAGATCAATTTTAAAAAACTGAGAGAATTGCAGACTTACCTCAGTAACTAATGACTTCAATTTGCTAGCAGTATCTTTTTTGAGCTGCTTCTTCCACTTTGATCTTAATTCTTCTGTGCTCATACACAAAAAGGGGAAAACAAAGAAGTTTCAGTATTATATGGAGACAAAATATTAAAAGAGATAAAGCAAACCAGAAGAATAATTGATATAGTAGTTCCAGTGAGTGAGCAACATAATGAAAATACAGAACAGTCTCCATTCGTCCATGTTGAATTAAAGAAGACTGCTCACAATACCAGAACAAGAAGTTTTTTAACCCTATATATTATCATCTTTAGTTTGGACAGCATATTGAAAAGTTTTTGAAAAACAAGTTGAGTAAGCTGACTTGTTTGGGAAAATTTATGCGTGTTTTCTCAGTGAAAGAAGAGTTTTGGGTGAAAAACAACTCCGCAGCACATCTTCAGCTTGAAAAAAAAATCAAATTTTGAAACAAACCCCATTTCTCAAAATTGTCCCATTTGAAAAAAAGAAAGAATATCATAAACAGACACTACCACACAGTTTTGTTGAGCTCAGACCACTGAAGAATTGCAGCAACAGTGCAAGTGCTCCATTGGAAATACAGAGAGAATGTCAATGCAGTCTATACATGGCGAAAGGAAGACAAAAGAGAACAAAAGAATAGCGAGGATGCGACAGACCTTTTGCTGCAACAACTTGGCTCAGAATGTAATCCCTCTCTGTTGATCAAGTAATAACTGTTGCGCTTTAGCTAAGGCTGCATACAACATGAGAAAATTTTGAAAAATAAAATTCACGAGCAGGAAGGGGAAAGATATAAAATATAAAATCTTACTAGAGCAGTAAAAAAAAAAAACAAAAAACAAATCATCTCAAATAAGACTACATATAAGCATTTACAAGAGTAATCTTTTGAGATTAATGCTTTTAGGCTCCTTTACAGCTCTCATCCATGCTTCTTCAAATTCTTTTTGAGTCCACATAAATGATATACACAAACAATATCGTTCATGAAAATGAAAATTCCCTTAATCACTCCAAGCAATACACAAAATAAATAAAAACTGACGCTTGTAAAAATAATATTTGTACGGTAGTTAAACAGATAGATCCCAGTATAAACCAGAATTCGGAAGTTGTAAAATATGTTTTTCTGGTGCTATAGCAACAGAGACTCGTCACATGATAATTTCTGAAGAGATCATCATTAAGCAAGATATATCTATGGAAAGTCTTACACTAGCATACAATAACAAGTAGTTCCACATATACTTCCTGTATACATGTCGTGAGTAACCTATGTGATTCACATCAATGGCTGAGGAACTGCAGCCTTCTGCTCTCTTCAGTAGGGTACCCATTTTAAAGCCCTGGGTTGCCTAAGTTGAATAACCATTCTTAGACAAAATATTTCAAACCGGTCACTAAGAGGCAGTAACTGCAGTCAATAACTAATACAAATCTAATACAATAGAAAAACAGCTTCCCTAATATATCTACCGCATGGACATTACGAATCCAATTTGAGTGACTTTCCAATTCAAAAGTTTCATGGAATGATCAAACTTAGCTTAAAGATGAAAGATATCAATTTCTAACATAAAACCACCAAATGATAGAACAGGGGATAACATGTAAAGCATAA
The DNA here is from genome assembly GCA_027705065.1 of Solanum peruvianum. Lineage (NCBI taxonomy): Eukaryota > Viridiplantae > Streptophyta > Magnoliopsida > Solanales > Solanaceae > Solanum > Solanum peruvianum. The sequence goes on along the minus strand of JAKWJD010001760.1, from coordinate 47,707,823 downwards.
CCCATATACTCAACGGCAGTGTTGTTAAAAACGCCGAAGTGCTCGCGTTAAGCGAGAAGCGAAGCGAGGCGACAGGGTTGTGTTTTAATGCCTTGAAGCAAGACAATAATGAAAAAGTGTGTGCTTCTGTCCCAAAAGTGAGAAGCGCACTTTTTATAAAGCGAGAAGAAGCTTGCTTAAATGAGATAAGCGCTAATTAGGGTTTTTTTTTAAAATTCTGTAATGTTATTTTTTCAATGTCAGTAAATATACTTGAGCACATCTTTCCAATTATTTTCCCTGCTTGATCGACTGTTGCAACTGCTGCTACAGGTTAGTTCTCTTCTCTTCTTCACTTCTTCTCTTTCTGTTCCTCTGCAGCGCTTGATTATTTATCTATACGTATTTAGTATTTTTTATTTTTATACTAAATCCGCTTTATTTGAAAAAAGGTGTGTGCTTCACTTCACGCTTCGCGCTTCTTTGAAGCGAGCCCTCATCACTTTTTTCCACTTCTCACTTCCCAAAATACTGCTCAATGCAAAGATCCGTTTATCAAAGTATAGAAACAAGCGAACGTGGTGTTCATCCATTATGAAATGAATTTTTGTTTGAATAGAGAAGTCCTTCGCTCAATAAACTACCTAAAATAACAATACTCATTTATACAAGGAACAACATAAAGTGGCTTACTTACCACCAAATGCCTCCTTTGCTTGTGGATGCTTGCATTTATCAGGGTGAACTAGCAAAGACAACTGCATAGATGTAAGTTATGTAATACATTAGGGTTGAGTCACAGAATTTGATATTAAAAAAATGGAATCATTGAGTCCAATAGAAATTTCAACTTTCAAGAAATATACCTTACGATATTGCCTTTTAACTTCGTCAATGGATGAGTCAAATGACAGGTTAAGGTATTCAAATGGATTCAACTTGAAGCATGAAAGTATCCTGTAAATTTTAAGTTTGAACCAAATTATGAAATATAGAATAATGCAAATAATAAACAATATTGAATTTGTATTTATTCAACTATCAACATCAACAGGTAAGATATTACATCTAAAGGAAACTAGTACATGTCAAAAAAGAATAGATGACTATTATTAAGCCCAACACTGAACAGTGGGAGGAGACTCGGAGCACTTCTTAGTCAAGATGGGCTGGCATTAGGAATCAACACGTAGCCCGTTTTTATATGTTTTGGTAGTGGATGAATTGAATTGGTATAATCAAGATGAGGTGCCATGATTTATGTTAGATGACATAGTACTGATTGATGAGACACACAATGGAGTTAATGCTAGGTTGGAGGTGTGGACTGGAGACAACATATTGATGAGGCATGGATGAAGTGGTGGCTAGCCTCCGAAGTTACTGCACTACTTTGCAGTTGTTACTATTCCTTTTCTGTTTGCTGTGCACTGCTTATTACTTGTTATGTTTTCTTCACTTCCATTTTTCATAACCACTCTAATTTGCTGCACTTGAGCCGAGGGTCCTTCAGAAACAACCTCTATACCACCACGACATAGGGTTAGGGTCTCCGTAACACTCTAACCTCCCCATACCCAACTTGTAGATTTTACTAGACATGTAGTAGTTGTTGTTAAGCTCGACCCTCAATAAATACAAATCATAGTCCAAAGTAGTTGTCTAGAAGGTGATTTTTCCTTCCAAAGACCGAAACTTATAAAAAAGAGAGTTCTAAAAGGATAGATAATATCCTACCAATCTTTAAATCATTTTATCCCATATAACTTTCCTCTTCAGGTGTTAGAAACTATTGATCTTCTTCCCCGCAAAGCTCACAGATAAATCATACAATACAAATACAGTTACCTGAATAGCATTATGTTGTAAAATTCGCGCTATACAAGTGGAGAAGAACTTGGAACAAATAATTGACACAAACAAAAAGGATCGCGGCACAAACAGATGTAAACACAGACACATACATCTATATCTATGTCTTGTTTGTTTTGTATCTATATATACATAAATAGTAAGGAGGGAAGGAGACTGAACCTTATAACTTCGTTGTCGCGCTCAACCTCGCTGACCTCTGCGAAGAATTGCTTGAGAAGTGCGTCCTCGATGGCGGAGGTTTTTTCCGACGACGGAGATGGTGCGGCGGTGACAGAGCTGTTATCTCCCATCAAATCAAGCGTTGAGTTCTCGCTCCGCTGCGAATCTCTCTCCTGTTATACGTAACAACCACTTCGCCACCGGGGATGAAAACTCCCAAAACGTTTACAGCTTAACGGGTACACAGAGTTCTGATACTGGGTATTCGGGTTTTAAGTCCAACCCAAATTATTGGGCCAAATTACTATTCAAATGATAAATACGGGCCTGATTCAGTGGGCTTTAAGTCCAACCCAAATTATTGGGCCGAATTACATCTTATATAAAAAAATTCTCAATTACAAGAATCTAAAATATTTTCATTGCTCTCGGATTATATTTAAATATATACGAAATGAGATAGAATGTGTAGCTTCACAATAAGTGTTCAATACCAACTCTTCTGAGGTTTATTAATAATTTCTCTTTTATCGGTTTTGACCACTTGATCATTCCCCCGATTAATTAATGCAATAACATAGCAATGTAAAATAAGATACCTTTATTGATTCAATTAATAGTTTATTAGTTTTAATTATTTAATACATTGAAAGGAAGCTCACACTTCATATAAGAAGCTGCAAATTCAATTCCAACTATTTATTTTTTCCCTCTAATTAGGACAACAAAATTCTAGTTAAAAATCATCAATATTTCTTGACTTTATAAACTTTGTGAACCAAAACCACGATTTGTTGTTTTGAATTAGATGTTGCAAACAACTTGCAATTTTTTGTTTCGTTGGCTTTGCTTTACTTTACTATACTAGAAGAAATAAGAACCACAAAGTGAAAGAGAAATTTGATGGGCAAATGGTGATCCAAATATTATTGTTACATTATATTATTATTTTATACAAATTGGCAATTATTCCATATTTTTTCATGAGAAACACGTATATTTAATAGAAATAACGTTTACAAGATATTTTCAATCACATCATATGTTATTATAAAGTTGAAATCTCAGGGATAAAACTTAATGATATTGACTATCTTTTAATGAGGTTTATAAACAACTAGATATAAACCTCAAACTTAAATTTATATATTTAGTAGAAATAATGCTCACACGATATTTTCAATCACATCATATGTTATTATAAAGTTGAAATCTCAGAGATAAAACTCAATGATATTGACTATCTTTTAATTAGGTTTATAAACAGCTAGATATAAACCTCAAACTTAAATTTATGCATAGTACGGTTTACAAAGCCCTAAAACAAAAAAGATTGAAAAAACTTTTACATAAATGATTTCCGAGGCTAGCTGTAATAGTTTCATTACTAGAATAAATATTTTTCACGGCTAATTTGTGAAAATATTATACTATACAGTGTATTATAAAATTTTAAAAATAGATTATTATTATTATTATTGAAATAATAGGAGGCTTAGTAATTTTATCACGTGAAAACAAAGCTATTTTTCTTTTCTTTTCTCATCAATTCAAAAATTAAATCTTTAAAAATGACCACTCAAATGTAATCAAACTTTAAACTAAAAAAATTGAAATTGTGATTTTTTCTTTGTAGTGTTCAATATTGTCCTAGTATATGTTTAATTTACTAAATTATAAAGAGGGTGATGTAAGCCAAAGATAAATCAAAAAGTACAAAGTGATGTCTCATCCCATGCAATTCCCATTGTATTGTACCCCAACAACTAGTAGTAATTATAGGGAGTAATTAAGTATGTAATCATTATATTATATGATATTTGGAGACTTAATAATAATTAGTAGACAAAGATCAGACCAAATCAAGTCATGCTTCCTTATGTGCCCTACTACTTATATATAATTAATACGTACCACTAGTCCTAAACTTTTTCCTTGTCAATTCGCATTTATCCTTTTTTCTCTTACAAAACAATTTTATTCCTCGAAGACATGCTTCATATTTTATCTACATTTATTTAACTATACATATGTGTATATTAATTTTATTCAAATTATGAAATATAATAGGCACTGAATAACATAAACTAAGAATTAAGATTATAAATTTATAAACTCTGAATTACAATATATTTACTGATTATTTAAGAAATTATTTTTTTAAGTTCTATTACAACTTTACGTGTGTGCACAATTTCGCTAACGTTGTAGTGCTCTGTACATATACATATGTATTGTCAAATATATATATATATATATATATTTTATTTTTTTGCGAATAAAATAAATATAAACAATATAGATATATGTATTTTTATATTAATAAAGTTGATTAATTTTATATAATATAATATAAAAGACATACTTTTTCTATTGATTATCCGACTTTAATGATTTGAAAGGCTTCTCCCATTTTGGAATACAACCGAATAAATAGTAATTTCATTGAAGCATCTTGTTCCTAATTTTTTGTAAAGTTAAATATATTTTTAAAAAATAAAATTCTCCAAACAAAGGAGAATACAGTGAAATTACTATTTTTGTAAAGTTTTAAATATACATATATTTTAAAAATAAATAAAAGAGAATACAGTAAAAGAATATTTGTTGATACATCAAATCAAAGAAAATTTTAAAAAGAAATATGTACGGAAGTGTCTTCACTTTTATATTATTTTATTTTATCAATTATAGATCCTTCATTAACGGAAGGCCAGCAATCGGAATTAAAGAACAGTAGATGCATCTTATTGTTTGAAAAGTTATAATTGTATGTGTAGTGGAATTGATGAATATTTATACCATCAGATTACTTATTAAATAATTAAAATAATAATTATTAATTTGATAATCATGTAAAAATGGCAATTAACCTCCTCAGATAAAAGTTAGCTTATAACAGTAAGAGAAAAGACCTAAAGTAAATTGAAGTTGTCTCGAATTTTTTAAAAAATATTTTATCTTTGTAATTGTTTTATTACTCTACTAAACAATTATAAATGGTAATATTTTTCGATCAGCTCCAAATTTTAAGAAGCAAGTCTGTTCACACATCAATCAATACATGATACGTGTTAATTTAATTAAAAATGTATTTTCCTTTTCATTTTAAGTTTTTCTTTTATCTTTTTTTTTTTATGTTTCTCTCTCCCTTACTTTTTGAATTTTAATTCTGATTTATTTTAAATTTCATTTCAAACTTCCATCTTTTTCTATTTTTTTTTCTTCACCTTCCCATCCCTCGTGTCAAATTGAATCTCACTCCCATTTTTTCTTTTCTTTTCTTTTTATTTTTCTTCTCCTGTCAAATATTAATCATAATATTATATATACTTTACTAAATTATTGATAACAAAATTAATTATTTTTCTAAATAATTTAATATTTTGAAGTATCATCAACTACTCATTTTCATATAAATTCAAAATTAGAATCATAATTTTAAAACAATAAATTAATTTCCAAAAATTGAAAGAATTTAATTGAAATCGGATAAAACAAAAACTATATGATACTCCCTAATCATCTCATTAATTTAGCTCATTTTCATATAATTTCAAAACTAGAAACGATAATTTTGAAAGAATCATAATTCTCCGAATTTTGAAAAAAATTAATTGAAATTTGGATTATAAAAAAATAAAAAATACCTACTAATCATCTTGAAATCTAATGTGCTTATCAAATTTTTCGAATGTAATATAATGTTTAGATATAATTTTAAATTAAAAAGATAGTTAAACTAATAGTAGTAAAAAGGGAAGATGACGTTGTGATAAAAAGTGTCATTTAAATTGAGGAGCTTCAATTAAGATGAAAATGATTTTTTGAAGAAGAAAAAAATAATAAGAAAAACAAGAAAATGTATTTGATAGCAAAGTACTTGTAAAAATAAAATTATATTCGTTTTTTTATTTGTTCATGCTCTTTAAGAGATTGCATATACTCTCCATGCCAGGTGGACAATAAATGATGTAGTAACATCAGTTCAGAATTGTTTAGGGGATAATAGAATGTTTGCATAATTTAAGTGTCTTTTTTAAAATTCGAAACAATTTCAATTGTCACTTTATGTCTTTTCTCTAACAATAATATTCTCAAGTTTGTTGTTGTAGTTGTTCTCTTTTACCTTGGTTATGTTACTATTGTTTTATCAATACATTTCTCTTCTTCTTTATTTTTATCATAATTTATCCTCTTGTATCTTTCAAACTTATTTTAAACAAGTTTTACTTGAGTCAAGAATTTTATTGAAAACACTCTCCAAGGTAGGTCCTGACTAGTAAGAAAAATCTCTCCAAGAATTTATTTAACTTGACGATCCTATTATATTCCTATTCATTAAGGAAAAACTTAACTATAAATAGTCATGGTCTTCATTTGTTTTGACTACAAGAAAATATAGAGTGCATAAAATAAGTTAGTCATTCTGATTAATTAGTTGAAGGAAGATCTTTTTTTTGTGAAGCTTTGAATTCAATACTTGTCCAGACTTTGTTGAGTTGTTTTTTGTGATTAGGTTGTTATATTCTGGAGGAGACAAATCAAGATTTCTACTATTGGACTGGTGAAAAGATTTGTTGCAGGAAACTTGAATCTTCTTAAAAAAAGTGAGATATTCGCAATCAACCTGAAGTTAATTTATTTTCTTCATTTTTTTTCACTTGTAACTTGTAATGTCGTAACTTTCACAAACAAAGTAAAATGTAACACATGGATGATTAAACAAGAAAACTATTAATAATTCAAAAATTCCATGAAAATTATAAATAAGTAAGACAATCAAACCTGAATATTTCAAGTAATTAAAGGTTAAATATATTAAGCCTGATAAAATACCATTTAACATAAAAATTTACAAATAACTTAAGAACCAAAAGAATTGTAATTACTCATAAATAATAAATAAAAAGAATATAAGGAAGAAAAAATGAATCCTCCTAATTGCATCCTTATCTTATCATGGGTACAAAGGCATATTTTTTTTTTCTTAGGTAAACGAATGTTGTTCCATAAATAGCATTTAGACTAATAGTCTTTTGCTACTACTTTTAAAATTCTGTTATTTATGCACTTAATTAGGAAATTTTAACTGGTCATTTTAGAATCTACTAAATATTAAAACAAGGTATCAATTTTTCTGGATCGCAAAACCAAATAGTATAGGATAGAGGATAAAGTTTCTACGATTTTTATTATATTCACTCACACGTTATTTATCATATAAAAAAATCTCTTCAAGTGAAATAACGATTATTATTATTCCACAGTATCATCAATCGTGTTCATGTGATTTTGTTTAGGCTTTAGCTTATGTATTAACTGACGTTATAATTAGAGGCGGATTCAAAATTTTATATTTTTAAATTCTAATTCTAAAAGAGACAGCTTATTGAGCTTAGAATAAAATATTTAAACCGTCAGGTGTTTTTAAACACAATATACAAGATTTTCGTTAAAACAATCTAATTTAAATTGCAATTGAAGTATAACTTATCTAGAATATTACAATAACAAATGACAAATTCAATACAATCTGACGAGTAAGATTTGAAAAGGATAAAATATACCTATGCAATTCTCATCCCAATCGTACAATAGCGGTTGTGTCAAATTGACCTACGACAATCATCTTCCTTTAAACTAAAGTAAAACCTCAAAAATCTGGCTAGCACCACACACACCAGAAAGTGGGAGTAATAAATAAAGGAAAAAAACCAACGTTTAGCGTGCGAGGTACTTCATTTTTTTTCTCATTCGATGTCTGATATCACTAGCGCTTCGTAACAAATACGATTACGGACTTTACTCGAACCAGAAACCTCTTGATTAACGATTAAGAACTACTTAGCACTCACCACGACCCCGATTGGTGCTAGCTAGGTACGTCATTGATCATGACACAACATATATAAATTACTTATTAGAATTTTTTTCATCACCTAATTTTGTTTAATTTTCAACCTCAAGTATTAACTTTCCCTTAAAACTTAACCAAACATTTTCAGTTTGTAGTTCATAGTCACAACATAATAATATTCTTTTAAAATATAGGCACAATATAATTCCTCGTAAGGAAAATCTTTCATTAATACTATTCGTTTTGAGTCTCAAAAGACTATAGTCTATATACACAAACACATGTCCACTTAATTAAAAGTAAATACAGATCTGAAAAGGGCATGAAAAGTTGGAATAAAATTTCAACGGACGCATGTAAATACGACACGTACCATATTATAGAGCCCTAAGCTATGTAACTTTAGAGGTTATATATTTGGTAGGAATATACTAAAATTCTGGAATTGTTAGCTGTCTACCAATATAAAGTTTGATCGATCGATCGATGGATGTGATGAGCCAAGGGAATTAAAAGTCCAACGAGAAATCAAATCCTTCTTATGGTTAAAAAAGCAAAATTATATCTAACCGCTGGTCTAGCTCAACATGGAAATTAATACACAATCGTAAATATATGGATTGAGTTGAATTTGAACGTATCAAATAAATTGAATTAATAAGTGAGTGAACTATTGATAATTCATTTGAAAGTTGTTGTTGACGAAATTATAAGCTAAAAATGGGATATGATTTTATTGTACATTTAATTTTTACTAAATATTATTTTATTTTTATTTCTGTGATCTTTAGAACTACTAGATGTTTTTTATATCGATATATAATAGATCAAACATGTTTTCAAGTAAGCCGGACTCATAAGAAAATCTCTAAACTTGTTGGTTTTTTTCTTTTCAGGTACTTTAACTGCGTCATTTTCGTATTAAATTATTAAACCACCCATAATATGTTCCTTTTAAACACAGTTGGTTGATTTTGAACAGCTTTTGTATTATAAATGTCTTCAATTGTGTACATATTTTAATGATTTTGATTGAAGGAATAAAATCATATTGTGTGTTAGTTTTATTTGTTTTCTAATTTGTTCAAATGAATTGAAGTAAAACAATTATTCTCGAACTGTTTCACTATCAATTAGACTAATGAATTTTGAAAGAACATATATATCTTCTATCAATACCCCTCACAAAATCGGTCCCACATCAACCAACGGTATTTAAAAGAAACAAATTATTAGTGGTTCAATGACTCAATAAGAAAATAGCATAGTTAAGATACCTAAGAGAAAAAACTCAATAAATTTAGAAATTTGTTTATGTATATGACCTTTGAAATATAAACAACAATAGCTATTCATTCTAGTATATTTAACACAAATTTTTAAAAACAAATAAACAAGATTGAATAGATAAAGAATGATATTCTTTTTAAATGGATTAAAATAAGACATACAATTAAAACGAAAGGAATATATCCATCATTTTTTATGTAGAAATAAGACCGTTTTTTATTTAAAACACCTCGTATAAGTCTTTGTTTCGATTATAAGTTATTTTTATTTCATTCTAATATAATTATTGATGATAGAATATTAACACTCCTCAAATATACGTGTCTCCGAAAACGAATGTAGGGTGGAGTGGAGAACAAGACTGAGAGTACTGATGGTTAAAGGGTTGGAGGAGGACAATCAAAGGACAAAGCTCCAATGTTTGCCCCAACTATAAAAGTTGCTACGTGTCGAATTAACCTGTTTGCAACGTGAGAGAACCTTATTCACTTGTCTCCATGTCTCACCAATATCATACTTAGTCTAGTAGTATTAACACCTAAACAAAAAAAATGCTCAATAATCTGAAAGATCTTTGTACTTAACGTCATTTCTAAGTAAACTTTTTTATTTATTAATTTTTCAGTTAAATCTTTAGACTCATTATGTTTTGATAAGTTCAGAAATTCAGTTGGTAAATTGATAAATAGGAGAATCTAACTTATAAGCAGGGTTAATTATCACGGTTTCAGGTTCTTTCGTTTATAAAAAAATTAAATTTATCTTTATTAAGTATGTATTTATATCATGTCATATCATATCAGATGAAATTTATTAAATAGAAAAAAACAGTATATACAAACTGTTAATTTATATTTTAGGCCTAACTCACATCTCAAAAGTTAGCTTTAAAGGAAAAGGATTGTCCAAGCCTTATGAGCAATTCACTCATTTCATTAACCACCGATGTAAGACTTTTTTCATTCTTTGCTTAGTATCTGGTGCGTTGGTAATTTTGATTTTGGGGACCCCAACATCGAGTGAGACGAGTCTGCTTCGATACCATGTTAAATTAGGTCTTAGGCATAACTCACACTCCAAAAATTAGCTCAAAGGGAGAAGAATTGTCCAAATCTTAGAAGGAATTCACCCATCTTATTAACCACCACTGATGAACTTTTTGTCATTCTTTAACACAAACTTAATTTATTTATACGATATAATTTAGTACAACCATTTGATTCAAGTAAGTTTTTCATAGACTAACGATATAAAATTAAGAAAATAAGAGGGAAATGTATTTTTCCTTCACATATTTTAGCATTTTCTCTTCACTTACTTACTCTCTCTATATACAAACATATTATTCGAAGAAATTAGTATCACTTTATAAAAAGCTATATCCTTTTAGTTGGCTAGAGTAGATCAAGAAAAATGAATTGGGCATACGCACATATGACATAGATTATTGTAAAGCAAAATTAGTCGATTTTCACGCATGTGAAATAGATACGAGGCTTGATACAAATTATTTTGATATATATATATATATATATATATATATATATATATATATATATATATATATATATATATATATATATAAATCTTTAGTCCTATGACTATATATAAAAGGTATGCACATTGAATAACAAAATATAGATTTTCTAATTTTGTCCTAGTTACTGAAATTTTCATTCTTGAAATTAGATATGTTTTTAATCCTAAAAAATAACTAGGCATATAACGTACAAAAGATATTATCAATATTAGCGGGTATATTTACTATTTCATCGCTATTTCATCTCCGTTATTCATTGAGCCTGCTCTAAATAATTAATTTTCTTATGACAAATTATTGATCATTATATTATTCATTATGCGAGTGAATAATTCATTGTGTCAAAAGCTTAAAAAAGCAAGTAAGTGTATGGTCACATCTGTTTTCCCCTTTCTTAATTTTTAATCACCTTTTTTTCCATACTTTTTCTTTTATTTTTCATAAACTTGATTCTGCTCTAATAAAACAACTTCTAAATTGAGGGGGAAATTGTCATTTTTATTTAATGAAGAAGTGTGCCTTCGATGACGTTCTTTGATTCTTTGGTCCACATAAATTCATAATAAGATAAAATAGAATATACTTCCTCCGTTTCTGTTTATTTATCAAATATTTTTTAATTTTAATTCTTTTTCCTTTTTAATTATCATTTTTAACAAATCAAAGAAGGATAATTTTTTTCATCTCTTTATAATACCTTCAATTTGTTAATATTTAGTTAATTTCTTTGAAATATATATTGAATAAATATATTTTGAAACGCTATCAATTAATAGGAGCAAAATAGTGAAATTACTATACTATTAATAGGTGTGGTGTACTAAGTAAAATTTGACAAGTAAAAAGGTAATAGAAAATATAATTCTAAATAAATAAAACTAAAGTTAAAACTTGATTTTTTTAAAAAAATGTTATAACATGCACTGGAGGAACTGGTTTTTCAGAAAACAGGATAGGTGCAGAGAATCAATGGAAGTTATTCTAACAAATAGAGTTAAATGCGTTCGTAAAAGACTCTTTACATCGTAAATATAATTATAAATAAATAAAACTAAAGTTAAAACTTATAACTTTTTTTAAAAAATGTTATAACATGCATTGGAGGATCTGTTAGACACATGCATTCATCATACTTTATTAAAGTGACCCTCAAAGGGTATACATATGGTCATGATCCCACTACTATAGTGTTTGACCATCTTCTTCTTTTTTTATGCAATTTAAGCTTTTAAATATCTTCTACTTTCCTTCATCATTTTTCCTCACTTTTTGGGGGATAAATTTTGATAGGTAGAACAAAAAGCTAATTAAATTATTGAGATTTTTTATATTTAGTTTTTTGGTTACCTAATGCAAGTGTTAGAATATGAATTGTCTAAGTAAAGATAAGCCTATCATTTGATGCCTTTTGAAGATGCAATTAAGTAAAGATAGATTGGTATAGACAGGGGAGGAAAATCTTTCAATTTTTTTTTTGTGAAAATAGAGATGAAAGGGACCAATATATCAATTATTTTTATTTTTAAAAAAAAAAACAAAACTAGCTAGTATGAACAGAATATTAATTTTAGTAGCTATTAATCTAGAAAAGGCTTGCAAATCATTTGATATAATTTTCCTCTCATTTTTCTAAAGTTTGTTGTATTTTAAGCTAATAAAGAAATATTAAACAACACAAATAAAATTAAGGGAAAATAGAGAGAGAATAAACACACTCATTCTCTACATTATATGATTTTCTTACCTTAGGTACATTCTTTTATGAAATTTACTCGTTTCTAGAAAAATAAGATCGTGTTTTACCTGAATGACTCTTATTTAAATTTAATATCTTTAATACTTGTGTTTTGTAGTCATGTAAAAACATATTTTATCTAAATAAGGATTGATTGTTCAAAAGTTTTTACTATAAAAATTGCAATTGTTGTGTTTATCGGAATAACTAGAAAAAATATTTTTGGTCAAAATTTAATCGGAATAATTTTTTTCTATGTTATTTTATTTTTTAAGTACTTTTTTTTAATTTTAATAAAATTTAATTAGAAATAAAAAAAATCAATTTATTTTAAATAAAAAATATTATAATTTTTTTAATTTACTAAAAAAATTCTAATCAAATTTTCTTGTGAATAACTACTATCCGTTTAGAAATGTTTATCATGTTGCGCTTATCGAAAGTCAATCTGACTAATTTCTAAAGGTAAATTAGATTACATTAATTTGATATTTTAAATAAAATAATTATATATTCTAAAATTATAAAAAATACTATAAATTATAATTTTTTCATATTAATATAATGAAAAATATATCTTAAAATGTTAGTTAAAATTTTTATAATTTAAACTTTAAAATAGAAATTATATAAAATCGAACTGAGAAAGTAATAAGCTAGCTAGCTAGCACTATTAGAAGTGGCAGTTCCCTTGGGACTTGAAACACTAGATATTTTTCTTGGAATGATAAATTAAATTAAGAAAAATTATTGCTAATATTAATACAAGCAACACAAAATGAAAAAAAAAAAGAAAAGAAAGTGATAGAAATCCGAGAACCTTGTTCCAAATACCAAGAATATTTTACCTAAATATCCAAAGTCCTAGTAGCTTTGATCATGTGAAAATTATCTTTTTTTTCTTCTTTTTATCCATAACTTGCTGTCCTACACTTCCAATTCAGTATAAATTTTATACTAAGATTTTACTATTGGTTTTAACTCGGGTGTATTCGAACGTTACTTTGTATATATTAAAAATAGTTGTTCAATAATAATTTTTTGTTTTAAAAAATTAAGATATAATTTATCTTTTTTATTTATTTTATTTTTGCTATAACAAAGTAAAAGGTAAAACAATATTATCTCCATTTTTAATTTTTTGTCTATTATTTCTTTTATAGTTGTCTCTAATTACTTCTCTATTTTGATAAATCAAGAAAATATTTTTTTATCTATTATACCCTCAATTAATTGACTAATTTATTTGAAAAATGTAAAACTTTTCATTCAGATCATAATTAATAAAGATAAAATGATAAACTCACTACGTCATCATCAATTATTTCTTTAATAGATCTGTCAATTCAAAAGTGGACTACTAAAAAGAGATAGAGAGAGTAATATTATCTCTATTATTTATTGTTTCTCAAGGAATGTATCGAGTCAGTAATGAATAACTATTCGTAGACAGAAAAAATATATATAAGATCAATTTAATATCCATATATAATTAGGCTTTGAATTCCATTGATGTGAATTTAGTTTTCGAAAGACATTCTTTTTAAAAGTAACGTATCACTAAAAGTTTTGATTTCACCGCTGATTTTAACATAATGCCTTCTTCTCAAACCATGGTATTTATCTAGTTAGTTGTATCTATTCAAATAAAAAAAGTGGACCACATTCAAGGATGATTGATAAACAAAATGTAAATAGGATTAGAGAATGAAAACGAAACCTATATAGTATAGTATATATATATAGCTTTATAATCTTATCCTACATAGAAAAGGGTGGTCCTTATTCCCTAAAAGAATGGACGTAATTATGGACATATTTGCTGACGGTGGTTAAAAGTTGAAGGATCAAACAAGTAGATTCCATAAAATGCCAAGAACAAGCTTTGCCATTGGTACACACATATTGAAAAAAATATATATATGTAAAGTGAACAAAAAGATTTTGGTTAGCTAGGTTTAGGCCTTAGGGTTAGTTCAAATTTGTTTTAGTGTTTACCCTTTTTTAACATGTAACGGGCATACTATTGGTGAATTTTGCTTGTGTAGTTGCTTTATCACAACTAGTAAAAGTAACCCTCGGAATAATAATCACTCCTTTTTATTTAGCGTAAAAGTTTGAATGCAATTCTGAATATAACAGTACTTTTAATAAAGATATTTTACTTAATTTCAATATAAAACGCTTCGATATAAATTCAAATTAAACAAGTTAAATAGTTATCGAACATAGAATTTTTTTTTTAAAAAAAAAAAACTTTGTAAAAGTGGTTCTTTTCAAAACGACACAGTCAAAAATTTTAATTTATCTCATCCAATTTGGACCATTAGTTGAAATTTCAAAAGTGAGAAGAAATCCTACAGTCAGCAGGTAGAACATCTAAATTTTAATTACTTATATGATCAGTCATTATCAGCAATAAGTATTATTCTAATCTATAGGGCTATGTTTTTAAATCATATTATGTTATATTATAATAATGAAAATGTTAAAGCAAATTAATTAAATAATTTGTTGTTAGAGAAAAATGTAACGACATACTGTATAGTCTTATATAGTAAGGAACACTTTAATTAATTCCTTAAATGACGTTTTCCGTAGACTAAGTCTGCCACTAAATTATCAAATCAATTGGTTGAATTAAATTTAGACGAATTAAATGAATTGAATCAATTATAAATTAAAATAACACGATAAATTATAATTCAATTCATTTAAAAAAATATATTTTATTGTTCATGAAACCCATGTTTCTCATTTTTGATTGGTCTATATATTTTTCTAGATAAACTTTTGCTATATATGCAATTAAAATACCCATTTTTTTAAAAATGGTTAATATGGAATCTGCAAAAAATGACGCGTCGACTAATATAACACCCCAAATCCAACTGGCTTTGACGATATCTTTATTAGATAATTTTTACAGTACAATAAAATATAAATACTATTTTTCACAAAACTTAGCTAGTATGTGGTGTATTATTATTTATACACTTGTTGAACATGGAATCTATACAAACGACGATAGGACTTTTATGTAAGAATCTGAAATATATAATTATTTTTGATAAATCGTCGATTTAATATATATTAATAAAACTAGTTATCCATTTGTAGTGGTGAGTGCCAGTGGACTGAGGAATCACAGACCAACGAGCCTCGTGTGTTGGAAACTTGTGCTATTAAAGCTGGAACCTATAGTGGACAGAACCTTATGCTCACTTTTTAATAGCCTCTCTACTCATTTTTTAAGAAATTAATTAAAATGTTAGTGAAAGTCACTATAGCCTAGGTTTTGTAATATATATAATATTTTCATTCATCTGCACACGTGTCTTAATACTATTTGCCTTATGAAATATTCCACTTTCATGATTCAAAATTGATCAGTTTAATCTTTTCTTTTACGCTATGTTTGGATCATTGTTATTTATTGTATTATATTATATCGTTATTATACTTATAATGTTTTGATTGTTACTTAAAATGTATTGTATTGTATTGTTAAAATTTAGTTGTTATGTAACAATGAAAACCCTTATTTTATGGAACAACCAATTTGATGTGTTCTTATTGTTACTTAATTTCTTTTTCCAATTATATCTTTATATCATATTTCAAAATATTTTATTTTACCCTTTACCTTCATTATTTAAACCTAGTCAAACATCCTACCCTAGAATAATTAAGGATAATCAAGTAAATTTATAAATTACAATATAATACGATACAATCAAACCAAACAATTAAAATGTCACTAAACAACAATAAACAATACAATTTACCCAAATATTGCATCTACCATACAATACAATATAATAAAGTACAATATAATACAATATATTATGAAACAATGTGTAACAATGATCCAAACAAAATGTTAATGATTTCAGTTTATTTACTTTCCAACAAATAAATGACAAAAAATGGAGTAATAGACTTCAACTGAGTAGAGAAATTCACCACCCAAGGTGATAGTCGCTAGATTTCTATGTTTTTAATTAGAAATTTTGAGTTAGTAATTTTTATATAAATATAAATATTGTTATTTTTCTATAGTACTCTCAATATATTATATGTAATCAATCCTCTCCCTCTCCCCCCTCCAAAAAAAAAATTTATGTAAAATATATGTGATGCATTGTATTTTTAGAAAATTACACAAAATAATACAAAGAAATGAGACTTTTGATTTTATGAAAATGGAGGGCTCGGCCTGCCCTTCAATATATATTACATGCACAATTAGTGAAATGATTAGTATCTCTTCATTTGTTGATAGAAAATACTTTAATTACTGCTTATCATGAGACTTTCTGATGCAAATTTATATTTAATTGAATTTTATTATGAATATCAGATTCCAAATTAGAAAAAATTATATAATCTAAGGGTCAACTATATCATGACTATTACAGACGTTATTAGCTATAAATAAGACAAGGATTGTCAAGGCACTAATGAAAGTGCTTATATATAATTGGTACTATCCAAAAACTTTTCATTCTAAACAATGACAAAAATAAATGATTAATAAAAGATTAAGAATAATCAAAGATTAATCAACAAAAACGGTGTGCTTGATTCTCTCTTCACTGAACTTTTACTACTTTTTATAAATGAGTCAACTCAGAATATGTTCATTTCATTTATCACCATACACAATTTAATTGTTAGAATTACATTCAAAGCAATTAAAAAGTATACTTTTTTTATTTTTTTTTTATATTTTAGCCCTAATCCAATGCATATACAGCTAATTATTCGTTTAAGCAATTTTTAATGGGCACTCGTGAACCGACTCACCAATCATCTAGTGAGTTGACCTATGTATTTAGACAAAGAGCACAAATCCACCTTTTACTATTAACCGACGTTGCTTTATTTGCTTTTATCATCTTCCTATTTTATTATCGTTATTTTCTTTTTATTATGCTTTTATCAGACTTCTTCTGAATTGAAGATTTAATATAAATAATTTCTCGATATACCATAAAAATAAAAATAAAATTGATATATATCTTGTACTTTTCGAATCCTGGTTTTAATTAAGATAGTACTAAATTATGTTATGGTGGTAATTATTTCATAGGAAGAGATGTTCCTAGCAATTCCACCACCCATGAATTTTCTATTTATAGTAATCATGCTGGAATTCATGAATACTAAGTGATCCCATTTTATTATATTCTTCCTTTTCTCTTTTATTAATTTATTATACATATACAATTAGTCACATCAATTATCCATTATATTAATTAGCTTATTACTTTCCAAAATTATTGGATAAAAGGTAAACAATAATCTTGAATATAATTCTCTCAATTTAGGTTATAAATAATTTTCTTAATTAGATCATATTAAAGAGTCAGGTGAAATTGGATAAAATTAAAGCCCTTTGTTCCTAGTTTTTTCTCTAATCGAATCGAAATTAAAATTGTCCCTAACTATGATGTACTACTAGTCTATCCTCAAATTATTTATCGTAATATCAATGCAATTATATCGATATTTTTTTAAAAGTATCAATCAATTGTTTGAGAAAAGAGAAATCTATTGAAACAAAGCTAACAAAATGACATCTACTTTCTTAAGGATTCTACTAAATTGACCTATCTGAAAATATGTTGCGCCTGTATTTATCTAAAATATGTAATTAGTAATAAGAAAAAAAATCTAAAATATATTTGAACTTTAATCGAGTTGTAACGATACCAAATATTAGAAAAGACCTTTCACTATTTAATAATGTAATTTATAGGTATA
The DNA here is from genome assembly GCA_027705065.1 of Solanum peruvianum. Taxonomy (NCBI): domain Eukaryota; kingdom Viridiplantae; phylum Streptophyta; class Magnoliopsida; order Solanales; family Solanaceae; genus Solanum; species Solanum peruvianum. Next base: position 47,689,616 of record JAKWJD010001760.1, on the reverse strand, counting down.
TATGTGTCCATGTGGACATAAAAAATATTGCATAATTATAAATAGTAATGTGTCCACGTGGGCACATATATATACATTTAAAATACACTGTTAAATAGTGCAAATAGGTAAAATATTTTCATAAAATTTGATACCATAACAATAATTTCGATCAAAATTAAAGTATCTTTCAGACCCTTTTCCCTTATTAATATCATTTACGCAATAAATCGTAGAAAATACCACCTGAAAGTCAGATTCTAACGCATTTTTTATTCGTTGAAGATGATCTCGTAGCTGACGCTACATTATATACATTGTATGTATACTCTTGAAATCAATTAATTTAGGGTATAGACAATATATAATATATGTGTGGTGACGTGTTTAATTTTGTTTCACACACGTTTTATGTGAGCTGAAAGTTATGGGTGCATCCACTGGTAATATAGATAAGATTCGATCCAATTAAATCAACATCACCAACTTTTAGCATGAAATTAACAGGCTACATATATTTAGCTAAATATGTCAATTTTTGTACGTCTACGTATACATCAGTAAAGAAATAGGCAAAAAAATGAAAGACTGAGACAGATGAAAAGATACGACAAGATCAGTAACTTAAAAAAAAAATAAAAAAAAAAAAAAATATATATATATATATATATATATGATAGGGACATGTATTCTGTATAGTATAGTAATTAGTATCCATACGATGCACGATTCGAATAAAATATAATATATATATAAAATGTATTTATAGTGTCACAGATCAATCAATAGTAACCATACTTTGTATATATGAATTGTTCCTCCACTTTTGCAGTTAAGAAGTCTTGCGCTTTAATTTTCCATCTTTGTGGCTTTTTATTTATTTGGTTTTGCTATTTTGGAAAAAAATATAATTACACAATATTATAATATATTGAAAATAACAGCTTTAAAAATAGTAATTATATCTTTAACTTAAAGTGTCTAAATAAATAAGTGGACAATAAGGAGTATCATTTTTCCTTATATTCATTATTGTTATGGGGTGATTTATTTGGTTATTCAAGTTACTCTTAATTATACATATGCATTGTAAGTAGTATTGACTAATAACACTATTAATCATAAGGTGACAAGTGATGATAATATATGATACGTGTTATTTAAGTCGCAGGACTTTTTGGAAATAATTTTTTTTTTATCTTTACAAGTTAGAAGTGAAGCCTGTGTATGTTATATCCTCCTCAAGTTTCACTCGTGAAGTTATATTTGACAAGTTGTTGTTGTTGTTAATTAAGGTAGAGCTTATGTGTTGATTACAGATTCAACGTAACTCACTAACTTTAATTCAAACTTTAAATTTGTAGTAAGAAGCTCATGGAATATGAATAGATTATTAATTTAAAAGTCGATAACTCAAAAAAGATTGAAAATTTAAATTTATAAACTTTAAATTCTAGCTCCTACTACGACTGTGATAGTTGATGTTGTTGAATGATTCTAATTTGATGAAGCAACTTTATATATAGTGATGATAGGGTTTTATGTAGCGGCCAATGATGGTGCGATATGCCTTTGCTTCCTCCTTAAGCCATTTGCCTCGTCCAATCACCATCTCTTTCTCACTTTTTCCATATTTGTACAAACACTTTTATCTATTTTCCTTTCTCTAAATGCTCTGCTGATCCAACCTTCACTTTTTTTCCATGCATTATTAATCAATATACTATTTATATTAGCTTATAACACCACTTTTATTTAAAAAAAATTAAGTGAATTTACAAAAAACTTAATCTATATATTACTAACTACCACTAAAATGATGAATTTAATCATCAAAGTTAACATTGACACTATAACAAAAATAACTTTTAGCGACATTAAATATTGACATTAATAAAGAATATTAAAGTCTTTATCGGTATTAGTTAAGTGTCATTGGAACCAATATCGCTAAAACTTTTAGGAACATATATAAGAAATCACAATTATCGCTAAAAATATATATTTAGCAACAATTAAAAATTAAATATCGCTAATAATCATTTATTATAGTATGATAAATATGTACATAACTAGAGTATATTATTATCATTATTATTATTTCTTCTTCTTCTTTTTTCGTAAACCTGAACAAAGAAAATCCATAATCGCTATTCTCTCCGAATATGTGTGGGGTAATAAAACTAAAACTACTCTAGTGCAAAAAGAAAATTATGACGGTAATACATGCCATTTAAATTGTAGTTTATTTAGAGAAAAGGCAAAAGTGTAAAGCCAACTGTCGAAAAAGTGAAAAAAATATAAAATACATAAGGAAAGAGAATAATTAAATTGGTAAAATATTTTATGAAGTGAAAAAAGTAGCTTTCACAACATTCTCCAATGGGTACGTTTTTAACTTAGTAAACTTACCAGAAGAATCATGGCTGGAGAAATCAATATGTGTACCATGGGAATTTCTTCTTCAGTACTTCTCATGTACTCAAAATTGAATGGTGTGTACTTACGCTGCTCAGAATCTATAAAAATCTCGTTACATATGTATCGAATTTTTTCAATATACTATATTTTTTAAATATTCAACACGAATTTGACAACATTTTGAAAATGTATTTATATCATTTTACGGCAGCAACTATCATAAATTTATACTCCAATTTAATAGTTATGTTATTAAAAACTTTAAAATTAAAAAAAGATACTGTATAAGTCTTGGTGAATCCAACTCTGATATTTCATCTAATTAGACACACAAGAGACACTACTTACCCTTGTGTACATAACAAAATAAATATACGGATTATTTTTCATCCTCCAGTATTCCAAGTATGTATTCACAATTATTCATAAGTATTTAATTTTTCTGCACAGTAATTTCTTTTTCCATAATTTTAATTTAGATAGATGAAGATGAAACTTTATTTTTCATGTATATGCATCAAAACTAAAATCTTATTAATTAGTTAAGTAAATAACAAAATATAAATATTGCGACTGAGCATCAGTTTTACCTCATGCTGAGCATGATTAATTAACATATTCATTTTAATAAAAAAAAAGTTGTGGGAGGAAAAGAATACTACTCCACTAATTAATTAACAGTGTGAAAGTAGAGGGTGGAGAAAGAAAAATAAGCTCTATGCAAAGTTGCATATCATTGAAAAATTACGGTGCTCTTTCATAGTTAATTAAAATTTTTTAGAATTGAATCGTTCAAAATAAAGAAATATTGATAGGATACACATGTTTCCTTTTGATATGTCATGTGAATTTAAATTAGTTAGAGTCTCGAAATAAGTATCGAACGAAGAAAAAATAAGAGTATTTTTGCATGGTGGGTCCCTTGCACACGGTTCCATAGCCTTTCTGGACTCTTATAAAGACCCTGACACCCCCATTCCTTGTAATTGCCATCAAAACATCTTATTTCAATAGCAATATCTCCTCAAAAAAATATTAGAAAAATTCATCTTCACAATTCAATTTAATTCCCTCTCTTAGCTTTCAACTATCATCCCTCATTTGGATGTTGTTGTTTGCTTAAGGTAATTATAACTAACACACTTCTTTATTTATATTATTACAACTTGAAGTTTTGTTCATATAAATCATATATCATAACTTTGTATTTTTTTTTCCGGAAGAAAAACAAACTCAGCTCGACTCAACTCAGCTCAACTCTATTACGAGCATCAACATGGCAAAAGAGGCACAACAACTTAGTATCCCACTACCCCCACCACTACCCCCAACTAAGATGGGGATAGTGAAACAAGGGATAGTGTCTATTCTTGGAACAGACACTGAAAAAAGAAACAAAGGTGTAGCTGGTTCAATTAGGAGAACTCTTTCAGCTGATATGTCATCAAAAAAATGGCTATCACAAAATGGTTTCTCTCCTATGAAGAAAATTGCTTCATCAAAAGAACTTGATGTTCTTGGACAAGATGAGATTTGGAGGTCAATTCAAAATGGTGGTAACAAGACATCAAATGATGTTTGGAGTTCAATTTTAAATCAAAAGATTGAAGAATCATCCACACTTCCACCACCTTATATTCATCCTCTCTTGAAAAAATCATCTAGCTCTTTGACTGATAAAAGTCTTGAAATTTGTACTGAAAGTCTTGGATCAGAAACTGGTTCTGAAATTATTAGCCTTGATCATCATCATCATCTTCAGAAACAAGAAGAAGTAAAAGAAGAACTGTCCCCTCAAACATTTGATGAATTTCCTGTTGTTAAGTTTCATCATAACAAAAAATCATCATCTCTTCCTCCTCTTCTTCCAAAATCATTTCCTCCAACTATTTCTTCCTTGGCTGCAGAGGATAATAAGCCCTCTGTTCATATGCAATCTCACAGGCAGAATGGAAGATTGATTCTTGAAGCTGTCTCTGTTCCTCCTCAGAACCATTTTCGCGTTGAACGCGTTGATGGTCGTCTTCTTCTCACCTTAATCACCACTTCATCAGAAATTGAAACAGAGGATATTAATGTACATCAAGATGAATTTCAAGAATTCGAACACAATGAAACTGATCGCGATGATGAAAAAGGAAATGATACAAAAGGGATGCAAATTGTTCTTGAGCAAAAATCAAGATTGTCAAATGGGAGAATGAATGTGAACACATCAACATTGATGATGAAACAACTCATGGGAGTAGTAAGCCTAGAGAAAAAGAATAACAAATATCCTAACATGATCCACGACAACGCAATTAAATTGATTGAAGACGAAGATGTAATAGCCCCAATCATCCCGCAATCACTCTCTACTCATCTAATCACACCTGAAGCATCTCCATTCAATGCTTATAACTATTTCTGGAAGAAAAATCCCATTGCCAAAAGTACAACAAAGATAGCAGAGCAGCAAGATTTGGTGTTAATGAGAGAAAACAAAGGGAACATCAATTATTTGGTGCCTATGTTGAAAGGATGCAAAGAGCAGAGGAAGTCTCTACTCATTTGGGAGCCTTATTGCATTGCAACATCCTAATCATCATCATCATCGTTACTTGTCTAATCCTAATGTTTAATTTAATTAATTAGAAAAAAGATCATAACATATAAGCTTATATAAGTATAGTATATCACAAATAAATGGGGTAACATACTATAATATAATATGTAATGTAATTTTTCCTCTCTTTGTAAGTTTTAAGTCTAGTAGTTTTTACTCTTTTGTTGAAAAAGAGTTTCCTTTAGCCAAAATTAAAACAGAGAGAGAGATTAACTATCAATGCCTTTGATTTTAGAGGATTTGAATAAGGAAAACATAGGGGAGTTCATTTTATTTAAGCTTATATATGTGTGTTTTAATTAATAGAGCTACTAATTAAGATTAGACAAAACTATATATTATGAGCCAAGTTTGACTTGGTGGTGTGTCATGTCTGTTTATTTGTCTCTCTCATTATCAAATGGGAATTTCTTTGTTTTTGTCCTTCCTTTCTACTTAAGCTTTTTGTTATTTCAAATTATTTCTAATGATACTCGATATCTATAATACGTAGAACTTAAGCTCATCATTATATAGAATAACTTGATAACATGAAAGCAAGATAAATTACCAGTCACAACTAGTTAGGTTACACAATTCTATTTAATACAAATACAAGCTTTTAATAATTATCGATACATATAACCTAATTAACTTCCGTTAATATAACCATTTCTCTTGAATTTGAATTGCATAACATTTCCCATCTGGTCCTTACAATTCAAGAATGTACATGTTGTAGATTCATCCAAATTTAAGTAATTTTGGCTTAATTTCAAGTAATAAATTTTGAATCGAATGAATATATATTAGTATTTCGAACTCAATATCTGAGAGTTCAAATTCTAAATATGTTTTAGTCACTATCACACTCAAATGGTAGCATGATCTAGCTCTACTTGGTAATCCTTCAACTATGTTCCCAAATACTTCAGCATCACAAACTTTTTGTATGGGTAACAGCATATATATATTAAAAAAATATTGTGTTAGAGCTCTACGGTTGTCCTTTTAATATACATCACGCAATTCACAAACATACAAAAAAAGAATCTCAAAGAGAGAGAGAAAAAAAAGAGGGATCCACAACTTCATATTCGGAATTGACGTGATTTCTTGTATTCTTTGCATATAAATTATTCTCTTGAAGTATATCAAGATTATAAGATTCCAAAATTATACTATAGTTAGGACAGATTTATGATATAATACGCGGGTTCACGTACTTTTTTATATTTTTTATTCAGACACTATATTCGTATTTGATGAAGGCAGATAACAGAAAAGAACTGACAAATTTCTAAAGAAAGTAATACATATGATATCTTCGGTGAATCTCATATTACAGTTAAGATCAATATTATAGGGCATAATGCAAATTCACATGGTAAGCTTAGTTCTGACTCAATGATAGCTTAGCCTAAAGGACTAATTTGTGAGGCAAATAAAATTAAAGATACGTATTATTAGCTTCATGAGTTGTGATATAAATTTTAAATGCTGACTCTACGGTAAAAATTAATTCTTAGGCTACTCTCAATTTACATAATACTTACAAGGCACACACAAATACACATATATTCTACTGGATGCACTACTATCCCATTCTAATCTTGATCATAGTGGGAACTATACTTAGAGAGATTCTTATGTTAAACTAATCTTTAAATTTTATTCCATCTTTAATGATGGTATTTTCTTAGATTCTGTCACACTCATCTTTTCTGAAAATATACATTTAAATATTTTTAAAAAAATTTAAATTTTATAAACTTATTCCATCCTAGAATTATTCTGATCAGTGAGGCCAAGAGGTGATGTGGAGAGCTGTGTTATAAAGATGAAATGGATAGTGGACAGAACCATATGCTCTCTATCCATAACATTTGGTCTCATTTGTTTCACTAATAATAATTCTTTTTTAAAGAGTCATTTTCCTCAAGTGCCTTATCCCATTTTTCCTAATATAGCACCACTTAAAAAATTAACAAACTTTTCTTAAAATAATATTTTCTTCATCACCCTCAAAAATATCAATATCATTTTACATGCCTGGTATAGCTGTTTGGACAAAATATTATTTTAAAAAAATTGAAGTTTGAAATGAGTTTATATATATGTCGTTTGTGTATAAATTTCACAAGGAATTCTTTTTTGGAAATTTGCCTATGAAAATTATTATCTCATTAAAACTTAAATCAAGGAATCTTTACATAAATAGTCGAGCAAATTTATTGCTTATTTTTTCTATTAAATATGTATAAATTACTCATATAATATTTTAGCTTGACGAGGAATGAAGCTTTGTATTTGTTATAGTAATAACGTACGGGAGCGCAAATAGTACTACAATAATTTCTTTAAATTCCAATTGCAACACCACTGCGTTGCATTAAATTTTGCAATAATTTTTATTGCTTCAATTATTTTTTAAAAATCAAAAAGGAAAAGGGGGGCTTTAATTAATGGAGTCTCTTCTCTAAAAAATAAAAATAAAAGGGAAAAAGGATAGATATACTGTGGAACTATTGTAAATGACATGTAGATACCTTCGATCACACTTAAGGGACATTGGTGCCCCTGTCGTTCAAAAACTAGAGCTATATACCCTTTATACTAAGGGAAATACACGTGTCATAATAATCTTAAATATCCACTGACCCGATATTGTATAAATGGATAAGATTGTGCCACGTGTTCCTCTTTAGTCTTTCGCTAGAGTGAAGGGCATATGCACTCTAGTTTTTGGACAGCAGGGGCAACAATGTCCCAAAAGTATGTCGGAAGATATTTACGTACCATTTACAATAGGTCGAAATATATTTATCCTTTTTCTCAAAATAAAAATTCATCTGAAGTCCAGTACACAAATTGTAGCCAGACTAATTTGGAATCTCGCGAAGTATGAAAAATGCTCCCTATAAAAGAAATCACATCCAAAACTAAAATTTAAAATTTCTAATTAAGAGAAAACAATTTTATTTACTATGCCATATTCTTGACACAAAATTGAGTCATATATATACTCATTCATCTTTATGAAGCCCTTATATTTTAGGTTGATAATGCTAGAAGATAGACAAAATCTCATGAGTTAAAAATTTTATGACTTGTTGAAGAGTCATGTCTCTATTTGTCTCTAGCTAGAATCAAGTGTGTGAATGCTTTCTTTTCATCATTTTTTTCCTTTTTGTCATTTCAATTTTCAACCAATGGTATTTCACCAAGAGTCTTGTCTGTCTATTTGATCTTGTTTTTGGAAACAACATAATCCATTGTTTAAGGTTTTGTCAAGGAAAGTTTGGGATATTTATCTATCTTCATCATGTAACTAATTAAATACATTCTCTTCGTGTCTATTAGACACATGATATACGTATTTGAAAGGTACACGCATTAAATATTAAACTATGTATTAATATTTGACATGACTTTGACATAAGTTATACTTTCTTTTTCATTTGTCTCATATTAATTAATTGTCCATATTATGAAAAGTAATTAAATTATATGTCAATTCATAGAGTGAGATTTAATTACCATTTCCTTATTTTACTTTAATAATTAGTCAATTAATTCCTTTTGAAAATATAAATAATTAAATTGTGAAGTTCCAAAAAAAAAATTAAAAGATAAATTAGTAAATTATCCCTTAATTTCTTAAAAGAAAAATATATATATAAAAAAAAGTAAACAACTAATACGAGAGCGAGAAGGATTTATATGGATAGGAAGACAAAACCCTATCAAATTTATGTTCGAATTCTGCTTGACCAGTGGAGTTAAAATTTTAAATGTCATTTAGTTCTTATCATATCTATTAAAAAATTAACAAAATATAAGATATTAGTTATGAAACTATTTTTATTTAATAAATGTACACTAATTTTTCCTTTTAAATATTGTGCATTCTTCTTTAATGTTAACGAACATATTTTTTTTTTTTACTTTTTTTATTTTTGTGTTTAAAGCTAAAGATGAAATTAACAGGCACTCGGATATAGGATTTAGGACCCAATTTTAAGTTTTGACTATCAACGTTTGATTTAAATCATGTATATATAAGAGGTTGTATAAGCATGTAATTATAAATATTATTTATAAGAGAAAGGGGAGATATACGATTTAATAATAGCGTATAATTTGTTCATTTGGTGAAATTGTAAAAGTATGACGAAAAAAATATAATTTAAAAATTTTAAATTACATATCCTAATAAACTTCTAGTTTTAAATCAATTTGATTTCAACTTATGTTCAACGGTAATTAAGGCCGATAGAGATCCAACTAGAGCTACGTTGACTGAGTGGGATTCTTTTAACCTACGTTTTTTTCTTTTATAAAGCTAAAGAGGAAAAAGGAATGATGAAGATCCAATTAGAGCTAGCAATTGAAAAAGGAATCATGAAAATCAAAGAAATATTTGATTTAAAATTTGATGACATTATTGATGATATATATATATGTACATACTTAACTAAAAGTCTCGAGAATGATATACTCTTGTTGGGATATTGTATACGTGAATTTAGATTTAATTGATTTCAATTGCTGTATGGGCCAGGCCACCTTTGTGCACTAAAGCTTGAAAAAGCCCAGCTAATAGTCCAATAGAAGAGGTGGGCTCATTGTAGTAAACGGGCCTGATATTTTACTTTAGATAAGCAACAGGTTACTCTGGGCCCAATTTCCATCTGCGTTTGTTTGGATCCAGTTGGCAATGTATACCACTTGTTATTAAGGGTGAAAAAAGGAAAAGTTACGGATTTGATCGATCGTCAAAATTTATTTTACGACTTCTAAGCTCTAGTCGATTATATATGAAAATAACATATTAGTTGTATATAACAGATTAGAGATGGTTATATTAGTTTATAAGATCATAATTCACCTAACTTGTTTAATTTTGACTAGATTAAATATATATATTCTCTCTGTATATCTCCATTTAAAAAAAAAAACAGAATTCTCTTACGATAGCATAATATATATACCTAGGTAGCAATTTATATTAGAAGATTATCACAAATTTTTAATGCACTCTCCTATATAATTGATGTTTGGTTTTCTCTTACACTGAAAATCAAAGATAAGTATCATGTGGTGAAGTTGATAAAAAAGTTAGAAAGAATTTATAATATTATTCCAAAAAAAAATTGTTATTCGTTCATAAAATGAAAATAATAAAAAATTTCATTGTTTTGGACTTTATTTGCAACTTATTGAAGGTCAAAAAAAGAAAAAGAAAGAGAAGTTGTACACGAAAGATGCATGCTTCCAAAACAATTCATGTTGCTAGTTATATAGAATATATTTAAGCCATTAGTACGTGTCACTAAATTCAGTTACAAATTTGACTTGAATTTATTCAAAAAAATTGTTCATTTTTAAATGAGTGGGGTCCTCCTTCCTTCGTCCTCAAAATAATTCATTTGAGCTTGTTTCTTACGAGAATATGAATAACAATCTCAAAACAAAATTTCAAATTATTTAACAAAAATATCATGAACTGTACTAAATGTTGAAATGAGCTCTTATATATATAAAAAAGTAGGATAATTCATTTAATCAGATGACTTTGTCTATTCCTATATTCCAAACACATACTAAAGTCGTCCGTAATAATATTACAGTCGTTTTGTATTATTTGCTTTCTAAGATTTTAATTTTAAAAAGATACACCAATTATAATATCATATTCTAAATCATCATTTATTTATTTTTAAATATCAATTAACACTACTAATTGAAATTATATGGACAATGTGACTTTTTTAAATGTTAAGGATATCACTACTTGAGGAGTATTTTGCCAAATTAATAATTAACATTTCTTATACATCAAGACTGGCTTAATCATACTCTCCAAGTCACAAATAGACACCTAAAAGTTGCTTTAAAAATTGATCTCATAGTTCAATATTTTATGTTATTTTTAAAAACAAATAAATTTAATTGAGTTAATAATGATAAAAGACAATTATTTGTTATTACAAATTAGTTTATTTCCAATTAATCTGCTTGAATAAATTCTATGTAGAACACTAGGTTTTTATGATTTTTCTTTTTTCAAAAGTTTCTATAGCTAAGTTGCAAGCTCATTAATTAGATATCGTGAAATGTTTGATATTAGAATTATTTTAATTTCTATTCTTATGAACAGATAAAAATATATACAAATTCAATTTTCTATTGAATAAACTAAAACTCTCGATAAGACTTGATTTTATACCACCAATTATATTGAGTTATTTCTATTTTACTTTTAAACAACTTTATAAAATAATATAATTATTTTTGAAAATATTTCAACTATACATTAATGTAGAAAAAAACAATTCTAGATTGTGCTCTCTTAAATTCTTAGTTTAAAAACAGTATTTATAACTGAAATGATAGCCCAGAAAAAAACATTCCATCTATATGTAGTAATATTGAAAATTAAAAGAAAACCTATTTAAGGCTAAAAAGATTAGTTTTTAATTGGGGTGTTTGACCTTTTCAAGTCAAATGAAAATTGAATAAACTTTTCGTTAATTGTTAATTATAAATAAAAAGTACATCAAAAGGTACTCTAAAGCTGTTTAAAGAAAAAAAAAATTATTTCCTCGTCGCAAAATAAATAATAATAAAAATATGAAATTTAATTCATTAAGTTATTTTTAATTATTAGATATTCTTTGAGAAATGACACTATTATATAAAGATAAAAGAAAATAATTATTGCTATTTTGTCGTAAATTTTTAAAACAAGACTGATTTTGGAATTTTTTAAACATACTAATTTTAGAACAAATGAAATATTAGACTTTCACCAACAATTTTTTTATTTATTTAACATCACTTCTTAAACTGATTTTGTATCAAAATACAAAAAGTCACTTCAATTTATTTTTCATTGTATTGTCCATTATAAAAAGAATTAATAAAAGAATGTGGAACAAACAAAAGAAGGAAAAAAGAAATAAATAAAAAAGACATATTATAGAATTAGCTGTATTAAGATAATATATACAGTCAAGATCAATCTGATCTGTCCTTAGAACTTTTTTTTATTTTTATTTATTTTTCTGTGAATTTATGAATTTAAACAAATCTGTAGAAAAAATATTTGATTAAATAAAGTATTTTAACTGTAAAAAAATTTTTTTAAATATATAAGCATTAAATTATTTTCTGTATTTTTTTCATAAATATTCTTTCCCCTGAATCCTCTTCACAGAAAAAAGCTCCAATTGTTTCTCTGCAAAATCCGCCATTTCCTCATTCCTATAAAATGGTGTACATTTTTTCTGCTGCAAATCTCTTCCGCCATTTCTGAAACTCCGAGTCTTTCTCTCTCTTACCTTTTCTCTCTCTCTCTAGAATTCCGTCTATAGAAATGGATAACCCATCGGAGGATTCTTCTCAACAGCAACAGACCGAATCTTCTGTAAAAGATGACCAGCGAGTTTATTTCGTTCCTTACAGGTAAACCCACTTCCCCATTTTGTCTCTTTTCCTTGACCCATTCATCATGCAAGTGTTTATATAGCAAACACAAAAGGATTGGGAAAAAAAATTAATGATTATAATCAGGAATTGAATTCTCCGGGCTTGCTTTGATGAGTTGATTTTATGATGTGGGTTTGATCCAATTCAGCTGAATCCGAATCTGAATCAGAGATATATCTGCAACCATGAGATAACGAGAAAGTTGAAACTAGAGCTAGTTTTTTTTTCATTCTTTTACTTGTTGTTTAGATTGGTAGCTGTATTAGTTTTAGTACATTGAGATGTTTTAGTTTTGTAATCACTTTTAATCTGCTGGATCAAATCGTGTTTTTTTTTTTAAGTTTCATTTGGATTGGTGATTGTATGAGCTTTATACATTGAAATAGTGTTGGTTTTTAATCAATGTTGTTGGTTTTTGCTCACCTCTTAGCTTTTGGATCGAATTGTGTGCGTGTTTTTGACTTTAGCATAAGAAAGTATAGTCTTGGATTTTGGGTTTTGTGATATTTTTTGATGTTGTTAATAGTTGAGAAGTAGTATGGGAAGTGCTAAAGAGATCTGAAAACGTTGGTTATCTGTCTAATAGTATAAACTTCAAAAGAAGTTGACAAATTTTTCCTTCTACATAAGATTTAGGTTTATCACACCGTATGCTGTATGTTGAAATGTTGTTTCTCTTTATTACAAAAAGCTCCTATCAGTGGCGAAGTTTTGTGGTTAGTAGGGGGTAGAGGAGAGCGTGAAAGAAAAGAAGAAAATTGATGCTTGAGACTGGTTGTCAAGAAGAAAGAGAATGTTTTAGTAGGCAGGGTGGGGGTAAATAGCTGGAGACGGTAATTTCCAGAAGTTATCGTTTGCACTTGGCAGTATCTTCTCTAGGTAAGATTTTATTGGTCTCCATGTGTTTTCATTGAGTGGATCAAAGTGTTACACATGCATATATCACAAGCTCCACAGGCACATTTACATTTACAGCACTACTGAGAAATTGTATTTGTCATTATAGGTGGTGGAAGGAAGCACAGGATTCAGCACCATCAGATGGGAAGTCGGCTACCTTGTATGCATTAGCACCAGCTCCATCTTATGGAGCAATGAAACTCATTAACAACATATTTAGCCCAGATATCGCATTTAACTTGAGGAGAGAGGAGGAATCCCTATCACAGAGTCAGGAGAATGGTGAAGTTGGGGTATCAGGCCGGGACTATGCATTAGTCCCCGGCGACATGTGGCTGCAGGCACTCAAATGGTTAGTATTTAGAATTCTGTTCTCTTTGTATTCCTTGAAATGCGTATGATGAAACCTCTTCTTATTGAGATTTACACTGAAATTCTGAGAACCACTTGAAGTTAGTTTGTTGGTTTCTTCTGCTTTTGAGACCACTCACTTTTTCATTTCACATTATAGAGGCCTCAAGCCTTTCGAGACTTCATTGTGGTTTCTAGTTGGATGAAAAATCCGATTTGTAAATATATATTTTGTTAAATGCCTTATTAGTGTATATGGAAGCTCAATGTATAAAGCATTTTATACTTTCTTTCTGAAAAACCACCATTTGTTCTTGTAACTTTAAAATGCTTCTTTATTTCCTTTGTTTCTTTCTCACCTTTTCTATTTGGGGTGAGATTAACTTATAACTGATCATTTCACTTTCCTTTTTGGTGTTTCTTCACATTTAAGAAACAGAATCTGTCTTTGGATCCTAGTAACTGGATGTTCAGCACGTTAATAATTTCATGCATTTCGAACTATGTAAAAGTTGATCTCTTCATTTTAGAGTTCTGATTAATTTGATTGGAATTGCTCCCTCATATTTCAGGCACAGTAACTCTAAAGCTGCTGCTAAGAATGGAAGAAGCTTTTCAGTTACAGATGAGGATATTGCGGATGTCTATCCTTTACAGCTGAGGCTTTCTGTTTCACGGGAAACCAGTTCCTTAGGAGTCAGGATTAGCAAAAAGGTTAAAAATAACTTCTTGAATTTCTGGTTCCATCTATCATTCCAATGAGATTTGTACTATCATAATATTAATAGAGTGCATAATCATATGATCTTTCGGTATAGCCCTTGAGAAGCTGGCTTCTTTTTCATCACTTTTGTTGTTACTGTTGATTGTTGAAATTTTCAGAAGGAACTAAGATGGCAATGCTCAATATATCAACTTTAAGAACGAAGATTATGCATGAATCCATCTAATATCATCCTCACATGAATTACTAGGAAGGGAAATAGCAGCTAAAGTTCTTCCACTTTTGTTTTACAGTTACATATTAATCAATTCACACAATTTTTGGTGTTGAGTTTTGCAAATAGATGACAAGTACGTTAGTTTGATAGGTATCTATTTCCTGATATAGTGGACTATAAATTTTGCATGGTAGCATGCATTCGTAAAACAATGATATCAATCCAATTGCTATTTATATAGTTCACTTGAAGCATTTGATACTTGTAATTCCCAATTCCAAAATTGCTCATCAGGAAATTATGACTACAACGAGAGTTCTAGGGAGTGAGTCTTTGTGAAAATGATATAAGGACACTTTTCCATCACTGTGTTGTCTTTCTAGCAAAGTGAATTACTCTAGAGTTAAATTTTATAGACAGGAACTAACAATGTAAAACGGTGCAATATTCAACAATATGTGCTAATACATCCTTTTGTATGTCTGTAGCTATGACATGAAATTGGTACACTGATACAAGCACCCCCACCCTTTCCCACTGCTGGATCAGAAGAAACTATGTAGTTGGTAATCAATCAGTTTCAAGATAATATAGTAGATTCAGTTACAGGTTTATCCTCTTAATTTAAAACTAAAAGTTATCTCACATCTTAAGTATTAGCAGAATCATTTGTTCCCCTAAATGGCTTGGACGAAGTATATACCAAACTCAAGGATGCTTTAAGATTCCACCTTTATCTATATTGAGAAATTCTCTTTCTTGATCACTAAAGTCTAAGAGGAAACCCTGGTTTGAATAAACTAGGCTAGTTGATACAGCTGAGATTGTTTATTGAAACTACATCGAAGTGCGACGAAGTAAAATAGATAGAGAATTCGATATTTTATTAAACTAATAGGAAATAATTAGAGAAAAGGGTCACATGTGAAACTAGACCAAGAGAATTTGTGTATCCGTGATCTTTCCATGCTACTTCGTATTTATCATTCACCCACATGTTGATGCTAATTTGAGTTTTTTTTCTCTTAACATGTTAGTATCTCAACTTGTCCTTTTATTGCCTCAGCTTGTGTTCATAAAAATGTATTTTCCAAAAGTACCTCATTTTACTAAGTAATTGGAATAACTTGCTTACATTTTGTAACGTGTTGCATGTTAGACATTTGCATTTTTTTCTTTGGACGAAGTTTCTTGTTTTATCTTGCAATATATCTTCACCTATGCTTTGGAGTTCAGTTGTACTGCTTTATATCCTTCTGAGTCTAGCTTTAACATTTTGTTTTCTCACATTTGATTCAGGACAATACAGTTGAGTGCTTTAGAAGAGCTTACAGAATTTTCAGTGTGGATACAGAACCCGTAAGTTCCGATATTTTTGTTAATCATTTGCAAAGGTCTGTTTGAGAAGATTAATGGCATTTTGGTTCTCTGCAGTCAAGGATTTGGGATTTATCTGGGCAGACGGCGTTGTTTTTTTCAAATGAAAGTAATGATATGATCAAAGACTCTCAGAAGCAGTCAGAGCAAGATGTATGTAGTTCTAACTCTGTCATAATCATGACTACCAATTAAAAGTCAACCAATGCTTCTGCAGCATCTGCCATTATTTTTCTGTCTTGCATTAGAAAATAATTTGGTTAACTTTTTTCTGGTTTTCTAATTAAGTTCTTTTAGCAGATCTTTAACTAGTGATTGCTTCATAGAAAGGGTTACAGTGACTAAGTTGATGAATATGCTCACTTAAAACTCCAACTAAGATTGAAGTGACGAAAGGAGTTTTCTCCAGCATACTGGGAGATCATATGTTTTTCTATATTAGTGTTTGCTTTTTCTTGGGCATGGGTCAATGCTTAGCCCATTAAATCAGTTTTCTGTGAATCTCCTTTTTACTCTTTCGTCTAAGGATGCCTAACCGCCACACCTAACATCTGTTAGGGGTTGTACTGGAGTAACTCAGCCAATAGAAGTAGATGTGCTCTTTATTTGCAGTTTGAATGATGTACCCTTTAAGAAGATTTAGTCTTCTATTTTACCGTGGGACAAGAGAAACACACAAAGTGAGACTGTTTGTTAGAACAGTCTGCTTATACACCCATTTGGTTTGTCAAACTAATGAGTGAATTAGTTTATGCTATTTTTAGCTGGATATATGATTACAAAAATATGGACTATTTAGTAGTTGTTTCTTCCATTTGTGGAAGTTGTTACCAGTTTGTTTCATAATCAATGTTTGGTTTGTGTTTCCTTTGATTGTGTACCTGTGAAACAAATGAGAAGGATGTGAAAGTTTTTGCTGTTTTAATTTCTTTGTTTTCCTTGTGTATTACCCATTACCTAAGCTATCCAATATCATTCAAGTAATTCATTGGTTATTGGTCATCTTACAGTCTTCTTAGTGACTCTAGAATTATGTGTTTGATGGTTCATACCGTCAATAAGCAAGGAATGATTCCTCTTAATTTTTTGCTTTGCAGCTGCTCTTGGAGTTGCAGGTTTATGGGTTATCAGATTCTGTTAAAAATAAAGCAAAAAAGGATGAGATGTCAGTATCATACCTTAATGGTTCTTCTCTTCTGATGAATGGTTCTGGCAGTGGTATAACCTCTAATCTCACTAGGAGCAGCTCCTCATCTTTTTCTGGAGGTTCATGTGAAGCTGGTACCTTGGGTTTGACTGGATTGCAAAACCTAGGGAACACCTGTTTCATGAACAGTGCTCTCCAGTGCCTTGCACATACGCCAAAGCTCGTTGATTACTTTCTCGGGGACTACAAGAGAGAAATAAATCATGACAACCCATTGGGAATGAAAGTAAGCAATGATTAGTATTTCAAGATCATTGCAGGTTGTTTAGATGTTTTCTTCAATTCTCTCTGAATAATTCAATCTTAACATCCCTTAACCTTTTATACTTTATGTTTGGTTGGAAAAGTCAAAAGAGAAATTGAATCGATTACTCCAAGGTGAAGAATTCATTATTTCCTCCAACTGTGTTTTGTTATCCTGGAAAAAGTAAAAAAAAGAAAAAGAAACATATCCATTCCATTCAATTTTGTAGATTTAAGAAATTATGGCTTGAACGATATCTCTCTACTTTTTGTTACCAAATACAGGAAAATAAACTTACCTCTTTTACATTTCCTCCTCCTTCCCACCTCAATATTCCCAACTAAGTATTGTGTTCTATTCTGTCTCTTCACACTGTTTTGCGTAAGTTTGTCTCTTTCAACTGTTTCAGGGAGAAATTGCCTCTGGTTTTGGTGACCTTCTGAAGAAATTATGGGCTCCTGGAGCTAGTCCTGTGGCACCTAAAATATTCAAAGTAAAGCTCTCACATTTTGCTCCTCAATTCAGTGGCTTCAATCAGCATGATTCTCAGGTCCAATTTCAGTCCTTTCTGTTGGGTTAACTTTCCAAGTTCAAGTCATTTATTCATGCTCACTTTTCGTGCCCTCTCATTTCGTGTGCATCTTTTGACATCTGATTCTCCTTATGCATACGCGCAGGAGGTCTTAGCTTTTCTATTGGATGGACTTCACGAAGATTTGAACCGCGTCAAGGATAAGCCTTATGTTGAAGCTAAGGATGGAGATGATCGTCCAGATGAAGAAATCGCTGATGAATACTGGCACTATCATCTGGCTCGTAATGATTCCATCATAGTGGACGTGTGCCAAGTGAGTAACTCACGATGTTTTCTCATATCTCACTAGAAGTAGAAAACATTTTATTTCACTAGCATCCAAAATTATCTTGTAGCTCACTGCCAAAAGTTGGAAATCGCTGATTTCATTTCAACATTAACTCGAAAAGCAAGAAGAGTGAAGTGGTATAATGTTTTACTATATCCGGAACTTTACTGAATGATATCCCAACTGTTTGGGAAAGTTTAACCAGTATTCCTGAAGCTTACTTCAAATGCCCTAAATATTTTGTCTAGATTCTCTGCGTTATTTATCAATAAGAACTCTTTATCTTCTCCAAAAGAGATTGACACAATTTATCTTGAGATTCAAACATATTGTACTTTTAATGTATTCTTATACTATTTGTTGATGCGAAAAATTGGGTCAGATCTTCTTAAAAGGAAAATTTCCTGAACAAAGAGATGAGTTTTGGATTCTGGTTTCCATCAAAACAAATTAGTTTTATATGTGTTGCTTCCTTTTCTCTAAATGGGCTCTGAATTTTCCTTTAAATGTCTTTGTGAGTATTCTTTTACAAGTTTAATTATATGAAAACTTTAACCTACCTTATCCAGGAAACCTATGAAAATTTGAACCTACCTTATCCGAAAAACCCATGAAAATTTGAACTTACCTTATCCCGAAAACCCATGAAAATTTGAACCTCGTGATTGTGCTGACATTTATGCAGTCTATAGGCATTAGGGGCTTGGAAGGTATTGGTCTATTTATTCATTACGTGGTCTAGGTTGGCATATAATCTCTAGACACATCTTAGACCAATCAGCTGTGAGATAAAGCTTTGCACTTCTAAGATAATTTTCAACTACAACACATTGAGGACAGCTTGTCGCCTTCTCATTATTTAGTTTTATTTTTATATTTTGTATAATAAAGTTGACTCTAGCATCCAAGGGTGTGCTCTAGTGGTCAATAAAGTGAGTTGCGACTTGCGAACCATGAGGTATCATGTTTAAATCCGGCCAGAGGCAAAAACACAAGGTGGTTCTTGGATAGTTTTACCCGGTACCTGCGTTGGTGGCAGGTAGTAGGTACCTTGTAACATTAGTCGAGGTGCTCGCATGCTAGCCTTGAGTTAATGTTTTCCAGCAGGTCATGATTTGCCTATTACCCTCAGGAGCATTTAGACGTCAACTTAATCTGAATCTTTTTCCTATGTATTTATACAATTTTCATGTAGTCTTATTTCTCGGAGCTTATTCAATTGTTGCAGGGTCAATATCGCTCCACATTGGTCTGTCCTGTTTGCAAAAAGGTCTCCGTCATGTTTGATCCATTCATGTATTTGTCACTGCCTCTGCCATCTACATCTATGAGGTCGATGACTCTCACAGTTATAGAAAGTGGCAGTGATCTTCAGATATCTACATTTACAATCACTGTTCCCAAGGATGGAAAGCTTGAAGATCTAATTCGTGCTTTGAGCATTGCATGCTCTTTGGAGTCTGATGAGACCCTTTTGGTGGCTGAGGTTAGTGCACAATTTCCAGTAAGATGAGAAATGGTCTCTATGTATTTCGAGTTGTTGCTTGGTTCCTGTTTTCTAAATAAAACTTATTTCCAGCTCTTATATACGGTGTGTCTGATAGTCAAGTAGTTCCCTTTTTCCCCCCGTATTTCCAAAATTAAATTCTATTTCTAGCTCTTACACCATTTACTGGTCACAGATATACAACAACCGCATTATACGTTATCTTGAGGAGCCATCCGATTCATTGTCTTTAATAAGAGATGGTGACCGACTTGTTGCTTATCGGTTGCACAAGGGTACTGAAGAAGCCCCCTTGGTTATGTTTACACATCAACAGATCGATGAGTATGTCCTGACTTTACTCATAATTTGGGCATTTATCTTTTTTCCTTTGAAGTTCATCAAACATTTACTATTCATTTTAAGACGTGTCTTACATGCACAGCTATGTTTCATAAGTTGGAAAAAAAAGCACTCTGACCTTGTGGTAGGGTTTGGTTGTGGATGTACTTTATGATTTCAATTGCTTAAAAGAATTGACAAAATCTTTTTGCAGAAGGCATATGTTGTTACTAATAATGTAGTAAAAGATTTATGTGTCAACATTATCCTCACAACTAATCCTTTGAAGAAGCGCAGATATGGAAATTTTGAGGTTAAAGAATTACTTACCAAAATATCAAATTTACCTTGATTTTAGAGCAAGTGATGTATGATTTATTTCTAAATGTCAGATGTAAGTAAATTAGATTACAATTAGTCTTTTGTTAGGAAGGAGCATTCACTTTAGACCGTCTTCTGTGAGAAAAAAAAATAGAAGTAGAAAGCACTATGCCACTATCTAAAGATCATAATGAAGGTTATTTTGTTTCTGGTGGTTGCGCCTCTCGTCTGCTAGGAATTCATCTTTGCTCAAATTTTGACTACTTTATCCACTTGTCAAAAATTGAAATAAAAAAGATCCACTGAACAGTCTAACTAACAACTTTATCATAACTTCGGAAAGCATTGAAAGTGTTGGTATGATCTATCTTTTTGGGATCACTACACTTGTGCTTATAAGCATCACTGAGGAGTGTAGGTAAAATAGCTGTTACTCTTTTGATTCAATATCAAAATTATTTATAATATCATACAAACAATTTCAGCTGTTTCAGTTAGTCTCAATATTGGTGTTTCTAAGGCCAAGAACTACAATATTGTTATTCATATCCTTTTACTATTAGCCAGCTCAGTGAAATTAAGATATTTCTTTTTTTTTGGTGGATGGAGAACTCCTTACCATTCTCGGGGATAATGGTCCCCTCTTCCTACCATTCTCCCTTAAATACCAAGCTTAGTTCGTATAGAACAGGGTTCAAACTTGTGACATAAGCCACAAGTCTCTCAATCTTTTCCACTTGAACTAAGGCCCCGGGTGTTAAGATTAGGATATTTATGAATTGCCTTTCCTAAAAAAGTTCTCAATCGATTAGTTTACTATGGAGAGTGGTTGATTAATCATGGTAACTTGAACTCAAGATAGTTGAAAGAGTAGGTTGTTAGTTGCCATATATACTTGTACAGTAACACACACAGTGTGGTCCCACAAATGGGGTCTTGGGAAGGTGTGGGGTGTACGCAGACCTTTTGGGAGGGTGGGGTGTACACAAACCTTACCCCTTCCTTTATGGGGCAGAGAGAATGTTTTTGATAGTTGCCATATACTTGCATCTTGTGTAAAGAAAAAGTGAGGTGTATATCTAGTACTATTGAACATTCTGAGTCTCAACTTGCCTCACCTGAATGCTTTACAAATCATCGCTGTACATGGTTCCTGGAGTAACATGTAGTTGAAATAATTTGTGTTATCCTTCTAGATTATGTGTACAAATCATGAAGATGCAAAAAGGAAACTATTGCTTTTTTCATGCATCTTAACTATTAGAGTTGCTCATACTGTGGAATTTCCTGCTGCTTCTTTTTGCTGTTTTAATTTTTGATCTGTTAAGCTGGAAAGATCTTGTAGCATTCCACTACTCATTAAATAAGATGGCTGATATTTCCTTTGGAAAAAAATATTTTCCTTGCTTCCTTTTCTCATTCTAGCAATCTAATAAAGACTGCATGTGCAGGCATTATATATACGGGAAGCTGACTTCAAATTGGAAGGCATTTGGTATTCCACTTGCCGCACATGGTAGAGTTCTTAAAGGATCTGATGTCTGTAGTCTTTATCTGCAGTTACTTGTACCATTCTTAGTCCAAAATAGAGCCCAGATTGATGAGCATAACTTTGATAGAAGTTCTACTGAAGTACGTACAGAAATGGAACCTGATGACAAAAGAGTAAATGGGTTTCCAGCGAGCATTGCTGAGGAAAATGCTGCCGAACATTTAGATATGGAATTTCAATTTTATCTATCAGATGATAAGGCAATTACTAAAGGCGCTGAGATTGTAATGAATGAGCCATTAAAGTCCACAGATATCCCTGGACGGTTAAATGTACTTGTAAATTGGTCACCTAAAATGGTTGAAAAATACAATACAAGTCTTTTCAGCTCACTGCCCGAAGTTTTCAAATCTGGGTTTTTTGGCAAGAGACCTCAAGATTCTGTCTCACTGTATAAATGTCTTGAGGCATTTCTGAAGGAAGAACCTCTAGGGCCAGAAGATATGTGGTAAGTATGCAGCTCCTTCACTTCTGTGATTGTACGCCATCTGTCCACAAGTTTTATATTTACGGAAAAGGGCCTAAAATACCCTCGAAGTATTGAAAATGGTACACAATTACCCTCCATCCACCTATTGGCCCCCAATTACCCTTCAATCCACCTTTGGGTCCAAATTTACCCTTTCATTAACGGACCAAAATTAAAAATACGGAAAGGGCCTAAAATACCCTCGAAGTATGAAAATGGTACACAATTACCCTCCATCCACCTATTGGCCCCCAAATACCCTTCAAATTCACCTTTGGGTCCAAATTTACCCCTTCATGAACGGATCAAAATTAAAAATAATTAAATAATATTTTTTAATTACGTGGCACTCAATCATTGGTTGTAATTTAATATTAAAATAATTTTAAACCCACCCATTTTAACTAAACCATCCCACTTGACCTAATTTAAAAAATTAACCCATCTAATTAAAATATCCTAAAATCTTATTCCTCCCATTTTCACATTTCCATGAGTCCATTGTCTTCTTCTTCTTCTTCTTCAGGAAGAAAAGTCAGCTTCTTCTTCGATTTCTTTCCCCGAAGAACTTAAATACAATGGAGTCATGAAAATTGAAAAAATGGGAGGAATAAGATTTTAGGATATTTTAATTAGATGGGTTTATTTTTTTAAATTGGGTCAAGTGGGGCGGGTTAGTTTAGTAAAATGTGTGGGTTTAAAATTATTTTAAATATTAAATTACAACCAATGATTGAGTGTCACGTAATTAAAAAATATTATTTAATTATTTTTAATTTTGGTCCGTTAATGAAGGGGTAAATTGGACCAAAGTGAATTTGAAGGGTATATTTGGGGGCCAATAGGTGGATGGAGGGTAATTGTGTACCATTTTCAATACTTCGAGGGTATTTTAGGCCCTTTTCCGTATTTTTAATTTTGGTCCGTTAATGAAAGGGTAAATTTGGACCCAAAGGTGGATGTGAAGGGTATTTGGGGGCCAATAGGTGGATGGAGGGTAATTGTGTACCATTTTCAATACTTTGAGGGTATTTTAGGCCCTTTTCCGTTATATTTATAAATTATAACACATGAATGTTCAGAGATTTCTTGAAATGGTTCTCTTTTTGCTTCTTTTTTGGTTTGTGCTAACAATCATAAATCCTCAACATTCGTAATTACATAACTGTATTCTCCCTATGATAAAATTTTTTATTTCAATTAGGTCAATATTCTTCACAACACCTTGATTGCTTATGGGGCTTAAACTGTTCTTATTAGCCTCAACCAAATTGGACCTTGACTTTGTAGCATGGCATGAGCAGTATCCTCCAAACCACTAGTTCAGTTATGTTAAAGAAATGACGACATTGGCTGATGCTGTCACGTAACACCTCTATTGACTTTCTGCACATTGCATGAAGTGTAGCTCTTTGTTTCTTGTCTATTCAAATCAACTATATACAGTTTTTAGATAATGACATTGAGTTATTTATCAGGGCCACTTCTGGCAATGACAGTCATATTCATCGGGTGAAAAGACTTCTTTCATGCAAAAATTCTAATATTCTATTTTATCATCTAATCATTTTTTTGTGTCATTCATTTTGGAAGTATGAATATGATCTGCCTAACGTTTTTTGTTTCGTATCCAACATTAGGTTTTGCCCTGGATGTAAGGAGCATCGCCAAGCCACTAAGAAGTTGGATCTTTGGAGACTGCCGGAAATTCTGGTCATCCACCTGAAGAGGTTCTCATACAGCCGGTTTATAAAGAACAAGTTGGAGACATACGTTGACTTCCCCACTCATGATCTCGATTTATCCTCATATATGGCCTACAAGGATGGAAAATCTTCCTATCGGTATATGCTTTATGCAATTAGCAACCATTATGGAAGCATGGGAGGGGGTCACTACACTGCATTTGTTCATGTAAGTGGTGCTGCTATTTTGAGTACCTTGCTTCTTTTGCTTTCTTGTGATTATGTTCTAATGTAAAATAGAAATTTTTAAACCTGATAAAATTGGAATACTAATGATCGGTATAGATGTATGCAAAATTTGTACTTCTGGATGAAAGGGAAGTTAGTTTTGGATTTGCATGATATGATGCACTTGTTAGACTCCCTGAATATGCAATGTAAAACAAGTCCTTTCTTTTGTATTTTCTGCAGCATTATCTTTGTACGATTTCTTGACAAAACTTTAACTCGCAATATCTTATGATTAAAATAATCTTCAGCTTATCCAAAAAAAAAAGACTAGAACTTGGGGAGAGGGGTGGGTGGGGGTCAGAGTCAGAGTCAGGGTCACTGTACCTCTCTCGGGAAATTTAGAAATATCATGTTTCGTAGGCGTGTATAGTTTATGTAATTGCATGTGTCTCCATTGTATATTGAACTTTAAAGTTAAGTCATGCATCTTCGTTCTGTTGTTATCATCTGCATATGAAGAATAAGCAAGAAAGAGCCTTTCCAGTTTTCCCAATTTAATTCAAATATTGTAACCTGTGTTTTTTTCTTAATAATGTAGCAAGGTGCTGATCGGTGGTATGACTTCGATGACAGCCATGTGTCTCCCATCAACAAGGACAAGATCAAAACCTCAGCAGCGTATGTTCTGTTTTATAGACGAGTTGAAGAAACCTAACGTTAGATTATAGTTACTAAACATCAAGGCTTGATTTATCTTTTCGCAAAGCCTTACAGGAAATTGGTTTGGTTTCAACATTCTTTGACCTTTGGCACCATGGCATCCAGTTTAGTTGTAGTTTTGGGTCAAAAAAGAATCTAGTGAAGTGGTAACAATGGTTATGTAGCAGTGTAGCAAAGAGGGAAAGAAATTTAAGTTTATGTTTCCATAGCCGTTTTAAATAGAAGATACTTTTCCTTAATTATCGCAACAGATCAGAAAATAGTTTGGAACAGATTGTTTATGCACAGGGGAGGAAGCAAGCAAAAGGTAAGGTCTTTTATGACATGAAGTTAATTGAATATGTCATTAGAAGATAGGGAATTACATTTTGCAATTTTGGTGATAATTTCCAATGTGCATTATCCTTTGTTTCTAGCTTCTATTTTCACCTTTGATATAGGCACATTCACAATAGAGTTTCTCAGGAGACTGAGGTCGAGTCTCGAGCTTGTTATGAGATAAATATGATCATTCTAGTCATGAGAGATATCGAGTTTGAGCTCTTACGAAGGAGGGAGTACATTATATATATGTCTATATTATTGTATACCAATGTGAAAGAGACTGAACATCAGCTAGATTGGTGGATCTTGTTGAATCAATCTCTCATTAAACCTAAATTTATTTTCAATATCTGGTGGGTCTATACCATAATAGGAAACCCCAAAAAGTACTATATCCTTAGGGTAACATGCATGTGGGTCCCACCCAACCCACCCTCATTTTTTTTTCAGTGTATAAGGTGATAGATGAGTAGCTACTTCAAACACAAACAAAGAGCTTGAAGATCTCGATCTACTTTTTCGGGTTTAACCATCTAGTATTCGAAATTCTCACAGCGATACCTAAATGTATAATTGTCATATGGTTGGTATACGTGTATTATATATATATTTTTTCAAAAATTATAATCAACGCAACTCCATTTTTATTTTAAAAGTTAATCTTTTAGGGGTAGTCTATATATAGTAAACAATTGACAATTGTACCCCAATTATCATGTTAAAATACATTTTATTTCGAAATTATTATTCATTCCATACTCCTTTAATTTTGGGATAGTGTCTTTGACAGGATAGACTAGTGCTGACTGATTTGTAAATGAATATTAAAGCAAGTATACCTCAGAAACCTACCTATCTTTTTACGCACTGATCAGACTTACTATAGCCCCCACCACCTTCATTAAATTCCAAAATACCAACTAACATGATTTGACGTTACAGATTCTGCAGCTTAAAGCCCATACCCTTTTTTTTATATAAAAAAAAAAATTAAAAAAAAGAAAGAGTCTAACGTGAATAAATAAATTTTTAATGGATGATATAAATAAGTTTTTTTCCTAAAAAGAAATATGATGTTAAAAGAGAAAAGACTTCCTACTGATATCTTTTTGATAGATTTGATTCACTAGCTCAATGTATTTTTAATTACATGTTTTTATAATGAAAATATTGTACTATTAAATTTATAAATAGTCGTAAAAGGATAGTACAAATAAATGGAAACAGAAAAATAGTAATTGACACAATAAAATTGCAACTTAAAAGATATTTAAATTATTTTTTGATAAAGAAAGGCCGAAAAGAAATAATTAAAGGTGAGTTGAGGGTTCCATGATTGTGTCCACTCTTGTCAAAAGTCATTGACACTTTATAGTACGTGGTCATTTCATTTCTTGAATGCTTAAAGCAAATAAATCTTGGTAGCTAGCTAGGTTATACAATATAATAATAATAATAATAATAATAATTTAATAATAATAATAATAATAATAAAAAAGCTAGGGTTATAATTTATATATTTCTGTAGCCGTGACTTGGGTATGTCTTTTGCGTTAAAAAACTTTTATTTGATTCACTCTTTTCTTTGGCTCAGAATTTTTTTTTTTTTTGGAAATAGGAGATTTAAATACCCCCCCCCCCCCCTGGTTGTATTTCATATGTCATTATTTCCTTATAATTTTTTTGTATATCTTGTTCTCATGATTACAGTTAGCTTAAAAAAATTACCAAATTAGACACTATATGATGTGTTGTATAGAAGCAATTCATATCAAAATGGAACAAAGGTCATATACTATTAAGATAAGTTAACATTTATCTATATCAATAACAACAATAATTTTAATGCAATTTCAAGGAAGGATAGAGTATTGTACGCATAGAAATATTATTTCTGAAAGACCCTTGACTTAAGCGTATCAAATCCAATTAAGACAAAAGAAGAAGACAATAAAGTAACCATAACTGTAATTAATAAGAAAAAAACAATGTTATATCTACGAAAAGAAACAATGACAACAGTAAAATAATGACATCATATGTAATAACAATAGCGTATTACGTTAAACTCCATTAATGAATTAAGAGAAATAAAGACGTAATGAAATATTGTACTTTCTCCGTTTAAAAAGGAATGACCTAGCTTATTTTTGAATCTGTTTAAAAAGAATGATCCCTTTCTTTTTTTTATTGCAACACTAACTTCAACTTTCCTGCCACAAGAGTAAAAAAACATTTAGGTATATTTGACATAACTTTAATTCAGAACAAAAAAATGAAAATTCTTTTTTCTTTTTTCAAACTACGTTCCAAGTCAAACTGGACCATTTTTTTTTAAACGGAATAGTTTTGGAGACTTAACTCCAAAATTAGTTAGTATAACTGAATTTTGAAAATGGTATTTATTAATACCTTAAATGGTAAGTAATGGCGTGCATGAGTTTTGCTGAGACAAAACCAAATTGGTTTAAAGCTGGTGCAACGCTATATTAGTTTAGCAGAGCCATCAAATTCGGTGTTTATTTGGTCCCATCCCTTCATTTATCTTATCAAATTTCCAATCTGATTTGACTCTGACTCATGAATAACATGAACTGTTACTATCAACACCCTCTCTCTCTCTCTCTCTTTTTCATTTGCAGTTCGATATTCATATCGGAGCTTGATTAAATTTGAATTCGTACTAAAAAGTTTTACATCAAAGGAATATAGTACTACTTAACAAAAGCAATTTCGTATTCAGAGAAAGTCGAACCGGAGACCTCTTAAGATGAAGGAATATTTACTAATACCTTTCTCTTTTCATGTGTGAGTGAGTCTATATTCATGAGTCTACGGTTAGTTGCGATAAGGTGATTGAAATTTGTTTATTCTTAATAAGAAAATTGAATTCAAGCTCCAAAATTAAAAAAATAAAGATGAAATTCCATAGTAGGCCAATTAAGGGTGTTCGTGGTTTGAATTTAGCCGAGTAAAATCAAAATCAAATCATTTAGTTTTTTAATTTTTTAGTTATTAAAATCAAATCAAAGTTGATTTGTATCTATCAAGTTTGGTGGTGGTTGGTTTGATTCGGTATAAGGAAATATAATGATATTATTATTTTTTCATTTTTTATTTTTTTAATTATAATTAGAGGAAAATTTTCACCCCGTTTCCAACTTGTAATCTTTCATTAACTTTTTACTGTGGTGGATATAATTTTTTCTTAATATAAGCTTTATAATTTATTCATTAAAAGTTATATATATATATATATATATATATATATATATATATATATATATATATATATATATATATATATGAAATTTGTGAATATAACGTATCTATTTGGTTAAAAAATAATCAGTTTGTTTTTAATAAAACCAAACTAAAGCAAATCTTATCAATATTTTAAAACTTAAATGCTAAGCCTAATCAAATCAAATCATAATTATACAAATATCAATTTATTTAATTCTCAATTAAAATCCATTTTAAACCAAATTACGAACACCTAGTTGGCCATATTCATCGTTGAATTACTCGAACCTTTGGCGTTTGAAATACCATATGACTGAAAAGTCCCCTAAGAATTTTTAAAGCTAACCTTGATATTACTAACCATGTCGAGAATAAACAGTCAGAATAAGATAATTATTAGTAAATCTCTATGATAAATATTAATATTGTGTAATTGAAAATTAAACATGTATGACATCATAACCTAGTTCAATTTTTACATTCCTAATTTAGATTAGGGGTGGAGACAAATGGGTGCAAGAGGGTTGATCAAAAACCTTTTCATTATAATTTTGTATAGATTATGATTAGAATATAATGTTGAATTTTAATACAATATATATGAAGTTGTAAGGTTATATTAGAACCATCAATGTGCATGAATTAACCCAAAAAAAATACTTCAATAAAAAGTTATATATTTCATCATTCTGATGATTTCCTTCGTACCAAACACACCCTCAGAGTGCGCTAACACAAACAAACACAAATAATGGTAATAATAATAATAATAAACAACGTATATTATTAGAGTAATCATAGTTAATAGTTACAACTTATAATACGAATAAAAAAACAAGGAATTCAAGGCCCTAAAGGGATAATGCTGAAAGAGCTAAAAACAGTTTATTAGTTTGGAGAGATTAATATATATATATATATATATATATATATATGAAATTTGTGAATATAACGTATCAATTGGTTAAAAAATAATCAGTTTGTTTTTAATAAAACCAAACTAAAGCAAATCTTATCAATATTTTAAAACTTAAATGCTAAGCCTAATCAAATCAAATCATAATTATACAAATATCAATTATTTAATTCTCAATTAAAATCCATTTTAAACCAAATTACGAACACCTAGTTGGCCAATATTCATCGTTGAATTACTCGAACCTTTGGCGTTTGAAATACCATATGACTGAAAAGTCCCCTAAGAATTTTTAAAGCTAACCTTGATATTACTAACCATGTCGAGAATAAACAGTCAGAATAAGATAATTATTAGTAAATCTCTATGATAAATATTAATATTGTGTAATTGAAAATTAAACATGTATGACATCATAACCTAGTTCAATTTTTACATTCCTAATTTAGATTAGGGGTGGAGACAAATGGGTGCAAGAGGGTTGATCAAAAACCTTTTCATTATAATTTTATATAGATTATGATTAGAATATAATGTTGAATTTTAATACAATATATATGAAGTTGTAAGGTTATATTAGAACCATCAATGTGCATGAATTAACCCAAAAAAAATACTTCAATAAAAAGTTATATATTTCATCATTCTGATGATTTCCTTCGTACCAAACACACCCTCAGAGTGCGCTAACACAAACAAACACAAACAATACTAATAATAATAATAATAAACAACGTATATTATTAGAGTAATCATAGTTAATAGTTACAACTTATAATACGAATAAAAAAACAAGGAATTCAAGGCCCTAAAGGGATAATGCTGAAAGAGCTAAAAACAGTTTATTAGTTTGGAGAGATTAATATAATATATATAATACATCTCACCTATATAATATTATATTTATATATATTTGTGATCATAATATAGCTAGATCATATTATTTATTATTTTATTTATTTTATAATTAATAGAGACCAATTGTTTTCTGAGGACCCTCTCCTGCAACAGCATGATCCAATTTATTGGTTTGTTTGTTGCCATCCAGCTTGAGTCCAAAATGGATATGAGGGAAATGTGCCCACTGCAAAAACACACAGTAAAAAATATCAAAAAGGTAATTAAATTTTTCACATAAATGTAAAGTTCTTTAGTTACACAATTCTATTTAGTGCCTCTTCTGTTTATTTGCCCCTACCCAATATAATAACTAGTCAGCCTAAAATTCAGAAAAATGACTTCTCTAATAGTATTTTATATCAATGATGTCACACAATCGACCCCTATTATCACCTTTCATAATGTTTATCAGAATTATATATAAATAATTTTAGTTTATTTCAGTATATATTGCATATATATAGAATCCCAAGAAAATAAATAAGTATCTCAAAAATTTTTTAAAAAAATATTTTTCTTCGTATCGAATGCATCCTGCATCATGCATTTACTTACTACTGAATATTAATATACAGTTTTGATATATATAGTTTAATTTCATTTTTCATATCTTTCTAATTTCTTCATGTATGGCTCAGCCTACATAGCAAAAGTTATTTTGGGCTGAAATAATTATTTTCAATTCTCATGTAGCATGAAAATCTCTACCTCTTTTTTTTTTTTTTAAATGTATGTAATATATAGCTTACATTTTTGGCAGCAGTGCTAAATGCTTCTCTGTGGCTAATATCAGGATTGCTTGCCTTTATCCTTTGGATCTCCTCCCTACATATTAAATTAATTCACAACATTATAGATATAAATATATATATAAATATGTAATTCACATAGTTCTTATTTTAATTTATATGCTACTCATAATTATATTATTTTTACTTACTTGATAAATCTATTGTAGGCAGAAGGAACACGTTGTCTTTTCTCCGGTGCTGCAAAGTTTTCAACAAACATTTGAACATATAATTTTAGTAGTGCAATGGATTCTTAGGTAATATTTTGAAGGACGAAACCTTTCTCAAGTAAGGTAGCAAGGAGGAGCACGTAGAAATATCGATCATAAAATGAGCCACTAGCTGTGGCTGAATATAAATAAATTTCGAATTCGCTTCTAAAGTATCAAATGACGTTTTATAAGATAAGTTATGATAAAATTAATTTGTTATTTCCACTGACATAATTTTACTGTCTAAAAATCATGATATTTTATGCACTATAAGGTATGTGTTAATTTAGATGAAACAAGATTACAATTGATGATATATATTTGTCATGTGCCAAAGTATACATTTGTCCCTAATTGGTTTGTAGGTTTTTTTTCTTTTAAAAAAGAATTTATTATGTTTTGGACCATTTAACTCACTGTCTCCATCGATATTTTGGGTTGGTGGTGATTTTAATTTTTGTCAGTATTAGTAACCAAGAGTTTAGAGATGTTTTAATCAACACAAGTGCTTATATTCTTCTTCCTAACATAGATTGCTGTGGTGAATGATTAGGATTTATCTATTTTTAACTCAAAATAATTCAAAAACCTAATTTAAGCATCAAAATGTATTGACCATGTGTTGGAATACATATTTTCTTGGTTTAGAAACCTATAAACATTTCCGAAGAAATCGAACACATAACCTAAAATATTTTTTTAGACCTCCATCTCACTTGTGGTGGTGGTGTGGTGGTGGAGTATTGGTGTATCAAATGAGATTCAGTATCTAATACATATGCATAAAATAAAATTAAAAAATCTATTCACATTGTATAGTTTTCTCAATGTTTACCTAAGATCTTTTTTTGGTCTAATCATCTAGCCCCAAAAATTAATTAAGAGCTAATTTAAAGGGAAACTGATTACTTAGCTAGCTTTAAGAAGAGATTATTGCAACTTGATATAAGTAGCAATTTTTAGTTGCCTTCCAAAAGAGAGGCAAGGAGAATTGAATCTTCTTCACAGAAAATTATATTATGTCAAATAAAATTATTTTCCTAATAAAAGCGAATATACTAATATAATAGCAAAAGTGGTCCAAGAGTTGTTATACTTTTTGGTTCTAGTTTCAAAACCTAGGTGTGACACACTAGAATTTAATTTTATCTTAAAAAAGAACATTTTTTAAGAATTTCTTGCTCCGTTACTATCTAAAAACCACCCAATGGACTAATCTAGAGAGTAGAGGTCATGCCTATTACCTTTTTATTCCAAGAAAGGACCTAAGAGAAAAAGGATGCAGCAAGGAATTCAAAAGTACTTAACCTATGTTTCAAGATACTGGTATTACATATGAGTTGGGTACAAGTGTAATGTCACAATCAACTGATGGATTTGT
Source organism: Solanum peruvianum (assembly GCA_027705065.1). Taxonomy (NCBI): domain Eukaryota; kingdom Viridiplantae; phylum Streptophyta; class Magnoliopsida; order Solanales; family Solanaceae; genus Solanum; species Solanum peruvianum. The sequence continues at coordinate 47,656,676 of JAKWJD010001760.1, read as the reverse complement.
ACACAATTTGGCCCCACATAATAATGAGATGGTACACAATTGCTCTTCTTTGGTTGAAGAGATTCAAAATTACCATTCTAGTAGTTAGATAATAAATTAAAAAGAATCAAACACGCACATGATATAGATATGTATAATCTTTTAAAAAAGAACGCAAACATAACATTATTATGTTATAGTGAACAAGTAATTAGAGAAAGGGAGAGAGCGCTTACGGCGAATAGGAGGGGATCTAGGTTGATCATGATCAGTAGGAATGGGAGAAAATCTGTGAAATGAATTTGTAGAAGAGGATGATGATCCATAACCTCTACTCATTCCATCTTCAATACTTGACTCATTTTGTCTCTGCTAATCCAATTTTTTGCATATACCAATTAGTATATATGAAAGTTTCTGTTATGTTATGTGATCATTTCATCTAAAAAATTATATAATGTCTCAATGACATAGACTCTCTTAAGTATTAGAAATAAAGAACTTAAAATTAAACTAAAGTATTTCCACATATTCTTGTAAGACTTAACTAAATAAACTAAATTTTCCTCCCTTTCAAATTGTTGTTATACTTTTCCTTTTAGTCAAATTTATAATAGAAAATGTCTCTTTCCTTTCACATGGTTAAGACTATAAAAATAAACGGTATTTTGATACATTTGAATATTTCTAATTTATGACCACAAGAACCAAACGTTTTTTTCTAAACTTCTTAAAGCTCCATACCAAATCGTCAAAACTAAACAAATAAATTGAAACGGAGAGAGTATACGTGGTATATACCTGTAAATCTTGAATGGGGAGAGACTGAAGGGAAGGTGCAATATTAACAGAAAGCAAATTTGCGCAGTGTCCACACCTTACTGTCACTATTGTCATCATACTGTTGCATGGAACGCTAACCTGACATACAACAACAAAAATAGAAACAAAATTGAGTTTAATTTACTATTTTATTGACAAACATTACATCATACAAGTGCTCACTATTGTCCAGAAAAATGTATAATCCTTAAAGAGTACTTAACAATTTGTGTCTAACGAGATTTTACTATGCAGTTGCATGATTTTATTTTTTTTTTATATACGGGAAATTCGCGATCACTATTATTTCAATGCGCACAGGATAAAACTTTGCTCGTATAAATGAATTGGAAAATTGAAACACACATTGTATGTAGTTGGACTTAATAGTTAGCAATAGCTTTTATAGTAATAGTTGAATCTATAAATACCTCGTCCATTCAGTATAACAGAGCAAATTGATGACGGTATGACAATATTAAATGGGAAGATGACAATCTCAATGTAACAGCATCAAGAATATATATCACATATAATAAGATTCAAACTTGCAATCTAAAATAAAATTTTAAGCATTCAGTGCTCAGAACTCTCCCCACCCCACTCCACCCCCAAAGTGAGTTAGCCCTCAACTCCAATTTATGTGTTTTCTTAAAAAACATTCTTAGTGAAACTTCTTATACTACCAACAAGGGTTGTGAATTCTGAAAGAGTGGTACGTATTTTCTCGTCCTTAATCAAGAGGTGTCAAGTTCGAGTCTCCCTAGGTATGGAATCGCCTTTGTTAGGAAACGTTTTACTTTCAGATTTAACCGAGCTCCAGTATGAGATACCAGGTGGAAAACCAAAAAGAAAACATCCCAAAACTTATTTTTCACACATTTTGAAAGTTGATTTTTCATACGATCAGTCAATTATTTTTTATTGAATAAACTTGAAATCAAGAAAAAAGTGATTTCTCGAAATATATAAATATTAGTTGAGTGACCACGTAAGAAAACAAATCCGAAATTACTATAAGGAGTTTCCTTTAAAGTATGCTCTCGGACTCATCTCTTTTCTTTTCCTTTTCTTTCGGTGCTCTCTCATCGACTTTTTCTGACCATTTACTCAGTCACCAGAAAAGTGAGTAAACTAGGAAAATGACATGACCACAACAAAAATCATGAAATACACATAAATCAGAAAATATATTTAAAATAATTTATATTAGTACAAAAAATAAATTAAATATGTGATATCCAAAGTAAATATTTTTTCTGATGTAAAACTCTAGCATCATCAATTTCATTTTGTCTCTTCAAATCAAGCAACGTAACTACATTTTCATAAATGGAAGAAAAATATAATGATTTATTAAAAAAAGTGTTAGTTATAATATCAAAGAATGGTCAAAATGAGGAGGAAAATAAATTAAAGAAAAATATATCTTATTGTAATAGGATTATATTTATTATCCAGTGGACAAATACATACTCCCAATTTTTATTTTTATGAAAAAGAATTTGATTGTTTCAAGAATTAGTACAATTATTTATGATCAGTGTGTGCAGTATAGTACGAACCTGATGAGGAAAAAGAGGATCGACCAATTAATTGATAAGAGAATTAAAAACAAAATGATAACCAAATTATGAGGAATATAATTAACGAACTTGTTAAATGGTGACTATTAAATAATTAATTCAATCATTTAAAAAAAACAAAAAAAAAAAACTTATTCACAAGAAACCCTAGTCTCTCTCTAGTCATGTAGAGTATCTGGATTAAATATTTAGCTTGTTTCTAGTCAAACTAGTACTATATATTAGCTACTTGTTAGATAGGGTTTGGGAATAAATTAATTGGATCTCAGCTCAATTTTTATTTCTTTCTATTAAACTTCAAAAAAAAAAAAAAACAAGCAAGATAAAGATGAATAAAAGAGAAAATAATGAAAGATTGTTTTCAATTATTTGAAAATTAGCATAAAATATGACACTTTGAAGCAAAATTTCTCCAAACATCATATCTTTTTTAGTAAATTAATCTTAGGAAAGATTTTAATTTTTTTTCACTAAAAAATAACAAATAATAATTATTAGTTGAGTGATCGATCGAACAAATCAATCTCCGCATATTTCCTAACCCTTGTCGCTTATACTAAAAAAGGAAGAGTTCATTGTAACAAGATTTTGTTGAATTTCAAAAGATTGTGCTTTCAAAAAAAATTTGAAGTTGTTCTCATTATCATATTATAATTTAGAAAATGAAATTGTTCTTCTAATGATTCGATCTAAAATTATATGTCAACATGCATTTCAAAACTATTAAAAAGGGGTTTAAAATCAAAGTAAAGAAGTGTACCGCAAGAATTGTGCTGCAGAAGTTGCAATGAACATAGCAAACACGTTCCGAGGAAGAGGAGGAATATGTCATGTCAAGTGACATTTCTTATAAGTTTTTTTTTTCTTTTTAGGTCAGAAAATACGGATCGAAGAATTAACTAGTAAAAGGATGAGTCAAAATCAAGAAATATGTGTAATGTTCATCATGTTATGTAGCTAGGAAGAGAGTTGAAAAGACCTAGCTTACAAAAGATGGGGGAAAAAAGGGGAAGAAAAGGGGGAGATGATAAATAAGGTATAAGTTTTTGAGAGATGAATGAATGAAAGAGTACAAAATAAACACATATTAGAGATGAAGAGATTGATGGGATTGGAATGGTTTGGTCTGGTCGGGGTGGGGTGGGGTGGGGTGGGGTGGGGTAGGGGTTGGGGGTGGGGGGGGGTGAAGGATGAGAAGTGAGTGAAGGAAGTAGTGGATCATCTTCATCTTATATTATAGTGGTATTGTTGTCATGCATATCAATACCTAGTGTAATTAATAGAGTATACAAAATTAGTTACTACCACAAAGTTGTTATATCCAAATAGTACATAGATACAACATGTACATTTTGTGTGTCTTTTCATACACAAGTATATAGCGTTCTCCGTTTCATTTTAACTGTCGTTTTAATTCATTTCATTTTCGTAAAAAAATGATAAATATTTTTTGTTTGTTATATTTTTTCTTAAAAACATAAAAAGTACACCTATAATCACAAAATAAAGAAAAAACAATGATTTCACTTATCAAGATTATGAGTACAAATATGTTTATCTCTTAGTTATCTCCAAAATTTCAAGGCTAGAATAACTTTCTCGACTGGGATGATGTAGAGCTCCTTAGAATTTATTTGAACTCGATATGTGTAAGGAGATTTTGTGGATCCGAATTATTTGAATTTGTCAAAAAAGTCTGATAACATCTTGATCTCTTTGTAAATATTTCATAAGCTAAAGGAATTATCGAGATGCATAATACAAGGGAATATGTTACATGTTTTATATGCATGAACTGATGTTAATGGTTAAGTAACTTTCAAGAACTCTAGCTGAAACTAGGCTTGTCTTGTAAATTTTCATAAATTTTTGTGTCTACATTCCCTTGATTATTTTTTACTTGTCTTGTATTGGTTTGACACACTCCTTAAAGACAATAATAAAATAATATTTTATTATGTCACTCTTTAAATATAATAAATTCAATATTTTAGGAAATGATTAATAGTTAATAATAGGGAGAAATTAGGAACTATATAAGTTTACTATGTCACTTTTTAAATATAATAAATTCAATGTTTTAGAAAATGATTAATAGTTAATAATAGGGAGAAATTAGGAATTATATAAGTGATAAATTATCTTTTGAATTTTTATTTAAAAGTGAACAAATAAAAATGAAGGCAATAAATAAAAGTGGATGGAGACGAACAAAATACAATTTACTAAGTTACTCCTAAGAGATAATATAATATATATATAGGGAGAGAGAATTGAGTTACACTAAGAAAAAAAATTCTATAATTTTAAGAATATAGCTAAAAATAATGGTTATTAGGCTATTAGTTTTAAAATTTTAAAGTAATATAATATTTTTAACTAAAGCAACGGACGAAGGGAGTACCTAATAATGGTTTAAGTGATATTTATTAATTGGCTTGCTTATTACTTCTGTCATTCCATATTGAGGTATTTCACACCCTTTAAGAATGTAGATCAAAACATGAATTTAATATAATTTTTTATTTTTATCCTTATTAATTATTATCAAATTTATAATTAAAATAATTAAATATTAATTAATTATTAATTTCAATACTAACTAATAAAGGGTAAAATAGAAAAAATATTCTAAAAGTAGTATTAAAAACCGAAGAATTAAGTTATTTAAAAAAAAAAAGTACCTCAAAAATTTAATTAATATAAAATAGAAGAAGTATCAATATACTTTGGTGCAAATAAATGTTTAACTAATTGATGCTCTAATTAAGTAGTGGTGGATCCGTGTAAACCTACGCATTTAATCGAATTGAATTATCTTTTAACTAAATTTTGTATGTGTATGGAAAATATTTTTAAACATCTAATTTAAAAAAATTTAACCTAAGGTGCATATGATTTTATCCTCCAACACAAGGTACACAAATATGCTATATAAAATAAAGTAGTTTTTACGCTAAAAGTGTGCAAATTAAATAAACATATTAAATTTAGAAGGCAATTACAGATAAATGTTTATGATTATTGCATTAATTTTAACTTGATTAAAACTATATATAAGTAATCAGCTATCACTTATTAACAAATTAAAATTATATTTGATAATATTAATTTTTTTTAGATAATCATATTATATAATTTAAATTCTTTAATTTTGGGGGTGGGGTGGGGTATGTCTCTGCGGGGGGGGGGGGAGGTAGTACGATTGAAGGAATGAGTGGGTGGGAGTGCATCTGATTAAGTGACCACTCTGCTTGAATGTGAAGCGGACGAGGGGGGCGATATATTAATGCTTATGGAATGTTTTAGTTGGCTCAAAGGACTTGGGCTCGACTCGATATACTATCGTGATATGAAATTTAATTAATTTTTTATTTAAAGAACTTAAAATTATCTTAGGAATTTGAATTATTTAATTATTTTTTTTCATAATTATGATATCCCACAATTAAGTTATGAAAAATATTTTTTTAAAAAAATCAATTCTCATACTATTTTATTAAATGAACAAATTATAATAAATAAAATATCAAAATATTCTAATATTTTGCATTGAGAAAAAAAAACATATCTTCATATTTTTTATGACTTCTGAACGCACATTATTTTATGAAGATCTATTAGTCAAAAACAATAGTAACAAATTATTCTTTTAACATAATACTTTCATTTGATACGAACAAGGTTTTTACGTTGAGCATGCATTTTCTTTCTAATGCAAATTTTAGATATGAGTCAAATTGTACGTTAAAAGAAAATCGAGAGTCCCTCATTTTTTTTAATTTTTTTTGAGAATTTGAAATTTGAAAACACAATAACATCCAACCGCAAAAAATTCAAATGCTAATTTAAAATCATAATTTTTACTTATTGAAATATACTTTGTATGTTAAAGTATATCAGGAGATAGTGTGTGTTATATTCCTACAAAAGTCATAAATATATTGAATTTTGAGTTACAATCGAGTTTGATTATACTCTTTACAAAGTATATTTTAAATAACGTCTGTGCTTTAATATACTTATCAAAAAAATTGAAATATAACTTCAAATTGAACTTATAGCACAACCAAATATATTAATTTTCGAATAAATCAATTAATAAAAATGAATATTTCTTGTGGTCAAACGGGTTCGTGAAGTCTATACACCTCCCAATTAACTTGAAGAAAGAGAGTGATGGTGGTGGCCTTATAATTGCCACAGTACTATCCACAATTTAGGATCAAGCTGATGTCATTTTGTTGTGAGGTTCATTTCATGGGAGCAACTTGACAAGTTGATGTGTATATATATAATTAAATTAATGTATGGTCAAAGGTATCAAAATTTTGTTTTGTATTTTTTTTTTAAAAAAAAAATTAAAAATTACAATTATAGAATCAAATGGTACGAGGAAAGAAATGTGAAGATATGACACTTGGGCCTAATTTAATCTCAGAAGCTAGCTCGTGAGGGAAGGTTTGTCCAAATCTATATAACGAGATCAAATTCTCATCTCTCTATCACTACAATAAAAATAACTTTTAGCGGCATTAAATATTTGACACTAATAAAGAGTGTTAAAGTCTTTACCGGCATTAGTTAAGTGTCATTAGAACCAATGTCGCTAAAGACTTTAGGGACATATACAAAGAGTGACAATTGCCGCTAAAAATATATATTTAGTGATAATTAAGAATTAAATGCCACTAATGATCATTTTTGTTGTAGTGTATCGATGTGGGACACCTCAACATTCTCCCGAAGGCTCAAACCTCAATTGGAGCTTGAACACTTCTAAATGAAGGCCCATCATCGGTGTACAACAAATTGTGATGGGTCTGGGTCTGATACCATGTTAAGATATGACACCTGGACTTAACCAACCCCAGAAGCTAGCTCGTGAGGGAAGGTTTGTCCAAGTCCATATAAAGAAACTAAATTCTCATCCATCTATCAATGTAGGACATCTTAACAAGAAAGAATAGATCAATCAAATGGATAAATAATTATTTTAAAAAAAATCCAAAGTAATATTTCAAAATATAAATAAGTATGTTAGTAAAAATGTTATCGTACCAATGAAAGATGTAATTATGCATTTTCTTATAACGAACATATATGAAACAAATTATGTATATTCAATAACCTTAGTAAGCAAATTTTATGTATATCTCAATTATTTTATTAAGTACATTATATATATATATATATATCGATTATTTTGTCGAATACGTGAGATACAATAAGATCCTACTGATATTTTTGTTGGTTGAATAGTTAACAGCCTACTATTTGTACTTCATGGAGGTTAGCCAAGCCCACCTCTACTTTTGTTTATATATACAACGTCTACCAACCCTATAAGTATAAGGGTAGTTTAACAACAATAACCCAAAAAAAAAAAAATACTTATCATTTTTTTTAAAATAAAATTTTATATATATATATATATATATATATATATATATATATATATAACTCTTTATGTATAATTATATTTAATTACCTGAATTTTAAATCACAAGATACGATGAATCTCTTGATACATTATATTTCATTTGTTTTTAATTACATGTTCACTTTTGAATCGACACATCTATTAAAAAACAATGATTGATATATTGATTTTACCATTTTCCCCTATTAATTATGAAGTGGATGAATTAAAAATATAAGAGCATCAAGAAGTTTTACATATTTCAAATTAATTAATTGAGAGTATAATAGGTAAAAAAAATATGTCATTTCTTAATTTGTTAAAATGGACAAGTAATTAGAGACAATTAAGAAAATAAAAGTGAACAAATAATTAAAAACAAAGGGAGGATATGTTTTCAGTTTAAGTTTACGAGATTGATATAAGAAAAATAAATTGAAATCGAGGGATATTTTTATAATGCATGTTGTATGTAGATTTAATATAATTTGTACGTAGAAAGATAAAGAAACAGAAGGCAATAATCCAAAATATAGAAAGGAAATTAAGTGAAACATGAAAATAATAAAAAAAATGGCATTAAGGGATTGACTTTGAGTTTAATGATTTTTCTTTGATTTTTTTTCTTTTTCAAGAGTAGCAACTAAAAAAGAAAATACGGATTTATTTATCTCCAACGAAAAAATAATTTACTATTTTAATTAAAACTTTTTAAGGGTTGCATAATCGTACAAAACATATGAACGTGACAGTATACATGCAAACAGCAACTTTTATTTATTTATTTTTATTTAGATTTGACAGCACACACATATGTTGCATGTTATTTAATTACAATGTTTATTAATTAGAAAATTGTTTGGTTTCACTTTAGTTGTGATTTAGTTTCATTTTTCTTCTATATTAATATAAACTAAAAGTGTTTGAATAACTAATTATAAAGCGTATCAAGTGAAACAGATCTATATATACCTTACTTTGAAAATTAAATTACCAATAAATATTTGGATTTTATGTAAAAATTATACCTCAGTAATCTTAATATAATTTTGAATATTGCTTTTAGGATTTATGTATAAGAAAATTAAATGAGAAGGTTTATGATAATAAATAGACAGATTGAAATAAATTGAAGTAACGTATATAAACAATATGCTATTAGCATGCTTATTAAGTTTATATGAATTGAATCATGGGCTAAATAATGGGTCATAAGTCAACACTCAACTCATACCAAACTATAGTTTCTTTATTTTCTTGTAATTTATTTAATTACATATTAATTTTTTGAATTATTATAACTATATATAACATTATTAAAACTAAAATATTTTGACAAAATTAAATGGGGCAGTTATAATACATATTTAGCACAAATCAACTTAGCCTTAAGATAAGTCTCAATTATATAGATCAATATAAATTAAGTGAATTGGTTCGAACTTGAACAGATTGAGTACAAAAAGAGAAAAAAATGAAAATTTACAAATAATATTTTGTTCAATCTAATCGATCTCCCGCAACATTCTCGTAGTTGTTCCTACGATAGCAAACATATGAATTAAAAAGGGACCATATATTATACAGATACAGTGAACTAGTGGGTTTCTTACAAAGTGTCCAGCAATTTTTGGACCACTTTTACAAGTGTTTTGGTACTCATTTATATTCTACCTTAACCCCAAAATGCAACTAACCCTAGTGTATATCTTCATATGAATCGACATCATTTGCGGTGGAATGATTGAGATCATTTTCTACTTAATTATCATAGGCTCAAGATTGAACACTTTATAATAATAATAATATTAATAATAAATTTAATCGTATGCCAATAGAGGTACTGGACATTACTTGGAGAAAAAAAATCTTGATACATATAATCAACTAGTATAATTTATTTTCTCTTGTCGGTTGATCAATTTGAGATGCCGTTTTTTTCTCAAATAAAATTTATTATATAAAAATAGATAAAGTTTTTGGATCGAAGGGAAAGGGTAATGATAAGTATAAATAAATTGGGTTCAAATTTTTAGTATCGCAAGAAAATCAAATATAAAGTTCTTGCTTTTAATGTGTTTTAACATAACAATTTTAAGTTAGCCGAGGTTTAAAGCTTTAACGCGAATATTAAATATCAAATGATAACTTAATTTTTTTTTAAAAAAATATTATTATTTCTTAAATCCCAACACATAATTTGGAGAAAAAGGTTCTCATCTAACTAAACCCTGAGATAAGTACTACTAGTTTTGATTGGTTAAACAAATTATTGAAATTTGTAAGTTCCTCTACTTGTAGAATAGTGATTAACTTGTACTCAAAGGTCGAGGTGATCTTTTTCAAAAATAAAAATAAAAAATTGAAATTTTAGATTATCATTTTTTTTTTTTTTTGAGAATCTGGGGATCAAAGATCATGATCCATCTAAATAATTTATTTTAAAATCATGATTTAAAATCGCATGTCTTAAAGCCTATTTATTTTAATTGCATGTTTGATTCTAAATTGTCCACAAACGAATAATAACTCAATAATTTAGAGAAACAGCCACATTATTGAAATGCTCTCACATTTTGAGTCCTTTTAAACTTGATTACGAAGACCTAATTAATAAGTGCGACTTCTTAAATCATTAGAAAATTGAACTTTGATCAATTTGAGTTTCCCTACTTTTAACTCGTTTCCAAATTAAGAAATTACGATGGTGACACTTTCCAAGAATTAACAAGTAGATTAACTTTCTTAATTTTCATCTTCTCTCTTTTTTTGACTTTGATGGAACCAAGTCATCAAGGTTTAGTCTTAATTAACTACAAATTAACAAACAATCAAAGCGCAAAATACTCAGAAATTGCTTTAGACAAATCGTTCTCAAAAATAAATCTCCAGCCTGGATGGCAAGTGCGGCATCGTTGTACGTTAATGTGATTTATCGTTTTAGATCTCTCATAACCCATAAAATTTCAACCCGGCTCACCATGCCATACCAGCTTAAACCCACACCGTGTCCATCCGGCCCGACTCGGCCCATCTTTTTTTTTCCATTTTTTTTTTGTAAGATTTAAAATCTAAGTTACCAAATAATAAATTACTCTCCATTTTAATTTGTTTTTTGTATCTTTCCTTTTTTTCATATAGTATAATATTAATAAAAATTCTAAAATGGTATATAAAATTTTATATTAATCAAAACGGTAAAATTGCTGGAACAACACCGATTTTCTCAGCGGGAAAAAGTAAAATCGCTGCTACTGCAGCAATTTTGGAAAATATGATTTTTTTAAAAAAATCAAGAAAATCGCTGTTTCATTTTTTTAAAAAAAAAAATCGAGAAAATTAAGCAGCGATTTTCATTCTTTTTTTAAAAAAAATTCAAGAAAATCACAAAAAATTTGGCAGTGATTTTCTTTTTAAATTTTTTTTTTAAATGAATGATTTTTTTAAAAAAAAAATCACATTTTGCAAAATCATTGCAGTAGGAGCGATTTTGCTTTTTTCGACGGAGGAAATCGTTGTTGTTCCAGCGATTATGCCATTTTGATTAATATAAAATTTTATATTTGTTTTTGAATTTTATTAATATTTTATACCCTTTAAGTTCTGGACTCCAATAAAGGTTATTTCGATACATTTAACATATTTTTAATCTAAAATCATAAGATTTAAATACTTTTCTTACTTTTTTTCTTAAAGTTTCACACAAGCTAATCAAAAAATGACAAACAATTTTTTTAGAAAAGGTGTATTTTTTATTCACCCGCCCCGCCCCCAGCTGCATTGCGTATATCTAAATTCACCTAGCCGCCTTGCATCATTGTCATCCCTAGCACCGAGAGAATAAAATAAAAAATATAAATTAAAGAAAAGAAGGTGTCAATTTTATTTACCATATATAAGGTGACAAAGCTCAATGATTATATAATTTTCAATTGTTTGTAAGTTAGTATTGAGTACGAAAAGTCAGTGTTAAAAAACATAGGTAAGAAAGAAGACTTTAGTGTTGTGCATTTGGTAATATGAATGCATCATTCTTCTACTGGTGAAAATCAATAAAAATTCTTTTGCACACACAAAATTAAACACTAATCGATAAAATATCATTATTGCAATCACTTTTGCATCTCATATATATGACGTAGTATATACTTAGATACCCACTAATTTGACGTGCGTTTTAATTAATTTAAATTTGTGTCAAATATATAATCGAAAAATATTATCTCTCCTTTCTTTGTTTTGTTTGGTAATACAATGAAAGTCATTTTTCAATAAAACGATTTTTTTAAAAAAAAGTAAATTAATTTTAGTGTTAGGGGAGAAAAATAACATTTCACGTCCAGGGGCAGACCCAGTAAGTCAGACGTGGGTGCTCATTGATTTCCGAAATTTTTTGTATATATATATAGAAAATATGATACATATGTTATTATAATTTAAATGAGCACTAATAAAACAAAAGTAATTGTGGGTGAGCTGGTTTAAACCTTTGCAGTAAGAAGCGCACAAAGCTACTGGTGTGGGTTTGAATCCCGCCAGTAGTGTTTTTTTTAAAAAAAAAAATTTCCAGCGATTTTTATGTTACAGAAAGTGAGCACCCACAACCTTTAAATTCTGGATCTTTCACTGTTCACATCAAAAGGAAGAAACTAACTTCAACACACTTAAGAGCATCAGTCATTTTCTACGTAATTATCTTAACATTTAATTGTACTTATTACTTGCTCCAACTAAGAGCCTGTTTGGCTCAGCTTAAAAGCTGGTCAAATTGACTTAAAAGCTGATTTTTGACTTATTTGACTGTTTGACAATACTCAAAACAGCTTATTTTAAGTTAAAAAAAACTTATTTAAGCCAAAAGTTAAAAGCTGGAGTAGGGGTGCTTTTTTTTTTTAGCTTATAAGGTGTTTTAAGTTGACCACATTTTTATGTTTTTTCCCTTAATATTTTTATACAATCTCCAAATTATCCATATAACCCTAACATCTCTTTCTTCTATTTTCCCTTTTCACGTTTGACATAACAACTTCAGCACTTTTATCCAAACGCATAACTGCTTATTTTAAAAATAAGTTTCAGCACTTTCAAAAGTACTTTTTTAAAGCTACTTTTATTAAGCCCATCCAAACGGGCCCTAAAGCTTAGACATTATCATAAGAAATATTTATTATATTTTTATATTTATATTTATTTATAAGAGAAGAAGAAAAACATTTTTCATGTTCCAAGTGATTATGTGTACTCAAATGAAACACTAGAAAACAATTATTGATGTGAACAATTAATTAAAAGGAGCTAAATCTAACTTAGTACTGCAGTGGAAGTAGGCTGGGTAGGACCCTTTTAGTTCATGTAAGGAAGACTGTTACACAGTTATGTTAGGACATATTACTTTTATCGTTCGGTTCATTTTACTTATCGTGCTTATTATCTTATTAACAGGAGAAAATTTTATAAATAATAAATTTAATAAGGCTTTATAATTATATTTTCGATAATTGCGCTTCATAGCTATAGTTTTGCTTACTCTAGAGGTTGCCAGTTTGTATATTTCACTTGTGAATATATAAATCGGGTAAGTATATATATACAAATTTTGTATCTATATATTTATGAATTGTTCAGATTTCCGTTTGTATATTTCGCTTGCCACTATACATACAAGGTAATTCATTATGAATTTTTCATAAATCGCACACAAATAGTTAGGGTAAGCATATATAAAATTTTAAATTTATATGATTAAGAATCAAATTATACAAATTCTGAATTTATACAAGACAGACGAATTACAAGAACCTGGAAAACCATAGTCACGAATTACAATTTTCTTAAACTGTAGCTATAGAATCTAATATAAGCTAAATGTTTGAGCATAATTTTCCTAAAATAATTTATTCAAAATAATTACAATTCTAGAAAATTATTATACAATTAGTTATTAATTTTTTATATCATTATTAATTTAATAAATATTGAAAGAGATTATTATGGTTAAAAAAAGTATTAAATTGAATTACAAGATTATTTAGTCAATATGTAATGAATAGTGATTAGTGAGAGAGTAATGAATATCTGATATTATCATTAGCTTTTCATTATTAAAGAGAAAGAATTTCACTTTTAGCTTTTCTTTTGAAAAATAATAATTAACGGCTCTTTACACTCGTTTTGATCAAACTAAGTCATTATATAAAGTAATTTACTAAAATAATATGTTTTTTAAAAATTTTATAAAACTAGTATAAACGTATTTCACAGTAACGTTTTAGGATATATTTCATCTTTTAAAAGTTGACGGCGTTAGGTTGATTTACGTTACTCACAATAACGTTTTACTCCTAAAACGTTATTCACAGTAAGTTTTTCTCCTAAAACGTTATTCACAGTAACGTTTTACTGCTAAAACGTTATTCACGGTAACGTTTTAGTAGTAAAACGTTACTTACGGTAATGTATATCAATCTAACGCCGTCAGTTTTTAAAAAATGAAATATACCATAAAACGTTACTGTGAAATACGTTTATATTAATTTTGTAAAAATTTTAAAAAACATATTATTTTGATAAATTGCTTTATGTAATGACTTAGTTTGGTAAAAAAATTCCAATTATTAGATTGTGTTTGATATGTAGGAAATGTTTACAATTTTTCATTGTTAATTTGAATTAAATGTTATAAAAAATATTTTTATTTTTTTCTTATTTTTTTTTAAAAAAATGACATTGATTCCTTAAGTAAGGAAAATATTTTTTAAATCTTTCTTTCAATTTCACACCATTCGATTTCCATCCTTAGGTCAGGATCAAATCTTCAATCGACATCGTAATCGAGAGTCAGGATTAAAAATTGAGTCTTGAATTGAATCTTGCATTGGAATAAGAAGTCAAGACTCATGTCAAGGTCGGATTATGGGTTTTGGATCGAAGTCAAAATCGAATTCTCGAATTGTAACACAGAATCAAAGCTTTTCAGGTCAAGAGTTGAGGTCAAACTCAATGTCATAGATTATCGTAAAGACTCTTAGGACAAACTTTTTCTTCTTAACCAACATATTCAAATCTAAATAAGAAAATCACTTATTTTCCGAAGAAAATGTACCAAATACATCTTTCTCAGAAGCCAAGTAAAAGAACTTTATATGTAATGGTTACTTCAATCGATTAGACTAGGCTATGTAAATCTAAGGAAAATTGCAACTTCCATTTTTGAGAAATAGTGACACCTTCTAGGAATCACAAATAGAACATTCTGATTATGCTTATTCTTACTTGTCAAGTAGTCATCAACAAAATCAAAAAAAAGTGTGCACTAATTTAATTTGTGTTCGATTAATTAATTTGAATATCATTTTATCAAAATATTAAAATAACAATTTGTGTTTGAAAAAAAAGTATTTCTATACAAGTCAAAAACACTTTTTTCCCTAAATGCTTGATCAAATTTTTGAGTTTTTGACTCTATAAAAACATTTCTTTTTTTTCTTTTCAAAAAAACTTTTAGCTTTTCAAAAACTTGACCAAACAAACCATTAAATGGGCTCAGGCCTTTGATTTCCAAACTTTACAACTAAATTACCTTAAGGTCCATTCTTGTCGCGAATATTCACTTGTAGAATTTCTGTATGAAAACAAATTTAAAATACGTTTTACAAGAGTTTTAGAAAAAAATGAAGAAACATTTTAGACTTCAAAACAATAGGAAACTAAAAAGAGTGTTTTATTGAATTATTCTGATAAATTAGATGCTACAAACAACCATAAGGAAAAGTAGAGAGTTTGTTGACAAATTAAGTGTTTTAACTCATTCTAGTTGGTAAACAGCAATGAAAGGCATCAACACACTTCCCATCCAAAGCTTCCCATCTTTCTCCTCAACATCACTTACAGCTCTAACTACTTTCCCTTCTTCGTCTTCCAATATTCGTAACAACTTACCTTCAGGGCTATACTTCACAACAATAGCGGGTAGCTTGCCTCCAAGGTGCAAGAGGGCGCGGAGCTTTACAGGGATAGGAAGCTTCAGCAAGAATAGACGAAGTTGTGGGTATATGGAATTTATATAGCTGTAAATGGTACGGCGACAGTGGATTGCTACCCAAAATTCACCTCTCTCATTTGTGCTGACATTATCAGGATATCCTGGGAGGACTGCCATCACCTCAAAGGTCCCCGCTTTCTCGCCTTTCAACCAGTACTTCTGTAATCTATAAGAGAAACACATCATTCCATTATATGTTAATACCTCAACTTTTAAGGTGAAGTCAGAAACAGGATCCTTGTATATCTATTTAATACTGTAAACATGCTAATCCATAGGTCGAGAAACGTACCTTCCCTTGGCAACTTCACAGAATACAAAGAAGGAACCGTCCTTGCTAAGTGACAGACCATTTGGGAATTGGAGATTCCGAACAAGAACAGTGGTTTGTTTAGTATTAGGATTGTACTTCAGGACCCTCCCACTATCTTCTGCTGAGTAAACCAGCAGCATATAGTTCCTGTGCAGGATGGGGTGGGTAGTAATATTCTAATTAAAGAAGAAACACGCATGACACTTGAACTATGTTGTATTAAAACCTGAAATAAATGCTTATATATGGAATTGCAAATCCGATATAAACATCTTCACTATATGTTAGCAGAGTTGGGTATTAATTGAACAGAAGAAATGTTAGCAAAGTTAGGTCAACCATGTAACCACGTTAAAATCTAAGCTTCTCGATGATCATCTATTCACTATATGTTATCAGATTTAGGCATTATCTCTCCTTTTCCTGTCCTAGATGCATTGTTTTTTAAAAGAAACCAGTTTTCTCCCCGCTAAAGATAGGGAGCCCTCTGTCTCCCATTTGGCATTAATCAGAACTTATAGTGAAATGGAATCTTCATTCTCAAATCATGTTAAATATATCAAGAGATCTACATAAAAACGAAGAAACAGTAAAGTCACAATTACCTTCGTTGGTACTTGGTGCTGCTATCTGTAAAATAGACATTTCCTTCATCATCAACGTCAAGGTCATTTGTGAATACGAGAGGCACTCCTTCAGCCTCAGTAGTCAATGTTTCTGCTAGTCCCCCTTCAGGCCCTACTTTCATCAACCCAAAATATGCATCTGCAATATACAAGTCACCTGTTTTTTTATCAAACTGTAATCCCAAAGGCCTACCACAGATGTGTTCATTTTCTAAATAGCTCAGGGGTGATAATTTTGGGTCACAAAGGCCAGACCTGAAAATTCAGATCACCAGAATGCATTAGAAAATCGGAGAAAGTAGACCTGCAACTTAAATCATCTAAAAGAGAAGATTTAAAAAGCATGTTGAGACTTTATACGAAGACTATGCAGCACAATTATAGAAGATAATTTCATCAAGAGCAAGATAAGTAATGACATGTTAAAATTTGATTTAACCAGATCAGCTTAACAGCCTTACATATTAGCATGCAAGGTCGACAATCATTAACATATCACAATTACAATTTCAGTTAAATAATTAGAAGTTCAGAATATACTAGGATCATAGAACTTAAGTCAGATTAAACGATAAGATAAAGGAAACAATAGCCATTCCCCTGACACAGGTCTATTGTCAAATTAGGATTGAAAAGACTAAATATTAAATCTCTCTGTGGAGCAGGAACTTATGGTCCTTTCGTCTTTCCTGACAACTCAAAGCCAGATAGCTAAGAAAACCAAGACATTTTATTAGAAATTCAGATTCTCTTATTATAACCTTAAGATCATTTTCTCATGTGCTCTCATGCTATCCTAAATTGACCAAAGCAAGAAAGTTTCTTAGAATGAGATTGACTCCCATCTGATTCCAGTGCTTAAATAGTCTAGCGTCATGTAACAAAGATCGCGCTTTATGTGACTTAGTTATAGAATATCAATTACGTAGAGGCTTGGATTCCAGCAGCTTGTGGAACAAGCATACTCATCAAGACAAAATCATAATAATTAGAAGCAACGATACAAATTAAGAGCGAAATGCAAGCATATCTCACCGTTACAGTCTTCTTTCATCAAAAGGGCATAGCAGCAAAGATTATCATTGTAACAAGGCATGAAATCATGCTTTAGGAGTCATTAAACCAAGTACTAAGCTAACGTGAATCAAAAAAGCAATTTAAAAAAAAAAATGGAATCATAAACACCCACAATTATACTAAAATCAAAATAAAATAGCATCTGCATGTTAAAGTATCATACTGTTTCACAGAAATTAACACATTTCTACAGCATCCATAAAATAGACATAAAAAATACTACGTCACAAGATTCAACAGTATTTTAGTCTCGTACAAAGTCAAAATCAGATAAACAAATTAAAACAGAGGAAAAACAACGAACAGACTCACCTATTAGCAGAGGTATACGCGAAATCAGTCCATTTCTCTCCATCCCACAACACAATTCTCCCATCAGCTATTCCTGTATAAGGCCCACGACCTTTCGGGTCAAATGCGATACTTTCCGGGCCCTGAATCTGATTCAAAAACTTGATTTTCGATTTCTGAAGCAAGTTCTGGGTATCCTTTTCAACTGGGATTTCAGACCAAGCTGGTGGATCAACTCTGTAAGCTTTAAAGTCTTTGATTTCAGAAATTGCACTGTGTTTAAAAGGGTCAAACCCACAGTACAGTGCCAACAAAAGAAATACTCCGGCAAATACTCCCGCCGGCCTCATCGCCGGGAAAAAAATAGAAAGATTTTGAGATGAGTTATGGGTAAGAATTTTGAAAGGGTGATTTATGATTTAGTGTAATAAATTTAGCCACCAAACGACTTTATGGATTTTTGAATACTGTGCGGGGTTTCGTTTTCATGAGAGTGAAGTGTTAATATTATAGTAACTGTTCCCGCTACTGCCGCTTTCATGTACGTGAGTTTTAAGGAATACTATTAATTATTATTAAAAGAAAAAAAGGAAATGAATTTATATATTTGAAAATAATAAGTCATG
Organism: Solanum peruvianum; assembly: GCA_027705065.1. Lineage (NCBI taxonomy): Eukaryota > Viridiplantae > Streptophyta > Magnoliopsida > Solanales > Solanaceae > Solanum > Solanum peruvianum. Next base: position 47,637,893 of record JAKWJD010001760.1, on the reverse strand, counting down.
ATAATTGTAATATTAAAAAATTATAATTATGAAAAAAAGATTAGTTTAATTTTTGAATGTCGAGACAAAAAGATCTAATTGATTCTCAAAATTTCAATTATTCTATCATATAAATTAGGAATAAATAAATAATTTTTAATTTTACACGAAGTCATATAGTTATTATTAATCAAACTTTTACTTGCGGTATATAACATTCAGTAAGTTTGAGACACTTGTGTAATTAAATATCTAGTTACTAAAAAAAATAATAAAAGAAAGGATAACTACATAATTTCAGGATTTTACAAATTTAATTACTTCTTTTAATAGTTTGTAATATTACCAATCCTATCATAATTTACACGTCAAATATATATATATATATATATATATATATATATATATATATATATATATATATAAAAAAAAAAACTAAGGAAGAAATCATATGTATAACCATTATTTATGATCAATGTATTTGATATGTTCATTCATTTATTTGGATTGTTCTTATTTATTATATGTGTTTGAGTTGTTATTTTGTGTATCTAAACTATTTTTCTATTTATCTGACATTTCTTCTTGTACAGCCATCAAAATCGTTAGGAAAGACAAAGCTAATTAGGAGTGAAAGCATTAATTATAGAGAAAACTTAATGGGTAAGTGATTAATGACTATTTTAGATTAATTTTAAATGAGAGTATCTCACTTTAAATTTGATATACAATTATTAGATAATTGGATAATAAATAGTTATTTAAAGTATAGAAAAATTGTATACAATGACAAATTAATAAATTAATAATTGAATATTCTAACCACACTTTAATTTAATTGTACCCTGTAGCAAACTGTTTGTCAGTCACCTCTCTCCCTCAACTCTCGCTCGTCACTTTCCCTCTCTCGCTCGTTCCCTCTCAGTTTTATACAAACACAAGTGTATACAATCTATTTTTGTATAAAGTGAGAAAAAATTGTATATATACGTATATTTTCGTTCCCTTCTCTCCGCTTTCCCAGATCTCGATCGCCGTCCTCGCCTCTATTGCTCATACAAACAGAAACGAAATGTATAAAATTGTCTTTCTGTTTGTATAAAACGAGAAAAAATTGTATATAACTGGCAAATACATATATCTTTGTCCTATACACTTATAATTATACAATACAAATATTCTCTTGCCCAATTTTCTTGTCTTATTCTCTTTCTCTTTTATACATACACAAATTATAAAATTGATTTATAAACAATTGTTTTCTTTTTGCATATGTATAACGAATTATACAATTGGTTTCTTTGTATATGTATTGCGAATTATACATATTTATGTTTGCAATGAAACGCAATTATGCAAACTTTGCTGTATCATACAAATATAAAATTTGTATTTGCTATACGAGAAAGAGTATAGTGAAAGCATTAATTGTAGAGAATTAGATGGGTAGGTAATTAGTGACTCTATTATAGAGTAATTTTAAATAGGGATGTAACTCACTTTAAATTTGATATACAATTATTAATGGGATAATAAGTAGTTATTTGAAAGTATAGATTAAATTATAATAGTTATAGACATATAGTATATATCTATGTTTAATTAGGTAGTTTAACCTAAGGAATCTATGTAGCAGGAATAGTCCGACCCGACCCGGCGGCCCTTATCCACGTGTTAATCTACGGGTCGGGTGCGGCGAAATGGAAGAACAATCAACATCAGTGTATCATCATTCATCACACCAACCTAGGAATAATTCTAGAAGGACCACTTTTTGAGAAGAAGAAGAAGAGCTCTAAAATCGATTAACAATGGCTGAGGATTCATCATCATCTCAGTCTTTTCTAAGGAGATATTGGGAAGGATACAAGGAGTTTTGGGGCGAGAGATTTTCCTTTTTGGACAACTATTCAAGGTTCATCAAGCGCGACAAGCCACTCCCCTCTTGGTCTGATTCTGATGTTGAGGAGTTCATTGCTTCTGATCCACTTCACGGACCCACTGTATTTCCCTTCTTTTTTCCCGTTCAAATCTTATCTGATATGCTTACTTTTCATTTGATTTGGTGTGTTTTTACATATATTTAGGCGTTTACCCATATGGGTCCTCTTTGATTCGTCTCTGTTGATCCATACCTTTGGTTGATTTGCTTATGCTGTTAGATTTTCAATTGAGACAATTTTTGTGCGTTTTTTTTTCGTGGGTATATCTCAATTTGGGTTGGTTGGGTGATTTTGTGATTTTAACTAGTTTGGGTGTTTAATTCAGCTTTGAATATACAATTTGGTTCTCTAGATTGATTGAGTGATTATATTCTTTATTCTTTCTCTGGGATTTGGCTTATTGATTCACCGCTGGCGTGCACTTCGTGGTAAATTTGAACTCTGAAATGCATTTGTTCATAGTGCTAGCTGAAGTTAGCTTAGGTAATCTTATCAGAGATACTCTTGAATTGAGTGGTGTCCTGGAAAATCTCTTGGCTTTGTTGCATTCTTAATCACCAAAAATTTATTCGGAAATTTCATTTCTTTTTCTTGCAGACATCTACTTATTTAGCTCGTCTTAATAGTTGTTCAATTTGTACCTTGAGTAGATTTTCCAGGATCCAAGTACATTGACGGCCCCTTTATACTTGACACTATTTTTCGCTATTTTTCATTTAGACACATGAACTCTAGCTGTGACCTATTGAACACCTTAAGTTGTCACCATTAATGCTCAAATGGCAGATGGTGTTCCCATGTTAAATTGAGTGCGAGCAGAAAGGCTTTGGTCGGAAAATATAGATATAGATTTCTGCCGGTAAAATGATTCTCCGTTCACTGTCTTCCTATTTTTTTTCTATTGCCATGATTTTCTGTCATTCTCTTCTTCGTCTTCTTCTTATTTAACAGTCAATCATCTTCTCTCTCAAAAAGTCTCGTCTTATGCCACTATGAGAACCCTGCTCCCGAGGAGCTGTTGGCTTATATTTCTTCAGAAAGAGAGACAGTTCCCCTTGCTTTCAGACACCATCACTCTTGCCCTGTCTATCTCTTTCAGAATAAAAATAAGTCCACATACCTGCATCACTGAGCATGCAAGCTCACACAAGGATGTGCTATTTTTTGCTGATGCTCCAAATTTGTAAGCTGGGTAGATAGGAAAATAGACCAGCTATGGGCATACATTATCAGGCTCTTTCCATATTTCCTTCTAGTCATTTTGAGCATATGCAGTAAATAAATACACTTATACTAATCTGAAAAAAAGTTAATAGCGACATTCTTTTTACTTTAGTTTGAGAACATAATGTTGTTGCTGCATACACGCTCCCAGACCCCACTTGAGTGGGGCTACACTAGGTAACTTCCTTCGTTTCCTTTTCTTTTCACTTCTTCCATCCATGCAAAAGAATAAGGAGAAGAGTTTTGAAACTGTTCTTTGTTTGTCTCCTTTTTCCTTATTCTGAATAGTCTTAGAGAGAAGTCAGGGAGAGGAGGAATGAGAAAAAGAAGTAGGCATACAAATGGAAACTAGCTTCTTACTATTTCTGCTATTATGCTTCTGGGGATTATCCCCAATTTCTGTTGATTCTCCTCCTCCCCTTAACACACCAGTACCTCCAAAGAAATAATAATAGAAGTTATCCCCAACCTCAGCTTATCTGCTTTAACCTCGTTCATCTTTATGTCTCCATTTGAGCTGGTGGACACGGTTTTCAAACTAGTATTGATGTATTACCACTACTTGAAATGAAATTCATTTGTTGTCTCTCTTGTGCCTGAAACTGTTATTGTTATTGGTCAGTTTGTTATTGTGTACAGGAGGGTGTGGGATATATTGGTGACACCAGATGATAAGAAGTTGCATATTTTTGTGTTTTTCTCCTCTGATATTCCTACTGTTTCTCAGAAACCATTTCTCTATTTTTTGCCAATTCAAGCTGATGTTCTATTTTTTTTTTGCAGCTGAGGACTGCTAGAGAAGCAGTAAAGATTAGTGCTGTAGGAGGCATTATTGGAGCTGTTTCAACTGCAGGTGTTACTTGGAAGTATTCCAGGAGTTTGCATGGTATGTTGAACTTAAATCCCCACTCCACCCCCACCCACGTTGCTGTCATAATATTACTACTAATTCATTGCCCAATGTTTGTGCATTAAAGGTCTTTTAAGAATCAGAGGCTTCAGTAGTTAGTTACCTTTAGATTGTAACTTCATTCATAAATGTTTTGGTAAATCTGATTTTACGAAAAGTTTTTGCCACGTGATTATCAATGTCTTTGCAAATAGGTTAAGTATTTTCTAGGTGTCGTATATGTTTGAGTGTTAAGTGTTCATATCGAAATGTTCGAGTCAGAGAATATTTGACGTGTTAAGTTCTATGTTAGATTCCACCGATCAAAGGAATGAAAGTTTCATATTAGATCTCATATCATCATCTTCCCTAAGTGTGTCCCCCATAAGAAAACCTTTACACGTGATGATTCTCTTGCTCTGTCCTTGACTACCTCTGACTGCATCTATATAATGATAATGACCGAGACCCGTACATAAGGTCGTTCTAGCTTATATCCCTCTAAGGAAGTCATACTTGTAGGCTAAAATTGACTGTTGCCATCGTCGAATTTGTTCTATGTTCTTTTACAGTTAAAGTTTAAATATGTTTCACTGATGTGGCAACTTTTTGATTTCTTTGCTCATCTTTGCCCATATTCAGATTAAAAACTGTAAGGATAGATTGCATTCCCCTTATCTTCCTCATGAACAAAGTTCAAACATGGTCGGCCTAAAGTAAGTAAAAAATCTTGCATAGACCAGTCACGCAATTTCATTTTTTAGGAAAATATATGTAGTATTTAGACTAATTTTGTTCATCATGATCCTTTTTGGTCAAAATTAATACAGTTCAGGTTCTATACTTTCAGCGCCTTGAAAAAACTGGTGTGATGTCTCTGCAACTTATTTGTACTTAAACATACATCAGACTTCACCCTAAGTTTTGTGGAGATTGGAGAAACACAAAACAGAATGGGTTTTACCATTTTAGTGTATTAAACTTTTTGTTTGGGAGAATCATTGACTTAGTTGTTTATTGATGTTCCACATTCGGTAGGTACTGCACTATCTCTTGGAGCTGGTGCTGTCTTTGGCTGGACATTTGGACAGGAAGTTGCTAATCACTGGCTGCAGCTATACAGGCTTGACACCATGGCTGCTCAGGTTAAATTCATGGAATGGTGGCAGAACAAGGTTGAAGGACAGTGATTCTCATATCTTATCCCCCGTTGAAGGACAGTTTGAAGTTTGGTTTTGGTGTTAAATGTCAATGAACTTTTTTCAGGAATAAGAATCAATCAGAGTGTTCAAAAGGATCGACTTTATCTTTCGTTAAGAAATGTAGATTCTGGCAGTTTTCCTTGAAGAACTGATCAATGTGTGTACGAAGTTTGGAGTTCATTTCTTTCCTACTCAAAATCTAAGCGTCTAAGCAAGTGTTGTCTATGTTTGCTCAACTATGCGCATGCTTACGCGATGCAACAACCAAGTAAGCACATTGGTTGTACTATACATCTGTGATTGCAGCCAATACATATATACATCTTGCGCTTCAAAAATTTAGCTGGAAAAATGAATGAACCTAGTTTGAAGTTTTTATTCATTCTAGTACCCATAACGCTAGGAGGGCTCTTTATATGATAAAAAATCATAAAACTAAACATAACAGAAATAAAGGCACCTAAAAAATGATTAATCTTCTATGTACACATTCAACATTACTCAAGATTGAGGCTTGTGTTGAAAGTGAATGTGCAATGTAACTAGATCTCAAGAAAAAAATTAATCTAAGAACTTTTAAGGAAGATTATGAAGGAGGGTTCTTGTAAAATCTAAAGAAAACAGTTATATTTAATCAGTACTATCCAGAACAGGACAATTTACATCTATATTATCATTTCATACATATATACGGCTTGGAGCAAGTGATGGGATCCATATTCCTATTTTATTGAAGCAGGCTACATTCAGTGATGAACTTCAACGTACTAGCGTTCACCACAGATCCAATAAAATGCAGTCATATATTACTGATGTTGACAGGAGTATCCACCTGCAGGAGGAAGGAATTTATTGTAATGAATAGATAACTGCATTGACGATAAGAAGAAGATAACGAGAAATTACAATACAAGGAAGGAGAAGTGCAGAAAATCTTGGGCCTAGACACAATTCTTCCAAGCACCCAAGAGAGAGAGAGGGGATTAAAAGGAGGAAGAAGAACAAGAAAGTGGGGGAATTTATACAAAAAGGATCATTCCGCACTGCTACGGTTTCTTACTGTCCACATTGACGAAAATATAAATCTCACAATAGAGATATGGTTTCAGTCATGTGCTATTCCAAAAAGCGGCAGAGGTAACGTAACAACTAAGGGTTGTCAATGAGCTCAATGGTCTACTATATCAACTTGCTTCGACACAACAAGGCTTTTCTGTCTCTCTAATCAGTATGCACTTGAAATACAATAGGTAGCTCCTACCATCAAATCCAGAAGCACTAGATTGCTTAAGAGCCAACCTCATTGGAGACAACAAAAACCATCAGCATGTAGTATTCTCGGATAAACCATCTTTTTTCCTCATACAGTTCCACTTTTGTCTTGGATCTCTCTCCATCTCTTTCTTTATTTTTATTTGGGGTGAGGGGGGGGGGGGGGAGGGAGGAAAGAAGGAACTCTTGGAAGAAGACAAGTTACCTTTAAGAGAAAGTGCTATGAGTCATTCAAAACTTAGCTCGAACCAGAACTTGCAGCACACGGGGCTTGCCTATTATCCTCATTCAAAGAATGGGTATTATCAATCACAGGTGCATGCTGCTCAGCATGGCCGACAGGTAATGTGTCCTCCGATATATTTGATTCAGCAGAACTGGCTCTGCTATCAGTTGTTTCCAAATGCTCCATCAGGTTTGATACAGTGGCAACAGCTGCACTGACTTCATTCCTAGATTCGGCACAATGGTCTGGTGTTGAACTATTACGAGAGAATAATTTCTCTTTCCAACCCCTTGAACTCTTTGTTAAAGATTCTTTGTATCTAAAACATGACGTTCAAATCAAGTTAATAAATTATCTGATGTTGAAGAAGTCAGCTGAAGAGTATTATATTAGAGTTCCCATATACCTCATTGACATTGCACTAAATCGAGACTTTATAGAATCTGAAAAAGACTGAAAATCTGATGGTCCGGCTCTGTCTTGATTGCTAGAAGAAGCTTGAGGAGGATTCCTGCAATACCATAACTCAATCATAAGCAAAAAATAAGAATATTAGCTGTATTTTTCCTTTGTCCCTTGGCCTTTACTTTTCTCCTCTCCCCTCTTTTCTAAGATTCAACATTTATGATATGATTCATCTTGTTTGCCCCACTTTTCATAAACGTTGAATGGGAATTAAGGGCACATGAGATAGCCATCAAAACGGGTAAAATCCACGAGAAGGAATTCTTCCTGTGCCCCTTTCTTGAAATGGCAAGGGTGGTGGCTTTCTTGTGGTAGTAATTGTGACCTCATTGCATTTTTGAAGGATTCCTTCGATGACTATAATATGTAAGTGTAACTCATATGGAGCTAAACAAAAAAAGGAAATCATCAGAACTCTGATCAAATTTGAGACACAAACATACCTATTGATTGAGGAAGTCCCAGGCTGATTAACAGCAGCATTTGATCCTGACCCAGAGGCAGGAACCTGATCAGCTTGAAAAGAAGATGGTTGAGTAACTGGCTGTCCAGAAACAATTGCAGAATCCTGACCAGATACCAAGTCTTCAGGAGTGGGTTCACCCCCACTCCTCTGAGTAGAAGATGAAGCACCAGCAAGAGGAGGAGCATTTGGATGAGTTGAAAACACCAGAAATTGGGGACGGCCTTGAGTTGATGACCTACCTCGCGGACCTTCCCTTCTGGCAAGGTGGCGTGTCCTTCCCATGGCAGCGGCAGCAGCTAAGTGCTGAATGATACGCTCTTCAAGCTCAGAATCTGTTGCACTTGACGGTAACTGTAAAAGGAATGTGCCCCAAGATTTTGTCACAAAATGGACCATAAACAGCTCATAGAAAGAAGAAAATTGTGTGGACTTAAAAGATGCTAACATGCTGCAATTCAAAATCTCCTAAAGTTGGATGGTGAAAGATTGTGGTGTTTCTAGGAGGATTCATCCTGATGTTCCGCTCGTGCTCTACTGCATCCAACAACTCCTGGCTGTAAGAGAAGCACATTTAGCAACAGCCTCGAAGGAGGATTAAGGAAGATCATAGAGTGATAAACAAGTGGCAGATTTGAGGATAAGACAGAACCTGTTAGGGTCTTTCAAGCTGAGAGTCTGCCAACACATGGGGCACTGGGAGCTTCTCTGACACCTGCATAACATATGTTCAAGAATTATTCAGGATGTTAGTGCAGTCAAATAAAGCTCCATCCATGCCTTTTAGTCTCAAAATTTGCAGCACATACAGTCAAAGATCCAACGAGTTCATAATCTATCAACTGATAATTTTCAGTGACAAATATAATTTGTAAGGAATAGAACTTTGTTCAAAAAAAAAAACCTCCAACTTGATCTTTATTTTAATTTTATTATCAGAAATAGGTGTAATAATGGTAAATAGGAGATCACATAAAAAGACAAACTCCAAAAGCCCTATGTCATTCTTAATTGCAGTATTTTGCTCTTTGACGTTGTCAAAATACTCTACGTCCATTTTATGGTTCCTACCAGTGGCACTTTATAGGAAATTCTATTTTTTCCACATTAAACCCTATAACTCTCATCTTTATAGCACAAGAGGAACAACAAAGGCCCTAAGGCAGCCATCTATGTGCACAACTTGTCATCTTTTGGGCAAGTAATAAAAAGGTATTATGCATCATAGAGATAAGTGAAAAGAACAGTTTAGACTTGAGATATTTAATTAACAGGGAATCATTTGGATCACCATTCAAGAATGCATTGAAGATGGAACTCATGCTTGCAACCAGTCACCTGCAAATTTAATACATTATGTTACTCGATGATAGAGCCCATTCCGTCCATAGTAACATATATGTGAACGATACGTACAGTAGAAGGATCACTATCACAAAATGCTTCAAGGCATATGCTGCAAGCATCATCGCAAGCATCCTGAATTCCACCTTCCACAAATGCCGCAACCGAAGTTAAAATATCCTCGGACATCTTGCCCTCCTCCATCTGTCAAAAGATCAAACCTTAAAACATCACTGAAGTTTAATGAAGAAACCAAAAAGCAAACAAGCATTACTTCTAATCACATGCCAATTTACAAAAACCAAACGAAATCCCTCAAAACCAAATAATTACCTTACCTGCTCTCACTTTCACTGGCAATATGACTAATTAATTACAGGTGAGAATCAAATGCTACAAGACAAAACAATGGCTCTCTGTTTCATTTTAATACGGTATGCATAGCCATAACTGTTTCACCGATTAGCTGGTCTCTGGTAAGAGCTTCACAATTGATCAATAAACATCCAACAGCAGCTCAAAGAATAACAATTAGGAGACTAAACCCCACTATCTCCATGTTCATTTAACAAAGCTTTGAATAACAATTCAATCCCAGCACTGAAAAAAGTTTAAATGAGACCCCCACCACAATTTTAATTTAAAAATAAAAACCATATAACAAATTCAAAAGTTTCACTATATTATCTCTTCTTCTCAAACAACTCTACAGACAATTTTTTTTTAAAAAAAAATTGAAACCCACATCAGAATCGCGCAGATAAACAAAATCTGAACAGAAAAATGGATTTTTTTTTTTTTTAAAAAAAGTAACCAACCAACCAGTACTCCAATTAGTAAAAGAAGCTCAATTTCAAACACCACAAGTAAAATTAATCAATTTTACAAAATCATACAAGTACTAAAAACTTACCTTAAAGAAACTTCAATGAATATGGCAGATCAAAGAATAAGTTGATCAGGAGAATTTTGGGTTTTGAAAGGTAAACCACAGAAATGAAAATAGTGGAAGAACAAAGAGGAAGAAGAAGACTTTTAACTTTCCCTTTGATTATTTGTTCTTTATTATTTTTATTTATTTATTCTGCTTTGTTTCTTTCCTTTTTTTCTTTTCTTTTGAGGGCTGAGCCCAAAATAGCACTTTGGACAAATATTTTAGTTGGTCAAAAAAAAAAAATTGACATATAAGAAAAAAATTGTCATGTATAATTTTATTAGTATAATAAAATAATCATATTGATCATTATTTTTTAAAAAAACGATAAAATTCAAAGTAAACGCAGAGAATTCACGACAAGTGCAAAAGAAAATTACATTAACAAATTATTTAAAAGGATATCTAGGGGGAAATGGCACTATTTGATTAAATAAAAAAAAGTATATATTGTACTTTTTATTATTTTTTATTAGTTGCGAATGAATAATTTTGACATTTTGATTTTTGTTTATTCGTCATATTTTAAAAAATAAAAACAAAAAAAAGATAATTTATTTTGAAGAAAAACACAATTGATTCTTGATAAATAATATATTTAATAAATTAGTTTATATATTTATTGATTATAATATTAAATGCTTAAAGTTATTTCTATCAACTCAATTTATTATATTTTATATAAATTTAAGTATGATAATTGTATCAAACATTTATTGCCATAATCTTATTGATCGTGTATGGTCCTTATTTAAATCAAGTGAACTAATTTTTTTAGCATTATTACTTCTTTTTAAAAAGGAAAAATTATTGTGTATGGGGCATAATTATAATTATAATAAAATTCGAGGACATAAACCTAAATTCCGAATTCTCGAATTTTGCCTTTATATAGTAGTCTGGCTTCTTCAATTAGCAATTTTTCTAGTACAAAGATGTCTGGGGAAGAAGAAGAAAACGCCGCTGAGCTCAAAATTGGCGATGGTAAATAAGTTAACTCTCTAATACACTTGATGAATCGGTTTGTTTGTTATATGAATTGCTTATCGTTCTGGAAATTGAGTTTTATACTTAAAAAAATCTTTTTTTTCTTTAATGTACTCATAAAAATAGGTTTTTTTCTTTCTTTTTTTAACCATGAAGGCAAGGGGGAGTCAAGTTTTTTCATCAAGATTTTGTTTTTTCCTATAATGGGTTGTGTAGTATTGGGTTTTTTTTTTCTCAATTTGTTGGGATTGGTTCTAGGGTCTTTTTTTTATTAATGTAATGCAGGATAAGATAGTTAACTGGCTGATGCCACTATATGGTGCATATGGTTCTTCTTATTGATTTAATGTGTATGAGAATAGACTTGATATTACATTTTGATTTTTTCTGGATCAAGAAAAAGACTTGTTTTTTGTTCATATGTAGTGATCATTAATAGACTTTAGTCACTTCAAACTGCCTAGCTTCACTGTATGGCTAACTTAACTATTTAGCATATGTATCGCGATGAGCATCTTTTTTTTTTTATCTTTGGTTAGTTACTTCAGAATTGTTTTCAGCTGTCCATATAAGTTTCTCGATGGATTGTTGAGGGCTTCGGGCAATAGAGGTTATTGCTGAGGCATGAAGTGGATGGGGATTAGATTAGTGGTGTTGCATTTATCGTTCTCCTTGAGATATGAAATTTAGGACGAATTTACAGATTGGGAGGAGGGGAGGTGTTCTATAGGTAGTCTGTCTATAATAAAGCTCCCTACAGGAGAACATACAATTTCCTACCCAGACAATATAGGGTCTCCCTCCCTTGTCATCCCTCCAGCTTATCTCTATTACTCATGGTGAAAGCTTGTGCAAAGTCTGTAGTCTTTTAACTGTTTGTATGCATACACACATCTTCTCTTGATGAAGTTCATTAACTTCTTTTGGTACTTTGGTTTCAGAGTTTTTGAAGGCCAAATGTCTAATGAACTGTGAAGTCGCATTGATTCTTGAACACAAGTATGAGCAGATCCAGCAGATGTCTGATGATCCAACCAATCAGATTTCGCAGTATGTATATAAATCTAGATGCTCCTGTTATGTCATTAAATGCTCAGATATTTAAGTACAAGCTGGATTACCTGTACAAACCTCCATATCAACTTTTCAATTCATGCCAACCACTTTGTGAAATTTCCATGTTCATATAGGTAAAATGCAAAGAAATATTTTTAAGGAAAATTATGCCAAACTGATATGGTTCTACTCTTTCAACATCTAAATATGTTATTTTGAAGAGATAACCTGTGCATAGCCATCACGTTCTCAAGTTTGGTTAATTTGGTTAGCTTTGACTTCCAGGGTATTTGAAAAGTCACTGCAATATGTGAAGCGTTTCAGTCGGTACAAGAACCCTGATGCTGTTAGACAAGCTCGAGAGTATCCTCCTGCCTGTGGCTTAGATTGAAAAACTTCTGTATTTCTTTTTGATATTTATGAATTTACAATGATTAGTCCTTTTATAGAATGTAAACCTTAATCTTAATTCAGAATTCTTAGTAGGTATCCACTTGCTGAATTCGAGGTAGGAATCTGTTCGTCTAATTTTCCTAATTTGTTTCATACTTGTACCACCATCAATATCCTCGTGGAAACTGCAGTTTATAAGTTTGAATATTGTGCAGCTCTGTGTTCTTGGGAATCTTTGCCCTGAAACTGTTGAGGAAGGTATTGCCATGGTCCCATCCATCAAGGTACTCATGCATGCTATTCAACCCTACATAAGAACATATTGTATGCAGATATCTAGAGTTGTAGTCTTCTGGACTTCATTATTTCAAACAACACACCCAAAATGCTTCAAATGGGCATCCTAAACAATTTCTTTACTTGTTAGGGAGTTTTTCTTTGTCTTACTTGGTCCTTTTAGGATTTAACGTCCAGAGTTTATTTCGTGGCTGGTTTGGATAGTCTAATATTTTGCCAAAAAAGTCTTGGTACTTTGGAGGTGTATAAAATTGACCCTCATCTTTTCACCATGTTGTCTCATTTGTTTAAGGCATAACACCAATCTAATCAGAGCTGCTTGTACATCAGTGTGTATGATTGTAATATATCTCACCATAAGGCTAAAGGAATTCTTTAGAAAATGCACCGACAGTTTGAATCTTCAAAGTTTCCCTAAATGTACAGTCTAATCATCCAGCAATATATATTCGTATTACTCTTTTTCATTAACTCCGGCTAACTGACACCCCTTCCATGCTTGCAGAATAGAGGACGTGCACTTGACGAGGAAGCAATTGAGAAAATGCTAACTGACCTTTCCCTAATAAAGAAATTCGAGTAGTCCTGTCATTGTGCTTGTCTTGCTATGCTGCAGCAGTCTCTGCTTCCGAACCTGTACCTCCATGTATTTATTAGTAGCAGCTCTGTAATGCAAATTGGGCTCTGGCATTATGTTGAAAACTTTATTTGTTGATTGAAGAAGAAAACAACGGACTTGTCTCTCTCTGGACTTCTTTTTTATTCTTTTGGTAGCTGGTTGTCACCACAATCCTTTCATACACGGAACTAAATCATTGTGATGACATACATGGTTTGTCGTTTCGCTTTTGTGAAAGACAAATAAGAGCATACCTTGATCGGAATATTAGCTATGGGTTTTTTCTTTGTCAAGAGGTGACCTCGAGAATCAATCTATGGAAAATTTGCAGTACTGGTGAGATCACTCAATAAGTGAACTTTTTGAGTGATTCATAACACAACACAACACAACACAACCACATTCAATCACTACTCGACGTACTATAATAGCTGCCTTGATTGGAACATTCACAGTGTCCTAATGTAGATACCTTGGACAGTGTCGATAATGACTCTTAAAAGTTCGAAATCAATGAACTCTGTATTAAGAAAACATTGCAGTAGTTGCATCTTAGAAATAACAAAAAAAGCAAAAGTCAGACACCACTAGAATAGACCATCCGTTTCATCTTTTTTTTTTTTGGGGTGTGTGTGGTCACTTGCAGGCTAATACACAACTCCGAATAAAAACATAGCAAGAGAGAATGAAATCATTATAAAGCATTGATAAGGTAAAGACTACCTATACGATCATAAATCATACAACTAAACAATATAGAAGGCACCAGGAAAACGACTAATCAAAATTGATGTTTGTTAAAGATGAACATGTGGTGCTAGTTAATCCCAAGAAAACCTTGGTCAAGTAACTGTCCAGCAATGTCTATGAAGATTATGAAGGAGATTTTCATGTGAGATTAAAGTACTACTACCCAGAATGGGTCAATTTACATCTATATAATCATACATATACATGGTTTGGACAAAATGACGACATCCACCCCTCTATATCTTAACATTCAGTGTTGCACTTCAAAGGATTAATGTTTCACCACACCCAGTAAGATGCGCACCATATATCATCGATGCTGGCAAGAGTATCCACCTGCAGAAAGACAAATTCACTGTAACAGACAGATAGTGTCGTTTATCAAGAAGACATAACCAGAAACTACATTAGAATGAATGGAATTGCAAGAAAAATGCAGATTATTTTGGTCCTAGACACCAGCCTTCCAACAGCCAAGAGAGAGATAAAGAGGAAGAAGAAGAAGAAGAAGAAGAATCTGGTTTGTACCAGATAGTACTAAAAGGAAATGGAAAGAGACAAATGTCTATCCGTGGTATTTGTAAGACCACTTCTAATGGGACTTGATATTGGTCACTGGTCAGAACAAATTATTCGTCTAGACGGAAATGTTTGACAAGTCTTCATGATGGTGAAACTAACAAAGCTTTGGAGACTTAAAACTTTAGGTTAGCATTTATCAGTGTGCCTCATCAGCTTATCCATGAACTATTGGGTCACAGCAATTCACCACAAAAGTATGAACGTCCAAATGAAATTCATCATAGGAGCAGTTCTGCACCTTACTATTATTCCTAGCATACAAATGTAAGTAGTTTACCCAAAGCTTCTTAGAAGTTTAATATTCCATGATATAGTGATGGGGAATTCCAGGACTTAACATATGAGGAGTCCAGAATCTAGCATGTGTACCCAAGGGTGGCCTAGTGGTCGATTCAAAGGCATGATCACCATGACGTCTCAGGTTCAAATCCCAGTGAAAATAAAACACTAGGTTATTTTTCCTATCTATCCAAGCCTTGATCGACAGAGTTAGACAGCAGTTGTGCTGGTAGGAGGTAACAGGTACCCCATGGAATTAGCCGAGGTGCACACAAGATGGCTGGGGATACCACTGTAATCAAAAGAAAATACTCTAGTGTCTGTTCCAAGCCTCCCACTGCACTTCTATTTCTGTTAGTGCATCTGAAATACACAAAGATAAGAATAGAAGTTTATCCTGAAAATAGCAATGGTTTCTTTTTATGGACATCGACCAAAATATACATCTCATAACAGAGATATTTTCTAGTCATGTGGATATGCCAGAAAGCAGCAGAATCCATATGATAATTAAGGCAGTCAATGTGCTCAATG